>CM024587.1:5054273-6407585 GCA_014182565.1 Eucalyptus marginata
TTGTAGTTGTCAATTTAGCCTCTCAATATGAGTCGGATGGAGCGTTGTGTCTCCATTATTTGATCAAAGCTAAGATGCTATAATAATATTCGTTAAATAAATATTTTGAGGAGAGTTCATGCATGTATGCATATTAAAAAGACATTTGAAAATATCGCTAAGGTCTCGGAGAGAGAGTCTTGAGGGTTTTTGTTTTTTATTTTTATTTTTAGTTTTGCATCTTTTCAAGAATATATATATAGATAAAAAAAATTAGTCCAGTCCGAGTAGCCTAGGAGGTGGTTCCACACATGAAACAGAGAACAAGACTGAAACTCACAATTCCGATTTTCAAAACTAGGAACCCGTTGCCCTTAGGAGCTGCCTAGAACTAGCCCGATTTGGTGGTGCAGGCAGTTCTAGATTAAGGCAATTCCTTTTACTCACCCTCAATTGGTCGGCTTTTTTAAGAAGCTACTAAGAGCATGATGTAAGAAAATCATTGATTAAATGTAATTGAAATTCGTTAACTCCCAGATCTTGATATAGAGTTAGAACACATAAATAACAATTTGAGAAACATATACATGATAAATTCAAATCACACACAGCACTGTCACGCTATGGGAGTTGATCATGCCCAAAGTTGCTATCTTAATCACAAGGAGGATGATGTCAAGGCACGGCCAATGATAGATGAAGTCGTGACAAGGTAGCTATACTAGAATGTGTGGCTGGCTTACCTCCTCTTAGAGAGAGCTAATTCTTGCCAAAAGCGTTTTGGTTTGACATTGCCTTACATTCAAAAAAGAGGTGAGTTTCATCCAAGTTCAACTAGGAGATGCAAGTTTTCTTTCATTTTTTGGATGACAAAAGTGAGATCAAGCTCTCAACTTTAGTATTCAGGTCATAACAAGTTGATAAGATCCCCTTTTAGACATCCTCACGCCCCTCCCACGTGGTGATATAGGGATAAAAATGGGGAAAGAGGACATGATGGGCTATTAACTAGGTGAGCTACATCAAAGTTCAACTACTCTCGCTTTTCACTTGGTGGACCTTGAGGAGAGGCCTACATGATGGCTATTAACTTAGGGTGCGTTTGGTAATGTTTACGTTACCGGGAACAATTTTTTTTAACAGAAATAGTTTTTTTTTTTGTTCCAAGGAAAAATTTTGAGTATAATAACGCTTTTGGTAGCTGCAAAAAAATTTCTACTTCATAAATAGAAACACATTGGGTAAACTTGTATAATTTTTTGTTTCTTTTAATATTTAATATTTTTATTATATTTTTTTTTTTTTTTTTCTTCATTCTTCCTTTTGGACGATCGGCGGCCTCGGTCATGGCCGACGAGGCTCGGCCTCGCCCATGGCCGACGGGGGCTGGCGGGCTCGGCCTCGCCTAGATCCGCCGGCGAGGCCGAGCTCGCCCGGCCATCGACGAGGCTCGTCTTGGGGCCATTGCCCAGTCGGCGTTGCCGAGCGGTGGCTCGCGAGACCGAGTCTCGCCGGTGGCTGGCGAGCTCGGCCTCGCCGGATCTAGGCGGCTCGAGCTTGCCCAACCAAGGCGAGGCCGAGCCTCATTGACGGCAACCTCGCTTGGCCACCGAGACCACTAGCAAGGCTCAACCTCGCCGGGCCACCGTTGGGCGAGGCTGACACAGCGGTGGCTCGGTGAGCCACACGGGCGCGACACTCCGGTGAGGTCGCCGGCCCTCGTGGCCGGTCGCCGACCATGGCCGGGCCGGCAACCGGCCAAAGGAAGAAAAAGAAAAAAAGAAGAAGAAGAAAGAAAGAAGTATTTCTCGGAAGTGTTACCGGGAACAGAAACAAGTTTTTCTACTTATTGTTTTTGTTTCAAATCTATATACGGGAACAAAAGTGTAAACAAACGCGTTTACGTTCTTTTTTGTTCCCGTAACAAAGAAAAAATTTGTGTTAGGGGAACAAAACACATTTTGCCAAATAGACCCTTAGTGGCCGGGGCAAACTCCTAATATTGCATTGTTGTGTAGGGGCTGTGAGGGTTCTCAGCCACTTGGATAGTTCAAAGTGTGACATTTATAAATTTGCTTTTGATCAACTCCTTTAGTTAGCTGTTTCCTCTCCTGTCTCCTTCTCCTTCGACAGCTCCCGATGGATAAAGCTTAGAATGTGTGTTAGGAGCAGAGAGACCTGAGCTATATATAAGAATGTCTATTGGACCTATCCATCATAAGTCACCATTAGAACATTAAGACCTATACCAATCAAAACAGAATCGTGTAGTCTCTGCGTGCACAATTAACTTGTCAAGAATTTGCAACTTTGGCGAGTGGCAGATTCTTTCTTCTATTCCAGAAAAATTGTAGCACCCCTCTGATTAAGAAAATTCTTACTAAATACACACTTTGCAATCAGACAAATTTTGCAATCAACAAACATTTCCTATCTTCATTGTACTAAGCCAAAACTACCTATATAGGCCTTTTGCTTTGTGGTCAGGCTCTCCTTTCTCTTCTCATCACTCTTCATCTCCAGATGCTGCATACTTGATTATCAAAATTTTCCCCATGGATCAACACTTCGGAAGATCACTCGGAGGCGGTAGAAGCGACTCGTTCGGGCCTTTCCCGTTGTCCACCAAGAAGGCCATCTTGAGTCCCCAGGTTGTGTGAATTTCCAGATGACAATGCATGAACCATACGCCTGCAAAAAGTGTCAACAACAGAGTCATGAAAAACTTGCAGAGTGGTTAAATTTTTGGTATAGAGTAAACGAGAATAGTCGATAAACTAGAATTGTACCGGGATTATCTGCTCTGAATCTGATTGCAACCCATCCCCCAGATGGTACTCCTATTGTGTTCCTCTCAACAGGATCAACAAGGTTGAAGTTCTTCTGATCCACTTTCGGATTATAATTTCCTAATCCCTTCCCAATGGCGAAGAAATTGAACCCGTGAAGATGAATTGGGTGGTTCTCTGGGGCGATAATCCCGGTGTCTTGCAACACGAGCTGGACCGTCGAGTTATGGCAACCGGTACACCTTTGTCCCGCTTGTGGTCCGCAAATTTGATGGCGGTGACCCCGTGTAGTTGAAAATGGTTGGCGGGTTACCGGGGAAATCGCTCGTGAAGACGCCGCTTACGTTGAAGAAATGTGCTTGGAGAATGGCTGTCGTCGGCATCACGAATGTCACGTTGTTCATGCTTGCCACGACTCTGCTTCCGTTGCCAGCTTTGCACGAAGGGCAAGGGTTGATTCCTAGTCCAACTGTGAAAAGGAGGTTGTGATCGACGGTAAAGCGGGACTTTGGCAGGGTACCTCTTCGAGTTGAGGCTCGGAGCGAGTTAATGAAATTGTTGGCCACAGCGGTCGCGTTTTGTGGGGGAGTCTTGGTGAGGGTCGTGGAGGTGGCAGCGAGCGTGCCAGAGTAGTGTAATGTGGCAGTCGCGGTCATGTTGTCGACGGCGATCGGGGAGTCCATAAAGGTGAGGCGGCGACCATGTACTTGCCAGAGCTCTGGTCGGTGGAGATGAGGGCATTGGTGGTTTGGCCAGGTGCAATCACGATCGTGTCGGTCTTGAAAGGCTTGACGTAGGTGGCGTCGACCTCAACGATGGTCAGCTGGTGCCCGGCAATCTTGAAGAAGAGCTCCTCATTGAGCGCAGCATTGATGATTCGGAGCATGTACTTCTTGCCACTCTCAACAGGCAATGTAAATCCACCTAACATGAGAGAAAATGAAGGTCGACATCAACTCAGTGAAACATTAAACTAAACTGCTTCATCAAGATTCAGATGTTTTCATGGCAATGTTTGTCGATGGATTGTTACCCTGGGAAGGGCAATTGGACCTTGGCCCTGGATGGCCATTGATCGTGTGAGCATCGGAGACATTTGGTGCTAATCCGGACTTGATGGCTTGATTGATCACAGCTTCTGTATCAGATTTCCACCATTCGCCTGATTCACAAACCCCAAAATGGTTCAGAGCTTCTACTAGTATATGCTGTCAACCAAGCAATGATTGATCTTTCATTTTGGAAGTGAAGTAGATAGGAAGCGAAATCGAGCATACCCAATACGACAACAACTTCCTTGTGGGGTTTAGGGAAAGGGTATGGAACACCACGCTTGGGCAAGATGACAATGGCTCCGTGCAGGGTTGCCCTGAGCCAGAGTATGTGTGCATGCCACAGGAGGGTGCCCCGTTGGCCCGTGATGGTGAAATTGTACACATAGCTTTGGCCCGGCTGGATCGGGCATTGGGTAATGTATGCCGGCCCGTCGGCCCACCCCATCCTCAACTGCCGGATACCATGCCTGACCGCATATACACCATAATTAATATGCATCTCTTGAAGATAACAATTGAATTTAACGCTCGGTTGAGCTTAC
Source organism: Eucalyptus marginata (assembly GCA_014182565.1). Classification (NCBI taxonomy): domain Eukaryota; kingdom Viridiplantae; phylum Streptophyta; class Magnoliopsida; order Myrtales; family Myrtaceae; genus Eucalyptus; species Eucalyptus marginata. Next base: position 5,058,639 of record CM024587.1, read on the forward strand.
CAATGGATGGTGACATTGTATTTGACTTGGTTAGAGACCCTCACGAGCACGGTGTCATCTTCCCTAGCGTAGAGAGTGGGTCCCGGGAACATCCCGTTCACGGTCACAATGGGCTTGCTCGAACACAGTCTCGTGGTATTCTTCATTACCACCTGCCAATTAGAGGAATAAATACACATCGCTGCACGGGCTACCGTCCAAACAAGCAAGTTTTACAGAGGAATACTTCATTCCATTGTTACTACTTACATTGAATGTGTAGTTACGAACTTTGCCCTCAACCACGGCCGGAGTGATGCACGCAACGAGAACTAGGATTTGAAGCCAAGAATCCATCTCTTGCAGTACAAATCTTTTAGCTTAATTCGAAGCAAGCTTTTTCTGGTGATCATCTGATGCAAAGTTCCTCAATTAAATAGGGGTGGAGAATCGACACAAAATTGCTGTTCCGTCGTTTTCTTCATCGTTAGGTTGATATGATGAGGGGATTCTTACAAATCAAGACTCATTAGGAAAGCAATTCGGATCAGTTTCATGTGATTCAAAATCTATGGAGTTCAAAAGATTATTTATTTATCAAGGACTCGCATTAGCTAAAATGACCCTAAAAAATTGCATATACTGATTTGTTAATAATTAATCGGATCGAAATCATGGCGTCATCGTTTACTAGAATCGAAAGATTCGCAAGATCCAGTCATAGTATGTATTGAACAAACAAATTGTTGGAATTTCTGAAGCTATAAGATCTCGAATAGCGGCACGTAAAACAAGAAAAATCCTTACTTGTTGGTGTCATAAATGCCTCAATTATCAATCAAGTTTTCTTCTTTTTAATTATTATCTATCGAGTTTTCTTCGTACCATTTTAATTATTCACAAAGGACTAATATGGTACATTCCGTTAGAAGGAGTTGCTTAAATATCATTTTCAACGTACCATTCAAACCTCATCGAGAAGCTTTAGTTGGTTCCAACTTGAAGTAAGTTCAGATTTTATTTTTTTCTTTAGCAAAACTCATAACCAACTCGATTGTGAGATTTCGGCCAATTGGAACAATTTCTTGGCAAGCGTTTGACCTTTTTGTTTCTCTCATATCTTACGCATGCTCGAAGTAGGTCCATGATACGTCCTCTACTAAGATCCTTGTTCCGTATGCTTGTCGTGCTATGTTTCATGTCACCTTTTCATAACGTGTTGGGGGCTCTACTGCATATGCTGCCATCCGCTCGAGGTTAGAATAAATTCAGTGCGCATTTGAGTTTACATTGAGCTCTAATTTCCTGTTTCAGTCTTGGTTATCTTTTAAAGTTCGGATTTGATGTCGATTAACTTTTAACATCATACCAACCTGGGATTGATCCAATGGTAGAGGCGGTCTAGTTCTTTCGGTTCAAGAATTAGTGGTTGTGTGTAGGATTTCTAATTTAGGGGACTCAAATTATGTTGGAAAATTGTTGAAAATACATTGAAAAAGATTAGAAAAGAAATGAATTGTTTGAAGTGTACAAGTACTGTCCTCAAGGATAATTCCGCCCATTGGATTATCAAACTTAGTGCATAAGGCTCTAGCAGCTATCATTCTAAGATACAACAGACTTTTTTTTTTTTTTTTTTTTTTTTTTTTTTATAGTCAACACTAAATATTAGAAGGAAATAAAAATAGCGTTATGTTCATAACCCAACAACAAAATGAAAGACATGCAAAGAGAAATAAGAATATTGTTGTTTTGATATATCAATATGACTTTCCAATTGTGTTTAGAGTAATAATTTATAGGTAAAAAAGAGAGAGCCGTTAAGAAATAGTGATAGAGAAATTAGTAATTATGGAAGAAGATGGTCGTTCTGTAGGCATTATCAAATAAATCCAACGTTATAAAACTGCTAAAAAGCCATTAGAAAGCCATTTTATGGCCATTGTAAAATCATAACAAAAATGAGAACTTTTATAGTAGTAATAATTTCTAACAAATATCTTCAAACTACTAAAATATGTAACAATTAAGTAAGGGACCACGGTAGTGAGTTATAGTATTAATTTTACTTCACATAACAGGATGCACATAACCCGATGCTTATTAACCTTACATGCACACGCTCGTTTCACTCGATATAAACACAATCTCTCTCTCCCTCTCTCTCCCTCCCTCCCCTCCCTCCCCTCTCTCTCTGCCCTTATTTGTCTGCCTATGTCCTTTCCGCGCTTGTGTTCATGACTTTGATGGACGAGACACAAAAGCAACACCATGTTTTTAATGGTTGCTTTCGCATCTCAAGAACACATGAACCCCATGCTCAGGCCGGGGATGAAGCTACTCTCCAAGGGCATTATCGTCAAGCGCGCCACCGCATGCTAAATATTGACACCTAAATTTTAGCAATCCGGTCATTTATTGCATAGAAAATTAGGAGTTAATTTTATCCCTAAAAAATTATTAATTGCATAGCATATAGATTTATGTGCATTTATTTTTTATTTGCATTTTTTGCATTTTATTGGACCGGTGGCGGATGGGTTCAAATTAGATGGTTGGGCCACGACGGCGAGCAAGTTGGTCCAAGCCCATGTTTTTTAATGATTGAAAGATTATCTTGTGAAAAATTAGAAATTCGATTTTTTTTTGTTCAAATATGATGAATTGTTTTCGGATAGGGTAAGTGATATTGCGTTCGACAAAACGAATATTGTGGATATCGATTCGGAAAAAAAAAAACTAATCGATAGCCTATAAATAAGTGAGGAATGTGTAGGGTTCGGGGGCCAGACATTGATACATACGGCCACATTAAGGGGAGCGCATAATATAGATACACGTGAGAGAAAAAGAGGGAGAGGTGGCCTTTTTGTTCTTGCATCGGCGCCCTCATTGCCGACGCCCTGCTGTTACAATTGCTGCTTGCGTCCACAAATTTAAATTCAGCAAATTCCCGACGAAGTTGTTGCTCTCCCAACGTTGTAGTTTCTTTGTGACGTTGATCATACGATGCAGTCATCCAAAACCCCATCGTGAATAGCAAAGCCGCCGCCTTTACCCTCTCGCTGGACCATCAACAACCCGATCCGATCTCCACCAACCCTAGAGACATCCAAGAGCTGTAAGTTCCAGCACTTGCTCGGGGAGAAAAGTCAAAAGAAATAACACAGAAAGAGGCGTTGATTGGTGAAGAATAACCGGAGGGGGATGAAGCATAAGACGTGTCCATGAAGCATGAGTCATTCTCGGCCATTGTGAAGATCCATGTTCATCATCTCCTCATCTTTATGTCCTCCACGTAATCAAGGAAAGGCCAAAGGAGGAAAGCGTGGAGAAAGAGAAGGGCCGTACCGCACCCACGGAGACAATTTCCACAAGCCAAAAAAAGGCCAAAAAGAGAAGACGGCCGCGACGACTCCTTCGCCTGACGCTAGTAGCAAACTTTCGGGTTTCCTTGGTGAGGTTCGCTACCGTAACAACAAATTGTTGACCCCCTGGCGAGCAGCTACACCGCGAGTCTCGCCGAAGCACCACCACAACCACTGTCCTTGAGCCTAGCCGCGTCGAGTCTCAATTGTGGATCTGTTCTACCGTTTGGATTTTGGGAAAAATTCAACAGGTAGAGATTAATTTATTTTATTAGGTAGTCTTTTTTATTTTACTTATTGTTTTTTTTTATTTTCCTTGTTTTTTTTTAGTGAAATTGTTCTCTTTAAATATATGATTGAAATTCCAACATGAAAGTGCCCTCGAATTAGGGATTGATAGTCCGATTTTCGCACTCGAAATCCGACTCGCAATTCCTTGCAAAAACCACCAATCCGATCTCACGCTCGAGATTTGATTCGTGATTTAATTTTAAAATTAGTCAACCCGATCTCATGCGCGAGATATGGTTCGCCAATTTTCGAATATCAATCTTATCTTGTTTGATTTGATGTCATGGTGTTTGAGTCAGTTTTATTTTCGTAAAAGGAAAAAATCCAAAAAAAGTTTGAATTAGGATTAGGTTTGTTTTTTTTTTAAATTATCTTGCACGTTTAAGATAGGGATTTTATTTTGAGTCATGAAAAAGAAAAGAAAAAAAGTGCATTCATTTAGGATGTTAGTTTTTTTATTATTATCCAATTGCATGTTTAATTTTAATCTCGAATTTCATAAAAAAAAAAGGAAAAAAATAGAATTAGGGCATTCTCGCACGTCATTGCATATTAGATAAAATTGCATGTTTGATTTTAGGTCTAGATAGATATTTAGATGAATTGCATGATAGGTTTTTTTTTTTTTAAAATGCATGTTTAGAAAGCATTTAGAATAGATAGTATTTCATTTTAGTTTGATTTTCATTTTTAGTGATTTTAATTACGAATTTTCGTTATATAAAAATGAAAAATCATGTGCACGTCATATAGAATTAGATTCATGAAAAGCACGTCATATAGAATTAGGCTCATGAAATGCACGGCATTATTTAGTGATTGTTATTAGGTTCATTTAATTAGAAATTGTCCGTCATTAGAATTAGGTCATTTTGGTTAATTTAGATTGCATATTTAATTATTGCATGTTCATTAAAAAATCTTTACTCATTCATATAGTTTAGGACACGTTGCCATGCCATATCATTTCATATTATATTAGAAGCATTGCATTGCATATGGACTATATTCTCGTTAAAAAATGAAAGCAAAAATTGAGTGATTGTTTGTTAATTAGAAATCATATCTAGGATTGCTGATGTGAATTCTGATCTAACACTGCAAATGCTTTCGTTGCTTTGAGGTAAGTCCTATATTATTTAATTGCTTTCTTGAGTGTTAAATTGGTGGTATGCGCACCTGCATGATTGCCTCACATGTTAGGAAAGTGAATTAAAATCAATTTAAGTTGCCTGCAAAACATTTTTTCGAAATAAAAAGAGAAAGGTACCGAAAGGGCACTAGGATAGCCTAGTGTAACCAAGTCCCCGTACCCAAAGTTTCTGGTTCGTAGGAGTAAAATGATTCTCTCATTATTTTACTTAGGTGTCTAATCAACCTACTGTAAACCGATTAGTGGCGACTCCTTTTTGCATGCTAGATATTTGAATTTAAATCGCGAGTTGGTATGGGCTTGGGAGAGCCCGAGCTAAGTCTAGGCTTAGCAATCCATTAGCCTAATTTTAGGTGGTGCATCCCGAAAATTTGGTCGCGACTAAAAATACTCCTTGGCCGCTATGTATTCCGCCTCAAGGATCGAGCTTTTCTACTACTTGGACAGCCTAGCTTTGACTTCGATCGAAGGACCCTCCTCGACTGTTACATGGAGTCATTGGCCGAGTTTGGGCCCCTACTCTCTCCAATTTGATCAAACAATCTTATGAGAACCTGGAAGCGCCAACCTTTTGTGCAACATCATGAAACTGTTAGGGTTTCATGAATCATGTATAGGTCAAATTAACAAAAAGAACGCAGCGAAAACAAATATGATGTATTTTATACATGATTCTTCGAAGGTGTTATTCGTGTGTTTTAATCAAAAATCTGAATATAAAAGGGAGTTAAACGAATTATCTTTCGAAGCGCGCTTTAAAGGAATTGGTTTGGATGTTCTTTAGTTCGAGTCCCACAAACGTCGAACCTCTAATTCAGACTCACCAACAATGGACATCGAATGGAAGAGAGAACTTTCGGATAATCACCACTATGATCGTGTTAGCAATCTTGTGGAGACAATCTGCCGTATCCTTGATGTATTATAGTCACGGCCCGAACGAGAGAACACTCTTCTTTCTCGCATCTCGAAAAAACACAAGAACACGCACCTTTTACTCTATTTTCAGCAACCCTCTCGTATGTCCACAATTCAGCATTTTTAAATAATTATTCTTGAATCAGCAACGGTCGATTAGCAACCGTTGCTGATCGTCCACTTGCTCATGCACAAACGATCGTGCATGAGCAAGGTTAGCAATTGCTGACCATTCATGCACGATGCACCCCTTTTATATTTTATTTTATTTTATTAAAAGAAACGCACATTGATTAATTAATTAATTAAATTATTTAATCAATCCATTTATATATATATAATTAATCAATCCATATATATATATATATATATATATATATATATATATATAAAGGACATAATCTTTATGTGTGCATTTGGGTACATTAACATGTATCCACTTTGGGCATGCGTGTGCATCATATGCAAATAGGCTCGTGACTATAACACAAATTAAATTAAATCTCATTTAATTTAATTTCAAATCGACTCAATTCGATTGCGGTAATTACAAATACATTTGCAACATTATTTCTCTCTTATTCCACGTTATCCTAATTGTTTATGGTGTGTGACATCCCTAGGTTCATCATTAAGCTGGTAGTAAGACTTGTACTAACACATTAGTACTCCCAAAAGAATTAATTGTCCCGATTAATCTTTGGGTCCTACAAGCCATGATTGACATCTAGCAATATGTCATGACTACCCAGATAGTGTGAATGCTTTAAAAACATAATGAACCCGTTAGTTTTGGCTACAGTGTAACTCAATCCATCTGTCTTACTATGTCCTGATCAAATAAAGACCATGGAATATTTGTTAAGTCACCAATTCGATCATATGCACAACTAATTGACATGCATTTTATTCGAGACATAAACGATTTATTCTCGTTTACAACCTTAGTCGAGGATTTCATTGCACTGTCATAATTAGATCGCATAAGACATCATTATTATACCTTGCATGTAATAAGGAGATAGATTCCATATTGAGTACACGTTTAACTTCGTATATGAACAAAATATGACCCTCAGATACAAAGATGGATCAATGTCCTGGCATTATGTGCACCTGTGAACCATAGTTGTTCGACACACAAGTTAACACTATGCCTCAGGTTTAAGGATTATTTACACAAGACCAAAGCATGAACAATTAGATATTGACCACGCTAAAAGCTTCCATGTCACTGATGTGAACTTGTCTAATATAAACACTTGTGTTCTTAATTTAGGCATCACAATACCCAATGACTTGTGACTCATCATTCCCTTAAGTATCCAATACTTAATGGTGAAGTTATGAACACACCGGTCTCAACAGGATTATTAATATCCATTCAATAATCCATAAACCGGAACGATTTAAAAATTCAACCTAACTATGAACCCGTCACATATATTCTTGACATCTCAAGAATGGGTCTAGTTGCAACTGATCTTATGGAATCATTCATAAATATAAAATAATTGGACAAATGAATGAATATGTCGTTGCCATTAATTAAATAATAATAATAATGATAGTACAACTGAAATCCCTAATATGTAACTATTACATAGTAGCTTTAGGGCATACATCCAACATAAACCTTTTGTTCAATGGCTCGTCAACAAGGTGGCGGAGGTGAATGATGTCATAGAGAGATGCGACATGCTAATTATAGTAAAATCCCCAATTGGACGTAGCCCTAGTTTCGAGGTGAATTGGGATAAAATTTTGCGTTTCAAATTCTTTTTATTATTTTTATTCTCTATTTTCTTTGTGATTGTGTGGCGAATCCTAACAAACACTGCTAGACATGCAAGATCTTCCATCTTTTGTGCTTACAAACAACCCTTCTGCTAGCATTGAAAAGCTATATTGTATGAGACCTTTTTGGCCCTAAGCATGAAGGAGTTCAAGGGGGTATTGGCAAGTTCATTCTATGAGCATGATAGAGATGTTATAGACTCCATGTCCGAGCTATGTCTAATCCGATCAGTTGGTCCATTGATTCCTTCGTTATTGCTTGGTCAAGACCAAAGAGATGATGTTGGTATTGAGATATGGAGATCCAATGAGAGGTGCATCGAGTGGTTGGATCAACAAAGACACTCTACGGTGATTTACATCTCATTTAGTAGCATTCATGTCCTTCCGGTTGAGCTGTAGGCAAAAACTTATTAAATTAAAACATATAGAAAGTTATTGCATAAACTCATTGAATAAACCACTGGAGGGTTGTACTAGTGGCACCCTTCTTACATGAAAAAGGGGAAGTGTGGAGTTCAATTGCCCACATTCTCAAGGGGGAGTTGGGGGTGAAGACGTTTAGTTTCAAATGTGCGATTCGACTTCAATGTTTTGTAAAGAAATATAGCAAAAGTTTGAGAGTGAGATGAAAATTAGAGTAAGACAAAAAAAAAAAAAATCATCGAATAATAATAGGTAGTTAAAGACCCTTTAAAAAAGGGAAAATATAACAAAAGTCTTAAATATATTGTTGGTATCAATTTAGTCCTAGACCTTTTGTGTTTATGCCAATGTATTCCATCTAGCCAATTTTGGTAATACGCTGACATAGATGTCAACCGTCTTACATGGCACGATCGATGTTAACAAAGATAAATTTTACAAATTGTAAATATTTTTTCATCTTTTATCATTTGCTGAAGTAGAAAGCAATCGTCCTATGTGGCACAATTAGTGAGGAAGTGGGTAATTTTTCATAATTTTTTTTTTCGAGTTATTTATTTATTTTTCTTCTTTTTTTTCCTTTTTCCTTCTTTTTCTCACCTAAGGCCAGCAAGGGTCACACAACCTCACCAAGATCTAGGCAAGGCCATCATGACCGTTAGCGAGGGCTCAGCAAGCCTTGCTAACGATAGTTGAAAAAACAAAGATAATGAAAAGAGAAGAAAAAAAGAAAAAGATGAAAAATAAAATAAATAAATAATATAAAAAAAAATATTAAAATATTATTAAAAATTGTTCACATTAGTGTCGGTTTTGCCACGTAGAATGGCTAGCGTCCATGTCAGCAAGTCAAAATTGATCGAGTGGACTCAAGTGGTGAAAGGTAAAAATATCTATGACTCAATTGGCAAAATTAAAGAGTTTATGATTAAATTGATAAAAGTGTAATAAATTTAGACTTTTTAGACAACTTTTCCCATTTAGAATAAGATAAGGTATGGCCTCAAATCAAAGCTTCATTTTATCTAGATCTCAAACTAAGTATGAGAAAATATTCTTTGTCAAGTAATTGGACACATTCGACCAAAAAAAAAAAAAAAAAAAAAAAAAAAAAAGGTAATTGGACACAAAATGCACCACGCACAACATGTATATAACATAGTCTAAAGTACTCATTAATCAACATTGCATGCATTGTGTCACTATTATTTTCATTAAAAGAGATAGTGGTACTTACCATATATGTTATGGGCCTTGGAAAAGTCAACTCAAATTTTTTGGTGCAATCTGGATGTCAAGTCAAATAGGGCTGTTAAATGGATGGGTCAGATCGAATTTGGGTTAGGGCAAAAATGGTCTAATAGAAATTAATCCATTTATATGCAATACAAATCTAGTGACCAATAGTTGAGTGAAATCGTTGACATTAAGGTGTACCACAATGAAAAGTTGTTGTAAGAACTACACCAGAATTTCACGAAAAGGTTTAGTTCTAAATTATCAAAATTGAAAAATTGAGAACTGGATTGGCATCCATACAATTGGTTTAAGATTGATCGGATGATGTCCCCAATCTCAGGTGCGATCTCCACATTTCATGTGCTCATCACAAACAATATAAATTGGTTTGAGTTTATTTTTAGTTATCGGTCTACTACTTATAGCTTTGATGGTATCAATTATATAACAAGATGGGACAAGTCAAATGCACTCACATGGCCTCGATATTAAATTTTTTTATAGTTAGTAGTATAGGGAGTCAAACTTTATGCCATTGCCCAAATTAATGCACCTAAATGTACATCGATAGGGTTTCCTTATTTTATTTTTTTTTTTTATGAAGAAACTATTAAGAGCATGATGTAAGAAAATCATTGATCCAAAATAAAGCCGTTCACTTCAAGAAGCTGGATGATAAAATATGTCTCGAGTTTGGACCAATGAACGAAATTCAACTCAAGATAAATGAAATATATGTGGACGCCCCACGGTGGTGTACTATGGAAATTATATATCCTATTTGGTATGGTCCAAGTTGGAGGTTTCCCATAGTGATGGTCAAGGAAAATTGAAAAAGAAAATAACAGAAGTCTAGAGATTTGACAAAAGGACTTTTAGGCCTTGTTTGTTTATTTGTGTTTTTGTTCTGGAACACAAATTTTTGTTCTTTTGTTCCGGGAAACAAAAAAAAGAACAGAAATGCGTTTGTTTACACTTTGTTCAGGGAACAAAAAAATCTATTTTTTGTTTCGGGAACAGATTTGGAACAGAAATAAGAAGTAGAAAAAACTTGTTTCTTGTTCTCGGGAATACTTCCGAGAAACACTTCTTTTTTCTTCTAATTTTTCTTCTTCTTTTTTCTCTTTCTTTTCATCTTCTTTTCTTCTTCTTCTTCCTCTTCTTCTTCCTTTTGCTGGTCACCGGCCTTGGACATGGCTGGCGCCGACAACCGGCCAGATGAGGGCCAGCAACATCGCCAGAGCGTTGCTGGCCCCCGGAGAGGCCGTGGCTGCGTGAGGCTCAGCCTCGCCAAGCCACCTCCAGGACAGCGTCGCCTAGCGATGGCGGGGTGAGGCCGACCTCGCCCCGCCATTGGGTGAGGTCGGCCTCGCCTAGGTTGGGCGAGGCCGACCTTGCGTCTAGGCGAGGCCGAGGTGAGGTCGAGCCGACCTTGCGCCGCCTAGGTGAGGCCCGCCGAGCCCAAGCTGGCCTCTAGCGAGCTCGTGGGAGCCTCACCAAGCCGGGCGAGGCTTGGCAGGCTCGGCCTCGCCAAATCGGTGTGAGGCCGAGCTCGCCGGACATCGCCCAGCCGGTCGCCGGCCACGGTGGTGGTCGGCGATCGGCCAAAGAAAAAAGGAAAAAGGAAAAAAAAAAAAGAAAATTAAAAAATTAAAAGAAACAAAAAAATTATACAAGTTTACCAAACGTGTTTATGTTCTTTATCTATTCCAAGAACATAAATTTTGTGCGGTTACCAAACGCGTTCTTTAGTTCAAAAATTGTTCCCGGAACAAAAATTTTTCTATTTCTGTTCCTAAAATTCTTTTTGAACGAAACGTTACCAAACACACCCTTTATTGACTATTATATATATTTATAATATCAGTCAAGGAATGTTTTTCTCAAGAAGTCAAGGATATGGCTATTTTCTTTGCGAGTGCCGTGGGTTCTCAATTTGGGAGTGACATCCCATAGGCACTTGGCACTTGGCAGTGAGGTTACTTCATTTAATTACATCAAGAATTCAGGTTTTGAAGCTCATTAAATTCTTGTCGTAAATTTATGTATAAATTTGTGAGATTGAGAGATCTTTTTTAAGAAATTGTGGGGTTAAACACTATGCGAGTTATTAGATGTAATTAAGGTTAGAAAACACAAATAGTATTTGAGTAATTCGAGTGTGGTTGTATTATTCATTATATTACTTAGTCTATAGTAGAACTTAATACTACTCTCCATGCGGATGTAGGTCACCAATCAAACCACGTAAATCTAGTGTTTAATTTATTTTCTTGTTTTGTCTATAATATTATTTGATCGCTTGCTTTTCGCAACAATGAGTATCGGAGCTAAGTTTGGTTGAGTTGAAATGAATCGATGGTGACAAAAGAAGGAAAGGTGAGAATTGACAAATTTAATCGAAATGATTTTGGTTTTTGAAAGATGCATATTGATGATTATTTGTATTTAAGAAATTTGCACTTACTCTTATACGGAGAGAAATGAGTCAATGAAGTAAGATGAATGAGAATTGCTAGATAGACAAGTATTGTGTGTTATTCGGCTCATGTTGGCTTGTAACATCACATTTAATAGTGTGAACGATAAGACCACTGTGGAACTGATAGAAGCCTTATCCAAAACATATGAGAAGTCCTTGGTGATCAATAAAGTCTACTTGAGGTGACGTCAATTTAACTTGAAAATAAGTGAATGCGCGTCAGTTGTTGATTATATCAATAAATTAAATGTGATTGTTAGTCAATTAAGTTAAGTTGAGATTGACTTTGATGATAAAGTACATGCTTTGATTCTATTATCCCCATTGTCTTATAGTTGGAATACTACTATTAATACTATTAGTAATTTACATGGATCAACAAGCTTGACGTTTGATGAGATTCGAGATTTGATTCTGAGTGAGAACATTCGTTGAGGAGTATCACTTTGTGTTTACTACTTTAGCAGGTAAAATAAACGAAGAACTAATACACGTGTGAGCAAGAATGGTGTAAATTCAAATAGACATAACCAATCTAGGACTGATGGTGCTGTGTTGAAGTTGTGACAAGAGGGGATATTTTAAAGAGATTACCTTAAAGCGAAGAATTCAAAGAGTTAGGAAATTATAGTTGAGTTTGTTGTAGCCTACCCTCGGGGTAGCGAAAATGTTTTACAGGTATTGCCTAAAGGATGGACCTAAGGCCCATGGTTAGGCGCGAGTTCTCCCAAGCCTATACCTCGCGTGATATTGGGGTGTTTTTTAAGAATTTTGCAATAATGAGTCACCACTAGCCTATTGAAATCGGCTAGAAACCAAGTGAGGCACGAGAGTATGCCACACTTCCTACGTAACTAGAGAATCTAGGGTCAAGAACTTGATTACACTAATTAACCAATTAATGTCATTTCAGTACCTAATCTTGTTTATATTAAAAGAAATGATTTTTTTTCAGGCAAATTGGATAGATTTTAGGCATATCTGCTAATACGTGAGGTGATCATGCGGGTGCGCAATAATTAAAATAACAATCAACAACTAAAGGAAGCATTAAATAAATTGCAGGAAAAAATAAGTACCTAACATTAAGAGATAAATAAATGACAATCTTAATTAGGCTAAGGGGTTACCATAATCATCTCATCATAAGCGTACAATCAAGGGCAATTGTATCGAGGATAATTAAGACCCTAAGATAAAGCCGTAAGGGCTTGTTCAATTTTATGCACAATCTTAGGCTGATGATTTTCTCACACCTTTTAAGAAAACTGTTCAAAAACTTTTTTTTTAATTTTTTTTTAATTTTTATTTAAAAACAAATAAAAACATATAAAAAAATTTTAAAATATATATTTTTGCAATTTTTTTATTCCGAAAATAGTAACTCGGGCCGGGCCTTCGGCCCGATTCAAATGTGGGTCAGGTAAGGATTCATGAGTTTGGGCCAAGAACACTAAAAGCCAAATTGAAGAAGTGGGTTCGATGACTTAAACCCATTCGGAAAAGGGCCAAGATCAAGCCCAAATTTATCAAAGGAAAACACTTAAGCCCACTTACACTAAGATCACTTTAAAACAACTTCCAGTTAAGCCCACTTACACTGAGATCACTTTAAAACAACTTCCAGCACGTCCTAAATAAGCCCAGCTCTGAAATTAGCCCACTTACTTGACATATCCACAAACTCCTTCTTAGGCACGAAAATAACCTTAAACCCAATAAACTAACCTAAGCCCAACAACAAAATTTAGCCCGAACAAACACGAGACCTCCCATGTCTTGAGTCCAGGTTGGTCTCATCCCATCCCTGAACAGCAGCTTCTCTTTCTGCGACTCTTCCTTCCTGTTTTTTTCCTTTTTATAGTTTTCTATATTTTTTTTGTTTTGCTTTTTTTGCTTTTTATTCTTTATCCTTTTTATACTTCATCCCTTCCCTGCACCTTCCCCTTATGTGACTCCTCGTTCCTGAAGTCATTTTTGTTTTCTTTTCTCTATTTTTTTTTTCTGATTTTTCTTTTTCCTTGTTCTTTTTTTGTTGCCCCTTTGGCGTTCTTCTTCTTCCCCGATGCTTCTTCCTCAATTTGCGCCATCCTCACCGAACTAAAAACAACACTACGGCGAACCCTCACCGGTGTTTGGAGGGTCGCCAAGCTACCATTTGGCGTCGGTCATTCGTTCCGATCGACAATGACCACTGTTGGACACCCATTCCGGTGACCACAAACCCATTTTTCGGCGCAAAGAAAAACGTCATCGACTCGAATACACATGAATATTTCTCACAAACACTACGAAAACACCACAAATACGAGCAAAGCAAGCAGGACTCAGTGGGCATGGGAGCAAAAACGAGTTGATCTTGCATTAAAACATACACTGCTCTTCGGTTTTTTATTAAGGCATTTCATCAAACACATAAGACGCACTAACTAGAGAGGTAAGCATAGATTTGATCGGGGCTCGGGTTCAGGCCAAGATCATCACGCGATACACAAGCACTATTCTGGATCGGCTTAGGAACAAGTTTATCAGCATTTAACTTGAGTTTAAACAAAAATAACAAGTCTCGGCCATGACACCAAACACAAACAAATATTTGCATAAAGCACTACAATAAGCACGCATACGCCGTGTGAGGAATGAACATGAGCACAACGGAATTTCGGGCGAGGATCGAGACTGAAGCTCATGCGAACTGGTCGACCATGAGCTCCAGCCTGATGCCCCACCAAAAAAAAGGGCAGACGTACTTGGGAATGACCTACCCGGTTCGAAGGGGAGCGCTGTAGAGGACGACAACTCTCGGGCGGACGACTGGCAACGGCGAAGTTGTCCTTCAGTCTCACTCTCTCCCTTTGGCTCGCCCTCTACTCTCTCGAGCTCTCTCCAACTCTCTATCCTCCGCTTGAACCAAAGAACCAGCCAAGAACCCCCTCTTCTCTTTGCTCTCTTCCTTCTAAGCTCGGCCAACGACAGGCGCGCATGGCTTCTGCCACTGCCAGCCTGTCGCGGCTGCTTGATCTTCGACCTTGGGATCGCACCGTCCTCTGCCTTCGCAATCCTCTGACCTTGTGATCCTCTGCCTCGCCCTTGGCTTGTACGTTTCTCTTTTCTCCTTCTTTTGTAGGAGCGTGGTTGGTGTGAGGGGAGGAAGAAGATTCACGCATGGGCTGGGCTGAAATAAAAGGAGATGGGCCGGCCCAAGTGCAAAAGAGAGAAAAGGAAAAGAGATAGGTCAACAAGCCCATGGACGAAGAAAATCCCTCTACTCGGCCTCATTCGATTTTCTTCTCCTTTTTTTATTAGAAAACTCTTTGTAAAAAAAAAAAATAAAAAAAAATAAATTTATCATTAGCAATGCAAATATTCATAATGCTAAACGTGATGCAATTTAGTAAAAATGATTTTTTTTTTTTTTTTATTATTTTTTTTTTTTTTTGGCTAGGGTTTGAAAATTAATCCCTAATTTTTACGCAATTAAGTCTTAAATAAAATTGTAAAATTTAGGTGTGAACGAAGTTTACAAATGATGTTACTGTAATAGCTAATAGTAATTCAGATAATATTAATCATGTATTATCTCTTACTGCTAATTCGTCGTTTGGTGAAAGGATTATGGATTGTGATCGCTCGTTACACACTACACCAAACAGGAATTGGTTTACTACCTGTCAATGCACATATAGTAGCAGTATAATCGGATAACAATATTGAATGCAATATTGTAAATGTTGGCAATGTTAGAATAAAAATGAATAACGATATTATAACGACATTGATTGGAGTGAGGCGTGTTCTAGAGTTGAAGAACAACCTGATTTCCTTGAGTGCCCTAAACTCAATTGCGTGTCTATATATTTCAAAATGTGAAATTCTAAAAGTTGTTTGAGGTGCATTGGTGATAATGAAAGACAAGAAGCATAGTGGTTTACATGAGTTTTAAGATGAGACGGTGATAGGTTTTGTTGCGGAAACGTCAGATGCATCTGATCAAGAGTTAAAATTATGACATATGCTTTTAGGGTAGAGGTGAGCGATTCCAGGTGATTCTAAGTGGAACCTAAAACTTGGAACTTGCTTGTCATAACAAGATCCCTAATTTTTGGAACTCGGAACCTACTTTGCATGTCTAAGAACCTAAAATCTACCCTATAACAGGTTTTAGGGCCTACCCAGGTTCCACTTGTATTCTTAATTGAATGGTTGTAGTGAATTATCACCTTTAATAACTACCATTTGCAATAATCTGCTTATCACAACCCATATTTAAAGACACGAAGATTATGAAATATTAATAAAATAAAATTCTCAATCATGAATATAACTGCAAATGGAAGTTCAAACTAGTATTTTTAGATTATACTCACCATTGGACACTTGAAATGTCCTAGGCTCACGTGAAGACATAGAATAAGAAAAACAACAAAGACTTGTATGTCCTAGGCTCACTTGCGCTTCGTACAACTAGCAACTAGGTGAATAGAACCCCAATGATTGAGATTGGATGTCGAACTTCCAAAAAAAGTGAGGTAAGGTAAAGTTACTGATTATATTGTTCTCAAAATATTTGATCGTTTATGTTATGTTTGAATTAATGATAGTAAGCTCGATAAGAGGGCAAGAAAGCGCATGTTCCTAGGCTATGCACAAGGTGAGCAAAGCTATCGATTGAGGTACTCAAAATCAAATTTACTTATTATCAATAGAGAAATTACATTTGACGAGTTTTTAGTACTTCTAGGTAGGAATGTTATTAGTAGTGTTTATACAAATCCGAATGGTGTTTAGCTTGAGGTGGAGTTGCAATTAGAAACTCTTGAAGTAGAAGATACTGCCAAGGTAATGACACAGATGGTGCTTATAGCAAGATTGAGCTTGTAGAGCCAACAATTGTTGAACTATTGATATTTGCAAGGTACATATTCGATTTCCTTATAGATATGGATGCAAAGACGATTTTACTTCATTTACGGTGGAGATGGTTGTGTCTAGGGGTGTGCAATCGGACCGGATATACCTAGGAACCTAACCAACCCATTCGGAAAACAGGGTTGGGAATCGGTTCCTGTTGAAATCGGTTCGGGAACCGATTCCCAAAATTCAGAATCGGTTTGAACCAATCCGAGAATCGGTTCTAGGTGATTACCCACCCAAGAACCGGTTCCCGAACCAATTTTGGAACCGATTCCAAAACCCTATTTTTTCTCCTGATTTATTTTCTTACTTTCACAGTCGCACGGCGTTTTTTCCTCTCGGCACTCATCATTCGTCATTCCTCTTCCTCGCTCATTTCCCTCACTCACCGGCTCACCATTGCACTATCCATCGCTAGCTCACCGTCACACCGTCCATCGCCAACTCCTTCTCACACCATTCAACAGACGGCATCTGTCGTCGCCAAATTCTTGTGATCTGATTCATACTGTTGTAGAACCAATGTGGCAAGACCTATCTCACCAAGTACTATGTCCCCCTCGAGGACTCTCAGAAGCACAAGCTCGAGTATGAGATAGCCCTTTTCGCTCGATTTTCTCCTTGTTCCCTATTTCTCGGGGCCGAATTGGCATTTTGCTTAGCTGTAATCTTTGTCTTCTCTTGTGCGCATGGTTTGATGGATTTCTAGGTTCATCAGTTGGTGGTCAACAAAGATTCCAAGTTCACCAATTTTATTGAGGTTAGGAATCTTCAGTCTTTTTTATCTTGAATTTGTTAGGCTCTTTTGTGTAAATGTGTTGTTAGCGCGCGTTATACAGATTGTTTCCATTGATTATTTGTCAATTGGTGAATCTTCGCTCAGACACTCCAAAATTTGGTGTCAACCTTAGTCCCCCCCAAAGATGTTCTCGTGTATTAATGTATAATTCAAAGCCGTATAGGATATTGGACGGTTGCAAAATAGGATCTAGTGGAAACAGGGTTGATCTTGGAACCGAACCGGAAAAACAAGGTGGTTTGAGTATAGGGTCTAGTGCAAATAGAGTCGGGTACAAGGTCAAAAAAAGGGGAACCGATTATAATAGGATCCAGGTACAAGATCAGTGTGGACCCGATCACCCCTAGTTGTGTCTTGGGGAGCGAGTTAAAAGTGCAAGTGTTGTTGGTGTTGAGATCAAGTCTACAATTGTGGTGAAGTTCAATACGTGGACTTGGAAAATGTTTGTGATGGTTGAGCCCATACAGGACTACAGGAAAATAGTAGTGAAGTCCAAATTCCAACGAAGCGATGACTTGACTCAAACATCGAATTAAGGTTGAGTCTATTAAAATATCTCAAATTTGAGCCCTGAACGAAATCTGACTCAAGGTAAATGGAACATATGTGGATGTTCGTGGTGGTGTGCCATGGAAATCATATTTCCTGTTCATTATGGTCTAAGTCGAAGGTCTTGCATATCAATCAAGGAAAATTGAAAAAAAAAAAAGAAGTCAAGGGATTCGGCAAAGGACTTCATATTGACTATTATATATACTTATAATATGGGCCAAGGGATGTTTTTCTCAAGAAGTCAAGTAGTGCTGTTCTCTTTGTGAGTGTCATGGGTGCTCAATTTGTGAGTAACATCCCATAAACGTAGGTGCTTGGCAATGGGGTTTCTTTGTGAAATTACACGAACAATTCAAGTGTTGAAGCCAATTAAATTCTTGTGGTAAGAATTTGTGTATCATTCCTTTATTAGATTGAGAGCTTATTTCGTGATTAATTGTGGGGTTAAACATTATTTGAGTTATTGCATGTAATTGGGGCTAGAAGACAACGATAGTGTTTAAATGACTTGAGTATGGTTTTTAATCTCTATTGTATCGATTGATCTATAGTAGAATATATTACTGCTTTCTCTATGGACGTAAGTCATCCGGTAAACGACGTAAATTTAATGTCCTATTTATTTTCTTGTTGTATCTACATTATTGTTCGATCGCTTGCTTCCGCAACATTGAGTATAGATTTATAGCATATAAATAACAATTTAAGAAACATGTACATAATAAATTCAAATAACACACACCCCATCAAACTATGGGATTTTGATTATGCAGAAGTCATTATCTTAACCACGAGGAGGATGATGCCAGAGGTGGGGTTTCTGACTAGATGAAATCATAACAAGGTAGCTATACTAGAAGGTATGGCTAGCTCACCTCCTTTTAGGGAAAGCTAGTTCTCATCAAACGTTTTGGTTTGACATCGCTTTACATCCAAAGAGACGAGGTATGTCCAAGTTCAATTAAGAAATGCAACTTCTCTTTTATTATATGGATGATGAAGTGAGACGAACTTATAACTTTATTATTTTAAGTCAGAGCAAGTTGGTAAAGTCCCTATTTTTTTATGTCTTCATGCCCCTTTCACATGGTGATATAGGGGCAAAGAAGGGAAAAAGAGAGTCGTGGTTTCTCTCGCTTTTGATCTGGTGGGCCTAGAGGAGAGGCCCATATGATGGGCTATTAACTTAGTGGCTGAGCACATTTCTAATGATTGCATCTTTGTGCCTGCGGTTTAAGGGCTCTCAGCCACGGATAGTCCGGTGTGTGGAATCTATGAATTTGTTTTTGATTGATACCTTTTAATTGGCTATTTCCTCTTCTATCTCCTCCTCCTTAGAGGGCTCCCGAAGGATAAAGCCTAGAATGTGTGTTAGGAGCAGAGAGGAGACCTTAGCTATATATGATAATATCTATTGGACCTATCCATCATATGTTACTGTTAGAGCATAAGGCCCATTATCAACCAAAACAAGATAGTGTAGTCTCCGTGTGCACAATTAACTTGTCAAGTATTTGCAATTTTGGCGAACAGCAAAATCTTTTTTCTTTTCCAGAAAATTTTTTAGCACGTAGCTGATTAAGAAAAATTCTTACGAAATACGAACTTTCCAATCAAAACATGGATTTTTTTTTTTTAATTAACATGCTTGAGCAATACTCTTCCTACTTTTGCTCAAGAAACAATTCTGATCTTCATTGTACTAGGTCAAAACCACCTACATATGCCTTTCCCTCTGTGGTCAGGCTTTCTTTTGTCTTCTCATCACTCTTCATCTCCAGATGCCGCATACTTGATTATCAATTTTTTCCCCATGGATCAACACTTCGGAAGATCACTCGGAGGCGGTAGAAGCGACTCGTTCGGGCCTTTCCCATTGTCAACCAAGAAGGCCATCTTGAGTCCCCAGGTTGTGTGAATTTCAGATGACAATGCATGAACCAAACGCCTGCAAAAAGTTTCAACAACAGAGTCATGAAAAACTTGCAGAGTGGTTAAATTTTTGGTATAGAGTAAACGAGAATAGTCGATAAACTAGAATTGTACCGGGATTATCTGCTCTGAATCTGATTGCAACCCATCCCCAGATGGTACTCCTATTGTGTTCCTCTCAACAGGATCAACAAGGTTGAAGTTCTTCTGATCCACTTTCGGATTATAATTTCCTAATCCCTTCCCAATGGCGAAGAAATTGAACCCGTGAAGATGAATTGGGTGGTTCTCTGGGGCGATAATCCCGGTGTCTTGCAACACGAGCTGGACCGTCAAGTTATAACGCAACCGGTACACCTTTGTCCCGCTTGTGGTCCGCAAATTTGATGGCGGTGACCCCGTGTAGTTGAAAATGGTTGGCGGGTTACCGGGGGAAATCGCTCGTGAAGACGCCGCTTACGTTGAAGAAATGTGCTTGGAGAATGGCTGTCGTCGGCATCACGAATGTCACGTTGTTCATGTTTTGCCACGACTCTGCTTCCGTTGCCAGCTTTGCACGAAGGGCAGGGTTGATTCCTAGTCCAACTGTGAAAAGGAGGCTGTGATCGACGGTAAGCGGGACTTTGGCAGGGTACCTCTTCGAGTTGAGGCTCCGGAGCGAGTTAATGAAATTGTTGGCCACAGCGGTCGCGTTTTGTGGGGGAGTCTTGGTGAGGGTCGTGGAGGTGGCAGCGAGCGTGCCAGAGTAGTGTAATGTGGCAGTCGCGGTCATGTTGTCGACGGCGATCGGGGAGTCCATAAAAGGTGAGGCGGCGACCATGTACTTGCCAGAGCTCTGGTCGGTGGAGATGAGGGCATTGGTGGTTTGGCCAGGTGCAATCACGATCGTGTCGGTCTTGAAAGGCTTGACGTAGGTGGCGTCGACCTCAACGATGGTCAGCTGGTGCCCGGCAATCTTGAAGAAGAGCTCCTCATTGAGCGCAGCATTGATGATTCGGAGCATGTACTTCTTGCCACTCTCAACAGGCAATGTAAATCCACCTAACATGAGAGAAAATGAAGGTCGACATCAACTCAGTGAAACATTAAACTAAACTGCTTCATCAAGATTCAGATGTTTTCATGGCAATGTTTGTCGATGGATTGTTACCCTGGGAAGGGCAATTGGACCTTGGCCCTGGATGGCCATTGATCGTGTGAGCATCGGAGACATTTGGTGCTAATCCGACTTGATGGCTTGATTGATCACAGCTTCTGTATCAGATTTCCACCATTCGCCTGATTCACGAACCCCAAAATGGTTCAGAGCTTCTACTAGTATACGCTGTCAACCAAGCAATGATTGATCTTTCATTTTGGAAGTGAAGTAGATAGGAAGCGAAATCGAGCATACCCAATACGACAACAACTTCCTTGTGGGGTTTAGGGAAAGGGTATGGAACACCACGCTTGGGCAAGATGACAATGGCTCCGTGCAGGGTTGCCCTGAGCCAGAGTATGTGTGCATGCCACAGGAGGGTGCCCCGTTGGCCCGTGATGGTGAAATTGTACACATAGCTTTGGCCCGGCTGGATCGGGCATTGGGTAATGTATGCCGGCCCGTCGGCCCACCCCGTCCTCAACTGCCGGATACCATGCCTGACCGCATATACACCATAATTAATATGCATCTCTTGAAGATAACAATTGAATTTAACGCTCGGTTGAGCTTACCAATGGATGGTGACATTGTATTTGACTTGGTTAGAGAGCCTCACGAGCACGGTGTCATCTTCCCTAGCGTAGAGAGTGGGTCCCGGGAACATCCCGTTCACGGTCACAATGGGCTTGCTCGAACACAGTCTCGTGGTATTCTTCATTACCACCTGCCAATTAGAGGAATAAATACACATCGCTGCACGGGCTACCGTCCAAACAAGCAAGTTTTACAGAGGAATACTTCATTCCATAATGTTACTACTTACATTGAATGTGTAGTTACGAACTTTGCCCTCAACCACGGCCGGAGTGATGCACGCAACGAGAACTAGGATTTGAAGCCAAGAGTCCATCTCTTGCAGTACAAATCTTTTTAGCTTAATTCGAAGCAGGCTTTGTTCTGGTGATCATCTGATGCAAAGTTCCTCAATTAAATAGGGGTGGAGAATCGACACAAAATTGCTGTTCCGTCGTTTTCTTCATCGTTAGGTTGATATGATGAGGATTCTTACAAATCAAGACTCATTAGGAAAGCAATTCGGATCAGTTTCATGTGATTCAAAATCTATGGAGTTCAAAAAGAATATTTATTTATCAAGGACTCGCATTAGCTAAAAATGACCCTAAAAAATTGCATATACTGATTTATTAATAATTGATCGGACTGAAATCATGGCGTCATCGTTTACTAGAATCGAAAGATTCGCAAGATCCAGTCACAGTATGTATTGAACAAACAAATTGTTGGAATTTCTGAAGCTATAAGATCTCGAATAGCGGCATGTATAACCAGAAAAATCCTTACTTGTTGGTGTCATAAATGCCTCAATTATCTATCGAGTTTTCTTCTTTTTTAATTATTCACAAAGGACTAATATGGTACATTCCGTTAGAAGGAGTTGCTTAAATATCATTTTCAACGTACCATTCAAACCTCATCGAGAAGCTTTAGTTGGTTCCAACTTGAAGTAAGTTCAGATTTTATTTTTTGCTTTAGCAAAACTCATAACCAACCTGATTGTGAGATTTCGGCCAATTGAACAATTTCTTGGCAAGCGTTTGACCTTTTTGTTTCTCTCATATCTTACGCATGCTCGAAGTAGGTCCATGATACGTCCTCTACTAAGATCCTTGTTCCGTATGCTTGTCGTGCTATGTTTCATGTCACCTTTTCATAACGTGTTGGGGCTCTACTGCATATGCTGCCATCCGCTCGAGGTTAGAATAAATTCAGTGCGCATTTGAGTTTACATTGAGCTCTAATTTCCTGTTTCAGTCTTGGTTATCTTTTAAAGTTCGGATTTGATGTCGATTAACTTTTAACATCATACAAACCTGGGATTGATCCAATGGTAGAGCGGTCTAGTTCTTTCGGTTCAAGAATTAGTGGTTGTGTGTAGGATTTCTAATTTAGGGGACTCAAATTATGTTGGAAAATTGTTGAAAATACATTGAAAAGATTAGAAAAGAAATGAATTGTTTGAAGGGTACAAGTACTGTCCTCAAGGATAATTCCGCCCATTGGATTATCAAACTTAGTGCATAAGGCTCTAGCAGCTATCATTCTAAGATACAACAGACTTTTTTTTTTTTTATAGTCAACACTGAATATTAGAAGGAAATAAAAATAGCGTTATGTTCATAACCCAACAACAAAATGAAAGACATGCAAAGAGAAATAAGAATATTGTTGTTTTGATATATCAATATGACTTTCCAATTGTGTTTAGAGTAATAATTTATAGGTAAAAAAAAGAGAGAGCCATTAAGAAATAGTGATAGAGAAATTAGTAATTATTGAAGAAGATGGTCGTTCTGTAGGCATTATCAAATAAATCCAACGTTATAAAACTGCTAAAAAGCCATTAGAAAGCCATTATATGGCCATTGTAAAATCATAACAAAAATGAGAACTTTTATAGTAGTAATAATTTCTAACAAATATCTTCAAACTACTAAAATATCTAACAATTAAGTGAGGGACCGCAGTAGTGAGTTATAGTATTAATTTTACTTCACATAATAGGACGCACATAACCTGATGCTTATTAACCTTACACGCACATGCTCGTTTCACTCGATATAAACACAATCTCTCTCTCCCTCTCCCTCTCCCTCCCTCCCTCTCTCTCTCTCTTTGCCTTTATTTGTCTGCCTATGTCCTTTCCGCGCTTGTGTTCATGACTTTGATGGACGAGACACAAAAGCAACACCATGTTTTAATGGTTGCATTCGCATCTCAAGAACACATGAACCCCATGCTCAGGCCGGGATGAAGCTACTCTCGAAGGGCATTATCATGAAACGTGCCACTGCATGCTAAAATACTCGTTGGCCACTGTGTATTCCGCCTCTAGGATCGAGCTTCTCTACTACTTGGAGAGCCTAGCTTTGACTTCGACCGGAGGACCCTCCTCGACTGTTACATGGAGTCCTTGGCCAAGTTTGGGCCCACTACTCTCTCCAATTTGATCAAACAATCTTACGAGAACCTGGAAGTGCCAACCTTTTGTGCAACATCATGAAACCTTTTGTTCAATGGCTCGTCAATGTGGCGGCGGAGGATGAAGTATCATGTGTTAGGGAAATCCCTTATGATATTTTTGAAGATGACAAAATAAATCAAAGGCTACTAACATGTTTGATGGTTGAGTATTAGACTATGCAGATGATTGAACATGTAAAGGATATTGTCAAAGTCGAAGACGGCAGAAGAAGGAACGTAACACATGTCCAAAGTATATTTTGAAGATTTCCAGACTTTCTGTGTCAAAGTCTGAAGACTGCCAGACTTTAGTGTCGAAGACTGCTAGACTTTAGTGTTCTACATCAAAAGTCTGCACACTCTGACAAATTCCAGACTGAACATGAATGAAGAACCAGAAGACAGACTCTATGCTGAAGCTGAATTGGGTACAGACCTTAAAGCTAAATCTGTTCAGAAGCAGAATATGTTCAGACTCATATTGTAAAGTCTATTGCTCTCAAACTTTACATCTAGAACTCGACATAACGTAACACAAGCCCCGAAGATATAATGGCTAGTGATCTGGTTTGGATTCCACATCAAGATTGATTTGATTGACTCAATCTAATTGATTGACAATTAGATCTTGAAGACAATAACTTTCTATACGAAGAAGCTTTACTTATGGAAACCAAGATTTCGTTTGTATGGGCGATCGGAATCAATTTGGGATTCTACCTTTATCACTCAATGGCTAC
This sequence comes from Eucalyptus marginata, assembly GCA_014182565.1. NCBI lineage: Eukaryota > Viridiplantae > Streptophyta > Magnoliopsida > Myrtales > Myrtaceae > Eucalyptus > Eucalyptus marginata. The sequence continues at coordinate 5,083,412 of CM024587.1, forward strand.
CAAATCTTCTAGATACAGATCTGTCCAATGGGTAGATTGGAAGACGATCCTCAAGATGCTGTCCAACGGCTAGTTTGGAAGTGGAGGAGTATTTAAGGAGATGAAGGACCGATGAGCAAGTAAGAGACGGAGCGTAGAATTTATAATTCCAAAGTCTGAGCGAACTTCAATCATACACTTGTCTTTGGTGAGCTTAAACGTTTGTGATCTTGAGAGAAATACCAAAAGAGTGACTTAGTGAGATAGTGTGATCTACTACTAAGTGTTTGCACTCAAAGTTGTAATCTCCTGTTGATTGCATAGTGGAATCCAGCCAAGAAGGCTGTTAGCGTGGGAGAGTGGACGTAGGCTTGGATTAAGCCGAACCATTATAAACATTGTGTTCTTATTCTCTTCCCTGAATCTCTTTATTTTGTTCATAGTTCTATTTAACTGCTAAAGTCTGATCTCGCTCAAAGTCTGCTTTTTTTCAGACTCAGTTTCGAAAGTCTGTTGTTATTCAGACTCAAGTTAAAAGTAAAGGTTTTCACTGTATTTTGCATAATCTATTTTTACACCTATTCACCCCCCCTCTAGGTGTCCATACTAGCACTTTCATCATGTGCCTTACTATCGATCAAACCCTATATGTTCTATGCCATATGTTACCGCTTTCATAACAAGCTCAACCCTTTCCAAACTTGACTTGCGCTAAAATGAGATTGGAAATACCAGGCTTGCCATTATTTGGATGTGGTTCATAATTCCTATCGACAAGATCATACAGAGGTCTCAAATTTTATTGGTAGCTTCGGCTTGGGCTCATGAATAACTACTATACATACATACATACATACATACATACATACATACATACATACATACATACATACATATATATATTATTCTCTTTCTCTTGTTGTTGAATGATGTCATAGAGAGATGCGACATGCTAATTATAGTAAAATCCCCAATTGGACATACCCCTAGTTTCAGGGTGAATTGGGATAAAATTTTGCGTTTCAAATTCTTTTTATTATTTTTATTCTCTATTTTCTTTGTGATTGCGTGGCGAATCCTAACAAACACTGCTAGACATGCAAGATCTTCCATCTTTTGTGCTTATAAACAACCCTTCTGCTAGCATTGAAAAGCTATATTGTATGAGACCTTTTTGGCCCTAAGCATGAAGAAGTTCAAGGGGGTATTGGCAAGTTCATTCGATGAGCATGATAGAGATGTTATAGACTCCATGTTCGAGCTATGTCTAATCCAATCAGTTGGTCCACTAATTCCTTCGTTATTGCTTGGTCAAGACCAAAGAGATGATGTTGGTATTGAGATATGGAGATCCAACGAGAGGTGTATCGAGTGGTTGGATCAACAAAGACACTCTACGGTGATTTACGTCTCATTTAGTAGCATTCATGTCTTTTCGATTGAGCTGTAGGCAAAAACTTATTAAATTAAAACATATAGAAAGTTATTGCATAAACTCATTGAATAAACCACTAGAGGGTTGTGCTAGTGGCACCCTTCTTACATGAAAAAGGGGAAGTGAGGAGTTCAATTGCTTACATTCTCACGGGGAGTTGGGGGTGAAGACGTTTAGTTTCAGATGTGAGATCCGACTTCAATGCTCTATAAAGAGATATAGCAAAAGTTTGAGAATGAGTTGAAAATTAGAGTAAGACAGACAAAAACAAAACTCATTGAATAATAATAGATAGTCAAAGACCCTTTAAAAAAGGGAAAAATATAACAAAAGTCTTAAATATATTGTTGGTATCAATTTAGTCTTAAACCTTTTGTATTTATGCCAATGTAGTCCATCTAGCCAATTTTGGTAATACGCTGACATAGATGTCAGCCATCTTACATGGTATGATCGATGCTGACATAGATAAATTTTACAGATTTTAAATTTTTTTTTCATCTTTTATCATTCGCTGAAGTAGAAAGCAATCGTCCTATGTGGCACAATTGGTGATGAAGTGGGTAATTTTTCATAATTTTTTCAAGTTATTTATTTATTTTTCTTCTTTTTTCCCTTTTCCTTCTTTTTTCTCACCTAAGGCTGGCAAGGGTCACACAACCTCACCAAGATCTGGGCAAGGCCATCATGACCGTTAGCGCGGGCTCGGCATGCCTTGCTAACCATAGTTGAAAAAACAAAGATAAGGAAAAGAGAAGAAAAAAAGGAAAAAAGATGAAAAAAAATAAAATAAATAAATAATTAAAAAATATTAAAATATTATTAAAAATTGTTTACATTAGTGTCGGTTATGCCACGTAGAATGGCTAGCATCCATGTCAGCAAGTCAAAATTGATCGGGTGGACTCAAGTGGTGAAATGTAAAAATATCTAGGACTCAATTGGCAAAATTAAAGAGTTTATGACTAAATTGATAAAATTGAAATAAATTTAGATTTTTCAGACAACTTTTCCCATTTAGAATAAGATAAGGTATGTCCTCAAATCAAAGCTTCATTTTATCTAGATCTCAAACTAAGTATGAGAAAATACTCTTTGTCAAGTAATTGGACACATTTGACCTAAAAAAAAAGGTAATTGGACACAAAATGGACCACGCACAACATGTATATAACATAGTAAAGTACTCATTAATCAATATTGCATGCACTGTGTCACTGTTATTTTTCATTAAAAGAGGTAGTGGTACTTACTATATATGTTATGGGCCTTGGAAAAGTCAACTCAGATTTTTTGGTGCAATATGGACGTCAAGTCAAATAGGGCTGTTAAATGGATGGGTTAGATTGAATTTGGGTTAGGGCAAAAATGGTCTGACAGAAATTAATCCATTTATATGCAATACAAATCTAGTGACCAATAGTCGAGTGAAATCGTTGACATTAAGGCGTACCACAATGAAAAATTGTTGTGAGAACTACACCAGAATTTCATGAAAAGGTTTAGGTCTAAATTAGCAAAATTGAAAAATTGAGAACTGGATTGGCATCCATACAATTGGTTTAAGATTTGATTGGATGATTTCCCCAATCTGAGGTGTGATCTCCACATTTCATGTGCTCATCACAAACGATATAAATTGGTTCGAGTTTATTTTTAGTTATTGGTCTACTACTTATAGCTTTGATGGTATCAATTATATAACAAGATGGGGCAAGTCAAATGCACTCGCATGGCCTTGATATTAAATTTTTTTATAGTTAGTAGTATAGGGAATCAAACTTTATGCCATTGCCCAATTTAATGCACCTAAATGTATATCGATAGGGTTTCTTTTTTTTTTTTTATGAAGAAACTATTAAGAGCATGATGTAAGAAAATCATTGATCCAAAATAAAGCCATTCACTTCAAGAACTGGATGATAAAATATGTCTCGAGTTTTGACCAATGAACGAAATTCGACTCAAGATAAAATATGTCTCGAGTTTCCATGGTACGCCCACGGTGGTGTACCATGAAAATTATATATCCTATTTGGTATGGTCCAAGTTGGAGGTTTCCCATATTGATGGTCAAGGAAAATTGAAAAAGAAAATAAAAGAAGTCTAGAGATATGACAAAGGACTTTTATTGACTATTATATATATTTATAATATTAGTCAAGGATTGTTTTTCTCAAGAAGTCAAGGATATGGCTATTTTCTTTGTGAGTGCCGTGGTTTCTCAATTTGGGAGTAACGTATATAGGCACTTGGCACTTGGCAGTGAGGTTACTTCATTTAATTACATCAAGAATTCATGTTTTGAAGCTCATTAAATTCTTGTCGTAAGAATTTATGTATAAATTTGTGAGGTTGAGAGATCCTTTTTTTAAGAAATTGTAGGGCTAAACACTATGCGAGTTATTAGATGTAATTAAGGTTAGAAAACACAAATAGTATTTGAGTAATTCGAGTGTGGTTGTATTATTCATTATATTACTTAGTCTATAGTAGAACTCAATACTACTCTCCATGCGGATGTAGGTCACCCATCAAACCACGTAAATCTAGTGTTTAATTTATTTTCTTGTTTTTTCTATAATATTATTTGATCGCTTGCTTCTGCAACAATGAGTATTGGAGCTAAGTTTGGTTGAGTTGAAATGAATCGATGGTCACAAAAGAAGGAAAAGTGAGAATTGACAAATTTAATCGAAATGATTTTGGTTTCTGAAAGATGCATATTGATGATTATTTGTATTTAAGAAATTTGCACTTACTCTTATCTGGAGAGAAATGAGTCAATGAAGTAAGATGAATGGGAAATTGCTAGATAGACAAGCATTGTGTGTTATTCGGCTCACGTTGGCTTGTAACATCACATTTAATAGTGTGAATGATAAGACCACTGTGGAACTGACAGAAGCCTTATAAAAAATATATGAGAAGTCCTCAGTGATCAATAAAGTCTACTTGATGTGACATCAATTTAACTTGAAAATAAGTGAATGTGCGTCAATTGTTGATTATATCGACAAATTAAATGTGATTGTTAGTTAATTAAGTTAAGTTGAAATTGACTTGATGATAAAGTACATGCTTTGATTCTATTATCCCCATTGTCTTATAGTTGGAATTCTACTATTACTACTATTAGTAATTTATATGGATCAACAAGCTTGACATTTGATGAGATTCGAGATTTGATTCTGAGTGAGAACATCCGTTGAGGATTATCAGTCCGTGTTTACTACTTTAGCAGGTAAAATAAAGGAAGAACTAATACACGTTTTAGCAAGAATGGTGTAAATTCAAATAGACATAGCCAATCTAGGACTGATGGTGCTGTGTTGAAGTTGTGATAAGAGAGGATATTTTAAAAGGGATTACCTTAAACTGAAGAATTCAAAGAGTTAGGAAATTAGAGTTGAGTTTACAAATGATGTTACTATAATAGCTTATAGTAATTTAGATAATATTAATCACATATTGTCTCTTACTGCTAATTCGTCGTTTGGTGAAAGGATTATGGATCGTGGTCGCTCGTTACACGCTACACCAAATAGGAATTGGTTTACTGCCTATCAATGCACATATAGTAGCAGTATAATCGGATAACAACGTTGAATGCGATATTGTAAATGTTGGCAATGTTAGAATCAGAATGAATAATGATATTATAAGGACATTGACTGGAGTGAGGTGTGTTCTAGAGTTGAAGAAGAACTTGATTTCCTTGAGTGCCCTAAACTCAATTGTGTGTCAATATATTTCAGAATGTGAAATTCTAAAAGTTGTTTGAGGTTCAATGTGTTTATGCCCAATGAAACCTGCCGTACCTATCTAGGGATTTAGGTGTGAAATGATTCTTGAAAATCATCTGGAACTCCCTTTAGATAATTGAAAGGCTCAAAGTCTTTGGGGATTTGGAATTCTCATCAGATTCTAAGCACCTGGAAATTGCGTCAAGTACTTGAAATTTCAAAAATCTGATTCTTATGTCAGACATTTTGAAAACATTTACTAAACATCTGGAAATCACATTAGATGTTTGGAAAAACAAACACTTGGAAGTCACATCAAGCGTTTAAAGGTTCAAATATATGGAATTCACACTAGACATTTGAAAACATTTTATAAATAGGTACTTGGAATTCTCATCAAGTGTTCAAAGATAACCGAACAAACTCAGGGTTTCAAAGACAATTTTTTGGTCTTTGAGGAAAAATTCAATGAAAGTCCATGCATGATGGCTTTATCAAGCTTCTACCGGAAAAATTATCACTAGGACAATATCCAGTTATAGCGTGAATCTCTTGAACATGCTAAATGAGACACTTTTAGTATGAAAAGGCTTTTCACTCGCTCTCATTTAGGAGGGGTTATTTGTCTCGACCATTGATGCGGGAATATATCACTCAATCTTATCATCATCTTGTCGACAAGAGTTCGAATTTTCTTGCAAGCAGTATGACCCTACCAATCTGAGAGGTCTTCGACGGGTACTGTAATGCGGGCTTGGTCAATGGCTTAACAAAGGGACTCTTCGAGTCAAAGCAATTGAAAGAACAATTCTGTAATCATCTCCGGGTTTACAAGTCAAGAACCCTGCAAAATGAGAAAGAAATAATTTTCTTTGCACTTCTTCGAGCAATGCTTAAAACATGTGAATTCCTATGTTAATTCAAATGCCATAATCTGAAGAGACTTTGTAAAGGACGTAACATAGGCTAGGTTTATGGGTTGAGAAACGAAAGGATCGTTAGGCTCAAAGATGTGTACAGGGGTCAAAGTTGGTGATCATCTTAACATTGCCACCAGTTTTCTTCGCCACGGATTGTCTTCTTGACAGATTTCTTTATTGGCTCAAGAGTTTATCTTCTAATGCCAATGATTATTCAACTGGAGATCTTTTCTCAACATTTTTTCTTTTAAAATCATTTTCTTTGATGATGGGCATCGATCAGGCACACCGCTTTTTTTTTTTTTTATGCCCCCCAATTCATCAGTCATTTCTCTTTTCTTTTCACGGGCATTGGCCTTGCTTTTACTAGGCACACTACTTTTTCATGCCCCTTAGTTCTATTTTGATTTCAGTTCTTGTGCACAATGCATGTGTCAAGTATACTTTAAATGACACTCGAACCTTCAAGGGTCTTCATCTGTCTCTTGCCTTGCCTCAGTGTGGGGGATGATCATCAATTGGGTTTAAAAGAAATGAAATCGCAGGCTCAAGTGGGCTATGCAAAGGATATAAGTGTGTAGGATAGTGAAAGAAATGCTCTTCGTTATCCTAAGGTACTTAAATTAGCACATGAATTCAATGTAATAACACGACTTGAAGATTGATGCAAGTGAGAGCAAGAAAATTTCAATTCATTTTTCTCACTTCATGATGTCATTTTATCTCCCTGTTACCCCGATGTGGGGTGATTCTTGACAGGGGTAATTTGAAAAGAATATCCATAAGTGTATGGGCTCAAAAGGGTTAAGAATTGGATTACTTGTAGTGTTTGGGATAAAGAAATGAATCGCCTCTTGTCATTTCAGTTGTCGTACTTTTCGCAAGAAATCTCTTCACCTTGAAATACAAAATGTTTCCATACTCACCTCACAATGTATGGACAGGAGACTGTGTATGGGATTAGGCTTGCCTTTCACACCTTATTAAGCATGCTCAAGTAACTCGACATCTTTCATTGAATTATCCATTTTGATAAATTTCAAGTGGAATTGACGAATTGCACAATATCATGTGAAAGTATTCTATAATGACAAAGAGGCCATGCTCTATTCTTGCACCTCGGATCATAGAGTCAAAGCTATTAGGTGTCCATGTTTTGCCCCTCTTTGTAAGGAAGCTCATAGAGGTTCCTTACAAAGATAAAAGACACCGTTGTTCACATCCGTTCTTTGCCCTTGCAAAAATAAAACATGCAACATTATACACTAGAGATTTGACCAACTTTGAGCGTGAAAAAGGTTTTTACGAGCCCTTTTATTCATGGATAGTATTTCTTTACAGCATCAGAATTTACGGGATTCGTGAATTCCCGCCCATCCATTTACGCAAGATTAAAGCACCTCCAGGAAGTACTTTCTTCAAGATGTATGGCCCACTATAATTTGGAGTGAACTTGCCACGAGGATCAAGGTTAATTGGTAGCATCTTGCGTAGCACCAAATCATGGACCTTGAAATGCCTTGGGCGAACCTTCCAATTAAAGGACTTGGCCACCCGCTGTTGATAACATTGACCATGACATACGGCCTTCAATTGTTTTTCATCAATCAAATTGAGTTGGCCATACCTCTGTTGTGCCCATTCAACTTCCGTTAACTTAGACTAAGACAATACTCTTAGAGAAGGGATTTCTACTTCAACTGGCAGGACTGCTTCCATTCCATACACCAGAGAAAAAGGAGTTGCCCCAGTAGAGGTACGAACTGAAGTCCTATACGCCATCAGAGCGTAGGAAGCCTCTCATGCCAGTCACGATAATTATCAGCTGTCTTTATCAGAATTTTCTTGATGTTCTTATTCGCTGCTTCAATCGCACCATTCATTTGAGGGTGATAAGGCGATGAATTCAAATGACAAATTTTGAACTCCTTGAACAAATCATTGACAAGTTTGTTGTTTAGGTTTGTCCCGTTATCTATGATGATGGCTTCAGGCACGCCATAACGGGCAATAATATCCCGTCGCACGAACTTCACGACATTCTTTGCGGTGACAACTGCATAGGATGTTGCCTCTATCCATTTTGTGAAATAATCGATAGCGACCAGGATGAAACGATGACCATTCAAGGCTTTTGGATTAATTGGGCCGATTACATCGATGCCCCACATTGAAAAAGGCCATGATTACGCGCGAGTTGATGCAGCTCATTTGGAGGAACATTTATCTTGCCTCCATAAATCTGACAATGGCGACAACTCCGGACATGTTGAATGCAATCAATCTCTAAGGTCAGCCAGAAGTAACCTAGTCTCATAATCTTCTTTGCTAACATGTGGCCGCTCATGTGAGGACCACACACTCCTTCATGTATTTCTTCCATCAACCGAGTGGCTTCCTTAGCATTGACACATCTAAGTAGGACGGAGTCGAATGACTGTTTGTATAATGTATCCCTACTAATAAAGAATTTGGAGGCAAGTTTCATGAGATGCTTTCGGTCAGCTGGATTGCTACCTTCTAGGAACTCTCGCTTTTGAATATAGGTCATGATGTCATGGTACCATGGTTTTCCATCCAGTTCCTCTACCACTACCATACAATAAGCTGGCTTCGGCAAAACCTCTATTTTCAGAGACTCGACCTCTAACCGATCAGTGACTTGCAGCATAGAAGACAACGTCGCAAGTGCGTATGCAAATTGATTATGAGACCTTGGCAAGTATTCAAACGAAACTTCTTCGAACTTTTCTACCAGATCTTCTAAATACTTGTGGTATGGGAGCAACTTGGCTTCTTTGGTCTTCCATTCACCTACGGTCTGCATTATGATTAATGTGGAATCTCCGAACACCTTTAACTTGGCCACACCTATCTCAATTGCGGCCTGAAGCTCGAGGATGCAAGCTTCATACTCAGCCACATTGTCAGTGCATGGGAATATCAATTTTGCAACCATTGGATGGTGTTATCCATCTGGGGATATCAGAACTGCCCCAGTACCAGAACCAGACAAGTTTATAGCTCCATCAAATAACATCTTCCATGAGTCTTCATTTACACTCAAGACACGGTCATCAAGGAAACTGTCATCGTCATTAAAGACTCCTGAATTCTCGGCCAATAGATCAGCGATCACTCGACCCTTAATCGACTTTTGTGGCATGAATTGCACATCAAATTCGAAAATTAAAATTTGCCATTTGGCCAACTTATCCACCAAAGCCGGTCGATCAAGTAAGTACTTGATGGGGTCGTTCTCAGTCACGAGGAATGTCTGGTAATGCAGTGTGTATTGTCGCAATCTATCCAATACCCACACCAAAGCCACACAAGTCTTTTTAACATCAGGATACTTTAGCTTTGATACAGTGAACTTCTTGCTCAGGTAATAAATGGCTCATTCTTTTCTGTCAACGGGACTTTCTTGAGCCAACATTGCACCTAGTGACTCACTATGAATGGTGAGGTAGAGAATTAAAGGATGCCCCGGCGATGGCGGGACAAGCATCGGTGGATTCATCAAGTAACACTTTAACTTGTCGAACGCTTCTTGACATTCATCATCCCAGTTGACTCGTGCATTCTTCTTTAAGAGCTTGAAGAACAGCTTGGCGGTTTCAGAAAGTTGGGAAATGAATTGAGCAATGTAATTCAACCTCCCTAAAAGACTCCGGACTTCTTTCACCGTTGACGGAGGTCGCAGCTCACAAATGGCTTTAGCTTTAGCTTGGTCGATTTCAATCCCTTTTACTGCTCACAATGAATCCAAGTAATTTAACGGATGTTGCTCTGAACACGCACTTAGCGGAATATCCTTATAATGAAAGGTTCCCCGTGGGGTGATAAATGCAGTCTTCTCCTTGTCTTCCTCCTTCATCCTTATTTGATTGTACCCAAAAAAACCATCCATAAATGAGAATAGTTCAAAACCAGCGGTACTATCCACAAGGACGTCTATGTGTGGTAAAGGAAAATCATCTTTCGAACTGGCCTTGTTCAAATCTTGATAATCAACACAAACTCGAACCCGACTGTCCTTCTTCATTACTGGTACAATGTTGGCCACCTATTCGGGGTACTATGAGACTTCAATGAATCCCACCCTCAAGAGCTTCATCACTTTCTCCTCTATCTTCTTTGAGAGTTTGGGCTTAGTTCTTTGCAGCCTCTGCTTCTTAGGTAGCACGTCCGAGTTAGTAGGCAAACAATGCTCTACGATTGACGGGTCTAACCCAAGCATCTCGGCGTTGGTCCAAGCAAAGATATCCTGATATTCCTTCAGTGCTAAATCAGGCGCTCGGCCTCATCTTTAGGGAGACTCGCCTCAATTTTCACCTCTTTGGCTTCTTCAGTGTCACTTAAGTTAATAGTGACGGTCTACTCGGATGTGGGAGCCTTAGCCTTTTCATGTTGTTTCCAGCTACGTTGCACTTCACTGGAGTCTTCGATTAGGTCTTCGGGATCATCATCAGCAGCACTTGTTGTATTAGATTGGACCATTCTCATGCCCTTGCAAGTCACAATATCGTTCCTGAAACAGGAAGTAAATGAAATCAGAAAGACAAACAGGGTAACCTAGATATTTTTTATTTTTTTTTGAAATTCTTTGGCAAAAACCATTTTTTAAACATTTTGACATGAGGAAGCATGATGAAGCCCGAGCCTTAGAATTCTCCTTGGATTTTTCTTTTCTTTTATCGGCTGGATATCATCACATAGGGCTAGTTTAGTGTACTTCAACATGCCCTCAAAACATGAAAATTTCCATGTATTTTATTGGATGAAAAGCAAATTACATTATTGAAATGATAGAAATCCTAGGAATAGAAATGCAAATACGAAAAGCAATAAAAACTCCTACGCAGAGGAGTGTGCAAATAATTAAAATTCTCCTACTCTCGAACTTCGTCAATGGCAAACACTAAATTCTCTTCGAACAATTCGGCCATTCCTCCGAGTGCGTCGTCTTTTCCAGTGGATCAAATGGTGTCTGCAACTGGCTTGTCTGCCGCTCCCCATCCGATAGGAATAACATCAATGTCAGCACCTGGAGGCTTGGAGTATTGAACACAGGTATCGATCGCCCCTTCTTCTTCCTCATGCATCATCTTCGCAGGCCCAAGGAATGTGGACCTAATATGGGGTATAATGAAGCCAGTTCGTCCTTGTCCTTTTCCTCTTCCTCTACAGGATCGTCCACCTCTACCACGATAGCCCAATCCAGTAGTGTATGAATTCCGCCCGGCCTCAATTGGTTGGCGAGTGCCTTGACCATGTCGGCCTAAACCATTACCTGGAACAAAGCCACTCTCGACCATGATCCTGCCTACCATGATTGCCGACTTTGATAACTTTGGAGTGGGTAGGGTAGTGCCTTGAGAGACATGAATGGTCAAAACCAACTCAAATGCTTGAAAACTGGATTCTTCTTTACAATCTGATTTAATATAAGGGATAGTCGTTTCGTGATAAATCTTGAACTCATCCTCTCCTCAAACTGTAATAAGCTTCCCTTTCGTCACAAACTTCACTTTCTGATGAAGACTTGAAGAAACTGCCCCTGCTGCATGAAGCCATGGACGAGCTAGCAAAAAGTTGAAGGTCGTGTAGGTATGTCCGGGACACGAAAAAAACTGCATTAAATAACACTAGCCCTATTTGTAAGTCTAAATCAACTTCCCCAACTGCTTCTTTTTTGGTTCCGTCAAATGCTCGAACAGAGGTTTTAGCCACGCAAATTTTCCCCAAATCATACTCAATACGCTTTAGAGTTGCAAGAGGGCATATGTTTAAAGCCGATCCATTATCAACGAGTACACGGGATACCAAGGTATTTCAACACTTGGCTGAGATATAAAGGTTTTTGCCGTGTCCTCTTCCTTCATCTAGGATTTCATCATTTGAGAAAGTTATTTGGTCGTTTAACAAAATGGTCCCCACGAATTCCCTCAACTTCTCAAGTTCAATGGACTCTGGGACATGTACTTTGTTAAGGACTTTCATCAAGGCCTTTTGATGTTTCTCCGATGTCAAAAGCAACTTTAATGTGGAGACTTGTGCCGGCATTTTACGAAGTTGGTCCACTACGCTATACTCACTTGCCTTAATTACAGCTAAGAATTCTTTAGCCTCCTCATTAGTGACTGGCTTGACAAGTTGTGAGTTGGCCTGAGCATAAGTGTGTCCTGATCGAGTGACCACATCTATCTCCGCATCATAACACCATGGTACCGCCTAATTATTCTTGTAAGCATAGGGTTGTGTAACATCAAGAATCAATTCTTCATCATCTAATGGCGGCACATCGTTGATGATTAATCCATCTTCATCCGACGCATCTTCCAAACGGTGGCATGTCAAAAGCTAGGGGATCATTATCTCCAATGTTCAAGCCAATAAACTCATCCTCAAAATCAGAAAACTCCTCCTCCGGATCAATAATGATTGGAGTGATAGTCAAAACTGTGTCAGCAAGATCTGCGCAAACAATCATCCCCTTCTTGGGCATTGACTTAACTCTTTGTACCTTCTGAGACATGGTAGGTTCTTCTACATCTGAGTAGTATCCAGCTCGAACTAAACCATTATAAACATCATCTACATGTACTCTCAAGCTCTTCTTTCGACTAGCATCAAAACTGAAGATGGCATTCACAGCTTCTGGGTGGTCAGGGAGTGGATTATTCTGGATGTTTGGCTATGCATTGCGGAATGAGACCACCTTAGCATCCAACAGATTTTGGATTTTGTATCGTAGCGTATAGCAATCGTCAACAGAATGCCCTACCTCCCTCATATGGTAAGCGCATGTCTTGGAAGGATCATAGTTGGGGAAACGCTTGGGATTAGGTCGCTTAGGCTCCTTAGTGAGTAATTCTTTCTTCTGAAGGGTTGGCAAGATCTTGGACAATGGCTTAAGAAGAGGCGTAAATTGACGCCTAGAAGAGTTCTTCTGCTGGCCAAAGAATGGTCGTGCTCCTCCCTATTGAGTGTTCAAGACAGGGCGAAGGGGTTGAACATAAGCTGCATTAACCTCCGCTGCAGGTTCCTTATCCTTCTTGGTTGAGACTCTCCTATACGAGCTGGTTTGATCAGACGCCCATCCATCACGCAAGGCTACTTCAATTCGCTCGCCAATAGGGATTAGCTGATTGAACGACTCGGCAGTCGATCCTAACATCCGATTTTGATATTTAGGCGAGAGCATCTTCATGAACAAATCCATCAGCTCCTTTTCTGTTGGCTCCGGAGTAATTCGAGTAGCTACAATTCTCCATCTCGTGACATAAGCCTAGAAAGATTCTGTCCTCTTCTTCTCAGTGTGAAGTTAATTTTCTTGAGATGGGGTGACATCAATATTATACTTATATTGTTTGAAGAAGGCATCTCTCAAATCCTCCCAAGTCTCTAGGAGATTAATATTCTTCATAAAGTACCACTGTAGTATCGGTCCTGTCAAGCTTGCTTGAAATTGCTGAATCATCAGGGGTATGTTATCAACATATGGGGTCATCCTAACCACATAAGTCTGCAAATGGATGTTCGGGCAAGAGGTGTCATCATACTTTTCAAAGTCTAGCATTTTGAACTTCTTTGGTATCTTGATCTTTGCATAATGGGATAGATCAATTGGGTCTTGGCTAAATGCACCCTGCAGCTGCTTAAGTTTCTCCTCGATTTTCGCCGAGCGTTTTTTTTGCTCAGTCTTCGGTACAGCCGGCTGTATCACTTGTATCTCCTCATCAACAACAATTTGAGGCGTGTTAGTAATTTTCTCCTTGGAGACATCATTAGAGCTTGATGGGCCACTTGTAGATATATTCTTGCCTTTATCTTTTGGATCAATTATGGGAGCATGTTATGGTAACACCACTTCGACTTGTGGAACTAATGGGACAGTATTTGCTTGGATAGAATCGATTTGTTTAGAGAGCTGCTCAAGGACATTCAGGACATGCTTCATTTCCGTTTCGAGGGCGGCGATACGAGTTTGTTCAGCAACACGCACTTGTTCGGTGTCATCAGCCATTATTGCTCTAGAACGAGTACGGATTGGCGATCTTAGGTGAGCCGTGTTGTTACCTGCTCATGTAAAAAGTATAGTAAGCATCATATCAAATGAGATTGGTCCATGACAACGGTCGATCGTTTATTTTATTAAGTGAAATCAAATTCCAAAGACATCAACTTAAGACATTGAAATGACTCCTAGGAAATTAAATTACTAAAACATCAATCTAAGAAATTGAAATAACACCCGAAGCTAGAATTAAACTCCTACATCTAGTGACTCTTTTCCATATACAATTGGGAGATCACAGTTTTCGAATCTTTTTGTTCTCGGTGAACCAACTCAAAGATACGAGCTTCATTCCTTTCCACCGTTTCTTCAAGATGTTCAATTTGTGCTTTACGAGTGGGCTTTACGGTTACGAGATATCACGGGAAGTAGAGCTTGAGGGATCTCATGATGGTGGATATAATAGTCCAAGGCGTGAAAAGCCCTCTCTTTTCCCTTCAACCTTCTAGGCACCATTATCTTTTCCGGATGGCATTCCTTCCATGCATTTTCGAGGCATTCGATCTCATCGAGGTACTTGTGATCGTTGCATACGAAGCGAGCTTGAAACAGTCCATTCGGAGAGGAGGCGGGATATCTTGGAACACTCGATACTGGCAGGCCACTCTCTATAAGGATAGTAAGATGTTGCACCAGTGATTCCCATCAGTGGAACTGAATTATCTGTCTTGTGAGAAAAACGAGCCACGCTAACATGGAACCATTTAGCATACCATAGGAAGCCCTTGAGATTTGGATCTTTTAGAAAAGTTACCCAATCGGAAAATGACTTTCCGGTATACTTTTCTCTAAGATTGAAAATCTCTTTATTGGGTGATTAGAATCATCAATTTCACCTTGACGCATGAAACGACCAAACTCCTTCATGTGAGAAAGAAATCAAATTTGTAAAAGTTCGGGAGAGGCATTCATGATTTTCCTCCATTTTGTTTAAAAGTTGAGGGACAAAAATGTCTCGGCCAAAATCATGTTTATAAAGTTCATGCCGGCGCATGCTTGTCTGACCACCCATGCAATTGAAGGATTAATGGCATTTTGTCGATGAGGAAAGATTATAAATCCAAAGAATGCTAAGATGAATATCCTACCCTTTTGACGCATTGAAGATTGATTTGAAAAATGATTGGCCAAAAAGGAGAATGGGCATGCATTACAATTAGCTTTCAAAACTTTCTTAACCTCATCAGTTTTAATTCTTAGAAATTGAGATAAAATCGATGTGGGCTCCATACCAAGAGGTGGCCTAACAAGTTCAATCTCAATGGGCATTCCTATGATAACGCTATACTCTTCTAGTGTTGGAGTTAGCTCATTCTTACCAAAAATAAAAGTAGCCATCTCGGGACACCAAAAGTGTGAGATAGCTTGCAAAACACCACTATGGACTCCAATATCCAAAAGGGGGATGAGCCGTCCCAATATCGACTCCACATAATCTTGACCTTCTTTACTTAATTTATTCCACCACCTTTTAAGCTCAATCTTAGGAGTTGGAACGAATTGAACATCGGATCTCCCCATTGTATATAGATTAAAACTTACGATTGACCTAGTGTCATGGACCAAAAGAAAGTGCAATAAAGTAAATAAATTGCATATTATAAGGTAAGAATACTTACTTCACAAAAAAAAAAAAAAAATGGCAACCACATTGACAGGCGCATGAGATGTGAGGCTTAACACCTAAACTACAAGGCTTAGAAAGTTAGAGCCAAGAGGATGGGCCGACTAGTCGTAGTCTCGCGTACAAATGTCGGGTCCTCTTAGCTCTGGCTCAATCAAAAGAAAATCCCATGGTCACGCAGTTTCGTGAACAAGGATAAACGTTTTGACACCAAGAAAAATTTTCGGGGTTGAGAAAGGCAACCTCTACATCGCGGTCTCGCGTTCAAGGTTGATCCATTTCTCAACACCATCCTAGAATCCTTAAATGCGGTCCAGGTCCGACGGCAAGTTGTGTGTGCAATGTGTAGTGCTAAAACAATTTGAAAATCATGCACAACAATTTATAATACAAGCAACACTTCAATATATAAGAAAAACATTAAATCCCAACACCTTCCTACAAAACAAAGAGTCAACAAGCACTACCCTTATACCTCCTTTCTGTAAAAACATTTAACACTTCATGTTAGGAGCGTACCTTGTTTCCATGCTGCCAAACAAAATATTAAAAAAAAAAAAAAAGACCTATGTCCACTATGAGTTTTAACTCTGTCCCCAGCGGAGTCACCAAACTGTCGCGACCTTCCCGAGGGTGAATTACTTAAAGAAGGCTAATGGATTACTAAGTCCGAAGATTTGGCGTGGACCCTCCCAAGTCCTACCAATCGCGACTTAATACTAATGAATTAACCCATTTAAACATGCAATTATACTCAATTTGGAGCTGCCACTAACCAATTAGGGTTGATTAGAAACCCAAATAAAGCATGGGAGAATACTTCATTTTTGCGAACCAGAGATTCAATAAGTCCGGGGACATGGTTACGCTAGTTTAGTCTAACGCCCTTTCGGCACCTTTTATTTTAATTTCAAAATATTTTGCAGGCATTATTGATCAATTTTAACCTAATCTACTAACATGCAAATGGTGGTCATGCGGGTGCACAATCAAGGAAAATAACATTCAATAAACCGAAATGCTAGATTCGTAAGAAATCATAATCTACAACTTTATTAATGTCTATCCTCTAAAAACATTTACAACAATGCTAATAAAATGCATGTCCTAAACATGATTTCCTAAATGACATGATATCTAATTAGATGTGATCTTAATTTAAATTTGATATGCATGAATTTTACTTTAATGATATGTGAGATGCAATTCATATAGCATAACATTGAACTATCACCCTATGTGCGCAATCTTATTTACATAATCCTAAATATGCATGTGTTACATGACATGGGATGGATGACGTAGTAATTCTATATGCATGTTCTATTTATGATTTTTCATTTTAAAATAATGCAACCTTGATAAATTATACTTTATATATATGCAACCTATATTAAACAATGATCATATGAAATGGGATTAATTATGAACTAACCTATTAATTAACCAAGTAAATGACTTTTGTGTTTTTTTTTTCGAAATGACCTAATAATTTTTATTAAAAAGAAAGTAACGTAATGATGCAATGCTATTTTTTGACATTTTTTATTTTTTTTATTTGAAAAAAAACTACATAATGAGAATGTTAAAACATTAACCTATGACCCACTAATTAGAACGCAACATGTAATGTGCACATTATGAAATCTATAAATCCTAAATAACATTTTTTTGTGCTTTTTTGGTTTTGGTTTTATTAAAGGAAAATCATCCTAATTCTACATGAATCTTAAAAAAACTAAAATGCGTTGCTTCAAATATGAAATGTGTATAGACCTAAATACCTAATATGATGCATGATATGTGATGAGCAAATAACAATAACATGCCAAAATAAAAATCCATCCATGTAAATCAATGGCATATTATTTTTAATATGAATCAATGATGCAAAAGCAATTCATGAATTTTGCTATGAAAAGTCGAAATAATCAAAAATCTAACCCGACATCTCGCGGCTCAATATTTTTTATTAATATGACTTAATATGACAAATTTCCTAATCGAAAATGATAAAAATAAATTAGAGCAAATCAAGTTAGGATAAAAAAAAACTATGAGTCCGAATACTCGAACTAAATTTAGCCTAAAAATTTTACCTAGCTTGGAAAAATTATTTCCAAGATGAAAACCGGCAAGGAACGATGCCAATTTCACCCTTCTCAAACCTCAAGTGACCGCACAAGGGAAAATGGTACCAACGGTATTGAACTTGCTGGACAACTTCGGATGAAGGATGGTGGCGTCCAAGCGGGCAAGGGAGACAACCGCGTCTGAGCTCCGGTGAGGACGGACGATAATCGGACCTACAACAAAAACAGGGGAGGCGCAGGTGGGTCGTGGGCACGGCAGTAGGCTTGGATCGGAGAGGCGGCGGGTCGGGTGTCGCTCGGGAGGAGCGTCGGAGGCGAGCAATGCGAGAGGTCCAGGCACCGCAGAGGCGGCATAGGCGGGGCGGTCCGGGTTCAAGCTACCGCGGTGTTTCAAGGCACCGCCGCCGGGTGTCGCGGCGGGCGGCTCCGGTGCTACGGCCGACGATGATGTACACCTGAGGGCGCGACGGCAAGTCGCTAGTCGATCCGGCATTGGGGAAGAGCGTGTGTGAGGTCCGGGGAGTTGGTGGAGCGGCGTCACTCGAGGGTAGCAATGACAGCGGTGGACGCGCTGGGCGGGTGCGTCAAAGGCTTGTTCGGTGTCCAGTGGGGAGCAACGACTCGGCTTGGGACCGCCGGCGTGGAGGGAGCTCGGGCTTCGTGGACGGATGGGCAATCGTCGCTGGAGAGTTGCAAGCAGCGGGCATAGGCGCAAGTCGCGGTGTAAGGCGTCTGGTGAATGTCTCTACAATCGGGTGTGGCGGCCGAGAGTGCTGCGTAAGTGGGGTCGAGGTGCAGCTGGGCGGTGATGGCGAGGTGGCATAGAGAACGAGCTGGCGGCGGAGGGCCGGTGGCGAGCGGCAACGGCACGGTGATGCGGAGGTGGTGCGATGGTGCGGTGCGGAACAACGGTGGCAATGGACGGAGGCGGAGACCTCTCGGAGAAGAAGCACGTGACCTTTTCTTTTACTTTCTCTCTCCTCAAGTCTCCCTCTCTACTAAATGTCACTTTTCTCTCTGCTCTTTTGTCGCACACTCTCTGGTAAGCAAAAGCTTCTTTTGCTGTTGACTTTTCTCCCTTCCCTCAAGAACCGAAGCCCATTTTTCTTTGTTTTCACCTTTTCATCTTTTCTCTTTTTGTATTGACGAAGAGAAGTCCCCCCCCCATAAACCGAAGCCTCGGCTTCTCTATTTATAGAGGAAAAACTCAAGTTTGTTTTTGCAGGTGAAGATTTCCCAATATATTTGCACATATTCACTTAACCACTCAACAAAAAGTGGCTCCAAAATCAAACAACAACTAATTTTTAAAATTTTGAAATGAGAATATACTTTCAACAACAAAGATTTTCAAAACCGAATTTTTATTTTATTTATTGTTTTCTAAAATATTGGGTGTCAACAACTACCTATCAATGCACATATAGTAGCAAGTATAATCGGATAACAACGTTGAATGCAATATTGTAAATGTTGGCAATGTTATAATCATAATGAATAACGATATTATAAGGACATTGACCTGAGTGAGGCGTGTTCTAGAGTTGAAGAAGAACTTAATTTCCTTGAGTGCCCTAAACTCAATTGCATGTCAATATATTTCAGAATGTGAAATTCTAAAAGTTGTTTGAGGTGCATTGGTGATAATGAAAGACATGAAGCATAGTGGTCTACATGAGTTTTAAGATGAGATGGAGATAGGTTTTTTGCGGAAACGCGATGCATCTTATCAAGAGTTTAAATTATGACATATGCTTTTAGGGTAGAGATGAGCGATTCCAGGTGGTTCTAAGTGGAACCTAAAACTTGGAACTTGCCTGTCATAACAAGATCCCTAAATTTTTGGAACTTGGAACCTACTTTGCATGTCTAAGAACCTAAAATCTACCCTATAACAGGTTTTAGGGCCTACCCAGGTTCCGCTTGTATTCTTAATTGAATGGTTGTAGTGAATTATCACCTTTAATGACTACCATTTGCAATAATCCACTTATCACAACCCATATTTAAAGACACAAAGATTATGAAATATTAACAAAATAAAATTCTCAATCATGAATAAAACTGCAAATGGAAGTTCAAATTAGTATTTTTAGATTATACTCATCATTGAACACTTGAAATGTCCTAGACTCACGTGAAGACATAGAATAAGAAAAACAACAAAGACTTGTTTTGGTTTCTAGTTTCACCTAGAACTTGAAACCTACTCATGGAAATAGTTTCGGGAACTTATAACTTACCCTACATATCTTAGGACTTGGGATTAGTGGTATTACCCAAAAACTATGCTCACCCCTAGTTTAGGGCACATTAGCGAGAGAAGCCTGGAAATTTTAAGTGAAATAAATTTATTATATGGTTATATTACTAATAAACTGAATGTATGCAAGTGTTGTGATTTAGATCAACGGAAAATGTGCAATTTAGTACAGGTGTTAGAAAAACCATGGAGATTGCGAGTCAACTCATTTGGATGTTTGCAAGTTGTAGCGAATTTCTTCAAGAAAGAGTGCCAAATATACGTTAACAATTGTGGATGAATACTCAAGGATGATCTAGGTGTTTACTAAGGCACAAGTTTATGATGTTAGGATTGGAGAGTTGAGAGTTTTGATCGAAAATGAGCATGGTAAAATGATTGAGCATATGCAGATTGATAGTAAGTAGCTATGAAGCACGGACAAGTCGTCGGAGCTTCCATGTCGTGTCAACATGTGTCGAGCGTGTCGGACACCTCGACACGCTCAGACACGCGCGTTGACCGCGTGTCGGATTTTTCGACACGTGGTCAACTTTTCTCGACACGCTCCGACAAGCGTGTGTCCAAGGGAGAGGACCGTTGAAGAAGACGATGGAGGGTGGAGGCGAGACCGGGGAGTGGAGGCAATGCCGTGACGGCGAGGGAGGGCTAGAGGAAGAGTAGGCGATCCAGAGGGCCACGATTGCGATGCTGCGATGGAGGGCCGACGGCGAGGCTTCAAAGATGTTCAAGTTTCATTAATCTGCTCAGATATCTCTGGTACTCCTCGTCCACTTCATCTGCAATCGATCGAGGTCGCTCTTGCACGCCTGGAGACGGAGTCGAGCCGGAGGTATCGTCGCCCTGATTCTACAAACCCCCTTCTCCCCCAACGTGAGAGCATGCGAAGGGAGAAGAAGACAGCTTGGGGGGGGTTAATTGATGGGGGCGGGGGAGCAGGTGGTGGCATGGGTTGGGGATGATTGATGGGGGCGGGGTGATTGATGGTGGTGGGGGGGGGAGAGAGAGAGTAGGGAAGAAACCGAAAGGGGGGGAGAAAATATTGGAGAAAATATTTGGTGCCCGGATTTTGGGTGTGGGGAATTGGAGAGAGAGAAATGGGGGAGGGCAAATGATTATTGGGGATGAGCATATAGAGGTAAAAAAGAGAGGAAAATAATTTTGAAAGGCTTTTGAGGGGAATAACTTTTGAGCGGTAAAGTTATTTTTTTTTTATAAAAATAAATAAATGAGTTAAAAAATATTTTCAAAAATAAAAATATTGAATGTTAAATAATGATAAATTTTGATGATTATAAAAGATCATAGATTTATTTAAACAAAGTTTATTATATTTTTTGTTAGTCATAAGTTTTATCCATAATTTTTGTTAAAGTTAAAAATATGTTCTCAAATATGGTTAAGCATTAATTATGAATATATCTTTCAAATTATCTATGAATATATTTATTAATTTATTGTCATTTATTTATTTATTTGTGAATTTGAATCAAATTAATTAAAAATAAAAATATTTATTCAATAATAACGTGTCCCAACGTATCGGAATTTTCTATTTTGAGAAATGACGTGTCGCGTGTCGTGTCATGTATTCGTGTCACGTGTCCGTGCTACTTAGGTAAGTAGTATAAAAATTCTACTCATAGTTGTTAAATGAATTATGCATGAAGGAAGGTATAGTGAAACATCACACTAGTGCCAATAAATCACAACATGCTGTAGAATTGCTAAGTAGAACATTACTAGAGACGGCCCAAAAAATACTCTAGTGCTTTTATGGCTAAGAAATTCCTAACCAATGCGCTTCGTACAACGAGCAACTAGGTGAATAGATCCCCAATAATTGAGATTGGATGTCGAACTTCCAAAAAAAGTGTGGTAAGGTAAAGTAACTGATTATATTGTTCTCAAAATATTTGATCGTTTTATGTTATGTTCGAATTAATGATGGTAAGCTTGATAAGAGGGCAAGAAAGTGCATGTTCCTAGGCTATGCACAAGGTGAGCAAAGCTATCAATTGTGGTACCTGAAATCAAATTTACTTATTATCAATAGAGAAATTACATTTGACGAGTTTTCAGTACTTCTAGGTAGGAATGTTATTAGTAGTGTTTATACAAATCCCAATGGTGTTTAGCTTGAGGTGGAGTTGCAATTAGAAACCTGAATTAGAAGATACTGCAAAGGTAATGACACAAATGGTACTTATAGCAAGATTGAGCTTGTAGAGCCAACAATTGTTGAACCGCTGATATTTGCAAGGTACATATTCAATTTCCTTATAGATATGGATGCAAAGACGATTTTACTTCATTTATGGTAGAGGTGGTTGTGTCTGGGGTGTGCAATCGGACCGAATATACCTAGAATCTAACCAACCCATTCGGAAAATAAAAGGTTGGAATCGGTTCCTCCGTTGAATCGGTCCTGAACCGGTTCCCAAAATTCGAATCAATTTGAACTAGTCCAAGAATTGGTTCCAGGTGATTACCCACCAAAGAATCGGTTCCCGAACTAATTTTGGAACCGGTTCCAAAACCTTATTTTTTTTCTCTTGATTTCTTTTCTTACTTTCGCAGTCACACAGCGTTTTTCCTCTCGGCACTCCTCCTTCATCATTCCTCTTCCTCACTCGCTTCCTCCTCGCAAGCTCACCATTGCACTATCCATCGCCAGCTCACCGTCACTCCGTCCATTGCCAACTCCTTCACACCATTCAACGGACGCATCCGTCGTCGCCAAATTCTTGTGATCCAATTCATACCGTTGTAGAACCAACATGGCAAGACCTGTCTCACCAAGTACTACGTCCCCTCGAGGACTCTCGTAAGCGCAACCTCGGTACGAGATAGCCCTTTTTTCGCTCGATTTTTCTCCTCGTTCCCTATTTCTTGGGGCCGAATTGGCGTTTTACTTAGCTGTAATCTTTGTCTTCTCTTGTGCGCATGGTTTGATAGATTTCTAGGATCATCGCTTGGTGGTCAAGAGATTCCAAGTTCACAAATTTTATTAAGGTTAGGAATCTTCGGTCTTTTTATCTCGAATTTGTTAGGCTCATTTGTGTAAATGTGTTGTTAGCGCACGTTATACGTATTGTTTCCATTGATTATTTGTCAATTGGTGAATCTTCGCTCAGCCACCTGTAATTTGGTGTCAACCTTAGTCCCCCTAAAATGTTCTCGTGTATTAATGTATAATTCAAAAGCCGTATAGGATATTGGACGGTTGCAAAATAGGGTCTAGTGGGAAACAGGTTGGTCTTGGAACCGGACCGGAAAAATGGGTGGTTTGAGTACAAGGTCTAGTGCAAAAAGAGTCGAATATGTGGTCAAAAAGGGGAACCGATTATAACAAGATTAGGTACGGGATCCGTGTCTAGACCCAATCATCCCTAGTTGTGTCTTGGGAGCAAGTTAAAAATTGCAAATCTTGTTGGTGTTCGATGAGGTATACAATTGTGGTGAAGTTCAATACTTGGACTTGGAAATGTTTGTGATGGTTGAGCCCATAAAGGACTACAGGAAAGTAGTAGTGAAGTCCAAATCCCAACGAGGCAATGACTTGACTCAAACATCGAATTAAGGTTGAGTCTATTAAAATATCTCAAGTTTGAGCCCACAAACGAAATCTAGCTCAAGATAAATGGAACATATGTGGATGTTCGTGGTGGTGTGCCATGGAAATCATATTTCCTGTTCATTATGGTCTAAGTCGAAGGTCTTGCATATCAATCAAGGAAAATTGAAAACAAGAAAAGACGAGAAGTCAAGGGATTCGGCAAAGGATTTCATATTGACTATTATATATAGTTACAATATGGGCCAAGGGATGTTTTTCAAGAAGTCAAGAAGTGTTGTTCTCTTTTGTGAGTGTCATGGGTGCTCAATTTGCGAGTAAACATCCCATAAACGTAGGTGCTTGGCAATGGGGTTTTTTGTGAAATTACACGAACAATTCAAGTGTTGGAAGCCATTAAATTCTTGTGGTAAGAATTTGTGTATCATTCCTTTATTAGATTGAGAACTTATTCCGTGATTAATTGTGGGGTTAAACATTATTTGAGTTATTGCATGTAATTGGGGCTAGAAGACACCGATAGTGTTTAAATGACTTGAGTATGGTTTAATCTCTATTGTATCACTTAATCTATAGTAAAATATATTGCTGCTTTCTCTATGGACGTAAGTCATCCGACGGAACCACATAAATTTAATGTCCTATTTATTTTCTTGATTTATCTACATTATTGTTCGATCTCTTACTTCCGCAATATGAATACAGATTTATAGCATATAAATAACAATTTAAGAAACATGTACATAATAAATTCAAATAACACACCCCATCAAACTATGGGATTTGATTATACCTGAAGTCATTATCTTAACCACGAGGAGGATGATGCCAAAGGTGGGGTTTGTGACTAGATGAAATCATAGCAAGGTAGCTATACTAGAAGGTATGGCTAGCTCACCTCCTTTAGGGAGAGCTAGTTCTCATCAAACGTTTTGGTTTGACATCGCTTTTACATCCAAAAAGAGATGAGCTACGTCCAAGTTCAATTAAGAAATGTAACTTCTCTTTTATTATATGGATGATGAAGTGAGACGAACTTATAACTTTATTATTTTGAGCATCAATCAAGGAATGTCAGGATGAGCTAAGTGAGGAAGAAAGAGAAGAACTTGAGTCGAAAATTGATCAGGCATTGGATCAGTTTCTTCTGCTTATATGGTCTAAATCTTAGATCTGACTCAAGCTATGGACGATGAGTGGGCCACGCACACAGAAATACAGTCGTGGAGAATATCAGACCAAAGAGCAGTGCGCTGATGTTTTCCAGTATATTCTACCTTCTGCTAAGGTGTCATCTGTAAGTTTACTTGTTTCTGAGTCCTACTTGCAAAATTTTTGCTTCCTGGAGAAAGTGCACATCAATCACACTGTCTTTGAATCTTCTGTTTGACTCTGCATGTTTTTTCAGAAAACTGGATTAGTCAAGCTTCGCAGAGAGTCTTAAGAGCTATACGCAAACACTTCCCACAACCTCCAGGAAATGTGTTGATGGAAATCCAATAGATAGATTTCTGGATGATGCTGATCTATGTGAAGATAAAACTCTCAGAAGAAGCTGGATCAGACGGGTTCCTTCAAACCATGACAAAAGATGATATTTTCACCCACGGAGGCCTCAAGCAGTACAAGAAATCGGTCGTAGGAAGGTGATGCGTTTTATCTTTGGCTCAGTCATAGTTTTGATCTCTTATGTTAGAATTAATTGTGTTAATGAATGATTGCTCATTGCAGCTCTGAACCATATCTTGATGTATATCGGAACTTGTACTTTTTCATGGCTCAATCTGAGGAAATGAGTGCATCTGATAAGTGGCCTGGCTTTGTTCTTACAAAGGAAGGTGAAGAATTTGTACAGCAAAGTGCGAACTTTTAAGTTTGATTTGTTATACAATCCTTTACGCTTCGAGAGTTGGCAACGACTTGCGAATATATACGATGAGGTAAATTTATTAATGTAGTAGGCTGAACTAGTTACAACTTATGCACACTAATATCGAACCCCTTCTGTTGAAGTTGTAATCTTCCTGGTCATGGTGATATTTCTGAAGGAAATCTCTCTTTCTTCATCCAAACAGGAGGTAGATTTGTTGCTGAATGATGGCAGTAAGCATATAAATGTTTTGGGATGGAGGAAAAATGCTGCTTTACCACAAAGAGTAGAAACAAGTCGAAGAAGAAGTAGGCGGTGCCTTCTAATGAGTTTGGCTCTAGCAAAAACACCAGATCAGCAGGTTCTTATTTTTACCAGCTTCCTAAACAGTATATGTTAGCGGTGGCAGAATTTTATTTTGTCTTCTAATCATATCAGTATGATACATACCGTTTCTCTTACAACTTTTCTTGAATAGAGTAGTGTACTTTTGTTTGTGGTTTGTGTCCTAGTATCTGCTCCTGTGGGTCTTTTTGAATCAGGAGCAAATTTTATGAAGCTCATGTACATGAAGGGTGTCTGACTGCGCTGTTTGTGGTTTCTGTCCTTGTATCTGCTCCCGTGGTTTTTTTTTTTTTGAATCGGCAGCAAATTTTATAAAGCTCATGTACATGAAGAGCGTCTGACTACAGTGACTTAATAGATTTTTGCAATGCATTCTTTAGGACTTAATTGTGTTGAATTACTTTCATCCGCTACATTTGGTGATACCACTGATGGCAGAAATTGCACATCCATGAGTGCTACTGATTGATTCTCCTAAGGCTGGGTGTAATGGGGACCATGGAGAATGGCTGCAATGAGATTGACACTTGATATGGAGTAGATTGGGCTCTTAATTTAGTTAATATTTGAATCACATGAGTGGCTGTAACATCTTATCATGAGTAATTTGAGATTCTCAGTCTCTCAAGGTAGCTGCGTGCCTTATGGTGGCATATTGTTAACATGGACTTCATATCGAGTTTTAACTTCTCCATGTTATATGACTGGTTTTGCTTTTTTTTGCAGTATTTCTTTGATGAAATACTATTGATCCCCATTTTTTCTCCCCTTGATTTCAGTGAGATTCATGAATTATTGGCACTAGTATACTATGATAGCTTCAAAATGTGGTCCCACTCTTCGATCAGCGATATCTGCTTTGCCCACAAAGGATGCAG
Source organism: Eucalyptus marginata (assembly GCA_014182565.1). Classification (NCBI taxonomy): domain Eukaryota; kingdom Viridiplantae; phylum Streptophyta; class Magnoliopsida; order Myrtales; family Myrtaceae; genus Eucalyptus; species Eucalyptus marginata. The sequence continues at coordinate 5,110,225 of CM024587.1, forward strand.
CATGGACAAAATTTGCGAGAATTCAATGGAACATTTTAGAAAGCATTTGTAAATAAGTAATACTGCTTTGCCTCCCTAAGATTTCTTATGAGATTCTACTTTAGCTTTAGATTCAATCATCATCATTATAATGACGCTTGGCTGCCTGCTGCAGACAGGATTGGTCACATGCATTCTACATGGGGAAAACTCTGTGAAAAGCTTGGATATGCGCCTGAGAGGTCATTATCATATTATGATAAGGTATTGCTTTGAATTCCTCGGCAGTTGATCCGGTATACAGGATGCACGCTTCGCGGTTAAAGTTGCTTTGTAAACATGGACACCAGAATTTAGAGTACTTAAAGGTCTGTTCTCTGTTAAGTCGATCACCTAGATTCTATATTTTAACAACTTTTCTATTTCAGCTACATCTACTTAAAAGATTAACCATTTTACACCGACCATTTGTTTTCATCTCAGGTTATTTCATCATACTCCTTCAATCAATCAACAAGGAATGAAATGTAACGGATATTCTTGGGAAAGTTGGTCCTGAAGTTTACAATCCTCTGGTGAATATTATAGGGATCAGTTGTCAAATGAATCCAGAGAGGAAGCCTGAGGAATTGCGCCAGATGGAAGATGCCTGGAACATGCTTTACAGTGACTGTCTCTCCGCCCTTGAAACCTGTATTGAGGGGATCTTAAACATTTTCATAAGGCCAGATATATGCTTGCTCAAGGGTTATACAGAAGAGGCAAAACTGGTGATCTGGAAAGGGCAAGAGATGAACTGTCCTTTTGTTTTAAGTCATCTCGCTCTGCATTTACATTTAACATGTGGGAGATTGATGGGATGGTTAAAAAAGGAAGGTATTTCTCTGATATATATTATTCTCGCTATACCTATTACAATGGCTAGTGGATTAAACATGAGAAAATTGTGGGCTTTTCTTTTTCCTTCAATTTTGAGATCAGTAAAACAAGGGAAATGCTGTAAATTTCATTTTTCTTTTCTCACAATAATTTCTGGGCGGATATTTGGATGGAGGCACTATGATAGTAGTTCAGGAGCACAGAGAATATGCTGGCGGCTTATGATTAGATAAGTCTTGGATAGAGATTGGGGGGTTCGGTTGTTGGTGATATTAGGAGATTTTCATTATAGTCGTACATTGGTTAGCTAAGACCCTTAGAATTTTTTAGGATGGTTTATGATGAAGTTATAATTTATTCAAATGCTTGCTATAGCTATTTTCATTAATTATTCTTGAATGATAAAGGAAAGTACCTCCTGATGTTCTGTATCTGCCATCATCTTTTCTAATGGATTTCTGGTTTCTTTGTGATTTGTTTCTCTTATGCCGGTTGTTTGTGTTTACCAGACGCAGAACCCCTGGTATTGCTGCTAACAAGAAATCCCTTGAGGTTAATTTACCAGAAAGCTCAAGAAAGTTCATTACGTGCATCCGGAAATATTTGCTGTTTTATCTGAAGCTATTGGAGGAGTCTAAAGATATATGCACGCTTGACAAGGCTTTTGTATCTATTAGGGCTGATAAAAGGGTAAAAGTCAAGTTTCAACATTATGCTTTGAACTCTCCTTCGGGATGTATTGTATGAGCATCACTGAGTGCTTGAATGGTGAACATGAATGTTTTACAGTATGCCGCAAATTTCTTGAATTTAGCTAAGAAAAATTTTGATTGACAATACTGGTGGAGATAATTTCATAATTGGATTCAAGCATAGTATCTCTTTCTAGTTGTTTTCATCTGGTTAAGCCAGTTTCTGCTAAATAATACTTGGTTCTATCCATTTCATGTTCACCAAACATTTGGAATCATTAAATTGCTACGTTGATTGTTCAGCATTTTTAGTTTCTACTACAACTGAAATTATCTTCATAATTCTTCTCTGCTGATCCTGACATTTGGCTTTCTTGTTTTGTACCTGGACTGCTTTGATATTTCTTGCAGTTCTGCTTATGCATTGAGGATCTAGTTCCAGTTGCACTTGGAAGGTATATTAAGGCCATAATAGCATCAAGGCTCCAGGCTGACAGCCTCAACTCTGGGACAAACACTTCTGAGCATCTTCTGGAAAAGCTGTTTGGTTTGTTCATGGAACAGGGAAATCTGTGCCCGATGTTTGCAGTTTGCCTGAATTGAAAGGCTCAGAAGTGTCGGAAGGCAGTCTATATGGGTAAGTCATGCTTTATGCAGGAAGATATATTGTGTATTTCAGAATTAAGGCCTGTACTTTAGAATTTAGCTGCTTTAATAGGCAAAGGTTTGTCGTTAAAAGAATTGGTTATTTATGAAATCCTTCTCAATTACAAGGTCAATTAGCTGCTAGTTCAGTATGACCGTCAGATGAGTCCATTCTATGTGCTGAAACACATGTGAATCATCAATTTTGCACATAGTGATATTAATCTATTAATGACCAATACATTACCATCATTATGAACAACCGTAGAATTTATCTGTTTGGTTGTCTCTAAATTCCAGTCATTCTGGTGCGTGGTCCAATGACAGCCCTCCCCCTCCCAACTTTTTTGTCATTATCAATAAATACTGGTTCTGAGTCTTCCGTTTGCTATTTGCACTTAATGCACTTGTCATAACGTTTGGTGTAGGTATCTCCACCAATATATAAATTCACTTGAGAGAAATGGCAAGCTTGATAGTATTGAAGCTATCAATGAGAAGGTTCGGAAGCGTTTTAAAAATCCCAAGTTGTCAAACAGTAATTGTGCAAAAGTCTGCAGGCATGCTTCTATCGCTTGGTGTCGATCTCTTATCATTGGTTTGGCAGTGATCACGCCTTTAGAACCTGGGATTTCATCTGATATCCAGGATCTTCATCAGACAGATAATGGGATAGAAAACAGCCAGTTCCTTTGTGTAGATCTACAGACTAGTGAATTGTGGAATCCTTCGTTTGAGGATGCAAGCCAGTTGAAACATCTAGAGATAAGATGGGGCCCGGTATTGTCTAAGGTTAAGAATACTATATTAAAGAAAGCTGCAGATGAAAATCTGGACACTGCAAGAGATCTTCTTAGATGCTCATACAACTTCTACCGGGAAAGCTCCACCATAACACTTCCGTCAGTTGTGAATCTTTATCTAGTGCCATATCAGTTGATACGGGGAATACATCTCAAACGGCAACCGAAGGGGTTGAAATTTTGATGTTAGCATTCCCAGAAAGCTTCTTTTGTGGGCCTACACACTGCTTGCAAGGCCGTTATGCCAGTGTTTCAGCTGTTGTAAAGTACTGTGAAGAAAATGTTAAGGTAAGGGAGAAATAATCTTTTTCATATCATTTTACTAAAGTGTGATGATTTGGAAGGAGGGAAATTGCAATTCTCTCTGATAAAACCTCTGTTTGGCATTATATTCAATTTGTGCAGAAACTTTGGTAACCTTTGCATAAAATGAATATATACAGCTTCTTGTACTCTAGTCCTTGCCTTTTCCTCTTTAGGGGCTCTGTGTGTGTGTTTTCTGTGGAGTAATTGAAGCTAAGTAATGACTGAAAATTTTATTGTTGCGTTATGTAGCCAAAGATGAAAAAACAGTCGGGTCCTCCTCAACAGCATCAACTGCAACTGTAACTAACACCAGCATCGCATGCCCAGGTAGTATTTTTGACCCCATTTTTGTTTGCTTGTTCTCTTTTTTTCCTTGGAAGCTGCAAATGAAATTAATTCAGGCTCACCGTGAACAAAAATTTTGCGCATTAAGATGCTTCTATGTGTTGGATGCTGGCTTTTAAAGCCTGCTATGTCAGGAAAAAGCGGCTAGATGTGTTGGACCTCGTTTAATTTTAGTTTATTTTATTTCGCATAACATTTGGAGAGGAATCTTTTTGTATACACAAAAAAATTAGAAAATATGAGAAATTAAAGTATTAGAGCATGTCTCCTGTCACGAAAATTATTAGTTGATGAAAATAGTTTCATTATTGAGAAAAATTTATGCTTAAATCATTTTTGTGGACGATAGAAATATGTTTCGTTTATTCATTTTTTGCATGCGATACAAGTGATAATTTTAAGAAAATATTTTCTAAATTTTTCATTTTTTTGCAAAACAAACGGCTTAAATTGTTGTTTCATTTGTTATTTCTCCAGTGGTTTATTTTCTTCTGATGAACACTTCTCCAGTTGTTTAAATTTTCTTGCTTCAATCATTTAAATCCACTCTATTCTGAATTGGCCTGAACAAACTCTGGTTCTTGGTCCAACCAGTTGAGGTAGCTAGTTTTACTCTTTGATTGAAAGCATTAATTGAAAACCATTCTCCTCTTGAAGCTGTCTGAGATCACCTGTCTCCTTCGCTAACTCCTGTGGAAATAATTTGATGTCTTTAGGTGGAGCTAAAGATGGAGTGAACTCGAACCCTTGTCCAGCAGGTGGTGAAGTGGGAGCTCCTGCTTCGGCAAGCGCCGCGAGTTCAGCTGTTGAAGAAAAGAGTGCTGTGTTATCCCACGAAGAAGATCGAGACAGAAATAGTGCAAATCTACAGGTTTATCCTAACGACAGTAAAAAGAGTTTATCTGTCGCTCCTCCACTGCAGCCATGTCAGAATAACTCGGTTGCGGACAAGGGCACTTCCAAAGCACATGAAGGAGAAGGTCCCAATGATGGCTGACTTTTAGCATCAGACTGCCGTAACATCTTGGGTTGAAAGAAGTTGTTTGCATGTATTCATCCCTTCTTTGCTCTCCTTTTCTTTTTTTTTTCTCTAGGCAATCCTTAATCTCTCCTGGTCTTTCCCTTGTATATTCTGAATTAGAGAAAGCAAAGGGGTAAAAAGTTGTATGTGTTATCAGCGTTCTCGGTGAAAATAAGGAAAGAAATTTTAGGAAGGAGATCTGCTCTTTTGGTTTCCTGGGAAATATCATCTTCCCTTCTGAAGGGACAGGCTTCTCCAGTAATTCATCCTGGCCAAATCTGGGAAACTGAGCAAGAAAATTCTTAGCATTGTCGAATCATACTACGAATTTGTTGTTGGAGGAGACTATGGTCGATAGAAATTTAACAGCATCTTGATTCCTTATTATAAATTGCCACGAGAGCGGTAGATAGCAAACCAAAAGGTCCAAAATCGTTGCCTAGAGATTCCTTTTCTACTAGAGTTTTGGCGATTATGAGAATTTGAGAACCGATGGGGAGCAATTTGTGCATGTTGATTGGCTAAGTAACACCAATATGGACACGTGACAAAATCAATAATTTAGAAAATATTTCCTTTAATTTGTCTAATTGCATCGCTTAGAATAGTTAGCCAATTGAAATGATTTTCATTATTACAACAATCTATGTTTAAATATTTTCTTTAGTAATACAAATAATTTTTTTTTATAGGTGATAGAGACAATCATTTTTTCAAAAATATTTCTCAAATTATTAATTTTAAGAAAAAGTGATAGAATAGATTTATTATGTTCTTTTTTCTCCTCATCTCAAGGATCATTCCCAGTCACACTAAATATCTCAATACAAAATATCTCAATCCCCACTTAAAAAAGAAAGGAAAATTTTCTTTTACTTTCTTCTCACAAAAAAAAAAATTCAAATTTTACTATACTTTCCACATTTATTTCTCATTTTTTCTCCCTCCCCCATCTTCTAAAGCAAAGCCTAAGCCTTTCTTGAGAATTGTTTACAAAAATAGTGCCTAGTTAAGAAATTTTCAATTTTTTTTTTTTTTCACATTTCTCCATCAAATAAAACATAAGATATAAAAAGTGAAGAAAAAACATCAGAAAGAAGAAGAAGATGAAGAACTGGTGGTGGAGAAGCGACAACCACCAGAAGCATGCTTCGCTACGCAACATACAAAGCCTCTCTCTCTTTCTTCTTCTCAAGAACTCCCATCTCAGCTTATAAAAAGCATTTTAATGGACACCATTCCTCTCTGCTCCTCTGCATCCATCCGCCTCCATGGGCATGGGTTTCAGGCTCAACCTCAAGTGCTGCGTCGTCCCCGTCCAGTCCCATCTCCTCTCCAGCTCCCCCACTCGGCTCTCTTCCTCCGGTGAGCTCTCTACAGTTTTGTGGCACTTCATTCCTCCTGTTCGATCTCGTCAACGTACTGTCTAATGGGATTTAGTCTGGAGTAGAAACTAGCTCGAGACTTGCACGGGCATGACTGTCAATCTTGTTTAGTTTAATTCTTGTGGAACTTCATGTTTTGAATGCGTTTTAACATAAGTGTGTTGACAATTGAGTGGCATGCGTCATCTCCCTGTTTCCTGCTATGTTCGTTTCTGTAGCACTGATGGGAAGTCTTTGGTTATTCAGTCAGAGGCAAGGAAGCTTCATTTAGCTCAGGAAGATTGTCTTCTCTGTCCAGTATAGCCGAGGAGGTTGAGCCCTGCCATAAGTACTATTTGAGATCGTGTAAATGTTCGTCCGCATCCGCTCCTGCTTTGGAAGATGATCACTCCAAATGACGAATACGGAGGTCCCTCACTCTTCTCTGTTAAGAAGAACTCATGCCATTACTTCATTGTCAATCATCATCATCACTGTCGTCATTATTATCACTACACACCAACTAAATGAACAACCAGTATCAGTTGTGGCACAGCGTGAGAAGTCGCTGTGGCATCATTTAGGCATTACTCCGCTCTGGAATAGTTCTTGGTGTCAATTATTGCCATCAACCATCTGTGTAGGATATCTAAGTTAGCTCTTCAAATAACAGTTCAAAGAGAGAGAGAAGCACTTAGTCAGCAAGAGTGTATGTTGAAGAGAACTCAAAATCATATTGTCACCGGTTCAAATTTGTCTCTGTCACAGGACTAATGTGAGGTGCACCACATCTAATTGAAGTTCTTATTTGCAGGTAATCATTGGCAAGAGGCCATTTGGTAGTATAAACAGTGATCCTGGTGGGATTCACATATCACACAAAGCAAGAAACTCTGAAGGCAATACTGCCTCAAAATCAGTCAAGGCAGCACATTTTAGTTTGTTAATGGATAATCTTAATGCGTTAGAGGAAACTCTTGCAGATTCACATGCGTTAAACTTGGAGAAAGATATTTTGCTGCAGTTAGGAAGACTTGGAGCTCTAAAGTTATTTCATATTTGTCTGTCAAAATCTTTCGATGCCCCAGATGCTTGTGAAGTGTCTGATGCTGTGGTGGAAAAGAAGATGAGCAGTAAAAGGGACAACCATGTCAAAAGAATCATTCGGTCAGGGAAAAGCGAAACGAGAAAATCGAGAAGAGAAAGAAAATCTGCAAAACCCAACCAAAATTCTCCTTTTTCATTGCTTTCAACTGCCAATCAGAAATGGCTCCAACAACCTTCAGTTTCGTCTCTTAGACGAGCATCAAACTCCAAGAAAAGAAGATTGATAATTGCTAGGAATGAGGCTGAGATGTCAAGAGGAGTTAAGGTCATAATGAGCTAGTAAACATTATAACTGTGTAAATCTCAAGGGACCCTGCTTAATAGCTTCTGACTTTAATACAGGTGGTTGCAGAATTGGAGAAAATAAGAACAATCTTGGAAGAGGAGAGTGGGCAGGTGCCCAGCTTGCGTACCTGGGCAGAAGCTGCTGGAGTTGATGAAAATGTGCTGCGTCAGAACTTGCATTTTGGTTGGTTTTGCAGGGATGAGCTTTTGAGGAGCACTCGCTCCTTAGTTATATTTCTTACAAGGAATTACAGGGGTCTTGGTATTGCACATGAAGATCTAATTCAGGTCTTGCTCTTTTGGTTTCTCATTTTCACCATGTCTTTCTTTAAAATGCCATTCTAACACATGAGGCTCCCACCACAGCCTAGTCTTGTATCATAAAGAGGATGTTTCCAGTAATGAAACCTGGGACCTCCTGCTTACTGTGAAACTACGTTGCCAAAATCATTAGAACAGGAATACCCTTAGGCCATGGAAAATTTCCACTGCTTTTGTTTTTTGGAAAATACTGAGTAGAGATGGATAGTAATGGACAATAGGCCCTTCTTTGTCCAGTCTAAAATGTGGGAAATTGTTTATAGTCGTCTTCATATTTGGTAGTCCTCTCTAGTTGACATCAATCCGAAACAGTAGTACAATTTTCTGCAAACCGAGCTTGCACATGCTAATCATAAGCTGATGTGTGCTAGAAAGGATATTAAGTGTCATAACGACTTTAGCAAAGAGTCTGCTTGCTAACTGCGATTCTGTGCAAACTTCTGTTTGTTTGCCAATAAATTGCAGGCATTTGCTCATTTTGCCAAGGCAATTCACCTGAGCCACATATTCACATTATTTTTCTGTCTGGCCTGAAGTGGTGTTGCCTCATTCTTTACTCTCAAGTGTAATGTATTTCATCGAGTTGAAAATGCATCTATATCAATTTTGTAGTTAAGATCAAGCTTTGCAACCAAGCGAGAGCCCCACACCAGGTTGATAACCTGGCCTTGACTGTGATAATGACTGGTGGTGTGATCTCCAAATATATATAGAAACAATTAAAAGAATCTGCTTTTTTTGAATAAAACAATTATGTACATGCATTTCTCCTCTCTTCACCTGGAATTCTAAAAGATTTCAGTTAAGACCATTGGGAAATTAATTGCAACTTGATATACTACTTTATGAAGCCTTTTCTTTTATATGAGTGATAGTTGCTTCAAATGGGTGACAGGCTCCTCTTTAGTCTCACTGATGCTTTAGTTCCTGGTAATTAAATGGTGTGGAATGTTGCATTTTTTACAGGCAGGAAATATGGGCGTGCTTCGTGGTGCAGAAAGGTTCGACCACACAAGAGGCTACAGATTTTCCACCTATGTTCAGTACTGGATCAGGAAATCCATGTCCAGAATGGTGGCATGGCATGCTAGAGGGATCCGAATTCCTGTGTGTACCTTTCCTCTTTAAATTGCCACTGCAAGTTTGCGAGAGCAAGAACCTGGATTTTATTCTGCCATCCTGTTTATTTTTTCCTTTCTAACTTTTTTCTCCTGCCTTTTGTATTTTGCAGACCACATTAGCCACTGCAGTAAATCAGATACAGAAGGCTCGGAAATCACTTAATAACCACCGCAGGAAATATCCTGACGATATGGAGATTGCAAAGTTAACTGGCTTCTCTGTAGCTAAAGTCAGATCAGCTAGCCAATGCCTAAGGGTTGTCGGTTCGATAGATCAAAAAATAGGAGATCGCATCAATGCAAAATATATGGTAGGGGAAGAAGTCTTTCTCTTCTATCTTCATTCGTGCATTCCTCGTCATTCATCATCAGCGTTCAGGACCTTGGTGTTTGAGACTTTCCTTCTTGCCTTTTTCTGGGGGTCAAATGCATACATGAGCAGTACTCTCATGGGATACTATCCTGTGTTTTTTGGACATGAAATTGTAGACAGAGCCATTAGCACACACGGAAGTTATTGGTGATTCATGACTGAGATAATCCATCTTTGATATGGGTGCTTTTTACTTGAATATTTTCACTCAGAAATACAAATTTAATTTGATGTTTCAAATGTTTATCACGACTTGGATCATTCACTGATGTGGAACCTGTGGTGCAGGAATTCACAGCTGACCGGTCTCTGCGAAGCCCCGAGGAAACAGTCTTACGGCAGAACATGAGGAGCCAAATTCAAGAACTCTTGAGTGGCTTGGATTTTAGAGAGAGGCAAGTACTCATACTGAGATACGGGCTTATAGATAATCAGGTTAAGTCGCTAGAAGAGATCGGAAGACTATTCAACGTGAGCAAGGAGTGGATAAGGAGAATAGAAAGAAAGGCCATGGAAAAACTAAGGGACAGAGAAGTATACAGTAGCCTGAGCCACTATCGAAACATATAATACTATTTCCACACGAGAGCTTGTCGTGTATTAAAGTTCCCGTTGTAAAAGGCACCCTGACGACGGGATTAAAGTCGGGCAGCAGTTGGGATCCGATGAGTAACTCGAGAAATCCGACAGATCTGTGCGGATACCAATTTTTTGGTAATAGAAAACCTGTGGCATATCCACACATGATTCCAGAAAAGTAAGTCGCGGGAACACATCGCCAGCCACTCTGTACAGAAACCATACATTCCTTAGCCAGATTGGTGGGGATTTCTTGTGGCTTGTCCTTTTGATTCCTCCAGGACTTATTTTAAAATTCCGAAGTGGGGTCTTTTGTTCCACGAGGAGTGGTTGATTCCTGAGGACGTAAAACGAACGTGGTGTCTGTTGAAGCTGACGCATCATCAGGTGGCTTTATTAAAACAAATTACGGCGATGACTTGCGAACGTCTCTGGAACGATAAGCATATAAAAAAAAGAATGGCTTGCACGGAAGGGAGTAGTGCGTCCAAAAGTCGCGTGCGGTTCCGGATTATTTAAACTGATCTTCTTGTTTCGGCTAGGAACGGTGATTCGTCGTCCGGTTTGTTAACGCTAACAGAAGCGTGTTATTTTAATCCTATGGAATAGTCACTGTTCTTTCCCAGCCGACGCACGGGGTCAAACATTCTTGCGTTTGAAAGTGTTGTTTACTGCACTTTGAAACACCGTTGAGCTGCAAAACCCATTTGACAAGTCCCATCTTCAACAACCCGAGCAATTATTTCGCCTCGACGTCTATCGTCACAAAACTTGATGGCTCGAATGGCCCGTGCTATCAATTTGACTCGGATGGATCGTCTTTGATCGGATCGAAGATGTGAAATTTAACCCGATGCACGAGACCCGACCCGAACCGAGCCGAAAGGGACGCGACGCACCTTCTATCAATTCCACATGCTTTCCGACCGTAACATGACTTTTATCATCGTACACGAAAGACGGGATAAGACAACATGAATTAGACACGAAATTGGAAAAAAGAGAGCGCGCTAGCATCTCCCCCTACCCCACTTTTCTTCCCACCAGAAAATACTTAACAACCAAGGCAAAGCCACTCTCTCTCCTCCCCCAGGCTCGGCCTTTTCAGCGACCCGGCTGACTCGGCTCGAGGGACACGTGTCCTCCCCTCGTCGCCTTCCGCCCTTCCGCCGACTGCGGCCGTTGGGGGGGAAATAACGTCACCGGCCGGTCGTGTCCACCTCACGGTCCAATGGGGCGTGTCCCTTTCGGGGAATATGCAGGTCAAAACTGCCGAGCATCTTCCGTCGGTGACGCGAATCGTCGCAATAGCTGCGTCATCCGAGATACACTCTCCCCCGCTCTCTCTCTCTCTCTCTCTATCTCATGAAAGATTTCCGGGGCTCGGCGCCTCTCCACGTCACGCGCCCTCTCCCCACCGAACGGCCTCGGCGCGCGCGTGTTCCGCACCTCCGCCGCGTTCCCACCGAAAGTATCGTTGGCGACCCTTTGAGACGGTGACGGAGAAATTGGACGAACGCGACGTGTTAAAATCAAGAAACATTTTCGATTTGCGATTGATGAATTAGTTTTTGTCGATTGAAGATGATTTTTTTCCCACTGTTTAGTAAGTTCAAATTATCGATTTCATTATTTTATTAATCCTTCCATTAACTCTGTAAAATTTAATTAACAGAAGATGACATGATCAAAACATTAATGATGAGATGTCCAAATAAAATTTTTACTTATACATTATTAAAATTAGACTAAAAATTTAAAAAAAGGGAAAGGTGCAAAATAGCTAGGGTACTTTAGGCCCTCCTCGGTGTCGCCCCACCATTGTTGATTTGACGATGATGGGGGACAGATGGCTAGTGTTTAGTGAGGGTCATCGGCCCTTGGCCAAATCTAGTGAGGGCTGACAACCCTTGCTCGATCTAGGGGGCCCTACAGGGGATTTTTTATGGTTGATAAGGTTGACGACCATTAGCCATGGCCCAACGACCCTTCTCGACTACTTATCTCCCATCCCCACCATCGATAGTCCTTTTCGCGATGGTGAGTCAGTGACAATGAGGGCTTGAAGAGTTTCTGCATTTTTGATTTTTAGTTTATTTTTATCCAATTTAAACAGTATTCAAATAAAAATCATTTATATATCAAAATGATGATCTTCTAGCCTTATCCTTCATGTTTAGCCATGTTGGCGACACGTAGGAAAGAGAAAATAAAAAAAAATCACTTTAGTATTTTTCGTTAGCTTAATTAAACGGGATTGATGAAATGACTCGATTGCCATAAATTTGACAAGTTTTTGATTGATTTCTTTTAATAAATTTTATAATTTAATTGCTGTTTGTAGTAAGTTTTAGAATTTTCCATACACTTACCTAAAAAAAACTCTTGGAAATGTGAGGTGGCCTTTTCCTAGCAATTAGGTGAAATAAGGAATGTTGTCTCGGAGAAATTTGAACTCGCACCGCATGTCTGGCCGAAACAACGCTAATCATTGAGGCAACATCTCTCGGCAATTTTAGCATCTTAAACTTAGTTTATCGAGCTTTCCAAATGTGCTCTCTTCATTAACATTTTCCATTCATTTTCTTAAAATTTAATAATTACCGTCATATGTTAATAGAGAAACTTGTCATTACATTCGACCCTCGATATTTGATATTTATTGCATTAACAATAATTATTGATACATATGTTTAAACCACTACATATATTATAAATAATTTGTTCAAAATAAAGAAAATGAGCCAAAGTACAACAAATTCATATATCACGGAAAACCGCCATCATTTTGGAAACATAATAATGATGTCTCAATTAGCGTCTTTAGAAACTTATTAGAAACTCACCATAAAAAATAAAATCGACGAGTGTGCTTGGAACATTATTTTGATGACTGATTTTGTATTATCACTCCATAACAAGATACACAATACCAAAACCCCACCTTCTATATCATAGCTACTTTCTCTTTGCTTTTTAATAAAGCTTTGTTCGTTAGGTGGAAAATGAATAATTTGAAAAATGTTTTCTCAAAAATAATAGCCCGTATTGCTTAGAACAATGAATGAATTTTATTGTCCTTAAAAATGTCTGATCATAAATTATCATCGATAACGAATGTATTATCATTAATTAATATTTCAAGTCATGCAAATAATTATTTTTAGGAAAGGATATTTTAAAAGTCATGTTGAAACGCGAGATAAGAATGGGGAAGTTTTTTTTATAGATGAAGCGGATTTTCAGATAACGACGTCGTTTGACTGCAGTTATCGTCATTCTCGGTTTCAGCTCAGTTGTCCGGTTTCACTTCTCTTTATTAATAAGGTGAGTGAGTGCACTAAACGCTCCATTAAAGGGACGTGGGGCTCTCTTTAAGCGGTCGCGATCCAGCACGGTCAGTCCCACCGCGTCTCCGCCCTTCCTCCAATCCCATTCGTCCCCCGAAAGGTCCGGCCAATAGAGGCTCGGCATCAGAAAAGTTACCCTGCACGCCGCCGCAGGCCAGCAATCTCCTTCTGTTCACGTAAAGAAGCTCTATCTCCTCTCTCCCACCTTCATCTTCTTTCTCGGCACCTCTTTCTCTCTCTGCAACTCCTCTCCGAAATTCTCTTTCGCGGAGCCGATTTCTAGGGTTCTTCGAGCTCAGCTGATCACCTCCCGTGGCGACGAGCGAGCGAGCGAGCTCGGCGGAGCTAACGATCGAACGTGGCGGCGGCGACGGCGGCGGCGGCGGCTCCTCCTCCTCCACAGCTCGGCCATGTCCGCCGTCGAAGTCGCGCCGGAGCTCCACCTCCCGAGCGCCTCATCGAACCCCAATCCCCCGCTCTAGATGTCTTCCGGCACCGGCGAATGGCTCGATTCCGCTCCCGCGTCCTCCGTCTCGGCGGTCCCGCCATTGTCCTGGCCGTGATTCTCAGCCGGCTCTCCTCCTCCGTCGCTTTCGCGGAGACCGGTGCTTCTTCTTCTTCTTCTTCTTCGGTGGCCGACCTCGACGGGTTCCTCTTCCACCAGGACTACTCGCCCCCCGCGCCGCCCCCTCCGCCGCCGCACCCGCCCTCCGTCTCATGCACCGACGATCTCGGCGGCGTCGGCTCCCTGGACTCCACGTGTCAGATAGTCGGGGATTTGAATCTGACGAAGGACGTGTACATTGCCGGGGCGGGGAATTTCGTGGTCCTGCCGTCGGTGAAGTTTCACTGCCCCGAAGCGGGCTGTGAGATTGCTGTGAACATCACCGGCAATTTTTCCTTGGGGGAGAATGCGTCTATCGTGACGGGTTCGTTCGAGTTGGTGGCGAATAACGCGAGCTTTGCGAATGGGACTGCAGTCAACACGACGGCTATGGCCGGGGCGCCGCCGGCGCAGACGAGCGGGACCCCCGCAGGGGGTGGATGGGGCAGGCGGCGGCCACGGGGGCAGAGGGCGGGGTGCTTGACAGAGGCGGATAAGAAGGAAGGCAAGACGGCGGCGGACGTGTGGGGTGGGGATACGTACTCGTGGCAGGGGCTTGATGAGCCGTGTAGCTACGGTAGCAGAGGGGGACTACGAGTAAGGAAGCGGACTTGGGAGGTGGTGGTGGTGGGAGGATCAAGATTACGGTGTTGGAGTACTTGGAGGTGAATGGGAGTATTTTGGCCGACGGAGGTGATGGTGGGAGCAATGGCGGCGGCGGTTCTGGGGGCAGCATTTACATCAAAGCTCAGAAAATGTAATTCATCTCTCTCTCTCTCTCTCTCTTTCTCTCTCTCCTGATTGTGTGTGTGAATATAGGACGCGTTGTGGCAATACATTTTGGAGATTTCTTAGATGTTGCCGTGTTTACCTTTTCCTAATTTGGTTCTCTCTTGAATTTATTTATGGATAAGGAATTTCTTTACACATGCACATTTTTGGCATTTTTTAGATGAAAAGAATGATCAAAATTTGCTTCTCTGAACGGTTGGGAAGTTTTGTGGGCAAATTGGTGCTTCTTCCTTTTTTCTTTTCCTTTTTTTTAAAGGGGTGGGGGGTCATAGCAAATTAATGGATTTTTTGGTTAATTAGGCTTGTCCTGTTTTGTAAAGGAAAGGGGAAGGAAACTTACAAGATGATATCTTATAGTCGTCTTATCTACCATTCTTGTCTCGTTTATAAGGAACTTTATTCCTTTGACGTGGACTTTGAGTCCTCTCCGTGTTTTGTGAGCTATGAGTTTTTCTTTAGGCTTCAGCTGAATTTGAAGGTAGTTAGCAGTTTTTGTGCTATGACGAACAGAGTAATTGGAACTGCTGGCAACTAAGCTTGGAGAAGCATTATGAACTTTATAACCTACAAAAGGAGGAAACGATGGGTAATTCTTGCTGTTGGTCACCAAAGTTACTATTTGAGCTAAATAAGGTTTAGTACAGTCCTTTCCTCAGAGTTATCTGTTGAAGATATTCATATTTTAATTGATGGAGAAATAGGAGCGAGAGAATATCCTTCAAATTTTTTTCCTTAAATTATTGGTTCAGACTTGGAGTGGGAGTCCACCTTTATATGGCTGAGCAATTTTGAATGGCCGAAGCACCTTTAGGGAGGAGCAGGCACCTGTTTCTCTAGTTTGTTTCATCATTTTTTACTTTTTCGTTGATTTTTGTTATGGAACCGTAAGCAATTGAAGCTTGGGCAGACACTTTGACTTGCAAGATACAGAACAAGTGATGTTTGACCGATATATGATTGTTTTCCTAAGACTTGCTTATCATTCAGAAGGCAGGTTCTTTTCAATTTTAATCTCTTTGTTTCTGGTTCTGGATGGTGTAAGTTATTCTGTAACAGTCCACTGAATCTGATTAAGGGAGACCTTCTGCATTCGGTTGCCGCAAATCTGTATAAAAAGTTTTGGCCCGACTTTCAGATATATGCGTAAGTGCATGCTGGTAAGTTAGCTGTAGCAATTGCATGTCTTGTGTTGAGAATGGAGATTGTTGGTGTACCATTTTATTAGGTCTAATTCTATCGATGGAATGAATTCCCTATTCCCATGCTATGATCCATTATGCATGGAAGAGAACTTTGGCCAAGTCCTGGGGAATTTGAATCTTCAAGCTGATTAAGAACTTTAAATGTACTGGCTGCACTTTCAAATATTATGGTGATTTTTATTTGCGTGAGACATGTATTTAATCTGTGTCAGGTCAGAATCCCCTTTGAGCAGGTGTTGCTGTTGTGCTGTCTTCTATTCATAAAAGCCTATCTCCTGTCTCTATATTCTTTTGTCCATCATACCTGATTGCCCTTTAACCTAAATGTCTTTATTGCAAAGAGCAGGACTGGCAATGGCAAGATAAGTGCGTGTGGTGGAAATGGCTATGCTGGAGGGGGCGGTGGCAGAATTTCAGTCAATGTCTTTAGTAGGCATGATGAACCTGCGATATACGTACATGGTGAGATTTTCTGCAAAGGTCTATCATTTTTAGCCCCTTTGACGGTAGATCCAGGACATTTCTGCATAACGAGAAAATCCATTAGATCACAATAGGAAATTGTAAACCCTTACATGTCTTAGAACTTTATTAAGCGTGGTGTTGATAATGTTTTTGTTGCATATTCGGATGCTTTTGGGCAATGGTGGTTGTTTCCCTAATAGCTCTTTACTGCACATTATCTTGTTCTGTTTTCAGGAGGAAGTAGTCTTAGCTGCCCACTGAATGCTGGTGCTGCTGGGACATTCTATGATGCTGTTCCTCGGAGCCTTGTCATTGATAATCACAATATGACGACAGATACAGAGACGCTTCTCATGGAGTTCCCCAATCAGCCTCTGTGGACAAATATTTATGTCCGAAATTATGCCAGGGCTTCTGTTCCCTTGCTCTGGAGTCGTGTTCAGGTTCCTCATCATCCTCCCTCCCTCCCTCCCTCCCTCTCTCTCTCTCTCTCTCTCTCTCTCTCTCTCTCTCTGGTGAGTATGGAAATCCCTTTGTCTTTATCTTTAAGCACTAGTTGTTGAATCTGCACAGTTAGCAGGGTGCACTGTACGATATGCAGACATGCTACTTACATTGTCTGACACATCAAAACATTTATGTGCAATTTTTTGGACATTTATTGTTCCCCAAAAAAAATAAAAAATTCAAGTGCTCCTAAGGGTATTAAGTTTTTATTTATAAAATCACAGCTTCCCTTTTTAATTAACTGACACATAGCTTTACAATGCAGTTCGCCACATTCTTAACCTTCAACAATTACTCTTGTAATGGCAATTGGAATGATATTAACTCCTATTTATTTATTATCTATGTTACGCCAAATGTTCTATGGATACAAGATACTTCAAAACCTTAACCTCTACCTGCATTAGAAGAGTGATATCAATAGGATGGTGGAAATCAAGTTTGGATTTTTTTTTTTTTTTTTTTTTTGGGGTTCCTCTAAGGTGCCAATTGTTTGAGGGACACTTTCTAACGGCTATTTATCATGTTACGGTTAAAGTACACTTAAATGAAATAAGAATATCTTATGTAAGTGTATTTAACTATGCACAGGAAAGAGAGGTACATGTGACACCTGTCGCAGTACTCTTTATTTCATCAAGCAGTAGAGGACTCGTGGAGATGAAAACTCACGGAAAGAGCTTAAATGGGGGAAGAAGAGAAAAGTATGGGTTGTGGAACCTCAACATAGATCAAATTTTCAAATAAATGGCTTATAGATGAAGCAACTTTTTTTTTTTGATATATTTGTGGGGTTTGGTTGGGTGAGAGAGCCCTTTTAGTACTCGCCTTTGGCATAGCAGAAGATACCATATGATTATAAAATTTACAAGGGAGTTGCGATGGTCAATCTATGCCCTTGGATATCTCTAGAGCAACAATTGTCTATTTTAGTTTTCTCCCTTCTTATGGATTAACTGCTCTATAGCTAGTCATTGGCCTACTTTCTTCAGTAGATTAACTTCTCTCAAGTCAATGGCCATAATCTTGATAGTATCCGTAATCAATTCATTGATAGTTTTTCTATATGTGCTACTTTCCTTTTCCTGCACGGAGATATAATGCTTCTATAAAGAACTATATGTGGTTATGCTGTTCCTGCATTATACAGGTGCAAGGCCAGATAAGTCTGCTTAACCGAGGAATCCTCAGTTTTGGTTTAGAACATTATGCTTCATCCGAATTTGAAGTGTTGGCTGAAGAGTTGTTGATGAGTGACTCTGTGATTAGGGTGAGTGGTAATTGTGCATGCCTGGCCTCTTTGTTCAATTAACATTCAAGAAACCTTCATTTTTATCCCATCATGCATTTTGACCATTAAATATAGGACTAAATGATGGGCACTTCACCTTCTGTTTATATTCCGTGTTTTCTGGCTTGTTTGTTTTTGGTCGTGTAGTCTACAATCTTTGATAATTTCCTTTCGTTGACTTTAGGTGTATGGAGCCCTACGGATGTCTGTGAAAATGTTTTTGATGTGGAATTCCAAAATGCTCATATATGGTGATGGAGATGCAACTGTCACAACATCCTTGCTTGAGGCCAGTTATATGGTTGTTCTCAGGGTATCTTCTTCAATCCACTCTGCTCTTATTCTGGGCTTCATATGATGCTTTCTGGTATGAAAGTTTTCTGTTCTTCCTTAGCAGGAATCTTCTGTCATACACTCAAATGCTAACCTGGGAATTCATGGGCAAGGGTTCTTGAATCTATCAGGGCCAGGAGACATGATTGAAGCACAGCGGCTAGTTTTGTCTCTCTTTTACAGTATTCATGTAAGCTGTTTTCTATTAGGAATGCCGCTAGCAATAACTTTTACTTCCTCTAAAAATGTTGCTAGAAGTAAGAAATAAAGCCATGGTAGTGAGTTTAAATAAAGCTTCCTTTGAGCCTCCAGTAGAACTGTTTTGCTGTCATGAGATGTAATGCATATACATGACTTTTGTTGAGCATGAAGTTTACTCTCAAGATTAGTAGTTTGCTAGAGGTTGTTGTTCCATCCGAATAGTGCTATCTCGGTAATCATACCAGCAAATTTGCAGTTTTCGATGAAAGTGATGGATATTTACCTTCCGATGGTGAATCAGGAGTTTGCAAAATTGCATGTGGATTCATGCTTTTCTCTTCGGTTGTTCTCTCTGTATATCAATAACAACTTCTCCTATTTATGTGAAGGTTGGTCCAGGATCTCTTTTACGTGGACCCTCAAAGAATGCCACAGCAGATGCCATGTAATTCGGATTAATTACACCTTGTTGACGGCACTTTTTCTCTCAGATATGTCTTTTTGACATTTTAAACCTGCTCTGCTATGTCCCTGCAGAACTCCTAGACTATACTGCGAATCACAAAACTGTCCTGTGGAACTGCTTGAACCACCTGAAGATTGCAATGTGAACTCCTCCCTCTCTTTCACACTCCAGGTGTTTGTTTGTTGGGATTTATGACTTCACTAAGTGTAGCTTCATTATCTTTTCATGTTATGGTACTAATTTATCTGAGCACTTCTAGATCTGTCGAGTTGAGGATATAATTGTTGAAGGCCTTATAGAAGGATCCATTATTCATTTCCATAGAGCGAGAACTATTGCCGTCCATTCCTCTGGAACAGTTAGTGCTTCTGGTTTAGGTAAGCACTTGGTACTATAATGCTTTGTTTGAGAGGAGGGGCGGGAATGAAAGTGAGGGTGGTTGTGGAAGATTGGATAAATTTTAAATCTTGTGTGAGAAAGGTTAGGAGGGATATACGAAATTTTCACTTCATTTCATCCCCCATGTCCTCCACACAAAGCTGAAGTTTGCGATGATAGGGGTTCTAAAATTATGCTCCCTATGTATTTTCTCATCTTGATAATGTGGATGTGTAGTTGCAGAAGCATTCCTAATACACTCAAGCTGCTCATTTACTTTGCATTGTATCAAAACAACAGCATAGTGTAAGATGATTCATATACCCAATTTACCAGAATGAAACTAGGAAACGAGTCGGGTCACTTGGGCATTTTCATGGTTATCATGGTTAGCCTGGTTTGGCTTTTAATGCCAAATATAAGGAGTCATGAGATATGATGGAAGAACTTTTCATAACTGATATACTTAGTAGATATGAAAGAAGAAAGCTGAATTATCAAAAGTTAATAAGGCAACTTCATAACTTTTTATTGATCAAATATAACCTACGGTATTCAGGCTGCTTAATAGCGGATATATTAATTTTGGGGGCAATTTAGAAGTTTTTACATCTGTTGTTTGGTCTGAATATTTACTCCCTCGGTACCTTGAGGATTAAAGTATCACGAAGTTACACTCATAACTCATTAGTTTAGAAGTTATTCTTCATTTTGTCCTGTAGAATTGTGTATCATGAGATAAGTCATAAGCTTTGGGAAAAGGACATCTTTTGTTTGCTTTTACCTCTTTAAAATTAAATTATTGACAAGTTCCTTTTTTTATTATATTTTAATTTTCAATGGTCCACTCTAGAATGCTCCACCTGTCCATAGTGGTCGCTAGGTAACCACTGTGGTAATCAAGCACCTGAATTGTTTATTATTCACCATCTATGCCGCGTAGGAAAAGCTTAAAAGAGTAAATGTTGAAGCATATGAAATATTGAAGATGCAAACCTTGATCCTTTCTTATCAGGGTGCTTGTACAGACAAATTGTAAGTCTATTATCCCTTATATATGTGGGATGTTTGAACTATCTGGAAAATTTTTGGCTTTTGTACAGGCTGCACAGGTGGATTAGGTAGAGGAAGCCTTCTGAGTAATGGGATTGGCAGTGGCGGGGGACATGGTGGTAAGGGAGGGGAAGGATGCTATGATCGTGTCTGTGTTTCGGGTGGAATTTCATATGGGAATGAAGAAATGCCATGTGAACTTGGCAGTGGAAGTGGAAATGATAGTTTTAGAGGTTCAACGTCTGGTGGGGGCATTATAGGTAAGTTGATATGTGGAAATTGGTAGGAACATATCTTTTATATTTAACATTGAGTATGCACTGGATGAATAGCTTAGTATGTTGTCACCTTTTGTTTAATAACATTAACTTGTATTGCACTTATATATTAAATAATTTTTTTATCTACCATCAACTGGGCTAGGATTAAGGAGACTTCAAGGCCCTGGCAGCATATGGTTAATTAGCACTCAATCCTTTTTTGTTTCTTTCCTTCTAATATGGAAGTCATTAACTGTAAGTTGGACCCATGAATATTGACAAGTTTGCTCCATTTAAATTTGCTTTAATTGGTTATAATGTGTGTTTATAATGTGGGTTCCTTGCCTTGATGTAATTTTTTCTTTTGAATCAGTAATGGGTTCTGCAGAGCATCCTTTATCAACCTTGTCCATTGAAGGCTCATTAAAAGCTGATGGAGAAAGTTTTGATCGTACTATTCAGAGGGAAAAATATAATATAATGGATATTTCAGATGGCGGACCTGGTGGTGGTTCCGGGGGTACCGTACTAATGTTTTTGGGAGGTCTGACTCTCAGAGAATCTGCAGTGCTTTCTAGTATTGGAGGTAAAGGAAGTCCTAACGGAGGTGGTGGTGGAGGTGGGGGAAGGATTCACTTTCATTGGTCTGATATTCCCACCGGAGATGTATACCAGCCCATTGCCAGCGTTGAAGGAATCATAGATACTGGGTCTGTATATGCCCCTTTCTTTAGCTTTCTTGTTCTCCACTCTCTCCTTTTCCCCTTCAGTAAGGAGGAGGAAAGTTAATCATCCATGTGGCGTTCTTTACTTTCATGGTGTATTTCATGTGCTTTTATCACATTTGCTAAATGTGTATTTACTCCAACATGTGTCCAGAACTTAGAATGCAAGTTTAGGATTTGAGGGCAGCTTAGCTTGGCTTCTAGATTTGACAAATGCCTTTTTGATCCTTTGTTTAGCTGGGACTATCAGGAGAAAATAGAGAATTTAATTTATAGGCAATTGACTGCATTAAAGTTCTTGGTAATATGGTATAAGGAAATCAAATCTGACTCTAAGAAACCCTCAGCTTCAGCAAACAACCAAAATCATTGATGACTGGAAGAAAACTAGATGGATTATGTCATTCTCTTCTGACATAACAATGAATGCTACATATCCTTGACTGCATTAAAGTTCTTGGTAATACAGTATAAGGAAATCAAATTTGACTCTAAGAAACCCTCAGCTTCAGCGAACAACCAAAATCATTGATGACTGGAAGAAAACTAGATGGATTATGTCCTTCTCTTCTGACATAAACAATGAATGCTACATATCCTTTCTTGCAGTTCCATATTCAGCCTTAGGAAAGCGACTGGACTCTCTCTCTCTCTCTCTCTGTGCGAGTGTCTGTGCACAAGGCATTTGCAGTTGTCATAATTTATGAAGTTCAAATGCTAGAAATCTCATTATTTTCACCCTTGCAATTCTGCTAGGGGTGGGCGAGGTGGAGACCATGGCCACGTTGGTGAAAACGGTACTCTGACTGGGAAAGCTTGTCCAAAAGGGCTTTACGGGATATTTTGTGTGGTAAGCGTTGAGAATTTGAGATGCTGTTGCCTTAGAATTCGGTTATATAGTTGTGTTAATCTTGTTCCAGTAGTATACTATAAAGGAAATTGGTAATTGAAGCAATGTTTCCAGTGCAAAATTCTAACGAGAGAGATGACTGACTTATTGGGATTTGTTGTTCCTGTATGGTGGATATTTGGGTTATTATCATGATGTGCTTTGCCTTCATATAAATATAATCGTGTAAATAGTTCATTGGAGCATGTACACCATCTGAAGAGATTGAAGTAATTGGAACTTCTCCTGATTTGATGTTGATGCATCTTTCAAATTGCAGCCATGATGAACATTGAACAAACCTCTCCTTATCATATACTCCAAACTCCAAATCTCTCATTGTCTTGTTTATTCTTGTTCAGGAATGTCCAGCTGGAACATATAAAAATGTAACTGGATCAGATAGATCCCTTTGTCACCATTGTCCTGCTAATGAGCTTCCTCGTCGTGCACAGTATATTGCAGTTCGAGGTAATAATAAAACGGTATCAGATTGGCTTAATTTTCTTGCACCTACAATTGCACATTTATGACCTTTCAAGTCTATTTGTTCATGTGTATATTCCACTTTTTGATGTGGACTGCATACATCTTCTTTCAAGTCTGCATAGTTCCTACATGATGATCCTTCCTTAATCATATGTTCATCTTAACAGGTGGTATTTCTGAAACTCCTTGCCCATACAAGTGCGTTTCGGAGAGATATCACATGCCACATTGTTATACGGCTCTTGAAGAGTTAATTTATACATTTGGTGGGCCGTGGTTTTTTGGTCTTCTTCTTGTGGGTCTCTTAATACTATTAGCACTGGTTCTCAGCGTAGCAAGAATGAAATTTGTTGGGGTTGATGAATTACCAGGCCCCTCCCCCACGCAGCGTGGCTCTCAAATAGATCATTCCTTTCCTTTCTTGGAGTCTTTGAACGAGGTGCATTAATTTTTTTGGTGATAAAAGTGTATTATATTCCTTTAATTATTTATGGCTTCCTATACTTTTTAAAGTTTTTAAGTGCTAGGATAATTTTCATTTGTTAAGGTTTTGGAGACTAACAGAGCGGAGGAGTCTCAAAGTCATGTGCACAGGATGTATTTCATGGGTCCTAATACTTTCAGTGAACCGTGGTATCTTCCACATACTCCTCCAGAGCAAATAAAGGAAATTGTGTAAGCTGTCGTATTCCTTTTCTTTTTAATTTGTTTTTTGCACTATTAGTTTTTATTTTTTATTTTTTTTCAGGTTCTCGGCTAATATGCTTCGAAGTTCTTCTTAGAGGTTTATCGACCATTTAACATACTTAATTTTTAGGGGCTAGTAGCAAAATTATCCAAGGTCATGCTAATAGATTAAGGTGTTTCAGTTCTTAAGTACTCAATTTCAGGTGCAAGCTAAGCTAGTCTATGGGGGGCTTGTTGAGTACATGGGTCTTCTAAAATTGTTATCGTCACCTGGCAGGTATGAAGGTGCATTCAATACGTTTGTGGATGAGATTAATGCTTTAGCTGCTTACCAGTGGTGGGAGGGAGCAGTGTATAGCATTCTCTCTGTCCTTGGCTATCCCCTTGCATGGTCATGGCAGCAATGGCGTCGAAGAATAAAGTTGCAGCGTCTACGTGAATTTGTTAGATCGGAATATGATCATGCCTGCTTACGTTCTTGCCGTTCAAGGGCTCTTTACGAAGGCATTAAGGTATATGTTTCTGAATTGCTGGTTGAATCTCCTGTAAATTATATGGTCATCTTCGGGTAGGTGAACACTTAAGTTCCCTATGGCTATCACAGTTGCAAAAAAGTAGTGTAGATGGTAATGATTGGGAGGAAATCCAAAGGGCTCTCTATCCCTTTTATCTTTTTTCTTTGAAAATTATAATGGTAGCTACACAATGAATAGAGCAAAAGCAAGAAAGGAGGGAGGGAGGGAGGGATCTGGTATAATTAAGATGTTTAACAGTTCTTTTGAGTAATTTTTGTTGTTTTTTCTACAAGAGAAATTCACTGAAAGGCACTAAAGGGGTGCCAACTCTCTTATCAAAAGAGCTCAAAGCCCGCCCCCCCCAAAAAAAAAAGTAAAAAAAAAAGAGCTCATTTGTAAGATTTTGTAAGACCACTGTCAACTATTCTAAAAGCTTAAGCTGTTAGATGTTAGATGAAAGCGTGGTTTATTATTTAAATATTCTAACACTCCCTCTCACGCTTAGTCTGGTCTTTTGCCTAGTACTAAGTGTGGAAATTTAATTGGGGAGGCAAATAGGGGCCTGGAAGATTCGAACTCAGGACCTCCTAGCTCTGATACCATGTAGAAAAGAATTTGTCTTCTCATTTTTCATAGAGTGATTACAATGTGTATAAATACATGAACAGAGAACCTAAATTAGGTAAGAAACCTATTTAGGTAAAGATCTTAATTAGCCTCTAATATCTATCAATATCTAATTTACACCTAACAAAATCAAATCAAATCACATAATATCACGTAATATAATCACGTAATATAATATCACGTAATATAATCAGGGAGAAATTATAGAAGATTTTCCAATACATTCAAACATCATTGACAAGACAAGGTATTGATAGTATCAATCAAAACATTTACACCCAAGAGTAATTCCCACTTTCTAGAAGGTATCAAACTTCAGACCAACTTTAGCTTGTTACTTCGACAAATTTAACTTTCTTATAAAAACATTTACTCAGAAAACCTCATGACAAATATTTAAGGGCTGTCCTGATTGCTTACTGAATTCTTCTGACACTGTAGCTCGATATTCAATCTTGACAAACGTCATTTCTATGGTATAATATGCATGGAAAGTGATTTTACTCTTGGGCCCTGTGCTCTCTCTTATTAATCACATTTAAGGTAAAATTATGGGTTCAAGCTTTAACCAGCGTCCAGAAGAACATCTTACTGACAAGTGTCTCAAATGTGTGATTTCTTGGCTAGATTGTGATGAATTATACATCTTTCTTCTTGTGCAATTACTAAGAGACTCTGGTTATAGCATTTCCATATTTGTAATGGCGATTTGTTGTTCATGCCACCAAACTAATATCTTAGATGGCAAAGTCTCTTTTGACATGGGGCTTTCCTTGTTTTTATCCAAAGGATCTTAGCTGTTGAAAGGAAAAAGGGGAAGAATACATTGAGCTGATTTATGTGTTTATAGGTGGCTGCAACATCTGATCTTATGCTGGCTTATCTGGATTTCTTCCTTGGCGGAGATGAAAAAAGAAGTGATCTTCCTCCTCGCCTATATCAAAGATTTCCAATGTCCATAATTTTTGGAGGTGATGGCAGTTATATGGCTCCTTTCTCTCTTCAAAGCGACAGTATTCTCACCAGTCTCCTGAGCCAGGTTATCATCTGATACGCTACTTGTTACAAGATGGTGTTGGCAAAAGTTCTGATGGCCAGTTGGTTGCCGTGATTAATGCATTTTCTGTTGACTTGGACACTTTCTGACTTGCAGTCCGTTCCACCTACGACTTGGTATCGACTTGTGGCTGGTTTGAATGCACAATTGCGCCTAGTTCGTCGTGGACGACTGAGGGTGACATTTAGATCTGTCCTGCGATGGCTTGAAACTCATGCTAATCCTGCTCTGAGGATCCATGGAATGCGTGTTGATCTTGCCTGGTTCCAGGCAACAGCTTGTGGTTATTGCCAGTATGGGCTTTTGGTGAACGCTATTGAAGATGAAAATCAGTCTGTGTCTTCCCCAAGCAGACATGAGCCTGTGCGAACAGAGCAGCGATCAAGGTATCAATTTCTAACACCTGTTTCCAGTAAAATGTCCATTACTTATCATCTATTTAGTTATGAATGTTATGGAAAAGGTCTTGCTGGTGATTAATCTTTACTTGCCTTAGTTGCCTCCATAATATGGTGGCATCAAAGACATTCAGATGGTATTTTAGTGAGGTAGCTTTTGTCTTGAGACATTCGTTTCATCTCTGTTGTATTTGTGATTGTTCTAATAGTTAGAGATGGAAAAGGGGGCTATTGAGGGCGTATGGAAACAGAACCACAGCGCACCTGCAACTTGTTCACATAACAAAGAAAACTGCGGTGGGAGTGCTTTTCACCTATCGTCATGAACAAATGATGAACTCTTACCAGTCATTTAATTTGCTAGTTGCCTTGTGAAGACACAGTAAAACCTCAAACAAATAACAAACCTCGCAAGTCATTTAATGCTTACTAGTCATGTTCAGAGGATAGTAGGGTGCAGAGCTTTCTGATTCTGTTTGTGTATGGTACAGTATCTTCTGCTTGATTCACTAGTTACACTCTGCCTTTTGCTTTCACTTATTTTATAGTATGAAGAGAATTCAAAAAGAAAGGCCATCGGCTGACTTGGCAGAGGGCCTTCTTAGTCGGCTTCGAAGCAGTGAAATCCATGTGAGGCGAAAAAGGACTGTAGGTGGAATCTTGGACTTGAACAATTTGCAGATGCTGGATGAGAAAAGAAATCTATTCTATTTTCTCTCTTTTATGATTCATAATACGAAACCCGTTGGCCACCAGGTAAAATCTTTACTCTATTCAGACAGGCACACTTTTGTGCGCACGCAGATTCTCTTATCTTAGTTAAAATCGCCAACTCATCCACTGATGTAAAGAAAAAGTTCACACTTTACCACTTTGCCATAAAGAGCCTCTGCTACTTTTGCTTGGCTCCTGGGCAAAGCTTTATCCTTTTCAGTAAGTAACTGCCTCGTATCATTTTTGATAAGGTCTTGGGAATTCTTGCAGGATCTTGTTGGTTTAGTCATCTCAATGTTACTTTTAGGGGACTTCAGTTTGGTATTGCTGACTCTGCTTCAGTTGTACTCAATTTCATTGGCCGGTGTCTTCCTGGTTTTATTCATCTTACCGCTTGGAATTCTCCTTCCTTTTCCTGCGGGAATCAATGCTTTGTTTAGTCATGGACCCAGGCGTTCTGCAGGCTTAGCTCGTGTCTATGCGCTGTGGAATGTTACATCCTTAGTTAATGTTGTAAGTTGCTACTTCTACTTCAGTGAATAAAACACACACAAAAATGCAAAAGGAGCTTATACCTATGAGCGCTAAAGAAATAATGAGTATTGATAATCATTTCTTGAAGTTCTTTTCTTGACAAATATGACATGAACCAGGGGGTTGCATTTCTCTGTGGATATGTTCACTATAACGCTCAATCAGCTGGCAAAAAGCTTCCATACTTTCAGCCATGGAATATTAGCTTGTGAGGATTGCTTTCCCCTTGTAAAAGCTGTAGTCTAAACCATAATTCACAGTTCACACACGCGCACCTGTGGGCATGCGCGTGCACGCACACAAGCTCATGCTTTCCTCTTATTGCTGGCTTTGGTTGCAGGGATGACAGTGAATGGTGGATTTTCCCGGCTGGACTGGTCTTATGTAAAATCTTACAGTCACAACTGATCAATTGGCATGTGGCGAATCTGGAAATTCAAGATCGGTCGCTGTATAGTAATAATTTTGAGCTGTTTTGGCAATCGTGATGGCATCCGCTAACAGTCTGTTGCTCGCTAACACGATTTTTTTGTTCTCTTGAATCTAGCCCTCCTTTTGTACCCTTCTTCAGAGATCACATAGGTGAGTTATTGACACAGAGCAGGAAAGAGAGGAGAATAAATGTATAGATGACAGAAAGAGAGGCATTTGTTCGTGGAAATTACCCCCTTGTACTGCTTGCAGTTGTTTTTTTCACTCTGTAGCTTGTATAGAGCAAGCGGGGTAATATATAGCTTTGTATTCATTTTCATATACAAATCGATCTGCTCTACTTTTAATTTTCAATAGCAATCCATTCTTAGATTGAGTGCAGATTTTCGTACTCTTAATTTCTATACGTAGCTTGATTTTTGTAATTCATAGGTCTATTGATGCGTGAAGCTATCATTGGAGGTGATTTGACTTGTTTCACCCAAGATAAGTGATAATCGTGTGAAGTGATATTCGAGTGATAGGACATGGTAGTGTGTATGTCAATTAAGTATATCAATCCTCGTACATTTAGCACAATTTGATAAGGGTAAAAATCCTATTTTGGAGATAGGAGTGATCATGGTCCTGGTTGGGCCGGTCCAGCACTTAACCTAATAATCAACCCATGCAGTGTTGGTCCTCAATTTTTGGGGCCATGGACCGACTCGGTTGAGCCTAGGATCGAAAACTGAACCAATCCTATGGGTTTGGTTGGGTTTCAGAGTTAACTAGGGATAATTTTTTTATTTCATTTTTTCCATTCCTTAAAAAGACAAATCTGTTTTTTCAAATTATATATCCACCAACGGAGGTGAGTTATAAGACAGGGTGAGCAGTGAGATGAGCGAATAGAGGTAAGTCGTGAGGCGAGCGACAAAAGGCAAGCATTGCTCGCGAGCGAAGAGAGTTTCTAATTAGGGCTTTGTTTTCTTTTGATTTACTAGGCAATGAGCAAGGCCAGTGAAGAGCGTCGAGTGGCAAGTGTCGAGCGGTTAGCAGGGCGAGCATTGAGCATTGAGCGGTGTGAGCATTGAGCATTGAGCGGTGTGAGCATTGAATGACAAGTGTTGAGCAGGGCGAGCATCGTGCGGCAAGTAGTGCGAGGTTAAAGAGGATAAAAAAGAAAGAACAATAAAAGTATTGGAGGAAGAGAATGTCGTTTGACACCGTTTAATGTCATTTAAGTTAGTATTTGTTCTTTAAAATAGATATAAAAATATTATATATAATATATAGTCATGATTCGAATTAGATTGGGTTTGACTAATCCTAAACTCTCAGGATCGAAAACTAGTCGGTACAATGCTGATCTAGGGATCTTAGAATCAAGGATCCACCTAATCCCCTTGGGAATTGGACTAGGACCGGCAAAGTTGGGCTTGGACCGATCCTGGACCGATGCTCACCTCTATCCGGAGATATCATGCCATTAGGCTTATCTAAGCCTAAGATGCCTCAAAATGGCAATTGGGTTTTCTGACAAGCTCTCGACCAACCTGAAGAAGTACCCTGACCAAATGAACTAGTGTAGAAGTATAACGTCCTAAACAAGGAGGGTGCGTCTGCGAGCAAGAATGATATAATAAGAGAGATTTTTTGGGTCTTTTACGCTAGGGAAACTTGTAGGCGACATCGAAGCTCTTAAGGCACTGAAAAGGAGCTATAGAGGATCTTTCACTCTCTGTCGACGGAAAACAAATGCAATCTTTGAGGAATGTTAAGCGATAGAAAAGAAGGTTACGTTATGCTTGGTGGAAGACATTTACCACCTTCGGTATCTGCTGTTTTTTACACACAATCAATGTAACAATCAATAAACAGACCAAGATCCATGTTTGTTATCGTGACCAATGTCATGCCCATTTGGTTCGCATTTGAATTTTGCAGACAGTAGCTTTCGACTCATATCAAGCTGCGGGATTTGCATATTTCTTGGAACTTGGAGAAGATGAAGACCATGTTCCAAGATAACCCAGAAAACGCAAAGGAGCCTCATTATCGTACCAGAAACGAGACTTTGGGGCAAGAATATGAGTACATAAGTAGTTAGGAATGTGCCAAAAGTAGTGCCTTCTTGATTCTTTGAAATGCGAAGTGAGATGGCATACCACCTTGTAAGCACCGGGCTTAAGCCACAGTTGCTACATATCACTGTTCGCTATAGCGATGACATTTCAAACATATCATCTAACCAGTGATGACTCAGAAAAGTCGGATAAGTACTCCCAAGACAACAATTAAGGCTGCCATACATGTTCCGCATCATTAAGTACTAACAAATAAAGCTGAACAATTATGAGATTCCAAACAAGAATCTACCCTTTTGAGGACTCACATCTCGCCCCATGTTGAAAAATCTTAGCTTACTCCAGTGCTGCTAATATGTCTAAAAGATGGAGTGGAATACCGCCGTCAACTGCGAGACGCTAAAGCATGCATGATAGGTCGAGCTCAATTATAGGCAGGAGCAATTTCCTGGACACCAATGCCACCCCTACATATAGTGAAACACAATCAAACTCAAAAGTCATGGGCTAAAAGCAAAGTGATCAGCAATAGAGTGCTAATTCATCACAGTTCTCACTGCTGTCACTTGTAACAAAATATGTCAATCTGAAATTTCACTGGCTTTCCATCAAGTTGCGCCGACAAAGCGTCTTCATATCAAAAACTAACCTGGAGATGGATGAAGTTACTCTGACTCCTTGCTCAAAACTTTGGGGACTTTAATAAATGGCTCCTCATAGCTTGGAACAGAAGATATCAAGGCCTCCCTGTTGCAGAACAAAGTCAAGCTTCAACTCAAAGGCAAAAACAATACATAATCAATCGCTAGCGCAGCAACCTCGAAAAAAGAGACAAAAGGGAAACTATGACCTGTTATCAAACGTTTCAGGAACATCCTCCCGCAATTGGTCGCCGTCCGTATCTACAAGGTCGATCAACCAGAAATGTTATAGATAAACAATGCAAATTCTCTCAATTTTGCTGTGACAGCACACTTTGAAGACAAATTAACAATCTCATAGTAATGCTTCAAGAACCTGCTCTTAATGCGGGTTCAACGCTTTGGAGTTCCACATCTTGAAGCTGTCCAAACCTGACATTAGCACACCTTCAGAAAAACAGCACAAAAGACTGCGAAAATCGACTACACGGACTGGATAAAGTCAATATCTTCGGCAAGAAAGAGTTGCTCATCACAGTTATCAACATCCCCTAACATTCATGTTTCCAATTCACGGGTTAGAATCCAAAAACTTGCATTACTAAGCTAACCCCTGAAAAGCCCATAACAGAGGAGTGGATGAACTCGTGCGCCTATTCGGAGCATTAGAGGATGAACTAAACCAAGATGACATCTTTAACAGGTCATGAACCTCGTTCGGAAAGGCAGCATTTTCCAAAAAGCCACCTCAAGCGACGCTACTAATTATCAATTTCCACGCCAGAATCGAGACGTTTCACAACGAATAAGACGCGAATTCCTAGACGGGGACAGAGAGAGGCGTACCAATCCACCACCTGTCGAATCTTCGGAGTGAACTCCTCGATCTGGAAACGAAAAAGCCGGAGCATTGGAACAGAAACGAAGCACAAGATCGAAACAGATGGCAGAAACAACACAAGAAGAGCGGGTCAGCGTGCGCCGTAACGCTCTACCTCTTGAGGGGTGAGAGAAATGCGAGCGGTTGCAGCCAAGCGAGGCAGGTCCGGAGGCTCCAGAGAGGAGGAGGAGGAGGGAGAATTCGAGGTCGAGCAGCTCCGGATGATTGCCCGGTCGAGCCTGCCATGAAGAAGAGGGATTGAGCTCGAGAAGGTGGCGATGTCGCGGGTGAAGAGGAGGCGGCGATGGTTCGTGGGTGTCGCTCCTTTCAGCAGGAGTAGAGCTCGGCTCGCCATCGCCATGGTCTTTTCCTCTGCTTCTCTTCTCTCTTTCGCTAGTCGAGACGACGTTATCGGGCTATGTGGAGAAGAAGGCAGGATTCTGCTGCTTTGTGGGATAAAGTGGTGACTGTAAATATCGGTGATGAACTTTTGACAGACAATTTGTGCAGTTCTTGATAAATTACCAGTATTAATATTCAATAGTTACTGACTTATTTCAAATTACTAACTGTTTCACTAATTTATTGGTATTTGGTTATGTAGCTTACGGATGTGTTAAAATCATAACTTTAATAGAGAATTATAAAATTTCATTTGAGTTCACTTAGCATTTGGTAAATTATTGAAAGAGATGGTGGTATTTTTACTTGCATAAAAATATTGATAAGTTACTAGCCTATTGCCTACTAAACAAGTTGCCAGCCAAATTTTTATTATCAATAACTTTTGACAGTACAAATAATTTTCATATTTTGCTCACACAGAATAATATTTTAACTTCTCCCTACGGAGTAATAGAATCGTCCTGAATGAAGAGTTCATACATGCTTATTGATTTATGAGTCGATATATTTTTTTATTAAATAACGTTTATTAATGTGCTTGTTCGCACAAAAGTTAATAATGATGAATATAAATTTACATTTTGGAGTAGAAAAAAACTTGCTATTGAGTGTATCTAGAATTTTTCTTTTCCCCAGCTATTAGTCATAACTCTAAGTACGAAAGTAAATTGTGGATGATGGGTCGAGTGCACCATATGAGAATAAAACTTGGAGAAGCAAAGGAAGTGTCCGACTTGTAGATCAGAGTACAAAAGACAATGCGATTGATTGGTTACATCATGTCATTAATGTAACCAATAAACTAGCAAAGATTGTTTTGGTTAAGTTGGCAAACATGTCTAAGTTTTGCCCCTTGATGTCCTGATCAATGTTATCTTAAGTTGGCAAGTTGTATCGTTCAAACCAAAAATACAATGCCAACACTGATCCCTGATGTAGAGATATGTTGAGGTGATGAGTGCGTCTCAACATTTTAAGGCTTTCTGATGAACCTGTGGGATGATTTTCTAGCTCTTTCGGGTTTCCAGTAGCAGAGATTCATAATAACTAGAGTTAGACTGCTGCTCTTAACTGATAATATAAAGTCATCATCCGAGGTAACCACTTCTCATACACATAGAGGTTGATGGATAACATATACAGTACAGCAATCAGGCAATTTCAAAACTCAGAAAAAGATCATTTACTCAGCCTTGGTCTCAAGAGTAAACCAAAACAGGAAGTTCACTTTTTGGCAAACATAAGCGCACCAGAGAAGCTGGACAATGCTGCTTTGAAAACCAAATGAAAAGAAAACAAACTCAGCAGATTGATCCCTGATCCAGACATCATAAATGAACGCATGTTAATATGCTTCGATAATCCTTTAGTCACCGTGGGCAGTGGGCATGGAGGAGAAAAATGGCCCGAATTCAGCACAGCATACTTGAGAGCCAAAGGAGGACCATTCCAGCACAGGCTCATTCGAGACCAAAGATGTACATCTTGCACAGGTCGTTGTAGTCTCGTACAAATCGTCTTTCTGTTTCACTGCATTCAGCAATGATGGCGAGAGTTAACATACAGAGAAAGAGAAAAGTAAGGAACCGTCTAATAACTCCGCCGAAGAGGATCCTCCTCTTTCTCATCAAGGATGATTTTGACGCCATTGTTCTTTAGAGCATTGACAATCGCCCAGATCTTTGTTCTGTTCTTGAATCCTTTCTTCTCTATCTCCTTGTTCATATTAACATGAATGCCTCTCCCAAGTCCATGCTCAAGACCTTCCACCTTGAGTCGCATGGCGAGCACATCTCCGACGACACCTGCGGCCTTAGCATTGCAAGACCTGCCACACTCTAGAGAGTTCTTGATGGAGTGCTCCACTGTTGATGCTGTGGCTACAATCTGCCCATTATTCCGGTCCACGACATTCGCCGTGACGTACTTCAAGGATATGAACAACCTCAGCACATACCTCTTTAGAACAGTCATGTCATCTGATCCTGAAAATCAATTTAAGAGAAGCGCAATCAGCAGCCAGCAGGTAAATCATGAACACGCCATGCCGTCATATAGATCTTAAAATTAAAGCTTTTAAAAGGGCTCCAATGGGAAAAAGGATCTTCAAATTCCCTGTAACTTCAGTCTAGGCCCGCCGCCATTTGCAATCTTCCAAAACTCATACCCAACTGGAATATGAGGCATATTCAAAACATCATCTTCTAGCTATCCATAACTTGGTAGACAAAACCTACACCTCAAGCGCACACCCTTACATGAATTGATCCTACCTAAATTGGAGCATTTTCATGGAGAACACCATCCATAAATCCCCAATTACACCAATAACACACGACCCACATTTTCGATGAGGCCGAACGACACAACGCAAGCACCACACAGAAAACCCAAGCACAGAGCACATGAACTTTGAACTGAGAATTGCAACATCAATCAATCTATCTTAACCCTCTGGGGTTTAACATGAACAAGAATACAGCTAAAATTCCCATTTCAAGTTCACGCTCCATAGATGAGCCAACACCTCTGCATGCATCTAAAGCTCTACTCAACCATAGCTCGAAATTGGACCATGTAATTTTCCCAATAACCGGCACCCGATTCCAATCAAACATCAACCCGGCGAAACAAACCCGATACAGAACGCAGCAAGAAGCAAGAGGAGAACACTAGCTCCATCAAGATAGAATCAAGAGAAGCGAAAAACCAACCGAATCGAACCTCGAGCCTCGAGTGTGTGCCGTGAGAGAGCGCACGCGGGGGGCGAGAGAGAACGAGGAGGAGCAAAATGAAAGAAAGGAAGACGGACGGGTCTTCTTCCTAATTTGTGGGCCGTTTCAGACCCCTTTTTGCAATTGAAATAAAATGGAGGACTCCAGAGAAAAATTTAGGCCCGCGGATTGAAATTCTTATCAGCCCATGGACCCGGCCTTAGGTGCGAGCTCACGGCGGTCTACCTCGGTTCGGACGCCAAGCCGAAGTCACCGAGTTGGGTTCGGATCTCGAAAACAAAATGGAAAGGGTCCGTCTGTCGTCAAGAAATTATTTTCTGATTTTTCGATAATTAGATAATAATTTTTCTTTTATGTATTGAAAAGTAACAAGTTTAGATGGAGAGAAAACAACTCTTCTTTTTAGTTAAAAAAGAAATCATTTTTTTTATAAATTACCAAATAAATGAAAACTAATATCGTAAAGTTTTCAGTGAAACAAACACACCTTCGATGATTGTAGTTTAAAATCAAGCGAAAACCAAACAATTTTCCTCAATTTGATTCGGTATCAAGCTACAACCAAAACAAACCATCTATCGTGATTCATGAGCTTGAATTCCCTAAAATAATTCGATAGTGAACATAAATAATTCGGTTCCGTTTCATGGTTCTTTTTGATATAAAAAACGAAGATGAGACTGAATATTGCATAATGATAGGCTCGAGAGCCTCCATTCTCTATAGTCAAACGGATGGTTATTCAGAGAATAACTAGGTCCCCAAGTTGAACAAGTCTCTCTCCAGGTCCTGTCACGAGAAGTATATGGTAAAATTAGTGACGTGGAAAAGAAGTTGAAAGAAGGAAAAAAAAAGGATAAGAAAAGAGAGAAATGCTGACGTTGGGTTGACTCGGTCCAGGTCTCGTTTCATCACAGCGCTCGAATAGAGGAAGCTGTTACAAGGGAAGATCATCGGGTCCCCGACCCTTTCTAGCTCGACAAAGATGATCACGACACAGCCATGTGAAACGACAGATAAAGAATCCCATAATTGCTTCGGATGCATCTCCAGTTTCGTGGCATGACAGGACAAATGATTCTCTGGAAAAATCCCAAATACAGGTTACCCCGAAAGAGCAGAGCCGAGAGCACCACATCCTTCTGCATATCTGCCCTCATACAGTGATAGAAGTTCTGTTCCAAGTTGATATTAGTCAAGAGTTTATAGGGCCAAGAACTCCTCAGCTTCTTGTTCTCCAGGATGAAGTGTTTCTAAGCTCATGCAGGCCTTGGAAAGCTTATTGTCGTGTGGATTGCAACTCCCGAATAATTAACTCGAAGAGGGTTTATATTATTCCGTGAATCTGCATAGATTTTTGGGATAAAGAGTAGAACTTGAGCAGTTTCTCAATTTCAATGAACATGGATTTTGGTGAAGTACTTTTATAAAGGATCCCAAACGGGCCTGGAAATGGGATTCCACTCCAATGACTTATTTCCTGCAATTACTGCCTCACCTCACATGAATTACGAGATTACAGAACCGGTCGAGATGAACATTATTATAGGAAACTCCAGACCAATGAACATGCAGGTTTTTAAAAGATTAGAAATTGCGACGGAGAGTTTAACATAAAATATCATTTGAATGAATTGAGAGAGTTCCTTTTTACCACTCAAGCTGTCCCTAAATTTCTTATATGAGACTGGGTCCACTGTATAAGAATAGTTCCACTTGGGTTTATATGACTTGCACAATACTCAAGCCACCTAACTTTTTCCTTCACTAACTTGGTTTTGAAGGTACATAATGCCCCCAGCAGTCATCTTTGAAGAAGGTAAAAGGGCTTAGAATGTGAACGGTAAAACCTGAATCATTCTGCATTTACCAGATCAATTGTGACCATTATTGTTTCTCTAGACGAGCCTATAGTTAATCAACCCTGAGCAGCTCCTTTCGGACTCGGTCCATTGGTCTATTGATGCACGCTCCAACGTAAGCGCACATGTTAGCCGCAGCCTAACAGTTAAGACCTGCGCAGTAATATGCAGAATGATGACAAGTAGTTAAATATGCTTAATTAGCGGTCGGTGAGAAATCTCTATAGCTTAACTTATGAGTGAATTTAGATGTGACATAAGTATTTTAAAAGAGTTTAGACTTTATAGTCCTTGAGATCCCTTGTTATGAAACAGGATTTCCGTCATGATCTCTAAGAAAGCTACAAGAAACAGACCTTGACCCCATGATAAAAAGATGCAGCTTTGTTGGTATGATTGACTCGGTTTATGAATTCTCTCCTTAATACCAGCTAATCTTAATCAAGGTCCTGAGACCCATTTAGTGATAAGCCAATAAGATTTCACTTACAAAGATTGTGGTTGATGTAGTCATTTCTTATTTCTTCCACAGATAAATGAAATCCCATCATCTTCCTCTAATTTAACTAACAGTTAGCGGCACTCTTGGTGTGGTTTAACTCGGTAAGCCGGAATTTCTCCAAAAAATGTGTAAGGCAACTTCTTTTTCCATGGAAAGTGTGTTATCGTTATTATCGGAAGATATGAATTGTTTAAGTTTGTGAGAGTTAAGTTTCTGATTTTTATGTAGTTGAAATGGACAGCTTGCTACATATTTAAAGCTTTTCATGTTTGAATTATGAGTACCATGATGCATGAATTCTCATCTTGTTGATAACATCACATCCGCGAGGCCATACGTTGGAATGGAACGCTTCAACCACTTGACCGTTTCGTTCCTTAAGCTTACAGCATGAGATCTGTAAGTTCGAATCTGAGATGACATTGTCAGCATTTATGAATAAATCTGTAAGTTTGAATCGGAGCTGGACATCTTTTTTTTTACATAAAAAGTATCAGGATATTGCATATATTTAGGGATGTCTCAATACCTAGGTTGAATCATTCATATATGCTGACAATGTCATTTAAGCGGAAAAGTTCCGTATCTTAACTAAGTTACTCAAAACTCAAGTCTTGTCATTCCACTACGAGTCTCTGAATTGATCTTTGTCTAGAACCTATGACAGCGAGTATATTGCACCCAAATTTCATTTTAATACGACTCAAGCGTCACCACTTAATAGAAGTGAGAAATAGTCAACCTTCAATTAAATATAGAACAAGCCATGCTTATCATCCTGGAATATTGGTTTTCTATTATTGATTAAACATAAGTTGGTTATTGGAGTTTTCATAGGTAAATGCGAGACGCCTATCTGAAGTACACATAATTCATGGTAGAAGGGTGCACAGACGTCTCATAATAACCAACCTAGGGCAAAGATTACCTCATATTCATTGGCTAATGTCCCATAATAATGTCCCATAATTCAATAAAACATCGTGATCACGGAAGATTCAAATGTAATAAAGGAGAGAAAGCAAAACACAGCTAGATACATTGTTAGCAGAGAAGAGAAGCAGAGTAATTAGACTTTTAAAGGAAGAGCCTTAGACTTCTACTGAAAGAGTCAAAATTTGAAAAGGAAAAAGGAAAGAACCGAGAAGGCCAGGAGGGAGCTCTAATAGATGGAGTTGTCTTTGGGGACCACCTGATGCTTTTGGCATGAGCTAAAAAGCGTGCCTCCATTATTCTCATCCATATAAAGCAAACTATAGTTTTTCTCACTAAAGTAAGCTACGGTTTTGTCAAAATAAATATTGACACTGTGTTGTTGATCACACAGATCATGTAGTTTACATGCAGATACAGCTAACCTGAAAAAAAGAGAAAGAGGAGCCAAAATTTGAGAAAGACCTAAAGGAAAAAGCAAAAAAACATGAAACAAAGATGAGAGAAAAACCGGCTGGTTTGAAATTCAAAGGAGTCTCATGTGTATACAGATAAATTTACGAGTCATTGACTCCAAACCATTGGACTCGATATTGTAGATCGACTGTTTATTCACCTTGCCATACAAGTTAAGTCTCATCAAGCTAATCGAGTAGTCAGCTATTCCATCCAGCATGGAAGGTCCACTAACATGTGATTAGTTGTTTTTTGGCTGAGCCTCTTGAGATTGAGCAAAAGAACAAAGTAGCAATGCATTTAGAAATGCGAAAAACAAAAGCATTTAAAGTTGAACACCGGGAAGGAGTCAGGAAAGATTGCAGGTCAATCTTCACCAACTTTATAAAACCCCACACTAGGAGCCCACAGGTTCTTTGAATAGTTCATTACCATCTCTCTCTCTCTCTCTCTCTCTCTCTCTCTCTCTCTCTCTCTCTGTTGAGTAGCCATGGGAAGAGCACCATGCTGTGACAAAGCTAACGTGAAGAGAGGACCGTGGTCGCCCGAAGAAGATGCAACTCTCAAGAGCTATCTGGAAAATCATGGCACTGGTGGAAATTGGATTGCTTTGCCCAAGAAAGCAGGTCTGTCTTCCCTCTAGACAACCATTTTGGTTACCACTTAAGACTTGCCTATGTGCACTGGACTTGCATCAAGAGAGCCTTCAGATCGCGAGAAACATGCATATTTAGCAATTTAGGATTCTACTGCTCACGTTCATGGGTATAAATGAGCATGAGTGCAGACACAATTAAGCATCTAAAAGAAAATTTGAAGCTCTTGGGAGTTCTGAACCAAACTGTTCCATTAAAAGTTCAGACTTTTCAGCTGTGGAAGCTATTGTTTCTCTTCTTAGCTACTTCTTCTTGCACAAGTTTCCTTTCCTTCATTTACAAGTCTTGCTTTCGGTATTTTTCTTTTTGTTTTTTTTGGTTCATAATTACCATTCAAGCTATTTTCTTTCCAGCTCAAATTTCAGAATTTTATTCATTTTCACTCCTCGGCTCATCTCCTTATGGTGGTGTGCTCTACATATTGCAGGCCTTAGACGGTGTGGGAAGAGTTGCCGCTTACGGTGGCTCAATTATCTGAGACCAGATATCAAGCATGGTGGTTTCACTGAAGATGAAGATAATATCATATGCAATCTCTACAACGAAATAGGAAGCAGGCAATTTCTCAGCTTAACTTTTCCCTGTTTGTCTTAGATTATCATTGGTAGTTCCTCGCTCCCGAAACATATCATCCTCTATTTGTAAGTTCAAGGGAATCGATACTCGTTTCACTCTCTTGGTTACAGTCAAATTCATGCAAGCATGCTTTGAATGATCAAATTGGAGCTATTGAGTGAAGAACATCTACTTTTGGGGGGTGAATGGGATTCACTTTTTATCGAGTAATAATTACATCAGAAGACATCATATCCTGGTTTTAAGACGGGGTGTGCACATACAATGACAAGAGTTGGGCTACAGTTTAATCACTGTTTTTGTTTTTACTTGTAATTATTCATATATATCATATTAACATACATTTTTTTTTTTGTTTTGTTAGGTGGTCTGTCATAGCATCTCAATTGCCCGGAAGAACGGACAACGACGTCAAGAACTACTGGAACACCAAGTTGAAGAAGAAACGGCTCGCCGGAAAAGTTAATGGGGCTAATAACAGCAGCTACAACACAATGTCCACTTCCAACGCCCCTGCGTTCCTCGGGTTCGCAAGCAACCATCCTTCTGGCTTGCCAAATCTGGACATGTACCACCGTGGATTTTCAGTTTCGGGGAGCCACAGTTTCACAGCTGCCGAATGCCAGGTTATATATGACAGAGCAACTACTGCTAATGTTCACAATTCGGCTTATTATCCTTACACAGGCTTCGATCACATAAAGTCTAATGAAATCGAGGTGAGTTCAAAGGTATCGACTTCAAGCATTTCTAATTCATCC
The DNA here is from genome assembly GCA_014182565.1 of Eucalyptus marginata. Taxonomy (NCBI): domain Eukaryota; kingdom Viridiplantae; phylum Streptophyta; class Magnoliopsida; order Myrtales; family Myrtaceae; genus Eucalyptus; species Eucalyptus marginata. Next base: position 5,150,490 of record CM024587.1, read on the forward strand.
AGCATCTCGAGTTCATCATCGTCTTTGGCAATGGACGGCAAGGCTTCGCTGCTCACTTGCAACAAAGGAACCCTCGATGAGGCCACTGCAATGATGGATTTCGGGTTCGGATTCCCCTTTGACGCTGTCAACAATGGCATCTGGTTTCAGGAGAGAGGTCAGGATAACTCTCTCAACTGCGGCAGCTATATGTCGAGTTCTGATTTGAACTATATATGCTGAAACAAGGCCATATCGCAGTACTGCAGTATAGCTCAACATTAAAGTGAGTGAGGGAAACATTGGCGGATTTAATGGGCACAGAAACACGCGAAGCTTCTAGGAAATTTCTTTCTGCATGTTCCAGACTAATTAATTTACATCTCTAACTGCTATATGAACATATACTTGTCTTGAAGTCGAACCGCGTTATGTACAAATTGATTATAGGTAGAGATGGGCTCGGGCTCGCTCCTGTGAATTCGATAGAGAGAGAAAGGGTGTGTTGGCATAGAGGACTTGTGATAGATTCAATTGTATTATGAGCGTCGATCAGAGATCATCTCACGAATGTCAAGTCGTGATAGCATGGTTTTGTATATGAATATCTCTTAGTAATGAAATTCGAGCCTCGACGTATCGACTCGACAAATTTTCTAGTATGTACACGGTAAGCACATGTGCTTTCCTACCCACTAATTTGCTTTACACGCGAATGTTCCGCCTGCACGCGTGCGTAGACTCACATAAAATTGTATCATGGACATGTGCATGTCTGAGTGTCTGTTAAGAGGTTTCACTTGGGAATCTGATGGAGTGGGGCAGGGAAGATTTGGTCCTGTATCACCTTGTTGTGAAATAAGGATGCTCGACAAGGAGTGTGACGAGGATCGCGTCAGCATGTCTGCTCTTCTTCGGCCTTCCGACGTTCACAAAAGTTGCATGAAAGAGAGCCACTTTATGACCAATTCAATGTCCTCTTTCAAACTTTAACCACAACAGATTCTCTCTTATGGAGATTTCTCTTATACATTGGAAAAAGAAAAAACGGATCGGCCTATACGTATTGTGCAGACTTATCAATGCTCGACAAAACCAATTATTCGGACTCCTGGGTTCGACCATTTTCTGAAATTTAGGCAATGATGATCGTGTCTGCATTATTCGAGCTACCGAGACAGTTTAAGTTGGACGAAGCATCTGGACAGATGCAGAAAGGGACAAACTCAGCATACATAGCTGATGATCATGATCTCGTGAACCTGGAGCATGATGTTGCTTTGAATTGTCCAGCACGTGAACCAGCTCGTGCCGCGTACTATGCATATGCAGCTCATCCTCTCCTCGACTCTTTATTCATGTATGTGAAGGGTTCCGGCCACTCACTCTTCCATCCTCACCCAATTTTCACCAGACAAAGCTTTCGCGGGGAGAAGAGCGTTATGGTAAACAAACTATTTTCGGGCAATCAGCTTTCAGGACACATTTCATGGCCTTCTTTCAGTCTTGCGATAAGCTTAGAGGCGTCCCGAGGGACCGGCCGTTTCATGTTCACATGCCATTGGGGGTCAAGCGGTGCATGTCGCAAGGCCCCCTTGACCATTGTCGTTCGCTAGCTTTCGAAAAGAGAAGGCTAAAAAGTCAAAAGCAGAGAGGGTAGGGAGGGGCTTGAGGTTCCTAAATGAACAGAAACGTCCAGGAACGACCCACGATTTCGTTCCTTTCATCGTACAGATCTCGGTGGCATTACATGCCTGTGAATATTCCCTCTTAAATGTTTTTCAAGACAAAAGTTGTAAGGCCACCACGTAAATCAAACATAGCAAGCTCATGTAGGATGGCAGAAATGGCTTTTTGAGCGAAAAATATAATACAGGCGGCCTCAACGCTATTGAATTGACATCGGATGACCACAATCTTGAATATCAAGGACAGATGGGGCCGCTTGCTTAGAATTTCTTTTACACCGGCGACGTATGCTATAATTATCAATTCATCTTTAAAAAAAAAAAAAATGTAACTCGCAAAGCTGGAAAACCATGTGTTTCCATGGAAGCCCAATTTGAAAAAGAAAAATCCACATGATAACCTTGACTAACCCTTGAGATCTGGCAAGTCGTTTGGGTGCTCTAGGAGCAAAACGACATGGTCTCCACACGTTTAAAAAACTAATTCCTGGGACAACCGGGTCGGAACATTTCCTGTAATTTACAGATGGGGATGATTGGACACCACAGATTTTAAGGTTAGAATCGCTCAACCGCTGCCGACGGAATAATAAAAAAACATGGGTCCGAAAGAGAAAAATGAAAGATTCCGAAGACCGATGCCCATTTCACACCGACATTAATCTTGTCCAGCGGCCCCCCGATATATAATATTTCTTCAAGGTGAGAGCGACTGTCCTCGTATAATTGGGCCGGTGGAAAGTCATTGCATGGATAGTCGTTTATTAGAGAAGACTTTGGACGAACCATTCGTAAAACTTAATGTTCTTATCCATTGAATGTTAAGAAAAAAACAAAGGGCTGCAATTATTATTATTATTATTGTTTTTTGGGAAATACTAAGGATGCGGAAAATAAGTAAGTTGACGTCAGGCATGATTCATCGCGTTCACTTATCTTTAAAACCGAGGTGGTCCATGCGTTGTTTTCCCCCCGGGAATCTTATCATTATTAAGGCAAAGTCCATTCTTATTTTTTATTTATGCTTTTGCCCTTTGTGGTTTATTTAGTGCCGGTAGCCAAGTGCTCTTTTGCCTTTGGGGTTGGACCTTTCAAAACGACTGTCTTATTGTAATCACGCTGTCTGAGCATTTCCCACCCGCAAGTTTGCTCCGGTCAACACGCGCACACCCCTACTTTTCTCCCAAGTTAAAAACCATTTTCTTACTATTGTTTTGTTTTTTTTTTTTTTTTTCCGTTATTCATCACCCTTTTTCTTTATTTTATCGCTGATCGGTTTTTGTGACGTGGACTATCAGATAGCTGACATGTACCATTGAAGTACACGTCTCGTCTTACGATATATACACAACCTTCATGCGGCGCCCGTCCCCACCACGGCCATTTTCCCGCCCATAGCCTTGGACCACTTTGCCAACGTCGATTTTGATTACTCGTTGCCATCCCGCTCGAATTAGGTGATCATGGCCCCAAGCTCGAGCTCGAGCGGCCTGCGAGCCCGAGCTCGAGTAGATCGTGGCCATTGACACCATGAGGTCGAGCAGTGAGCGGCCACAAGCTGCGAATGTCAATGCATTTATGGTGTAACCGTATATTGCAGATGAAATAGCACCAGTGGTCTCTCGACAATACTTGCGTTAGATGGCGGGGGACCACTATTGCATTAGACGGTAAAGGAGTTTACTCCCTCTTACTTGTGTTCTTGACTTCAAGTTTTGTTAAAAACACGATAAGAACAAAATCCTGAATACAGTGAACCCATGTGGAGGAGTGCACCTTCAAGTAGATGGACCGGTCCACGTATTCGAAAGCTAATCCTGAGATAGCCTAATTAATATACCAAAAAGGAATGGAACCCCAGTATTTTGACTTTAATGCAGTTGCATAATTGCAACAATGTCTTGCTAATAATGTACCAATGCACGAAAAGAATAAGAAAAACTTGGCTAACAGGTAATTAAAGCCTTTGGGAATGCAGATAAGATATTTATCCAATCATCAATGTATAGAAGGTGATGGATCGATGCAGATTCGATACTTCCGTAACTTACCTCTCAAGTGAAGAATGTAGACCAATATGACTTGCATCCAGGTTCTCAAGCAGCTGCTTCATGCATGAAACGGTTGATGTCGAATAGAGTAGGGCCATATTGTCTTTGCTGTTGCAGAAGCTAGCTCTTACATTTCAGCTTACGATCATTTGACAATGAAGCGCCACAACACTAGTCAGAAACAAGTCTGGTATAGTTTCAACAATCAAAACCAGTAGCTTGCACTGGCACCAAATTTAACAAAAGGAAAGAGAACTTAAATTGACCAGAGAAAATACTTCTCATATAATTCAGCAAGCTCTCACGAATTAGACCAAGCATCTTGCTCTAACCAAGTGACATGACAAGTTTGCTGCAGTTTGCACACAACCGAAGGCACACTCTAGCATTGTGACGGTAGCATGCAAAAACTTCAGTGGAAAGCCATGCTTCTAGAGAGGTTTAAGAAACTGGATCTAGATCCAATCAAATTCTTTGAAACTACACTCTTCTGCGATTAGAACCATAAAAGTGACTGTACTTTTAAAATCTGAGTCTTCTCAGGCACCCATCAATTCCACACGACTTCATAAATCTTGAAATGTGCCGATCATCAACTCTAGACCTTACAAATGTCCATATGACATACGTTGTAGCTTCATGCCCAGGGGATAGTTTTCCAGATTGCGATCTTAAAATTTGCACTAGAATGATGTTATCACTGTCAGTTTCTCCCGCCCTGATGTTTCCACTTGAACAGAGCGGAAGTTCTAAAAGGGATGGCAGATATATCACCCTAAGGCATGATGTAATCACCTAAGGTAGAAGCATCTGCATTGACATGAATGAGACAGCTATGATGGTAGCAGGAAATATAATAAAGTCATTTTGAAATGTAAAGCCATTACCTTAAAGGAACTCCTGAATAGATAACCCCTAAAAGACTGCAACTTAGGAAGAAATGGATCCACGAAAGGTAAATTACAGCAAGTACCATATTGATCATGTTGCAAAATGATTTATTAGATAAGGAAAGCAGATGAATAGAGACCATCAGTACCGTCAATACTCACCATCCTTTGAAGCTTGTGACCTGGAACTGGTCTTCAACTACCAGTTCTGGCCTCGACCTAGTTGCGTATCATCTGGTTTAAGCTCAATTTAGTTGCTGCAACAGGAAGTTATCATCAGATTTCCTTTTTCTTTTAAACTTTTGTATGCCACGTGGATATCACATCCATGCCCCCATGACCCCCAACAAGACGCCATTTGATGGTAGGGTGAGAAATGACTTGATTGAAACAAGACATTTGCTCCTTGAGCTAATGAAACAGATCAAGATTTACTGACAAAGTTGCAATAGTTACAGGGCAGTGGCTAGGAATGCAACTTACCCACTAAAACTGTATGAAACAGCTTGTGCACGATAACTTTAGCTATCTGTCACAACTAGAACGCTTCAAGCGACCTACACTGAAGAACCTATGTCTCACATTCTTCTTGTTTTTATCAGAGCAGTCAGAAGATAATGCAACCATAGACCTGGCTATGATAATTCTTCAGTGGATTTCAGTCATGCCAACAGTATACATCCGAGGAATTTCATTTTACTATGTCCACCAAATCAGTCTTTGATACACAGAAGTAAAAGAGTGAGATTAATTCCGAGAATAATTGTTCATTCAGCCAACTCAATTGATTAAACTAAGAAAGTAGTCTCCATAACCTCACAAACAAATATCAGTTAATGGACAGGGCAGGTCCCAGCAAAAGAAGTCGCAGTGCAAAATTCACTAAGAAAATTGCACAAGAGTCTCGAGAAAATTTTTAAGTAGCCTGTTCACAAACCCAGAATTACCTACACAGCTAAGCTAATGCTAAAGCTAGAGATCACATACAGTCAAATAGAAGTATCAGCGTGCTCCATACACCGGAGCTGAATCATACTGAGGATAGCCAGGCTGAGGTGATAAAGACTTCCCGTAACCAGCTTGGGCATTTGCAGGTACATTACCATAACTGCCAGGCTGTGCAACTGATTGGTCATAGCCTGGTTGGGTGGTCGGCTGTTGAGCATACCCTGGCTGAGTCTGACTGCTAGGAGGTGCAGCATACACCCCCTGGACCCCCACCTAAAGCAGCATCTTGTGGCACTTGATAACCATAACTTGCATTGGCTGTCGCTGGCTGTTCAGGATATGATCCATAAGCTCCAGCTGCAGCAGGTTGACCATAGCCAGAAGTAGCTTGTCCTTGCTGTGGATACACAGCACCAGATGCAGGTAATGGCTGATTAAATCCATCACTGGCCGGTGCAGACCCGTATGCCTGGTACGTCTGCTGCATGGGCCCACTTGCTGGATATGCATATGTCTGTTGCGATGGCATGCTTGAACTGTACGTTTGTTGTGTGGACTGACTGGACCCTGGATAAGGTGTATTGCCAGGTTGATTAGCTCCTGGAGTGCCATAAGATTGAGGATGCCCTCCTGGACCATATTGTTGTGCATAACCAGGTTGCATGGCAGCAGCTTGAGTGTAAACTGGCTGAGAGCTTTGTCCTCCATATGAATGCTGCACTGGAGGGTTATTATACCCGGTTTCATTGTATCCATGCGCATAACTCTGCTGAGGGTTTCCCGCTTGAGGGTAAGGACCCGGGTGCCCATAATTTGGACCTTGTGGTTGCCCATAGTTGTTGTAACTTGCTTGTGACTGTGGTGGGCCAGCAGATTGACCAGCATTGGGTCCTGAATGAGGAATACCTGCTTGATTTCCTCCATGTGCACCATAAAAACCATAGCTCCCACTGTGAGGAGGGCCCTGCATGCTGGATGGCCTCTGCTCCCAACCAGAATTAAAACCACTTCTTGGTGGGGGATAACCACCGTAAGATGGAGGAGGGTATTGTGCATTCTGAGATATATGTGGTCCTCGCTGATGATAATCATATGACGTCATATGGCCAGGATGAGGAGCACGTGAACCCCATGAGGAAGCACTTGGCCCACGGGACCGATAAGCATTCTGACTAAACCCACTGGACAGTGGTGATGGTCTAGGAGTCTGGCCAACAAAAAGTATATAATGAATGCAGTCCATAAGAAAATCAGATACTTAATAGCCACGCATGAGATACCAGGAAAATAATCTACAGAAGTCAAAGCTCAAAATAGGCCGAAAGATAACACGAGCAAGATCAGTAAATTGGAAAAGCATAAGCAAGCCATTCGACATAAAGTAATATGAAAAGCTACTCCATGGAGTGGTTGACAAAATAAAGCTCATATAAAGATAAACACAACATAATAGTCCACAGTGAATCAGCACAGATAACTTCAATATTCATATTTACCAGGAAAAAAAAAATCAACATGCATGAAAATGGAGATTTGATGTCTCAGCCTGGTGAAATGGGAATATGATACCCAGACTAGACCAGGCAAGTTGCAAAATACCATACCAAGATAAGGCAAAAGTGAGAGAAAAATAATTCCACTTCTGAAAAGAAGGCACATCTCATCAAATCAGTGACATTCAGATGTTTGTTCTAAATTTGTAAGCCATAAATGTCAAAGGGAACGTACAAACACAGAAGAGACCTTTCACATATGCAAATACTATCCTCATTGTGGAGACATTTTCACAAGTCAGTTTATAACAAAATTCTAAATAAGAGTCTTCTAACATGACACATTAATAGATAAACACAAATATCCAGAAATACAGGTAATTCTTTAGCAAATGCTTCAGAAGCTCTCATGCCACCAAGAAAAAATGATAACTTCCTAAACCCTTACTCACAAATGCAGGATGCAAAACGCATTCCCACCATCAAGAAAAACACTCCCTTAAACAGCAAGAACCATGTACCAGGACATCCAAATTATGAACCACAGCGGCTTTTTCAACCAATGAGTTATAGAAATATAAAAAAAAATGAGTTACCAAACATTAATGACTCAAACTCTCATCAAGCAGAACGCCTGGCACTAAGAATTTATGTACATAACTCAGATGATGATACTTCTAGACATCCAGACAACAGTGCTTGCCACTTCAGAGCCACCATATATCATAGACCTCAGCCAACCATTAAGCAAGGTTTCTAAACAAGGTGTAAAGCAAACCCTTCTGACATAGCAATAGAGGTCTCTAATTGCAATAAAGCAACCTACAACTGTTGCAGTAGCTACTAAAAACAGGTATAAAGCATGGAATGAACCCCCACAATAATTCAAATGATACGAGTTTAAATGGACATGACGGCTTATGCCTCATATACAGAACATGGGAGTCACTAGCGGTTGCTAAGGTTAATACAACGTAGGCTTACGACATGATCTTTACTCGAGTCTCAAAGCAATCTTACCAACCATAAACATTCGCCATCCGTAGATTTAATGCCTGATACCTCTCTTCATGTGGATGAGATAATAGTGTGGTTGTCTATTGCTACACCAAGAAAGCAATGCGAACACCACGGGAGAGGCAATTGCCAAATCTGCATTTTATAAGCCAACCAATTCGAAATCGGCACTTTCAAGATAGAAAAATGATGGCAAGTGGCAACCGACATCTTCGATGGAATGTATGATCTTCCTAAAAGAATTGACTTGACCTTGGCATGGATCATTATTTATGACAACTCTGATAATTGCATTCTCAACCCGTACTTACTCTCAATGACATATCAAGATCTAGAAAGATTATCGAACATGCAACCAGAGATTATCAAAAGGGGAATAACGTTAATATATTTCTAAGACCAAATCTTGCTACTAACTCTATGAAAAGCATGGTTTCTGCCCTGTGAACATACATGATACATCAACTAATAATATCGACCGACATTTGATCCACAGACACTTTTGATATCAACAGAAAAAGATGTCATCCTCACTCTGTTAATTTTCGCACACATCAAAACATCTGAAACTTATTTATAACAGTAATGTTCTCTGAATTCCCAAGCAGATAGGCAAAATTGATGAAGACTGGCCTCCTTGATACCACTTGGCCAACATTCATTCAAAAATCTCGGAGCCATTAGCACATGATAAGCTAAACGCAGACATCCACAGTGAAAACACCCAAAAGGTTCCTAAAAGTACCTATGAGGCTATGATTTCTATGAATAAACCAGAGGGGCTTAACATGAAACTTAAATGACAGAGGAGCAATATGATTTTTCTCCACATAGAAGCCAATGGTCAATTTATCAAATATTATATGGGCTCCATTTGCAAGAAGAAGAATCGGAAGGTATTAAAGGAACTATTCTGCAAGCAAAAGTAATCACAAATTTGGGGAATTGAAAAAACAATTGCAAATGCATTAAAATAATGCCATTTGTTTTCACAAAGAAACAAGGTAAACTAGCAGACCTGTCTCATAACTTCTTTTATCATCTCCGTGGCAACTTCGATCTGCCTTCTATCACCACTCACCCTGACAATCCTTTCCTTGGATTCATCACCCTCAGGAAGATGTTGAGGTATCAACTACAAGAAAGAAATTAATTGATTAGAAGATTTTGACATGTAACACTTATTAAAAAGTACCCATTAAGATGCATATCCTGACACCAAAAGCCGAGACATATGACATCTACTACCTGGATACGGGCTCCTGATCTGGTCTGCAGACCTTTAATGGTATCTCCACCTCTGCCTATGACTAAACCAACCTGAACAAAGAAATACAACAGAAGACATGCATAGAAGTTAATTTTCTATGATAATCAGTTCATATAATTTCTGAAAAGATGTGTGGTTGCTTGTCTGAACATATTATTCCCAATAAATTATCAGTAGTTTCATGGCAACACCTTGTCATTTGGAACTTTTAATTCAATCTGTTCTGCAGGCCCAGTGGTGGCATATGCGGTGGCTATGCCTCTGGCTACAAGAGCAGGGGAACCGCCAGCATCAGCCTACAACCAAATATATCGGATGACAGAAGCAAATTAGTTTCAACAGTCAAGGGAAGATATATTCAATCATAAATAAAATACAGAATCAGCAAAAGCAAACCACTTGTGCAGAAAAGGAGATGCAAGAATTATGCTCTTTCACCCTGCCAGACAACAGAGTTCCCTTGGTTGGTTCACAATTTTTGCATCCTCTGTAGATCTTGGTACCCAGCATTTTATGTGAACCTCCCACTTTTTAAGAATGTAACTAAAGCAGGGCAAAATATAGCTGCTCCAGTTTCACCATTGGAAATGCGAGAGTAGAGGAAAAAAGAAGGAGCAAAGGAAGAAAATGCACTGACAGAATCAACACAAACCTCTGCTATGACATCCCTAATAAGCTTCTCAGCCTTATGAATACTATCCGAAGTTCCCGTTAGCTCCACGGGCCTAGTTGTAGAAGACATATCAGCCTCAGCATCTCTGACAATCTGGATTTTCGCCCCCGAATTGTACTGCAAATAACGTATGGTCTCTCCAGCCTTACCAATAAGAACACCAACCTGCATGCATGATCCCAAACATGTGTGATCTCATCTTTTGCTCAAGACCAAAAAGTTGAAAGAACTCCAAACAAAAGAAGGTTTGGTAATGAAGAACCATAACTACAGCAGACTCATTATACATAGCCTAAACATGAATTCATCCAGTTAATACTGGAAAAGGATGGAAAACATATTTCTCATTCTTCCAAAACCATATTACTTAGTCAAGTGATGTTACTGCTTGAAGGCTACTTAACATCAGGCACTGACACGTTAGTTAACTCTTAAGGTCCCTCCTTACAACTCTAGCCGGAGATGACTGTGCTGAACACCATACGACAAAGAGGAGCAAAAGTATATTGATAAAAGTATAACTCATGCCTACAAAGTCAACCCACCACAACAGTCTTGACTTGAAAGAACAACATGACTCCATGAAGCAGAGAAGCAAATGATACATGCATGGGAAGTTCTCACATGGCTATTCTGTTTCGTAGATGATAAAAACATGTCATATGTCCTACAGATCAAGCAGACTCGCTAAGACATGCCACCTCTTGCTCACTGAGACAAGTGCAACTTGTGTGCTCTTCATCCAAAATTAAGAAACAGGGAAGGCAAGTACCAACTGATGCTAAAGTTTCCAACTTCAGATGTACGTATCTCTGATATTGACTCTTTGAGGGAATAATAAATTTACAAAGACAACTATGATTCGATATCTCTATAACTAATAATGCCTTATAAAATAGCAAAACAGGAATTCCATGCGGTTCAACTGACAATTTCCAAAATAGCAAAGCAAATTCACCTTATTATTCGGGACCTCAATTTTGAAAGTCAAAGTGTGACCATCATCGGATACTTGCAGCTGCTGTGCAGACGCATCTTGTTGGGTAACATCCGCAGAAGGCACAGCTTCCTCCTTCAAAGTTCCTTGCAAATTGTCCTGAGACTCTGTATTGACATCTTTGGCCTCGTGGTTTTCTGAAGCTGCCTTTTCATCATCAGCAACTTCTACACTTTCATCGGGCTGCTCCTCAAGTCCTTCAACCCCGCCATTAGTCGCAGCAGTTCCCTTATTCTCTTCCTCAACAGGCTCATCTCGCTCGTCGTCTTGGTATCCATTCCCATGAACTGTTGCCGGAAAGAGAAGACAAATGATGAGTTTATGATTACTAAATCGGCACAGCAAGACGAAATGGTTAACCGCATTTCGCGAATCAGAGGCGCGAAACGAATCCAAAGTCGAAACAAATAAACAAACACCAAAGTCACTCAACAGCACAATCACTCCACCTACTTCCGCGACTTCATAAGCAAAATCCACAAAAAATTCGTACTTCGAATCTTAACCTAATCTCCGCACAAACACAGCCGCCATCCACCTCATCAGCTACGATACATCACTATTCCCAGCAGCCAGAGGTGAAAAAAAAAAAACGAGGTGCCGAAATACCTGAAACCTCGGGCAGCTCGTCGAGGCGAGGACGCTTCGCATCGAGAGAATCGGAACCCGAGGCGGGCGCAATGTCGCCGGAATCGGCTTCTCCGGCGGGCTCCGGGGCGCCGGCCTCCTCCGAATCGTCGAGCTTCCGCTTGTGATCCGGCGGCGGCGGCGAGGCAGCCGGCGGCGAGAGCGCCACGACCTCCTCCTCCGCCATTCTTGCGCGCTGCTCGATCGGGGAGACGATGATGGAGACGGAACACTCCGCTGCTTCGGTCTGCTAGAGAGAGAAAGGGAGAGAGAGATGTGGCTGCAACGATGGCGGAGGGTTTTAACTTTTAAGTGGTTATATATACACGGAAGTCGGACGGGGAGGGGAGGGGGAGAAAGGTTAGATATTTTTTCGGCACCGCGGTGAGCCAGCCAGCACGATTGAGGGAAGTTACGGGGATGGCGTTTGGTTCGGTATTTAGTTGAAGTTTTTGAGCTTTAAAGGAGTTTGGTTAAATGCAAATTCATTTAATTAAATTTTTTGGACGATTTTGACAAGATATAATTACATCTTCAAAGCTCTTATCTGTGTATATAATAGGAAATAGAAACGATGGGTATATGTTTAGGACTGGGTAATGGGCCGCGCCCTGTTTTGGGCCTGGGAGGAGTTGGGCCCATGGGCCTAACCCCTTGGGGCATTCTGAGATGGGCCGAAATAATCTTCGCCGTGCCCCTTTCAAACGCCCTCGCTCTCTAAAACCGATTGTTGATTTTATTTATTTATTTTTTTTATGCGGGGAGGAATCAGGTTTGCAGACGACGGTCTTGCGCCATAAACCCCTAGCGACGCTAGCAGTGAAACCACCACCCCGACGCCACGCTTAAATCGCCTAATGATCCGCAGCCTCCCCCGCAACTTGCGTTGCAGGGGCTTCGAACTCTCGCTCTTCCCGAGGAGAATGTTGTAGAGCCTACCCAGCGGAGCCACCTGAACCGGTGGTTTGATTTTATTTGTTTTCTTTTCTTCCTACAGAGATTTGATTGCGTTCTATATTTCGCAATGGAGAACAAAATTCAATCGGTATTTAGATATATGTGCGTTTGATATGTATAAAAACGTCGAAGAAGACATGTGAGGATATGTTTAGATCTGGGTAACGGGCCATGCCTTGTTTTGGGCCTTGGTCTTTTCTATGATGTGTCGAATTCAATCGTCATTACGTATTCCTTTCAAACTTGATTTTATTCATTTCCTTTTTTTCCCCCACAGAGATTTAATTGCATTCTATATTTCGCAATGGAGAACGGAATTCAATTGGTATCAGAGATGTGTACGCCTGATTTGTACTAAATGTTGAACAAGACATGTAAGGAGATGGGTGTGTTGATGATTAGTCGATCGCTCCAAACGCAAGTGCTTCGCTCTTACCGTTAACACAGTAAGTTTAAGGTTGTTGAAATCTTTCGGAGGCTTCTTGCAGGTTTTCAGCAATACGATGGATGCTTCGAGCGCATCCATTATGAAGATGGCAAAATGTGTATGCTGCATACGCAAATCGATTCAATCTGACAAGTTCCATGTTACGGGCAAGGAAAGCATTCTCATCGAGAAGTGCCCAAAAACATGTGTGCGTCTTTGATTTGTAAGAAGATCAACACCCCCACGGCCTTTTCTTTGGTCATTATTATCATCTACCAATGAGTTGGATATGTATTTGGGAAGTAACTTCTCCAAATATATTGCTAGAGTTAGACAAAGACAGTGTCAATTTCTAAAAAATGATGGAAGTGGCAAGCGACCGCTTTTTCGTTAATCAAATTTAACAAAATTTATAGAGAAATTTTGATTGCATCAACTTTACAAATATTAGGTTTTGATTGTACCATCCAAAACCCTTATGACTTCGTTGCACACACATTGAATTTTTGGATTAATATCATTAAAAATCTTAAATTGGTGCTTCATGACACATTAAATCGAATTAATTTTCATCTCATAAATTAATAACCAATCATGCATAATCATAAATTAATGACCAATCTAATAATTTGTCTTGCAAAATTTTTTAAAAACCTCAATCCAAATCACCCCTCATGTTAGATCTCAAACTTCTAAGATTGTTGTTTGGCCGGATTTAGATTCAGATAGGATAAAAGGGGATTTGAAATCATTTATATATGATTCAAATTGTATAAATACCTCGTTTAGGATTTGAAATTTTAAAAATCTGCAACCTAAGATGAAATTGAAAATCTTAGAAAAAAAAAAAAAAATCTTGTTTTTGAATCTCTGGGTATCATATCTGCACGTTCCTCATTTACGCAATGACTTAAACCCTTTTGATTGTTGTCATCAACAAGCCGTCCCTGGAAAATCCATCTCGGGAGCTTGATGAATTTCAAAGATCAACCTTCGGAGCTTGACGATTTTTAATAGACACATGATAAATGCCTAGTTTAGAGTTGACCAAGAGAGATCATACCCAAGAATGAGTAATCAAAGGTGAAGTAGAGAAAGGAACTTAGAGATGATGGTGGAGAAGTTGGAAAAGCAATCGAGAAAGGGAGAGAGCCACAGATGACGTTGTGAGCCCTAGCCTCCCAGGTGTGTTGCGAGAGCAAGGGCACAAGCAAGAATACTCGAGGACGCCAAAGTGAGGGATCGTTATGATGAATGGCTACCATCGGTAAGAAACACCATGGACGGTGAGTTAATGGTGCATGAGAATTGTTAAGTTAATTTTTATAATTTTATATCTAATTTAGATTTTCCATCATTTTACATAGATGCATCTGAGTTTATTTGGGTTGAAGAGCGTCATCAAACAATGGATGAATCTGGACTACAATCCATACCACTAAGGAATTTAGGTAAGAGGTACTGATTTTAAAATATTAGGATAATAACACAAACGGTTCATAAATTTTGACTAAATGTGTAATTTGGTTATTGAACTTTTAATTTGTTCAATATAGTGTTTGGGGACTATATACAGTTTAAGGATTGGATTAAACATGTATCAAGCATTTGGAGATTATATTGAACAAATTAAAAATTTAGGGACTACATTATATATTAGGTTAAAGTTTAAGGATCATATTGAATAAATTAAAAATTTAAGAATTAAATTGTACATTGAGTCAAGATTCATGAATTATTTGTGTCAATTTCTCTAAAACATTTCGTAAGACGATAATTAATATGGGATAAAGGTGTCATCGAAAATCAATTTGAGATTTTTTTAATGTCATCAATTTTAAATTTCTAGACTTTTTCGGTGCTCTTATTAAATTGAAAAAAAAAAAGGAAAGGGAAGAATTTTAATCATCATTCACCACCATCACCACCATCGTCACCAGCATTCGCTCGTGAATAGCAGGCCACCACAAAAAAAAAAAAAAAAAGCCTCCGTCGTCTCGTCACCTCCACCGGCCACCGAACCGGAGATCTGAATCTGAAACTCGGTAGGTTCCTCCTTCTCGACTCGGAGCTGCTTCTCCTTCTTCCCCCTTCTCTCTCTCTTTTTCTGGATCTGGATTTATCCTGTAATCTTCTGCATTGATTCGAGCCTCGTCGTAGCTTTTCGAAGATCCGTTCGCCGCCGCCGCCGCCGCCGCCGCGATCGTTTTCTCACCCTCCGTTTTCTTCCTTCGGTTGATGCAGATCCGCCATGGATTTCATGAAGGTTTTCGATCAGACGGTTCGGGAAATGTGAGCTTCGAATTCTCATCCGCTTTTTTGTTTGGATTCCGTCGCTCGCGAAGCTGGATTATGCGCAATGCCGTCGTCGTCGTTTTGTCGGTTGATTCTTTTGTTTTTTTTTTTTTTTTTTTTTTTGGGCTTTGAGCAGAAAGAGGGAGGTGAATCTGAAGGTCCTGAAGGTCCCTGAGATCGAACAGAAGGTACGTGGGCGTGATTTTTATTGGAGCGTATTTGCTTTGGGAGAGGGAGATTTTGCTAGCTTTTATTTGACCTAGGTGGTTGAACTGGGATGCCGAATGTTTAAGATTTCACGTGTTTGGGGATGCATTCGTCGGTGTCGATCGTGCTCGATGTGTAGTTTGAATGCTCATGTCCTCCGGAAAATTGAATTGAGTGCAGAAGTTGGAATTCGTTTAATGTTATTTGGCAGACGGCTTACTTACTGTTGAGAGTTGGAAGTTGTGTGCTTTAGTTTTTGATTTAAGCATCATTACGGTTGCTAATTTGCTGAGACTAGTTTTGTCTATCAGCGGCATGCACGTGAAATTAGTGATGCTGTATGGCGTTTATGGCTCTGTCAAAATTGATATTCAAGTATTGCGGCGTTGTTTTCTTTGACGCTAATGGCATTATCACATCTTAAGCAGCTGTTGGTTGAGCCTCTTTCTTCCTTTTTTTCTCATTTGCTTTTGTCTTAATATCTTGTTTCATAATTTGAAAATTCATTGAGAGGTCTGTAGAAGTAATGTGTGAATTCCTAGTATGCTACATGGTCTGGCTGATAGCTGGAACAGCAGAAAAAAGCAGCAAAATGTTCTGGGTTTGGGCCGAGATTCAACTTATTGGCAGGTTTCTCGACAATGAGTTTCATCCTTTGTAGAGGCTGCTCCTGGCACACGAATTGTAGTTCATTCAATTTTTAACCATAGCATCCACAAGATGCATAGACGAAGAGCATATTGGAAAGGTGCCAGGATCTAACTACTTGTCCATCGCGCGTTCAGTTTAGTTCTGTCCTCTGCCAAGAGCATGGCTTCTTACCCAGTATCCTGTTACTTTAGAGTTTCTTCTGCTGTGAAATCACCAAACATCCTGTTCACTTGCTAGAATGTGGATTAAAAGTCACTATAACAACATTGTAAACCTTTTTAGCTGGATGGAATTGATTGTGCATCATTAAGCATTTGTTGGCCAATAATAACGTCAAGTCGCTGAATGCATAAGTATGTTGACTCATGATTCCATTGGCATTGGTGATCAAGGTACTGGATGCTACAGACAACGAACCATGGGGTCCTCATGGTTCTGCATTGGCAGAGATTGCACAAGCCACTAAGAAATTGTAATTCTTCATGCCTTACACTTCTTAAAGCTCTTCCAGCCTAGTTTAATATTTGGTGGTTGGTAAAAGAGAATCATTTGTTTTTCTAGTAATCATTAACTGCAATTATTTAAGTTAAAGAGTTACATTTTATCAACCATTTCAGCACGGAATGTCAAATGGTCATGAATGTCCTTTGGACGAGATTGCGGGAGACTGGAAAGGATTGGCGTTATGTCTACAAGGTAGAATCATCACTACCATGGAACTTTTACATACCTTGGGTCAAATACTTCAAGTCAGAGTTATCATCTTTGTTGGCTGAATCTTCACTTTTTTTCCGTTGGCTCCATCTTCTTTTCCTCTTCGATTTGACTGATGTTTTCTCATTTCAAATGGAATGTTGGTGTATGGTAACCCTCTTTTCTTCTGTCTAAATAATGTTTTTCAGGCACTGGCTGTTATAGAGTATTTGGTGGCACATGGTTCAGAACGTGCGGTTGATGACATTATTGAACATACCTTCCAAATCTCGGTATAACAATGAATATTATCGAGAACACATCTTGTGATTTCCATATATTGGAGAAGGGAAGGTTTTTTTTTTTTTTTTTTTTTTTTTATATCCATTTAAATTATCTTCTTTACTTGGTGTAGTCTCTCTCAAGTTTTGAATATGTTGAGCCAAGTGGGAAGGATCTGGGCATTAATGTGAGGAAGAAGGCTGAAACCATTGTTGCTCTTCTCAACAATAGAGATAAAATACAGGAAGTAAGAAATAAAGCTGAAGCAAACCGGGACAAGTGAGATTTCCTTGAAGCACTGAAATACATTTTATCCTCCTACCCTTTTGAGATTCATTTATGGACCACATTCAGTGGATAAACTATGTGGATGCCCCTTATAGGTACTTTGGACTCTCGTCTACTGGAATATCACGCAAATCTGGTGGTGCTGCATTTGGTAGCAGTAGCTTTGACACTGGTGATCGTTACAAAGGTGGAAGTAGTACCAGAGAAGGTGACCGGTTTAGTGACAGTTATAAAGATGATTATAGAGAAGAGAAGGATTCTTACAAAAAGGCAGATCAAGGGGGGAAAACTGAGAAGAAAGGGAGCATGTTGAAGACGGGGTCTGCACACCCTAGCAGGTTAGAGCTCCATAAGTTCTTTTCAAGGAGATGCCAGAAGATCATCCACATCTCCTCATAAAGTTTCTTGTGAGAATAAGTAGCTGGCGGATCATTCTGTTGCTGCCGCTTCTTTCTGTCTGTCGTCTTCGTCTTCTTTTTTTTCTTTTTTGGTTGCTTTCCTTTCCTTTCTTTTTCTGTTTCTGTTGCGGTTGGTGGGAAGAGGGGAGGGGAAGGGTTGTTAATGGGTGTCTAGGTTGGTGAAAATTGACACTGACATTGTGTATATTGGTTGACTTCCAGTTTTTCGTTAGTATTTAGGCCTTACCGGCATCTGGCTAAACATCTTATGTGTGAAAATCTGTGGAGTTGATTTGGAACTTGTTAACAAAGGTGATATAACAAGACATGGTTTTTGTGTGGCGGTCATTGCATCAATTTCATTCCAAGTCTTTTCCCTGTGCAGATCATTTAGTATTGCTTTTCCTGCATTCTTTTCCATGTTGTCATGTTTGGGCATTTGGTTATCTCTGAATATATGCTCTTGCAGCAAAGATGGTAAGGCATCTGTTGCATCAAAATCACCAACTCCCTCGCAAAGTTCAAAGGCCCCAGCAATTAATGATGATGATGATTTCGATGATTTTGATCCTCGAGGAACCTCCACATCTAGTATGTTCTATTTCTTCCTCATTTAATTTCCTTATGTTCTTGCATGTTGTCTGTTGATTCTCCTAGGCAGACATGATTTGCTTATTTACCCTGGAAACTGTTTCTGCTTCTTAGCTGCATCCTTCCTTACTCCTTAAATGTTTGTTGGTTCATGATTCGTAAGTTTTTTTTTTTTTTTTTTTTTTAAATAGCCGATCTGAGTTCAACAGAAGAATGCATTCCGTCAATAAAACTCACTAAATTTTGAGGGTCTTATTGTGGGACTGAGGGTATGATAATCTGACATTGGCTGCCAGTTGCTTGATCCCTGATGTGTAATCATGAGCTTAAAATCATTGGAAGTTCATACGATAAGGCACGTGTGGTGGGAGCATCCTATTGTCGGGTAGCTGCGGACTAGTTTAGTTGAAGACTGAGTATAGTTATAATGTGTTACCTTTGTGCTTCAAGCATGATATTATTTCTTGGCTCATATTAGTATTCAATGAATGAATGTCCCCCACCGGAGAGGCCCTTGAGCAATTTATGTTTGGCTTTAAATAAAAATTTACTGGAGGTCGTTTGCTATCTGACAGTCAGCTTAAATTTTTGCAGAGTCCAGTGCTGGAAATGCAAACCAAGTGGATCTTTTTGGGCAGGACTTGATTGGAGATCTGTTGGATGCTCCAATATCTGTTCCAACTAATGCTCCTTCCTTGAATGAAAATCCATCTGAGGTTGACCTTTTTGCTGATGCAAGTTTTGTTTCGGCACCTCCTTCAATAGAATCAGCAGCTAGTTCTGAGAAGAAGGTAAAATACTCTTGAGTTTTTTAATTGTGGACTGTCTGATGCTGCTTACTGCTGGCTCTGTAACTCACTTTTGCTATCCCTTCACTGCAAGGAAGAATTTGATCCCCCTTGCGATCCCAGCTAGCATTTTGTTTATGTATTCAATATTTCAATATGGGTAATCTGTCCAAGAACGTGCTAATTTCATTCTCTTGTCAGTCTCATGCATCTGAAGTGTACCGATAATAGTATGTTCCATAGTTAATAGATGGCTCAGTCAAGTGCTGGATTAACTCTAGGTTGTGCAGAGCAGAAGAAATGTTTGTGGAACTTTGAATCCTTACGGGCAACAGCTCTTTTTTTTTTTTTTTTTGGTTGCTGTTGCACGTGTCTTGAATTTTATATGATTTTTTTTTTTGCAGACTCAGGTGGATCTATTTGCTTCTGCACCTGCTGTCTCTTCTGCAGTTTCTACACCAGTTGACTTTTTTGCTGCACCAGCTCCGGTTACTCAACCTGAAACCAAGCCTATAAATTCTGTTCCCACTAACCCTATAGTGGATCCATTTGCTGCTGTTCCACTGAACAATTTTGACAGCTCTGATCCTTTTGGCTCATTCACTTTCAACACCGATTCAACGTCAGCAGAACCTTCCCAAAACCCCATTGATGAATCCAACATGAGTGACTCAAGTAAGAAGGCTCCGGCTATCTCGAATCCACAACCAAAGAAGGATGCATTTCATGTCAAATCTGGAATTTGGGCAGATTCCCTCAGCCGTGGACTGATTGATCTTAATATATCTGCTCGTAAGTATATCTGAGCTCTTCTTATGGCATTGCAGTTGTTCCCTGGCCTCGTATCTTATTACTCTTACACATTCAACCTAAACTACAAAAAAAAAGATGTGTGGTATAGATGCATCTGGTGTCTAATAAGCAATCCTTTCGAATGGTCTGGGATTGTTTACAGAAGCATTCTATGTGTCGTGGAATACAAATTATGCAAATGCTGAAGTTCTGTGCATTTTTTCTAGTCATTGTGTTCTGTTGGGGGAGTAAGGACACATTTAAATTGTTTCTAGCAAAATCATTCATCTGGCTCATTACCATATTGTGATTACTCATGTCAGCCTCACACATTTTCTCTTTGTGAGTGTCTCCTGCTGTACCTTCTTGGCTTAGCCAAAATAATGACAAAATAATGACGTACTTAAGTTTTTTGGAATGTAGAATTGCTGTTCCTGTCTGTTGTACTCAGTACACTTGTGCACCCATGGCATGCTGCAACTTATGCCTAATGTACTATAACACAAACTTACACTGGCTGGGAAGTGTCTGCTAGCCTATTAATGTGGCTGTTTTTTCGTTTGCTCAAACAAACTTGCAGCCAAGAAGGTTTCACTTGCCGATGTGGGTGTAGTTGGTGGGCTAAGTGATGGTTCTGATGAAAGGGAAAAGGGTCCCCCGACTTCATTCTATATGGGAAGAGCCATGGGTACAGGGTCTGGTCTTGGTATTTCAGGGTTTACGTCATCACAAGCTACTGGTGGAGATGACTTCTTCTCAAGCTTTGCGAGCCAATCTCAGTATGGTAGCTTCAAGAAATAATTTGTCCATTCTTTCGCTTTTCTCGTTTGAGTTCTCATTTTTTGTCTTGAGTATTCATCATAAGTATGTTCTATCAAGAGAAACGGTTTGCAGTTTCTTCTGTGAGTACACCGAACAGCATTTCTGATGTGATTTTGTAAGTATTAAGAGTTGTTGTATGCCGTGGAAAGGTAACTTGTGTGAACTGGATGGTCGTTGAGTCCTGTGGGCCATTAGTTTTATGGAGCGGCTACAACGTTCGAGTTATTGGTGCTCTGCTCAGTTTCAACCCAGTAAAGGGATTGTGATAACAAATTAGAGGTTTGCAATAGATAGAGGCAACGACGATAATAATATATGCCTGGACATTTCATATCCGTGTTGGAACTCTCTCTCTCTGTATAACGAGTTTGGAAAATGCCAAGTGCCGCTTTTGCTAGCTGTAAATATGTACATACTACCGGCGGAGTGGCATTGGGTTAACATGGTAGTTATTCCATCAAAAATTGTGGAGTCCATCGGGTTTTTGTAATTGTAAGAAGAGATGCGAGAAGACAACTGAGCAAAAAGAAACAAGTAACGGCAGTCTAACAGCCCTTCATCATTTTAATAGCTGAAAGTGTCCGTATTTTAAAGCATGACGTATGGAGTCATGAATCTATTGAGTTGCGTCGAATGGTGTCGTTTACTACCTCGAAAAGTGATAAAAAAGGCCAACAAATCTTATACCGGATAGAAGGGCGATTCCATTAACAAGCAACTGCCAAATCAAGCGCAATTTGGATTCAATCTATGTATTCGTATAGATTGAGAAGGCGCTATAGAAAAGCAACTGATGCATTTCACTGTACAGTTAGAACAAGCACAATCGTTTCAACAGCCAAACCCAATATCTGCGAAAGCCATAATTGTCACGAATAGTGAAGATGATGGATGAGAGAAGCAATGCAACTGCCACCTCTCATTACAGATCCATCATTCTCCCCCGCAGTATGGCTTCTGCCTTCCTCACCTGCTTTACTGGTCCTATGAGGAATACCTACACCGAAATTAAACCACCTGAGGAACTCGCATCAATTATTATGAGCATAAGGCTTGTTATTAAAGGAGTTAGTCGTCAGAACAGATCATGCCAAAAAGCTTCAATGGGATTTCTGCCTAAAGCAAATTGAACTACATCACAGTGAACATATGCAGCAGATTGGCAACTAACCTTGTCAGGTGGACCTTTGGCACCTCCAAAGAAGATTTCAGCACTGTCAAAGCAAGACAACTGTAAGGAAAACCAGACATGTACTTCTAACAGGACAGAGAGTCACGACAGTGCATACATTTACACAGAGAGAGAGAGAGAGAGAGAGAGAGAGAGATCTACTTGCAAGATTCCTTAACAGACATAATTGAAGCTCCTCTCCTTCCAATAACACGTCCCATCTTTCCAGGTGGAACATCAAGAACAGAAAGGATTTCCTCCTCTGGCGCATTCTTCTCTGCAGATATGTCATCTACATGTGAAGTACTCTGAAATTAGTCCTTGAATTAAGGCTCTCGTATTAGCATTCTAAGTACGAAACTCTTTTGACATTCTCATATTAACTCTTTTTTATAATACTATGACACCTGCAAGTGGTGCATCCCTTGAGTCATTAACAACAAAATTCAATGATTATTTTCATGTTGAAAAATAAATTATTAGCATTCAAAAGTGAAAATCATAAGATAGCACATCCACAAGCAAAGCTATTTCTACAAGCCTAGTTAAAAGGTGGCACCTTCATAATTATCTCAATAAAGATATGGCACTAAACTAAAGTAACATCACTATACTGCACATTTGCACCTTTAAAAAGTTGGAACTTAAATTTGATGCAATCATGCAATGTAGAAAGCAAAATCACTTGAAGAACACATTAATGGCCCTGAAAATAGTGATTTTGACTTATGGTAGTCATGTTAAGCAACCATTAAACAGTCCAAGTTAACTTCGCTGAGCTCTGACAAAGCACCTCAGGAAGTCATTCACTGGAAATCTCCACCCATTTGTACAATCTAAATTGTTATTGCTGTCTGCTCTATTCTGAAAACAGGAAAAAAAAAGTTGCTCAAACCTTCTATCTTTTGAACAATTCCCCATCTCAGTCCTAATTCTGAGCATAGTAAATACCAGCAGAAGTCATCGAATAAGTTAGAATGATGGGGTGACAAAATCAACAAATGCAAGCACTAGTTCCCCACACAATGCATCTAGTCATCTCCAAAAAATACAGAATAAACAAAAGCTAATCCAAAAAAATTTCATCTGTAATTTTTAAACCTGGAATTGGAGGCAAAGACGGCCAATCAGCATGATTGTTGTCACTGATGCAAAAACATCGACAATAAAGAGCACTGCGAACAGCCAGATACCACAGGGATCGTGCATTCAGTTTCTCCATCATCTTGCGATAGATGTAAACAAGAAATCGAACATCATCTGCAGCTGCACGTATCATCATTTCAGACAGTGGTCTGTACGTCCAGAACTTGGGGTCCTGTAAAAGAAACATGCACATTAGCGAAAGGCAAAAGAATATTTTGCTCTGTGCACGTCGTGCGGCTAAGTGACAGGTGCACATTAGTAGTCACAAATATAGTTAGAGTGACTGGAGCTATCATAAATGAAAACAATCACCAACATGTAATTAATTGTATTTGTTGAAACTGGAGTTATTTTTAACTGTCTATGTATGTCAAGCTTCTGACCAAAAAAAAAAGAAATCGTATGTTGAGCTAATGAACCATACTAAAGAATTATCATCTCTTGATTGGCTTCTGCTTAAGAACTCCATAATGTAACTCAGCCGATAGTATGTGAGTGTGATAGTGGATCAGATCACTGGTGAGATAATAGTTTGCATTCAAATTCTCTGTGGTAGAATTTGGAAGGGGTAGACACGACTGCTAATTTATTTAACATCTAATAATTCCCTTTGCCAGAGGGGAAATTGTGATTGCCATGACATTTGTAGGTAGAACAAAACAATCTCTCTGTTGACCTCACTGGTTTTGAATAACCTTAATATGAGAACTAGAATTCCTGAGCATGGTCAGATCTAAAAGCAATGCACTGGTAGCAGCAAAAGCTCAAAGCAATCTCCAACAACAAAGTTATTAATTGTAGTATATTCAGTGTTGTTATGTCGAGTATTGATGCATCACAGCTCATAAGAGAACTGGACATCAATCCTGGTGGAGTGAGTGCAAAGGCAAAAAAAAATAAAAAAAAAAAAAATAAAATTGGCTTCCACATGATGACTACAACTTCTTTAATTCCAACAACTCACCTGCCTAAGGAGGATACGGACTTCTTCCTTCTCGAGATAAGATATGCCTGTAACAAAACCAAAGATAAGAAATTAAAAAACCCCACATGATGCACAATTTGGATGTCATTTCTTATTGTAGTACTATAGACATTAACATGTGAGAAGCCTAGATAAGTATCTTGATCACTCCTCAAACAAACAAATGCAAAGAAGAACACTGGAGTTCTTCCCTACATTCTTCACTCTGATAAACATTAACCACAGAAGAGTTGAAGGCAGACAATAGTAAACCATAAAGTTCTGTTCCGAAGTACTTTTCTTGATCCTAGAACATCCAAAAAGGTATGCGCCCCCGACCAAAAGTAAGAGCCAGATTGATAATGGAAGATGCACTATACCACCATAACGTGGATCTGCAAGAAGGCTGACAAAAGATATGTAATCATCGGGCAATCGCTTCCTTCCTTCTTGCTCCTCTATAAGGGTGTAAGCAATCTGCTTAAATCAACAATTTGTTATTCCCACTTATTTTATAAACTTAAGTAAGCCATTCTCAATCAATTGTTGCATCAAGTTGCATAGACGAAAGACAAAGCCTACCATAAGACTGAAACTTCATACAAAATGCTCACCTGAGTATCCACAACATTATTCAATTTGATGCCGAATTGAAAGTACAAAGCCTACAAAATCAAATGTCCAAGCACAAGAACCGTGTGTCATAATGTACGTGACAGTGGCTGAGATGCAAAAGCAAATAAAATCAGTTAGAGACCTCACTATCTCGTTTGCAGTCATGAATGACTTTGGTGACATACGTAGACTCAAGTGCAGGCTTGCATGCCTTGATGAGCATCTCACCTCCTTGAATGGCATCAACCAAATATATAGCATCTGGAAAAGCTAGCTGCAGATTACACAATGCTTGAATCATCAGAAAAACACTCTAATTTTCTAATAAAATGAGTTCTTAGGAAGAACTATTGGAAACTCTACTTGATTACAAGCATGAAAACCTAAAGGACATTCAACATTCAATGAGCAGAAAGAGACTAAGAAAGCAACACAGAATGGAAAATAGGATCCAATTGCTTCTAAACAGCATATATGACCTGGACACATAAAATTATTCCTGCAGTGGACAACACCTACCACATTACTTCATACATTCACTTAAGATAAAATTAGAAGATCTGTGTATGTACACACATATGTCATTCTCTGGCTCTGCCATTGAATATTTGAAATTATATAACCTCTTAGCCGAATATTAACATTACCTCTGCCCTATCGTTACATTTTAGTTTACTTATGTGAGTGTAACTCCATTTGCAAAACTTCTGTCCTGTAAATTATGCTCATCTATTGTTCAAATATGGGTGATAGGGTGTCTATAGGAAAGCGAAAGTGTTAGTGATGTCATATTTGCACCTGATCAAAAAGGTGAAAATGCAAATCATGTGGTTGGTGTTTGATGGTAATTGATGGTGATCATTACTCTATATATGATAAATGATGCAGGATGTCTTAATGAAACGTCAACATCGTTGAAAAAGAGTACATACCTGCATGATACAAAGCCTGCCATAGCGACATAGGTCAACACCCTCACAATCAAAACCAATCACTAATTGCCTATCAGAAGAGGGTTCCAGAAATTCAGCTGGAAGTTGAGTTGCACAAGTAACAATGTGAATGGGAACCAATGAAAATTGAGCTCCATCTTCTACAGGATTTTCACCTACAGTATGTGAACAAATTTGAAAACCAAAAAGAAGAAAGTTTCAAGCTCAATGAAATAGATCTTAGCATAAAAATGAACTACAATGAGCGGATGTATTCTGATAGCAGGTAAGAAAGAAACACTTTGTACCATAAAGTAGGAAAGCAAGAATCAGCATTTGAATCAACTTAATTGTGATTTGCGAACCAAGAACCTCCATTCTTAGATATACAACATAAAAGACGAAAAAAGCATTCGACGTCTTCCTAAAGCTGTAGGTGTGTGAAGAACAAAAGAAGAGATAGACATGAATTAGAAGGTAAAAGGAAGCGGATCAATCTATGTGTTAATGTATCCCACATCACTTGTCTACAAGGTTTATATTCCACCACTTACTATGTATTGATAATTTCTCCACCTTTATATGGAATGAGTTGCTTTGACACAGACAAGTGAAAAAACGAAGTAATTCCCACTTGCTTGCTTAAAAGATAATCGAAACAAGATGGAAATTTACCATCTACTACGAATACCTCACTTCGATACAATCTACAATCTGTATATCTACATAATTTCTTCTCTTCCTTACATCAAGCAGCCTTCAAGGTAATGGCAATTTATTCGAAATCCTTTCGTGATGCATTCATAGAACAACACATAGTCAGTATAATGGCAAATCCGGCGCACCACTGCCTTAGCGGCTTCTCGATTAACATTTCCCATTGCCCGTCCACAAGCACGACTCCACGAGACTCAACACAAAAATCACCAAGTCAAAGGCAGCGAGAAATCAGCCAACCGGATCAAAAAGCAGCGGCTTCAGCGAGCAACAAAATTAGGTTTTACACTCGAGAGAGCTCCGTGGCGAGCAAGTTTCTCGCGATCGGACACGCAACTGCATCGCATCGCATTCTCGCTTCCGGCATCTCAACCGGAATCAACCGGGCAAGAAAACGGAGAAAGTCAAGCCCCGCCACTCTACAACGAAGGGAGACGCGAACATCCGGCCGGATTACTCCGGCGAGGAAGGGGCGAATACGGGGGACGATCGGAGGGGACGCGCTTACCGGGGTCCGGCGGCAGAGGGACCCGCGCCTGGGCCGGAGGGGGCGAGGAAGACGCCAGCTTTCCTCTCTCTCTCTCTCTAGCAGCAGAGCTGATCAAATCTTTTGCTCCGGAGCGAGAAAGTGAGAGTTGGTAACAGCGCAACTGTTTTCGAAGCTCGTTTGCAGTTCGTGAATCTCTCTGTTTCGTGGAAAAACAGTCCAGGGAATAAAAATTGCAAAAAAAAAAGAAGGAATCTAGCGGAAAAAAATTGGCTGGGTTCCGGTGCGGCACGTACTAGATTTGGGTACGGTAATGCCATCCCTGTGATGGCACGTCATATGTTCTTGAGATTCGAACTCAAGTTCGGGTTTCGATGGTTTCATTGAAGATATTTAAAAGAAATTCCGTTTCAGAGAAAGTGAAAACAAGTTCAAAAAAATTGTCGATGATAAGGGAATCAATAGAAGACGGGTTGCATTGTTTGAAAAATGGTATGTCGGCTTTGTTTGTTTCGCATTTCCAAAAATTAATCGTTAGTTTCGTTTGAAATAATTAGTGTATGAAAAATGTTTTGATTATCGATAACAATTTATCTTTAAATATATTTGTGTACGATGAAGATATTTTTTGTTTATTCTTTTTTATAAAAAATGCAAATGATCTTTTTAAGTAGAGATATATTTCGAATAATTTGTTTTCTATGAAATAAACGCGCATGTAACGACTAACAAATTGGAAGTAATATAATTTGTGTTTATCTTGGAATTAATATGATCTATATATATTTGTGATTATAACAAACCTCGTAGTTATTGTTTAGGCATTACAAAATAAATAAAGATCATATTAATTACAGTTTTTTAATCATTACAGATGCATTTATTTACTTTATTTCACGGAAAATGAATAATTCAAAAAATCTATTACAAAATAAATGAAATTTATATTAATTCTAACGTACTATTTTGCTATAATTACGACGATTGTTTTTCTTACCAAACGACGGAAAATACGGTCCCTTTTAGATTCCGGCCAAATACTAGATAATAAAATTTGAAAAATATTTTAAAAAAATGATACATTTTTCGCGAAATAAACGAACCTAAGCGATTTGCCTCTGAAGATATTCTCAGTTTGAAGGAAGAGTCTTTTGGCGGTCGTAATTTCGGATTGGTTAAGAAATTGGCAAATGGAGAGTGTGCCGATTGGATAGCAACCTATGTTAGACAGAAAATCAGGGCAGTTTAACCCGTTAGAACATCAACACGACGTCGACGCCCGCGTCCTAGAAGGCTGGAGTAATCCCCATCCTTACGGAAACAACTGTGCCAGGAAAGTTATTGGGAAGATGTATCGAAATCTGATCAAGTATGCTTGTTAATCTCGATGAGGTCCTCCAAAATCCACAGCCAACTCTCTCCAAAGTAGAGGGTCAACCCCGTATCACCCTCCCAGGCCCCAAACCACGCGTCATAGCGGTCCCTCAAGGTGGTCATGAAGGCGAGAGACGTCGGCTCTGATCTACCAAATGTCTTGTTCACCAAGCCGATGTCGTCAACGAAACATGCTCTGGAGTAGGCTTCCTCCGGTGAGTGCCCGATTCCCATCTCGGGCTGCGAAGCGTTCCCCTTTTGATCTCAGCTGCTACTCTGCAGGATCTTGCCGCCCCACAACAGGCTCTCAGCTCCTGCCGATAGCTCTGTGAAGATGTTGCTCGGCCAGGACCTGAATGAAGGCCTCGTCCAGGAACACTAGCCACCAGTTCTTTGTCGCGCCATCCTGCAATGAAATTGCGACTGTGTTATAGCATGATGAAGGGGAAAGAAATGGTGATTCGTGGCAGGGAGAGATAAATGCTTGATGTTGTGTAGCGAATTCCTAGAAAGAAGGAACTTACTGAATTCTCACTTCACAGTGTTTGCACCCGCTAGGAGACTAAAAGTTTTCATTCTCGTGCAAAACATAAGGTAGTTCAGGCGAAAACTCCCATATTAAATAAACTCGCGGCAAGCATTTCTGCACGTACATATGATGCGCACGTACATATGATGCGCACGTGCATGACGATATATATGCTGATGAAGAGGACGATGTCGACATAAAATGTATGGATTAGAAAGCGAATTTACCTGAAAAATCTGGAGTGGGAGATGGTGCTGTTGAAGGGGATCGTGGCTTATGACGCTTCCTAAGTACTGGTGCTGGCTCACTTGCACGAACCCGGGACAGATGTGATTGAAGCAGCCTGTTTTGATGAAGTTGTCTCTCTGGAAAAACAGACATGAATATCTCAGTAGAGACAAGCTTCACAAGAAAAGGATTGAAGAGACGAAGGAAAACAGTTTTTCCAAAGAATCTGTTGAAGTTTCGAGTGATGAATACTCATGAGTACAAAAGATGGAGCAATCGAAGCTGGATTACCGTCCGGAATATTACAAACGGCGTGCTATTGTCGCCAACATGGTTGGGTTCACCTGCCAACATGAAAGATTTAAGCTTTCGAATTTTCCAAACTTGCCTATAAAACTGACCCTACTTGCTGTAAAAATTTGTGAGAGAAAAAAGATAACCTCACCGTCCATCCAGCCCCAGCAACATTGAGGTTTTTGTCACCAGAAAGACCAGTTTGAACCCAAATGTAAGCTCCACTCGCCTCATCAAGGATCTCAACCTTAGGGTTCCATACATTCACCCACCCTGTTATGCCTGTGCAACCACCTCGCTCGCCCATTATGGTAGCATAGGCATCCTGCGCACACAAACATATTTATAAATGCAGAAAGTTAATTTCGCGCAAAAAGAAAGCGCAATTAGACGAATGAAGGAGGTCCCGTGGCAATGTAACGCAAGATAATCTGTTATTAAAATGCCAATTCAGAAAGTATCAACTTGTCATCTTCTGTCAAAATAATTGCTTGTCCTCTCAAAATCTCCAAACGAATGTGTTAGCATGGTCGCCTTCAACCTCTACTAGAGATGATCTGAATCCGAACCCATAACCCCTACAGTAAACCAGCGGGTAGTCTTGATATTAGTCCTCGAGGTCGGAACCATTCCTCGTGGACGATTCACGCTCTTTAGTTCAATCTTCGCTTGTCTGCTCCGATCATCCTCAGCATTGATCCTCTTGGGCAATGAACTGAGCTTCACTGTATCGAAAGGGACAGCATCAGAACCAACTTACATATTATATCTGGTAACACGAGAAACTCTCGACTATTCTCGAGTTTCTAATCGAGCCTAAATGATACAAAGGTTCTTCCAGCATCAGGTGAAAGGCTCGACAATGTGAATTAGACTTGGTTTCTGAACTGTCATGCTGATTAATGTGGATATAACATGCGTGATGTGCTGTGCATTGGTGGAAAGCAAAACCTGTATCTTTTGACCCTTGAGAAGGGGAT
Organism: Eucalyptus marginata; assembly: GCA_014182565.1. Lineage (NCBI taxonomy): Eukaryota > Viridiplantae > Streptophyta > Magnoliopsida > Myrtales > Myrtaceae > Eucalyptus > Eucalyptus marginata. The sequence continues at coordinate 5,180,751 of CM024587.1, forward strand.
GATTCAAAGGAGGCTGTTTCTCTATGTCAACACAATCAACCGGATCTCCATCTTCTGTCTAACCTTAGTGTCCACGTCCTGATTCATTAGAATAAGACTCGATGATTACTCATAAGTCCACATTACGAGTCAGTATCCACCATGGTGCTCACGTACATAAGAGAAGGACCACCCAACTCTACATGCACAATTTTTAGGCACAGCAGAAACTTAATAACCGCAAACTGACTTAGCCCATCTAAACCATATCCCTTCCCTGCGCTCAAGCAGCCACCTCTACCGTCCCAAATGAAGCCGACACCATCTCTGACAGGGTCACCGCCACCATCATCATGCTCAGTCCGCCGCCAACCGCCCCCAACCCCTTCTTTCCGTAACTCAGTCCGTCCACATTTGACGGAACTACACAATTTATTAGACCATGATCCTATATCAGTTTAAAAATTATTTCTGTCAGTAAAATAAAAGTACAGGAACTAAAGTTGAATAGTTTGTAGTAATACATGAATCGTTTTTGTAATTGTCCAAAACTTTTTATATGCTTTCAACTGAAGCTTAACCGACGTTTTTACAATATAAATCATCGCATCTTCCTATATCTATAACGATGGATTTGTACCTTCATGTACATCTACACGAAGAGAATACAGTGCGTTTGTTTGGCAGAAAACTTTCTAAAGACCCACGTTACTTTTTCACAAGCCATGTTGAGGTAAGACCATTACCAACGTAACATCCCACACTTTTGTTTTCTTTTATTCTTTTTTGTCCTCGATCTCTTTGCTTTTGATGTCGTCCCTTAATACTAGCAATTGAAAAACAGTATGTTCTCAAGCATCACCGCATCAAAGACAAGATTCCAAGTTCCTTTTGGGCCAACAAAACCAAGCTTGCAGCCTAACAAATTGAATCATCATGAATAAGCAATTACATAGAAAAAAAATAGCTAAATAAAAGTTTTGACATTATGTCTCGATTTTGAACCCTTGAAGAGGATCCAATTTTGATAGAAGTTTCATATTTGATCAAGAATTGTGATATGACGTCTAATAAAGTAAGAAATTATTAAAGTAGTTTTTCACCTTAAAGTTAGATTTCTAATCCGGGTCGGCTAAAAGGGGCTTCACAGAGTTCTAAGTATCTCAAAAGGAATTCACTTCATTCTCCTCCCATCCTATACCTCGAGAGAAGCAAGCTTCATTGTTTTGAGCAGCATTTTAGATTAACACGGTGTTTATCTAGAGCGGGAAAGGCAGCACTTCACATTTTCATCCTCTGTTCTTTGATTTTAGCCCTTCTCTTCTCTTCTTTCTCGAGGGAAACTTTTTTTGGGAGATGATTCTGGCCAAACGGGTGGAGTCTGGGCTTTGCTGAGCCACTGTTTGAGGATTCCTCCCCTTTTGATTCCTCGATACAAGCATTTTGCTTCTCTTCTGAGTCACAGAGACGTAAAAGAAGAAATAGAGAATATGCAATTAAAGCTGCTAATAAATAGAACAGTGGCCCTTGAAGCGTTTTTTCAAGTACCGTCCTTTTTCATGATTTAGCAAGTCGAGACATATCTACTACCCCCACGACATGAAACTACGGAAACAGTAACTAATCAACATGGAACACGTCGCAAACGCACATTTCTAAAAAAGTAACTGAGGAAACAGTAAGCAATCAACTCCTAATCTTCCCATGTCGCGCATATTTCTCCATCGCTTCTAGCGGAATCCCATTTTGTCGACTCTCTCTTTCAGTGAACACAATCTTTTCACCGCATCGCTTATCTTCATTCTCTCCTGCGGCAGCTCTGCAGAACAGGCAACTCCAATTTCAAATATCTTCACCAAGCACTCTTGAACATGGGCACTGATATTTCTTTGATTGCTCGAAGTATCTGTAATTGATGATTCTTCTGTTTCACAAAATAGCAGTTGTTGATCCACTACATCTGCCATCCTTTCTGGCAAAGCCACTGCGCAGTAATCGCGAAGGTTCAAAGCATCCTTAAACATGTCATGGGTGGGTCTCTTTCCCGTAAAAATCTCCAGCAGCAGGACCCCATAGCTGTACACATCACCATCTTCTGACACTTTACTTCCCATTCCATACTCTACAGTTGGATTTTACTTGACACGTGAGATGATATCGGTAAATGATAAGGACAGGGAAGAGGACACATGAATAGAGGCAAGGGGAAAAATTACTGGGGGGAAGCAATTAAGAATTCTGGACGATGTCGGCAAGTTACATAGCATGTTAAGCATGGTTTGTCAAAGTCAGATTTTCTATTTATATATCCTTGTACTTTTACGAATAGAATATACAACTAAATCATATAGATGGCAAAAAACAAAAAAAAAAAAACAAAAAATTGAACTAAACCAAACTTCACTCTGTTAAGTTACTATGGTTCTGTTTAGTTTTATAAGGCACAGGAGAGTAAGCCGAGATGAACGAGTTTGACCTCTACATAACTAGTGGTGATGTTTTAGACAAGAAGTTCCCTACTTGCATTATCAGGGAAAGAGCTTATAAGACGACATTTAACATTAAATATATTGCAAGTCCTACATACCTGGAGGAGCATAGCCAATGGTTCCTCTAAGTCCAATTGAGCTTGTTTGACTTGCTGGCAAATCAGCAATGGCGTTTGGGAATATCCTTGCCAAGCCAAAGTCGCCAACATGTCCATTCATTTGGGCATCCAGAAGAATGTTGCTTGGCTTGAGGTCACAATGGATCACCACTGTTTGGCACTGATGATGGAGATAATCCACCACGCATGCTACGTCGAAAGCAATGTTTAGTCTTTGAACAAAACTTAATCTATGCCTTTGCGTCCCATCCAGTGCAAGATACAGATGCAACCACTCCTCCAAGCTACCATTTTCCATGAACTCGTAGATTAGAGCCTTAAATCCATTGCCCTGAAAATCAACACTGGAACAAGCTGTTAGAATCTTAACGAGGTTCCGATGCCTTATGTTTTTGAGGACTTCGCACTCTGCCATGAAACTTTTGGATGCTCCTCGTTGCTTCAAGTGAAAAACCTTAACAGCCACTATTTTGTTTTGATATGCTAGGTTCCCTTTATAAACAGATCCGAAACTACCCACTCCGATCAAATTGCTAGAGTTGAACCCATCTGTTGCTTTGACAATGTCTGCAAAAGACACTTGCTGAAATCCCCCTATCGATGGAGTCTGCATAGAAGCCTCGCTATTCTTCCTCCTCAGCCAAGAAAACGTCATTAATAGCAGTAGAAGAATCAGTGCCACTACTATCCCACATGTAACTGCAATGATAACGTAACGGGAGGTAGACGATCCGCGTTTTCCCTTGCTCGTCGAACAACTTGGCAAATTTAGGATCGGCATACCGCCACAGAGCTTATCGTTTCCTTCGAGCAAGGTCGCGCTCGTGTTCAGGAACACCCCTTCGGTCGGTACCTCACCCTCGAAGTTGTTGAAAGATAGATTCAGACACTGCAATTGAAATTTCTCCAGGAATTTCGGAATAGGGCTAGAGAAATTATTACTCGAGAGGTCTATAAACTGAAGACCATTCAAGGAACTCAAGAATGACGAGATATTCCCTTCAAATAGATTATTTTGCATGTGAAGCTCCACCAAGCTAGTGCACTCACCGAGGCTATTAGGGATTTTTCCTGATAGTTTGTTGCCATGTACATCTAATATGGCTAGGTTCTTTAATTTACCGATTTCTTCTGGTAAGGAACCACTAAGTTGGTTTTCAGATAGATCAAAAAAGATAGATACGGAAGAGATAGTAAACGCTTGAGATGGTATAATTCCACTCAGATCATTCCGCGAAAGGTCGATACCTAACAAGTTTTGGCATTTCGCAATACTCGAAGGAATGCTCCCTTGTAAATTGTTCTCACCTAAGAAGAAGTTCATTAGCTTCGTCAGGTTTCCTATTGTGGAAGGGATATTCCCGGTGCGTTTGTTCATATCAGCACCAAACTTCTTCAGCTCGATTAGATTTCCAACGGTATGGGGAATGCTGCCCGTGAACTCGTTATTGTACATGTACAACACTTCTAGGCCACGTAAGTTCCCAATGCTTGAAGGGATATTTCCATACAATCGATTCCCCGCAGTCGACATTCTTTTCAACTGGGAGGATAAGTTGCCTATAGATTCAGGTAAAGTACCACTGAAATTGTTGGATTCGATTGACAAGACCTCCAGGTTTGTAGAATTGATCGATTCAAGGAATTTCAGGTCACCTTGTGCTCCACTACCTAGCTGGTTTTTCCAGATAGCGATCCACTTTAGTTGATTTAGCTTTTCCATAGTAGGCACGTTTCCAGAAAAATTGTTTATCGAAATATCTAGCCTCATTAATTTAGTGGCATTTGATATGGAAGCCGGAATTGGCCCAGTAAATTGATTGCTCCCAATATTGAGGAGAATAAGATTAGGAAGAGTGACGCCTAAATCTGGAGGAAGACTCCCTTCAATTTGGTTTAGGACAAGACCGATGTAGACAAGAGAAGATATGTTCAAGATGGAGGAAGGGAGAGTGCCAGAGAGTCCATTCCCACCAATATAAAGATGCTTCAAATTTTGCAAACGGCCCAACGAGGCCGGAAGTCTTCCCACAAAGTTATTCAATGCCGCTGAGATGGACACCAGAGATGTGAGGTTCCCAAAGAATTCAGGGAAGTTTCCAGAGAGATTGTTGAGGTGTATCGAAACTGCTGTTAGCTTCGACATAGAAGCAATTGCTATCGGAACTTCACCAACTAGCCTATTTTTCCCTAGTCTCAAAGCTTCCAGATTTTTGCAGCCTGAGATGTTGGCAGGAATTTGACCAGAGAATGAGTTGTTTGCTAGGCCTAAGTATTTGAGTCTATACAACTTACCAATCTCCAAGGGGATTTCGCCAACGAAACTGTTGTCTTGGATGTCCAATTTCCGGAGGAAGCTCAAGTTTCCAATAAAAGGAGACAGCAACCCTGTGAGTTTCATAGATTTAAGTATCAAATGGGTTACCCTTGAATGCCGACGGCCACACGTGATCCCGTGCCACTAGCAGAAATGGATAGTCATTCCATGTTCTGAAAACCCATAATGGATCGTCAGATATCTTATCCTTGAATTGAAGTAGTGCATCTCAATCAGTTTTGTTGGTTCTAGGAATTGAGATTGCTCTACAATAGGGCATGGGCACCACCAAGGTAACGAAAGAAAGTAGACAGAGACAAGTGATTGAGAAGGACATGAAAGAACTCATGCTTGAAAATGTTTTGGCGCCTCACACTCTGAACATTGTCTATTAAGAAATGGATGGAGTTTTTGGCCACAGCCCCCAACTGCTAGATTTTCATTAGAACCATTATTATCCCCCTTGGAATCCTATTCTTGGTGTGATGCGGAAGACACAAAGTATGTGAGTCTAGTCCCTTGCTAGAAAAAAACAAACTTCTTGCGCGGGTTTCACTTTTAGATCATTGCGTGCTTTTAAGACTCTCAACATGGTCATCACACGCTTATTAGAAGAACGGAAACATGGTCAGCCCACTTGGAATTTTACTCTTGGCATGATACGGAAGACTCATAAAGCAAATGAGTCTTAGTCCTTTGCTTTTCACGAGTCTTCCGCAAAAGACTCATAAAGCGTGAGTCTTATTCCTTTGCTTTATGAGTCTTCTGCATCATAAATAGGATAGCTATGTTTCAGTCCTCTGATAAGCGTGTGATGACCATGTTGGGCGTCCTAAATGTATGCAATAGTCTAAAAGCATCGCTCACCCTGAAATGCCCAAACCTAACGACGCATAACTAAAAGAGTTGCGATCTCACAATCCTATCAATTAAACGAGAATTGATGTTAAAACTAAGTAAAATACTACAACAATTACGAATCGGCTAAACGTCGCCTAAGTACTAACAAAATGACTCCTACACGCTAATAAATCACTCATTTGAAGCGATTACACAAATCTAAACCCTAGGCAAAACTCAGCCTTGAAACCTAAAATTTTGCTTCTACTAAACCATTGCACTGAAACGACTCACGTCAAAACTCATGACTCCATGACACCAAAAACCACCATTCCCATGAAATCCTGAAGCTCCACAACTCAAAAAAAGGATTACATGGCTCAAATTTCCTAAAATTATGAATTTAAGCACTAAATTTGAAAATTACTCAGATTGGACGAACGAGCGATGCGAGCATTTACCGGACATTACGATATGTAGTTGCGTCAAGCTCATCGTGGTTTCCATGACTTGTACGCACAAAACCCTTTCTATTTTCTCTTTCTTCTTCTTCTTTCCTCTTCTTTCTTTCCCTTTCTCTTCTTTTTCCTTCTTTTCCGAGCCTACAGTTCCTCTTTTTGCTTTCTTTTGTTGACTTTTTAATTTTTTTCTTTTATGTTTTAAAGTGGGTCCCACCACCTTATTTTTTGACCTAGTCAAATTCTCAAATATTACAATATAAGTCTCCGTCCTTTGCTTTGCGAGTCTTCTGCAGAAAATTCAAAAAGCATATGAGTCTTAGTCCTTTGCTTTACAAGTCTTCCGCTCATCATGCCAAGAGTAGGATTGTAAGTGGGATGACCATATTTCAGTGCTCTGGTAAGCGTGTGATTTCCATGTTGAGCGTCTTAAAAATTCAAATGAACCGTAGGAGTGGGCGGATGAAGTGCATGTGATTTTGTTGTTGTTCTAATTCATGAATCTTTCATAATCCCTTGGCCCAAAAGCAGTCGTGGTAGTAAGTTCTTGGGCACCAAAAGCATTGGTTAGTAATAAGTATATTTTAAAAAATAAGGGTTAATATTATGAAAAGTCCCAAACTCCAAACTAATTTTATAACTATAAAAAACCTCAAATCGGTACATATGTGATCAATTTACCTTCTATTAAATTAGCTAAATAAAAGTTTTGACATTATGTCTCGATTTTAAGCGCGTGAAGAGGATCCGATTTTGATAGGAGTTTCATATTTGATCAAGAATTGTGGTATGCCGTTTGATAAAGTAAGAAATTAGTAAAGTAGTTTTTCACCATAGAGTTGGATTTCTAATCCGGGTAGGCTAAACGGGGCTTCACAGAGTTCTAAGTATCTCGAAAGGAATTCACTTCATTCTCCTCCCATCCTATACCTCGAGAGAAGCAAGCTTCATTGTTTTGAGCAGCACTTTAGATTAACACGGTGTATATTTAGAGTGGGAAAGGCAGCGCTTCACATTTTCATCCTCTGTTCTTTGATTTTAGCCCTTCTCTTCTCTTCTTTCTCGAGGGAAACTTTTTTTGGGAGATGATTCTGGCCAAACGGGTGGAGTCTGGGCTTTGCTGAGCCACTGTTTGAGGATTCCTCCCCTTTTGATTCCTCGATACAAGCATTTTGCTTCTCTTCTGAGTCACAAAGGCGTAAAAGAAGAAATAGAGAATATGCAATTAAAGCTGCTAATAAATAGAACAGGGGCCTTTGAAGCGTTTTTTCAAGTACCGTCCTTTTTCATGATTTAGCAAGTCAAGACATATCTACTACCCCCACAACATGAAAGTACAGAAACAGTAACTAATCAACATGGAACACGTCGCAAACCCACATTTCTAAAAAAGTAACTGAGGAAACAGTAAGCAATCAACTCCTAATCTTCCCGTGTCGTGCATATTTCTCCATCGCTTCTAGCGGAATCCCATTTTGTCGACTCTCTCTTTCAGTGAGCGCAATCTTTTCACCACATCGCTTATCTTCATTCTCTCCTGCGGCAGCTCTGCAGAACAGGCAACTCCAATTTCAAATATCTTCACCAAGCACTCTTGAACATGGGCACTAATGTTTCTTTGATTGCTCGAAGTATCTGCAATTGATGATTCTTCTGTTTCACAAAATAGGAGTTGCTGATCCGCTACATCTGCCATCCTTTCTGGCAAAGCCGCCGCGCAGTAATCGCGAAGGTTCAAAGCATCGTTAAACATGTCATGGGTGGGTTTCTTTCCCGTAAAAATCTCCAGCAGCAGGATCCCATAGCTGTACACATCGCCATCTTCCGACACTTCACTTCCCATTCCATACTCTACAGTTGGATTTTACTTGACACGTGAGATGATATCGGCAAATGATAAGGACAGGGAAGAGGACGCATGTATAGAGGCAAGGGGAAAAATTATTGGGGGGGGAAGCAATTAAGAATTCTGGATGACGTCGGCAAGTTACAGAGCATGTTAAGCATGGTTTGTCAAAGTCAGATTTTCTATTTATATAACCTTGTACTTGTACGAATAGAATGTACAACTAAATCAAATCGATGCCAAAAAAAAAAAAATGAACTAAATTGAATTTCAATCTGTTAGGTTACTATAGTTCTGTTTAGTTTTATAAGGCATAGGAAAGTAAGTCGAGATGAACGAGTCTGACCTCTCTACAAAGCTAGTGGCGATGTTTCAGACAAGAAGTTCCCTACATGCATTATTAGGGAAAGAGCTTATAAGACGACAATTAACATTAAATCTATTGCAAGTCCTACATACCTGGAGGAGCATAGCCAATGGTTCCTCTAAGTCCAATTGAGCTTGTTTGACTTGCCGGCAAATCACCAATGGCGTTTGGGAATATCCTAGCCAAGCCAAAGTCGCCAACATATCCATTCATTTGGGCATCCAGAAGAATGTTGCTTGGCTTGAGGTCACAATGGATCACTGTTGTTTGGCACTGATGATGGAGATAATCCACCGCGCATGCTACGTCGAAAGCAATGTTCAGTCTCTGAACAAAACTCAATCTATGCCTTTGCGTCCCATCCGGTGCAAGATATAGATGCAACCACTCCTCCAAGCTACCATTTTCCATGAACTCATAGATTAGAGCCTTAAATTCATTGCCCTGGAAATCAACACTGGAACAAGCTGTTAGAATCTTAACGAGGTTCCGATGCCTTATGTTTTTGAGGACTTCGCACTCTACCATGAAACTTTTGGATGCTCCTCGTTGCTTCAAGTTAAAAACCTTAACAGCCACTATTTTGTTTTCATCTGCTAGGTTCCCTTTATACACAGATCCGAAACTACCCACTCCGATCAAATTGCCAGAGTTGAACCCATCTGTTGCTTTGACAATGTCTGCATAAGACACTTGCTGAAATCCCCCTATTGATGGAGTCTCTACAAAAGCCTTACTATTCTTCCTCCTTAGCCAATAAAATGTGATCAGTAGTAATAGAAGAATCAGCGCCACTACTATCCCACATGTAACTGCAATGATAACGTAACGGGAGGTAGATGATCCGCGTTTTCCCTTGCTCATTGAACAACTTGGCAAATCTAGGATTGGCATACCGCCACAGAGCTTATCGTTTCCTTCGAGCGAAGTCGCACTCGTGTTCAGGAACACCCCTTCGCTTGGTACCTCACCCTCGAAGTTGTTGAAAGATAGATTCAGGTACTGTAATTGAAATTTCTCTAGGAATGTCGGAATAGGGCCAGAGAAATTATTACTCGACAGGTCTATATACTGAAGACCATTCAAGGAACTCAAGAATGATGAGATATTTCCTTCAAATAGATTATTTTGCATGTGAAGCTCCACCAAGCTAGTGCATCTACCGAGGCTATTGGGGATTTTTCCTGATAGTTTGTTGCCATGTATGTCTAATATGGCTAGGTGGTTCAATTTACCGATTTCTTCTGGTAAGGAACCACTCAATTGGTTTTCGGATAGATAAAAAAATTTAGATAGGGAAGAGATAGCGAAAGCTTGAGGTGGTATAATTCCACTCAAATTGTTTTGCGAAAGGTCAATCCCTAACAAGTTTTGGCATTTCCCAATACTTGGAGGAATGCTCCCTTGTAAACTGTTCCCTTTCAAGAAGAGTTCCAATAGCTTCGTCAGGTTTCCTATCGTGGAAGGAATATTCCCAGTGAGTTTGTTCATCTCAGCATTAAACTTCTTCAGCTCGATGAGATTTCCGATGGTATGGGGGATGTTGCCCATGAACTTGTTATGACCCATGTCCAACAGTTCTAGGCCACGTAAATTCCCAATGCTTGAAGGGATATTTCCAGACAATCGATTCCCCCCAATAGTCATTATATCCAACTGGGAGGATAAGTTGCCTATAGATTCAGGTAAAGTACCACCGAAATTGTTGGATTCGATTGACAAGAGCTCCAGGATTGTAGAATTGATCGATTCAAGGAATTTCAGGTCACCTTGTGCTCCACTACCTAGCTGGTTTGTTGCAATATCGAACCATTTTAGCTGATTTAGCTTTCCCATAGTAGGCACGTTTCCTGAAAATTTGTTTATTGAGATTGCTAGCTCCTTTAATTTAGTGGCATTTGATATGGAAGCCGGAATTGGCCCAGTAAATTGATTGGACGCGACATTGAGGACAACAAGATTAGGAAGAGTGATGCCTAAATTTGGAGGAAGACTCCCTTCAAGATGGTTTAAGGGAAGCTGGATGTCGACAAGAGAAGATATGTTGAAGATGGAGGAAGGGAGAGTGCCAGAGACTCCACTTGGACCAAGAAAAAGGCGCTTCAAATTTTGCAAACGGCCCAACGAGGCCGGAAATCTTCCCACAAAGTTATTATATGACGCTAAGATGCCCACCAGAGATGTGAGGTTCCCGAAGAATTCAGGGAAGTCTCCAGAGAGATTGTTGTTGGATATCCAAACTAATTTTAGCTTTAACATAGAAGCAATTGCTATCGGAACTTCACCAACTAGCTTATTACGGCTCAATATCAAATATTCTAGATTTTTGCAGCCTGAGATGTTGACAGGAATTTGACCAGAGAATGAGTTGTTCGCTAGGCCTAAGTATTTGAGTCTATACAAGTTATCGATCTCTAGGGGGATTTCGCCAATGAAATTGTTGTTTTGGATATATAATTCCTGGAGGAAGCTCAGGTTTCCAATAAAAGGAGAGAGCAACCCTACGAGTTTCATAGACGGAAGTATCAAATGGATTACCCTCGTGTGCCGACGGCCACATGTGATCCCGTGCCATTGGCAGAAATGGACAGAGTCATTCCACGTGCTGAAAACCCCGAACGGATCGTCGGATATCTTATCCTTGAACTGGAGCAATGCATCTCGATCGGTTTCGTTGGTTCTAGGCATCGAGATTGCTCTACAATAGGGCATGGGCACCACCAATGTAACGAAAGGAAGTAGACAGAGAGAAGTGATTGAGAAGGATATGAAAGAACTCATGCTTGAAATTTTTTCGACCCCTCACACTCTGAACATGGTCTATTAAGAAATGGATTGAGTTTTCGACCACAACCCCCAACTGCTAGATGTTCATTTGAAACACGGTCAGTCCACTTGGAATCCTATTGTTGGCGTGATGTGGAAGGCGTAAAGTATGTGAGTCTAGTCCCTTTCTAAAAAAAAGCAAACTCTTGCGCAAGGTTTCACTTTTAGACCATTGAGTGCTTTTAAGACTCTCAACATGGTTATCACATGCTTATGAGATGAGTGGAAACATGGTCACCCCACTTTTAATTTTACCCTTGGCATGATGCGGAAGACTCATAAAGCATATGAGTCTTAGTCCTTTGCTTTTCATGAGTCTTTCGCAAAAGACTTATAGAGCAATTCTTTTGCTTTATGAGACTTCCACATCTTGCTAAGAGTAGGATTGCGAGTGGGATAGCTATGTTTCAATCCTCTGATAAGCGTGTGATGACCATGTTGGGCATCCTAAATGCACGCAATAGTCTAAAAGCATCGCTCACTTGGAAATGCCCAAACCTAACGACGTGTAACTAAAAGAGCTAACGATCTCACAATCTTATCAATTAAATAAGAATTGATGTTAAAACCAAGTAAAATACTACAATAATAACGAATCGACTAAACGTCACCTAAACACTAACAAAACAACTTCTACACGCTAACAAATTGCGCATCTGAAGCGATTACACAAATCTAAACCCTACGTGAAACTCAACATTGAAACCTAAAATCTTGCTCCAACTAAACCATTGTGCCAAAACAACTCACGTCAAAACTCATGGCTCCAGACACCAAAAACCACCATCCACATGAAATTCGGAAGCTTTGCAACTCAAAGAAATGATTACATGGCTCAAATTTCCCAAAATTCCGAATTTAAGCACTAAATCCGAAAACTACTTTGATCGGATGAACGAGGAGATTGAGCACTTACCAGATGTTACGATACGTAATTACGTCAGGCTTGGCGAGGTGTCCATGGCTTGTATGCGCAAAGCCCTTTCTCTTTTCTCTCTTCTTGTTCTTCTTGTTATTTTTACTTCTTTCTTTCCCTTTCTCTTCTTTTTCCTTCTTTTCCCGAGCATCCACTTCCTCTTTTTGCTTTCTACTTTTCAAATTTGTTCTTTTATGTTTTAAAGTGGGTCCCACCATTTTATTTTTTGACCTAGTCAAAATCTCAAATATTACAATATAAGTCTCAATCCTTTGCTTTGCAAGTCTTTCACGGAAAATTTAAAAAGCATATGAGTCTTTGGGTGCATTTGGTTCAGTATTTCTAAGGAGCTTTTAGCCTCTAAAGCCCTCTTGGGAATCTTGGGCCGTTTCAAGAACCATTTTGAAGTAGTTTTCACAGAAAGTCGCGTGAGTAGCGCCGAAAGCCCAATGCTAATAGGGGCTAGTTTTGAGTTTTCAAAGCATTTGGCCAAATGCTGAAACTTATTTTTTTTTCCAAAACTATCATCACTCATTCTTCAAAAATTCTTATTTTTTTAAATGCCAAAATAATGCTAAAAAAATCAAATTTATATAAATGCTAAAAAAATTAAATATATTTTGGTCTTTTTAAAAATATTTATATATTTGATTTTTTTAGCATATATATTTAATTTTTTTAGCATTATTGTCAAAATTTATTTTTAAAAAGTTGCATACATTATTTTTTTCAATTTTAAACAAATAAAAATTAAAAAATTCCGATGAAGGGTTTGGTCTTTATATATATTTGATTTTTTAGCATTATTTTCAAATTTATATTTAAAAGGTTACACACATTATATTTTCAATTTTAAACAAATAAAAATTAAAAAATTTCGACGAAGGATTTGGTCTTTTTTTTATATAATTATATATATGTATTTGATTTTTTTAGCATTATTGTAAAAATTTATATTTAAAAAGTTGCATACATTATTTTTTTCAATTTTAAACAAATAAAAATTAAGAAATTCCAATGAAGGGTTTAGTCTTTTTTTTTTTTTTTTTTTAATAAATAAAATATATATATATATATATGTATTTGATTTTTAGCATTATTTTCAAATTTATATTTAAAAATTTGCATACATTATTTTTTCAAATTTAAACAAATAAAAATTCAAAAAAAAATTTTTGATGAAGGATTTTGTTTTTTTTTAAATTATATATATGTATTTTATTTTTTTTAGCATTATTGTCAAAATTTATATTTAAAAAGTTGCATACATTTTTTTTCAATTTTTAGCAAATAAAAATTAAAAAAATTCCGATAAAGGGTTTGGTCTTTTTTTTTTTAATTGTATATGTATTTGATTTTTTTAGTATTATTGTCAAAATTTATATTTAAAAAGTTGCATACATTATTTTTTTCGATTTTAAACAAATGAAATTAAAAAAAAACTAATATTAATCACCCAAATGGCTTTTCAAATGTGTTTTCTATCAAAATACATTTCTCTCAAAATTGCTTCTCAAAGCATAGTTTACCAAACGGCCTTTGCATTTACCTAAAGTCCTTTAGGCTAAACTATTTTGCATTTTCCCATGGGATTTCAAAATCTTTGAACCAAACGCACCATTTGTCCTTTATTTTATGAGTCTTCCGCTCATCATGCCAAGAGTGGGATTGCAAGTGGGATGACCATGTTTCAGTGCTCTAGCAAACGTGTGATTTCCACGTTGAGCATCTTAAAAGTTCAGATGAACCGTAGAGCGGGCTGTTGAAGTGCATGTGATTTTTCTGTTGCTTTGATTCACAAATCTTTCATAATTCCTTGGCCTAAAAGCAATCCCGGTAGCAAGTTCTTGGGCACCAAAATCATTAGTTAGTAATAAGTATATTTAAAAAAATAAGGGTTAATATCACGAAAAGCTCAAAACTCCAAACTAATTTTTTAACTATCAAAAACCTCAAATTAGTACATCTGTGATCAATTTACCCTCTGTTAAATTAAATTAATATCATGAAAAATCACAAACTGATATGCTTGTGACAAACGGAGGGTAAAAACCAGTACTCTCGTTAACTGCCACGTATCATCCAACTTAGTAATTCGACGATAAAATTTTGTAAAAACAAGCGGAGAATAAGTTTTTCACAGGTTACCGGTTTGAGGTTTTTCATAGTCAGAAGATTAATTTGGAGTAAACTTGTCATAGGTATATTAATTTAGGGTTTTTCTTGGTATTTAACCCAAAAACTAATAGAAATCAATCAAAATAGCAACGGCCCACATATTGCATTAGGCTTGCCTTGGTTGGTTGGGCTTGTTCTACTTTTTAATTGGACCCCAATTCACTATGATAGGCCGAGTGTGCTTGTACTACTCTTCAATTGTCATGAACTGTAGGGGGTTATTGTTGCGACATCCGAGACATGTCGTCGACCCGTTTCTTTTCGATTTTGTTTATTATGAGCATGCAAAAGCATGTACACCAACCATCTCCTAGACAACACAATAATGAAATAGCCAGGAAAACACTACACAAAGCATACTGCTATTTTATTACATCAGTATATTTATAAGTCCTTTTCTACGAGTATTTTCTTATTTACATTAATCTTTTATCAACTGTAGGTCATGGGATTCCTATCTCCTCTAGCATGGCCTCGACTCCTAATGGGTAAGACTTCCATACCTACAAATATGAGGAAAAACAATGAGGTGAGTTGAACACTCAGTGTGTAAAATCACTAATCCCCAGATAAGAGGACGTCTCATCATAGAATCAAACATATGAATTTCAACCTCATTCAGGCATCGATAGCAACTCAATAGCAAATCCATTGCATTACCTTGACTATGTGCATGTGAAGGGAAAAGTGCCATAAAAGTCCTAAACCTTTTATCTTTGTGCCGATTTAGTCCTAAACCTTTTTTTGGTGCCAATTTAGTCCTAAACCTTTTTACGCTGTGCCAATTCAGTCTTTTCCGGCCAATTTAAGCCGGATTTTGCTGACTGGACGCCGGCCGGCTGACATGGCCTGAATGGCGCTGACGTGGACAACTTTTAATAATATTTTAATATTTATGAATTTTTTTCTCTTTTTTCTTTTTCTTTTTCTTTTATTTTTTATTTTTATTTTTATTTTTTTCTTCCAGTCAGTCGCCCCATCTCAACCGATATTGCGCATCTAAACCGGAGCCACCCCCACCGTCGTCTCCATCGGAAATGGTCCTCCATCTTCGTCGTCTTTGTGGTCATCTTTACCCGTCATTGGCCTTGAGCAAATGGCCAAAAATCAGGGGAAAAATCAGGTAAAAATAGAAATCTCTCGAGAAAAAAAAGAACTTGCAGGAAAAATCTTTGAGACAAAGAAGGGGGCAGTGGGTCTCTTGTACTTTTAGCCAAACGACATAAAATTTGGAGGGATTTACAGAGCAACATGGGTAAAAAATCAGTGGGTCTCTTGGCCGAAAGGTAGAAGACATGACCGCAAACGACTTGAATTTTGGGAAATCTGTGGAAGCTGGGGAAGAAAGAAAGAAGAAACCTGAATGCCGAAGCTCTCCCATTCTTCATCGCAGCTCGTCGGGAGAACGGGGAAAAAATTGAACCAGAAATCCAAAATCTGCCCGCGACTTCCTCTCTTCCGCTTCGTCTTTCCGGCGGCCCAGCTCCAGATCTGGAGCAGAGCCTCGTCCATGGCGATGACAAGCAAGGTCGAGATCCGGTTGTGATTGGGCTCCGGCGGTGTTGGGGATGGGGGCGCAACTCAGCTCGCCGACGGCGTGACTACTGCGGCGGGGGGTAAGGGCTCGTGGAAGGAGGATCGCGACGGACCGGCGAGGTCGGCCTCGACCTCGTCGGCCGTCGCCTCTGGCCGGTCGCTGAGGTCCGGCCACGGGCTGGAGGAAGAAGAGAAGCAGAAAAATAATAAAATAATAAAAATATAAAAATATAAAATAAAATTAAAAAAATTAATATTATTAAAATATTATTAAAAGTTATCAACGTCAACGCCGATCAGGTCACGTCAGCCGGCCAGCGTCTAATCAGCAAAATCCGACCAAAATTGGCCGGAAAGAACTGAATCGACACAACATAAAAAGGTTTAAGACTGAATCAGCACCAAAAAAAGGTTTTGGACTAAATTGGCACAAAAACAAAAGGTTTAGGACTTTTTTGGCACTTTTCCCTGCATGTGAACAACTTCGTTTACTTGTTATGCAAGTACTACCAAATTCATCAAAACGAAACATAGAAACATGCACACCGAATCCATCAATTCATCCGAAATAACATTGGGCATCCAAAATCTATCAAGCATCCTGTTCTTATGAATGAGGCAACATCACACGCCATTTGGGATAGAGGCATGTTTTCGGACCATTCCTCATCCTAAATCGATATTGTCCTCTTCGGGCCGTGCTCTTGGATCATCCCCCTTCAAGGCTTTGTCCTTGGCATAGCAAAAACTACTACCAAGATGTGTTGATGGTTTTTATTTTTCCTTTGTGGTACGTCACACATCATTTGGGGTAGAGGCATGCTCTTGGACTATCCATCATCCCAAATTGGTATTGTCATCTTTGGGGCGTGCTCTTGGACCATCCCCCTCAAGGATTTGTCCTTGGCGTAGCCAAGATGCATTGATGGCATTTATCTTTCCTTTATGTGACCACACATCATGCATCACACAATCTGATTCATTATCCTTTTTTTATCTTGGCCAATGCAAACAAGGCCAAGGCATGCTCATGTAAGTGTATGTGTCATGATCTAAGACAACATAACTACTAATAAGCTATTGTATGTGTCATGACCTAAGACACCAAATGTTTTGTTCACCAAACCGATGTTGCCGACGACACATGCTCCGAAGTAGCCTTCCTCCGATGAGTGCCCGCTTCCCATCTCGGGTTGGGACACATTCCCCTTTTGATCTTTGCTCATCCTCTGCAGGATTTTGCTGCCCCACGACAAGCTCTTTGCTCCTACCGATAGCTCTGTGAAGATGTCGCTCGGCCAGTACCCGAAGGCCTCATCTAGGAACATTAGCTATCAGTGCTTCGTCGCGCGGTCCTGCAATGAAATCGAGACGTGTTATAACCAGGATAGGGAAGGCTTGGTGATTCATGGCAGAGAAAGATGAATGCTTGATGTGGTATAGCGAATTCCTAGAAAGAAGGAACTTTCTGAGTTCTCATTTCGTAGTGTTTGCACACCCCAGGAGAGTAATATATTAGAGATGGGATTACAGTTTCATTTTTATGCAAAAAATAAGGTTGTTCAGGTGAACACTCCCATAAATAAACTCGCCGCAAGCATTGATGCACGCGTGCATGAGGATATATATGTTGATGAAGAGAACGATATCGACATAAAGTGTATCCGATTAGAAAGCGAATTCCCCAGAAAAATCTGGAGTGGGAGATGGTGCTGTTGAAGGGGATCGCTGTTTACGGAGAGAGGGCTTACGATGCCCCTTAAGTACTGGTGTTGGCTCACTTGCACAAACTCGGGACAGATATGAATGAAGCAGCCTGTTTTCATGAAGTTTTCTCTTTGGAAAAATAGATAGAATGTCTCAGTAGACAGGCTTCACAAGAAAAAAGATTGAAGAGATGAAGAAAAACGGCTTTTTCGAAGGAGGTATCGGAGTTTTGACTTGATGGACCAAGTCAGGCCCATCCGTCTATATTGGGCCAAACCCGGACCATAAGGGAAGGGCCCATTAGAGGAACGGGACAGTTATTTTTTAAGTGAAAATAACTGTTGTATAAATATGAAAAAGGAGGAACATTGAGAGATAGAATGAAACAGTACGTTCTTTTCCTTTCCTTGAGACAACGGTATACTCCCTCTTGAAGAATGGAACTCCAGGGCTTTTATCAATTCTTCCAAGACTGCAACAAGTATTTAATTTGTGGCAAATAAGGTATATCCGTCTTCGTGATATGTCCATCTTCGTGATATGTCTTTGATTGTTGTTACATGTTTTTTAGGCACGTTTTTGCATTTGTTTTTGGTATTCGATCATTCAAGTATCGGTTCGTTTTTCAAGAATCCGTTTCTGACATTAGTATTAGAGCGATGTTGTTCATGTTTCCCAATCATTGTTGACGTTTATAATTTGTTTCGATTGAAATTTTCAAAAACGTCGCCATTGGATGCTTGGGGATGGAAATCCCAACATCGCCTACTGTTCGCCCCTCCTTTTTTGATTTTTCGTGAATCAAAATTTATTTTTGATAGTGTAGGTCGTAACTCTAGTCAAGATGAGAAAAATGACGGGTGGCATGCCGCCGGGGACCGCCGGACACGATCTCATGCACGGTAAATTGCAAGCACGTGTGCTGCATGCACGCAGTAACCGCACACATGTGCACGACACACACGCGGCAACCGCTGGCGCCTGCGTGGCACACGACTAAGTGATTTTATAGTTTTGCCCCTATTTTCTTTATAATATTACGATTTTACTCCTATATGTTGTTTTTACGATTATGCCCTTATTGTTTGATGTTATTACTGTTTTGCCCCAAATTGACTTGTTAACCCGACCCAAATGACCCATTGACCTGACCTCAATCATCCGTTGACTGTTTACCGGAGTTGACCACCATTGACTGGCCGTTGGCCTCATTGACTAGTGTTGACCGGCAAAAAAAAAAGAAAAAAGAAGAAGGAAAAATGTGTTTTTCAATTTTGTTCATTATGGATTATATGTAATCTCTTTTATTTTGCATTTGTTGTGGAAACAATGATGCGTTTTGTACACACGCCTGTATTCTCGAGAACGAACGAACATAAGGTGAGAATTGAAAGGCTAAAAATAGAACTAGCTAATTATCGACAGAACAACGATGATGTAATATCACACATTGTCAGGGTCAATCGAATGATACAATAAATCATATGGAATGGTTATCTCATGCCAAATTTCAGAAGGTGCAAGCCCTAATGAACACTATTCCATCAAAATGGCAAGCAGTGTTAAATTGCCTATGGGAGGTCAACGTGGTCCCGGATTATAAAAGGCTTGCAGTAGTTTTTGTGAGAGAATATTATAGAATTGAGGTAACCAAGACTTCAACTCTCAAGTTGAGTGTTACTTGACACAAAATGAACGCGCCTTGGAGGAGCCATAAAGGCTCTCCAAAAATCTTTCCGTGGTTCACCAATGTGCCTTTAAAATTCTTAGAGAAATTTACTAAGAGATTATAAGAGACTTTCCCCAGTTTATGAGATAGATGATCCAATGTTATCTACTGTTGTAAATTATTATGTTAATTTACAATTATTTGTGGAAAATTCAAGAAAGTTTTAGTGACCCTGGTGAACTTATTTTTTGCTTAAATGTTTATATTATTGATAATTTCAAGTTATGAGTTTTGGATGATGATTGGACTCTAAAGCCTTGTTTGAAATTATTCATTAGTATGATTAGTTTATGCAATATAGATGCATAAATGATAGGCATTAATGATTTGTGCATGTGTGTCTAATATGTTCAGATCCAAATGGCTTCAGCAACTAAGAGCATAGTCGTTGAATTGAACAAAAGCGAGAAGTTGAACGGCGATACTTATGAAATATGGCATATGAAAATCGAATATGTGTTGGAAGAGCAAAAGGCACTAGAGGCTCTTAACATGATTATGGAAAAACCTAAAGATGGGAACACTGTATAACACAAAAGAGATAATGATGCATTTGCTGCATGGAAAAGAAAGAACTCCCTTATTCCCATTATGTTGCTAAGCAGCATGGAGAATGATGTCATGCGAGTTCAAGCATTTTGAGAATGCCAAAGAAATATGGGAAGCATTGGTAGCAAGATTTATTCATACATTGGTGACTAAATTGAGATAGTTCACTATAAGGTTTGACTCTTACAAGAAGCCTAATGGTTAGATCATGAAACAATACTTGAGAAAGATGTGAAATATGATTAATGAGTTGAAGGATGTTGGCTACGTTATGACTGATAAGCAACAAGTGCAGGCAGTGATCCGTTCCTTGCCTCATAATTGGAAGCATATGAAGGTACTCTTGAACCATAATGAGAATATTAAAACCTTTGAGGATGCAGTGTGTCATCTTGAGCTAGAAGAGGACCGCCTCCTGGTGGCTGGGCCGGAAACTGACATTTATTATGCTGATTCTAGCTCATAGGGGACTTTGAGCTCCAAGCACAAGCGTCATGATTCGTTCAAAAGGTGAAAAGGCAAGGGAACGAGCTTTTCGGGAAAGAAACCAAGGGTTCACCAACATGAGAGAGGAAAGCGTTCTCGAGTGAAGAAGTTATTAAGGGTGAAGTGTTATAACTATGGCCAAAAGGGTCACTATACTCGCAACTGTGGCAAACAAAAAAAGGTAAATACCCCTGTATTCTTGAGAACTTTGCTTATGTCTCAAGTTCTACATTCTTAATTGAATTTGATCCTTTGTGAACTGTAGATTCGGGAGCAACTAACCGTGTAGCGAATGATAGAGAATCTTTCGTGGAATTGCGATTGGAACGAAATGGATCTATGTAGGAAACAATTTTAAAGCTGAAGTAAAAAGGATTGCACCTACCAATTAAATATGCGTGATGGATGCACTTTGTTCTTACATGATATATTATATTCTCTGGAAATTCGTTGAAATTTAGTGTCTATATTAGTGTCGGTTAAACTTGATTTCAATTTAAACTTTCATAATAATCGTGTGGATTTGTATTTGAATATAAACTACTATGGTTGTGATTTTTTTCTGGATGGTTTTATTGTATTGATGTTGATTATGGTCATGTCAATGTTTGTTATTCCCTCTTCACTTCTTTTAATTCATATGGTAATGATGTGAATGTATGGCATGCTAGACTTGATCATATTGACCAATAATATATGAATAGACTAGCTAAAGAGGGCTTGTTGGGCAATATTGAAAAAGTGGATTTGCCCATATGTGAACATTGCATAGTAGGGAAAACGACAATGAAACTATTTGAAAAAGGTAAAAGAGCTGAATTTCCTTACAATTAATCTATTCTGACATTTGTGGTCCAATGAATGTGAGAGAGAGGCATAAGACTGTTTATTTCATCACGTTTATATATGATTATACTCGATTCGGACATGTCTATTTGATTTCTCTTAAATAAAAAATATGGAGTTGTTTCAAGAAGTTTATGAACTTGGTAGAAAATGAACTAGATAAGAAAAGAAAAGCATTAAGATCTGATCGAGGTCAAGAATATCCATATAATGAGTCCAGAAATTTATGTGATGAAAAAAGAATAGAAAAACAGTTGTCTATTTCCTATACTTCCCAACAAAATAGTGTTGTGGAAAGAAGAAATAGAACCCTATTGAAAATTGTTAGGTTCATGATGGCGCATGCCAACTTACCCTATCACATTTTGGGGTGATGTTTTATTAACTGCTGCTTATATACCTAATCGTGTGTTTTCAAATCAACCACTTCCACTCCATATGAGTTATTGACATGAAAAAAATCCAACTTAAATTTTCTTAAACTGTGGGGTCGTGCTATCTATATTCATGAGCCATCTCACAAGTATGAGAAATCAAGTCTCAAAGACAAGAAAAATATTTTTATAAAATACTCAAAACACTTGAAATGATATGTGTTTATAGGTGAGCAGAAAAGTGAGAGTATAATTGAATTTGAATTATAAGGTGTCACATTCTTAGATGATGAATTTCCTAAAAATGGCAAAATAGGTGAGAATTAATCCCTATTCGAAACATTGGATCAAGATAATGAACTTAATAGAGTTCGTGCAAGTGGAAGTAATATAATTGAGGAATTAAATTCGACTCATTCTCAATTACAACTACCTAATGAGATGATATCATCATTATCTAATCCGAGTGGAAGCATAATGGAGAATAATGTACAAAGTGTACAATCTCCCGTACGGCGAACAAGTGGCAAAAATATTCCCCGTCGACGTTTTGACATTGAAGGGGTAACTTTTATGGTTACTCCATAAAAATAAGATGAGCTAAGGAATATAAATGAGGCTCTAAATTGCCTTAATAAGGAAAAATGGATGCATGCAATGTAAGAGAAATTGAGTCAATGAAGTCAAATCATGTTTGTGAACTGGTCGATCTTTCAAAATGACGCAAAGCCATTGGGAATAAGTAGGTTCTTAAAATAAAGCGTAAAGTTGATAACTCAATAGAGAGACATAAGGCTCGTCTTATAACGAATGGATATAATTAATGGGAATGAATTGATTATGAGGAAACATTTTCTCCTGCAATGAGATTTACCTCAATTTGCTTTATTCTGGCAATAATAACTAGTATGGATCTTGAGAAGACTGTTTTTCTCAATGGAGAATTAAAAGAACAAATTTATATGAACAATCCATTGGTTTCATTTTAAAAGGCCAAAAATAAAAGGTATGTCGATTTTTTAAATCAATATATGGCATTAAACAGTCATTGTGACGATTAGGGGTGAGCATCGGTCTAGGGTTAATCTTGGACCAACCATGGACCGGCAACCGACCCAACCCTGCCGGTCCTAGTCTGATTCCCAAGGAGACTAGGTTGGTCCTTGGTACTGGGATTCCTGGACCAGTACTATGTGGGTTGATCCTCAATCCTGGGGATTCAGAATCGGTCTAATCCAAACCAACCTTGACTCTATATATCTAATATTTTATTTATAATTTTTTTATATAGAGAAAATCCTAAAATAAACGACGTCAACAATATTAAACAACTCCTTAGTGAGGAATTCAAGTAATTTTACACTATTCTTTAGTAACTTAGATTTTTAATGTCTTTTATGGCCTCAACGGCCATAATTTATAAGGAGGAAAATGTTTTTGTGAGGAATCCCCACGGCCTCCAAAATGGTATAAATAGCTTTTCACGGCATCCTTTTCTAGTACTCGTTATATTCTGTCTTAGTTGTCCTCTTAATCTTCAATTTGCCAAAATCAAAAGAAACAACTTCTTCACTCGCCACTCGACACTCGCCTCACTCGCTTTGGGTCACTCGTGCCGCTCACCTGACTTGTTGCTCCCCGCTTGATGCTCATATCACTCGATGCTCGCTACTCGTCTCTCTTATCGGTTGAATTGGACCGAACTCACTAGGTTGGTTCGGTCCTCGCTTGCCTTTTCAAGGAATACAAAAAATGAAATAAATAAAAAATTATCGATTGGTTCCGGGTTGACCTTGGAACCGGATTGAATCCACTGGGTTGGTCCGATCCTTGATCCCAAGCCTAATAGGGTCAGTTCTTGGTTCCGAAAATTGAGGACCAACACTATGCGGATTACTCTTAAGGTTAGAGGGTGGACTAACCCAACCTGGACCATACTCACCCCTAGAGACAATGGTATGTATGTTTTCATAATACCATAATGGCATATGATTTTACAATGATTGATGAAGATCATTGTGTATATATCAAAAGATCCAAAGATCAATTTGTGATCATATCATTATATGTTGATGATATATTGATTGCCGAAAGCAAAATGAAGTTTGTTAATACTATCAAGAGTTGGTTGTCTTCCAATTTTGAAATGAAAGACATGCGTGGGGCTACATACATTCTTAGAGTTAAGATTTCAGGGGCTCGTTCGAAGAGATCATTGTCTATTTTGCAAGAAACGTATATAAACAAGATTCTTGAACGATTTCGTATGCAAGATTGTAAACCCATAAATAATCCTATTGCAAAGGGTGAAAGATTGAGTCATAAAATGTATCCAAATATTCCACAAGAAAAGGAACAAATGCAATGTGTTCTTTATGCTAGTATTGTTGAAAGCTTAATGTATGTTATGATGTGTACAAGACCTAACATATATTTTGTAGTTGGAATGATAAGTAGATACCAATCCAATCTAGATCAAACACGTTGAAAAGTCGTTAAAAGAATACTGAGGTATCTGTAGGGAACTATTGATTATACGCTGAGTTATCAAGGAAAAGACCTGCGACTTGAAAGCTACTCAAATGTTAACTGGGTAGGAGATTTAGATGAAATGAAATCTACCTCTAGAATTGTTTTCTTACTGAATAATGGTGACATATCTTGAAGCAATAAGAAACAAACGTGTCTAACCTTGTCCACGATGGAAACTGAGTTCTTGGCATTATTAGCAGCAATACAAAAAGCTGTTTGGCTTAAGAGATTTTTAGATCATTAAGATGTTATTAAGAATGCTGCAAATTTATTGTTAGTTAATTGTGATAGTCAAACAG
The DNA here is from genome assembly GCA_014182565.1 of Eucalyptus marginata. Classification (NCBI taxonomy): domain Eukaryota; kingdom Viridiplantae; phylum Streptophyta; class Magnoliopsida; order Myrtales; family Myrtaceae; genus Eucalyptus; species Eucalyptus marginata. Next base: position 5,205,144 of record CM024587.1, read on the forward strand.
TAATAGTGTACACCAATGATCCAAAATATCATGGTAAGATCAAATATATAGATATCAAGTATAATTTTATCAAAGATATGGTTGCATGAAAAGATGTGAATTTATAGTACATATATACTCATAGAATGATAGCAGATCCTACGATGAAGTCAATATCTAGAAATGTGTTCTATGACCATGTAAAATATCTAAAATTGTGTAGAGACTAATATACTAAATATTGGAATTTCCCTTGAATGTTCACATTTAATTAATATGTGTTTCATTATTAATGTCTATGAGTCTTTGTTTGATGTTTATGCATCTTAATGCTTAGTATATTATATAAAATTGAGAAAATATATCAGACAGATAAGAGATTAGTTCACTCACATCGGTAATCATCTATATTTGCTATGTGATAAATAGAAATGAAACGGTTTTTGAGTATATTATCTAGATGATAATCAAGAGTTCAAGCTTATAATATAGATATCGCCTTAATTGTGTTAAAATGATGGCATAATATTTACTTTATCTGAAAGTAGGATAACCTACATGTTTTATTTTATTTGTTTTTAATACCAGATGTGATTTCTGATGAATTTTTTGAAGTAGTAAATAGGTGAACTCAAGTTAGACATTAGGTTTGTTTGAACTATCATCTGTATAGTATTGAAAATGAATACATATGCTCCATGGGAAACGAGTTAATACCGTAATACGTATTCCATATGACGTATGCATGAGACGATCAATAAGAGTGGCAAAAATTTTGATTTCAACTTTTATGCCGTGTGAGGAACTTAATTTTGAATTCAACTTTTAGAGTTCCTCATAACTCTTACTTGTTCTCAATATTTATATTCAATATTTGCTATCTTAGAATATTGTCAATGATCATGAATTGATTCGATCTAATTGAACATTTTTAGAAAAGCAAGTTGAACTGAAATTGAAAGTTTAGAGAAAAAAGAAAGATCGAGTTTGGGATATCACATTCTAGCTTTGTATTAACTAGTCGACCAATTATGATTGTTTTTTAGATAATCATAATTGTGAATACAATATATCATTATTAAAAAGAAATCAATAGAGATATAAATGTGATCGATGGATTTAAAGTATTGCATACTATATCTACTAAAAAATGTGATACTCATTTTGAGCTATTATATATTCCTAACATATGTATGACAACTAGCTCTCGAAGTATATTGGTTACACGGATTATAACTGGGATGATGTTGTAAAGAGGATAAGAAAGAGTTTTGTTCGGCTCATTATGTAGAGTGAGAGATAATGGGTTTTTTATTTGATGGGTCAAGTCAAACTTGTTCACCCATGTTGGGTCAAACCCAGCCCATAAGGGAAGGGTGCATAAGAGGAAGAGGCCAGTTATTTTTTAAATAAAAATAAATACTGTATAAATATGAAAAAGGAGGAACGTTGAGAGATAGAATCCTTCCCTTGAGACAACAGTGTACTCCTTCTTAAAGAACGAAATTCCAGGGTTTCAATTAATTCCTCTAAGACTGCAACGAGTACTTAATCTGTGGCCAAAAGGTATATCCGTTTTCGTAATATGCCTTTGATCGATATTACATGTTTTCTAGGCACATTTTCGTGTTTGTTATCGGAATTCAATCTTTCGAGTATTGGTCTATTTTTCAAGAGTCTGTTTTCGACATGACTAATGAAAACTCATTAGTACAAAAGTGCATCGATAGATTACCGTCCCAAGTGCAACAAACCGCGCAGTGCTGTTGCCAAACACGGTCAGGTTCACCTGCCGACATGAAAGATTTAAGCTTTCAAATTCTCTGGATTTGCCGATAAAATGCTGTAGAATTAATGGGAGAAGAAGGGAATTTCTCACCGTCCATCCTGCCCCAGCAACATCGAGGTTTTTGTCGCCGGAAAGACCAGGTTAAACCCAAATCTAAGCTCCGCTCGCCTCAGTCGGGGATCTCAACCATAGGGTTCCCCACGTTCGCCCACCCTAATATGCCTGTGTAATCACCTTTCTCGCCCATTATAGTAGCATAGGCATCCTGCACACGCGCGCGCGCGCATATATTTATATATGAACAAAGTTATCTTAATGCAAAAAGGAAGTGCAATTAGCCGAATAAAGGAGATCCCGTTGCAATGTAATGCAAATAATATGTTAATTCGCCTCATTAAAATGCCAATTCAGAAAGTATCAACTTGTCATCTTCTGTCAAAATAATTGCTTCTCCTCTCGAATTTTCCAAATGAATATATTAGCATAGTTGCCTTGCCTTCAACCTCTACTAGAGAGGATCTGAATCCAAACCCATAACCCCTACAGTTAACCGTTGCGTTGCCTTTGATCGTGATATTAGTCCTCAAGATCGGAACCGTTCCTCGTGACAATTTGCGCTTTTTAGCTCAATCTTCGCTTGTCTGCTCCAATCATCCTTGGCCTTGATCCTCTCGGGCAACGAACTGTGCTCCATCTGTATCAAAAGGGACAGCATCAGGATCAACTTACATAATATCTCTTGTAACATTAGAAACTTTCAACTATTCTTCAGCATCCAATCGACTCCAACTGATACGGAGTTTTTCCGGCATCAGGTGAAAGGGCTCGGTAATGCGAATCAGACTCGGTTTCTGAACTGTCATGCTGATCAATGTGGAATGTGGATATAATATGCGCAATGTGCTGTGCATTGTTGGAAAGCAAAACCTGTCTCTTGTGACCCTTTAGAAGGGGATAATCCAAAGCAGGCTGTTTCTCTATGTCAACACAATCAATCACATCTCCATTTTCGGTCTGCCAAAACATCAAGTCAAACTCATATGGCATCCTTCATGTCACGGATATTCATAGAAAGTATATCAGCATGAGACTGGATAAACCAAGAACCGCAATTGTCTTCGCGGCATTCCTGCTTTCTCACAGGACAACTCTTCGTCCACGAACAAACAGCACGACCGGCGAATGATTGACTAGGAATAACGCGAGGAACAAAATGGCGAGTTTGCTCAGAGAAGCCATGGGAATTTGCTCTTGTTCCAAGCAAATCCCTGGACCAAAATGAGTAAACCCTCTTGTAACTCTAGCTTCATGGATTACCATCTATGAGAGACCCCTCTTATAATTTACATGGGGATTCTTTTCTTTTTTGGTCCTCTCTTGGATTCTCAAATTTGGACATGATTGAGCATTGATTCTCAACTTTTGTAGAAGGGAAAGATGTGCTGCGAATGCGGTAATTTTCTGGCACTTTGCTGACAACATATTGATTGGAGGTGTACCGTGCCAGTGAGAATGCAGAATTGGTATATTGGAGGCAGTCCTTACCTTGTTCCATGGATCTTAGGTTAGCAATTTTCCCTTTGTTTTTTTTTTTTTTAATGGTGAGATGTTATAATAATCTTGCTTGATGATTTTATGATTAAAAAAACAGCTCAAGTGTCAAAACTTGACGCGGTGTAATATTTAAAATGTCAAAAGTTAAGAAAATGATACTTAAGTGCCACTTTTTTTTTTTTAAATAGAATACCTGAGTAACAAGTCCGACGAACCCCACTGGAAATTTTATATGGCAATTTTTTATTAATATTGCTTGTCTACATGGGTCACAGGCCCTCGTAGTTGGTCAACTAAGGTCACTGGCCCCTAGCTTGGTGACAACGGGGAGGTGGCGGCGAGGGTTGAGCCCTCGGCCACTTGCAATCTTCATCTTCTTCCTTATTTTATTTTATTTTAATAATTTTATTTATATAAATAAATAAAATTATTTTTAAATTTAATTTAATTAATATTTATATTAATTATCTAGCCATGTTGGCAAAATGACATCATTTTTTCACAAATCTAGCCATGTTAGCGTGCAAAACGATGTCATTTTGCACTTACTTCATCGAAAAAATGCCACATATGTATTTTGGTTGGATTTTCTTGTCGTGGCACTTAATTAATCCATTTTATTACGATTTTGGTACTTAAGTGTCATATTTCTAACTTTTGGAATTTAAGTGTCTCCCAACTTTTGGCATTTAAGGCTACACATGGTAACGTTTCTATTTCTTAAAATTTCTGTTCTTTTGTTCCTCGGAACAAAAAAGAATAGAAACCCGTTTGGTAATGCCAAATTGTTTTCTATTCCCAGAATAGAAAATTAGCCTAGGAATAGATTTAGAGTAGAAACGAAAAAAAAAAAAATTGCTTCTTGTTCTGGGAACAATTTCTAGAAATAAGTCAATTTGTTTTTCTTTTATTCTTTTCTTTTGCCGCAACCACCTTCAACCGCACGGAGCCACCATCGCCCGCCCGCCCGCCGCTGCTGCCCGCTGCCGCCGCCAGTCGCCGCCCGCCGCCGCCACGCCACCGCCCGCCGCCGCCGCCGCCGCCGCCGCCACGGCCCATCGGCCGCCAACGACTACCGGCCGCCAGCCACCGGGCCGCCAACCAACGGCGGTGGCGGGCGGCGGCCGGCGATGGGCAGCGGCAGTCGGCAGTTAGCGGTCGGCGATCCATGAGTAAGAATAAAAAACGAATAAATACAAAAAAAAAAAAAAAACTGTTGCGTTACCAAACGCATTTCTATTCTTTTTCTATTCCAAGAGTGGAAATTTTGTGTAGTTACAAAACGAGTTTTTTTACTCAGAAATTGTTTCTTGGAATAGAAATAGAAAAAAACTATTTCTGAAAAAAAAAAAAAAAAAAAAACTCTTTCTCAGCCCAGAAGCGTTGTCATGCACACCCTAAATGTCTCCTGTGCCAAGTTTTGGCACTTTAGATATCTGAGACTCATTCAATTTGAATGAAGTCAAGAAGTTTTCCATCATATTACGATTGAACTAAATGAAGGTCCGTGCCATGCACAAACAAGTGGAATTTCTTATATTGTTAATTTTGTGATATCTAGAATTAACCTTTCTAGAGTGGGCATATTGGACTCTAATGCGTGAACCACTATAGTTTTTCTCTTGATAAGCCCACTCCTTCTTTTCTCTTCATTCTATCTTCCCTTTTCTCCTCTTTACTTCCTTCTCCTTTCCTTTTATTAAACCGAATTCTTACTAAATTTTTTGCAAAGTGCCCGTGATAAATGTTCATTACTCACTTAATAAAGACGTCAATGTTGTAATTTTAACGTTTCATCACTCAAGCAAGACCTTATCAGATATGAGTGATCTGTCTCTAAAGAAACTCTTAGTTTGAAGTAGTCTTTTGACGATTGTAATTTGAGTTTGGTTAAAAGAATGCAAATGCAGCGTGCTGCCGATTGGATAACAACCTATTTTTGACAAAAAAGCGGGCAGTTTTACCTATTAGAACATCGCCACAACGTCAACATGAGCGTCCCAGAAGGCTGAAGTAGCCCCATTCTTACAGGAAAGATTATACCAGGAAAGTAATTGGAAAGATGTATTAAACTCGATTAACTATGCTTGTTAATCTTAGATGAGGTCCTCCAAAATCTACGGTCAACTCCCTCCAAAGTAGAGGGTCAACACCGTAGCACCCTCGCTGGCCCCAACCCTCACGTCATAGTGCTCCCTCGAGGTGGTCATGAAGGTGAGGGATTTCGGCTCTGATTTTTCAAGTGTCTGGTTCACCAAACCAAGGCTGTTGACGTAACATGTTCTCGAGAAGCCTTCCGCCGGCAGGTGCCCGCTTCCCATCTCAGGCTTCGAAGCATTCCCTTTGTGATCTTGGCTTCGACTCCTGCTCCGCAAGATTTTGCCGCCCCACGACAGGCTATCAGCTCCTGCTGATAGCTCTGTGAAGATGTCGCTCGGCCAGTACCCGAAGGTCTCACCTTGGAACAAGTGCTTTGTCGTGCTGTCGTGCAATGAAACTGAGACGCGTTATAGTGGGACGGGGAAGGAATGGTAATACGAGGCAGAGAAAAATGAATGCTGGATGTTGTGTAGTGCATTCCTAGAATGAAGGAACTTACTGAGCTCTCACTTCACAGTGTTTGCACCCGTTAGGAGACCGACATATTAGGGATGAGATTGTAGTTTCATTACTAATAGTTGAGGCGAAACTCCCTTATTAAATAAACTTGCAGCGTGCATTTCTGCACGTACATATGATGCTCGCACACATGCATGACTATGTATATGCTGATGAAGAGACCGATATCAAAGGGGATTAGAATGCGAATTTACCTGTAAAATCAGGAGTGGGGTCTGGTACTGTCGAACAGGATCGCCGTATACCAAGAGAGGGCCTATGACACCCCCTAAGTACTGGTGTCGGCTCAGTTGCACAAACCCAGGACGCTTATGATTGAAGCAGCCTGTTTTGAAGTTGTCTCTGGAAAAAACAGACATGAAATATCTCAGTAGAGACAGGCTTCACCAGAAAAAGATTGAAGAAACGAAGAAAAACAGCTTTTCCATAGACTGTCGAAGTTTCGAGCAATGAAAATTCATTAGTACAAAGAACAAAAATCGCAATATATACTTCATTAGATAGAGCGATCGAAGCTGGATTACCATCCAGAATATTACAAACCGCGTGCTGTTGTCGCCAAACACTGGTCGGGTTCACCTGTTAACACAAAAGATTCAAGCTTTCAAATTTTCCAAACTTCCCTATAAAAGTAATCCTACCTGCTGTAAAAATTTGTGGGAGAAGAAGGAAAGTCCTCACTGTCCATCTAGCCCCACCAACATTGAGGTTTTTTTCACCAGACAGACCAGTTTGAGCCCAAATGTAAGCTCCACTCGCCTCATCAGTGATCTCAGCCTTAGGGTTCCACACGTTCACCCACCCTGTTATGCCTGGGTAACCACCTCTATCGCCCATTATACTGGCATAAGCATCCTGCACCCGCATATGCGCGTGCAACACAAAGTTAACTTCATGCAAAAAGAAAGCGAAATTAGCCGAATGAAGGAGATCCCGTCACAATGTTACGCAAATAATATGTCAATTGTCGTCATTAAGGTATCAACTTGTCATCTTCTTTCAAAATAATTGCTTGTCCTCTCGAAATTTCGAAACACAAATATATTAGCACAGTTGCCTTCAACCTCTACTAGAGATGATCTGAATCTGAACCCGTAAGCCCAACAGTTAAGCCGTGGCTTGACTTTAGTCTTGATATTAGTCCTCAAGATCGGAGCCATTCCTCGTGGACAATTCACGCTCTTTAGCTCTATCTTCGCTTGTCCACTCCGATCATCCTCGGTGTCGATCCTCTCAGGCAACAAACTGGGCTTCATCTGTATCGAAAGGGACAGCATCAGAACCAACTTACATATTATCTCTGGTAACGCTAGAAACTCTCGACTATTCATGAGCGTCCAATCGAGTCTAAATGATACAAAGGTTTTTTCTGGCATCAGGCGAAAGGGCTCGACAATGCGAATCAGACTTGGTTTCTGAACTATTTTGATGATTGATGTGGATATAATATGCATAATGTGCTGTGCATGGGTGGAATGCAAAACCTGTATCTTGTGACCCTTGAGTAGGGGATGATCCAAAGCAGGCTGTTTCTCTATGTCAACACAATCAATCACATCTCCATCTTCTGTCTGCCAAAAACACCTAGCCAAAGCTTATATACGGCATCCTTCATATCACAGTATCTTCACAGAAAGTATATCAACATGACACTGGATAAACCAAGAACCTCAATCGTCTTCGCTGTGCCCTTGCTTTCTCCCGGAACGACCCTTCGTCCATGCACAAACGGCACGACCGACGCACCATCGCCTAGGAATAACACAAGGAGCAACATGGCGGGTTTGCTCAGGGAAGCCATGGGATTTTGCTCTTGTTCCAAGCAAGTCCCTGGAGCAAAATGAGCAAACCCTCTTGGAACTCTGGCTTCATTGATTACCCTCTATGACATACCCCTCTTATAATTTACGTGTGGATTCGTTCCTTCTCTGGGACCTGTCTTGGGTTCTCAAATTTGGACATGATGTCTATTCTCAAATTTTGTAGAAGGGAAAGATTTGCTGCGATATGGTCATTTTCTGGCAGAGCATCGACTGCAGATTGGCGTATCAGTGAGCATGCATAATTGGTGTATTGGGGGCAGTCCTTGCCTTACCTTATCCCAAGGATCTTGGGTTGGCATTATACTTTTTGGCGAGATATCATGGGAGAATCTTCTTGAAAATTTGTTGGATCTGAATGAAGTCGAGAAAATTACTATCGCAGTCCGATTGAACCGAATAGAATTTCTTCTCGTGCATATTCAAGTTAAATATCTTACGTCGTTAGTTTCATGATCTCTAAAACTAACCTTATTAGAACAGGTGTATTAGATTCTAAGGCTTAGATCATTATAGTTTTTCCTTAATAAGCCTACTTCTTTTCTCTTTACACTATCCTTTTTTTTCCCTGTATACTTCCTTCTCCTATCCTTTTATTTAATAGAATTCATAATGAATTTCCGTAAAAATACCCGCGATAAAGTTTTTATTATTTACTTAAAGAGGTCGATGTTGTAATTTAAACATTTCTTCTAGCTTCATTTCTCTCCCCTGATCACTCTCCCACCCCCATCTCCATGATCTCTATTCTCCCTCTTTTTCTTCCTTACGTCTTCCACACATCTAAGGGTGGGCATCATTTACTGTATCTATTTTTATATCTATATGATAATTAGAAAAATAACGTTTACACCCCCCCCCCCCCATTTAGTCATTCATTATAATTTATTTTTTTAAATCGAGAAGGCATATATACACGTATGTAACAAATATCTTTTATAACTATCTATTTTATATAATAAAATAAATCCCAATACACCCTACTCTTTTCCCTCCGTAAAGAAAAAGAACCATTCAAAGAACCTCTTCTTGTCAAAAAGACCGCTTTATGAATACGACCTATTTTGTTTAAGCTTTATAAAAGCGAAATATACTTTTTACCGTGTCCTGAAGATTTGATGCTATTTAAATTTTAAATAATTAAGAAATATTATGTGCAAATCGACATTTCATCAATTATATATAGCAGCAATAATGTATTTCTGATTAGAAAAAGATAAAAGTTCATACAACCCAAGATCTATATCAAAAAATTTTTTTGAAAAAGAAGAGAGCAAAATCAAATCCGAGACACGTTCTGAAAAAATTAAAAGTTCTATTGAAAAAAGTTTTGGTGATGTAAGTAAGCCTTTTTTTTTCCTTTTTTGACTACTGATATAAGCGAAATTTCCCTACAAAGGGTAAACAATTAGAAATCGACGAAAAGCCCCAGAACAATTAGAAATCGACAGAAAGCCCCAGAACAATTAAGAATTCAACAGAAAGCCCCCGACACTTCGCCCGCTTCATTTCCAAGCACATATATTTATATATCTAGAGAGAGAGAGAGAGTACAGAGAGAGTTCAGTTCTTGAAGGTCGAGAGGAAAGAGAGAAGAAGCGAACGACAATGGTGAACTACATGCTGAAGATCACCGCCGAACTCGAGAACCTCACCAACCTCCAGCCTCAGAACGGTTGCGACGATCCCGATTTCTCCTACTTCTTCAAGGTCGGTCTCCGTCCTCCGGTTCGATTTCGCCGCCCTCCTCGCGTGAAATTTTTCCCCCGCCGATGCGTCGCCGGAGCTCCCGATTCTCGTTCCGGCCGAGTCCTGCCGGTCATCCTCCTCCTTGCGATGATTCCGTGGCCGCTCCGAGCTGATGATTGCTCCGGTTCCGGCTGGTCATTTTCCGGATCGTTGTCGTCGAGCTTGCTCGCTTGCTCGCTCGCCTTACTGTGTGCGCATTTCGTTCTCGTCTCCGTCCGTACCTGTCTCGATGATTCTCTTGACAAGTAGTTCCTGCAGAGGTGTGCGTGTGTGCCTGAGTTAGGTTAGTCTGGCGATCACGCTTGTTGGCTCTTATTAGAATCTGTGGCGAACTGAGTTATGTACCTGATTCGCCGACGTTTGGAGCTGTTGTTGTGAAATTCCGTGTCGTTTGATGAGCTCCCGCCCTGTATAGCTATGTACGCCCTCCTAATCGAGCACCGACAATGATGATCCTTGCCATTGTAGAAATCTTTATGCCTTTCGCCGAATGAATGCCTTGGATATCTTATCTTTCATTAGCGTGGCGGATAATATTTTATGGCATGGGCATGGACGAAGGGAGATGGGGTTAACTCAATCAAATCAACACATTGTCTGCATTGTAAACCGGATTTGCTCCTTCACAGCAGTTTCAATTTTAGAACTGGAATTGTGTTTGCCTTGTTTGCTAATGATCCTGTTTTCAGTTGAGATGCGGGAGGTGTGGCGAGGTAACTCAGAAGGAGACGTGTTTGACACTGGGTGAAAGCCTTCCGATTCCTAATAGCAAGGGAACCACTCATCTTGTTCAAAAGGTAATTCCCGTATTATCTCTACACCGTGCAGAGGCCATCATTTGTCAAATAGATTAGGGTTCTTGGCGGTTGCTTGCTCAAAGCCTCAAATGTAGTAATGCATCTATTAATTAGTTCCTACTATCAATCTAGATAGTTTGACTCTTGGCTGTCCTTGAATTAAAAGTGGATCTTTTAGCATTTGGCTGATTCATCTGATTTTTCTGATAATCCTCTGAATGTATTCCTTTCCTTCACAGTGCAAGTTCTGCGAGAGGGATGGAACAGTGACAATGATCCCTGGGCAAGGTCGGCCATTGACACAGGAAGATAGCGAATCGGGGAAATATGCACCATTAATGTTATTTGACTGCAGAGGCTATGAACCTGTTGAATATTCCTTTCTTGGTCTTTGGAAGGCTGAATCTGTAAGTTCTCTTAACCAATGATTAATTGGATATGATTTTTTCTCTGTGCATTGCGTTGCTGAAGAAGTGTTTTTTCACCGTGGTCGGAGGTTATGAATGATTTATGACATCATCTATGTGCATGTATATGTTCTTATGTTCCTATAATATGGTCTTCGAGAGCAATGTGAGAAGCACAGCTGTCTATTTCTCTTGTTCTTGGGTACATATCATTTGCTATGACCATGTACAGTTTTGTTACAGATACCTAATTGATGTTTTTTTAATCATTTTGGAGTGTTATTCTCTTGACCATGCTTTTATCTGCAGAATTATCAGTATTGTATCGATCTCCTAATTTGTGCTAAGCCTCATGCTTTATATGCCCAATCAGTTTTTTAGCTCTGACTTGAATCAACAAATTCTGTGTCTTTCAGGTTTTAGACCATGCCTTGAGTACAATAGTTTGAATTGTATTGAGGGTGTTCACTTTGTTTGTTCTGTTATCAACTCTGCGGTTCTTTTACCTATGAGTCCAGATATGTTTTGAGTTTGCTTTATTCTGCGTGCATACTCTTAGGCCAATTAACAATCATATCATGTGCCTCCCTTCCATCTGTTTTGATCTGTGGTCTCAGGCTCAGTATGAGTAAAAAGCATTTGCTTATTTTCTCTCTTCCCTGGATGACATTTGAGTAGTTCTACGAATTGCTTTCAAAACATGTTTAAACGAGGGGGGAAAAATGCTTCCTTCAACAGTCTTGACTCATATTTTTCGCCTTTTAAATTTTCCTTTGCGCAGTTGGAGGGAACGTTATTTGAGAATATTGACTTATCAGGAGGTGAGTTTGCTGAGTACGACGAGAAAGGAGAATGTCCAGTCATGATATCCAATCTCCGTGCCACTTTTGATGTTACGAAATAGCGAGGTGCTCTCACTTTCCAATCTTGGCATTGAAGGCCCACCTATTTTCTCGGAGAGGAGCAGAAGAACATGCTTGTCATTAACAGGACAATGATAAAACATCAGTGTGAATCATGTCAACTTCGCAGACGCTCTGATGACAGTCTTTATGCATATAATGGTTCGCATTTGTTTGGTTTAGGATGGTGTGAATTATAACCCCTTTGATGCTAATGTCGGATGTCATGCCTTGCATATAAAAAAAATAACAACCTGTGCTTGCAAAAAATTGTGCCCATTATTTCCTGAAACATTTCTCGAGGATGAAAAAAATTCGGTCCTGCCATGTCCCGCGCTACACTGTCAATCTTAGCTTTCGTCGGTTTATTGTCATCGTTTCACGTACGTCAGATTGGGGCGTTCTTTGCAAGTGGGAGATAAAACAAGGATGAAAGAGGTCTTTCAGTGATGTCTCGCCTGATGGAGTATGGGATTACTTCCCCCTGGGTCCAAATACTAAGGGAACTAGCAATATATCAAATTCCGGTAACTGAAACTTCGACTTGCACCAAACTTTGCGTCGAGCTTTGCCTTGAACTGTGTTTCAAGCTTGGTTTTGGTTTTCTTTTTGTTGTAAATTTGCAAGTAATTTGCTTTTTTCAGCTACAGGTCTATCTTAGCTTTGGGTTTTAGCTTCAAGTCATTTATCATATATTTGTATAATGATGCTTTTACTTCTAGTTTAGATTAGGGCTAATAATTGTGGCTAATGTTGTGATTGTGATTGTGAAATCGTTTCCCATCCTCAATTAATTTTGAATTCCTTCCTGAATGATAATTCATGATCACCCTTTGTAGTTCTACTCTTTTTCTGTCATCCAATCAATGCGACGGCATTTTCTACATTCTAAATTTTTAACCAAGTCGGACATGCTCCAACCAAAAGCAATGGTTTCACGTAATAACCTCGTATAAAAAATCGCATCCACGAGGCTTGCTCATCTAAAAGTTGAATGACATTGCACTGCTGAATGCACACCTGCATGCTAGTACTTAAAGCTGAGTGGTTGACCAATTAGGTTGGTAACCACCCGTTTTAACCTTTTCCGGTGCATGAATTATTATGAAACTTTAGTGATGTAAATCCGCCATTAAAAAGCATTATTGTAAAAAGTAAATTTTTTTCTTCCAACCACGTGTCCCCCTCCCGTTGGCTAACCTCTGAATTCTTGAGAATATCAGGGCAGCCCGAGTTTTTGTATGGACGAAACTCTACTTGGAATCCAACAATTCGCAAGTTATTAAATTTTGAAAAAAAAAAAAAAAAAAAAAAAGGCACTGATGCGGAGCGGAGCTATACGAGTGCTCATCACGAATACAGAGCATGACCAAGACATCAAGGGCCTAACTCCCTCCGGAAGGGAAACTAGCGGAACAAATTGTAAGGATGTGAGAAAGCTGAAATTTTCATTTTTAAAACAAATAAAACTATAAAGGAAAATAATTTGCTCATTTTCCTGGTCTGTCACAGATTAGAGCGACAATTCAAGAAAATATGCAATAGCGTAATTATAAGCACCGTTCACTCCGGCACTACTAATCTGACGAGAGAAATTCCCTTGAGGCTGATTCAAAATCGAAACTCGTCCCCGCATTCAGGGGGGAGGGGAGGGACACACTAGGGTTCTGAAGGAACTTACAGTATGGAGCATCTTTCTAAGCCGAGAGCAGTAAATAACCTTCCACCGGTGGGCCAGAAGTGAGAAAACCAGCTCGTTCGAGGGGATGCATCTTCAGATTCGGGCATTTCCCGTGCATTATCTGCACCCGGTTCCACTTTGCCATCATCCGTCGGAGCTTCAACAATACCATCGTGTTCTTCTGTACCTTCACTTCTGGCATCAGCAATCTCCCCTGGCTTCTTATCAAAGAGCCCTTTGAATTGTTTCCGGGCCTTCCTCTCCACTTCCTGCTTGTTATAGTGCAGGGTTCATTCATCACCCTCGAAAAGAATTTCACTTGATGAAAGACACAAGAACAAAGTAGAAAGAGCTACTCAGACTGACCTGCTCCTTTTGTTTCAGCTTCAGGAGAGCTGCAGTTGCATCGGGTTCGGAGGACTTGTCGAAAGTTATCATCTGGCCAAATCCAAAAGAACTCATCAAAAAAAAAAAGTCACACACACACACACACACCAAAACCTGCTAATTGAAGAGATTGCTTACCGCTTTAAAATCAGCTTTAGCTTCCTCGAAATCTCCAGCTGACATATAGGCCATTCCACGGCGGTATAAAGCCTTGACATGTGCTGGACTTGCATCCAAGACCTGCAGGGAGCAAGTACTAAGCTCGACTCAAACAAATAAACCTTAACAAATTATCTATACAAATGTCCGTAGGAATTGCAGACTGAGGAGTGAGATTTTTGCCGAGCAATCGCCAATATTTTTAAGACTAATCGAATCTGATTAAGCTGGTTCATTCACTTTGTAAAATGCAAGACATGCCCTCATAAATTATGGCACCCACACGACTTTAATGAGTAGATTTGGCATGGCCACATTATCACAGGAAGTGTAGAATTGTTTGTGGTATCGATTTCACTTCACAGACCAAGAGACAGCTAGATAACCTTGGAGCACCTTCAAAACTAAGTGACGACCTAAGGCAATGAAGATAACAATCAATTAGGCTAGATTAGCCATAGACATTTTGAAACATGAGCAACCAACTCTAATCCCCCCTCTACAACCAAAAAAAAGCAAGCAGCAGCGTCACCCAGTTCTGCATCTTTGACAAGGTTTACCCTCAATCCTTCTTCACCTACAATTCCATGGTAACAGTAGCAAAGTTTTGACGATGGCATTTCCTCAGCAACAAAACTCAGGGAACTAACCCGGGCATGCAAACATAATTCCTTGAAGGGCAGGGCACATATCCAAAGATTTCAGGATGCAAAACAGTAACCACTCAGCAAAAAGGTAAGCCAAAAGTCATACTATGAGATGCTCTGTATCTGACACTGATCCATTCACAGCTTCCAAGATACTGATGTAGTTTCACATATGCACTTGACCTCAATGATATCCAAAACCATTGAATCAAGGCCAGACAAGGTGGGGACTCCAAAGAGTGCATACAAGTCAACTTGAGCATGAAATTGAGTAAGCTACCTTGTTAATGCTTTCTTAAGCCAACGGTGGCTTTACATTCATATGTGCTTTTGCACTATGCGTCTTAAAGGTCAAAGCTGCCAAATACTTTTACAAAGTGGGTTCAATTACGATTATTTCAAAATCCTAAATGGAAACTGGCGAAGTAGGGACCACAAACAACTATAGCCTTAGAAGTTTCTTTCTATTGACTGAATCTGTAACCTTCATTGGCATATTTATTTTCTATGAATCTTCTTTGCTGAATATGGAGCAGCAGAATATACACCAGCTACGCTTAACTTGTGAAAAGAATAAAACACTCTCCCACAACAAACAATACAGTAAAAGATTCTTTATGTCAATAAAGGTACTAAAAAAGACTAGAAGCAGAAAAAAAGATTTTTACCAAGTAAAATTTAAACGCAGTTAGCATGCAAAGCACGAAAGCTTGAGGGTTAAACTCTAGGAATTAAAGTTTTGACGGGCCCAACTATGCCAGGAAATGCTCAAATAGAAAATAGAAAAACATGTCTTCATTTCTATTAGAGCACGTGAAGTGTACAGGACACATGAATTAACAGTCACCTTGTTGCATGCCTCAATAGACTTTTTGGCCTCACCCATTTTCAGATAACAAGCAGCAACATTGAGATGCAGGAGATTCTGTGTTGAAAGAAAAAAAAGTCAGTCCAGAGTTTGCTTAGCTTATAGTATCACATCTTATTCAAGAACAGGTGGTTAATAAATGTATCATAGAGAGATCTATCACCAGAGAGAGGGAGAGACAATGTCGATGGAATGCAAACTAAGAAAGTTCCATTAAAATTCGACCATCGTCGGACAGGGAACTATTTCTAATACTCACCCTTGTGTTCAGAAACTCTTTCCCTTCCTCATCATCTTGGGGGTTGACATGATTAAATTCACGAAGCAGCTGCAACAAAGTCCACCTCAAATACAGTGAATAGTGATCAGAATTCTATTTAAAAAGTCTTTCCCTCTCCTACCCATGTTAAAGATTTCCAGAATTCTAATCTCCTAAAATTTCTCAATATGGATGGGGTCCCAATTTATTACACCAGCGCCACAATCTGATGATCAGAAGGCTTTTAAATACATGTCATATGCATTTCACATAGGACAGTAAAATTTGCGAGGAAAGCTTTCCCATGTTTCAGGGAAACGTGATTTCTAATTGCACAAAACAAGACTGAATCATGGGGTTGTCAGTGTGAGAGAAACTTCTGATGGTGCTATAGCGATACGTTTTTCAGCACATGAATATCCACTACAGCATTCATTTTCTTCCAAATGAAGGAGACAATCGGAAATATGCCCAAGGATTCGTGCAAGTTTTCCTTTCATGTTGAAGTCGAAAAATAAATGCAAAAGGTAATGCAAGTAATGGACAGGCACCTTCTCATACTTGGCCTTAGCGAGCTCAAATTTTCCTTCTTTAAAGAGCCTATTCCCCTGAAAAAGTTTAACCAACAAAAGTAGAAGGAACATATCAGAATTGAGAAGTTTAAACCTAAGTCCTCATCAAAGAAAAAACATACAATAAGGAATAGTATGAACGAAAGCAGCCACCCTATTTATGTTGAAGAGTAATATGTACTTGTTCACATACTCCCTTAAGTCCTCATCAAAGAGAAAACATGCAATAAGGAATAGCGTGAAGGAAAGCAGCCACACTCTATACATTAAAGGGCAGTATGTACGTTCACATACTCTCTTGGACAAAAGAGCAGGCTCAAATGCATGCGGGGAGTTTTATGACTATAACAAAACAAATCCAACAGAAAGAAGTTGAGGAAAGTGCACTGGAAATCCTAAATCTAGTGTACAGAATGCAATCAAGTCCTAAACCTTTCAATAGGACCAATTAAGTCCTAAACCTAATTTAAAAAGTGCAATCAAGTCCTCTTGATAAACATTTCCTAAAATTGCCAACGTATAACTTGAAAATTGCCCACATGACCTCCTTAATTGCACTCTCCAATAAAAGTTCTAAGACTGCATTGCATTCTACGCATAAGGTTTACGACTTGTGCAATTTTTCTAAGAGAAGTTTCATACCAGTTAAAATAAATACTTATGCACAAAATGTGTTGAATGAAAGAACCATCTCAAAGCTGTGAATGCTAAGGTGTCCAACCTATTCCCAAACAGTGATCTATTGTGGCACCTGTGTTGCATACTTTCCTAAATTTCAACTGCCTGTTTTAATCAAATTTCTATAGCTTTTAAATTCTATGACCACGCATCAGAATGTTTGCTCAAGACAACTGGTGGACAGTTAAGAATAAGGATTCAAAAACTCCTGTAAACATTTTCTAGAATATCTTTCTGTTATATGTCAAAAAATAGATAAAGTGGGTTAATAATGTATGCACTCTAAATTATACAGCAGATCTAGCATAGAAAACTGTAAAACATTCTGTAAGAAAATGCATAAGTACATGGACAGCGACTAATTCCAACTTCTACCCTGTTAGGGACCTTACCCATCCATTCCTGATGGGCATCTTCCTGATAAGAATGCATGCACCTATGAAAGCATACTAACTTATATGTAAATAAACATACAGGACTTTCCATGTGCATAGGGAATAATATATCTTTGCAGATTTACATCAACATCTAAGTGCATTTATGTCGTCCTATCTTTTCACTGCAGAAAGTAACAGCAGATCAGCTTATGCATAATCAAGTCAATAGTGATGTATTTTTCCTGCCCACTACAAACTTGAAAACTAAATGTTTACTTGAGAATGCACAAAGTCTTGATGACACAATGGGATATAAAGACTTAAAGTTCTTATGTATTCTTGCTGAACTCCACTGAGCTTCTTTCACCTTCGAACTTATGGAAAAGAGATTTTGTAGGCTTCAACATGAAGCAGCACTTGTCAATAAGAAAATTCCATACCGTGCTTCTGATCTTCTCTGCTTCATCCATTATACTTCTAAAGTTCAAACCTGTCCAGTCCTGCAATAAAGTCAGCAGCACAATATAAGTAAAACTGTTCATAGCAAGAAGAGAACCTCCACTGGTACTTAGGACTCCATGTTTATATGTTTATACCGATTTGGGGTTGGTAAAGGGGTTCTCATTTAGCAACTTTTTCCACAACATCATTATGAGATGGAAATAACTCAAACGGAACTCTAATCATGCTAAAAAAACTCTGACATAACCCCTTTCCTTTGATGAGGGACATCAACCCCTATTGCCCATGCACATACCTTTGAAAAGTCATGTCCACAATAGCAACCTAGATGCTTCCAAGTTTGTCGACAGTAAGCATTTGCATTTTTTTTTTCCAGGTATGCTAGAAGATCGCATTAATATCTCACAATAAAGTGTAAGGAATTAGAAGAACATCTGCAAATTCCTGATAATCATGAGATTCATGCATCACATGCAGATATACAATTTGCTCGCATTTTTTTAACATTCAATTTTCTCTGCAACAGGAAGGTTCCCAGCACAACTAGTAGCCAGCACCTTTTTCAAGTTCTTAGTTGATCTGTTAATAGTTTTCTAACAAATCCAGTGATGACATAAACAGCCGTACAGTCCAACATTTAACAGCCAGAAAAATAATTTTACAAAAATACTTGTGTCCTTTTATAGGGAAGTTAGATTGCCAAATCTCACAACAACAGATCTACAATCAACCAATACGATTCCAAAGATTATATGCAAATTACCTGTGGCATTTCAAAACCGAGAAGCTCAATTTCCCATATGACATGAGCACCTTCAGGAACATTAGCTGGCCTAATCAGATGGAAAAACAAAGGCCACTTAGCAGTAGCAGTTGAGGAGAATACTGAGATGAATAGAGTCAAGAAATTGCCTACTAATAGTACCAGTCAGATATCTG
The DNA here is from genome assembly GCA_014182565.1 of Eucalyptus marginata. Classification (NCBI taxonomy): domain Eukaryota; kingdom Viridiplantae; phylum Streptophyta; class Magnoliopsida; order Myrtales; family Myrtaceae; genus Eucalyptus; species Eucalyptus marginata. Next base: position 5,223,789 of record CM024587.1, read on the forward strand.
ACATAAAGCAAGTTGAGATTGGTTTACTTAAGTTGGAAAGTGAACCTTGGAAATTTGTCATAGGCATAATCAGGGGGACATGTGACCAGAGCAACTTCTCCAGGCAGCATCAAGCGGACACACATCTCAAATCCTTCAGGCACCTATCAAATATTAAAATCACTACTATTTTAGAATAAGAAAGCCAGCCACCCACATTATGGTGACACAGTGAGATCTTATTCCAGACTTAAGCCCTCTGATTCGTTTAACCAATAACCAATTTTTGAATACAACAAATGACTCACAAGGCCTTCTCCAGAGCCGAACTCCAAAGGCTGCCCATCATTATCAACTCTAGTATCATAAAAAACTGTTTTCTCTTCATTAAGCAGCATCCCTTTGTAATGGACTTGCAGTCGGCTGTCATGGAGAGGGCAATCCATAGGAAATTCACCTAAATGTATACGCCAAATTAGATAGGAATGTATCGGGTGGCAAATATAGGTCACGATTAGCAAGACATATGAATGTAAGTAGAAGGGCATAAAAATAGAGGAGACAAAGTAAAACTCAAAAGAGACAAGTAAATAGAACTAGTATTTGCCCAAGAGAACCTGATGAAACCTGAATAGCTTTCTTACTTTAATTATCTTTCTTGACATGTCATCATAATTTTAAACAGTGTAGCAATTCTATCAGCCTATAAATTTAGTTGTAGAGGAAACATCGTTAAAAACAGACCTCTTCCATCACGAATCCGGCGTTTTATTAGCCGTCCATCTCCAAGCATGTCCCTTACCTGTCAATGGAGCTAGAGAATTACACATAAGCATCTCCTTGCCTGTCTAATGGAAAAATCCCATAACATCAACAAATTGGCCACGATAAATCATGACACTATTGGGCACAGCTTCTCTGCTGAACTATCCGTTCAATCAGACACGATAGCAGAGTTTCCAAGTTATGCTGCAAATGACATATCGATGATGCAAGATATATCAGCAGACAGGTGCCCGAGAAAACAAAGTATTGAGTGACAACAAGGATTGAATCTAAGAGTGAATAATGATTTGAAGGGGAAAAAATGAGAAGTAATCTTAACAACACCAAAGGAGCAATATGGATAGCATAACTTAGATGAAATCAGAAGACATAATGCACGCGTGCAGACAGTGTGGACAGATATATTCCAAGTACCAGAATTGCTGACTAATTTAGAAACCCTCCCTTTGCATTAAGGGCAACATATGAGCAAAGCAACGCACATATACTAGTAACACTAGAGGAGAATCACCACCTAAGAATCTTCTTATCACCAGTCCAAGAGCTTATACATTTAGCAACACACAAGCGTGAACAAAATATGACTCACACAGGAGGAAAAATTACCTGGATGAAGTGGACAAGTTCTACTTCAAAATGAACTTCTTCAGTACCTTCTTCTAGATGCAAGAGTGGAGAGTCGGACAGGTACTGAGAGGTGACATATATTACTGCCTTCTCTCCCCTTGCCATTGTTCCTATACCCATCTCAAGGCCTTTTGGTACCTGCATATATAGTAAACAGAATAGTGACTATACAAAGCATGTGAAGATGAAGCTGAGAAAAACATATTTTGAAACCTAAAAGGAGCAGAAATTTAGTGCATGACTAGTGATATCTTTGCTCTATTTCATGAGGTAACCAGTTCTGTTCGAAATGTATGGCTAAGGTAGGAATCTTTATAACAAATCTGTAAGGAATAAATTACAACAGCAAGCAACCAAAACATACCAAAGTATAGAATTTAATTTAATTGCATAAAACCAACCTCAGACTTTCCAAAAGTGAAGAAGTATGGTTCTTTTTGCTCATGTGAAAGGATCAATTTTCCATCACCTGTTTTTGCAGATATCCTGGATTCAAATGTTTCATCAAAATACCACCCCAATCGTTCTGAAATTTAGCATACTAAAAATGTAAAAGTATTACCGAGCTTTTACTTCATATGGTTCTCTTGGTGATTCCCAACCTTGCCCTTCCTCAATCACCTGTGAAGACAATGAATGATCATCATTTTGTACATAGTTTCACTCATATACTTCTATAGTAAAGAAATTGATAACTGCAGTATTGATCCTGGCCATCCATCTTTGGTGAGATGCTAATACTGTGATGCAGTCATGGATCATGTACGTCGTTCCTGGCTCTGTACTACCTTCTTAAGTAAACTTTGTTAATTCACCACTTTAGTTAAATTTCTTGTATACACATGTCCAGAGTCTCTTAACATTTTAAATGTGCTATTGCTTTGCAGATGAAGATGCAACATCTTGTCCATAAACTTTTAATGGGCAACTAAGCCAAGTACCTGTCAATCAATCAGACATCTTGAATAGATGGCATGGTATTAATAACAATACCACATTGGTCAAGTTTTGAGTCCCACTTTTACAGGAGAGTGAAAATAGGAGAAGGTTTTGAAATAACTGATATGCCTATCTGCTGTTTATCCTCATACACATTTGAAAGATAAAACGAGGTTACTTGGTAGGATACCCTTCCTGAGAAACAAGGAGAGATGTTTCTACATCATGGAGAGAACAGCAGAATGCAAATGTATAGCTGCGGCCACTGAAGTTTTGTTTTCTGGTGCAGAAAACAGTTTTCTTTTCTTTTTCTTTTTTCCTTTTCTTTTTTCACAATATAGCTGGATATCAGTATGTGTTGTTTAACCTCAGTTTTATATACATTTGAAAGAGAAAACGAAATTACTCTGCATGATAGACTAAAACAATCAAAAACATCAAATTCCCCCTGGAATGCCAGTAAATTAAATGCTTGTCTTCATATGAAGCTCTACAAGACTAAAGCATCCGAATAGTTTTTTTTTTCATCTGAACTTCGCTTATTTGAAAAACAAAATGGACATTCTCATGGTTCTTCGTACCTTCTTCACAACCCCCAAATCATCAGTTATGACCTGGAAATAAAACAAGACAATTCTGACGATCAATAATTTAGTAGTGCCATTGAAATAGCTTAAGAAAGGCTATATTTCGCTAAGATAATATATAAATACATGCACTTGCAAGAAAATTACCCCCAGACCCAAACACGCAAGCATGCAAACGCGAGTGCCCACTCAACTAATTTAAATATTTATTTATCCATCCACACAAGCATGCACAGATACTGATAGCAAAGAAAGGAGGATGAAGGTCCAGAATCAACATGAGGCAAGCAGAAAGAATACAATGACTGAAAGAATAATTTTACTAAATGGCGGAGATTATTTGCACTGTAGAAAAACGGACCCAAGATAAAGGTTCTCTTGTCATGTTTCTCTAATATCTATATAATCTGAGAAACCAACAAGCAATGCCAAACTTTCTTTGTTTTTCTTATCTTCCTTCATCTGATCTCTCCCTACAGTGAAGTTACCTATCATTTTAGAACACTTATTAGTAAAGCCACATATAAGTTTCCACTGAAAACTGAAAGCCTTAACAATTAGATCTGTTTCACACTAATATTTTGAAGCTACTTCTTGTCACCATACCTATATGTAAAATAAATAATCAACATCTGAGATCCTAGCAAACATAAAGCAGATTTGCTTGCCTTGGCCTTGAAGAAATCCATCATTTCAATCTCAAAATGAAGCTCATCATCCTTTGGGAAGCTGCTAGAAACTTGTATGGGACAATCGTCTTCACCATAGTGCAGCTGTGGCTTAATTTTGAACTGCCAAAAAAAAAAAGCATGGCATCAAAACCATTCTGATTATTTTATTTGAAAGTGGGGGCAATATCTCAAAGAACCACCTGCACAGCCACTTTCCTTTCAAACCATCTCCAACCTAATTATCAAAATAGGAAAATTCCAAGCCAACAATTGTATCAATTGCTTCTTCCCAACAGAGAAAGTACCCAAGACTTTGGCAGCCAATTAATCTATAGTCTCTAGAGATTACAACACTAATAGTCCTGTTTTCAATTTCCACCTTCTTGCATCTTTTGCCTCATAATGTTTGGGGAAGGGATGGGAAATGAAAAAAATCCAGCAAAATTCAACTTGATGTAAGATGAAAACAGAACCTTATAGAAAAAGGAAGCATTGTACCATTGCCACTTCACCCTTCAACATTGTAGGGATTCCTTCTAGCAATCCCAATATTATCTTGCTTTTTCCGAGAACATGTCTCACTGGGATACCCTTCCCTGAAAGCAAATAAATTTTCAGCTAAATGCCCATTACATGAAACTTTATAAGGGCAGCTTTAACTCAATGGTCAACCTAGGAGTCGCTGATATAAATTGTAAGCCACAAAGATAACCTCGTTACTGTCAATCATGTGAGCTATCATTGAAGAACTCAATGGAAGTAGGTATGGTCAGGTGTTTTTAGAAGCTAGAGACATTAACTGTGGATTTCCTGAGAAATCCAAAGCAGCCATTTGAAACAAATCAACCTACGTGCATGGGATAAATAATGTGAAAGGCATCGTGTTAGCACCCTATCTTTTATAAGTACAAGTTATTGCCCAATAGGAGGAGAAATCATGGAAAAAAAAAAGATACTATCGTCCAATTGAAGTATACAATCAACAAACCTCCAAATTCTGATCTGCTAGATTGAACAACCACTCCTTCAAGTGTTCGAATGGTGCAATGATAGATGACCTGAAAAACATTTGACACCATTCAATGACTCCCACTAATAATATAATTAGAAAAGTACTACAAAGCAACAGCGATATTTGGCATGTGTTCTGAAAGCAACCATGCTAAAAGCCTCAAATACAACATAGCGTCAGCTGTCACAAGTATCGTAGCAGGATGCTTGAATCAGATCAACATGCCTCGGTTCATAACTCCCCCATATTCCATTCAGTAATCTCTACTGCTGGAAAAGCAATGATTCGTATTGACAACTGCCTGCATCACTTGTATAGTTTTGACTTACTTCGTCAGAGATATTTTCTCTGGAAACAACACGAGGTTACATCCTTCAAACTACTGGGCGTACCTAAATTATTTTCTAAATTTTCTTTGAAAGAGAAAGTCAATTGCAACCTTTAGTAACTTTTTTCTTTATAGTTGAGTTGATCATCAACAAATATTTTTCTTAAATAGAAATTAATAGTGCCTTTGACCAACTAATGATAACAGTACAGGTTAGTGGCTGCAGGTATTGTATTAATGTGCTCTAATCGACTTTCAGGAAGCAGTGCCATTTCCATAATCATCTTTGTTTCGTAATCGAGTTTTGAAAAGCAGTTATACATTCGCCTTTGTTTTGTAAAACAAGAGAATCAGCAAGCACCCCTCGCTATCTGTTCTCTTGACAAGAGGACATACTGTTTACTACAATTATTCGTATGTAAGTGTGTATCACTTGGTATCCGCAAATCTAAATCAAGTCCAAATCGTCATTTTAGCATGTAAATGGAATGTAGGCTTCATCCAACCTCAGCCGACCCCAAACGCACATACACCAGAATCTAACATCAGGATCAGCAGCACAGCGTCTTGCTTGGGAGTTCCATTTCTACTTTGTAATTCCTATTCTAAAGCAGCCGCGCACACCGCAATTGCCAAAGTCGTATTCATCCAGTTTCAGCTACGCTCACCGCACCAACAAAGGCAATTCAATGCCAGGCCGGAAAAGGAACCAATGCAACAGAAACACATGCAATCAAACACCAGCTCGTGCATGAGCTAACCTGATCGCCATCGGAGGGCGTGGATTCACCCCCTCCAGGTCTCACCACGGCTTTCATCAGGCCTCCAGGCACCATCTTCTTCCTCCTGGAATCCGAAAACAGAGCTCGGCTCAATCACAGTCAACGGTAACCGACTCCTCACTCCACAAAATCCACAACAACAAAAAAGGAAAAAACAGCACAAACAAGGCCACCTCTTGTCATCCTCGGAAGGGGCCTTCTTCTGCTTCGGCGCGTACTCCTCAGCCGCGTCTCCGTTCGCGGCCATTTCCCGGCGATCGGCGCGGGACTGCAGAAATCCTCCGGCCGGAGCTTCTAGATTCGACGAGGACGGGAGCCGCGAAGCCGGCCGACGGAACGAGAATTCTCGATCCTTCGCGAAGAGCTCTCTCGGTTTTGGCAGTGCAGTTGGAGCCGGGGAAGTTCAACCACTTTTCTGGCGGTATTTATACGCGCTGCCTCGACAGCGAAGCAGGCGCCGGGGCTCGGAGCGAGAGTCCAACGGGTTGACCAACCGTCGTCGGGATCCCGAGGCCGCCTTTCCCGACGGCGGAAATCACAAGAGGCTGAGTAGTTCGGTCGCGATGGAGACGAATCACGACCGTTGATTCCGCAGCGATGTTCTCGAGTCCACGTGATTCGACGGTGGCGTGGCGGGCATGGGATTATGGCCCCCTCGGTTTCGCGCAGAATTTTAATTTTTTTTTTCCCGGTAAAAATTGGAAAACGCAAGGCTAACGGCTTCACTTGGGTTAGTACCATGAGATGCGAAATTATAAGGATGTGGGTTGGACGTTTACATGTCAATCTTAATAACACGTGAAAATTCAACGTTAATATAATAAAACTGATAAATTAGTTTATTAGTCTTGACATGATTTCTATTGTGAGTGAAAATTTATGTACGTGTGGTATACACAAGAGTAGACATTTTAGTAATGCCCATCGTGAGGGTTAAAGTAGGTAATCAATGAAAGGACTATTGCCATCTTAGGTCTCGAAACAAAATCATGGCCCTTGTGAAATGGTGATTGTAAGACCCATCTAAATGGATCTAAAATTCATTTAATAATTCAAAATTATTTAAATTTATCATAAATGAGCCACATCAAATTCCATGGGCCCATTTTAATGGATGTACAAAATGGAATGGCCTAAACAAATGACTTAAATGGGCATATCATGGATCCATTACAACCCATTATAAATGGGTTTGTGTCAAATCATTTTTTGACCTAATCCAAACCCAACTTGACTCATGCCATTTGACGGGTTTAGTTAGATTTTTCCTAATATTAAACCAATTTAACGGAAACTAATTGAGATAAAGTTATCACTAATGTATTAATTTTAGGTTTTTTATGGTCAAAAAATAATTCGAGGTAAAATTATCATAAGTGTATTGGTTTTATGGTTTTTTATGATAAAAAAATAATTTTGGGTAAATTTGTTATATATCCATTAGTTTATGATTTTTGGTTGTATTAGTCATTCCCTTATTTTAAATAGAAGACATTTTCCCCATGCAATTAATGTCAATTTGCTAAAAACGTCATGAACTCTTTAAAAATTTTCTCATGATTATGTCATTTTTTAAAGAAATTTAATACTATGTAAAACATAAAACTAATATATCTATAACAAATTTATTTCAAATTAATTTTTAGATTAACAAAAACCTCAAATCGGTACTTTCGTGACTTTTTAATCTTTGTTAGTTTCCATCAAACTTTACTAAGTGAAATTCTTAAATTAGATAATACGTGACGATAACACAATTAATATTGCTATTTTATTTAAAAATTCAAATTAATTTGAGATAAATTTATCACATATATTAAAATTTACTATATGTATACTTTCTAATTCAGATAAATTTATAACAAATATATCAATTTAAGGTTTTTTTGTAATATTAACCTTTAAAAGAATAAATAAACGTTTAACCTTATATATTTCTCTTTTCGGGATTAGAGAACTTTTAAAAGGCGCACCTTCGTAAACAAGCCGATTTTCGAAAGACCTAGAGAGAGAGAGAGAGAGATTACAGAAATTCCCCGACAACAGCCGCTCGTCCCCCCGACCTCACTCTCGATACTGATCTCGTCGGACCTCCAGGAAAAACGGCGGAGCTAAAATAGAACCGCCGCCGGCGCGCACCGAAACCGCCGCTCCTTCCGGCAGGCGCGAGCATCGGTGAGCGAGCGAGAGAGAGAGAGAGAGAGGCAGGAGCCCGCCGAGTTCCGCCTTTCGCCGATGGAGGGGGAGAGCGTGCTGGACGCCATCTACGAAGAGGACGACGACTTCGACAACGGCGGCGATGTCGAGATGGTCGACGTGGAGGAGGGCGAGCTCGTCGACGGCCAGGACGCGAGGAGCGATCCGGCGCGGCCCGGAGGGGATGGAGGCGGCGCCGCCGAGGTCTCGAAGGGGGACGAGCAGAGCAGGAATCGCAGGCGCAGGGCGAACAAGAAGAAGAACAGGAAGAGGAAGAGGGGCGCTCCTCCCGGGGACGGCTCTAACTTCACCGACATCAACAGGTCGCGTTCCGATTCTCTGCCCTTGGACCTCGCGGCTTATCGTTCGTTGAGAAAGATTTCATTTTTCGCTCGGATTCGTCTTCTTGGCTTGACCATTTGATTCGTAATGCAGTGAAGGGTTTTTGAGCATTTGGGTGTCCCTTTTAAGTATCTGGGTCTTAGCTTTACCATGTTATTTACGGAGTCGTGCTTTGGTCTTACCATTACATGGATGATAAACCGTGGAGTGGTGGGAAAATATGATTTTTTTTTTCCAATTTGGTTGATGCAGACGTGCACGACAAATTTGTGCTTGAGATTTGTTGCAGCTGTCACTCATGGCAATGCCCTCATTTCTGCTCTCTAATCTTTCCAGGTTCGTGCTCGATACCTGTAGGAGACTGAGGGAGAAGAAATCATACATGGTGTATACTGCCGTCGGCTGTCTGGGAGTGTCCGCATTGAGCGATCTCGTCAAAGAGGTTAGTAGCCTTTCTGCTGTGTTTATTCTGTGTCCACTGAAGTAGCAATGGGATTTTTTAGGCGGGGTAGATGATTGTGGTTGTTTGTGAGTGAACGATTGGATGCGACAGGTGTAAGGTAGCAATGTATTCTGTAGGAGCAATGGGTTTTGTTAATGAAGATCCGGAATGTGATATAATTGGAGGAAAGCTGTTTTATGTGTGCACATATAGCCAGAATAAAATGATTGCTATCTGCTCCCAGGAGACTCGATTTTGAGTGGTTGAAGTAGCTGAAGTTTGCAGGATGGAGAGAAACACTGGAAGTAGGATAAGAAAACGGTATCCTGTCAGGAAGGTGGATTGATTTTAGTTGCTCTTGCATATTGGTTTTGGATCTTATGCATTTGAGTAAAGTTAAAATGGACATTATCTTCATTAGGCTGGGCATATTTTGTTTTTGGTAGTGTAGATGGCACCTCGTTTAGAAGATCTTATTGCCAGAAGTTTCTCATAGCTTTCTCTCATAACGTCCAAATTAAACACCTTATGATTTTGTAAGTAACTTATCCTGCCTTAGCTCTCATATTTCTGTATTTCAGGTAGACGCTATTCAGGCTTGTGGAGGTCAGATGACTGCTGATGGTAAACGGCAGCGAACAGGTGGGGGGGTACTATGGAGTATCATTAAAACGCGAGAACCAAATGCTTACAGAGAGATAATGAAAAGAGCAAGAGAATTTGAGGTGGGTGGTTGATTTCCTCTTTAAGTCACTTAGTGATTATGTGCAAACAACTTAAATATTTTAGCCCTCTTTCAATTTGATGCAACCTCATTTGCACCACTCATATTGTTAAGCATATCTAGACAGGTATTTAGGCCTCTGATTTCCTCCCATTAAAATGGTGGCCATGTGATACCACCTTAGAACGTCTAGTAATCTGAGGGTTTGCTGGTGATGTATTATCCTAAAGGCTTGAATAACTTTAACACTGCTTTATTGCACAAAGCAGATTGATTTTTTGCAATATGATTCGATCTTGATGAACCTTTTCTTCTTTTCCTGGAGCTTCTGATGGAAAATATTACATAAAGACCAAATGGACCGTAGGTTTTCCTATGTCAGATTTCTTCTTTTTTCCTTTTCTGTTTTCCTATTTCCTTTATTGGTTCTGACATAGAACAAATACGTGATCGGTTCGCCCCAACCACAGAAACTATTTTAGGATAATTTCTTAGAGTAAGCCGACAAGCACTAACTTTAGCAGCATTAATGATATTATGGGCTAGTTAGTGAAGGTCTTCCGGAGCTTTGGATCCGCAACATGTTGATCTATATTGCCTGATTACCATCTATTGAGTTGCATTTTTTTCCTTATTCTGCACTGATGATCTTTAGGCTAAGGTTAATTTGGGAGTCTTTTCTTTCCTAATGGGGAGTAAGTTTGGTCTATGTTATTTACTATATGCAGAAGCAATTCAAGCCGCACAACATTCAACAAGGACAACAGAAAGAGGCACCTTCTGATGGACCTACAAAAGCATCCCCTGACAGGAGTTCTGTGTCCACTCCAGATGGTTTCCCGACGATGCCTGAGTTACAAAATGCTGATCAGCAATCAGCTGTTGAGGAGAAAAGACAATCTGTGAAGGAACGAATTAGAGTACCTGTTTCCTACGAAGACATTCTAGATGATCCAGAAGATGGAAGTGGCTAATGTTTCTGAACACTAATGTTATTTTCCCGTGGCTGTCTCAATTTGTGCATAGCAAACATTCTAACAAGTTTTGCAATATTCTTGAGGTGAAAAAGATAGCACATAGTGGTGGAGAGGTTCGGACTTATACTAATTCTCTGAAGGGGAGCACAATCCCGACTTCAGTGGGCGGTTCTGCAGTAATTATAGCACAAGTCTGTGGTGACCCTTTTTTGGTCATAAAATGGACATATTGATTCATTTGTGAAATTCTATTATTGGCCATCTCTTTGGTCTGTGAAAGTGCAGAGAAAGGACAGGAAGCACATCGACCAAGTATTGTTTTTGTTCCAGATTTGCCTCATCAGCAAACCTTTGAAGCTTAACTACTGTGCAATGTGTCTCCTCTCCTCTTTGATCGTGCACGGTTTAGTATACCTGACGTTTAGCAGCATCTTTGTTTAAGTGGCTCCCAGCGTATAAGGCCAGCAGTTTCTTTTATGTTTTAGTCCGGTGAAGATATATGCACTGGAAGATCACTTCAATTCAAGTTCTCTTGTTTCGTTTAGTTTTGTCGATCAGTTCCTCTGGAGATACGGTTCCGAGAGTTGATCGACCTTCAGTTGCGATTTGGCTTGCTAGGTAACTGGCTATTCTCCTGGAAAACCCATCTTTATATTCTTGGTAACAACCCTGATCGGTATTTGAAGGCATCGAGAACAATTTATTCATCGGGGAGCATGGTCAAGATTAAAAGCCAAAGTTACCGCAGCAAGAACGCTCAAAACTTTTAATGCAGCATAATTTATGCTAGCAAAAATGACTGATTAAAAACCCAGTATCGTTTGTAAGAAACATGAGTTGTACAGGTGAGACGGTCCCCATCAATGGACTCCAATTGGCAAATCCATAACCTCAGCATACGTTTTAAAGTTGATCAACAAGCTAACTCCGAGCTTTCATTTTGATTTCAAATTCTCGTTGCCAAATCCTCGGTAGTTCTTGGCACGTTGCCTTTGTAGGGGTAACGTGGGTGGGGCTAGAATGGTTGAAGCAGCCGATGCATCAATAGCATGTTACGTATAGACTGTAAGGATTAAGCTTAGAAAACCCAATTGGCAGTGCAGAAGTGCTAATCTGTCTTTCGCCTTTTATGCAAGAAGAGGCAGGCAGCACTGCAATCATCAACTTTTGCAGAAGGGAATTTCTTCTTCCACGAAGCAACAGCTGCTTCAACCAACGCTTTGGCTGCTTCTTCCTCATCTTTCGCTGACCTGACCACCGCCGCAACCTCATCGTTATTGAGCACATCCCACACCTGCATGAGAGCGTCTGGAGATAGTTAGAACATTGGCCAACAAAAGTTTCCATGAGTGCAAGTGCTAATCACCAGATCTGATAGTGTCTCTGACTATTGCTTTTGGATTTCACTGAACTTCATACATAGCTTTGTCGAGACCGAATTTTCTTACCCCATCTGTTGCAAGGACGATGAATTGGTCTTTCGGAGTTATGCGGTGATAAGAGATGTCAGGAATGGCGATTACGCCGTGGTCTTTGAGCAAGTAGTCACCAAAAGCACGGGACATGGCAAGGCCAGGCATGTCCTCATGGGGTAGCCACACGCGCTGGATGTGCGGTTCTTCCTTCAGAGCTAAAACCCGGCCTTTGCACTTCCTTATTCGGTCGGCTTCACCTGCAGATACACCCCCAACCAAACATAAGTGCCCAAACCATTCAAGATGCATGAATAATGTGGGGCTCAAAAGATGGTTAGATCCAAATAGGAATAGGATGATTATGCTAGGCTTACTTGGAACATTAGGCTTCAAGTCAGTAGTCAATTGGACAGTTCGAAGTCCATCCTCAGTGAGAGTCCCTAACACTGCTCTCGAGTCACCGAGGTTGGCTATGACAAGATCCTCACCCTGTGATTAATTTTCCCACTATTAGCGTAACACCAACGGGCGGTCCTTGACAAGGATTTTAGAGTGGACTGATCAATATAAATTTTGGCGGTTCCTAACAATTTGAGGAGCAAAATACCTGTCTTATGACAACAACAGCTGTGCTTCCACTGGTGGAGCAGTCCAATCCCTCCTGAAGCTTGATCTCCTTGTCCATCACCTTGAAGGCACTGATACATGCATCTCTCCATTCCAGTAAGTTCTTGCTCGGCACTGATCCTTGGTCACAGTCATCTTGCACCGCCGTGACTTTGACCTTTGCCAGAGAGTTTCTCTGGTTTAGCACGAGCAGTGGCAAATGCTTCCGCACTAGCTTGCTCACCAGGTGACCATTCTTCCCATGACCATCAAAAACTCCGCAAAAGACTCCATCATCTTTTCCATATCCCTAAAGAGAGAACAGAGTACATCAGTCAAAGAAAATACATGGACTGGTTGCTCATATAATATTCACCATACTGAAAAAAGTTGACCGTGTAAGTTGGACCTGAAATTTGCATCAAAGTCATCCTTAACGAACACGAAGAAAGGATATCACACACACCACCATTTTCTGTTTCAATTCTGATGAATTGGACTAAACAAGAATGAGAAATTCATCACAAGCAAACTGGCTAAATGCTAGTTTCATCAGACCTGCCTGACAAAAACAACCTTAAGCTGATTCAATAATGTTCAGATCTCAACAAACCTGATAGAGTATAGCAGCATCTTGGTTCAACCCTTTGCTTCCGGTTCTTGAATGAACAGATCCATTTCTCTTGGTTTTACCGTTGGCCTCATCTATGAATACTGCATTTTCTTGGACATCTTCTGTATCATGAATCTCAGAAAATACAGAGGATATGCAGATTCCCATCTCGAAAATGAATACTTGTTTCTTTATCTTATGCTCCAACCTGCTATTTATAGTCCAGCGACCAACTTAATCATGGATTTTTAAATACCAAACACATGTTGGCACAGATATTTATCTTATAAGAATGTGGCTCCAAAAGAGCTGAAAGCATGCCCTAGGTTCAATAATTCACTGTTTTTTAGAGGTGCTTATTTTATGAGTACCCCAAGATTCAATTGAAGGGGCACATGAGGAGGACTTCAGCTGGATCTTGGCAAGCAAAGTCATACAATACGGTACCCATCGTTCTTTCTGTATATTCGCCACTTAAAAGTTATTATAGATAAATTCACGGGCCGTGTCTCAAAATTACTTACATTGCAAATTCGTAGCTGACCGCTTATGAAAGGCAAATCTACCTAAGACATAAGCAACCCTTCCGTGGACGATTTATTATTCAATTAGTTCCTTTTTCCCCCCTACAAAGAACCCTCTCCATGAAAGTTAATTACATGACACTCCTTGTAGAAAAAGATAAGGTTATGATTGCAAGTGCATGAGTTTCAAAAGGTTAACTCGATGTAGCAACTAGGAACCATGATGTCTGCACAGGCACGGTTGTGTCTTTGCTTGGCTTTTGTGAGCATGGTGTCATCTGTTGTCAGTGCGGATGCACTCTTTGCTTGGCTGGTACGTTCGACGTAAAAGTTGGGTTTGTCGGTTGGTCCCTCTCCCCAGTGACATAAAGGAACAGAACATCGATTTTGTAGGGAATTAGTCAAGATCGAGGAACCAGAATCAAAATCTAATCTTTTGGTTAGAGGTTGACAGGGCATTTTACCAAGGAAACGATTGCATGGACAATAAAGATATTTCCGATATGGTTGGATTTTGCGATTTTCCAGATTACATTGCGTCCGGTAGACCGGAATGACCCAAATGACGACCTTCGAAGCAATAGAGACAACCTCCTAGAGGGATGCAAAATCTGGTCAAACATGCGAATCCTTAAGGAAATCTTGAGGATATGCAGTATAGACTCCTAGTGGCCAATGCACTCTAAAAACGCCAATGAGCTTATGCGCCAGCAAAGATGGGTCCTGCATTCGATGCATCATCACCCAATGCTTTGACCATTCTTTTCTTTTGATGTTCTAATAACCAATATATTGAGCCCTTAAAGTAATCGATCGAGTTGACAATTGCACCAATAGAAAGAAACGGTGTTGTTTAATCTAGGGTCGGCATCCAATTTCTATGGATCTTGTACTCTTGCTTCTTTTAACAAACCAATCAACAGGCTTGTACATTATTGGGGGAAGAGAATAGAAAAACAACGTCGGCCCTAAATAATTGAAAGAGAAGATCGCTTCACCACAAGACTTGCCTCAAATTCGTTGACTTTTCCCATACAAAATATGGACCCAGAAGACCGAGGGAAGTCGACCGATTCCTTAAGCAAAGAGATCAGCTTTAGCTAGACGTGAAAGGGCAAAAAATGAGCATTATCTACGGCCTCTAATGTCCATAAATCTCGTGAGGAGAGAAGTAGTGAGGCCCTTATTCAAACGGCGCTTTCGCAATTCTGAGATTATGACGCAATAAATCTGTATGATGATGCTGGGCCTGGCTCAGGGAGGGAAAGAGTTGTTGGCTTCAACTTAAGGAAAGCCCTGATTTTCCTCATTATTTCCAGTTTCCTTAATCATTCATCCCGTTTCTTATTATTCTCAATCAATAATTGACCCTTATCATACGATTTCAAGAGGATGTAGATTGCCACATCTGTTACGCATGATGAAGGGAGAAATCATTGGATATCTTAAGAGACGGTGGACAATCTTGCAAGGAACATCCGAATCGGCCTTTGGCAAATGATAGGATGGTAGTTGTTATACTTTGGTCCCCATGGGGTGTTTGGTAAGTGTCTTTGGACTTCTATGGCCAAATGCCAACATTGGGAAAATTGTGGGAAAGCTGAAAGTCTAAGGGTGCATTTGGTTCAACATTTCCAATGAATTTTCAGGCCTAAAAGCCTTTTGGGGAAATGCTAGACCGTTTGGTTCAACCAAACCTACTTCCAACTTTTCAACTGCAAAATCTTGGCCGAAAGCCTAAAGTCTGCCCTACTAGCTTTGGGCTTTCAGCATTCCGCCGAATGCTAAAATTATTTTTTCTTTTCCAAAACTACTCACTAATTTTTCTTGCCGAAATTTTTTTTACCAAACATAATTGCATTTCCCCAAGTAGCTTTGGGCTTTCAGCATTTGCATTGTACTCAAAGCTCCTTGCAAATGCTGAACCAAATGCAACCTAAGACACTTTTAGCATTTTTAGAATGCTATTATAAGGATTTAATAACTCGTCATTTCTAATATTACCCTCGTTGATAATTATGTGTTCCACTTTTGCCTTAAGAAAATACTATTCATCTTCTTCCTTTGCTTGTTGGTTCGTCATTGAGGGTCCAGGTCAAGCTCCTCGTCGTCAAGGCCAAGATGGAGGGTTGCGCATGTCATTGAGCCGCTCGCCAGAGCTGTCGTGGGTCGAGGTTAAGGTTGAGGGTCGAGCGACCTAGATCTGGCCTTTCAACTACGGTCGTGCAACCTCGGGAATCGTCGCCTAGGTTGCAAACAGTCAAAGGGCCCGGATGGTCTGTGAGATTGGTTGCTGATGAAGTTCCGCAGTTGCAAATCTCCAAATCGAAAAACCTTATAATCAACGTTGCAAATCACCTGTTAAGCCTCTTCACCTTGTTGAGGTCGCGCAACTCCAGGGTCGCCTCGCCCGGGTTCGCACAACCTGGGCCGACGCTTGCCTTTGGTCACTGTCTATGGTCACCTAAAGTTGACACTGGCAAAGCTCGTTTAATCCTGCCTCTGCCCATGCTCGCCCTCTCTATCATTTCTTTTCTTTTTCTTCTCACTTCGAAGTTGCTTTATAAATATACACCAAAATCAGCATCCAACTATTATTACTTTCGCCAAATGCCCCTTCATTCAAAAATACCAAGAAAATGTCAAGCCATTTCCCGGAGTTGCCAAACAAACCTACCTATTCGTTTGCATTTCCCCCGAAGTGAACCAAACGGGCCTAGCTATTCATCCAGTATTAGGTCACCGTGTTCAGAATCAGATGGACAATTTGTTGGGTGTCGTCTCTGCTACGTTTCATTTACAAGGCGTTAAGCCAACTTGGGTAATCTTCTTTCCATTAAGCTTGAGAAGTCCCAGCCCACGGGTTCTTATCTGTTGATGTTGAGTTCTTTCATGTGTTCGTGATCTTACGATTCCCAGCTCCCATTTGATGCACGCAAGCTTGGGCGCTTCCGTGTGGCAAGAAAAGAACTTGACAAAACGAGAAAACATCAAAGCTGTGAATTTTGGATGGTTATTCAAGAACACCAAGTACAAATCCATTCATCTTGAACAAAGATCAGATAGTGCCGAACACAATTTCAGTTCCAAAACGAAGATGCTAAGATTAGGCGAAGAAAGAAGAACTTGACAAAAAGAAAGAACATCAAAGCGGTGAATTTTGAAAGGTCATTCAAGAAAACCAAGTACAAATCCATTCATCTTGAACAAAGATCAGATAGTGCGAAACACAATTTCAGTTCCAAAACGAAGATGAAAAGATCAGGCGAAGAAAGAAGTGAGTGTGCGCAGAATATGATGATCAAGAAGTGTATTCACACAGCGAATGTACTAAAAGAAAGAAGAAAAAGAGACGTATGCATGACATATAGCTACTTCGACTTTGGAGGGAGCCATGGCTGAGATGAAGAATCATCTCAGGCTTGCCCTCCCGTCATGTCAAAGCAGCTCTTTCTCTCGGCACCACGCAAAAGGTGTGTCGTCGTTTCATCTCGGATATCGAGATTCACCACACACCCGTGTCTGAGAGTGCCTCCATTATCCCATTTCCAGGATCAAGAAATCAAGAAGGAACAAAAGGAACGGCACAGAAAGTTTTCAGTGAAAATGTCGCCGGCTAATTGTGTCATGAAACGACTAGGAGTTCTCGAGTTTCAGGGATCTTCGACCGGCGAGAACCGTGTCGGCTCCACGCGGCAGACCGGTCGCCATCGGTCGGCGCCGACTGTTGACTCGATTCTTGGAGCCACACCAACCCCTCACATCTCCGATTCAAGGACTCAATCCGCATCCACATTCGATTCAAAATGGCCAAAAACCAAGAAAGAACAAAAACTCAAGAAGAACAAGACACGGAGCAAACCAGAACGATCGCACGCAGTTCGTGATCTACGAAACCTCGAGCTCAAACGCGAAGCGCCGCTGTCGTCGACGGCTCCGGCGATGAGGAGGAGGAAGAAAACCCTACTGTGTCTGTATATATTTATATATAGGTCGATCGAATCGACGATGCCTGAGTTTGGGGCGTGGAGAATGAGATGGGCCCGAACGAGAAGACGGGCTGGGCTCATCCTTTGTAGGCCCAAGAGGATGAGCCTTTTCCTTATGGGCCCAAGAGTGAAATTGACATTTTAGTGACAAAAAAGGGAGAAAAGGCCCAAAAAGCCCAAATTATATTCACAGTGACGCACCCTATATTTTTACTAGGCCCATCATGATTTATTTACCTTAAATTTTTTTCTTATGACATAAAAAATAATGTAAAGCTATGCCACATTTTGTTGCCTAAGGGAAATAAAGATGACGTTGTTTTGGTGTTACGGTAAAAAAAAAAAATTAGGGTAAATGGATCACCATGAGTTTTGTTTAGGATTTTTTTGTGTGGCTTTTACCGTTATAAAAAAACACAAAAAAGTGTCGTGACTTTTGTGAGGTGGTCATAAGCATAAAAAATTCCATTTTTTTTTGTCGATTACATCACCGTTATAAAAAACATAAAAAGACTTTTGTGAGGTGGTCATGCATACAATAATTCCATATTTTTTTTTTCAATTACATCACCGTTATAAAAAAAAAACATAAAAGAGTGTCGTGAGGTGGTCATAAAAATACGATAATTCCATATTTTTTTATCAATTACATTATTGTCATAAATTTAGAAAATTGCTCACTTAAGCATCATAATTTAAAAGTAAAAAATTCGCTCAAAAAGTAAGCGTGGCCGCCGGGCCAAAATCAGTGCACATGGACTTACCCGACCAATGCTAGACATACTCTAAATAAGAAGATACGCCATTTACCAGACCCAGCAAACCTAAACCTTTTTCCCCTCTCCCTTTCCCCTTTTTCAATTTTTCCCCCAAATTCTCCTCCGGACCGGAAATAGGCAAAATGAGGGGGGCCCCACATGGTCGGGGTTGTTAATTTTTTTTTTTAAACAAAACTCATCAGAAGGTCCTAATACGTCCACGTCGCTGACGTCCAATTTTGATAGCCGGAGTCAAACCCCCCGGATTCGGGCACTTGATTTTCCCTAGAAAATATTTGTCACAGAGCATTAGTTTTGTACGCTGCTCCAAAAATGGCTGCACTGGAACAAACCTCGGAGGATTGTGAAAAAGCGCTACTTCTTTCAATGCTTTGGCTTGGGTAGCTGTTGTTTTTCCGAGTCAGAGGAAGTGCTTCCGCTTGACAAGTTCTAATGTATTTGAAGACCTTTTCTCTTTGCGCGAAACAAAGACCGAATTGCTTCCGTTCTTGCCACAAATCAACTCAAGTACCTTCCCTAAAAAACACCGCGAAAAACGATGGCTCTCTGGAAATGGAGGCGCGTTGAACACCAAATGAAGAACGTCATGGACGCGTGCGGAGTTATCATTCTTTGCATCTCCTGTAGCTCTCAGCAAGCCTGTTCAACCAAAGAGGGCCGTTGGATCGAATGAGGACCCATCCGCCGGATGGGAGCTGCCTGAATCAGTCGACCGTTCTTGTTTTGGGACAAAAAAGTCGGACCGTTTCTCTTATAAATTGTCGACAGGCATGAGGTAACTCCAAAGTCGCAAATTTGAACAAGCAAAAAAGTTTGATACCGCTTCCATAGCCAAAGATTGCAGGAAATGGAACGCTTCGGAGGAAAGTCTCTCTCCCTCGATGGTGAATCCTCATCGTTGTCTAGGAGGGACTACGAAGTGTTCTTGAGCTTCAGAGGACCCGACACTCGCTTAACCATCACCGACTCTCTCTATGGAAACGGAGGCGCGTTGAACACCAAATGAAGAACGTCATGGATGCATGCGGAGTTATCATTCTTTGCATCTCCTCTCGCTCTCAGCGAGCCTAGTCAACCAAAGAGGGCCGTTGGATCGAATGAGGACCCTTCCGGCGGACAGGAGCTGCCTGACTCAGTCGACGGTTCTTGTTTTGAGACAAAAAAGTCAGACCGTTTCTCTTATAAATTGTTGACAGGCATGAGGTAACTCGAAAGTCGCAAATTTGAACAAGCAAAAAGGTCTGATACCGCTTCCACAGCCAAAGATTGCAGGAAATGGAACGCTTCAGAGGAAAGTCTCTCTCCCTCGATGGTGAATCCTCATCGTTGTCAAGGAGGGACTACGAAGTGTTCTTGAACTTCAGAGGACCCGACACTCGCTTAACCATCACCAACTCTCTCTATGCAGCCATGATCCAGGCTGGGATACATGTATTTAAAGATGACGAAGAGCTCCGTGTCGGCGAAGAGATTGGAGGTGAGCTTCTAAGAGCAATCTCCCATTCGAAAATCTACATACCCATCTTCTCTAGAGACTATGCTTCCAGTAAATGGTGCCTACGTGAACTTGCATGCATGGTGGAGTGTCGGAAGAGAGACGAGAAAACGATCCTGCCCATCTTCTACGAGGTGGATGCATCCGATGTTAAGCTTAAAACTGGATCGTACAGTATGGCCTTACAAAAACATGAGAGAGAGTCCGGTGCAGATGTGGTGAAACAGTGGGAGGAGGCCCTGAGAGAGGTCGCCGGAATCAAGGGATGGAACTTAAAAGATCACGGGTAATTACTTACGACTTCTATACTTTCATTTCTAAAATTAGATCTCTATTTTTAATCATGGAAACTCAATATAATCGAATTAGATAAATTGTGCAAATTACCATGTTCGATTTTGAAAGTACTTCATCATGACGACATATAATTCTTTAGAAATCTTAACCAATCTATTTACTGCACTTTCAATTGACATATGATTCTTAGAGTAATCATTTGGGGACGAATCCTACCCTTAAATCATTCAAGTAGATCTGTCCCATTTGATCGGGAACCTGGACAGTAACAAACTCCTCATCGATAGTATCAACGTCTTGGCACAAACCATTTTCATCCTTTGCCATCGCTTAGCATGAACCAAAACTATTGGGCTGGTTCAGGCTCTTCGCCTAGCGCTCTAGTTTGCCTGACCGCATCACCTATTAGAATTATGTTGATTTGACCAATTAAAAACTCTTCAAAATTGCCCCTTCGACCTCAATCTCCAATCATTATTTTAAGTAAGATCAATCATCCTGGCTTGGGATGGACCGGGTATGAAATAAACTGATACGTCATGCTTGATTTTAGCAATTTAAGTTTCTAGTATTATGCATTTATGCTTCTGCGCGACATACTTTGTTTGTGGTTTCTCAAATTCATACGGTTGCATTATGTAAATGGCAGCCAAAGTAAACTTATAGCACTTGTTGTGGAAGAAGTTTTCAATAAGCTGACGTCTACACAGAGAAATTGGCATGATGACTTGGTGGGAATTCACGATCAGATGGAAGCCGTCATGGACTTGTTAGGCCTAGGCACTTCCAATGTACGATTTGTTGTGATTCATGGTATGGGTGGCATCGGGAAAACAACTCTTGCTAAGGCTATCCTCAAGCGTATCTCTTCTCAGTTTCATCGTTCTAGCTTTCTTTCAGATATCCATGCAGAAAATATTGTTGATCTGCAAAAGAAATTATTATATGACATTCTTGATATAAGATATCCTCAAGTTATTGATGCTAATAATGGGATGGCCATGATTAAAGAAAGACTCTGTGACAAGAAAGTCATTATTGTTCTTGATGATATGGACAAGAGAGATCAGCTCATGAAATTAGCTGGTAAGTCTGATTGGTTTGGTTCAGGAAGCCGAATTATTATCACAACTAGGAACACCCATTTTTTGGCTCCCGAAACCAATCTCTTAGATGACAATATTGTCCCAGTGCGTCACCAAGACTTCTTTTTTTATGAGATGAAGGAAATGCAATTTGACCATGCTCTTCAACTTTTCAGCATGCACTCCTTTGAAAGAGACTCACCTCCCCCTGATTACAATAGTGTTTCAATTGAAATGGTCAGAATTACTGGAGGACTACCTTTGGCACTCGAGATAATAGGTTCATTACTCCATTCAAAAAGCAAGATAACATGGAAAGACACATTGAAGAAGTTGAAGAAAGTGCCCAACCAAGATGTCTAGAAAAAGTTGTTGATAAGTTACGAAGAATTAGAGTACGAGCAACAACAAATTTTTCTTGATATCGCATGTCACTGCATTGGTGAAGAAAGAATCCCTGCATATTACATGTGGAAAGCTTGTGATTTTTTTCCAAAATCTGGACTTCATGTCCTTATTCATTCATCTTTGATAAAAATCATCGAGGATGATAGACTATGGATGCACGACCAACTCAGAGATCTTGGAAGAGAGATAGTCCGACAAGAATGCCTTCTAGTTTCTGGAAAGCGCAGTAGATTGTGGTGTCCAGAGGTTGCCTTAGATGTGGTTCAAAATAATCCGGTATGTTTCTTACTAAAAGTTATAGAAAAATTGAACAAGCAGTTGCCAGTTTTAGAGTTCAGTTTCACCCAAAATATTTGCTTCATTTGTATTCACAGGATATTAATGATAGTGCATAATTTGAGAGAAATGAATAAATTTTCAAAATAGATAATTATTACCATTATAGCTCCCATGTAAGTTGGAGAGATAACAATTCATGGTATTCGCCCTTTTTTAGATAAGCTAAGATCCATATGCCCCTTTTTGTCGGTTGACTTTTGCTTACTATTGGTGGAATCAAGATATATGCTCCCTATTTTGATATTTAATATTTACACTAAATTGTTCACTCATGTTGCTATTTATTGCCTTGAATTATCAGGGAACTGACAACATTGTAGCACTTAAGCTCACAAAACTTGCAAACGGGCACAAGTTTTCAAGCGGCGAACTCTCAAGGCTACCTAGTTTAAGGTTCCTTGAATTAGATGGAGGAAACTTTGTAGGGGACTTTAAAAATCTTCTCTCAAATCTAACATGGCTCTCTTGGCGTCATTGCCCTTCGAACCTACAAGCCAACGGTTTATGTTTAAGGAACTTGGCTGTTCTCAAGATTTCAGAGAGCAATATTACTGAAAACTGGAATGGATGGGGACCATGCATGGTAAATTTTCATATAATGCATTCTTTTTTTCCTTTATGAGTGTATGCATTTGTCACGTTAACCTTCACTAATGCCATTATTTTCCTCACTTATTGGTTGTTTTGTAGGTGAATGATAACCTGAAAGTCATATATCTGACAAGCTGCAATCGCTTAAAGAGGACACCTAACTTCTCCATGTGCATGAATTTGAAAAGATTGGTTCTCAATGATTGTAACACATTGGAAGAAATTGATAGTTCTATCGGTCAACTGGGGCGCCTGAAGTACATGGAAATCAATAAGGAGGTTCGTTGTTCAATAGTATCGCGTGGTCGGGCTCCTTCTAAAAAAAGTGCCATTCCTTTGAAAAAAATTGCCGTTCCTCTAATACCAAACTCAATTGGCGGTCTGAAATCTTTGTCAATGCTCAAGTTGGGAAATCAACATGATGTTAAAGAACTTCCACACTCAATTGGGGAGTTGCTCGATTTAAAGTATCTGTCTCTACATAGTTGCACCAATCTTAGTAAGCTTCCGGATTCCATTGGAGAGTTAAGATCACTCCTTTGTTTGGATTTATCTTGCACCTACATACGTGGATTACCATATTCCATTGGAAGACTAGAATCACTGCTGAAAATGGATCTATCTGAAACGCTTATTACAGAATTACCTGATTCTATCGACAATCTTAGACAATTGAAGTTCCTGTATTTGGATGGGACTAGGATAAGAAAGCTACCGAAGAACATATGGACTTTGAAGAATCTTGAGGAGTTGATTGCCAGAGCTTGTGAGAATCTCGAGGGCGAAATTCCAAGTGAAATCGCGGAACTATCCCAATTGAAGATTCTAGACTTGTCCCAAAGCAAGGTTAGTAGAGTGCCAATAACAATCAATCAGCTCTCTAATCTCCGGAAACTTGTTTTATTGAATTGTAACGGGCTTCGGTCGCTACCAAATCTCCCAACAAGTTTAACAGAGCTAGAGTTATCCTCTTCATCATTGGAGACAATACCCAACCTTTCAAACCTTACTATTTTACATCATCTGGACATAAGTGACTGCACTTTTGACTTTAAGTTCTTAAAAACTACACAAGGACGGGTTTCAAATCCAAAGCTAGGGTGGCTTGGAAGGCTCCATAAATTGCAGAAGTTGAGACTAGTTCTTTCTAATTGCAACTTGCCTCCGACTGACTTGAGTTCCCTTTCTCAGCTCCGGTCACTTGAAATAACTTGTCCAAACCCATGGTCTCTGACACGGCTTCCATCCAGTTTAGAAGACTTGAGTCTAGAAGATGTGGAGACACCAATAGAGTGGCCATTGTTCTCCAACTTGGGAAATTTGTCTAAATTAAAGCTCTTTGGTTGCCTATTAAGAGAGATTGAGTTTGATAATGTGCTTGGACAGCTAGAGAATCTCCAGCGTTTGCAAGTGCGCAAGTGTGAGTCACTTGTGAGGCTATCCAATCTATCAAGCTTGAAGGAGCTTCGTGTGCTAAGTGTGGAGTATTGTCCCCAACTAACTGAGATTGACTTCCAACCAGCTTCATTACGGTCTTTAAGAGTCTACTATTGTGAATCAGTGCAAAAGTTGCCTGATATACCAAGTGAATGTCATGTCTCTCTTATTGGGTGCCCCGGGTTAAGTGGTTTTGATTATTCGAGCACTCGAAATATCTTCAAACGCCATAAGCTGCGCATGTCATTTTTCGAGCTATGATACCGCCTATAGCGCAAGTCAAAGGTTGCATGAGAGCATAATATTGCTTTCGCTGGCTGTCATTTGCTTAAGCTTTTGTTCGTCCCCTATATGCTCTATGCTTAAATTTGATTTTCTGTTACTGTACTTTGAACACTCAAAACAAAAAAATAAAATGTAAATTTGAGAGGCATTTTCATTTAATGGTTTTTTTTTATTAGCTTTTGAGAATGTATATGATGTGGAATGTAACTTGAAATGCCCACCCCTTTAGAAAGTTAAATTGGGGCAAAACTTCCGTGTAGCCGGTAGAAAGCAAAAATGTTCTATTCTTATGTATGATTCACTTGGGTATCGAAGTCGATTTGCTAAAGAGAAAAGGAGAAAATGAAAATGATCTTCATAGTGACTTTTGTTTTCCGAAGGAAAAATAGCCCCCCTTCGAAAGTATGATGTGTAGTACAAGACAATTCATTTCCCGAAGCAACCCGCATTAAAATCCAATATATATATGGTCACTTTAGTTGTGTGACCATTGTGTATTAGGTTTATATAGCTTTAATCAAATTTAGACATCAACAGCTTTAGAGGTTTTATGTGCTTCAATAATAAGCACAGAACATAAATTGATCGCATGTACCTTAAACCCACTCTCTGTGCATTTCATTTAGCTTGCCACTTCTTTTGACCCCAAATCTTATAATGCTCGCAAAACTTCCTGTCTTGAATTTCTGATGTGCAATCGTACATCTTACGTATTCATTCTAAAAGGATGGAGAAGTATTGCTAGATCTAACTTTGCTAGACAAGTATCGTCCATGTCTAATCAATCCATCCATGGCCGATATTGCGCCGCAAGGACTCTTACGTGCTTTTCTTCATGACTTGAAGTAAGCAAGTAAGATCTCTTCTTGCAATTCATGTATTTGCAATCTGGTCTTTCAATGTTTATGACAGATTGTCCAGGATTCAAATCGAGAATCTCATGCACAATGCTTAAAGCTTCTCAGTTTGCACTAGGGATAGAGCGAGGGATACAGATTTAGTCAGTTTCCAATGTTAAAGCAACAAGATTCGATCCAGAAAAGGCAAATGCCTGCGGCTGTTCAAATGGAAACATAGAGAGAAAAAGAGGGGTATTGTTGAAAGTGGACAAGGAATTGGCAAAGAGAGGTAGAGAGATTGGGCCGAGCTTCATGGGTTCAGGTCACGTGTTGGTTTGGTTACAGAAAACCGTGATCAGTTGATATTTGACAAGGGTAGCTATTTCTTAAACAAAAAAAGTCCCTAATTTCTGAAGGCAAGAAAATACAGCAACAAATGCTTTTGACGTTATCGACAGATTTGATCCGTAATTTTCATGAAAAGCCAGTGAGACATTCAAGGCGAAAAACTAAGGTGTCAATATGAAAATGACTTTTATGTCCAGATAGACCATGTGATGAAGAACATCCTTTAGCCAACTTCGGTATCTTCTTTCCATTAAGCTTGTGAAAAATTGTTCCAGCCCACATCATTTTAATGGGTTCCTGTCTGTTGATGCTAAGTTCTTTCATGTGTTCGTGCTTCCCAACTCACATTTGACGCACGCAAGCTTGGGCGCCTCCGTGAGGCAAGAAAAGAACTTGACAAAAAGAGAGAACATCAAAGCGGTGAATTTTGAAAGGTCATTCAAGAAAACCAAGTACAAATCCATTCATCTTGAAAAAAGATCAGATAGTGCGAAACACAATTTCAGTTCCAAAACGAAGATGAAAAGATCAGGCGAAGAAAGAAGTGGGTTTGTGCAGAATATGATGATCAAGAAGTGTATTCACACAGCGAATGTACTAAAAGAAAGAATAAAAAGAGACGTATGCATGACATATAGCTACTTCGAATTTGGAGGAAGCCATGGCTGAGATGAGAATCATCTCCAGGCTAGCCCTCCCATCATGTCAAAAGCAGCTCTTTCTCTCGTCACCACGCAAAAGGTGTGTCGTCGTTTCATCTCGGATTATCGAGATTCGCCACACACCCGTGTCTGAGAGTGCCCTCCATTATCCCATTTCCAGGATCAAGAAATCAAGAAGGAACAAAAGGAACGGCGAAGAAAGTTTTCAGTGAAAATGTCGCCGGCTAATTGTGTCATGAAACGACAAGGAGTTCTCGCGCTTCAGGGATCGTCAACCGGCGGGATCGTGTCGGCTCCACGCGGCAGACCGGTCGCCTTCGATCGGCGCCGACTGTTGACTCGATTCTTGGAGCCTCACCAACCCCGCACATCTCCGATTCAAGAACTCAATCCGCATCCACATTCGATTCAAAATGGCCAAAAACCAAGAAAGAACAAAAACTCAAGAAGAACAAGACACGGAGCAAACCAGAACGATCGCGCGCAGTTCGTGATCTACGAAACCTCGAGCTCAAACGCGAAGCGCCGCTGTCGTCGACGGCTCCGGCGATGAGAGGGAAGAAAACCCTACTGTGTCTGTATATATTTATATATAGGTCGATCGAATCGACGATGCCTGAGTTTGGGGCGTGGAGAATGAGATGGGCCCGAACGAGGAAGACGGGCTGGGCTCATCCTTTGTAGGCAATTTTCAACAAAAAAGGGTTTGGTAAACTTAGGAATAAAAAATGAATGAAAACAAGTTTGGTAAATTTGTATTTTTTTTTATTTCTTTTAATTTTTTAATATTTTTTTCTTTTTTAGAGGATGAGCCTTTTTCTTATGGGCCCAAGAGTGAAATTGACATTTTAGTGACAAAAAAAAAAGAAAGAAAAAAAAGGGAGAAAAGGCCCAAAAAGCCCAAATTATATTCACAGTGACGCACCCTATATTTTTACTCAAAAACTTGAAAAAAGAAATAAAAACAAGGCCCATCATGATTTATTTACCTTAAATTTTTTCTTATGACATAAAAAAGAATGTAAAGCTATGCCACATTTTGTTGCCTAAGGGAAATAAAGATGACGTTGTTTTGGTGTTACGGTAAAAAAAGAATTAGGATAAATGGATCGCAATGAGTTTCGTTTAGGATTTTTTTTGTGTGGCTTTCACCGTTATAAAAAAAAACATAAAAGAGTGTCGTGACTTTTGTGAGGTGGTCATAAGCATACAATAATTCCATATTTTTTTTTGTCGATTACATCACCGTTATAAAAAAAACATAAAAGAGTGTCGTGACTTTTGTGAGGTGGTCATAAGCATACAATAATTCCATATTTTTTTTGTCGATTACATCACCGTTATAAAAAAACATAAAAGAGTGTCGTGACTTTTGTGAGGTGATCATAAGCATACAGTAATTCCATATTTTTTTTTGTCGATTACATCATCGTCATAAATTTAAAAAATTACTCACTTAAGCGTCATAATCTAAAAGGAAAACATTCGCTCAAAGTAAGCGTGGCCGCCGTGCCAAAATCACTGCACATGGACTTACCCGACCAATGCTAGACCGGAAATAGGCAAAATGAGGGTGGCCCCACATGGTCGGGGTTGTTTATTTTTTATTTTTTAAACAAAACTCATCAGAAGGTCCTAATACGTCCACGTCGCTGACCTCCAATTTTGATAGCCGGAGTCAAACCCCCCGGATTCGGGCACTTGATTTTCCCTAGAAAATATTTGTGACAGAGCATTAGTTTTGTACACTGCTCCAAAAATGGCTGCACTGGAACAAACCTTGGAGGATTGTGAAAAAACGCTACTTCTTTCGATGCTTTGGCTTGGGTAGCTGTTGTTTTTCCGAGTCAGAGGAAGTGCTTTCGCTTGACAAGTTCTAATATATTTGAAGACCTTTTCTCTTTGCGCGAAACAAAGACCGAATTGCTTCCGTTTTTGCCACAAATCAACTCAAGTACCTTCCTTAGAAAACACCGCGAAAAACGATGGCTCTCTGGAAACGGAGGCGCGTTGAACACCAAATGAAGAACGTCATGGACGCATGCGGAGTTATCATTCTTTGCATCTCCTCTCGCTCTCAGCGAGCCTGGTCAACCAAAGAGGGCCGTTGGATCGAATGAGGACCCTTTCGGCGGACAGGAGCTGCCTGACTCAGTCAACGGTTCTTGTTTTGGGACAAAAAAGTCAGACCGTTTCTCTTATAAATTGTCGACAGGCATGAGGTGACTCGAAAGTCGCAAATTTGAACAAGCAAAAAAGTTTGATACCGCTTCCATAGCCAAAGATTGCAAGAAATGGAACTCTTCGGAGGAAAGTCTCTCTCCCTCGATGGTGAATCCTCATCATTGTCTAGGAGGGACTACGAAGTGTTCTTGAGCTTCAAAGGACCCGACACTCGCTTAACCATCACCGACTCTCTCTATGCAGCTATGATCCAGGCTGGGATACATGTATTTAAAGATGATGAAGAGCTCCGTGTCGGCGAAGAGATTGGAGGTGAGCTTCTGAGAGCAATCTCCCATTCGAAAATCTACATACCCATCTTCTCTAGAGACTATGCTTCCAGTAAATGGTGCCTACGCGAACTTGCCTACATGGTGGAGTGTCGGAAGAGAGACGAGAAAGTGATCCTGCCCATCTTCTACGAGGTGGATGCATCCGATGTTAAGCTAAAAACTGGATCGTACAGTATGGCCTTACAAAAACATGAGAGAGTCTGGTGCAGATGTGGTGAAACGGTGGGAGGAGGCCCTAAGAGAGGTTGCCGAAATCAAGGGATGGAACTTAAAAGATCACGGGTAATTAATTACAACTTCTATACTTTCATTTCTAAAATTAGATCTCTATTGTTTAATCATGGAAACTCAATATAATCAAATTAGATAAATGGTGCAAATTACCATGTTCGATTTTGAAAGTACTTCATCACAACGACATATAATTTTTTAGAACTCTTAACCAATCCATTTACTGCACTTTCAAATTGACATATGATTCTTAGAGTAATCATTTGGGGAGGAATCCTACCCTTGAATCATTCAAGTAGATCTGTCCCATTTGATCGGGAACCTAGACAGTCACAAACTTCCCATCGATAGTATCAACGTCTTGGCACAAACCATTTTCACCCTTTGCCATCGCTTAGCACGAACCAAAACTATTAGGCTGGTTCGGGCTCTTAGGCTAGCGCTCTAGTTTGCCTATCACCTATTAGAATTATGTTGATTTGACCAATTAAAAACTCTTCGAAATTGCCCTTTCCACCTCAATCTCCAATCACTATTTTAAGTAAGATTAATCATCTCGGCTCGAGATGGACAGGGTATGAAATAAACTGATACGTCATGCTTGATTTTAGCAATTTAAGTTTCTAGTATTATGCATTTATGCTTCTGCGGGACATACTTTGCTTGTGGTTTCTCAAATTCAAACGGTTGCATTATGTAAATGGCAGCCAAAGTAAACTTATAGCACTTGTTGTGCAAGAAGTTTTCAATAAGCTGGTGTCTACACAGAGCAATTGGCATAATGACTTGGTGGGAATTCACGATCAAATGGAAGCTGTCATGGACTTGTTAGGCCTAGGCACTTCCGATGTACGATTTGTTGTGATTCATGGTATGGGTGGCATCGGGAAAACAACTCTTGCTAAGGCTATCCTCAAGCATATCTCTTCTCACTTTCATCGTTCTAGCTTTCTTTCAGATATCCGTGCAGAAAATATTATTGGTCTACAAAAGAAATTATTATGTGACATTCTTAATATAAGATATCCTTATGTTATTGATGCTAATGATGGGATGGCGATGATTAAAGGAAAACTCTATGACAAGAAAGTCATCATTGTTCTTGATGATATGGACAGGAGAGATCAGCTCATGAAATTAGCTGGTAAGTCTAGTTGGTTTGGTTCAGGAAGCCGAATTATTATCACAACTAGGAACACCTATTTTTTGGCTCCTGAAACCAATCTCTTAGATGACAATATTGTCCCAACGCGTCACCAAGACTTCTCTTTTTATGAGATGAAGGAAATGCAATTTGACCATGCTCTTCAACTTTTCAGCATGCACTCCTTTGAAAGAGACTCACCTCCTGATGATTACAATAGTGTTTCAATTGAAATGGTCAGAATTACTGGAGGACTACCTTTGGCACTCGAGATAATAGGTTCATTACTCCGTTCAAAAAGCAAGATAACATGGAAAGACACATTGAAGAAGTTGAAGAAAGTGCCCAACCAGGATGTCCAGAAAAAGTTGTTGATAAGTTACGAAGAATTAGAGTACAAGCAACAACAAATTTTTCTTGATATCGCATGTCATTGCATTGGTGAAGAAAGAATCCCTCCATATTACATGTGGAAAGCTTGTGATTTTTTTCCAAAAACTGGACTTCATGTCCTTATTCATTCATCTTTGATAAAAATCATCGAGGATGATAGATTATGGATGCACGACCAACTCAGAGATCTTGGAAGAGAGATAGTTCGACAAGAATGCCTTCTAGTTTCTGGAAAGCGCAGCAGGTTGTGGTGTCCAAAGGTTGCCTTAGATGTGGTTCAAAATAATCTGGTATGTCTTACTAAAAGTTTTAGAGAAATTGAACATGCAATTGCCCGTTTTAGAGTTCAATTTCACCCAAAATATTTGCTTCATTTGTATACACAGGATATTAATGATTTTGCATAATTTGAGAGAAATAAATAAATTTTCAAAATATATAATTATCGCCATTACAGCTCCCATGTAAGTTGGAGAGATAACAATTCATGGTATTCGCCCTTTTTTAGATAGGCGAAGATCTATATGCCCCTTTTTTGTCCGTTGACTTGTGCTTACTATTGGTGGAATCAAGATATATGCTCCCTATTTTGATATTTAATATTTACACTAAATCGTTCACTCATGTTGCTATTTATTGCCTTGAATTATCAGGGAACAGACAACATTGTAGCACTTAAGCTCACAGAACTTGCAAACATGCACAATTTTTCAAGTGGCGAACTCTCAAGGCTGCCTAGTTTAAGGTTTCTTGAATTAGGTGGAGGAAACTTTGTAGGGGACTTTAAAAATCTTCTCTCAAATCTAACATGGCTCTCTTGGCGTCATTGCCCTTCGAACCTACAAGCCAACGGTTTATGTCTAAGGAACTTGGCTGTTCTCAAGATTTCAGAGAGCGATATTACTGAAAACTGGAATGGATGGGGACCATGCATGGTACATTTTCATACAATGCATTCTTTTTTTCCTTTATGAGTGTATGCATTTGTCACATTGGCCTTCACCAATGCCATTATTTTCCTCACTTATTGGTTGTTTTGCAGGTGAATGATAACCTAAAAGTCATATATTTGACAAGCTGCAATCGCTTAAGGAGGACACCTAACTTCTCCAAGTGCGTGAATTTGAAAAGATTGGTTCTCAAAGATTGTAGCACATTGGAAGAAATCGATAGTTCTATCAGTCAGCTCGGGCGCCTAAAGTGCATGGAAATTAGTAAAGAGGTTCGTATTACAAGGTCATACCAAAGTAATATTGTTTTGGACAATTCTGCCGTTCCTCTGATACCAAACTCAATTGGCGGTCTGAAATCTTTGTCAATGCTTAAGTTGGTAAATCAAGATGATGTTCAAGAACTTCCACACTCAATTGGGGAGCTGCTCGGTTTAAAGTATCTATTTTTACATAGTTGCACAAATCTTAGTAAGCTTCCGGATTCCATTGGAGAGTTAAGATCACTCCTTTGTTTGGATTTATCTTGCACTCACATACGTGGATTACCAAATTCCATTGGAAGACTAGAATCACTATTGAAAATGGATCTATCTCAAACACTTATTGCAGAATTACCTGATTCTATCGGTAATCTTAAACAATTGAAGTTCTTGTATTTGGATGGGACTATGATAAGAAAGCTACCGAAGAACATATGGACTTTGAAGAATCTTGAGGAGTTGATTGCCAGAGCTTGTGAGAATCTCAAGGGCGAAATTCCAAGTGAAATCGCAGAACTATCCCGATTGCAGATTCTAGACTTGTCCCGGAGCAAGGTTAGTAGAGTGCCAATAACAATCAATCAGCTCTCTAATCTCCAAAAACTTGTTTTATCGAATTGTAATGGGCTTCGGTCACTACCAAATCTCCCAACAAGTTTAACAGAGCTAGAGTTGTCCTCTTCATCATTGGAGACAATACCCAACCTTTCAAACCTTACTATTTTACATCATCTGGATATAAGTGACTACAGTTTTGACTTTAAGTTCTTAAAAACTACACAAGGACGGGTTTCAAATCCAAAGCTAGGGTGGCTAGGAAAGCTCCATAAATTGCAGAAGTTGAGACTAGTTCTTTCTAATTGCAACTTGCCTCTGACTGACTTGAGTTCCCTTTCTCAGCTCCGGTCACTTGAATTAACTTGTCCAAACCCATGGTCTCTGACACGGCTTCCATCCAGTTTAGAAGACTTGAGTCTAGAAGATGTGGAGACACCAATAGAGTGGTCATTGTTCTCCAGCTTGGGAAATTTGTCTGAATTAAAGCTCTTTGGTTGCTTGTTTAGAGAGATTGAGTTTGATAATGTGCTTGGACAACTAGAGAATCTCCAACGTTTGCAAGTGCGCAAGTGTAAGTCGCTTGTGAGGCTATCCAATCTATCAAGCTTGAAGGAGCTTTGTGTGCTAAGCGTGGAGTACTGCCCCCAACTAACTGAGATTGGCTTCCAACCAGCTTCACTACGGTCTTTGAGAGTCTACTATTGTGAATCAGTGCAAAAGTTGCCTGATATACCAAATGAATGTCATGTCTCTGTTATTGGGTGCCCCGGGTTACGTGGTTTTGATTATTTGACCACTACAGACCTTAAGTTGCTCGAGTAGTCATTGTCCGGGCTATGATACAGCCCATAGCGCAAGTCAAAAGTTGCGTGAGAGCATAATATTGCTTTCGCTCACTGTCATTTGCTTCAGCTTTTGTTCTTCCCCTATATGCCCTATCTTACATTTGATTTTCTGTTGCAGTACTTTGAACACCCAAAACAAAAAATAAAAAATAAAAAATAAATGTAAATTTGAAAGGTATTTTCGTTTAATGTTTTTTTTTTTCCCTAGCTTTTGAGAATGTATATGATGTGGAATGTAACTTGAATTGTCCTTCCATTTACAAGTTAAATTGGGGCATGTTAAATTGGGGCATAACTTTTGTATAGCTGGTAGAAAGCAAAAATCTTCTATTCTTATGTATGATTCACTTCGATATCAAAGTCGATTTGCTAAAGAGAAAAGGAGAAAATGAAAATGATTCATAGTGACTTTTGTTTTCCAAAGGAAAACTAGCCCACCTTCAAAAGTATGATGTGTAGTACCAGACAATTCATTTCCAAATGCAACCCGCATTAAAATCCAATATATATAGATATATATGGTCACTTTAGTTGTATGACCATTGTGTATTAGGTTTGTATAGCTTTAATCAAATTTATGCATCAATAGCTTTAGAGGTTTTATGTGCTTCAATAATAAGCACATAATAGAAATTGATCGCGTCTACCTTGAACCCACTCTCTGTGCATTTCGCTTAGTTTGCCACTTCTTTTGACCCCAAATCTTTATAATGCTCGCAAAACTTCCTGCCTTGAATAGCTGATGTGCAATCCTACATCTTACGTATTCATTCTAAAATAATGGAGAAGTATTTATAGATCTAACTTTGCTCGACAAGTATCATCCATGTGTCACGGCCCGTGAGAATGCCAAACCAAGAGGGTTCTTGAGGACGGGCGTGACACACCCGACCCTCGGCCTATATCCCCGAGACTTAGAGTATTCTCGAGTATACTCCTGGGGCGGGTAAATACAGTATTTGTACGCATACGTTATAAATGCGAGTAGTTGGTAGTTGGGAATAAATATGGGTAGTTGGGGAGGTGCATCTCCACCGTTAGATCTAAGAGAGATCTACGGATACGGTTTGCCTTGTACTTGTACATAAATGGGGTCTCCTCCCTTCTTTGTAATTCATTCACAAGCAATACGAAAACCAGAGCTTCTCTCTCTAAGAGTTTCTCTCTCTACATACGAGTCTTGTGAGTCGAGTGTTGAAAGATCGAGAGTGAATCGATCGGCCCGTGACACATGTCTCATCAATTCGTCCATGGCCCTATAGCGATGTTGGGCCGCAAGGACTCTTACGTGCTTTTCTTCATAGACTTGAAGTAAGCAAGTAAGATCTCTTCTTGCAATTCATCTATTCGCAATTTGGTCTTTCAATGTTTATGACAGATTGTCCAGGATTCAAATCGAGAATCTCATGCACTCTGCTTAAAGCTACTCAGTTTGCCGACGGCTGAAAATTCCTTCAAAACTCTGTTGCACTAGGGATATAGCGAGGAAACAGACTTAGTCAGTTTCCAATGTTAAAGCAACAAGATTCGATCCAGAAAAGGCAAATCCCTACGGCTGTTCAAATGGAAACATAGAGAGAAAAAGAGGGGTATTGCTGAAGGTTGATAAGGCAGTGCGAAAGAGAGGGAGAGAGATTGGGCTGAGCTTCATGGGTTCAGGTCACTTGTTGGTTTGGTTACAGAAAACCGTGATCAGTTGATATTTGACAAGTGTAGCTATTTCTTAAACGAAAAAAGTCCCTACTTTCTGAAGGCGAGAAAATACAGCAACAAATGTTTTTGACATTATCGAGAGATTTGATCCGTAATTTTCATGAAAAGCCAGTGAGACATTCAAGGCGAAAAACTAAGGTGTCAATACGAAAATGACTTTTATGTCCAGATAGACCCTGTGATGAAGAACATCCTTTAGCCAACTTCGGTATCTTCTTTCCGTTAAGCTTGTGAAAAATTGTTCCAGCCCACATCATTTTAATGGGTTCCTGTCTGTTGATGCTAAGTTCTTTCATGTGTTCGTGCTCTTACGATTCCCAACTCACATTTGACGCACGCCAGCTTGGGCGCCTCCGTGAGGCAAGAAAATAACTTGACAAAAAGAGAGAACATCAAAGCGGTGAATTTTGAAAGGTCATTCAAGGAAACCAAGTACAAATCCATTCATCTTGAACAAAGATCAGATAGTACGAAACACAATTTCAGTTCCAAAACGAAGATGAAAAGATCAGGCGAAAAAGAAATGGGTTTGTGCGAAATATGATCGAGAAGTGTATTCACATAGCGAATGCACTAAAAGAAAGAAGAAAAAGAGACGTATGCATGACATATAGCTACTTCGAATTTGGAGGAAGCCATGGCTGAGATGAGAATCATCTCAAGGCTTGCCCTCCCATCATGTCAAAGCAGCTCTTTCTCTCGGCACCACGCAAAAGGTGTGTCGTCGTTTCATCTCGGATATCGAGATTCACCACACACCCGTGTCTGAGAGTGCCCTCCATTATCCCATTTCCAGGATCAAGAAATCAAGAAGGAACAAAAGGAACGGCGCAGAAAGTTTTCAGCGAAAATGTCGCCGGCTAATTGTGTTACGAAACGAATAGGAATTCTCGCGTTTCAGGGATCTTCGACCGGCGAGAACCGTGTCGGCTCCATGCGGCAGACCGGTCGCCATCGATCGGCGCCGACTGTTGACTCGATTCTTGGAGCCACACCAACCCCTCACATCTCCGATTCAAGAACTCAATCCGCAATCAAATTCGATTCAAGATGGCCAAAAACCAAAAAAGAACAAAAACCCAAGAAGAACAAGACACGGAGCAAACCACAACGATCGCGCGCAGTTCGTGATCTACGAAACCTCGAGCTCAGACGCGAAGCGCCGCTGTCGTCGACGGCTCCGGCGATGAGAGGTAAGGACCAAAGGAGGAAGAAAACCCTATTGTGTATGTATTTATATATGGGTCGATCGAATCGACGATGCCTGAGTTTGGGGCGTGGAGAATGAGATGGGCCCGAACGAGAAGACGGGATGGGCTCGTCCTTCGTAGGCCCAAGAGGAATGAGCCTTTTTTATAGGCCCAAGAGTGAAACTCACGTTTCAATGACAAAAAAGGGAGAAAAGGCCCAAAAAAAGTCCAAATTATATTCACGGTGACGCACCCTATGTTTTTACTATGCCCATCGTGATTTATTTACCTTAATTTTTTTCTTATGACATAAAATAGAATGTAAAGCTATGCCACATTTTGTTGCTTAAGGGAAATAAAAACGACGTTGTTTTGGTGTTATGATAAAAAAAATTAGGATAAATGAATTGTAATGAGTTTTGTTTAGGATTTTTTTGTGTGGCTTTTACCGTTAGAAAAAAACACAAAAAAATGTCGTGATTTTCGTAAGGTGGTCATACAAGTACGATAATTCCATATTTTTTTTATCGATTATATCATTGTTATAAATTTAGAAAAATGTTCACTTAAGCGTCATAATTTAAAATGAAAAATTTTGCTCAAAAAGTAAGCGTGGCCGCCGAGCCAAAATTACCGCACATGGACTTACCCGACCAATGCTAGACATACTCTAAATAAGGAGATACGCCATTTACCAGACCTAGCAAACCTAAACCATTTTTCCCCTCTCCCTTTCCCTTTTTCAATATTTCCCCCTAATTCTCCTCCGGACCGGAAATAGGCAAAATGAGGGGGGCCCACATGGTCGGGGTTGTGAATTTATTTATTTTTTTAAACCAAAACTCATCAGAAGGTCCTAATGCGCCCACGTCGCTGACCTCCAAATTTAATAGCCGGAGTCAAACCCCCCGGATTCCGGCACTCAATTTTCCCGAGAAAATATTTTTCAAAGAGGAAAAAAGGGAATTAGTCCCTCTCTCTCTCTCTCCCCGACCCCAACGACCGACCCACTTTCCTGGAAAAAGTCATCTTAGAGAGAGAGAGGGGAAGTTGGTATTTTGTTGACTCGATTCTCCCCAACTTGTTCGGTTTCAGCGGAAGCACTATAAAGTTGGCGGTGCTTTGGGAACCTACCCCGTCTACCTCCCGAATTTTCCCTCTTCCGATAAAATATCTCCGGGAAAAAGTCGACGGCCATGGACGCCGCGTCGAGCTCGAGCGCTCTCAATTCGATCAGGATCACTCGTGCTACGCAACGTAATGGCGGTCCCAGCTCGTCAAGGTCGGTTTTTTTAAAAAAATTTCTGTCATTTTTTTTTTCATTTTGCGTTCGTTTTACGTTGTATTTTTTTGGCGAAATGTTGGGGGAAGACCGATCCGCCGAATGAAAGACGGAAGAGATCGAGCGTTTTCCTGGGAATTTGTGATGGTGGATGTCGTAGATGTCTGGCTGATTGTTGAGTGCGTGCGTGCGTGTTTGATTCGTTGCCCGTTTTGGATCGTGATGGGAGGATTCGGGTGAATCGTTCGTGAGGTGGAATGTCGCCGCCTGCGTCCTTGTCCTTGGTTGTGACTGAGGATTGATTATTTGATCGAGTTTGCGAGGGGGGGATTTAGAGAGGTCAATTCGAGGAAAGCACGATGCGGGTCGGAAGAATTTGGATCTTATGCTTCAATTGGATGGTAATCGGGCTGATCAGGTCGATGGGGCAGTTGACAAAATTGGTGCTTGGTCATGGAGAATCCAATTTGCGCTCTGTTGGGGGGTTAGGGGCAAAAGGCATCTCGGGCTTGTCCAGACGGCGAATTATCGCTTAGCTGAGATAGACTAGCTCGTTGCACAGCAGTAGACACTAGCGATAAAAGGCGATAAAAACAATGCATGTTTGACTTGTTAGTGATTTCTTTTGTAGACATTGGGGTCTTGAGTTGGGCTTGACATTTTGCATGATCTATACTGCGTCAGGTTTCACACGTCTGTACGCTTCCAATTTGCAAATGGGCAGAGGGAGTATAAATCATCCCAAGCCTTAAAGGTTTCTACGGGTTCAAATGACAAGAGTGGAGCACTTCTGAGATCAAATTTCAGTGGCCCCTGTGAAAAGAGAAACCAGGTTAGACAGACATTTTGCTCCGCTGGAGTGTGCACATACGATGGGACTGCTATGGAGTCCGACTCACATGCTGCAGAAGAAAAAGTTGGAGTGCTCCTTCTGAATCTCGGTGGTCCAGACACTCTTAACGACGTGCAACCCTTTCTGTTCAATTTATTTGCAGATCCCGTATGATATCTATCCTTTTATGCGTATATGCATATTTTTCAATTGTGTGTATCTGGCTGAATGTTTATCTTCTCCATTCTCAGGATATCATACGTCTTCCCAGGCTGTTCCGCATCTTACAGAGACCCATTGCACAGCTAATATCTGTATTTCGGGCTCCCAAAAGTAGAGAAGGATATGCTGCCATAGGAGGCGGCTCACCTTTACGTAAAATAACTGATGAGCAGGTGGAATAGTGTACTGCCTTTTTCAGTCTTGTTATGTGCCTAATATCTTTTTTGAAGCTTTATCTCTACTTCTTCTTTCAATATATTCTGCATTAAAGTGATATCTTAAGTTTACATAGCTAAGTGTGAATATTATGTCGCACTTTTTGCAGGCGGATGCACTCAAAAGGGCTTTGGAAGAGAAGAATGTGTCTGCAAATGTCTATGTTGGCATGCGCTACTGGTATCCCTTCACCGAGGAGGCCGTTCAGCAGGTTGTTACAAATTCTTAAGAGGATATCTAACATTTTTATTGCACTGCTTGAATTGATGTTATATGTCATATATTATTGAATAGTTAGACAACCCAAGTCTTTCCATAATTTGTTTGTGATCTTTCAGTTGACCATTTATATGAATTTTCTCTGCTCGAGTCATTTTACTGCTATGCCTCTTCTCAAGATAACCAAGGCCATATGGCTGAAATCTTGTCTACTTCTGAACAGATCAAGAGGGATGAGATTACAAGGCTTGTTGTACTTCCGCTCTATCCACAATATTCTATTTCCACGACTGGATCAAGCATTCGTGTCATTCAAAATATATTCAAGTACGTTCTTTGTCTTTGTCCTGTCTTTGCTTGCACAAGTTGAGTGTCTCGTTCTTCCTAACTTAGTATCAACGGATCATTTTCAGGGAAGATGCTTATCTGTCGACGATGCCCGTTTCTATAATACAATCTTGGTATCAAAGAGAGGGTTACATAAAGTCTATGGCAGACCTGATTCAGAAGGAACTGGAGAGTTTCTCCAACCCTGAAGAAGTGAGTTGGTATTTGTCAAAGCTTACGTCAAATGCAGGGCCTGAAAAATTGGAAATATTAATCAAGCTGGCCTTTTCCACTGGAAATAGTTGATTTAATTATATATTTTTATTCAATTTTAGGTCGTAATATTCTTCAGTGCTCATGGAGTACCAGTTAGTTACATTGTGAATGCTGGAGATCCATACAAGGACCAGATGGAAGAGTGCATTTACTTGATTATGCAGGAACTGAAGTCTAGAGGAGCTAACAATCAGCACCAACTTGCTTACCAGGTTGGTCGTTAAATATTGGTCGTTGACCTTCTTACAGACCGCGTCTTTTGGTTGTTAATTGTGTTTAGAGACTGGTGTATGCAACTTCCCGTAGCCTCTTTGCTTAACCAATAGCTGAGCTATATCAATGCTCTCTCTCTCTCTCTCTCTCTCTCTCTCTCTCTCATTTTCATTTCAATTTCTTCATAGAGCCGAGTTGGACCTGTGGAATGGCTGAGGCCCTACACTGATGATGTACTCGTCGAGCTTGGCCAGAAAGGGGTGAAGAGTCTCCTAGCAGTTCCAGTGAGGTGAGGTATCTTTAAATGAAGTTGAGTCTGTTGTATCTTTGCCCAGCATTGAGTGGTAAAAGAGAGCATATTGACATGACCAGTTTTTGGCTTTAACTTGCCAGCTCCCGAGTCTTTTGTATCTAGTATTTCGTATACTTTGTAGGTATATCAGGTCATCAATTGCCTGGATATTACATTTCGTGTAGGCATGTTGAATGCAAATATAGACATTGCTTGCTGTGATCTGGACACCTTTTGTCGTTTCTTCAAACTCTTCTCTTTACTTGATTGATTTTTTTATTTTTTGGTGTCATTCACAGTGAAAGTCGTTTATATCAAAAGTTCTCTTTAGTTTACGTTGAACTGATTTTGCCAGTTTCTAATTCCAGCTTTGTGAGTGAGCATATCGAAACTCTTGAAGAAATTGACATGGAGTACAGAGAGCTGGCACTTGAATCTGGCGTTGAGAATTGGGGCCGTGTTCCTGCTCTTGGTTGTACCTCTTCATTCATCACGGATCTGGCTGATGCAGTGGTTGAAGCCCTCCCTTCAGCAACAGCCATGTCGAGCCCCATGACTTCCTCTAAAGCTCTTGACCTAGATCCGGTTAGCTATGCAATCAAGATGTTTTTTGGTTCAATTTTGGCATTTCTCTTGCTTTTATCCCCAAAAATGGCAACAGCTTTCAAGAATCATCTCCTCTGAGGAAGATATATTGCACTTGCTGTTGAACGTCAATAAGATTGACAGGAGAGACTAAGAGTAGAGACCAGGACCCCATATGCACCTAAAGAATTGCTCCTTTTTTCTACCTTGAAATGTCGATATTTGCTCACACGGGAGTGCTGAATTAGATTTATTTTTTCGGGCCTTTTCAGATATCTTGCGAATCTGTGACCTCAGTCCTTATACAGTGTAACTATATGCCATTTGGGACCTTCTCATATATACAGTTTTGAATAGTGAGCATTATGCGACCTCGCAGTCCTTACATAGTGTAACTATGCCATTTGGGACCTTCTTATATATATAGTTTTGAATAGTGAGCATTATGCATCCACCTTAAACCCTGCTATGTGCCAAATCATTGTAGCATGAAGTGTTGCATATGTCATGTCTACCAAGGATTTGTTGATCACGGAGGCTTGCAGAGTCGGAATTCCTTTCGCAGTTAGTACGATACGGGATTTTCAACCAACTACAGCCCGCTCGCGGTAAACCAGAAGTTGGGAAGAAAGCCATTTGACCAGAAATAAGATCAAAAGCTGGAAAAGACATATATATAAATAAAGATATATAAAGATAGATATTCGACCAACAATGACTTGAGGGTAATCTTCCAAAATAAGTTATGAAAATCAGCGTTGGTCAGAAGTTGATATTCTCCATGCCTCCAATCCCACGACGGAAATTTTTTTGCGAGCAATGACTTCCGATTTGATTAGCAATAAGCTTTATCAAGGCAGACAAGGCACCTATCTGGATCCTTGACTTATAGTATAAGATCCCAAAACTCGAGACGATTGCAAGAACAAACCCAAACATGATGTTCAGACAAGCATTCATGAACCAAATAACAGAGCACTTTATTTAGTTCAAAATCTCAACATCCATATGCTTTAAGCACATACATCACATGAAAGTTTGTCCACATCAAAGCTAAATGAAGGAAAGAAAAGTAAAGTTGCAGGATCTGCCTTCACTGTAGAAGCTTCAGAAAAGTGGAGATTCTATTTGTAATGCATCGGTAATTTGCCATAAAGAACACCCCAAAACCATAGTCACGGTGAATCCCAAGTCTTTCGCTTTTACATACCATTTACCAGGGTAGGAAAAGCCACCATGAGTCTTATTTAATATCCAATAAGGACAACCAAAGCTTCCAGGAACATAAACAACTATAAAAGCCTCATTTGCTCCACCAGACGAGGAAATCCTTGCGTCTATTGATCTTCTTCTGGAGCTGGAGTAGACCATAAAGCAAGGCCTCAGCGGTAGGAGGGCAACCAGGAACATAAATGTCGACCGGAACAATCCTGTCACAACCACGAACAACGGAGTAGGAATAGTGGTAGTAACCGCCACCATTAGCACAGCTTCCCATAGAGATGACCCACCTCGGTTCAGGCATTTGGTCATAAACCCTGCAACAATTTTAGAAGGGTGTAATTTCACAACCACTCTTTGATCATCAATTGTCACTAAAAAGCAAAGAACAATGCGTAAAAGAGGTGTTTAATCTGAAACGAGTTCCATTCAACAGAACAACCGAAAATGGATAAAACACCCATTTCTTGATCCACCACAGAACCATACCGTGCATCAGGAATGCACTGACAACGGTATGCTCAGGACGGAACAGAGAGGCAATGTGCAGAACATTAGTTGCAGTAATCACAAGTTCAGCAACTAGGGTGAACAAGAAGTCACCAAAACCATATACATAACCAAGCAGTATATACAGAAGCTATTGAATGCCAGTTGCAAAAATTTCTTATCCCTCCAGTAAGTGACATAGGGAGACTTCTTCCTGAAAATACACTACGCACACTTTTCAAACTGAGCCAAAGATGGCAGAGAATCACATAGATTGCTTCCCACATGACTTGGCTCTGGTGCCATTAAATTGCAAATTGCAAAGATTCATCAAACCTTGATGAAATGCATATAAGTCAAAATATGCATTATAAATGTCCAGACTACACACTATCCACTGCAAAAACAGAAGATAATTAAGCAAGGTTGCTCTAGAAACCAGAAAGATAATAGAAATGACAAAACTAGAACTAGTCACTATCCACTGCAAAAACAGAAGATAATTAAGCAAGGTTGCTCTAGAAACCAGAAAGATAATAGAAATGACAAAACTAGGACTAGTCATTATTTTGCCTCAAAGTTTTAGATGAATTTGACAAGACAAGAAGCAGCCAATAAAGCCAGATTATCAGACCTAAGATTTTTTTTTTTTTTTTTTTGGGGGAAGAGGGGGGTAAAGGGGGGTAAAGGGGAGTACAACACAAGGCACTGCTAATC
Source organism: Eucalyptus marginata (assembly GCA_014182565.1). Classification (NCBI taxonomy): domain Eukaryota; kingdom Viridiplantae; phylum Streptophyta; class Magnoliopsida; order Myrtales; family Myrtaceae; genus Eucalyptus; species Eucalyptus marginata. The sequence continues at coordinate 5,266,587 of CM024587.1, forward strand.
ATCTTCCTACTCTGAACCCAGTAACTAAAATCGCCTTTTTTTAATGGTTAAAATTGCACTATTTCTCCAAATTGGGTCTCCTCATTTTGCAAATATTTCACTACTGGCCTAGCGCCTTAAAAAATAAAACAACCTGGGAGTGGAGTTTGCATGGATGGAATGGCACAATGTTGCATAAAATCAACTTTGCAGGCCAACCACCCAAGAATTCTAAGTCCACTATGCCCTACATTATTCTGTTTTTATTTGCTCTGATGGCCTGACCTCAGACTGCAAAATCCCTTCAGCTGCCTGCTGCCTAGGCACTAGCTTCTCCTTACTTCTAATTCTCATGCTTGAATTGCTCGCTGTTATCTCCAACATCAGAGTGCAGGCACCCAAGCCCATTCAAAAACAGGTCAACCACCATCCACCCAGACCCTTCCCTTTACTAGTGGATGAGTAACTGTTCAGACTTAACAAAACTCCCATGCTCGATGTGAAAGCTAAATTGGCTGATCAAATCGGATCTATTGTTCACATCAATTAAACCACTGCCTTATTCTGTTGGATGTCTTGTGAATCTCAAGTCATTATCTCTTAAAGGATGCAGAGAAATAAGGGAGCTTCAGAATTTGATTGGAACCCCAGAGTCTCTAATTAAATTGGATCTGTCGCTCACACTCATCAAAGTGTTTCCTTCAGCCATTGGATTGGCAATAAAGCTTGAAGTGTACATGATACAAGGTGTTCTATGGTTTACCTTTGCAACAACATCCTTTGCCTTGATAGGAGTGGTAGCAGGAATGGGGTTATCTAACTTGAGTTTGGTCCAATTTGGCAAGAGCTATTACCAACAGATGATTAGCTTCAGATGGCGCAATTTGAGGGCATTCAGCGTAAGAGTTTCCATACTTTCCATACGAGGCAATGCTTAGGTTTTCACTGATATTCTACTTGCGTACTTACTATTTCATTCTCTTCTATTTCCTGATTGTGGCAATGAAGCTTTGTTCCTAACAAAATGATCTCTTAATTGACATGTCCAATTTGTCTACCAATCCCTTGTCGAGTTCCAGGATTTTGTATATTAAGTGGTTTGCTATTGGTGGCTTGCTGCTCTTTATCTTCTCAGACATAATTCAGGGCTACTGCTCCTGTTCTATCTCTCTCCTTTTTTCACCTAACTTGAACAGCTGTTATGTCTGGCCATGTAAAAGTATGAAGAACCCCTCCCTGAGGTGCATTTACAAGCCCCATTTTAAGGTCATCCAAGAACCAGTGCACTCAATTTTCTACCATTTTCACCCAATCTCCATTACGATGAATATCAACTTCCGATGGTAACAAACCCATGAATTCCTCCAGATTAGGCGACATATTTCATTGTGACTGTCATTACCTGATTTTCTCGCATGCCACGACTACAAAAATCATGTAAGTACCAAGGCGAAAAACACGGTGCAGCCGGTGGGGCATCAACATAAAACAACGAGCTAAATCAAACATCCGTCACCACACCAAATATTCAAAACCTCAACGAAGAACGAAAACTCCTAATGTCCAACAGAACCCCAGATCAGTCGCAAACGAAATGTAAAAACAACATCGCGAGACACTCCCGACTGCTCCAATACGATTTCTCTCAACGCATTTCTCGGAAACTAAACGGCAATCGACAAAATCTTCCAAAAATCACAACAAATCGCAATGCCAAACGTAATTTACCCCTCACTCATTCCGCGCCAAACCATACCGCGATCGACCGAATAAAATTTCTGGAAGGAAAAAAAAAGAGGAAAGCAGGGGAAACCTACTTGCGAAGGGCAGGAGCCATCTTGTTGGTGAGCGTGCCGGCGACGATCATGCAATCGGACTGGCGAGGGCTGGGCCTGAAGATGATGCCGAAGCGATCGAGATCGTAGCGGGCGGCGCCGGTGTGCATCATCTCGACGGCGCAGCAGGCGAGGCCGAAGGTCATGGGCCAGATGGAGCCGCGGCGGGCCCAGTTCATGAGGTCGTCGACCTTGGAGATCACGTACTCCGCCGTCTTCGAGAGCCCCGGGGGCGAGATGGCGGAGGGAGGGCCCGCGCGGCCGTACGGGGCCGGGGCGGACGCCGGCCCGGCGGCGGCGGCGGAGAGGGAGGGGGCGGTGGTGTGGAGGGAGAGGAGGCGGAGGTGCGGCGAGAGGCGCGACGCGGCGGTGGTCTTCGCGAGGAGAGCCATGGTCGCACGCAGAGAAGGGGAGAGAGAGAGAAGATGCGATTTAAGAAGACCGCTGCTTAGGAAAGCAAAAGAGGTTCCGAGGTGAGGTGGCTTCTTGTGGTTCATTTGTTTTGGTTCTTTTTCCAAAAATTTAGGACGGTTTGATGCAGATGTCTTTTTTCCTTTCTTTCCCTACCCACATTTCAATCTAGTGGGATTCCAAGTTAACATCGCGAAAAATTGATATATTTGTCATATTATATTTATTTCATGAAATAAAATCATTTAAAAATAAATTCCTAAAAGTTATTGTTTATAAAAATGAGGGAATCGTATATTATTTATTGATAATTAATTTTATTATTTCAATTGATACAAATAATTATTATTAAGAAAAGACTTTTCAAATCATTGACTTTTTGCAAAATAAACAGAACATATGTCATAACTAATTTTAGCAATACCAAAATTATACATCCGTGTTATATCCAATACACTCACGCCACATATTTACCTTAAACTAATTTTCATCTCGAAAGAAATCTAAAATCACTAAAACCTTGGATTAAGAAATCTTCTAAATCTCAACCACACGTGCATCCATATTGACAATTAAATGGTTATATGGGACAAAAGTTAATGAGATGATAAATTTATCACAAATATATTGATTGAAAAATTTGTGACAGGACGGTTAATTTAAATGTGACATAAATGCATCGGTTGGGATTTTTTTTTATGGTATCAACCTGATAATCTTCAATTTGATTGTTTACAAAACATGGAATTACCAAGAAGGATAATAAGCAATGCGATTCACCACAGGCATGGCATGGGACTACGTCATATACACCCTTCCATAGGAGTTCTAGTTTCCAGTGGCAAGTTTATGCATTTCGATTTCAAAGGAACAAACTTACTAACGCACCAACTTATCACTTCTGCATATAAGTATCCGATCTGCTCACGACGCTTGCCATCATGCATCTTCCTGGAACAGCAAGTTCTCATCGAGGATAATAGGAAAACAAATTCAGCTAATCTATTCTGTATCCCAATCAGTCATTCCATAACAGTAACATGAAACAAATTCAGCAAAATACAATAAGCAAAGCTAAACTCAGCTTTCAAGGGACGCAAATACAGAGAGAGTCTACTGTGCGGGTGCTGGATAAAAAGGACCTGCGTGGGGTTTTTCTACTTCAAAAAAGCCCACATCGTCCCTTTTATTCAAGAAGGAAGATCACAAAAGGCAAGCTTCTTTTTAAATAAAGAAGGAATTGTTAGAGTGGGAGGAGACAACTATAATTTAACATTACATAGCATTTGCCAAATCTTTGGACTTCTTCTAACTACAGATTATACAGAGTTTTTGCCCTGCGTATCGATTAGAACCGATGCACCAGAAAACAGCTTCCTCAGATGTGGGTGAGAAAGTAACACACCATTTCACTTCCATGTTTCGCTTCTCTGTTCTTGGTGTCGGGAGAAACATCTCCGATCTGATGAATGCCACCAATTTGTCTCTTTTTTACCTTACAAAAGAATTATAATGGGAAAGCAAAACAGAAAGTCTGTTCCTTTGAGAAGTAACCGTCGAACTGTATCGTTGGATCGCTGTTAGTTGTCGATGTCCGGAGGGAACTTACAGAACGATCGGCAAAGATGTGCTGTATCCTTCGTGCTAAAGTTTCCTATCATCATCTCGTACCGCCACTACGCATAGTACATGTAGAGGCTGTTTGAAGCCGCAATTGCTAGCGAATTTTCGGTTGGATGCCAGGCCAGGTGCAGCAATTTCATTGTGAAATCATATGGGTTTCCATTGGCATCAACTCCAGAGTTTTCTGGTCCTTTTGAAGTCAAATGCAAGATATTAGCAGGAACTCAGTTTGTAAAAGAGACATAAGCATACTAAGTAACGCCAACAAAGCAACCGCTAGCCAGCCAAGCACTTTCAAAAATGACCTTCATTAGTAGAATTCACATAATTCATTTTCCAAAAGGAACAAACTTTCAACATGTCGCCGTTGTGATGGTGAAAACTGATAAAATAGCAAACTTAACGATAGCTGGGATTTCAAGTTTCAACTACCAAGTGACAAGGCAATATGTTACCACCTAGGCTATAGAACTTTCACTATCAACTAAACACAAATGCACATGCTCCAACAATCGGAACAAGATGGACAAATAAAACATAAGATTGATAGCACTAGCAAGACAATACCTCTCCTGACAACGCGAGTTAGACCAAGAGATCTTGAGGGCTTAGATGGCGCTGGGGCTTGTTTCCTGGGGGCATATGAAATTGGAGATTAAAAATGGCAACTCATATAGAGCATCTACATCTGGCTAAGAATATATATGGCATATCAGCATCCACTAGAATAACGAGATATTCCAGTTAACTGTGTGAAGGCAATTAATACACTTTAAGATTCCTCATTCGACTTTCACATCTTTAACCACTTCTCGACATTCACTAGCTCTCTCTGACTTACTTCATGGGGTTTTTGGTAGCTTCCAGCATTGTTGCTTCACCGCTGTCTTGAGAACAACCAAATACACGAAACACATTGCTGAAAAGACAGTAAACATGGTGTCAAGCAGCAATAATATACTATGGGCAACAAACTTCAGCTTTAAAATCATCATCATCATAAGTAGAATATGCAAAGTGAACCTGTATGAACCGGTCGCCACTCGACGCCCATCTCCACTTAAACAGCACTCGAATTTGTCAAAGATGGAATCATTCTCATACAAATCACATAGCTGACCAATGGGCAAAGAAAGAGAATAAGTTCCACCAACCTCTTATGTAAGAGCAAAAGAGGATGTTTTTAGGGAAATATATCACCTTTGGCCTCAAATGTTCATGCACCTGGAAAGTTGCAACTGGTCCAGAATCCATATTTATGTCCCAGAGCTGAGGAAGTAAAGGAAAAAAGTGACATTGAGAAGAACGGAAGGAAAAAAAACACACACACACACACACTAGGAAGAAACCACATTTCAAAAGGAAGACACTACCAGAGCGATTGTCCAAAATAAAAAATTTCAGTTCTTTTCTAAATATGGCGAGAGAACATGACAAGGAACGGGAAAAACCCATAGTGACAGGGAATCTTAAGAAGAATAATCAGATGAGCTTAGGGTAGCAACCTTCTAAAATAATTAATATTTTCATTACTTCTGAGAAGATGGGAAAAGCATGATAGAATCCAAACACATATACCCTCAAGCTATACACCCTTCAATTCACAATAATCTATATCAAAATTATATTCATTGGGAAAAGAGTAAAGTTCCACAATATGACTTTGATGCTTTGCACATGCAAAGTGGATGGTAGGAAGCTCTTGAATTGTGTAATGTTTATCCTTTATTTCTCAAAATGTACAGTGTACTCTGAAGCTTGAAAATGACATCACAAATTTTTTACTTGCCACAGGATGCCAAAAAGGCCATTGCAAGAGCATAAACCTTGAGAGTCATGTAATCACGGCTGAGTATGTGTCTTCCATCTTTAGCAAATTTAATATCTGATACTGAAGCAATTATTTCAGTGAAGAAGGACTTTGACCCAGATGCTTCCTGTAACTCGAATCTGTCCAAGAAGGCACAGAAAGATAGCACGAATTAAGTTTAATTCAGAGTAAAGTCTGTCAAGGCCAACAGTCTTGATTCATTGTCACACCCAGCACATTTCTTATAAAGATAAAGCATCATAAGTGACTTAGAATCTTCTTTAAGAATAGTTTTGACAATAAATTTTCCAAGAAATGGTCAATGTAAGAATATAACAGTTTGCTTACAATTTGCTATGCCTATCACATAAAGCTGACTGCCGCATGTCAATAAGACGGATTGAGCCCCTTGAGCTACTATATGCCAACGTGTTACAGTGGGTTGGATGAAATTCTGCTGAAGTTATCACCTCTGCAAGAGTAGTTAAAAGAAGTAATATGAGAAGGTGAACATTCAGCCGTCTTGTCTGATGTCTTAATCAACATGTGACCATGTGAACATCAGTGCAGTGTATATAGCAGTAAATGAGAAAAACAATACTCAGATCCAGAATGTTAAGTTTTACCAGTTAGATCTTCCATGTTTGCTGGCTTCACATCGACAATGTTAAAACTTTGATTGCTGATCTCCAAATTCCAGAGATTGATTCTCAGATCATCAGCTGATATAAAAGTTTCACCATCACTGCAAAACAAAAACGAAAAAAACGGAAATTTCATGAAGCCACACAGAAACTGCATTTCAAGGTTGGACGGCTGGGGCTTCACATTATTAACATAATTTTCTCTCCGTTGAAAGATGCCCCATAACCTATTAATTATTTAACATCACATTTCTGTTTAGGAAATGGGATCAATATAAAGGCAGTATTAGTGAAAACATCGATCAGTCAAGAAATCTCCTATTCTACAATATCCAATCTGAAGCAGGAAACAGAGCAAACAATATGCAAGCATATGAAAGAGAAATCTGGATTAAAGGGTAAAAAAGAATATCAATGCGATCACATGCAGTTAATGCACCTGTTGTTGGATATCGAGTTAATATGGTAGTCGTGGGCATGAGCATAGATTCTTCGACATCTAGCCATAAGGCTTGTCTCGTGACTGGTTACCTGGACATCACACAAGCATCAGGTGTTACTACTGCAGATCTAAAATGAACTCACCAAACTACAGTAATTGAAATATACATTAAAACTTCACTGTCTCCAGGTTTTGTCTTAGACTCCAAAATAGAAAGGTTACTGCCAGAATACAAGTAAATTAAACAAGTACAACTACCACGGGCAAATGTAGGGATGGAACTCCATCAGATGGGATTGAAAAGTCATTGCTTGAACACCCAAAGGACTTTTCGCCACATCGTCCATTAGCCATATGAGGTTTGGGGGAGATCGACATGCTTGGAGAAACAACTGGACCATTCCCCACGGCTTTTGAAGGGTCTAAATTCATGCTGCACACTTTTTTCACCTTTTTCTCTTGGACCTGTAATTTTTTAGAAAATAACAAGAATATCAATATCCTTTGTCCTGAAAGTTGTGGCACTGTCAAGCTTTTAAAGAAGATTATGCTCATGAGAAGAAGGACATCTAAGTTGGCAAGCATTGAGGGCCTATTTTCCACAAATTCAGACAACTAGAAACAAACAGGATGGAATGGGCTTTGGAGATTCACGTTAGATCTAGTTCAGCTTTTCATCATAGAATTACATTCATATTCTTCAGATTGGTCACTTAAATTCCATGCCTATCCCTGATGACAAATTGGATAAAATAAGGAGGAAAAAAAACTTAGTATAAGAAATCATCCTCATCACATAAAAGAGGACATCATTGTACTCAACAAAATGACATCAGTCATCCTTTGATGCCATGTCCATGTAATATCTGCTTATTTTAGACTTGAGATGATTTCGTCTGAGGAAAATTTTATAAATAACTTAACAAAAAATCCGGAAAGAGGTCCTTTGACGATGTTATAGGACAATTTACGGCACACGTTAAACATAAGCATACAAGAAAGGAACTATATACCACTTAAAGTAATAGATGCAACATTATGAGGAATGGCAGAGAAAACAATACATGGCTGCACATGATGAAGCCCAACACAATCATACCTCTGCCTTATCGCAATAATTTTTCTGAAGAATCTGTCATATCCTAATAAGGCCATGAACATGCATGCATAACACACATCTATACAGGCAAAACAATCAAAATACCTTCCAATATTTAATTGTCTTGTCATTTGTAGAGAGAAGAAACAAGGCGCCATTTGCCGTCTGGCACCATCTAATCTTATTAATTTTCTCCTCAATTTCCAAGCTTTTGAGGTAATCAAACTGCAGCAGCACATGTAATCATGTCAGGTTCATTTAAGTCCACATTCATGAATGCTGAACTGCAAAGTTATCCAGAAAGAAGGAAAAGAAAGTGTCAATTTGCATAACAGCCATGGACAATTACCTCGGGTTCATGGCTTTGAAACTCTGTTTTATAGCGGAACTCAGGATGCTTATTCAGTGGATAATCAGTCCTTTCAAGATCTCTTCTGTGCCCCCCATGCTACGAGTTATACATTTTTGTTATGATACTAGAGATTCTACAAGCAAATAGAACAGGAAATAACTTGCACATGAGGAAATTTAGCAAATGCAAAGGGTAAACAGTCACTCACATCCCTATTGTCAGTTCTTTCAAATAAAACAACTCGACCCCCACGATCTCCAGTAGCAAGGTAGTCCCCACTTCTATCGAACTCAATAGCAGAAATTATGTCAACTGCACAAAGAAAGAAAAAGAGAAACTTAGAATTCATTCGCATTTAGTAATGCCCCAAGTGCATATCCTTCCATTGCAAGAAAAATAGAAGCCAATGACAACTCATTCAGTAGCATAATGCTTCTCATCTAAGTAGAAATCAAGCAAGGCTTTTGATGAGCAGTGTCTGAGTACTTCCATATTCTCTAAAAGTTAGCTCCATTTCAAGCAAATGATAAATGAGCATTATGCCCTGAGAAGAAAATCATGTGGCTTTTCATAGTTTCATCACATCCATCAAAGATTACCGAGTCCACTAGGTTAGCAACCTTCAAATAAGTTACTACTTTGTAACTTCATCCATCAACATGGCTGGTAATCAAATCGACAATCAGTTGTTTGGGCACATGACAGGCTTTTAGATCAAATCGACAATCTGACATGTAGTGATAATCACCGTCCTAGTGAGATATAGGTCCATTTTCCCTCTTCTATAGTTTCCAGGTGCGACAAAGACGCCTTGTTCATCCTGTAGTGGCAAGTCCTATCAATGCTAATAGGCAGATTATGCAGACGGAGACATAATATTTCTGCATACACCATCGTCAATGACATTGCTGGCCATGCGTGCCTCAACCTAGGATGGAAGCAATAACTCTGAAATTAACCGAGTCTCATTTGCAGCTAACCATGCCAAAACTCTTACTGTGGAGATTTTCCTGGTAGTGAATTCTAATCATCTAGAATCATAAACTTTGCGAACCTCTCTTGGAAAAACCAAGTGTCGCTTTAATCATCAACCAACAACTTGCCCATCAATGAATTGTTCGTGCACTAGGAACAGAAACTATAGCAGTCAACTTGGGTCTTATTAGATTGAAGCCTTCATTCCTAAGCTGCCAATAAGTTCTAAATGAGGTTCAGCACAAGTGTAAGAGGAACTTCGAACTATTAGTCGTCGTCAATACACGAAGTCAAGAACTTGACCCGCACAACCTAAATCGATATTCACACTAACCAATCAAGCGAAAACCAAAATCTGCTGCATTCATCTTTCCAAAATTAACAACTACCGTACTGCACACACTCCAACAAATGAGACTGAGACCAACTTCCCGAACCCAGCCAGAAGCCGACACAACTCGATATTTCTACCCACACTCATACAATCGCAAGCAATGGCAAAATACCCAACATCCCAATTGGCACTGATAATCACACGGAACCGATTGCAGGTCCAAAATCCCTATCTACGTAAAAATCGAAAAGCGGGCAGGAAAAAAAAAAGAAAAAGAAAAAGCTTTCACCTTCCTGAACCTCCTCGCCAGCCGTGCGCTCCCCGAAGACCTGCGCGAATTTCCAGTCGAGGGCATGCGGCGACTCCGCCGACGGAGCGACCTCATCCTCGCCACCCCCGTTCATCTATCTCCGCCGAGCAGAAAACCCGAACCCCGAACCCCACTCAATTCACAATCCAATCGGAGCAACGGACAAAAGGGGGGAAAAGGCCAACCACCAAAGTCGCGACGCCGGCGAGCGGGGGAATGAATGCGCGGGGCGAATCGATCCGGGAACTATCCGAGCTTTTCCGCATCAATCGCGCAGGGATTCCTCGTCCATTGCTCGATCGCAACGGCGGAGGAGGAGGCGGAGCTGCTGCTGCTGCTGGTGCTGCGGCGGCGGCGGCGGCGCGGATGCGGATGCGGATGCCGATGCGGACGGCGGCGGCGCGCGGTGGCGATTTCACTCCCGCCGCTCACTCTCTGGCGATGCGGTGGTGGGGAGGAGGCGGAGGAGGTGGAGAATAATAGGCATGTCAATCAGATCTCTCCTTCGGTGCTTAGGGGGAGAGGAAATCAACGGGCACAGGAAAAAAAAAAAAAAAAAAAATTCCGCTCTCTCTCTCTCTCTCTCTCTCTCTCTCTCTCTCTCTCTCTCTCTCTCTGAGTTTCTCTCTCTATCTTTTTTGCATTTTTCTCCCTTTTTTTTTTCCTTGTCGATTTTCTCGCTTTTATCTTATTGCTTTCTGTACGTCCTCCTTCCGAGAGTGGAGATTACTAGATTAGTACAGTCAAAATTTTATCGCAAGGTGGTTTTTTCTTTCTCCAACCATCCGTATGGAATTTTGGGTATCACATGGATCGACAAAAAAAAATCAAATTTTTCGTATGTCCCATTAAATAAGTACAATATTTATCCGCTGTATCCATGAAAAAATTCTCTTTTTTACTTCAAATCGGAACATCCGTAAAAGAGGGAGTTATGATTATTTATCAAATGTCGAACTTTCATTCACTTATGTAGAATTTTCGACAATTGTAATTGGGTATGCATGGAAATTCATTTTCCTTAATTTTCCTATGCAAAGTGGGGAGAATCAAAGGCTTCTGCAATATTATATCCATTAAAGTTCCGATTTTTCCTCCAATTCCATCTCTCATATTTTCTTTTTTTGGTTGATCATATTCTACTCCTATTCTAACTCTCATTCTCAGACTTTTGCCCCGCCTACGTGCAGGGCGTGGGAGTCGAAATCCACTCCTGAAACTAATTCGTCCCCACCCCAATCCCCTGAGAATGTGGAGATTCGAAACCCCTCACCTCTCCCTTCCAAGTTGAAAGGGTGGCCACTGAATAATCTCCCATATTTACTCAATTGAAATTTGGGGGAAAAAGGGAGAGGGCCCTGTCAAGTGGAGAGGAAAATGGGAACAATGGAGATGATGGGCAAAGGCCCTTGATTGTCTTTTTCCCCTTCTTAAGCTTTCTTTTTCTTTTTAGATGAAAAGTAGAGAGAGGGGAGGGGGAATGTGATGTTAATTTTAAGTGATAATGACAGGAAACATTATTCAATCGAAATCCCCAGGATTAAAATAATCGCTGAGGCGTAGATATCAAGGATGCTGTCTAAAGAGCAGTTAAAAAGTAAAACATGGGGGGAGGTTTTTGCATCAAAACCAGAGCAGTTGCATTGTCCTGGCATGGGGGCATCAATCTGAGTTTGAAGATTTGCATATGTCTCCCATCATCTTTTTCTCCCCCTTTATTTTCCTGCCTCCCATCCCATCTCTCTCTCTCTCCACTTTCCTAGTTAACATGGCGAGAAATCACAAACCGATATCGATATGGCATATCTATTTCGAACGAATTTTCGTATCATTAGAGAAAAAAATCCCAAATCAATGCTCGTGACATGTTTATCCTAAACTAATTTCGTGTCAAAAAAAAAAATCAAATTGGTCTCTCTCTCTCTCTCCCTCCTCTTACCGAATTAATATTATAAAAAATTTCAAATTGATATTGTTATGCCACATTTGCCTCAAACTGATTTTCTTGTCACAAAAAAAAAAAAATTTAAAATCGATACATGCACGACGCACCTACCTCAAACTAATTTTCGTGTCGTAAGAAAAATTAAAATCAGTATAATTGTGATAAATCCAGAGTACATCCTTGGTTCACCATCTCTAAGTGATGATGAATATGTTCTCGACAATGATAATGGGAAGCTTTTTCACGCTACTGGGAATGAGAAGACAATTAGGGGTTTTTCGTGACATGAAAATTAGCTTTTGAAATAAATATGTCCCTCGATACCAATCTGATTTTTTTTTTTTTTTTTGTGACTTAGTATATGATTCCGAGTTAAATGTAGAATGAAACACCAAAAGTGGAAAGCCGCCGTTTAATTCTGCAGATTAGTTCTGTGTCTTCTGGAGCGAGATTTCTTTTAGACGCCACACGTATTGGGATCCAATCTGCCTTTCTCTTTTTGGTTCTTCTTGAAGGGAAAAATTCGCGCTATAGATTTTAGGAGCGTCCAAGCTATATAAGTCATGCTAAATTATAGATGGGCCTTTGGACTATAGATTAGGCGGGGGAGAAAAATGCGCGTAAAAGTTGCTTTCTGCGTTGACATTTTTAGCACATGGACTGCCCCGAGATCGAAGAAATCCCCCCTTCAAATGTGTTGTCGGTCCCCAGTAATTTCGGGCCCATTGGTTTATGTTTTGTGACGTCATAATTATAAGACGCCTTTTGATTTATTTAAGTCAGTGTTTGAAAAATATGTCCATTTTCCCGAATTGGGTAATTCGATTTATCTGGATTAGTCACAAATTAAATGACATAAGCCATCGACTTTGGCTAGCTGATAATTGCCATGAACGAAACTCAAACGTGCATCAGGACTTTTCATCGTGTTTGCCATTAGGCAACACTTATTATCATATACTCTAGGCAATCTTCTCGATCAACCGGCGGAAGAGCAGCAAGGCTCGAGGTCCCGACGCGCCGCCGGAGATTCGGGGGCCGCGTCGAGGAGGCTCGTCTGGAACTTGCAGGCGGCAGGGACCACACGAGCGGCCTTCGCGGTGCTGCCATTCTCCGTGCGGCCCAATGTGTCGACCGAGCTCAGCAGGACGGTCTCGAGCTCGGCCGCGTCGGTCCATTCCAGGACCCTCGCCTTTATAAGGGTCGGGCTGCGGCAGATCAGATCCCACACGGGGAAGTCCTTCCTGGGGAGCAGGACGTCTTCTTCCTCGAGCTTCATGCCGGCACAGAAGTCGGCGGCCCCGTCTCCAACGTAGACGAAACGTCGCTTTCCCTCGGCGAAGGCCGACGATCTGATCTTGCCCATCACTATGCCCTATCAAGAGAGCAAGAAGAGATGCATCAGAACACGTTGCAGGCCAAGAACAGGAGCTTTGAGACTAACTTCATCGCCGTCATCACCAAGAAAATCAATGAATCCCCAAGAGAAATTGGAGCTTGCCTTGCACATGTTTGGGGGGCAGATCTTGCAGCCATGAGGCGGACGGGAGAAATCATGGTAAGGCGAGATGTTGAGCCTGCCTTCTGCATCGACCGAGCCGGGGTTCGTGTTGATCTGGGAGAAACACTCCATGAGTCCGTGATGTCGCAGGATCGTCTCGATGAAGAACACATTCGAGTCGCTCAGGATCCTCAGATCGCACCTGGGTTCATCAATTAGCATTTCAATGAATAGACCGACCGGTCGATATCGGAGCGACGGAGTCGCAGAGAACATGTTTCGACATAGCAGTTCTACCCTGCATATAACTATGACCAGTTCCACATCCATCTGCTCATCTTCCAATCCAATTTACTATTCGAAAATCTCCATACAAAACTGATCACTGTGTCATCTAAGCTTGAAAAAGAGAGCAGAAGTACCCGGAAGCGTTGGCCGATTTAATGGCGGAGACGATCTTTGGATGCAGCGGAGCTTCTTTCAGACAATCAGCAATCTCCTCCACGGTTTTCCCTCCAGAATGAAGCTCCATCATCATCCGATCCTGCCACCGAGGACGAAAAAAAATCGCTAAAAGGGAAGTCGCAAGCACCATCACCAGAACAAGAAAATTACTGAACTTGCAAGCCAATGGCGATCACCATCCAAAGCGACAACCAACCCAGGCGGGCCGGCGGCGCCTCCCTGGCCGTCAGTCGTGCGCCGCAATTTTGAGAGAATTCTATGTACATACACAGCATAACGAGTCCCATCTAATATATGCCTTCATGCGGCGTCCTAAACAGTCTGCAATGGCAACTAACCATGAGAGAGTTGTAAGGCAAGGTGGGTCGGAGCCGGTCGAACGCCTCGCTCAGGCCTAGCTTGTCGACCACCCAGTCATCGCTATCGCAGTCGAGGATCGTCTTGTCGAAGTCGAAAACCACCACGATCTCCGCCATCCTGTCGCCGAGCCCTTCAAGGTGAGGAATACCAGTTAGACAGAGCTCCCTCCGGCGACTCGGTACATACATATAATCGAATTCCTGGGGATCGTCAAGCGATCATTCTTTACTATGCGGTAGTGAAAGATGAGGCGAGCAAGCACTGGACATGGAGGTGCGTGAGAAGCTAGTGGAAAGTGCGCATTGTCCATTGAAAAAGGCTTTCTTCTTCAGCTCCATACTAGGTGGGAGTTACGTGAATGTTGTGCTTTTAGGCTTCTTTCCCGCGAAACTCAACTTTTCTTTATGAAAAAATGGTGGTCCGACGTGAGATTTCACTATGAATCGACTAATAAAACGGAGTATGCAACCATACCGGAATCGCTCGAGCACTTGACTCAAGCATTCTCAAATTCACAATCAACGAATTCACAAATTTACAAAACTTACCGGGGACTCTTTGGAGGCGTAATTCACGAAGAAATTGTTGTTGGATGCTCTTCATAAAGGAAACCCACCTTTTATATATAAAAGATTTGGATCCAAAACCTACTCAAATTAGGAAAAACTTCAGAAACTAGGTGTCTTAGATCAAGTCTTACTTGCCTGCTCAAATTCGAGATATATCTTCGACCAATTTAAAAATTTTCTTGAAAGAGATAATTATGCTTAAGCTTTCCCTTTTTTATCAGATTTTGACGCCGACTTTCGTCTGCACCGAGTGCGTATTATAGTATAGTTCCCGCACGACATGAACTTGAAGAATGATACACGTGACCCTTTTGGGTTGTCCATGTCCTGTCCTTTAGTTTTAGCCATTAATCATTCAAACTCCTCTTCATCGTCCTTTATGTTCAAAAAACACCCCAGAATGTCTACGTACGAAGTTTCAACGGCCCTTGCAGTCGCACATTATTCGGGATAATTTTAAAAAGTCTTAAATCTGTTATACTTGTGTCAATTCAGTCATAGATTTTTTTTGATTTAGCCAATTTAATTATAAATCTTTTGATAATTTATCAATATAGTCCATCCGGTCAATTTTGACAGGAAATAATTGATGTAGATGTTGATTATCATATGCAACACGACTAATGTTAGTGTGGATAATTTTTTAAATATACATATTTATATATATATATATATATATATATTTTTCCACTTTGGCTAACAAGTGTTGCTAGAGCGCACCAACCATCATGGACCACTAGGTGAGGGCCACGATGGCTGGTGAGTCTTGATGATCTTCACTGATAGTAAAAAAAAAAAAAGTAAAAAGGAAAAGAAGGAAAAAAAGAAGAAAAGGAACAAAAAAAAATGAATAAATAAATTGGAAAAAATTAAATATTTAAAAAGAAGTCCACATCAATGTTGGCGGTAAATATGCACACTGATGTTCATTCGCATGGATGATTTCTAGGCACAAATACAATAGATTTTAATTTTTTTTGGTAATTTTTCTCACAATTTCCTTCCACCGATAAATTTAGAGTGCGAATGATAATCATTCTAGCAGAAATTGACGGAAAAGAAATAGATTTTTTATTTTTATTTCTATATGAGTTTTTAAGGAAAATACCCGTTTGATAACGACACAAAACTTCTTCATTTCGGACGGCGGCGGACCGGCGGATACACGGTTGGGCGCCACCCCAAATTCGCATGCACCCGAGGCTCTCTGTTTTTTTAAATCTAGAGGTGTTAACATGTATATCATATCGCTTTTTCACGGGATTTCAGCGGGGTTTAAACTCGTGATTTTAAGTTCTTAAAGTGGACTCTCCTCCGAACTGCCAGCGTAATCAACAAGGTGAAAAAGTAAAGCAATAGAAAAATAGTCGAATATGAACTTTTAAGTAGCGAAAATTTCGCGAAATGTCTAGTGACACGAATACTCACCAAGAATAGTTCTTTTGATTATATCTACAGTGAAGAAGAGATACCGCCTTTATTTTCATTCTCGTGTCTCGCAGCAACTATTCTGGCATTTCACATTTTCATTCTCTGCTCGAAACCAACCCCAATATTAAGCTTTATACATCAACATTAGGAATTTACAGAACATGTATAGTTCGTATACATATATATGTATCTTTACTCGAAATCTTCCAAGTAAGCACTTCTTTTTGTCAATGCCAACCACATAATCATGAATCCAGCCATGTTCTTAATGGCACGTCAACAGCAACATCTCAACTCAATTCCAGAACTCCAGGCACGAACACCGGATACCCGATAGCAGAGATACAGAACCAGTAAATTTACGTTTAGTTTAGAGATTCCGGTGAGGGGGATATTCTTCTACACACACATATACATAGTCACAAAGTCTGTCAACATGGATCGAGCTCACTTTTCACGCAGCAGACTTGAAAGTAGCAAACGCTTCCTTAGAACAAGCACCGTTAGTAACAGGACCTGGTATTCGTATGGCTCTCTCGTGTCGGAGGCCGACTAAACTTAGCTTCAACCTTCTTCTCAAGTAACTTCTGAGTGTCAGCAACTGAACTTGCATCTCAAGATCATGCTCTTGCTGAGGGAATCTCCATATCTATTAAGCATTTCTTTGACAGATTAACTATGGAATCTGCAATAACTCTAGCGCTGGATTTCATGTAGCCACCTGAAACAGAAAAACGGAAATTGATTTAAATTGATTTGCACTAGTCAAAGCTCCAGAAGGAATTCCACAAGTTTAACCACTCCTCGAGTCATCAAGATCATCCCCTATCCAAGACAAAAACTGGCCTAGGTTGGGCTTACAGAGATATTATGTATATGATAGAAATAGTTTAAGATGCACAACCCGCTATTACAAGCATCTTTCTCAAAATTCTCCACCAGCTACCAGATGGTGGCACTCAGGAAAGTTGATGCAGAAGCATAGAGGGGGAGCACACCTGATGTAACCATCACAATGGGAATGCTTCTCTCACGAGCAAACTGAAAAACTTTCTCATCTCTGCTGGTTATTCCGTCTGGAGTGATCTGGATAGCCCATCAAGCATGAATAGACAGGTTAAGAAAGTGACATCAGATCTAACACAAGAGAAAATCGCTGAGTTGAAGAATTCTATATGATAAACAAATGCAAGATAAATACCTTTAACATGCCCAATGGATCACCTTCAAGAATATCAGTTCCAGCATTGTAAACCACCAGTTCAGGATCAAATGCACGTGCAGCAACCTAAATGATGTAATACACATCAGAATCATTATTGAATGAAGTTACCATCATATAGACTTTCAGTTTTAACTGCGAAGATGGCATCCTGAAATATTTCCTCAGATGATAAGCTCTTTATAAAAGAAAGTAAATGTGAAACAAACAAGAATTAGGTCTTTGATACTAATAGCATTGCTCTAGGCAATTTACAGAATCATTAAAACTAAAGCTGCAGTACATTCGAAGCAACTTGTGCAGGAGGACTTTTACATAATGTAGTCAAATCAAAATCAGGGAGAATATGTTAATTAACTAGACAAAAAAGAAAACGGAATAATGAACAAACAAGCTTGACCTTGTTTCATTTAAGTTCAAGATAAGGCACTGAGATTGACATTTAACAGAAAATAGAAATTTCCAAGAGCTTTGTACTTTCAAATAGAGAGTTCGCAATTACTGAGTTAACTGCAAGTAAGTGGGTAGCATGACCAAAAGAAAATCTTGCAAAAGTCAACGAAGGAATGAGAAGAAAGCGTAAGGTAAACGTACAAATACACTTACCTCAAGCGCTTCATCTAATTTCTTTAAGTATGCAGTTGTAGAGGTCCCAGACTGTATAAATTTATCCCACAGGGAAGGAAAATTATCACAATCACGAAAATAATTAAGTAGTAGGAACTAAAACTGAAGTTGAACTTGCACTTCCCCTCACCATCACTTCGACTTTCTGACTAATGTATTTCCTGGCCTCATAATCCTGGTCATGTGGAGGGGAAAATCAATGAACATGATATATATGTATGTATCACGTCTAAACCTAAGAAAATGACTTTAAGCTGATAGCTTTGGACTTACAAATGGATATATCTGAGGATTAAACATATCCAGTATATAAACTCGTCCTGTTTGTAGAAAAACAATGAAGGTACTCTGACAAAGTCGAATAAAACAAGAACTGTGACTAAAATATAAGCATACTATCATGAGAAAAATCTATTTCATGTCCATTTCCTTGATGCGCGTCGAGATCAATTATCATCACCCTACACAAAATGCCAATACTGAGATCAAAAACCACTCTGGAACTTGGGAGACATGTAATCAAGACTAAAGACACTTGCTTGTGGAAGACAGTCTGTCATCCATCTCAAATGCACCCACATGCACCTTGATATATTTAGGCGAGCAAACGCAAAGTGTATGCAAAGAGATACGTCAGCATAAGCGCAAAATCCACCTCCTTGATCCGCAGAACAATGGTGGAACCCTCCTCCCACATTGATGGCCCATCCTCGCTCCTTCGCAAGCTTTGCTGCCAAAATAGTTCCCCCCGCCTGGAAAGAAACCAGACAATGAAGAAAATAGGAGAATAGACCCAAAATTAAGATTAATCACAGACAAACCTGCTTGCGGAATGGTCGAAGAACTTTCCGATCAACAAGGCAATTGGGCAATAATGCAACAGGAGGTACCTGGCAAACACGATGCTCCAAATTCACAAAGTATTGACAAGTAGTAGAAGCACAAGAATGTCCTACAAAGCTCATATGCTTTCACCTATGCATTCCAGTTATTTCTCTAACTATATGTGAATCCTCTCAATATAACGACCTTCAGATCACGTTGGAATGTGAAGAAGCCATCATGAGCAAAAGTAGATGACACCTCAAAAGTCGAAATGAATAGAAGCAGTTAGTGCACATATGGAAGACATTCAACTTACCTCAACTACCATGGCAACTCTGGCACTGCTCTTCAAACTATTCAAGTATGACTCAGAATGAACCTGTATTAGTATATTGAGCTTTCATCAGTCCATTTATTTGATAAAGGGATAAGTCAACCTCAACACACAATTCAAAGTTCGATGAAGCTACATCATATCTGGGTACCAAATCAGAGCAGAATGAACTAGTATTGACAGTGGCATTTCCCATCAGGCTTGATAAGAAAGTTCATCTCTGTGGCACCTCAACATTGTAATCTAGAATGATGTTTAGATTTGGATACTCAATGATGTAGATTTAACAAGCAGATTGAAGACGACCTCTTTCGAACTTGTTTTCTGCTCAAGCCTCCCATGCCATATGGCCTTCTAAAGAACTAGCAAACACATTGCCTTCTAACTAACTTCTATAGATATAACTCATCAGGCTGAAACTGGGCTGGTCTTAAGATGCACTAATAATTGCAATTATCAGAGCAAATATTTTCCACTGATTACACTGTAAAAGTAATAGCAAAAGTAAGCCAGAACACAATGAGTAAATGAACATAAAAATAAATGGAGAGGAGAATTATAAGGTTGCTTAATTATGTAATACAGAGTGTACCACAAGGAGATCCTCCTTTGAAGCTTCCAAAGGCTCGACAATGCGGCTTTTTACTAAAGCACCTTCCGAAATAAGGAACTGGCATATCCGTCCCCATTTGGAAGAGTCAAATGGGTGCCTACAAGGATTACAGATAAACCTTCGTAGCTGGTAATCATGAAGAGCTTCTTCTGACTCTTGTTTAGAGAGGCATGCAATAATGGGACAAGATCAAATCCTCATTGGTGGGATCCTAACTTAGATCAATCCCCCGCCTAATGTACAAAATCATTCCAACATTCGATATTCATGTAAGATGTAGGCAAATTCATCATCTTTTTTCTTGGCACGGCATCTAGAAAAAGGTCTAATCTTATCGCTAATGGTTTAAGGAGAACCTTTTGGAGAGATTTACATGTTTACCAAGGGGATACGGTTGGGAACAGCAAACTGTGGGAGTTAAAATCGACAAGTTGATGATGAAGCCAACAAGTCAAAACGTCATCCCCGCTTTCATAGCTGATTTATATATATATCAAGTTTATGGAAGTGACATGTGAAGGAAAGACTTTCTTAAATCCTCTAATGGTGCACGATCTTGTGCCGAGCATGCAATAGTTCTATATCATGAAAAAGCACAGAACTCAAAAATCATGAAGAATCCAAAGTCCTCCCTAGAATACTTAACCAACTGACAAAGCTCATAGTTCTTGATGTTCACATCAGAAGGTGAAAGAGGAACACATATCAAAGCCCCCAACTCTCTCAAAAGGACAAATCTACCGAGGAATTTACCGGCACGGGGAGAAACAGAGCATCCCTATGCGAGATTGTGTGGCCAACCTTCTTCCCATTGGTGACTCGAACTTGGTTTTTCATGGTACAACAAAAGGCCTCAAACCAAACCGATAATCTTTCTTACTTTCTACGCGCTTTTCTAAGTGACATTTCCAGCTTCAAAGTCCTCTCTATTACGAATTCGAAGATCACGGACAGCGTAAACACGCTCACAGAGAGCTCATACGCAAACTAATCCATATCAAAATATCGGCTAAACATATTAAACCGTCGCTACGAGCGAAGCTCGATTTCCCTCGTCATCGACGAGTCTCGTCCGGAAAGCAGCGCGAACTAAATGAAGCATGAACATCCGATTCCAATCACTTACAGCTTCTCCATCCCGAGGAAAGCGATGTCGTAGGAAGGGGAGTAAACCAGCGGCACCTGCGCGATTCCGAGGACTCGCTCAGCCTTCGGTCGGGAGCAACGGCGAGCACGCGCGACGCGCGAGAGGATTAGGCGATTTTACCTTGGAGGGAGGGACGTCGGAGTAGAGCTTGCTGGAGAGGATCCGCCGCGCCCGCGCACCGTCGGCGCCGCTCGCCGGCGGCGAGGAGGAGGACGAGGCCGCGGGATTCGCCGGCGGCAGCGTCGACATCTCTGCGCGCGCGAGCGAGGGAGATGAAGGAGAGTGCCTGACCGGTGAAAGAATCGAACGGAATCTGAGTCGGCGCAGGAATTTCACCGAGTCGGGGCCGAGTCCACCCGGAAGCTGGAAGAGCTCGCTTGGTTGGAAGCAGAAGGACCACAAAGAAAGCGGCGCGAACGATGTTACACGTGGCAGTACGACGATGCCGTTGGTTTTATCGCTAAGATAAAAGGAAAATTACTCCAAACTAATAATTTTCGAATCGAAGTTTTATTCGCCGTTGGTTTTATCGCTAAAATAAAAGGAAAATTACTCCAAACTAATAATTTTCGAATCGAAGTTTTATTTTATTCACAATTCATCGCGGAAAAAGAATAAAGTTCACGTTATCCAAAAGTTTTATTTTATTCACAATTCATCACAGAAATAGAATAAAGTTCACATTATCCTCTCTTCTCTCCCTACAGTCCCGAGTGGTTTGCCACCTAGAGGGCCATATGCAATAGTTCCTCTAGTGAGAAGTTTATTTAGATTGTGTTCCTTATTTTAATATGTCGGTACTCACACCCCATACACTCTTTATTGATAGATGTGCATTTTTCTTCCCCACTAACCAAGGAATACGGGAGGCAAGTGGGGTCTCTCAACCCAAGGCGAATCTTCCATCTATTTTCTCACTTAGGCTTTTTAAAAATCCACTCAGATACAATTGTCTTGTGAGTGTTAACCCCACCACTATATTTTTCTAAACGTGAGAGCTACTTCTATCCCCTCAATTCTACGCTAGACGACACCCTAATTAGGGTCAACACCTATCAACTAACTACATCCCACCATTAGAATGCAACCGCATCCCTTAGGAACAAAAGCACAAGAAGTCACCCTCCCCAGGAGGGTTCTCCCCTTTGTTTTCTTATAGGTCTTTTAAGGACTTGCCAAGGTTCGATCTTACGGATATTATCCCTAGCTATTATATTTATATATTATATTTATCGAGTGTGGAAGCCACCTCTATCCCTTGAATTTTACACTAGGGGACCCAAATAGGGGCCGGCGCCTATCAACTGACTACATCCCACCATAGGATGTGGTCCCATCCCTTAGGAATAGAAGCATAACCCAGGAGGGTTTTGCCCCTTTGACTTATTATAGGCCCTTTAAGGACTTGTTTAGGTTCGAAAATTAAAGGAAAATTACTCCAAACTAATAATTTGCCAATGGAAGTTTTATTTTATTTATCGTAAAAAAAAAGTGTGTTCATTCAAATTATATTATGACCACACAAGAAAGATAGATGAACAAATTTTTAATGAATCTCTTGCTTTTTAAAGTGGAATTAATTATCAAGTATTCAATACATGATTCATCTTTTTGTTTATCATAATTTTTATCATACCTTAAAAAAGGGTTTGAAATCTTCACATTTTATTTTATTCTTTGCTAAATCTAGTTTTTGTTGTGCTATTTTGTAGTTCATGTGTCAATCATTAAAGTCGTCAAGATTCGTCTAGAGTCGGCAATGATTAAATGTGAATTATAGAAAGAAAACTTGAACATAACTCGATATGACATGACATGACAACTTTATATGTTGACACGCATACATTCCCATCTCAATTATATAATTTGGCGTAAGGAATCAAAATCAAGATATTTCGGACCAACAAGAATTGACATGGATTATCCACGTGATTGCGACACGTCAACGTGAATTGCTAGCCCTAGGCTGGTCACACTGATTCCATGGGCTTTGGAGATTGGTAGAATCATTGTGATCCAACCCACCAGCCACGTGGTCTTTTGTACTACGCCATGCTAAAAGCCAATTTTATGTGAGGATGGACTCATGAAACAGTGGATTTGGGATCAAATGTCTCTCCAATTTGGACCATTGGCTCTATGGAAAATATGGGCCTTGGGCCCGAATTGATCCATCCAGTGTTTTTTCGACCCCCTGGCCCAATTTTGAAAAAGCAAAAAAAAGCCCAAAAGAGAAAGGGTGAACTCTTCCAAAATATACCAACATTTCATTTAGTTATTAACTGCGTGAAAAAAAAAAAAAGATTTGCAATTGAAGCTGAGCAACAATTCAAGGTTTCACCTTCTAATTTTTTTATACAGCTCCCCCGGTACATATCGAGGCAATACTATGAGTCTATGACTAACGCGGCGGAGCTGATTTGTCAGCCTCCCCATCCATCCTAAGCACACGGGCTTACCAAATGGGCCTGCACTCGTCACAAGGAACCGAAAATTCTTTTGCCAAATTAGTTGTTCATCGCGCATAATTATCGTAGATTTCAGCCTTCAACCGTGATAATGCCATTTAAAACAGGGCAGTGCGCGTCGTCCTCAAAAAACTAAAGTATGAAATGTCCACATGCTCGCCGGTCCTCTCTCCAGCAAGAACGTGTCGAATAGCATCGACACCCCTACCCTTTTCCCGTCACGACAAAAATCAATCGGTGCACGTGAAAAGCGAATATAGAACCCAACATTACAGCTTAGATTCTGTTCCGTTGCAAAAGAGAAATCCGATGGAATGGAAGGACCGGGCACCACGTCATGTCACGGATGACGGAACGGCAAAAGGGCAAACGAAGGGAAGGAAGGAACGGGAACATCATCATTACTTTTTTTTTAACCATTGGCCGGACGTGCAATTTCGTGTGTGGACGAGCGGCTCGTTGTTGCGTCTTTGGCTTCGTCCGGTCGCGTGCTCCTCGGAGGCGACGCGTGATATTACGACGAGCATGCTAATCCGAAAGGGCTCGTATAATACGTCCGAAAGCAGATGACGCATGATCGGATAGGAGCTTATCCCTGCATGATTTGGGACGACATTATCCTAATCGATAATGACGTGGATGGATGCAGGGGAAGGGACGCGATCCTAATCCAATGTCCCGTCCCTAGTATTCCTAGCACTCGAAGTCCGGCGCGTTCTGGCGGCCAGATCACCAAGCTTTGATTTCAGTATATCCTAATGCCCCTGAATTTTCCAGTTGCTTGCGGTTAATACATCTCGAGCGGATCTCCCGATCAATTCTTGGTCGATCGAGCGTAGGGGAGACATCACCGGTTAATTTTATGGGACGACATATCGTTAGCACGTAAATATTAACGTCTTATTGACTGATTGTCCGGATTTTCACTCAAAGTGCATTATCGACCGAGGAAAAGAAAGAGAAAGGAAAAGAACATACGGCGCATTGGCTTGTCGGAGTTGAAGTTTGGTGACCCGAAAGGGAAAAAAAAAGAAAAAGGTTCACCCCGTTAGACGTGTGTAAAAAGCTTTTGACCCAGTACTTCATGAGATTCGAGTTCATCCGGCATCGTTTCAAACTTGATGTAGAAGTTTGACCGAAAAAAGAAAAGGTGTAGAAGGGATCTTCTCGCCCTTATTTCGTCCTGATTCTTTTTATTTATTTTATATTATAATTTTGGTGCAAGTGTCCTATTGGTCGATAAGAACTAAGAAGTCTCTTGTTAGCGTGTAATGCTCGAACTCCCTTAACTCTCTCGACTTAGGCTTACCTGAAATTTGGAGAAATTATCTGATTGATCCTAAATGATTGTATGAATATCAATTTGGTATCACACTTTCCAACTTAACTAATCTACTCTTAAGTATGCATGCGAAATTTCAATGTAATCATTGCGATCAAATTTTTGCTAGATATCGCTAACGTAAGGGTCCAGTTATAGCTACCATTGATTATCTTATGTGACGCTCCGCCATGCCAATGATTTTCAGGTGAAAATTGGCTAGTTAGAAGATTTATATTGGAATTTTGTATTAAATTTTAAGAATAAATTAACAAAATTAAAATATTTATGATTGAATTGATATCCACGCAATAAGTTTAGAACCGATTGAGTAATTTTTTATTTAATATTAAAATGAAAAGTACCAAAAAAAGTTCTAAATCTAGCAAATTCAGTCCTAAATATTTTGATCATATCAATTAAGTTTACTTGCCAATTGGGTCATTCCAACCAATTTTTATTGAAAATCTCTAATGTGAACACCATGTATCCTACGCGATATAATATGAACAATTTTTACAATTTGTTTTTAAAATTTGAATTTTTTATTATCATTTTTCTTTTTTTCTTTTTCCTTTCATTTTGGTCGGCAAGGGTAGTGGCAAGCAGGAGCAATCCCTCACCAAATGTAGGCGAGGGCTACCTCACCCATGATCGATGGAGTCGGGAAGGCCCTAGAGGGAGGGCCTTTAAGCCCTTGCTCACCTTGCCGATGGCCCTAGGCAAAGCCATCATGGCCTCACTGGGCATGGGTGAGTGCATGAAGGGCCTTGCCCAAGGCCTTCACGGTCCCGTGACCCTCACCAACCAAGATGAAAAGAAAAAAATGAATAATAAAAAAAGAAAAGAAAATTTTAAAATGTTTCTAAAAAATATTTATGTTAGTGCTGATCGTATTACGTAAAATTATTGATATCTGCCTCAGTAATTTCCGGTCTATATTGGCTAGATGAATCAATTGGCAAAATGCTAATATTTTTATAATTAAATTGACACAACTGAAAAGTTTATTATTAAATCGACACAATTATTTGAGATTTTTTTAGTTACTTTTCTCTGAAGTTATACCTCACCAACTCCATTGAAGTACCAAAAATAAAAATGAAAAGACCTGCAACTGCTGATCAACGCACAATTATCGTCACGTGCGTGAAATGGTTCCTCGGATGCCTCAAGCTGAATTATTTGACCTTTGACCTTGGAAGCCAAGAAAGCTCGTTCGAGGTTTGCTTTTGGTGATAAAACAAATGACCCACGAAATCCTCGTTGCTTGTATCGTTCTCATCGTGCCCATAACAACGCCATTTCATAAATTCGTTTTTTATTTTTAACGAGCGTCCTCATTGTCGACACGTCGACTTTTAATTGTTCACAAACCATCCATCCATCGCGGAAAGACAGCGACTTTTCGAAGGGACAAATCGCCTCGTGAGCAATGCGTGTTTGTTGAAAAGCACCATGAAAGATTGATATCACGGACATAAATTATTTAAGCGAACAATGATTACACTTTGTGAAAAGTTTTAGGATTTAATTGTATATTTTAAAAATTTTAAAATTCAATTATACTTCGTAACAAATTTTAAGACTTGATAACACTTTTTGAACGTTTATGATTTAATTGTACCTTCGTGACAAATTTTAAGATTTTTAATACAGTCATCCTTTTTCTCAAAAAATTGATCGCTTGCATTGCCTATAAAGACGAACAAGCAAACAATATTCTTCTCATCTTCGAAAATATTTTGATGGAAATTGTTGTTGATAATTAAAACATTTTTCATTAAATCATTATTTTAAACAATGCAAATGATCATATTTAAGAAAATATTTTTTGGAATCATTTTTTTTATTTTGGTCTTACTCTACTCACATTCTAACTTTCACTCTCAGACTTTTACTCTGTCTCCTTACAGGGCTTGGGAGTCGAAACATACTCCTGAAATTAATTTGTCCCCACCCCAACCCCCCATAAAAATGTGGGGATTCGAACCCCTGGCCACTGGAATCATTCATTCTCTGCAAAATGAACGGAGCCTGATTTGTGTTTTTCTTTTTTTTTCAATGAGAAACTTATTAATAAAGCGGTCGGCTTGTAGGTGTCCCGCTTATGAGCAGTTACATCTTGTAGGCTCTAAAAGTCAATGTGTGCAAACATACGTACATTTCGTCAGTGTCGATTCATCAATTTTCCAGTACTCGTGTTTCCTTTCCCTTTAAATTCAGTTGTTCTCGGTCCTCATCATGCAATTCAATTCCCCGTACAAATCGCCACCGAACCCAATTTACAAAAATAAAAATAAAAATCAAAGATCAGCCTTCGGCAGAAGGTACGAACACCCGACCGACGTCACGTGCGGATACCGATCCTCGTAATCGCATGCCGAACGATCGTCCTACGAAAGGGTAGCTCGTCGTAGGAAGTATCCCGGTCTCTCTGCTCCACCGGCGCAGTACTAGATTGCCTTATCCCTCGTATGCTCGCGTCGTTTTCAAGCGCGCCCGTGACGGTCCGCAAAAAACCACTATTTTATTTGCGCGCGACGCGTCCTTGTCGCTGGAGCCGTCGCCAATTTGACCCACCGTAATCAATTTTCTCCCCGAAGGACGCCACATTTTGAAAGGATGGACCGCCCGGCAAGTCACCTCCTACCACGCGCGCGTCATGGGACCCGAACTGATTATCGAATGACAGGAAAGTTTCTGATCGAAACACTTCGCGGCACAATTGCCCTTCATTATTATCGATCGAATTTTGCTGTGAATTATTGAAATAACTGAATTGACGCGACAAGTCCACGTGAAATTCCATATCGACGAGTCAACGTTGGAGAGACGGCGCTGGCTGATTAGCATGTGAACATCGACGCCTTGCTGGTTGATTGTCCGGATTCAAATTGCATCGACCCTAGAAAAATAGGACGAAAAGAAGAGAAAATACAGTGCACTGGCTTGTCGAAATTAAAGTTCCGTGACCCGAAAGAAAAGACCAATACAGTTTAGTGGTAGCCCATAAAATTCATTCCGTTAACGTGTGCGAAAGTGTTTGACAGCGACCAACGATCCAATAGAAGTTCCTGAAATAATTTAGTTTAGCTTTAGCATGTCTAGTTAGTAGTTACCATCAAATATCTTTTGGCCGCAGCACTTACATGAGACTTGAGTTCATCCGGCATCGTTCAAACTTGGTGTAGAAGGGAGCTTCTCACCCTTATTTCGTCCTTTTTTATTTATTTATTTTTTCTTCTTCTTGTTAATGTTATATTTATTTTATACTATAACTTTGGGGAAAGTTTCCTGTTGGTCGATAGGAAGTTTGTCGTTAACGTGTAATGCTCAAACTCCACGTCCCTCTCGACTTAGGCTTAAGCCGAAATTTGGAAAAACTGTCAACATCAATCTTCAATACAAGTGCTACATTTTTCAATTTAACTGATTTAATCCTAAATCTTTATGCGAAATTTCAATATAGTCATTCTAACTCAAAAATTGCTAACGTAACAGGCCAGCGGTCACCACCGTCATCGACCGCCCTACATGGTACTCCACCAAGTCAGCAATTTTCAACAAAAACTGGCTTGCTGGAAGGATTACATTAGAATTTTGTACAAAAGTTTAGGACTAAATTAGTAAAACTAAATTGACATCTACACAATAAGTTTATGACTGATCAAGTAATTTTCCATTTAGTTGATATTAAAAATAAAGGGGAAAAGTACAAAAAAGTACTAAATCTATTCTAGTTTAGTTATAAAACTTTTTAATTATGCCAATTTAGCTCTTAACTCTTTCACAATTGTCAATTAAGTCATTTCGACCAATTTTTATGGGGAATCGTTAACATAAACACTAGATGTTCTACATGATATGGGATATTTTTTAAGATTTTTATTATTTTTCTTTATTTTTCTTTTTATCTTGGCATGCGAGAGTCGTCATCATTGGGCAAGGGTCGCCTCAACCATGGCCAATGGGGTCACGAGGACCTTCGTGTCCTCACTCACAGCCGATAAGGCAACGATGGCCCGAGGCAAGTTTCACATCCCCATCAACTTTGGCCAAAGCGACCCTCACAAAGCCAAAATGAGAGGAAAAAATTATAATCATTAAAAATTCACATTAAAGTCGGTTATATCACGTAAGATGACAATCATTGACATCGGCTATTTTTGACTCAAACTCGTTGGATATATTTAACTGGCAAAACGTGAAAATTTTTAGGACTAAATTATCACAATTAAAAATATTATAATTGAATTGATATAATTAAAATAGGATCGAGGCTTTTGCTCAAAGATACATCTCACCGGCCCAATCGACCCGAGAATAAGAAATAGAAAAAACGTGCAACTGCTGGTCAACGAATGATTACCGTTCGTCACGTGCTAAACGTGGATCCTCGCAAGCCTCAAGCAGAGCCGTTTGACCTTGGAACTTGGAGGCTAAGAAAGCTCGTTCGAGGTTTGCTTTTATTTTTTTGGTCGGATCGAGGTTTGCTTTTGGTGATAAAATAAATTGACCCATGATTTCCTCGTTGGTTATATCATTTCGATCGTGCCCGTAACACCACCACTTCATAATAAATCCCTTTTTTTTTTTATCGCCGCGACGCGGTCCTCCTTGACTTTCGACCATTCACAACCGTCGAGGAAAGACAGCGACGTTTCCAAGGGACCATCGCCCCGCGAGTCGTGCCGCAACGCGTGCTCGCCGAAAAGCGCCACGGAAAATTTACGTTCACGACGCGATTGGGTTGATGTCGAGGGCGTGTTTGTTTGTTCGAAACACGGGTGACACGAAAAATACTAAATTAGAAGTATTAAAATTTATTATGAAAGTATAATTAAATCTCAAATTTTTTAAAAATTATATTGAAATCCTAAAACTAATCACAAAAGTGTAATCGAGTCTCAAAACTTTATAAAGTATAATAAAGTCCTAAAATTATTAAATTAATTCAATTAAGTCCTTTTATGATTGCACAATTTTAAACTTGCAAGACTTAATCGCACTTTTGTGATAAATTTTAGGACTTAAATTACACATTTTGAAAAGTTTTAGCACTAGATAGTATTTTTATAATAAGATTGATGACTTAATTGTAATTACTAAAAAATTTTTAGGATAACTTTTAGTGCATTTATTCTTTTTTTTAAAAGTGATTGCTTATCTTGCCTATAAAGATGAACAAACCAACGACATTTTACTCATTCGAGAAAATGTTCCAACATAAATTATTATTGACGACGAAGACATATTTCGTCAAGTAGTTATTTTAAGTGATGTAGGCCATCATTTTAGAAAAAAATGTTTTTTAAATTATTCATTCTCTATAAAACAAACAGAGCCTAATTTGTTTTTTTTTTAATTATTATTCTCGAGAAACTTATTAACAAAGCGATCAGCTTATAGGTGTACTGTTTATAATCGCATAAAGAATATTCATTGCTTATGAGCAGTTACATCATATAGGCTATAAAAGTCAGTGTGTGCGTATTGTAAAAATTCATGATCATCAACCCAGACTAACTTAATATTTCCTCGTCTTCAATTTATCAGTTTCCAGTACTTGCATTTCCTTTCCCTTAAATTTCGGTTGTTCTTGATCCTCCTGACGCAATTTAATTCCCTGTCCAAATTGCCACTAAATAAGAAAAAAATAATAATTAAAAATCAACCTTTGGCGAAAGGTACTTCACTAATTCCCGAAAAAAATCAATTATTGTGTCATTTTATTTTGTATTAGTTTCGGTGCTTAGCAAAACATTCCTCTCCCTCCCCTGTTTCGTGATGAATCGAAAGGCAAAAAAGTCGAGATGCCAACTCGAGCGTTGACACGTTTCATTCCAGCCTTTATGAGTTCTTTCCAGCTGCATGTTAGATCACCACCAACATTTTAACATGACTATGAATGGTCCATATTAGAAAAGTCTAAACCATCAACAAGTTCACGCCAAGAAATATCATTATTTTCTCCGTCCATGACTGGAAGATACCATACCTAACACGTTCATATCCCTAATCCGCTAATTATGACGCTGATTTGATCGGAATCAGAAAAACGGAGCAAAATACATCTCTCCAAAAAAGCAATATGCTCGAAAATACGTCTTCCATACAAGATACGCTCCTCTAAAAAAGAAGAAAAAAAAAAAGGAAAAACATGAATGAATCTTCGAGACACGAATAAGCACCGAGGAAGCCATTCCATACCAATGTTGTTACGGAAGGACACTTGTAAAATGGTCGATTGTCGGCGAGTCATTTCATACTAGTGCTCGTTGTGAGTCCCAAATTAATTTTCTGATCAACAAAAATTCTCAACCAAAACATTTATATTAAATCCATCAAAAATTAAATTTTGAATTACCCAAAATCTCAAACTCAAGCACTCGTGATATATTTACACTCTGATCTCACGTGAAATTTCATATTAATTTGGGATCAATTAATCACAAGTATACTGGCTTAAGGATTTTTGGTGACCCAAAATTTAATTTAGGATAAATTTGTCTCAAATCTACCTATTTTAGATTATCATGATCAGCGATGGATTTATAGATTTACTTTTGAAGGATAATATGTTCTTTTATTTGTATGAATAGTTTGGTTAAATGGTATGTCCGAAGAATTTGTCAAGAGTACTCGACATAAAATAATTCAATTCCCAAGATATCGGCGCACGCATGATCCGACTCGACACGGCCTATCGAGAACTGTTGTGTTTCTTTGGTCAGATATTTTCGAATCTCTTTTGTATAAAAACTCGAGCGTCGACACGTTTCATTCCTGCCTTCATGAATTCTTTCCAGCTGCGCGTTGTATCACTACTACCCACGTTTAACATGACTATAAAACGGTCCACGTGAAAAAAGTCTAAACCCTCAACAAAATTCAAGCTTCTAGAAAACAGAGACTATATAAAAAGGCCAATATTTCCTTCGTCCATGATTGGAAGAAACCATATCCAACACGCTCCTCGAAATACGTATCTCCACAAAAGTAGTACGTCGAAAGTACGTCTTCGATACGAAATACGCTCCACTAGAAAAAAATTAAAAAATTAAAAAAAAAGAACCTCAAATTTGTACAATTATGACAAATTTACCTCAAACTATTTTTTTGACGAAAAAAAATCCAAAACTCGTACACTTGTGACAATTTTACCCCGATTGATCATAAAAAATCCAAAACTAATACATTTATGACAAATTTACTCTAAGCTAATTTATTTGACCATAAAAAACCCAAAATTGGTAAATTTGTGACAAATATACGCTCCGCTAAATTGAATTAATACCACAAAAAAATCAAAAATTGTAAACTGTGACAAACGGAGCGTAAAATCCCAAATTAGTATACCAGTCAATTGTGTTATTTAATTTAATAATTTGACGGTAAAATTTAATGAAAAATAACATAAGGTAAATTTGTTACAAGTGTATCAGTTTATGGTAAATTTGTCAAATGTATACGAATTTTGGGTTTTTGTGGTCAAAAAAATAGTTTGAAATAAATTTATCATAACTGTACTAATTTTGGGTTTTTCAAGATATTAATAAATAAATAAATAAAAAGCATGAATTAATTTTCAAGACACGGATAAGCACATAGGAAGTCGGCTCATCACTCGCACGATTTAACGTGGCACGTGTAGCGCAACGAATCGCGACGACGATGTGCCGACTAGATTCCCATGGGCCGCTTATCCGGTTCGTCTGTTTTCACGCATTTGGGCGGCGCCATCGAGACCATAGATTGGCCCGGAATTCATTCGTTTTTCTTTAATGTGGAAACCGGGCGGGGCCCCCGTGGAATGTTAGTTCGGAGCCACGAATTTCGGGGCACGTTAGGGAGCTAGTGGCCGACTTAGTCATCATAATAATTGTTTTTTCCCTTTTGGGATTATCCTATAATCATTATCTTAGATCCTTAATCCACATCCCCATTACAATTATAATTTTTTTCCGGGTCCAATCATTGCCAATTTCATGATGTCGCGCCCCCCCGTCATAGGAGATAGAGTTCGGTCGTCGTCCTTGCTGGACGAAATTTTTAAACGTCGACCCGTACACGAATTCCCATACGCCAGTGTTATTGAAATTTATAACTTATCGATTAAGGAAAGAGATTTTTATTTTTTATTTATTTTTTGGGTTCCGGAGCTTTCGTTCAATTATTTCGCCCACCATCCTTTCTTCCTACGACATCACGGGGATCTCAGAGAATAATGCTGAGCCGAGATTCTCCCGACGACCTTCGGATGGCATCGAAGAAGGAATCAATTTCCAGTCCCGCGGCACGTGACGGGCTTTCTTGTCTTTGACGGGACGAGCTCGTACGAGAAAAAGTCTAATGGAATTAAAGTGGATTAATTTTTTTCTTTTTTCTTTTTTTTTGGGCGGTCGAGGTTCGGGATTTTCTCTAAACATCGATGCACGTGGCGGGGTGTGCGGGTCGATTTTGTGATTTTATTATTATTATTTATGAAAGGTGGTTGGGTGTAGACAGGTATAAATCATGGGTAGCCGAAAAGGAAAGGAAAGGAGGATGCTTGTAAGCCTGAACAAACAGGTGCCTGGTTTTTTTTTCTCCTTGTCCTCGCCTCGAGTGGTCCTCATCCGATGGCCAAATCGAAGCTTTGTCCCCACTTCTATTTTCAATCATGATGGAGATTTTCTTTCTCTTCTGCGTTTTTTATTTTTCAATCTTTTGGTTTGGTGAAACAGCCAAAATGGGCAATCCGCATCGACATTATTAGGGGTGTGCATCAAAAACTATTCTTGCTCTGACTGAATGGATTGATTTTAGGCGACTTCTATAGGATTTGGTCTAGTTTCTAGACTCTGAACAAATTGGATTGACTTGGCAGAACTTGTAAGGAGTATAATTTTAGGTTATTATTATTTATTCAGTGAGGGTGAAAAGTACAAATTATTAGTGGAGGTAATATCTTCTTTTATTAGTAATTACTTCATATTTTCATCGCACGCTAAAAGTAACTTTCAATGTATTTATGATTTTTGAAATAAAAAATTAAAAAATTAAAAAAATAACAACTTTCCTAAAGTAGGTTCTCAATTTCATTGATTAAGAATCGATATTGTTCGGCTTAATCCCGATTTAGAGTGGGAATCGACTCACCTTGAAATTGACATTTCTTATCAACCATCTTGGATGTCACCACAGGAGTTTTATACCCAACATGAAAATAGTGCTCATTATAAGCAAGCATGGCACAGTGGCACTAGTGAGGGTAGAGCTGGATAATCGGAATTCGTGTTATCCAAACCTCGAGTTCATTAGGACTTGGCAGAAAAGACATCGATGAAGTGGAAAATTACCGGGAAAACGCAAATTGTATCCCTTTCCTTTTTGGTCTCTTCAAATCGAGTTTTAATCAACCAATTAAACACGCCACATGCCAATGCTTTGATTGGATTTTCTAGAGGAAGTCGTCTCCTTCTATAAATTGCATATCGCCTTCCTCAGGCGGACCAATGGACCATCATCGCGACGTGACATCAACTCAAACTTTTAATCCACCCTATAAGCTAGAGAGAACAAGGGGGAGGCGCATGATCCCTTCCGCTCTCCGACCGCCACGTGGGCGCTCCTGAGTGGACGGTCATTAACGTCACCAACCACCCGGGCTGACAAACGGACTCCGGAAACGGAAACGGAATCCGTGGTTGCCGAGGCTCCGCCGCGAGGCCCACGTGGCGACCCACTCCCCGTGCGATGCCAACCCGAAAGGGAGGACGAGACGAAACGCAGGTCGTTTTGGGGGTGGGGGAGAAGAGGCGATTAAGCACACGCGATACACGACGAGGCGCGCGCGCGCGTATCGTCTCGGTATAAATAAAGCGCGAGGAACGGGTCGGCCCAAACGAGTCTCCGTCTCTGACTCGCCCGAACCGTCGTCATCGGCCGGCGAATGCGAGCCCGAAGACCCCGCTTCTTCTCCTCCGGCGGCGGCTGCGGCGGCGGAAGAAGAAGCATAAGAAGAAGAAGATCCTCCGAGACCTCCGCCTCTTCCGCTCTCTCCGCGCGAGATGAGATAGCTCGCAGAAACGGGACGTGCATCCGGCTTCCGCGAGCCCCGCCAGGCGCCGATGAGGAGCAACATTTCCTCGGTAAGCCGACGAGCTCGAGATTCATTCGCGATTTTCCAGCGCCGCCGGAGCTCGTCCGGCGACGCCGTGTCCTCGGAAACGCGTTTTTCCGATGCGTTTTCCCCCGTGCTCCGGCTCTGAGTTTTTTTTCTCTAGTTTTAGGCCTTCGGTCGTCGGACCGATTTCGCGCGCGCCGTCGCTGCCGCTCGCGAGATCGATCGCGGACGTCGTTGACTCGTCGCTCGCTCGCTCATCATTTGCTTTTTTTTTGGTTGCAGAGATACAGCTCCCTGACGATAGGCGAGCGGATCTGCGCGGTCTTCATACCGTTCGTGGCGATTTTCGATATTTTTATATTCACATTGGTCGATTGCTTCGAGTGCCGACCCCGGCCGCGCGACAGGAGGCTTCGCTACGGTTTCAGAGAACTGGCTCGCCTCGCACACGAGACAAAATGTCTGTCCGTCTTCCTGTCTCTCTGTCTGTCTGTCTGCTTCTGGCGATTTTTTTTTTTTTTTTCGGGTGGGGCTACTTTAATTATGCCCTGTGCAACGTGTTTGGAAAGAATTTTCTCATCCATGGACCTGGGGAAAAGTGTGGGTTTGCAAGAATGCTCACCTAATTTGAAACGTTTGTGCGTGCGAGTTCTCGCCTTTGCGTGCGCGTCCAATTCTTGAAAATCTGGTACCGATCGTTTGCAGTTGCTCTACGCAGCAAAACGGAAATTTGATGGTTATGTTTCTTTACTTTGCAGTCACCGTGAACGAAGTGGAAGCGTTGCACGAGCTGTACAAGAAACTGAGCAGTTCGATCATTGATGATGGTCTAATCCACAAGGTAAATTGCGGCGTTCGATACTTACCATGCGTGTTTCGTCGAGTCGTTAATTTCATGGGCTTTTTTCTCCCGTTCTATTTATTGAGCCCTTAGGAGGGAAGTTTTGGATTTCCTTTAGCTAGATTGACCAATCCATACATATGGCATGAATTGCCTGGGGACTAAGATTATGATCATTTACTCATATTTTGAAGTTAAAGGCTTATAATTCTTGTTCTGTTCGTGTAGTTTGCTCACGATCAGATCTCTTTGTTGTAAGTTTGTAACATTCAGCGTAGTTACTGTGGTCTACCTAAAAAGAGCGTCAAAGAATATGACACCGTACGCTTGCTTTATACTAATTAGCTGCAAGGGGCTCAGTTTTCCTGCTCATATCTCTGAATGGTTGTGACCTTTGTCCAAATCCGCATGCAATGATTTGTACCAACCAATTGCACGCATTTCTTCTTGTTGTAAGCACGTTATCCAGTTACCAACCCTTAATTGTTAAAACGTCTGTTGGGCACAGGAGGAGCTTCAGTTGGCACTGTTCCAGACTCCGTCAGGGGAGAACCTTTTCCTTGACCGGGTGAATAATCTCAACAACTCTTATCAATCTTTTCTCTCATGTTTTACGATAACTGCTCCAAGCTGATTGGTCTTTGATACACATCAATGGGGTTAGCTCGTGGATGGTTGAACATTGATCCTTGACACTATGAAGATTTAATTTAGGTTTTGCTTGTGCATTGATACTTTCAGTGATTCGTCAAGTGTCAGTGTAAAGCTTTCCTGGACCAAAAGTGATATGGGTCGCAGTGCTAGTCCTTTCTCGGCCGTCCTCTGTCTCTTTGTTGATGAGTGTTTTGTGTTTTATTTCTTTTCTAGGTCTTTGATGTTTTTGATGAAAAGAAAAATGGAGTCATTGAATTTGAAGAGTTTGTCCATGCACTCAATGTCTTTCATCCCTATGCTCCAGTGGAAGACAAAATAGACTGTAAGGATTCATTATTTGGTTTACCAGTATTGTTGCAGCAGAGTTACTTTGTGTTGATGGTAATATATCTATTCTTTGCAGTTGCATTTAGGTTGTATGATCTCAGACAAACGGGCTACATTGAGCGAGAAGAGGTGACTATTTTATTCATCCTGGTTGCTGATTTACCAGACATAATAGGCGATAGGCTCATTAACCTTCTATTGGTTTCAGGTTAAGCAAATGGTTATTGCAATTTTGATGGAATCAGACACGAGTCTGTCTGAGGATCTCCTTGAGGCTATTATCGACAAAGTAATACAGACCCCACCAAAAGAAATGCATTGTATTCCTTCTCATTTTCTTCTCACCTTTGATAACAACCTCATCCTCACAGAAGGCACATTACTCTTGCAGACATTTGCTGATGCAGATGCTGACAGGGACGGGAGGATCAGCAAAGCTGAATGGAAGGCTTTCGTGCTACGAAATCCAACTCTTCTGAAGAATATGACTCTTCCATACTTAAAGTATGTCTTTATTCTTTCTGTCCTTGTTTTGCATCTCACTGTTTCCACACTCTTCATTGTCGTCCCTTCTTTTTCGGTAGCCTTTTCAATTTCTAATCGACCATCAGAGTTTGGGAGTATGGACCTAACTGCTTATTCAAAATTTCATTTTCCAGGGATGTCACCACCGTGTTTCCGAGTTTTGTTTTCAATACTGAAGTCGAAGACTGAAAGTTCTAGTGATTTATCATTGCACTACTGGATAGTGCCATCAAAAGATAGTCTCACATGATTAGCCTCATTTCAGCAGATACATATAGGTCAAGTTTTCTGTGGGTTGGAGACAGTTTTTGAGTTTAAGAGCAGATTCCACTTTGTCATTTGATTATGGGGACTACAGTGCTACTCAGTGATCTGAGCAAATGAGGAAAAGAAAGGAACTTATTAGAAGGCAAAATGCTTTTCTCGCTCTGAGTAGAGTGTGGCATTCGCTGGTATCTACTTAATGTCGGTTGGGGGTCAAATTGCAGCATGGTGGAAGAATCTCACAGAGAAAAGAAGGTAAAAACAAAAAGGCAAAGCTGGATTCTAGTAATTCAACCCATTATAGAGAATTTCATAGCTCGAGCACCCTGGTGGGGTGCAATTGTCAATTTTGTAATGGCGTGTCTATTCGCCAACAATTTGCCTTAGGTTAGTTGTGTACATAGTTTTCCTTGATGACTAGGCACTAGCAACTTGAATGATATAGTGTGGACCTTCGAGAGAAAGATCATTGCACGCTAGGTCAACCCTTTCAGCATTGAAGGCCTTGTACATAGTTCTATGTGAAAGGGACAATTGTTTTTGCTCAGTGAACAAAGAGACAATTCATCTTCTCTTTTGACTTGTTACTCGACTCTGTTTCTCCATGTTTTCTTGTTTTGGTACATACACAGGGCAAAAGCGTCACAAAAAGAGAAAAAGCTATCAAGTACTACAATCTTTGATTCCTAATTTTTCTTCTGAAAGAGAAAAGCCAACTCCGAAGGTGGAATGGTCTAGGTGATTTGCTGGTCATGGCATGTAGGTACGCTAAAATTGGAAGCTGTGATGAATGGAGGGAGTAATGTGATTTCAAACGTGATAAGATGGACTGTTGTATCAATTCAAGAAGAGCTTTGATTGGACAAGAGTTCTATGTGCATTTTGATTTGTGTACTATTACGAATTTGATGAATTTCCTTTTCCTATCATAAGTAGGATGTTGAGTTTCGTATGTTTCTTAGTTAAAAGGCTTGCCATTCCAACTTGAAGCAGGATTTCAATTATGTATACTTCCACAGGTTATTCTTTCTGTTCTTTCATTGAGGCCAGCCTCTACTCTGGAACACGACGCAAACCTAAAATTATTTACTCATCCACTGAGACTCTTCAGATTCTGAATCGAATTGACTCTCCCCACTCTGGGACTGGTCGTACTGTACAGACCCTAACTGCTCCCAATTGGCTGCTACTGAAGCCTCTGGTGAATCTAGGCTGCCGCCAGTGGAGCAGACTCTTGCTGTTGAGATGGACAATGCCGAAAACTCAGTCATTCCTAACAGATGTTAATAGAATCCTAGAGAGAGCTGTGACATCAGTCAATCTTGGTACCAAAGCGATTGCTCTCCGTGCCACTGGCACTCCTGGTCCTAGCGTGCAAAGCACAGAAAACCAGAGTCTTGGAGCTGGAGAGGCACAGGAAAACAGGATGGCGATCACAGAAACAGGAGAGTTCGAGGACTCAGGATTGATGAAGAAACTTGTGAGCCAGATCGTGAAGACTCTCCAGGAATGAGGATGAAGCAGCGGGAGCGACATCTGATGGTGAAGGAAAAGATGAGGCCAGAGGCTGGATTAAAGCTGGGGGAAATTAGTTTTGATGATGAAGGTCCTGTTGACGAAAAAAGGGAGGAAATCGTCGTGGTCCCCGATGAGATGATTCGTGAAGCCGTGTTGGGTAACCGGGGACAAGCTCAAAGAAACCATCGATTTGGGCTGGTCCAAACGTGGATGAGAAGAAGGGCAAGCTAATAGGCATCGCAGATGATGCAAGGGAGAATGATCCACATTGAAAGGAAGCTTTCTGGTCGTTTTCCCATAACTGTAATAGAAAAGTTCCCGACAAAAGAAAATGCGAGAAAGTGCGTTAAGCAGTACCAGCAAGAGTTGAATTAGACGAACGATCCTGACAATCCGTCTTCGCTAAGCCTGGTTCGGAGTAGCGATCCTTAAAGTGGCATTTGCCAGAAACGAGAAACATAATGACTCTTCATGCCCCGCTTGATGACTGGAAGGTCGAGCATTCCTCGGGTCAGAAGCGAAAGCCTGAGCCTACTAAACTCGGGTGCGCCAAGAAGGCCGAAACCTTGAGGTATTATCCTTCACAGGCATGACTATGAATTTGGGCAGCAATTGGCAAATTCTAGTCTCTCCAACCTCAGAACGAGTTCTCTCCAATTCGAGTGAGAATGGCGCGTGCATCATCCGAGTATTGACGCATTGTTGCATCAGTAAAGTTAGATTGGACGAGATTCTGTCATTTAGGAGTTGAGTTCTATTAGGGATTTTATAAGTTCTTTCTTCCTATTATAAGCAAGGTTTCCTATCTACACGTTTCCCCTTTTATATGCTCCTTTACTAGAAATTTCAGATTTCAAAGAACCATTACGGTGCTTCCTATCAATAGAGCATATGAACGATTATTGATGTTTATCTCAAGTGTCATGCTGAAGCAACCGTACTTTTTATCTTGTGACGTCAAAACGACTTCGAATTATCGTTCATTCAAGATCCCAATAAGACCAGACTTACTTAAATGTAAAGACGAGCATCTAAACAAACATCCCTTTTTTCTTTCCCATTCAATTTTCACAATACCCAGCAGAGATCGACTGTTTACACTTCACAAGTAAGATCTCTGCGAGTTACATGACTTTAATGACCTTTTATTTTTTGTTTTTCGGTTTCTTTTTTCTTTTTCTTTTTTTTTTGCATTGTTCTTGCTTCTTACACTTTTCTTACATGAGAATTGACAGTTGCATGTTGTAATAAAACAAAAGCACATTCCAAATGGGAATCCTCCACTGCACTTTTGCAGCTTGCTTCATTGAAGAGGATGTCCACCTTGTGCTGCTGAATGGAGAGTGCTCGTGCCCCCACTTTGACTGAGCCAGCACCCCTCACAAATAAAAAGTATTTTCTCTCTCTACAGTTTCTTTTGCCGAACGAAAATTGCTACCTCCAGCTCTTCGAGCCGAGGATCAAGCATCTGTCTGACTAGGAGAATTACAGGAACAGCAACCCCCCAGCGATGCTAACTGGTAGAATTCTTTCTGTCAACAAGCAACCGTTGGAGACGTCTTAGACGGTGCATAAGCTGAGTAAAAGAAGGCCGCAAATGTGGCTCCCTGCAAGAGACAACTTCTAGTCAATTGTCGAGTAAAAGCAGCAAAGATCGATTGGGAGTCACAGCACAAAGACTTCCAGTTACCGGATAAACGACTTTGTCATTCAAAAGATTGGTAAAAGTAAGAACAACACAACTAAAAAGCAGATATGCATACTCATATCAGATCTTGTGTGGGAAATGTCAAGAACCATTCTCAATCAAGTACTCCCCATCTTCATATTGCATAAGGCTCAAGACATTATAGTTGACCTGATACAATGCAGAAATTTTGGGCTTAAGACTTACGTTTGCCAACATTCTTGTATTATCTGTGCAACAGTGGGGTCAACCTCCTCTGGGATGTCAAGACGCCTGTTCTGGAAACCAACAGCTCCAACAACTTGCATCGAATTCAACCCCTTCCATGGTATAGACAAGGTTGTCAACTCCCATAGTATCACACCAAAACTATAAACATCACATCTGCAAAAAATATGAATATGTTCACGCAACAAATCCAGGAGTGAAATAAGAAAATTATAAAAATGAGATACGATACATTGTTTACACTTACTTCTCGTTGGCCGGTTCATTCCTTAGAACTTCCGGTGCCATCCACTCCGGCTGTGACAAAAGAAGGCTCCATCATTGGGATAGCGCAAATGGTTCTCATGATTTCATTTCATCATTAGGGGGCATTCAAAAATACAGCAATACGCCTAAATAAATATCAGCATTGAAATTACCGTTCCAGCAGTAGACTTTGAGGACAAAAACGTATGATGCTTCATCCGTGACAAGCCAAAATCACAAACCTGGAAAGGCAAAATGACGAATCTTAAAGATTGCTTCTAAATTTAAGATAGAGTGCCGAAGTGGGAAATAAGTGTCCAATCATTGTTAATGTAAACCTTAACAGCCCAGTTCTTGTCAACAAGGAGATTTGGAGATTTTAGATCTCGATGCACGATAGTCGGGTGGCTTGTGTGCAAGTAATTCATCCCTTTTGCCTGCCAGCAATGAGAAAACAAGGCCCAGAAAGGTAGGTGAGGAGGAGCTCATGGATGCAGCAGATATCTCACATAACAATGTATCTCTGCAGAAACTTGTGGCAGATAATTGGAAACATGCACAATGCCATGCACATGTAACTGGAATGAGCTCACACTCCCACGCAATGAGAGATCATAAGGAGAGGGGGGAGAGGGAGAGGCAAGGAGGGAGGTTAGTAGGACAATCCCATACCACATCAAGAGCCATACGCATTCGCCTCCTTTCATCAAGTTGAGGATTGGGACGATGCAATAACCGGTATAAACTTCCCCTAAGCAAAAGAATTGTAATGTAAGCACGCGACATCAACGTAGAGATTTTAAGATCATACTATCACCTGAAGAAATCAGTCATTGAAGGTCTAAACATTGGAAGGAAGACTAAAACTCGTAGTTAAAGCTATCACTAATTGAACAAAGTCATGAAGAGGAGAACCTAGGGAGAAATTCTGTCAATATTGAAAAATGAGGAGGCCGTGTAACTGCTCCCATAAAAAGGACGACGTTGGGATGCCGCAACCTTAACATGATTTCAACCTTGAAAGAAAGCATAAAATTCAATCAGTTTCATCCCATGAAGGAACTGATAAGGTAATAAAATTCAAGGAATTGAACTTACTTCACATTTAAATTGTGCCAATGCTTCCCCTGAAAAATCTTGGTCCAGAAACTTCTTCACAGCAACTTCCTGTCATCGGATACAATGCCAAGAACATCATTACAGAACATGCAACCAAACTGATATGCAGACCACAAAAACAAGCAATCACGGCTCTAAAACTAAGTCATACGTTAGAAAAAGAAGTTCATTAGCAAGAGGCCAAGAATTTCATAAGGGATTGGGAAGCATTTGGTGAGGATTTTTGCTTCACACAACTGAAAATATTTTAATTTATAAATGACATAAGTCACCATAAATCTCGCTAAACATGAGGCTCATATCAACTAATGATGAACAATCATGACTGTGAGAAAAGCTGAAACTTACGGTCCCATTCCACTCTGCTCGATAGACCTCCCCATATGATCCTGCAAGATAAAACATGAGCAGAACCCATTACTAGTATTGAATGACAGACAGGCAATTACAAGTCTAGTTATTTACTACAAGCACATGACTGTTCTTTAAAAAAAATTCTATGTTCAAGTTCAACAATTGTTAGTATGGCAAGAATATGCATCCCAAATAAACACGCTCAACAAAACCAAATAGAAAGCCCTTGTGCTCACTATATCCTACAATTTCATGAGAAAATTCCAGGCAACCAAAATTCAAAACCAACAGAGAATGCCAAGACAATGATCAACAGACACTAGTTCAATGCATTCCTTGTTAGTTTGCATTAGAAGAAGGTTTTACTCAGTTATTTCAACTCTCCAAAGCATTTCATCTCTCAATATGTTCTTCCTTGTCTGTAGGAGCCTAGGTATCCACTGTAAACCTTTCCTCATTTGGACCTCACCCTTCACTTTATGGATACGCCACCAAAGGCACAGGCTAAGTGCTCTCAAAGAACTTTAGAGTCTAAGGACAAGTAGTTGGCAAAGAACAAAAGGGTAAATAAAGACTGCAGCCAAAGCCAAGGGATTCCCAAAGGGCTGAGTACAAGCAGAGATGACACATCATAGGCACCGGCCTAAGAGGCAGTTGAGCAACTCAAGCGAACTGCCCTAACTTTCTAAAACATTAAAGGCAGAAACGATAAGGTTTTAAAGGTGGCCTGAATACCAAATCTTCCACTACACCTCATAATCAATTCATCTATCTGCATACCCAGGTATAATTAAGCTTACGAAAAGATAGAAATCTCCCGTAAGCTTTAATGTGACCTTTGACAATTTGAAGTGTGTAAAACTACAAGTGGCATTATACTCAAAGATGTCAGTTTCATCATATCAATGCAAAATGGAGGACAGTATACGCGTACAATCAAATGCAGAAAGAAAGATGCCTTCTTCTGAATTAAGAAATGGATACATGCCTTTCATCCAATCAACTTGAATAAACCTTTGTAATATTCTCCTTAATTTCAGTTTGGACAAGATGCCATTACATACTCTAGCCAAGAAGATACATTACATTAACATAGATATGAAAAACGTCAAATGGACCAACTTTTG
Organism: Eucalyptus marginata; assembly: GCA_014182565.1. Taxonomy (NCBI): domain Eukaryota; kingdom Viridiplantae; phylum Streptophyta; class Magnoliopsida; order Myrtales; family Myrtaceae; genus Eucalyptus; species Eucalyptus marginata. The sequence goes on from CM024587.1 coordinate 5,310,230, forward strand.
AAGGTTTTTCACGCAGATAACAAAATGCTGATCATAGTCTATCAATTATAGAGGCCAATACATGGAAAGAGAACAACTAAGGATCATGGAAAGAGCATTATGATAAAATAGAAGCACTCAATGCTCAAGCAAAGAGAGAGAAGTTATGGCCTTGAAGTGAAAAACCACAACTGCGCAAGAAAGTCCAATTCCACACCAATGGAAATATAGAGAGCAGAAAAACAGTCTGATGAATATACCAAATAAGGACTCTTAATAGCTGATAAATGCTGAGCTCGGAATGAATGTAATTGGTCAAGATGCAATAGATAGACATCTTATTGTAACGCAATGATCTTCGAAGTACAGTAAAGGCATACAGCATTCAAAAACAATCTCTAAGAATTTTTCATCCTCCCAAGAGGACTGACATAGAAAGTGTAAAAGTTCTTACCAATGCCAATTCGTTCCCCTATCTGAAGATCCTCCCATCTAATGTCACATTCTGCATCCCCACCAAGCATTGGGTTAATTGTCTCACTGTGACCATTACAGTATATTACATGTGCACCGCTGGCTCTGGTTCTTTCTTCCAATTTTAAAGAGGATTTAGCGCCTGCATTGTCATAGTTATTACCACTGGTTGTGCACTGGCCAACTTGGCTCTGAGAAAAATCACCTGAAACAGAAAGAAGGTCTCCTAGATCAATTCCTTATGGAAGGCGATTCCCAATTACAAAGACAGGAGAGCCATACCTGATATCGCAGGGCGAGTCTGAATCATATTACTAATTCCACTATTAACAAGCACAAATCCTTCACTTGTAGCATCAGAAGATTCAGAACACAAAGAGTAGCCAGAAGTCGCAGCATGCTTATCCAACTTTACAACCTTTTCAGATAATTCGATGGCATTCATGTTTGATTCACCAGCACAGCTAGTGCTTTCCACTGGTCTAACAACAGTTGAGGGTGACCGGTGACCATGACCGGCTAAGAACTTATCCTGATAAAACTCAGACAAAGAACTTTCTTCATTTCTTTCAGCCAGGTAGCATCTTTCATGAGCTTTTTGTCTGTCAACTTCATGACCATCAACATCTGAAAATAAATCAGGTGGAGGGGAGGCTCCACTCTCAACCAAAACGGCATGGAGCTTCTGAGCAAATTCTGGATTTTTTGATGCACTGATGACCAACTTTGACACATTTTTTACTTTGACCTTCTGAGATTGTCTTGCTTCTCCACTTATACTTGATGGATGTTCCTGTGATTTACGTAGGGAGGGAAGAAGCTTCCCAAAGTCATTTTCAAATATTTCAGTTTGATTTCTTTCAGAAAGGATCCTTTCATCCTCTTCTGCGCTATTTCCAGTGCGAGAGGTGTCTCCTGTATTCGAGTGGCCAATATGGCAAGGTCCCTCAAAGTTCAGGCCCACTGCCAGTGTTTGAATTGTAGCATCAAGCAAATTAGGTGATATATCAATGTCGGAACTCTGTAGACAACTCGCAGGTACCTCAGCAGGAATTAGAGTGCCTGGAGCACCCATCAAGTCGATTATGTATTCACTGCACCTATTCAACACATAAATCAAATTAGGGTCAATCACTTCAATAGAGTGGTAGAAGAAAACAATTCAGAAATTGAGACAAGAAAGAGTGTAGGACAGTGTGCATTACAAGAAAACTCGTCCCAGCCACTAAAAGATTTCAAACCAGAAACATCACTATGACCCGCGAAACGGTCACTTCTCAGTACACACCATTCTACTACATTTCATATTTTATACACCAATTGAGAGCTTACAGAGAATTGGATTAAAGATTAGTTCCTGTCATTAAATTCATACAGCAGACTGTACGTAGCAGATAAGGCTTGATTTGTTGTTGTTCTTCTTGTTGCCTTTGTACACACAAGTATGGGTATAATAGAAAGTAACCAAGTCTAGGAAATAAGCACCATCACTGTGCTTCAAGTGCCCAGAAAATAATTATCGACAGAAGTGGATAACTCTACTCCCAAAACGATGGAAACCTGCCCCTGAAGCATGCAGGCATACAGAACTTACCAAGAAATATCAACAGGACTCACCATATCAGCAGCAAGAATAAAAATTAAGGAGGCCAAAAAACAGTTTCGAGGTTACTATAGAAGAGTGACTAAAACTTGTAAAGCAATTTCAGCTTTAGCAACAAGTTTGGTTTAAGATAATCAGAGATGTTACAAAAGCAGATCATCACCTTCCAATTCCAGTATCAATGTTAATCAGGTTCACAGCCCCTTCATCAGTGCCAGTGTAGTAGCTTCCTTTTACCAGCTTACAGGGAATATCAAGCCTATCTGCTAGAACCTAGCATCCAAAATATAAAATGCATCAGGTAAAATTTGACAGTGGGCTTAATACAGACAGGTAGGCTAACTTGTAAACTTCACAATCTAGCGAGAGTCCACTTGAAAAGAGAATAGTGAAAATAACAAAAAGCGACGAACAAAGCCTTCTATCTATCAATCAGTTTACGCCATGAATAGTTGAAAAAGTGTAGAACCTTAAAAAGCAAGGCCCTGTGCCGTGAAAGTCCAACATTGAGTAGTCCAAGTGGCAAAATAGCAGTTTTGAGTGAACTGCGGAGCTCATAACTTCTTGCGCTCCACCTCTTCACCATTTCATCAGCATCGCCAACTGGACCGCCCATTCTATGAGCAACCATATCGGCAACTTTCTGAATCAAGCCACTCATAAAAGGACCACATTGAGAAGCTTGACATTCCATAGATAGAGCAATTGCCGATTTCTCGAGCTCTTGCAGCTCAAAATCAACCATGCGGTCCACCAATATCACTTCGTAGTCAACATCATCATTAACAGATATAGCTTGAAGATCCACAAACAATGGCATCTTTCCTCGTGCAACTACATCTGATTTGATGCCATACACATCATAAAATCCATCCATCACATTTTCATCGTAATTGACCACATTATGAGTCTGCATTCAATGAAAATTCACGAGTTAAAATTGATTACCAAAAAACCTAGGTGTTCAAAGTTTCACAACAATGCGGCAAAAGTCACAGACAGATTTCACCCTTTTCAGCTGACACTTAGTAAAATTATCTTCTAGGAGGTTTGCCGAATTTACTAAATGATGCCGAAGAATGAGGGACAGCAACTAGGTTATTATTAAAGTTCACAAAATCAGGATTTGCCATTTTACGAAGTGGTTTTACAATGTGGAAAATGAATGAAGCACGTGAGACAAAACGTAACCAGCACTCAATTAGATTGCGATACTAAAGGGAAAATTTGATTCAGTAAATGCAAATAACAACCAGTCAAAAACTAACTGCAAGATCAAAAAATATAATCATTGATATCTACAATCATGTTCCTAAACCGAGACATGAAGCTAGCGAAAGACAAATAAGACAGAAAGTCAAATGCTCTTATTCGTGATGCATTTTTAGGCTGAACGACATAAGCAACACTTAGCCAAGGTACAGCAGGGACGGTGCTCATAGGTAAAGCTCCACGACACAGGATCCATTAAGAAACATCATAGAGGAATTACAAGACCAAGCACAAGAGGACCCTTTTGCTCCATCTAACCGCATGAACTTTCCATTCCACACATGGATGGCCTACTTTATATTAAATGGTGATTGGCAGTCAATGGAGACAAAAATTGTTCAACCGGACGGTTCTAAAAGGCAATCCCCATGGAAGCCGACCGATGGCAAGCGGCGTTGCCTGCCAATCACGCTTAGTGACCTTAAGGATGATGACCAACGTTCGAACCTCAGAAGCATAATTCCAAATGACCATTTTGACGGATCAGTAACCAGCCTATGCCTATTACAAAGTGCACAACGCAATCGCAAACCGATCCAATCTCAATTCAACCCGATTCAAAAGCCACAGAAGATTCGGGAAAAAAAAAAAGAAACCGACAAGACTAGGGATCAGAAGAATTACCCAATACCGAAGCGATAGGAACTCCACTTGGGCGTTGGGCTCCGCCGTGTCGGCCGCGGGGCAGCCGAGGCTAATCCGCTTGGCGGCGTCGATCTGGGCCGACTCCTCGGGGTCCTCGCGCACCTCCACGTGATCGGCCGACGACGCGCTGATCGCCAGCGCCAGCTGCACCTGGAACTCCTCCTCCAGGAAATTGAAGTCGCCGCTCGCCCCTTCCTCGTCGCCCGATTCGACCTCGATCCCCGCCACCGCCCGCGCCCCCGGCGAAGGCGACGGCGACGGATCGGGCCCCGCGGCCAGGCTAGGGCTCAGCCCCCCGCCGCCGGGGGCCCGCGCCTCGCCCAGCCGGTGGTTCTCCGGCAGCAGCCCGCCGCCGCCGCCGCCGCCGCCCCCGATGTGGAGCTTCCGCAGCAAATGCTTCACCTTCGACATGGACGGATCGATCATCGAGGCCTCATCGATCCATGGAAATCCCAGACGCGCAACCGAAGCAGGAAGTCGTCGGTGCTTCGATGAACTCGGGCCTTAACATGCGCACGCCACCGAAGGGAGGAGATTCGCTTAACCTGCGCACCCTTCTTCGTCAAGCTACCACCACTTGTAGAGAGAGAGAAAGAGAGAGAGAGAGAGAGAGTTAAATTAACCGCTCAACCATTCCCTCCAGTTCAGTGAATGGCCTTATGAACTAGAAAATGGAAGAGAAAAAAATAAAAATTAAATTAAATAATTATTACGAAATTTGAATTATCCTGTATGGTTTTTTTTTGAAGAAAAACGAAAATGGGAATTTGGTGACGGTGGCGGTGACGGTGGGGGCGGGACTTTCCCTCTGTCCCCACCCCCACTCCGGACGCCACGTGGCGGTCTCCGTCTCAGCGGGATGATGATTGGTGCACTGCTCCCCCCTGGCCTTTTCTCGCGACCCCTCCATGCCGCTTCGGGGGGTAAGGTCGAATTACGTAAGTTGTACAACATGGCATTTTCCTTTATCCGGGAGCGTATGATTGTCTTGAGAATTGGATTAGATTAGGAGGAGGACGGAGGTGGATATTCCCCCCCGAGATTCCTCTCTTTTCCCCTTTTTAAATTAGAAGATAATTTCGAAAAGTTTTTCAAGTTGGGGAAGCAATAAGCCCTCGCACTTCGGGAAGCATCTCGTACGCAACTTCCCATCCATGGTCAAATTGAAGAGGAACGACTTACTTTGGTGCGTAGAAATTCGAGAGTCAAATTGGTCCATTCTAACCACTAGAGTTTACTCCAAGTCACCTTTCTAACTTGAAAAGAGAAGGTGGGGGGTTCGAATCCCCACCTTCTTAGAGGGGGTTGGGGTGGGGACGCATTAATTTTAGGAGTGGGTTTCGGCTGACTCCCACGCCATGTAGGAGGCGAGGCGAAAAGTTTGAGAATGAGAGCAAGATGGCGTAGAATAATCAACCGAAAAAAAAAAAAAAAAAACGGTCCATCCTTGTTATTCCTCACATGAGAGGTTCTCCTATTTTTTCCGGGGAAAATCACACGACGACCCTTCGAGTCTGAAACCCTAGAGATTGGAAGAACTGACCTGCTGAATCGGACGTGAAAAAGGGGGACGGAGAACGTGACTCGGTAGTCGAAGTTGCGTAGAGGATCTGCTTTTCGGTAAAGAGCTTGTTATAAACAAATGAAGTTTCCTGATCGGATGAGGTTACCATTGCTTTCCGTCTAATGATGGAAACATGCCTATTGCGACAATGGGGCAAAAGCGGTTTGCTAATGACGAATTCAATTTATTAATGTAATGAGACTCCAATGTTGGGAGTTCTAAGCGTACATGTCACGTTCGAGAGGATGGATGCTTTCTTTAGCATAGCTGGCCTCAAGGTATCATGTGTCTCTTATTGCTTGATAGCTGCCAAAGTGATATCTCAAAATGCATAATTATAAAAAAGAAAGAAAAGAAAAACATAAGAAATAGGGAAAATTTCACATAAAGACCTGAAATTGACTAATTTTCTTAAATAAGATCCGAAATGAACTTTGTATCACATAAAGGCACCAAAGCCAACCCATTGTCTCAAATAAGGACCCGAAATAGTTGAATCAATTCCAAATAAGAACCCGAGCTTGCTGGTCGGCCCAAATATTCGCCGACTATCAAGCATGTGACATTTTCAATGACCAGAGTTCGGGCAATTTTGTCCAAAAAAAATATAGGGAAAATTAACAAATCATAAAACATAAACAAAAAAAAAACCCTAGGTTTTCTATAGTATCCCCGTTCCTAGTACCCATCCTCTGCAAAGTCAAAGACTGAAGTTCTCCCCATTCATTGTACCCATCCTCCGCAAAGTCGAAGACCAAAATTCTTCACCGGTTGAGGCACGAATTCAAAAACAAAAAAGAAAACCAGATGCTTCTTTCTTTGTTTGCGGAGACCCAAATTTTCCGCCGGTCGAACAAGGCGAGGAGCGACGAGAATCGAGTCACGATGATGACCGAGCAACGATTTGGTTGAGGAGCGGTGGGGGAGAAGAAAGAAGAAAATGTAAACATCTAAATAAATAACCTAAACTTAATTAATTAATAATTTTCTCTCTTTTTTTCCAATCACAAATTTTTGACAAAATTGCCCATATTTTAATCGCTGGAAAATGTCTGCCGGCGAACTAAGGTCCACAATAGAGATTAACTTGATCACTTCAGGTCCTTATTTGACACAAAATTCACTTCAGGTCCTTATTTGAAACAATGGGTCCACTTTAGGTATATGACACAAAGTTCACTTTGGGTCCTTATTTGAGAAAATAAATTCACTTCAGGTCCTTATTTGAAATTTTCCCTAAGAAATATTGTCTACAAAACTATATTTGTTTCGTGAAAAATAAATAATTTGAAAAATATTTTTCTAAAAAAGTAATCGCTTATATTACTTACAAAAACGAATGGAAGAAAAATAATTTCATTATTTATGAATTATTTTAAGTGATATAAGTGATTATTTTTAAGATAATATTTTTCAAATCATTCACTTTCATGAAACATAGAGACTTTAATTGTAAGTTAAAACAATCATGGCTCACAAACCGATTTGAGCCGAGGTTTCTTATGTAAGATCCTCTAAGTACGATATTTATTTGTCCAAATAGCACCGACGCAATGGTTACACTTAACCCTAATGTCTCAATAACTAAAAATTGTGGTTCTTGATTACTGATTTCACTCTCGCTCGCCTTCTCGAGATGCTCTTATATCCAAGAAATAAGCCGAGATTACTACTAGGGCTTCAACAAATTTTGGTTCTCAATTCAATTGTGCCATGTCGCACGAACCTTTATGATTTTGTGATGAGGGAGTTTGATCAAAGACGGATTTATAATCGTTTTTCTATTGTTAGCTCTATATTATTAAGTCATTTTGTATTCGTCGAAGTGTTCGATAAGAGATGGAAAGAAAAAATAAAAAAACCTTTTTGGTTCTTTGGACCTGTCTGAAATAAATGATATAACTACTTAACTAGGAGAAGCAAGCAGGGTAGAATCAATATTATTATCTCAATGCGGCTGTTCATGTACGTATGTGTATGTTCGATCATCGATGACTTGTGGTACACCTTATAGAAAATGGTTCGGTTAAGAATTTTATTAAATAGTACTTCATGATGCTCACCAATCAATCAAATGAAAAAAAAAAATTTAGTACATTGACTCTTTTTTTTGTGATATTGGTGATCGAATATTTACAGTTGAGCTGATAATTCTCGATGCGACCCATTAAGATAACATTACACGCAATTCAAACAGGTTTAGGTTTGGTATAATCAAGTTTGTGTCGTGAGTGGTTGCATGTATGATGCAACATAAATCACATCTTATATGATTTGACCCGCTTAATCAATTCAAACACAAATTAACACGTTGGTGATAGTATAAAGTCTCAACTCCCTATCTCGAGATCCTTCGCCTAAGTAGATGGAGCATGATAAATGACTCAAGGACTTGCGGCACGAGCGGATGGCTTGTAAGATTAATCCATTGACGTGATTTTGTGACGAGGGAGTTCCTCCTTTTATATATATATATAGTCATAAAACTTATTATATAGATTTTGATTCAATCATAAATTTTTCAATTATGTGAATTTAATAAGAAATTTTACAATTATGCCAATTGAACCATAAACGTTTTGATAATATATCAATTTAGTCATTTTGGTCAAATATCCAAATAATAAATTAAAGACTAAATTGGCGAATCTTCAAAAGATAATGGATTAAATTAGCACGAATGAAAGGTTTATGACTATAATGACCGCCGTACAATAGGCTTAAGATTTTTTGTAAAATTATTCTTTATATACATAATGTACAACCTAATGATTTGACTTTGACCGTTTCGAGGGGGAGAAGTTGAGTTAGCTAATTGATGGGTGTCGATCACATAATTTTACGAATTAAAAAGTTCGCCACACCCATAATTTTCGTCTCAAATGCCATAAGAAATTTACAAGATGTGACGAGAAGCTGCTAGTTGGTTTGAGATGATCAAAGACAGATGGAATAATCCTTTTGTTTAGTTCTTTGGACCCGACTGAAATATATAATTCAGATAAGCAATCAACGTGGATTCAACATTATTATATAGGCTGTAGTTCAAAATATCCTTGCAACTTTCGTCATGGACGATTTGTCAAACACCTTACGAAAAATGATTAAGGAGTTTACTAAAGGGTGAATTGTTATACTTGCTACACAACCGAATGAAAAAAAAAAAAAAAATTTAAATTTCAATACGCCGGCCTTCTTGTGATGTGGGTAATCAATATCTAAATTCAATCTAATATGACCATGTTGGCCTGTTCATGACGCAATAGGAATTGTGTCTTGTATGGATCAACTTGCTTAATTCGTTGGGAGACGAATCGATACGTTTAAGTTAACTTGTTAACATGTCACTCGTTTAAACATGGTACGGTTGGATACCATGCGGTTAATTTACCTGCTCTTTTTCTCTCATAGAAGTTCAAATTATTCCTCATTTACCCTCCCGCCTTCCATTTATCTCCTCTTTCCTTACTTCCCAAACAAAGCCCACAAGATTATTAAAATAACTACCATGCTAAAAAGAATTAACGATTATATAGAACATTCCTTAGAATACAAAAAATAAACTCCCCTGTGTAAATATAACATGAAACCATAAATTAAAAAATATTTAGAATAAAAAAGTCATTAAACATGACAAATTAACTCAATAATGCATTTAAAATATAATGTGAAGTGGAATTACTCATTTTGTATGAAATTCTATCCAAAGTTTTAATACAAGTTGTTGGGTATAAACATGTTTTATGTGTTCATATTATATATAGAATAACATATATTAACAAATAAGTTAATGCACCGTGTAGTGTCCATATCTAACAAGGTAACATGTTTTATAGTTATGTTAGATGTGTTGTATGGCCCATTTTCATTAAGTGTGTCATATTCACGTCAAACATGTTTATAAAATATGTCGTATTCGGATTAATCATATACATTTTATACCTCGACATTGTAACACGATTAACATGATTAGATAGTAATTACCTGCCCTAATCAGTATATTGATATTTTCTTATTAAAATGCTTAATAGTATATCCGCGACACTGATTAGCAAAAAGTGAGAAAACTTGCTAGTGCTTTCTTTTTCAACAACTTGGAAGTGCTATCCCTAATTAAAGATTATCTATCTACATCTATAGATCCAACGATGTATTTGCACAAGCGCGCAAAACATGCCCCGATTTAAATTTATTTAATTGAAGAAATCTAACTGTTTCTGCGCATATAAATTATACCAATATCTATATTTAATAACCACAATACCATGGTATCAATATTAAAGTCCATGTTCTGGACAAAGAATACTTCAAGTGGATGTCTGCCAACTAATTTTGTTTTGTACGACTTCAATACATATTCTCATCTTATATGCTTCAACAATTTCACTAATGCAGGAACAACCACATGGAATAAGAATTCAAATCAATTTATGCTACACAAGAAAAAGAAAATGAATAATGCGAAAAGTAGAATGGGAGAATATCGGTATAATTTGATATGTGTATTAAGAAAAGAAACTTCGACCTATTTATAGGCTTTATTAGATAATTATTTTAAGATAAAATCTCAATAAAGAGAGATATACATGCAATATACTTACAATTTTGAGAGATACGAATAATCGACATAAATATCATAATTATTTCTAAAATAGGAAAATATCCTAAAGAAATCCCTAATTATCTTTAATATCAGTAAAAATTATCCTAGATATATGCAGCATCTGCTCGCTCTTATGATTCCCTCGATGTCATCCCATGTTGTCTTAAGAGTGCAATGGATAGAAAGAGGAAGAGGGATACTCCCCCAATATTCCTCTTCTTTTTTTTTTTTTTTTTTTGGATTAGAAGATAATCTCAAAAGTTTATTGAAATAAGGAAGCAATAAGCCTTGTACTTTGAGAAGTGCCGAGGCATGTACTTAACTCCTATCTAACATGAACACGATCACTCGCAGTCAAAATCGGAGTTCAAGAGTGTGGTCTACCCTTGTCTCGTCTCATCTTTGGTCCAATTGAAAAGGATGAAATTAATTTGTTGCACAGAAATGAACTTAGAAAGATTAGACAGGTCATGCGAAGGGGATTGGTCTTGAAGCAATGGTGGCATCTTTCCATGTCGGGGTCATTCTAAAGAAAGATATGATTGGCCAAAGTGGAATGGGACATTCGTTCTTATGGGCCCAGTGCCCCAATTCAAGGCACAATATGGGGGTGGAATTGACAGCATGCTCTCTCTTGGTATAGCTATTTTAGTGAGAAAAGCAACCCTCATGCCAAATAAGTCAATGGCTTTGTCCTCTTTATTCCTCCCATGAGAGGATCTTCTCCCCCTTAAGAAGGGAAAATCACATCCCTAGCCCTTCAATTTTCGTTACTAAATCGGACATAGATTAGACCTTACATAAGGCGAAACCAATCAGAGATCTCATTTGGGCTGCGCCCTTCCATGGAAGAATCTCGTGGAGGAGCCCTCGGGGGATACTCACAACACATTGTTGCCGAATTTAGCGGGGCATGTATGTTACATCTCAAGTTAAATGCAACATTTTTTAACAAGATGTAGTGTGAGTCTCCTAGACTAGAAAAATGTAATCTCGCAAAAGGACAAATTTGATAAGCAAGCAAACTTCGCTTAATGGCTTATAAATTCATGAAATTAGACAAAAGAACGTTTTATACGAATTTAGAGACCCAAGTGCCAATAGGCGATTCATATAAGACCAGTCGCAGGCAAGCAACTCCTTCAGGAGAATGATCATTTGGGATTTACAGCTTCAAATATAAATATTATTTGATTATATGTGCTTACGATACTGTGTTTGAGACGAAAAAAAGTAGCGAATCTTTTTATGCACTCTCGAAGATTATAAAAGGGTTACGTATGAGATGACTTCACAAGCAAAAAGTATCTATTCACACAAAAAAAAATATGAAAATTAAATTGCAATCGCTTCAAAAGAAAGTATAAAATAATGCATGAAAATAATAGAAAAATTAGATTCCAATCACTTCAAAGATACGAGAATACAATGAATGGTGAAGAGGTGCCATATTCATTGTTGAATTTTTGGGAGGATGGACCTGTGATGAAAACTTGCTATGATACCATATCGAAGGGAAAGATTATTTAAATTTGAATTACGCAAAAGTCAAAGTAACGAAAAGAAAGAAAAAATAAAAATTTGAAAAATATTAAAATAATACTAAAATTTGTTCACATCAGCGTCGGTCGTACTACATAGGATGACCGGCATCCACGTTAGCGAAATCATCAAAATGTTAATCCAAATGCCACCTGCATCGTGGTTGGACCTGTATTCGTCGAAGCCTGAAAACACAGCAACATCCAGCGTTCCCTCCTGCACCGACCGCCGCCCCTGGACAAGTATTCGGGGTTCGCCGTAATGCCCGACCAAGATAAGCAACGACAAAATTTTACAATCGTGACATTTCGGGTAGCGTGTATGAGGCATTACGAAAGAGTACCGTGAAGAATTGGTTGGCCGCCATTGAGGAGGATTGTAGCCGCCAGATGATAACCGAGCTTCGACGTTTGTACCGTGACTTCTTTTTGGTCGGTGAATATCCTGGGGAGGTCACTTGTCGTTGCAGCTACTATTGCTGTGACGAGAATTCCCATTGCCGCCAATCAAGGACGAGACCTTTGCTGCTCCGGCATTTCCGGCGCCGAGTTCATTATAATCCTTTGCCTTATTAACAAGTGCAGTTCCGGTGATTAGTTTCGCCCTCGTTCTTGGTAATGGCACGAAATATGCGGATCAATCGTGCGATTAATCTTTTATACGACACGATACTCTTTTAGGGCGCGCATAACAAAATTTTTGGCTAGAAATGGACGAGTTTCTAAGTAAAGAAACACATTTAATAACAATTCGAAATTTCTATTTCTGAAATAAAAATTCGTTTGATAACAAAATAAAATTTCTATTTCTAAGAGCGGCAATGACCGGCATCCGGTGGCCGAAGTCTGACGTTGGGCAACCAGTGTTCGGTGTCCAATGACCTGCGGCGGGCGGCCGAAGTCCGAAGTCCGACATTCGACATCCAGCGCCAAGTCCGATGACCAGTGGCAAGCGGCCAAAGTCCGAAGTCCAACACCGGAGTCCGGTGATCGGCAACCGGCGTCCAACGTCCAGAGTTCGACGTTTGACATTCGACATCCGGAGTCCGGCGACAAGAGGTTAGCAACGGGTGGTCGGAGTTCGGCGGCGCCTGGTGGGCGGCCGACATTCGGTGGTCGATGGCAAGCGGGGGATGGTCATTGGCGAACATCCGATGGTTGATGATGAGCCTCCGGCATCCAATGATTGGCGTGAGCAGCCAACGATTAGTGGGTGTCCAGCATCCGGTGACCGGCAATTGGCGACAAGCGGCCGGAGTGCGGTGACTGGTGGCCGACGTTCGGTGGTCGGTGGTCGACGGCTAGTGGCCGGGGTCGATGGTAGGCGGCCGGCAATTGGTGGCGGGCATTCAGCATGCCACGGGCGGCAAGTGGGAGATGATCGGTAACCTATGTAGCACGGACACTCTCCGAAAGCTTTCGTGTCGTGTTCGACACTCCGACACGTGTCCGACACGCTCCGACACGTCCCGACACACTCCGACACGCGGTCAACGAGTGTCGAAAAATCCGACACATGGTCAACATGCTCCGACACGCGAGTCTAGAATTCCGACACGCGATTCCGACATGCACGAGATCAATTTTAAAAATTTTTAATACTTGTGGGGTCAAAATATAAATATACACAAAAGAACTAATAAAAAAAGTAATAAAAATGCTATACATATACACGCACGGGGTCAATTTTTTTTTTTTTTTTTTTAGTTTTGTTTTTTAGAATTGTTTTAGTTTTTTAAAAAGTCTTTTACTATGAAAGAAGTAATAAAAAATGCTATATATGATAAATAAATAAATTTAAAAATATCATTTCAGCATTTTTCTTTAAACAATGTTTTTTTCCTCTAAGTTTTATGTATTATTGTAACAAATTCAAATAATGAATGATATTATTTAATATTTTCGTGTAAATTAATTCTAGGCTATTTTTATTATTATTTTTTATGTATTTATTTATAAAAATATATTTAATATATAACGTGTCGAAATTCTCTATTTTTAAGAAATGACGTGTCGGCGTGTCGTGTCGTGTCGTGTCGTGTGTCGCGTGTCCGTGTCGATGCTACATAGGCGGTAACAAGAGTGAACCATGATAAAAATTTTGATTTCTTATTTTTATTCCAGAAATAGAAAAGCTAAAAATTTTAACTTCTGATTTATGCTTCAAATCTATTTCAGAAATAGAAATCTGTTTAAGAAATAGAAAAATGAAATTATATTACCAAACGGATTTCTGTTCCTAACCTGTTCCGGAAACAGAAAAACAGAGAAATAGAGAAACAAAAATTTTGTCACATGCGCCTTTAACCCAAGAAATATATTGGGATGATCACTAAAGACTTCGAGAACGTCGAGGTTTTCAATTCAATTGGACCAAGGTCACATGAATACGTTTGACGTCACGTGATGTTTTTGGAAATTTGTAGGATTGCATTGCAAGAAGTCAGCCAGCTACGGGCCCGTTTGTTTTCGTTTCTTTTTTTGTTTTTGAACAACTTTTCTTTTTTTTTTGTTCCCAGGAAAAAAAAGGTAAACGCGTTTGGGTGCGTTTTTGTTAAAATTGTTTTGTTCCAAGAAACACATCAATGTAAAACAAGAAACAAAAAATTGTTTCTCGTTTCTAGAACAAAATTCAGAAATACTTCTCTTTTTTTTTCTTTTCTTCTTCTTTTTTTTTCTTTTTTTTTCTTTGGCCGGTTCTTGGGCCTCGGCCATGGCCGGCGGCCGGCCCGTCGAGGGTCGCGACGTCGCCGGAGCGTCGCCGCCGCCCTCGGCGAGGCTCGGCCTCGCCTTGGCCGGGCGAGCTCGAGCTCGCCCGGCTGGGCAAGCAAAGGGGGCGGCTCGAGCTCGCCCGGATCTGCGGCCCGCCCAGCCACGGCGAGGCTCGGCCTCGCCGGGCCACCGCCGGCGACGCCGGCTGGAGGTGGCCCGGCGAGGCCGAGCCTCGCCGTGGTCGGGCGGCTCGGGCTCGCCGGATCTGGCGGCGAGCAGCCGCCAAGGCGAGGCAAGCCTCGCCCAACCACGGCGAGGCTCGGCCTCGCCGTGGCCGGGCGAGGCCGCCGGCCCTCGTCGGCCGGGCCGCCGGCCATGGCCAAGGCGGCGACCGGCCAAAAGAAGAAAAAAAGAAAAAAAGAAAAAAGAAAGAAAATAAAATAAAATAAAAAAATTAAAAGAAATAAAAAAAAGAATACAAATTTACCAAATGTGTTTGTTAATTTTTATTCCAGCAACAAGTTTCAAACGCGTCTTTTTGTTAAAAAATTGTTAGAAAATGAAACACTTTTTTCTATTTCATTCTCCCAACAATTTTTAAACGAAATGTTACCAAACGCACCCTACCTAACCAACACCGACCGAACCATTTTCATATATTTTTTTCCCGCGAGGCCGACCACGTGCGCTTCGCCACTTCGCAACTCGCGACTCAGCTCTCCGCCATGGCGATGACCTCCCTCCTCCTCTGCCGCGACCCGACCCGCCTCTCCGGCCCCTCCCCGCCGAGGTTCCTCGCCAGCCCCAGCGCCGGCGCCATCCGTCGCCGCGGGCCTCCCTCCGTCCGATGCTCCGGCGGGCCTCCCTCCTCCGGATCCGTGGCCGCCCCCGGCGACGACTTCGACGCCAAGGTCTTCCGGCATAACCTGACGAGGAGAAAGAACTACAACCGGCAAGGTTTCGGCCGCAAGGAGGAGGCTCGGCAGCTCATGGATCGCGAGTACGCCAGTGGGTTCCTTTCTTCGTTTCGTTTCACTAGCTATGCGTCTTCTTTTGTTCGGTACGCTATGTCGAGCTTCGATGCACGTATAGACTTTGATGTTGGCCTCTGCTTGGATCGACGGATGAGGGTTCGGCGTCTTTTTTAATTGTTTTCAGTTTACTGATTAGTCGTTGATTGAGTTGAAGATCCGGTAGTTCAGAAAAAAACGCATCTTTAATCACATTCTATTAGCTAAGACAGCTAGGTGCTTTGCTAAATTGTATTATGTGCATCTACACGAATGTACTGGCATTGCTGATTCGGTATGTAGCATTTCCAGCTCTCAATCTGCGTCGGCATGATGTTTTCGCTGTAATACTACTGGTCTAGACATCGATTACCCACGTTTCTGGATCGCTGTAAGTTGTATTGATGTTGTGCCATTTCACATGCCAGGTGAAATTATTCACACTTTGAAGGAAAATGGATATCAGTACACCTGGGGAAATGTCACTGTCAAGCTTGCTGAAGCCCATGGCTTCTGCTGGGGCGTTGAGCGAGCCATCCGGATGGCCTATGAAGCGAAAATGCAGTTTCCGGAGGAGAACACTGGATTACTAATGAAATTATTCATAACCCGGCCGTCAACAAGGTCAGATACATAAACAACATTCTTTGCTGTTCTGGCTGATTTGCTTCAATGTTGTAAGAGTTGTGTTGTGCACTTCAATTTACTGATTATCATCGAGGATTCTCAATTTTCTATCACCCTGACAGCGCATGGAGGAGATGGAGGTGGAGACTATTCCCCTCGAAGGAGGGAAAAAGCAGTTTGATGTTGTTAATAAAGGTGATGTTGTCATTTTTCCTGCTTTTGGAGCACCAGTGCAGGAGATGTTGACCTTGGAAGAGAAAAATGTACAAATTGTGGATACGACTTGCCCATGGGTATCCAAGGTATGGCTCTGTGACGGGATAATATAGCACGTTATTTCCAGTGATTGCGGCATTAACTTTGTTTATGACGCATTCTTATACCTTCACTTCCCTTCTTAAATCTTTCCGATCTTTGCTTGAAAGGTATGGAATATCGTGGAGAAGCATGAGAAAGGAGACTACACTTCAATTATTCATGGTAAATACGCTCATGAAGAAACCATAGCAACTGCATCGTTTGCGAGAGAATACGTTATCGTGAAGAATATGAAGGAGGTAAGGCTTTGATGAAGGCTCTCTATGTTTCTGTCCAATAGTGGAAGAAAGATGTCTTATCTGTAACGACATTTGTCATATGTCCAGGCAATGTATGTGTGTGATTACATTCTTGAGGGTGAGCTCGATGGTTCTAGCTCGACTAAAGAGGCGTTTCTAGAGGTACTTCTGGGTTGCTTGGTTTTGTTATGTTTTGTTAAGGAAACATAGTTCAAATTGTAATCCTGCTTTGGTGCAGAAATTCAAGGATGCTGTTTCCCTGGGATTTGACCCTGATAATGATCTTAATAAAGTTGGCATTGCAAATCAAACCACAATGCTCAAGGGAGAGACTGAAGAGATTGGTATGTAACAATAAAATCTTTTTACAAATTCTTCCCTCTTGGTCTGACTTGCTACTCAAGTTGAACATTTTGTTAAACTTCCAGGGAAGTTGGTGGAGAGGACTATGATGCACAAGTATGGAGTGGAAAATGTCAATCAGCACTTCATGAGCTTTAACACAATTTGTGATGCCACTCAAGTAATTTCATCTTCCTCATGCTCCAAGCCTTATTCATTTCTTCTAGGTATTGGAACCTGTTGCGAGATGGTGCCTGACATGGCTATGGGCTATAACTTCTTTCAACTTGCCAAAAAGATAAAAGGAGTAGCCATGGTTGAGATATCTCATGACTCTCTCAACATCAGAATAGGAAGACCAATTGCTTGTTAGTAATCAAAGGTGCTAGCTCTCTTCTGTAAGTACATTAGAGACTGAACTAGAGATATGGGGTCCAAAATGCAGAGTGCCGCCTGAAAGACAAGGAGGTAGTTTTCCCAATTGTATTTTTCTCCGTGACTAGTTTTATCGGTTGAAGGACCATCATACAAATCTTATAGCCAAACCTCTGATGAGAAACTACAGAAAGAAAGAATAGTAAACAGAAGAAAGAAGAAAGTTTGAGTTAATTGCTAACTCGTGACTTCTGCTGTGTCTTTAAGATGCTGATTCATATTTTTCAACATTCGGTCTTCTTCAGGAACGCCAAGATGCTATGTATAAGTTAGTTGAGGAGAAGGTGGATCTTGTGCTAGTTGTTGGTGGGTGGAACTCAAGCAACACATCTCACCTTCAAGAGATAGCTGAAGAACGTGGGATACCCTCTTATTGGGTTGACAGTGAGCAGAGAATAGGCCCTGGAAACAGAATAGCCTACAAATTGAAGGTAAGTCTGTACTTTGAAGTTGCACTCCTTCAGCAGATTTTGGTGTTTATGCCTTCTTTTACTGACTTTTGTACTTTGTTGCGATAGCATGGGGAATTAGTTGAGAAAGAAAATTGGCTCCAAGAGGGTCCCATAAAAATTGGTGTAACATCAGGAGCTTCTACCCCTGATAAGGTAAGCTTTTAACCTGGTGAATTTCTGTTGTGAGAACAGCTCTACTCCTTCATCAGCCCTTTCCTTTGGCTGCTTTCCCATTAAGCTCTAATGTATCTATGGTACCTGTACATCATGGGCGTGGGCTGTATTTTCCTTGAGATACTCTCCTTATGCATGATTTCCTGGTTCTGGATAAGAGGTTTCTATCAAGCCTTTGTGCATTTGTTAATGCGCTGTGCCTTTTGTCCAATTATTATGCACTGAAATTTGGTCTCCTTAGCACCGTCATTCGATGCAGTTGGATGATGACTTCATGAGGCTGTGAAGATTCATGTTTTGCAAATCTACCGGTACTTTGTTCTTCAAGTCAATCCTTTGGAAATAGTAATGATGCTTTTGTTCCTTACCAGGTCGTTGGGGATGTTTTGTCGAAGATCTTTGACATTAAAAGGGAAGAGGCCCAGCAGGCTTGATACAAGATCACAAATCTACATACCGAGGATTAATTATCATCCTGTCCTTAATGAGAAGCTCCACGGATCTGATGTAAAACGACGAAATGCCCTGCATATTTTGATGCATTACAGCCTCAGAACTTTAGTCTGCTTTTGTAGATCTAATAAGGTGATGCAGGGCCCAGCAGGCTTCAAGAGTGTGGTCTGCCCTTGTCTCGTCTCATGTTAGGTCCAATTGAGAAGGATGAACTTAATTTGTTGCACAGAATTGAATTTTAGAAAGATTAGACAAGTCATGGGAAGGCGATTGGTCTTGAAGCATTGGTGGCATCTTTCCATGCAGGGTCATTCTAAAGAAAGATATGATTGGCCAAAGTGGAATGGGACATTCGTTCTTATGGGCCCCGTGCCCCAATTCAAGGCACAATATGGGGGTGGAATTGACAGCCTGCTCTCTCTTGGTACAGCTATTTTAGTGAGAAAAGCAACCCTCATGCCAAATAAGTCAATGGCTTTGTCCTCTTTATTCCTCCCATGAGAGGATCTTCTCCCCCCTTAAGAAGGGAAAATCACATCCCTAGCCCTTCAATTTTCGTTACTAAATCAGACATAGATTAGACTTTACATAAGGCGAAACCAATCAGAAATCTCATTTAAGGCTGCTCCCTTCCATGGAAGAACCACGTGGAGGAGCCCTTAGTGGGATACTCACAACACATTGTTGCCGAATTTAGCGGGGCATGTATGTTACATCTCGAGTTAAATGCTACATTTTTCTAACGAGATGTAGTGTGAGTCTCCTAGACTGGAAAAATGTAATCTCGCAAGAGGACAAATTTGATAAGCAAGCAAACTTCGCTTAACGGTGCATAAATTCACGAAATTAGACAAAAGAGCGTTTTATACAAATTTAGAGACCCAAGTGCCAATAGGCAACTCATATAAGACCAGTCGCAGGCAAGCAACTCCTTCAGGAGAATGAACATTTGGGATTTATAGCTTCAGATATAAATATTATATGATTATATGTGCTTATGATACTGTGTTTGAGACGAAAAAAAGTAGCGAATCTTTTTATGCACTCTCGAAGATTATAAAAAGGTTACGTATGAGACCATTGGCTTAGGTGGCTCCGCTGGGTAGGCTCTACAACATCCTTCTCGGGGAGGGCGGGAGTTTGAAGCCCCTGCAACGCAAATTGCAGGGAGGCTGTCGGATCATTATGCGATTTAAGCGTGGCGTCGGGGTGGTGGTTTCACTGCTAGCGTCACCAGGGGGTTTACGGCAAGTTGTCGGTCGGTGCAAGTCGGTTCCTCCCGCATCCAAAAAAAAAAAAAAAAGTTGCGTATGAGATGACTTCAGAAGCAAAAAGTATCTATTCACACAAAAAATATGAAAAATTAAATTGCAATCGCTTCAAAAGAAAGTATAAAATAATGCATGAAAATAATAGAAAAATTATATTCCAATCAATTCAAAGATACGAGAATACAATGAATAGTGAAGAGGTGCCATATTCATTGTTGAATTTTTGGGAGGATGGACCTGTGATGAAAACTTGCTATGATACCATATTGAAGGGAAAGATTATTTAAATTTGAATTATGCAAAAGTCAAAGTGCTGAAAAGAAAGAAAAAAAAAAAAAAAAAAAAAAAATAAAAATATTATTAAAATTTATCAACATCAGCATCGGTCATATCACATAGGATGGTCGGCATCCACGTTAACGATTTCTGGCTAAAATTGATTGGACCAAATGAACTTAATTAATCAAACGTGAAAAAAGGTATATGGTTAGATTAGCAAAATTAAAAAGTTTAGAATTGAATAGACAAAAGCATAATAGGTTTATGACTTTTTAAAGGATTTTCCCCAAAGAGAGATATACGTGTAATATAAGTACAGCATATGTGCAATATTAAAAGATAAGTAACAAAATCATCAAAATTCTAATCCAAATGCCACGTGCATCGCGGTTGGACCTGTATTCGAGCAAGGCTCCGATTGGAAGCCTGAAAACACAGCAACATCCAGCGTTCCCTCCTGCACCGACCGCCGCCCCTGGACAAGTATTCGGGGTTCGCCGTAATGCCCGACCAAGATAAGCAAAGACAAATTTTACAATCGTGACATTTCGGGTAGCGTGTGGAGGCATTACGAAAGAGTACCGTGAAGAATTGGTTGGCCGCCATTGAGGAGGATTGTAGCCGCCAGATGATAACCGAGCTTCGACGTTTGTACCGTGACTTCTTTTTGGTCGGTAAATATCTTGGGGAGCTCACTTGTCGTTGCAGCTACTATTGCCGTGACGAGAATTCCTATTGCCGCCAATCACGGACGAGACCTTTGCTGCTCCGGCATTTCTGGCGCCGAGTTCATTATAATCCTTTGCCTTATTAACAAGTACAGTTTTCGGTGATTAGTTTCGCCCTTGTTTTTGGTAATGGCATCGATCGTGCGAATTAGGGGTGAGCATCGGTCCAGGGTCAACCCTGGACCGACTCAACCCTGTTGGTCCTGGTCTGATTCCCAAGGAGACTAGGTCGGTTCTTGATCCTAGAATTCCTAGATCGTACTGTGCAGGTCGGTCCTTGATTCTGAGAGTTTCGGATCGGCCCAACCCTAAATAATATATATATATATATATATATTATTTATAATTTTTTTATATGGAGAAAACATTAAAATAATCGGCGTCAACAATATTAAACAGCTCTTTAGTGAGGAGTTCAAGTAATTTTACATTATTTTTTAATAACTTAGATTTTTAATGTCTTTTACGGCGTCAATAGTCATATCATAATTTACAAAGGAGGAAAATGTTTTTGTGAGGAGACCTCACGGCGTCCAAAAATGTATAAATAACTCCTTATGGCATCTTCCTCTAGTATTCGTTATCTTATTTGTCCTCTTAGTCTTCAATTTGCCAAAATCGAAAGAAACAATTTCTCTGCTCACCACTCAATACTTGCCTCGCTCACTTTGGGTCACTTGTGCCGCTCGCCGCTCGATGCTCGCTTGGCTTGTTGCTCCCCGCTCAACATTCGATACTCATTCTGTTCGACGCTCACCCCACTTGACCCTCATTGCTTGCTTTTCTTAGTTGACCCCGTTTATCATCAAACCCATTGGATTGATACGATCCTCGGTTGCCATTTCAAGGAGTACAAAAAATGAAATAAAAAATTATTAGTTAGTCCTGGGTTGATTTTGAAATCGGACCGAACTCATTGCGTCAGTCCAATCCTCAATCGTTTTTTTAAAGAGTATAAAAAATAAAATAAAAATTGCTGCTGCAGAATAAACCAACTTAAAAATGGGATAACACGCTCGATAAGGCATAAGTTCGAGGGAAAATTCCAAATAAGGACTCGGAGTGAATCTATTTTCTCAAATAAGGACCCAAAGTAAACTTCGTTTTAAATAAGGACCCGAAGTGGACCAATTGTTTCAAATAAGGACCCAAAGTGAATTTTTTGTCAAATAAGGACTCGAAGTGATCAAGTTAATCTCTATTAAGGACCTTAGCTCGCCGGCAGATATTTTCCGGCGATTCAAATAGGGGAAATTTTGTTAGAAATTTGTCATTGGAAAAAAAGGGAAAATTCTAAATTAATTAAGTTTAGGTTATTCGTTTAGATGTTTATGTTTTCTTCTTTCTTCTCCTCCGCTGCTCCTCAACCAAATCGATGCCTGTTCATTATCGCAACTCGATTCTCGTCGCTCCTCGCCTTGCTTGATCGACGGAGAATTTGGGTCTCCGCAAACAAAGAAAGAAGCATATGGTTTTCTTCTTGTTTTTGAATTCGTGCCTCAACTGGTGGAGAATTTGGGTCCTCAACTTTGCGAAGGATGGGTACAAGGAATGGGAAGAACTTCGGTCTTTGACTTTGCAGAGGATGGATACAAGGAACGGGGAAACCGTAGAAAACCTTGGGTTTTTTTTTTTTTTTTTTTTTTTTTTTTCTGTTTTAGGATTTGTTAATTTTCCCTAGATTTGTTTTGGACAAAATTGCCCAAACTTCGGTCATCAGAATTGTCACGTGCTTGATAGTTGGCGAATATTTGGCTTACTAGCAAGCTCATGTCCTTATTTGGAATTAATTCAACCACTTCAGATCCTTATTTGAGACAATGGGTCAATTTTAGGTCTTTATCTAATACAAAGTTCATTTCAAGTCCTTATTTGAGAAAATTGGTCTACTTCGGGTCCTTATTTAGAATTTTCCCTAAGTTCGAGTATCATAAGTGTTTCCTCGTAGGAACGTCCACGAATCTGATCAATTACCCTTCGTGGACCATTTGTATCTATATGCATTAGGATCCCGATTCACAAATCTCAGCTTTCATTAACTCCAAATTTTTGTCGAGTAGACCTTGTTGTTGTGAGAAATCTCGACCTTTAACTACCAGAGCATTATAAATATTAGGCATCTTGCCCAGGGGAAAGGCTACATCTAGTACCCATTTTTTCATCTTTGAATTGTTAATGAACCCACCTCATTTGTTGAATCTATGTGATCTATGCACCCATTTCACATGTTAGGCGTAACTGGTGTATTCGGCGGCTCCCTATTCAGTGCTATGCATGGTTCCTTGGTAATCTCTAGTTTGATTAGGGAAACCACAGAAAATGACTCCTCCAAATACGGATACCCCCCATGAGCTTTAGCAATGTTGTTGATCAATTCCATAAAAATTATCGGTTAGTCCCGGATTGACTCTAGAACCGAACCGAACCCATTGGGTCGGTCCGATCCTCGATCCTAAGCTCAATAAGATCGGTCCTCGGTCCCAAAAATTGAGGACCAGCACTGTGCGGATTGGTCTTAGGGTTGGGGAGTGGAACGGCTCAACCCGGACCATGCTCACCCCTAGTGTGAATAATCTATTGATACGACACGATTCTCTTTAACCCCAAGAAATAAATCGGGATGATCACTAAAGGCTTCGAGAGCGTCGAGGTTTTCAATTCAATTGGACCAAGGTCACATGAATACATTTGACGTCACGTGATGTTTTTGGAAATTTGTAGGATCGCAAGAAGTCAGCCATCTACCTAACCAACAGCGACGGAACCATTTTCATATATTTTTTTCCTGCGATGCCGACCAGAGCATTATAAATATTAGGCATCTTGCCCGGGGGAAAGGCTACATCTAGTACCCATTTTTTCATCTTTGAATTGTTAATGAACCCACCTCATTTGTTGAATCTATGTGATCTATGCACCCATTTCACATGTTAGGCGTAGTTGGTGTATTCGGCGGCTCCCTATTCAATGCTATGCATGGTTGCTTGGTAACCTCTAGTTTGATCAGGGAAACCACAGAAAATGACTCCTCCAAATACGGATACCCCCCCATGAGCTTTAGCAATGTTGTTGATCAATTCCATAAAAATTATCGGTTAGTCCGGATTGACTCAGAACCGAACCGAACCCATTGGGTCGGTCCGATCCTCGATCCTAAGCTCAATAAGATCGGTCCCTGGCCCCAAAATTGAGGACCAAAGACATGCATTTGTGCGGGTTGGTGCCGGGGTTGGGGAGTGGAACAGCTCAACCCGGACCATGCTCACCCCTAGTGTGAATAATCTATTTATACGACACGATACTCTTTAACCCCAAGAAATAAATCGGGATGATCACTAAAGGCTTCGAGAGCGTCGAGGTTTTCAATTCAATTGGACCAAGGTCACATGAATACGTTTGACGTCACGCGATGTTTTTGGAAATTTGTAGGATCGCAAGAAGTCAGCCATCTACCTAACCAACAGCGACGGAACCATTTTCATATATTTTTTTCCCGCGACGCCGACCATGTGCACTTTGCCACTTCGCAACTCAACTCTCCGCCATGGCGATGACCTCCCTCCTCCTCTGCCACGACCCGACCTGCCTCTCCGGCCCCTCCCCGCCGTGGTTCCTCGCCAGCCCCGGCGCCACCGCCATCCGTCGCCGCGGGCCTCCCTCCGTCATTTGCTCCGGCGGGCCTCCCTCCTCCGGATCTGTGGCCGCCCCCGGCGACGACTTCGACGCCAAGGTCTTCCGGCATAACCTGATGAGGAGCAAGAACTACAACCGGCAAGGTTTCGGCCGCAAGGAGGAGGCTCGGCAGCTCATGGATCGCGAGTACGCCAGTGGGTTCCTTTCTTCGTTTCGTTTCACCAGCTATGCGTCTTCTTTCGTTTCGGTACGCTATTTCGAGCGTCGATGCACGTGGAGACATTGATGTTGGCCTCTGCTCGGGTCGACCGATGAGGGTTCGGCGTCTTTTTTAATCGTTTTCAGTTTACTGATTAGTCGTTGATTGAGTAGAAGATCTGGTAGTTCAGAAAAAAACGCATCTTTAATCACATTCTATTAGGTAAGACAGCTTGTGCTTTGCTAAATTAAATTATGTGCATCTACATCCTGTGCTTCATGTACTGGCATTGCTGATTCCGTATGTAGCATTTCCAGCTCTTAATCTGCGTCGGCATGATGTTTTCACTGTAATACTACTGGTCTAGACATCGATTACCCACGTTTCTGGATCGCTGTAAGTTGTATTGATGTTGTGCCTTTTCATACGCCAGGTGAGATTATTAAAAATTTGAAGGAAAATGGATATCAGTACACCTGGGGAAATGTCACTGTCAAGCTTGCTGAAGCCCATGGCTTCTGCTATGGCATCGAGCAAGCCATCCGGATGGCCTATGAAGCGAAAATGCAGTTTCCGGAGGAGAACACCTGGATTACTAATGAAATTAGTCATAACCCGGCCGTCAACAAGGTCAGATACATAAACAACATTCTTTGCTGTTCTGGCTGATTTGCTTCAATGTTGTAAGAGATGTGTTATGCACTTCAATTTACTGATTATCATCAAGAATTCTCAATTTTCTTTCACCCTGACAGCGCATGGAGGAGATGGAGGTGGAGACTATTCCCCTCGAAGGAGGGAAAAAACAGTTTGATGTTGTTAATAAAGGTGATGTTGTCATTTTTCCCACTTTTGGAGCACCAGTGCAGGAGATGTTGACCTTGGAAGAGAAAAATGTACAAATTGTGGATACGACTTGCCCATGTTTATCCAAGGTATGGCTCTGTGATGGGATAATATAGCAAGTTATTTCCAGTGATTGCAGCATTAACTTTGTTTATGACGTGTTCTTATACCTTCGCTTCCCTTCTTAAATCTTTCTGATCTCTGCTTGAAAGGTATGGAATACCGTGGAGAAGCATGAGAAAGGAGACTACACTTCAATTATTCATGGTAAATATGCTCATGAAGAAACCATAGCAACTGCATCATTTGTGAGAGAATACGTTATTGTGAGGAATATGAAGGAGGTAAGGCTTTGATGAAGGCTCTCTATGTTTCTGTCCAATAGTGGAAGGGAGATGTCTTATCTGTAACGACATTTGTCATATGTCCAGGCAATGTATGTGTGTGATTACATTCTTGAGGGTGAGCTCGATGGTTCTAGCTCGACTAAAGAGGCGTTTCTAGAGGTACTTCTTGATTGCTTGGTTTTGTTATGTTTTGTTAAGGAAACATAGTTCAAACTGTAATCCTGCTTTGGTGCAGAAATTCAAGGATGCTGTTTCCCTGGGATTTGACCCTGACAACGATCTTAATAAAGTTGGCATTGCAAATCAAACCACGATGCTCAAGGGAGAGACTGAAGAGATTGGTATGTAGCAATAAAATCTTTTTACAAATTCCCGATTTTGGGAACCGTGGACCGGACCGTTTGGTCCTAGGACCGGGAACCGGCCCGGACCATCGGTTTCCGGTCCGGTCCGGTCCAATAGAATCGACTCTTTCTTTTCACTTTTTCATCATTTCAAGAACGACCATGCTCCGGACCGATCAATCTAATTCGGTTTCGGATCAATCCTCGATTCCCGATCTAATAAAAATTCACATGTTTCCACATGCAAAATATTCAATCGTGAATATTAATCATATTTCATGTGTTTCACGATTTTAAACATAAAAGCCATGAACAATTTGATTAAAAGTTGTCTAATAAAACTACTCACTTTGAATATGTTTCCACATGCAAAATATTGAGCATGAGGAAAACTTGTCCCACATCGAATAGAAGATAAAACTAACAAGTAAGTTTTCTCTATAAATAAAGAGTAACAACAAAAGCTTTGGTGGTCTCTTGGCCACATAAGAGGTTGTTACCTCAATTGCAAAACCTATTGCAATAGGTTTCATATATAATATTTATATATTATGTGTTTACATATTATAAGTATATAAATTATATATAAAAAATTTTGGTCCGGTCGGTCCGGTTCCCACCTTGGAACCGGATCCGGATCAACCGGCCGCCGGTTCCTAATCTATAGGAACCGGGAACCGGACCGCCGACTGTGGGAACCGCCCAAAACCGGCCGGTCCGGTCCGGTTCGGGCGGTTTCCGTTGCACACCCCTGTCCAACTTGCTATTCAAGTTGAACGTTTTGTTAAACTTTCAGGGAAGTTGGTGGAGAGGACTATGATGCGCAAGTATGGAGCGGAAAATGTCAATCAGCACTTCATGAGCTTTAACACAATTTGTGATGACATTCAAGTAATTTCCATCTTCCTCATGCTCCAAGCCTTATTCATTTCTTCTAGGTAATGGAACCTGTTGCGAGATAGTGCCTGACATGGCTATGGGCTGTAACTTCTTTCAACTTGCCAAAAAGATAAAAGGAGTAGCCATGGTTGAGATATCTCATGACTCTCTCAACATCAGAATAGGAAGACCAATTGCTTGTTAGTAATCAAAGGTGCTAGCTCTCTTCTGTATGTACATTAGAGACTGAACTAGAGATATGGGGTCCAAAAATGCAGAGTGCTGCCTGAAAGACAAGGAGGTAGTTTTCCCAATTGTATTTTTCTCCGTGACTAGTTTTATCGGTTGAAGGACCATAATACAAATCTTATAGCCAAACCTCTGATGAGAAACTACAGAAAGAAAGAATAGTAAACAGAAGAAAGAAGGGAGTTTGAGTTAATTGCTAACTCGTGACTTCTGCTGTGTCTTTAAGATGCTGATTCATATTTTTCAACATTCGGTCTTCTTCAGGAACGCCAAGATGCTATGTATAAGTTAGTTGAGGAGAAGGTGGATCTTGTGCTAGTTGTTGGTGGGTGGAACTCAAGCAACACATCTCACCTTCAAGAGATAGCTGAAGAACGTGGGATACCCTCTTATTGGGTTGACAGTGAGCAGAGAATTGGCCCTGGAAACAGAATAGCCTACAAATTGAAGGTAAGTCTGTACTTTGAAGTTGCACTCCTTCAGCAGATTTTGGTGTTTATGCCTTCTTTTACTGACTTTTGTACTTTTTGTTGCGATAGCATGGGGAATTAGTTGAGAAAGAAAATTGGCTTCCAGAGGGTCCTATAAAAATTGGTGTAACATCAGGAGCTTCTACCCCTGATAAGGTAAGCTTCTAACCTGGTGAATTTCTATTGTGAGAACAGCTCTACTCCTTCATCAGCCCTTTCCTTTGGCTGCTTTCCCATTAAGCTCTAATCTATCTATGGTACCTGTACATCATGGACGTGGGCTGTATTTTCCTTGAGATACTCTCCTTATGCATGGTGTCCTGGTTCTGGATAAGAGGTTTCTATCAAGCCTTTGTGCATTTGTTAATGCGCCATGCCTTTTGTCCGATTATTATGCACTGAAAATTTGGTCTCCTTAGCACTGTCATTCGATGCAGTTGGATGATAACTTCATGAGGCGGTGAAGATTCATGTTTTGCATATCTACTGGTACTTTGTTCTTCAAGTCAATCCCTTGGAAATAGTAATGATGCTTTTGCTCCTTACCAGGTCGTTGGCGATATTCTATCGAAGATCTTTGACATTAAAAGGGAAGAGGCTCAGCAACTGGCATGATACAAGATCACATATCTACATACCGAGGATTAATTATCATCCTGTCCTTAATAAGAAGCTCCACGGATCTGATGTAAAATGACTTAATGCCCTGCATATTTTGATGCGTTACAGCCTCAGAACTTTAGTCTGCTTTTGTAGATCTAATAAGGTGATGCAGGGCTTCAAGTTGACTGGGTTTTATAATACTGTGCAGAACCCAAGTTCAATATCTGAGCTTTAACCAACAAAAGATTTGTTTGTGTGAATTTGACACCCTCATTTGATCTAGAAAACAATGAAATGCCATAGTTCCCTAGTTCAACTTGGTCCGTCCAGGTTGTCAGAAGTATGTTAATGTCGTATAATTCTTGGGAATTTCTTTCTCCTGTGGGAATTTCATAAGAATCATGGCTAAAAGAATTGTCATGGCATATATATTTCTTGATCACTTGCTCGCCTCTTCGCAGTATGTTATACTCGGAATAAATTAAAAATGTGAAAAATGAAGGGATGGACCTTTAGCCGCGACAATGTAGTAGTCGTCAATTTTTCATAAGGAAGCGGGTAAAGGGGCGAAGATATATTCGAAATGAATTGAGAGAATAGATGAGTAATATGATGTCCAACATAAAGTCGGGAACGTCATCCCTAATTAAAGAACCATATCTATACATTGCTAGCATTATCTATTTATATCATTGGGAGATAGCTGACTATTTCTATGCATATACTTATACCTATGATTCAGTAACCACAATGTCACGGTGTCAATACTACATACTAATTTATCTATTTTTATATAGGTTCATTACACATTCTCATCTTATATGCTTCTCAACAATTTCATTAATGCGGGAAAACCGACATGAGATAAGAATTCAAATCAATTTATGCTACACAAGAATAAGAAAAGTAATATAATTTTCTTTCTTTCTCTCTCTTAATTTCATTTGGCTCCATGTTTGTTTAAGATTTATTTCGAGAAAATATCTCAAATGTACTTAACTTTTGACCCAATGACTACCCTTCACACCTCTATACAAAATTTAAAGTGCAAAGTAGTCTCTAAAGAAAACTCAGGTATGCATTAGATATTTTTAAAATCGGTGAATATATAAGTTGTCATTAGATGAAAAATGGGCACGCATCTTGGCATTTTTCCAATATCTTAAGTACTTTCACATTTTCTCATTTCCAACAATTCATTCAGTTTGATTCTTTGAATTTAACGTGAAAAATGAATTGAGACCCTTTGCCTTTTCGTAAGCAAAATCCTAATGGCGGCCAAACGACGCCGTCGCAGCCGACGCCCACCCAAAAACGCACTCGCTTCAGGGCTCTGCTCAGCTGAACGTCGGAGCAGAGCAGAAAGCAGAGCATCTCTCTCTCTCTCCGACGATGGCGGTGGCGCTGCGAAATCGCCTCTTCGCTCTGCAGCTGCGCCCCGCCTCCCTTCTCCACCCCTCGCTCCGGCCGTCCCCGCATGCCCCGCTCTTCTCGCGGCCCGCCCGCCGCCGCAGCTTCCACGCCTCCGCCTCCGCCGCCGCCGCCTCCGGAGCCGCGGGCCCGGCGGCCTCGGCCCCGGACCCGGCCCGGATCGTCCGGAAGGTGTTCTTCGTCCCGCCCGGGGTCGACCCGGCCGAGGTCTCCGAGGACATGGTGCTCCCCGGGTCGAACATCGTCGTCGGGCCCTACGCGGGTCACGCCCAGATCAAGGAGGTGGAGTTCGTGAAGAGCAGCGGGAGGGCCAAGGACTGTCCCAAGGACGGGAGGCCCGAGTTCGCGATCCTGGGTCGGTCGAACGTGGGCAAGTCGTCGCTCATCAATGCTCTGGTTCGGAAGAAGGAAGTCGCGCTTACGTCCAAAAAACCAGGTCTCTCTCTTTTTTAATGGTTGTCTGTCGAATGATGTTGTATTGGCATGGTTTTTGCTTTGGTGGCGAGGGATGAGGTGATTGATTGATGGGTTGGTTTATGTTGCAGGCAAGACTCAGCTTTTAAATCACTTCTTGGTGAACAAGAGTTGGTATATTGTGGATTTGCCGGGTTATGGGTGAGCTTCAAGCACCTGTCTTTTGGCTTGCATGAACTTGTTTTGTTGTGTGGCAGCTTATAAATGCGAAAAATCACAGAATGTGAGCTAATGTGTAAGTTTTGTTTCTTGGAATGCTGCAACTAATTGAGTGTGGCCAGTCGATTGGAAGTTGTTAGATTGGGAAAGTGAAAGACCATTAGATCACGACTTTTTGACAAGCTTCTGAAATTTGATTAATTGGGCTCGAATGGTTTGAGCATTTTTTGACCCGTCACTTTGGATATGCCATGGCAGTAATTCTTCTAGCTAAGATGTACATGCTGGGAGTTCCATCTTCAACCTGCGGTCTTTCTGTTCTTCACATAATGGACACTTTTGATGAGGGGCAAACGATTAGTTTCCATCTTTTGCTATGAATCCTGATGCAGAAAAGTAAATTTGTAGATCCATAGAAGTATTTCTTACTTGGCTTTTCATTTCTGCTTTTGTAGCTTGACAGTTTTGCCGAATGCCAGATGTTTATCTCTTTAAAAGCGCTTAAGTTGTTATGAATGTCTGCAGATATGTGAAAATATATAACTGCAAAATATATTGCACTCCCTAGTATTGATCCTGCGTTGGATCAGATTTTATGCTATATACTCTACTTTTAGTGTTTATAGTAGTTCCTTTCATCTTTTGTGGTTTTGTTTCTAGGTTCGCTGACTAATGGAAACTGCTTAAACACTGTAGGCTTCTATTTTCTTGCTAGACTATGTGGCTCGTCTTTTCAGGGTAGTATCATGTTATGATTTACCTGCAGGCACCAAGCTATTAACAGTGCAATAGATTTAGCTTTTGGTGTCTTACAGCAGCTCAGGACCTGCCTTTGGTGTACTCGCTCCCGGTTATGTGCTGTGATATGAAATCATTAATTACAGTCCTTGGGCAGTAGATTTGTAGATTCCAACCAAGTGTTTATAATGTGTGGTACCCTTGCATTTAGTTAATTCTTCTCATTAAAACTCGGAGATTGACCGTGGTTTCCTTTCCACGTTTGAGTGTGCCTTGGTCCAGGCAAGGCGACCATAGACCTGCTATATTATTTGCTTATTGACCATTTCAACCTTGTCTTTGGATGAGATATTCTGTTGTGTTACTTTTCAAGTCCTGATGTTTCCTTTTGGTTGTTGAACATGAGATTGAGGCATTTGCTCTAATGGATTTCTTGCTCATTTGTAGGTTTGCTAAGGCCCCGGGATCTGTTCGAATGGATTGGTCAGCATTCACAAAGGGCTACTTTTTGAACAGAGATACGCTAGTTGCCGTCTTACTTCTTATCGATGCAAGTGTTCCTCCTCAAAAGATAGACCTTGATTGTGCAAATTGGCTAGGACGCAACAAAGTACGCTGCTTTCTTAGTTTCTTAGTTGTAGAATCGACATTCAACAGTGGCTGAACGTACTGATGATGTTACTCTTCTCCACTTGTTCAGATCCCTCTAACATTAGTTTTCACGAAGTGTGACAAGATGAAGCGAGGAAAGAGGCCTGATGAGAACATAAGGAGCTTCCAAGAAGTGATTAGGGAAAACTACCGGGAGCATCCTCCGTGGATCATGACTAGCAGCGTCACCGGTTTAGGAAGAGACGAGCTTCTCTTGCACATGTCCCAACTTAGAAACTATTGGGACCAATAGAAGGGACGAGCAAATCCCATGGAATACCCTCACAAAGTCAAGTTCAACTTTCATTTTGCTATTATCCACATTCTTGAGATAACAACTGAATTTGTACCTCTCAATGTGTATAGATAACCCATGTACAGAATACGATGTTTTGTATCATTTTAAACCTCTTTTTTATGGTGTCGGTGTACTCTTAATTCTTGAGCTAAGTACAATTCATTCATGAATGAATGAACCTTTTTAAGTCTGATCTCAACCGAGACTATTATTACTTTGGTCAACACAGATGGAGGGTGGTCAGTTTTTACCCTTCTTAGTTTTCTGCTTAGGTATCAAGCGATATTTGAAAAGGCGATGTATAATCAGACCAGTGCTCACAATTTGCTGCTTTTCCCTACTGTTGAAATACTTGATATCGGATCGAGGACAAAGACAGATGGAAGAGATTAGATGAGAATAATGCTTGGGTTGCAATTAGCAACCCCTCTTATTCATCGTTTAAAGATCATAGCATCGAAGGAACTAAATAACACCAGATGTGATGGAGTGTGCCACATTGACAACTTATATACATTGAGGGATTTCTTCCATTCTTTTTGGCACACGGAGAGATTTCAGGCGGTAGCTGCTGCTTGCTCCTCAACGACTTGTGACGTTGGCTGGAGAGTGCAGACGAGGTTACGGTCACCATACACATTGTCGATGCGTCCTGGTAGAGTGTCAAGCAGCACACGAGAAGAATAATCAGTTTCTTTTGTTTTTTCTTTAACAGTGAAACACTTGAAAGAGACATGAATTAGCTACCACCCTTTAATTCATTATCCTCAAACTCACACTCTAAAAGTTCTATACCCATCTTTGAAAATGCCAGTAGTTGAAAATAGATAGCACACATATGCTCATTATCATCAAACATAACTTCAAATTTCAGCTTTAAATAAAATATTGGATAAAAAATGTATCCCTTGAATCAAGCTTGCAGAACCGTTTAAATGGAAAACTTTTGGAGTTGCAAAGGAGGTGAAATAACAAGAATGAACAGAAAATCATAGTTGCCATTTGCATGAATATGCAGGGTTGCAGCTACTCGTAGCATCTACTGATATCCGTAGCATAAACTATGATTTTAGTTTTACTTTGTGGTAACACGAAGATAATGTCCCTTGTACCTGAAAGTTAACCATATTTTTGAACTTTGAAAACCCATACTTTTAATTTAAGGAGTCATACTTCAAAATTCAATGGATATGCAATATTTTAAGTCAACATTTCGGAGTATAGCCAAAATCTCATGATGAAAGCAGCATCAGTCGAAGCAGCCCATTGCATATAATATTGCACATGGTCGAATAAGATCAGGTAGACATACCTGTGGATGGCCAGAACTTTGCGGTACGGAGCCAGGAAGCCGGAAAAGCAGCATATTCCCGAGAATATGGTTTCGTCCACGAGTCCCCCATGAGCAATGATGGTGGGTGGGGAGCAGACTAAAAGATATCGAAATTAGAAGTTTCTCAGAAGATCATCAAGGAAAAAAGTGCAATTGAAGCATTTATATATCCAACCTTGATTGTGTAAAAGAAAATCAATAGGAGAATGGATGAGTGTCCTAAAGGAACTTGTTTAAATATATTTCTCATGCCTTTGAACATGAATAGATCATTTTGAAGTGACGACTTTTCAACTGATGTGAAAAAAAATACTCTGTATTGCACTCTCATTGTACTTTTGATTTCATTCGTCATAGCTTATTAACAAGTTTCTAGAAGCTCTCCATAAAGATATCATTCTTCTCATACCTTCAAAACATTGTTGCGGATATCAGCTTTTCCTTCTTCAATTTGTGCGATTTCTTCTCTAATGGAGATGAGAGTGTCGCAGAACCTGTCCAACTCAGCCTGCAACAAATGATCAGTTACTGTTAAGTTGTTTCAAAGACTTGGACAAAAGAAAACTGAAAAGATTGTGTTCTTTCTTGTCATTACCTTGCTTTCACTTTCAGTGGGTTCAATCATCAGTGTGCCAGGGACTGGCCATGACATGGTTGGTCCATGGAATCCATAGTCCATTAGACGCTTTGCGACATCTTCAGGCTCGATTCCAGCAGTATTCTGCAATAGAATAGCGTGCCCAGTCAATTAAAAACCAACAAAAAGGCAAACAAATAAGACATTAGCTGAATATACTACCTTAAAGCTCCTTAAGTCAACAATGAATTCATGGGCGACTGTCCCATTGACTCCACGGAACAAGATGGGGTAGTAGTTCTGCGAAACAGAGTGCAGACAATGATAAGATGAAAATTTAGGCCACAGGTGTTACACTCTCTTCCAGTGAGAGGATAAACACACTAAAGAAAAAATGTTCTTTGAAAGTTTGGCAATGAAAACCAAGATGGAGCATGCACCAATTGCACTACACTAGACTGAAATTGATGACAAAGCAAGTATACAAAGGAACAAGAGCAATGAAAAAATAAATAAAGGAAAAAAAGGATAAACCTCCAAACGTTTTGCCATGTAGTTTGCATTTAAAATAGCTATCTTTGATGCTTCAGTGAGTCCCTTAGATCCCATCATGGCTATGTAAGAGTATGATATTGGCAAGATAAGTGCAGAGCCCCATGGAGCAGCAGAAATTGTACCCAATGGCTGGGACTTTTCTGGGGCTGGTATACCACCCGTAGCAACCTTTAAGACAAAAAAATAAAAGATTGAAAACTCAATTAGACAGGCATTTATGCAGCAGAATTTCGGTAGCATACACTGATGACACAACGTCTGCTGGGTCCAATTACCATCACAGAGGACCATAATATGGAGACAGAAAAAAAAAGGTAAATTACTTTCATGTCTGAAAAATACATACTACTGGATGTGAAGGCAGAAAAGGTGCCAAGTGCTTCTTCACCCCAATAGGACCCATGCCTGGACCACCGCCTCCATGTGGAATGCAAAATGTTTTGTGGAGATTGAGATGGCAAACGTCGGCTCCAATAAATCCCGGGCTTGTCAAGCCCACCTGCCAAAACCAAAATATATTAAATTAGATTCAATATGCTGAAAGAAACCTCACACGTTAGGCATTGAACCTGAATATTTCTCAAGACGAAGAACTACTGAAGAAAAATGGAAACTAATCAGCTACTACTCTTTTCAGAACCTGACTGCACACTAAAAATTGTAATCTGGATTGTGTGTCAATGTGCATCTCTGGCTATTTTTGAGCATTTCAAGTGTTATCAAGTAAAATGCTAATGGTTGGACAGTTGAGAATAGTAGCTATGAGCCACAGCTCTCAGATCCCCAATAGATAGAATCAATATAGCTCAAGTGCAGCAAAAAGGCAAAAACAGACCTGTGCATTCATGTTTGCTCCATCCATGTACACTTGACCTCCGTTGTCATGAATTATCTTGCATATCTCATCTATGCCTTCTTCATACACCCCATGGGTTGAAGGATATGTGACCTGAAGTTCGCATTTATAAATAACGAGGTCCTGATTATGTCACCAGTCTAAAATCTATGAAAAATTATTTCTAATGAGAAATTAGGCTTACCATAAGGCAAGACAAGTTATCTCTATTTGCTTCTGCTGCTTTTCTCAGCTCCTCAATGTTGATATTACCCTTGGCATCAGTTCCAACAGCAACAATTTTCATACCACACATTGCAGCACTGGCAGGATTTGTCCCATGAGCAGAGACAGGAATGATGCACACATTGCGATGATGGTCCCCTCTTGCCTAAGTAACCGAATCAGTCACCACAACGAGCAGACTAATCATAATTCCACACCATGATGGGTTTAGTTGAGGAAATAATGTGAAGAAGAATGCAATTTTTTGGACTTGAACTGCCATGTGTGCCAATAATTGGACAGCCAATCAGCAGGCATATTAAAACAGTCTAAAATCTGAATACTTTGAAGATGAACAACATCTGGTCATACTCTTACAGTTTTTTCTATATTAAAGCACTTGAAGAAAAAGTTTGAATAGTAGCTTTTGCCAAAGGCATGTCAGCATTTCTCTTTCCTGTTTCCAGAAAAGTTCACAACTTAAGCATTTAATGCTGCTATCCCACCAACTATTAATTGAGAGGGGAAGTAACCAGTGAACATATGGCTATTCTGTCACCATACCAAGTGATACGCACGGATGACCATGAGACCTGCATATTCTCCAGCGGCACCAGCATTGGGTTGCAAAGAGAAAGAATCGAACCCAGTAATCGTACACAACAGTTCACCCAAATCATTGAACATTTCCTGAAAGATTGAAACCAATCCCATTCTTGCATTAGCTTGTATTCAAATGAATCTGGCCTTAATGAATATTTGTAAAATTCTTATAACAATTCACACCAAATTACCTGATAACCCTGAGCCTGCTCAGCTGGGGTGAAAGGATGTATGTCTGCAAAGTTGGGCCATGTCACTGGCATCATCTCTGTGGTAGCATTCAATTTCATCGTGCAAGATCCCAGAGGAATCATACTATGGCACAGAGACAAATCCTTGGACTGCAGCCTATGAATGTATCTGAGCAGCTCATGCTCGGTGTGATACCTATTAGAATGAATATAAAAGTCAGAGAGAGGCACATTAGCGGCAGATAGAAACCAAATCATCTCAAAGGCATTTACGTGTTAAAGATTGGATGCGTCAGATATGGAGTCTCCCTTATAAGCCCAGTTGGAATCAAGGACTGAACCTCTGGCGCAAGTGATGCAGCAGTGAATGGGACCTGCATATAAATTTTTGCCCAAGGAACCAGTCAAAAAATGGAATTACTGGAGGGGCTAATCAACTTAAAGCCCGAGAATGACTGCTTGCACTCACAGGCTTGCCACATGCAAATATTGAGAAAAGCTTGTCGACATCCTCCAAAGTGGTAGTCTCATCAAATGAGATAGTGATCTGCCAGCAGCAATTAATCTCAAATCATTTTGTGCTAGAAAATTAACATACTTCAGCAGAGTGACAAACGGAAGAGATACGAATGATGCTTACGGTGTTTTTGTCCACAACCCTCAAGTTCATCTCTTCCTTGTTAGCAGCATCAGCGATTGCATGTGCATCAGGACACTTAACCTTCACAGTGTCGAAGAAAGGAAGCCCCTGGACTTCCACAGTCCCAAGTTTCTTCAATCCCAGAGCTAAGGCTCCAGCTAGACCGTGAACACGTTGAGAAATTGTTTTAAGACCTTCAGGGCCATGATAAACAGCGAACATGGCAGCCATGTTTGCAAGTAATGCCTACACAGACAATAATAAGTCAAAACAAGTCATCAAAGGCACTCACGTATGACAAGAAAATCTGCCCTCTTGCAAAACTGGAACTAAATCAGTTCCAACCCAATAGTCTTGAGCTCCTTGATATAAGCATAACTACCTCTACTAATTCCAAAATACATACAAAATAAAAAGCAAAAAAGAAAAAAGGATAACACGTTGAACCTATGACTGAGATTATATACCTGTGCAGTGCAGATGTTGCTTGTAGCCTTGTCTCTGCGGATATGTTGCTCTCTCGTTTGCATTGCCATACGCAGAGCAGGCTTCCCTGAAGAATCAACACTCACGCCAATAATCCGTCCGGGCATCAACCTTTTGTACTCTTGAGAGGTCGCAAGGAAAGCAGCATGAGGACCGCCATATCCCATCGGCACACCAAACCTCTGTGCGGAACCCACAACAATATCTGCCCCAAATTCACCCGGAGGCTTCAACATTGTCAATGCCAACAAATCAGTCACCATAACAACCTTAACCCCATGAGAATGTGCATTCTTGACAAATTCCCCATAATCCAACACCTCACCCTCAGTTCCAGGGTACTGTACAAGGACCCCACAAACGTCACCTGACTTGTAATCAATATCCTTAAGATCGGCTGTGACAACCTTAAGATCAAAACCGTCTGCTCTAGTCTTGCATACGTCAATTGTTTGTGGGTGACAATTGTTCGCGATCACAAAAGTCTTCTTCTTTCCCTTCAGAATATTGTTACACATTGCCATTGCCTCAGCAGCAGCGGTTCCCTCATCGAGCAAGGAAGCATTCGACATGGGCAGGCCGGTGAGATCGGTGATCATGGTCTGGAAATTTAGCAGAGACTCCAAACGGCCCTGCGATATCTCGGCTTGGTAGGGCGTGTACTGAGTGTACCAAGCTGGATTTTCCATGATGTTCCTCAATATAACCGGCGGAACAAAGGTGTTATAGTACCCCATACCAATGAATGACTTAAAGACCTTGTTTTTCGACGCCAAATTCTTCATGTGCTCAATCATCTGGCTCTCCGTCAATCCTCCATCGAACTTAGAGAACTTCATGGAATCTATACGGATCGACTTAGGCACGGTGGCATCGACCAGAGCATCAAGACTACCGAACCCGCAGGACTCGGCCATCTTCGTCTGCTCCTCCGGGGTCGCGGAGTTGTGTCGGCGGGCGAAAGTATCATTCGGTTTCAATGCCTCGACAGAGATCGTTCGTGTTTGCGACCCAATACCGCGACCGACATTATACGACACATTCCTACCTAGCAAGATCTCTGATCTGGAGCTCTTGTGCATTGAGCTGCATGCAGACAACGAAGAGACATACCTTGAAGGGGCATACAATGCAGGGGATGAAGAATCCAACCCAGATTCAAGGCGGCGATGGTGCTTCGTCTCCGAGACGATCCGTTTCAAGATCGCCCGGTTCGCCAAACGCCGTGCACGTTCCATGGCGCCGCAAAAAACCCGAAAGAAAGGAAGAACGCAAGGAGTTTTGGTAGGAGAAAGGAGGGAGATTTAGCAGAAACTAATGTTGTTGTTGGAGAAGAACAAATACAGGAACAACAATGGTTTCAAATCGCTGGTTTTTTTGTCATTCCATTGGGAGAGAGTAGGGTGGTGGGTTGGTGAGGCTTGCTGTCGTTTTATGTTCACGACCCAAAAAAGACATGGATTCTTATAATTCTGGGTATCCGCGAAACAGTATCTTTGAATTAAAAAAGATGGAGAATTCGTGACTTCAAGATCTGGTGGAAATGGTTGGTGGTTGGTGACTGCGTTCCTACGGAAGAAAAGGACATTTTTTTGGGGGAAAAAATCACTAAAAATCTTAAATTTTGCCCAAAATGACATATTTACTCCAAGTTTTTTATTGTGATGTAAAAAACTCTGAATGAAATGTCGTATACTTTTATTACAAAACTTTTATTTAACTAAACAACAACATTTACCCTAAACTAAAGGGTATTTTTTTTTTTTTAATTTTTTTTTTTTCTCTCTTCCCTCGCCAGCCATGGCGGAGCTGGAGGGAGGAAGCCGGTGTCGAGGGGCTGCCCCCTCGCTCGGGCTAGCTAGGGTCCCCGCCGGGCGTCGGGTGAGGGCCGCCCTCACCTAGATCGGCAAGGGAGGGCCTCCCTCGCGCCTCACAAGGGATCTAGCGAGGGCACCCCTTGCCCGACGCAGGCAAGGGCGGCCCTCGTTGGCGTCGGGCAAGGGCCTCCCTCACCAGCGTCATGCGAGAGGTGCCCTCATCGGCGTTGGGCTAGCCCAACCGTGGGCTGCCCTCGCCAGATGCCGGCTTCCCTCCGCCATGGCCAGCGGAGGGAAGAAAAAAAAAAAAAAAAAAAAAAGGAAAAACATAAAAAAAAAAAAGACAAAATGTCCTTCGATGGGGTAAATGTGTTACGGTTTGAAAAATTTGGAGTTTTTCACGTCACAAAAAAAAGTATGAGGTAAATTTGTCACTTTTGACAAAGTTTAGGATTTTTGTGGTTTTCTCTTCTTCTTTTTAACTGTTTTCTTTCCGCTGAAGGACATGAATAGAAGATACAAAACGTTGAGCCAATGAATGGAAGGAATTCAAGGGAACAAGATTGAGTTTCAATGGATCAAAATGGTTAGCACATGTTCTTCCCAATCTATGGAGCCCCAGAAAGGACTGATTTTTCATTTTTTTCTTGGATGGGCAGCCTGTGAATCTTTGTTGGCAGATTCTGTCTCACAATGGACACATCATCTCTTCTAGGGAATGAGGATGTGACATCACATTGATCCTCAAAAAGCCAAGTGACTATTCAAGAAAAAAATGTAATGGTTCTCCCAAAGGAGGGCGGTTTCTGATTTAATTGAGCAACTAAAAAAGAGAGGGTTTTTAAGAGGTGGAAAGCATATCCTCTTATTAGTGATATTCCAACTCACCAACCTTATGAGGCTAAACTAATATTCTTTTTGCTTGTTTCTTTGTGGGGATGCAATGAGTGGGGAAACCATAGAGAAACCATCAAAAGGAAATCCTCTGTGGAAACAATACATGGAATCAACTATGTGGGATATTCATCTTCAAATTGACATGACAATTACCTTAGGTTGGATGCAGCATAGTAGGGAAAAAATCTAATTTAAGCTTCGTTTATTTTTTACGATGATTGTTTGTATCGCTTATAAAAGTGAACGAACAATATATATTTTTATTGTACACTATAATACTTAGACATGAATTGTTATTGATAATGAAAACAATCTTCACTAACTAAATTCGTCACCTCTTCTCCTCTTTTCAATTTTTTTTTTTTTTTTGATAACCAAGGACTCCACCACGAGCCCTCCATGCCCGAACGGCTCCTGAGGGCCGAGCCCCTATATCTCGAGGGAGACTAGCCCAACAACCTACCGCCAAGGCCCCCCACTTAAATTGCTAGCAATTACGGGTTTTGAACTCTCGATCTCAACGATAAGAGAGGAACTCTCAACCAGCGCAGCTACCCGCGAATGGGTTCCTCTTTTCAATTTTATCCTCACATTTTTTTAAATTATCGAAATATATTATAATAAGCTATATTTCAGTTACCATCTTGCCCTTATCAGCATTATGTTTTGGTGAAGTTCCCATAAAGGCCAAAATTTCTATAAAAAACGATATTTTTTTTATATTCTATTAATGCAGATAATTTTATAATAACTCTGACAAACAAAGAATGATTGATATAAAGCTGGATATTCTCTGATTTAAAAGATAAAATCAGAAAAAGGAGTGGAAGAAAATCACACAGGCAAAGCAAAAATTAATTGTATGAGTAATATTGGAATTTGACAAGGAATCCAACGAAACATTAGATTTGAAACAAACTTATAAGGTCGGGTAATTTTCAGACAATGCAATGATAAAATTGAAAATTTCTTGAATTTGTTGGGATCTAGCTTGTCATCTGGCCTAATTATTACTAAAGATCTGTCCTTACCAGTCGAATTAATTTTCGAGTAAATACAAAATCATAAAACTCTTTTCGCTTTAATTTTTAACGAAATTCAAAAAATTCTTCTGTAAAGACCCTACATTTCTTCAGATAAATAACTTTTTTTTTTTCTGATGAAAATTAAAAACAAAAAAACAAATGGGGGCAGAGAAGAAGAAGTTGTGATCCAGATTTAAGCTCACGTGTTGGACTTGGTCTTTGTCAGCACCTGGTTTGGGTCCTCAAAAGTTTGGTACCTGTCTGCTCGGAAAACCCAACGTGGCCCCCAGATTCATCACTGTATCCCCACTGTCACCAACCCCGATTCAAGGACTATTTCAGATACCAAAAGATTCCTGAGGGTTCATATCAGATCTCAGATGAATCACAGTGTTTATGCATCCTGCTCTTAAGCTGTAATTTCAAATATTTCGCTCACTTTAGATCACCTAAGAACCAAGTCCTATTTTCAGGCTCATCCGAGCTCACCGATGTCAGGACCAACGAATTTGTCGGGAATGACTACCTCGATACCTAGTCTCG
This sequence comes from Eucalyptus marginata, assembly GCA_014182565.1. Lineage (NCBI taxonomy): Eukaryota > Viridiplantae > Streptophyta > Magnoliopsida > Myrtales > Myrtaceae > Eucalyptus > Eucalyptus marginata. The sequence continues at coordinate 5,351,999 of CM024587.1, forward strand.
AGGAGTTTGGTTAAGCAAAAATCTAGCCTCGAGATTCGGAATTAATTAACATACTAATTACTAATCATGACTAGAACCAAGGTCAAGGATTTCTACTTACTACTGACGCTGACAGGTAAGACAATCAAGGACCAGAGTCTACCTACAAATGAGATGCATATGCATATCAAAAAGTTCACTGAGAAAATCGTGCACCGTGAGATATTTATGTTTAAGTAGGTAGAATTTTAAGGAGCAAAAACTTCATAGGAAGAAGTTGCCTAGCCAATACAGAACTGTGAAATTTCTTGGAAAAGAGTGCATGATTACCTAACAAGCCCCGACTGAAGTATTTCCAGAACATCTTACCTACTAGGAACAGTATTTTCTAAAGGGAAAAGGAGATCAAAAATTAAGAAAGGACAAGGCTAAGCAAATGAAAAGGAAAGCACACCATGGTGTGGCTGATATATCACATCTCACCAAACGCCACATGATAAAACAAAGACTGGGTGCTGATTGGTATTGGCACTTACTGAGAAATTATCTTGGAGCATAAAGTATATTGTGCATGCTAGAAACAGGTAAACATGTGATAACATCGATATGAACCAATCTTTCTCTCGTCAACGGCATAGTCTGAGGAGATTATGTTTAGTTTCCGGCATGGGATCTGTGTTTGTGACTCTGACCCGTTGAGTAAGACCACACAAAGCACCAAAGAGAACTCGATATGGTTTGTTACGTAATGCTTCATCAGGTCAAGACTCTCTATTTTGCGAGGAAAATATCCAAGCTTGTTCTGTGGGATCTAGCGTGGCGTTTCCCTATTGCAGTGGAAGAAGAGGTGAGTAAGAATTCAGATTTAAACTTTGTTACAATGATAGACCATGAAAATGAGAGTCATAGGTATTCGATAAACCTTATGAAATGTAAGACCGACAATGGAAGGACTAGATTGTTTCAAGGTGTGCCATATGCACTTCAACCAAACTTCAACCATAACACCCTTTGAACAAACAGAAGAAACTGAAATCAGGATTCCAACAAACAACTGCTGGTGATTTCATTCAAATCTGATTCGTCACTTGGTAAGTAGCTTGATCATTGTGTGTTTTAACTTAATCAGAGTGCGCTGGAGGAAGAAGTGAACTTCCCTGACGTGGCCTGTCAAATCTTGTATGGAACAAACCTTCCTTACGAACCAGAAGCAAGAATAAAAACCCAACGGCGCCGGTCCATGTATCCAAAGTAGAGGATCGTCTGAACTGGCTGTGCGATCTTTAACTGCACAAAGAAGTAGACCACGGAGTACAGGAAGACATGGCGTGGAGGAGCTGGCACTTAAGAATGAATTCCACCACCACAGGTGATGGTGTAACTTCCAAATTCACCAGGTTAATTGGAAAGCAGTCGAAGGAAAGGGCTGATGAAGGAGTAAAGCTGTTCTCACCATAAAAATTCACCAGGTTAGAAGCTAACCTTATCTGTGGCGGAAGCTCCTGAAGCTACACCAATTGCTATGGCACCCTCTAGAAGCCAATTTTCTTTCTCAATGATTCCCCATGCTATCGCAACAAAATGCACAAAAGTCAGTAAAAGAAGGCATAAACACTAAAATCTGCTGAAGGAGTGCAACTTCGAAGTACAGGCTCACATTCAATCTGTAGGCCATTCCGTTTCCAGGACCTATTCTCTGCTCATTGTCAGCCCAATAAGAGGGTGTCCCTCGTTCTTCAGCGATCTCTTGAAGGTGAGATCTGTTGCTTGAGTTCCACCCACCAAGGACTAGCATAAGATCCACCTTCTCCTCAACTAGCTTATACAAAGCATCTTGGCGTTCCTGAAGAAGACCAATATTGAAAAATATGCATCAGCATCTTCAAGACACAGCAGAAGTCATGAGTTAGCAATCGACTCAAACTTCTTCCTTCTTTCTACTGTTTACTATTCTTCCTTTCTGTAGTTTCTCATCAGAGGTTTGGCCAGAATATTTGTATTATGCTCCTTCAACAGATAAACTTGTCACGGAGAAAAATACAGTTAGGAAAACTACCTTCCCCATCTTTCAGGCAGCACTCTGCATTTTAGATCCCATATCTCTTGTTCAGTCTCTACTGTAATTATAGAAGAGAGCCAGCCCTGGAGTCTTCGTATAAAAGTTGGCTTTGACTACTAACAAGCAATAGGTCTTCCTATTCTGATATTGAGAGAGTTGTCAGACATCTCAAGCACGGCTACTCTTCTCTCTTTTGGGCAAGTTGAAAGAAATTACAGGCCACAGCCATGTCAAGCATTAATTATCTCTAAAGAGGTCTTAATACATTGAAGAACTGAAAAGGCTTGGAGCTTGAGGAAGAGGAAATTACATGAGTAGCATTACAAATTGTGTTAAAGCCTATGAAGTACTGATTGACATTTTACTCCATACTCGCATCATAGTCCTCTCCACCAACTTCCCTGGAAGTTTAACAAAACGTTCAACTTGAATAGCAAGATGGACAGAGAGGGAAGAAATTTGTAGAAACATTGCATTGCTACGTACCAGTCTCTTCAGTTCCGTTCCTTAAGCATTGCAGTTTGATTTGCAATGCCAACTTTATTAACATCACTATCACGGTCAAAGCAGTCAAATCCCGGGGAAACAGCATACTTGAAGTTCTGCAGCAAAGCAGGATTACAATGTGAACAAGTGTTGTCTTAACATATTGTAACAAAAAAACAAGCAATACAGAAGTACCTCTGGAAACGCCTCTTTAATTGAGTTAGAAACATCGAGCTCACCTACAAGAATGTAATCACACACATACATTGCATCGATGCCCCAGCAGAAACCAAGGGCTTCAGCAAGTTTGACAGTGACACTTCCCCAGTCCATTCTCCTTCAAAGTTTCAATAATGTCACCTGCTAGATATAGGAAAAAACAGAACACCATTACAATTGCAATTATCCAGAAACGCTGGTAATTGGTGTCGTGATCAGTAGTATTATGGCGAAAACATGGTACCGACACAGATCAAGAGATGGAAATGCAACATGCACGGAATCAACAATGCCAGTACATGAAGCACGGGATCTATATACCTATAATATAATTTAGCAAAGCACCTAACTATCTTAGCTAATAAAATATGATTAAAGATATTTTATTTTATTTTTTCTGAACTACCGTATATTCTACGCAACCAACAACTAATCAGTAAACTGAAAATGATTAAAAGAAAGATAGGCCGAACCCTCATCCTTCGATCTAAGCAGAGGCCCCAAATCAAAGTCTTCACTTGCATTGAGGCTCAAAATAGCGTACCGAACAAAAGCAAATGCATAGTTCATAGAATAATATGAAGAAAGGAACCTAGGGGCAAGAGAAATTCTTAAGATAATTAGGGATTTCTATAGGATAATTTTTTATATTAGAGCTACGTTAATACTTTTGTAGATTATCCATATCTCTCAAGATTGAACATATATCTCTCTATGATTGTCCAATGAACTCATTCCTATAGATATTAGATGCCATGGTCATTAGTGGTTTTGGACTTTCACGGCGACAGGAATTCTCTTGCAGCAGTGGTAGCTGCAACAACAAGTGAGTTCCCCAAGATATTTACCAACCGAAAAGAAGTCAGGACAGAAACATCGAAGCTTGGTTACTATCTCGTGGCTCCAATCTTTAAGAGATACCGTAGCCCCTTTTGAGTAAAGAACGGTTACAAATAAAAAAAATTAATAAATTCAGATAGGAAACAGCTAAAATAACCCAAATTTGACATGCAAATATTTGACTCGACCTCACAAAGTTCCATCCCAAAAAAAAATCATATTTAGACTGGGTTTCAACTATAACAACCATACATATTTTTTTCGTCTGAATAACAACCACGCCCGTCTCATAAATGGCCGGGGAAGGTGTCCCCCTCCCAGTGGGTTCCCTTACCAAGGGGTTTTACGCCCTTGGTTTGGAATTGGGAGAGCCCTTGGGGGGGTTTTTGGCAGGTTCCCCCTGAACCCCTACCCCTGGGCGTATACTCGGGGGAGCAGTTTAAGGACCTGCTCAGGTCCGAACCATACTTGAACTGCTGAATAATCATATTAGCCTTTTGTTTTTCCTCGTTCAAAAACAAATCTTCATATATTGCCTTTACAGATTACGTGGAATAAAAAAGGGCGATAAAAGCAAAAGAAGGTAAGGTAAAAGGAAAAAGGTTGGGAGTCTGTCAGACAGCTGCGTGACCATCTCAGGCAAGTATTGCATTGCCTGGGAACGATCCTCTACAGCACCAGCAGGTCCGGAGAACCCACGAGAGCCGTTAATCACGCTCTGGTCACACAGCCACGATTCATCCACCAGACTTTGGTTCCTGTCTCCTTAGGTCTCAAGGACACAGAGGTACGAGCCTATAGAACAGATCCTGTTCAAGTAAGGTCGTGGCCAGTAGTTCTCTCCTCCCTGCTTATAAACTGTTCAATTTGTCAGTTGTCGTCCGATGTGGGACTTTATTTTCTTCCGCCAGATAAGCGCAAGACTAAATAGTCGAACCCAGCCCATGGGCCTAGTTCGGCCTTCACTCGTACCTTTCCTTGGCGCGGGCCTTGTACGAGCTTTTTCCTTCAATTTATTAATTTTTTTTATCCGTAACCGTTCTTTATTTAAAAGGGGCTACAGTATCTCTTTAACAAAAGAAGTTTCCACTTCATAAGATGACGACGTTGGAAGGTGATTTACAGGAGCTCTGTCAACATGTTCCTAAGAGCTCACATAGAGCAGATAATCCTAACGAACCGGAAGCATGAGTAGAAGCCAACAGACCCCGGCCATGACGAAAAGGGCATAACAAGCAATCAGCATATAAGCAAGATAGGGGACGGTGGGCACCGGCTTTGTGATCTCCTACTGCGTGAAAATAGTATATGGAGCAGAAGAATAACTATACCGGCTTTAAGGAACGAACTGTGATCTAGCCGGGGTGATCAATATTTTGGCACTGAGGAGGACAAAGCAGAAAAAGACCATGAAGCAATGTAAAGCTCTTTCTTCCAGATAGCGTCCAAAAGGAGGTCAAATTCCATTACATTGGCGAGAAATGGAAGAATGCCTCCGGTTAATGCCAAGATCAAGAACACAGAGTTCCTTGTAACATGGTTGCTTTGGGACTTCGTTTTTCTTTTCGCCGTCATACATGAAGTCCTTATCTATAGGACTTCTGGAACCCAACAGCATGAGTACCGTATGAAATCGCACTGGGGAATTTGCAAATCAGGTCAGTTCATTCAGCACGATGGTCAAGACAAGGTGAGGAAAGATGAACCCTACTTGCGAAGCATTCTTCTTCCATAAGAACTCGCCGAGCATTCTCAATGAGCACACATTTCATGATGATTACTGGGAGTCAGCATGAGAAGCAGATGACAGTTAAAGTCCGTTTTCTGCACCATAACGAGAAATCACTCCCGCGGGAAGGATTCACCCAACGAAAAAGAATGATGCATCATACTCTTATCATTCCCTAGCGTGCCATGTCCGAGGTGTAAAATTCACAGATATCGACGGGCATCAATAACAAAATGTGACGATATAATGAGCTATGACTTTCGAGGACAGCATAGCTTAACTAGTCAGATGGGGAAATGGCTAGGAGGGACACCCACACAGGAAATCAACTGGCTTGGCATTGGTGTCCTAACCTTCTTGTCTTTGAGCTTTAAGCGACATGGCTCTCCTCTCTCAAGATTGTCAAGTCCATTTGTCTGAATCTTGACAGATTCAGTGCCAGTATTTCTCGAGTAAAATCCGTAAGAAACCATGAAGGCCCAGTGCGACGTGATTTATTTCAAGAACAGGCTCACGACCAAGACTTCTTGGTTTTCATTTTTATTTTCTGTTCCCATTTCCTTAGTTGCAAAATCCAATGCGATTCTAAATTTTGGATCATCTGGCTAGAACCCTAGATCCATACCCCTAAAAGTGTCATCTTCATGAGTTCTTTGTAGAGATTATGTATGAGTTCATAGAGCAAAGAATTGCTGAACTCGATGAGTCAGTTTTCACTGGGACAAATCGCACGCTTACCTTCTCATCGACCCACTCCAAATTCAAACCATTTGAAACTCGTAAGAACCAAATTTTCAGTGAGAGGGGAAGATGGGAGTCAGTGGAAAAAGGACAGAAAATGAGGGCCGAAAGAATTAGAAACTATCTTAATGAAATCAAGCCCAGATGGCTAGCAAAGACATCAATCCCGCCCCAAGAAAGAGCATTACATAAGAAACCATTTGGAGTCTAAAGTTGCAGCTCATCCTCTTACTCAAAAAGTCAGCCGCAATCAGGTCCACCAAGGCCATGTACACCAAGATGCCGGCGGCAATGCAGTCCAATATACCTTCTGTGATCAGCGCTCCGGCACTATAGGGATTGTAGGATGAAGCGATTGCGGTTCCCACACCGATCCCTGCCGGAGTTGTCATGGCGAAGAAACACGCCATTATAGTGGCCGAGAGATTTTTAAATTGGGCTTGGGAAATGCAACCTCCAAGTGCAAATCCTTCAAAGAACTGATGAAAAGAAAGTGCCGCTATAAGTGGTCTTATAGTACATGGGCTCTGTGAAACACCAAGGGATATACCGATAATTATTGAGTGTGACACTATTCCAAGCTCCAAAACCTGAAGAAGAGAAGCAAGGAAATTCATAAAGAATTAAGTGCACTGTTAATATTTTTTTCTGGGCGAAGTCTGGAAGGATAATACGAAAAATGGCATAAATTAGTCATCTAGAGATGGCATGTAAACACGTGAAAGCATAAAACAATGTCTGTCCATGGCATTTGCAGAAAGTATCCGAAGTGATCATTCACTGTTCTCCTAATAATACTCTGTCCTGCTGCCATGTTTGGAAAGTTCACTTGTGTTTGATCATCTACTAACTTCGATGCTCAACCTAAATGCTAAATTCTCAATGATACGAAGTAGTGCTGTGGTGTAGCACTGTTTGATTGCGGCAAAAATCTTAATCAATCTAATGTTCATTCAACTCTGTTAACTGCAATCAGTCAAACTCTCGCAAGTCACAATTCAAACCTGTTTGGTCACCAGTAGAAGGGCTTCATGAAAATTCAACAACTCCTAGCAGATAGAAGGAAAAAGTGGCACCCAAGTCACCTACCCCACAAGTTATGGCATTATGTTGGACATACCATATGACTAAATATGTTACTTCTTTTTACCCTAGAATTAAAGGACTGCAAGTTCAACCCATCATCTAAAATAACCATCATCATGTCTCATTCGCCAATGCCAAAATTACCTTCACATGATAACAAAACCACCAAACTTTGACCTGAAAAGGATGGCCAAAAGCCACTCGATTAAACAGCCCTAATAAATCATTCCAGCTTCTCAAGAAAACTAATGGCAGACAAATTACACAACTAACATTATGGACCGCATCAAGCACAAATTTGTGCTGTCCCGATTTGTTTATCTTTCATCATCTTTTTTTGTCAGGGGCTACTTCTAAAGTTCAATATGACTTGAGACTGGAGAAAAACATGAAACTCGGGAAAAATTCCAAATATACCACCTTATGATCTAGCAAGTAAAGCTCTCAGACACCAGTAGACCGGCAATAATCAGCACTAAAACAACTGTCACCAAAAACTAAAACCAAACCCTCCATCCAAATGACTAAACGGAACCTAAAAAATTTACCTGAGAAACAACAACATGTCGGGCATGACCAGCCCCTTCTCCATCACCCAGTCCATGTGAGTGCCCGTGCCCGTGCCCGTGCCCGTGCCCATGAGAATGGGAGTCTTCCGTCAGGTTCCTATCACATGCATCCTGTCCCTGAGGATGGCTATGTCTGTGGTGAGCCGCATGTGCATGCATCCCCACAATGTGCATTCCGCCACCTTCTTCTTCTCCAAACACCTTGTCATTCGGATCCTTTTCCTCAACTGGAAGTATATCCGACTCCAGACTCGCATCCATAGATCCAACTCGTCCTTGTTCCTCACTTTTTTGAGTCAAACCCTGTTTTCATATTGTTCAGAGAAGGATGTAAGATATAATCCTTGAGCCATAAAGGCAATTCTAAACAATGAAGAGCACTATAACCCACTAATAAGTAATAACAGGTTCATGACTTACTCAAACTGTTACCTTATGAGTCACACTACGATTTTTTCTTACTAATGAGAATGAATAACTAACGCTCCTCTTCCTTCGTCTAAATAAAAGATACTGACATATCCACGAATCAGAAATTTATATCTGTTTAATGATCACCACTACTTGTCTGAAATTGAAGTGAACAAGACATACTTACAATTGAAACACAAGAAAAGTACCTGCTTTCTCTCATAATACTGAGTCCCCACAAAATCGACAAGAAGCGTCGCCAACGAGGCCATCATGGCAAAAAACCCAGCAAACGGGAATTTCGACCAAGCTTCAGGCAAGCATGGATCCGAGAGCGCCGTCGTTCCACCCGACAGCATGTGGACAAATCCGGTGGCAAGAATTACACCGGCAGCAAAGGCCTTGGCCGCCACAAAAAGGCTCCCGTCGGTGCGGAGAAACTTCCGGTGCTTCCCGACCAGCGGAATCGCGATCCCGACAATGCCGGCCACTAGGATCGACGCCATGGCCACGAATTTGAGCGTGAAAGCAGCCGAATCATCGCGGCAAGCCTCTAATTCCGCCGACTGGCAGGTGGCATTGAACTTGGAAGCGGATTGAGAGCGGAAAAGGAAATCTGTTTCGAACCAAAGCAAACAGTTCCAGCCACTTAGATTGTACACTAGGACCGACACTAATTTCATAATCATATTCCAGTTTCAAACGTTTTTTTACGGCTAACAAGATGCGTAAATCCAGCCGGACGAACAAATTCAGTCATCAGGATTCATAAAGGAACCGTCTTTCGGCAACCCAAAAGAAGAAGAAACAGGACCCAATAATCAAAAGCTCGCGAATTTCCGAAACCCACCTGTGTAAACCCTAGACTTCGACATCAGGCGATCGAGGATCGATATCTCCCAGAGTTCCTGAACAAAAAAAAAAGCACCGAAATCGAATTCAATCAAAACCGCACCCCGAACACACGAACTCCGAACGACCCGAGATTCCCGCCACGCACCTCGATGAAAAACATGGATCAGCAGCCGCTCCCTTCGACCATGGAACGCGAATCTCGATTCGACCCTGTTCCGCTCGCCCCGGCGATCGAGAGGAAGACGTTCTTCCCAGTGCCTTGCGCCGGAATGAGGACATGAGAAGGGGAAGACGGGGAGGGAATAAATACGTAAGGAAGCGATGGGACGGGACGGGACGCGAGGAGAGAGAGAGGGAGAGAGAGAGCGATGGGGGGAGTGTGTCGACATGGCTGACGAGGTGGCGGGCGACGGAGGGAGGAGGAGGAGAGAGAGTGGGCGGTTCCGGGGAGGAGAGAGAGAGGGAGGGTGTCGACACTTTTTGTATATGCTAAGGTCATCCTCGTCCGGTCCGGTTTCGCGAGTTGCTTGGCTTTTCTGCTTTTTCCTCTCCCTTTTTCTCTTGATTTTTCAGATTTTCTTTTTTGGTTTTTATTATTATTATTTTTTATTATTCGGTGCTGCGCATCTCGGGGTTCGTCGGTTTGTGGGTAATTGATGAAAGTTAAAATGAGTAATGGCGCCGCCACGTCAGCGGGAAGTGAAGTAGTGGGCCCCAATTGCCTTTTCCATAGTGGGTTTAGCAAATTGCTCCTCTGTGCTTTTGGGAAAGGAAATTTTTGGCTTTCGTATTTGGAATTTTTCTTTTTTTTGGTATACAGAAGGAGATGACGTATAATTTTTCTCTTTAAACCAAACATTCCTACCTTGTCGCCTAGAGAAGTATGTGAATGGAACACCTTTATTTCAAGGTTGGCAAGCGAATTGGCAGAACAATTTCTTTCCCAAAACGTTGTGCTTTAAACTCAAAGTAAGAACTCAACCACCTTCCTTTGAAAATAGGGTCAGTGTTGTCCACCATGGTTTTTTTATTAACGAGTTCAGTGATGATGAGCATGATTTCATAATAGAATCTAGAACTTAAAAACCAATAACATTCCAAATTCCGAGATATGCAGGATGGGTTCCAGATTTTAATAAATGAGGAATCTATATCGATAGGTAAATTCTAGGTTCTAGGTTAGTAGAACTTGAAACCTAGAACCTAACACATAGCATAAGTTTTGTCTTTTTCTTGGTCTATCTTCATGTGATCCTACAATACTTTATGGCGTTCGATAATGAATATATAATATAAAATTATTAGTCCAAGCTTCCATATTATGACAAGACTTTTACTTTGTTAGTGTTTCATATTTTAGTGTCTAAATATAAGTTAAAGTTAGTAAATTATAACAACAAGCAATGATTATTAAATGTAATAATTCATTACAATTGTTCAATTAATGACAAAGGTGGAAATTGGATATAACTTGTAATCAACCCTAAAAACTATAACAGGATATGTTCTAAGTTCCGAGATATACATAATAAATTATAGGTTTCAAAAAATGATAAACATGTTCTAATTGGTATGAACCTGGAACTAGAATTTGGAAGTGTTCACCTCTACTTTCAAATCTTGAGCTTATGTAAATCGAATTGCTTGGAGATGTTGAGTTCCCAACCATAGTGTCCAAAATTCCGCTTGAGATGACGAACATATTCCAATGGAAGAGGCAAAACCTCACGACCAATAACCCCATCATTTTTTATTAAACCCTTGACATCTACAAGTCCTGGGTCCTACGTATGGTTCTAAACCAATATTTTTAAAATTTAAGTCCTCAAGAAAGATTGATGAGTCGAGATAATATATTTCTTCTGTCAATTCATATTTCACTCACTGAGTCTTAAGTGTGGTTCAAATCCATCGATAGAGATTGATATGACTTTTGATCAAATATTCTGAGAAGTGCGGTACACCTAAGGTGATTGATTTGTGAGTCTAATGACCCATAGAGAACAAATTATGCATGCGGCTACTCGTACACATCAATAGTGGTATTTTATATTGCCACGTTTCATGAAAGATGATAAAAAATATTTTCATCATTCACGAAAATTTTTACACATAATTTTTTATCTATAATGAAAAAATTTTCCATCAACTAATTATATTAAGTGATGCACATTATTATTTTTAACTAAATCATTCATTTTTAGTGAAACAAATGGAACCGAAATCTTTGTTACTTAACAAGGTGCCAAATGCTAGTAGCTTCTAATTCACGTGATGCTTTTGGTTTTTGTAGTTATTTTCAAGGCTCTCGAGGCGTAAGAATTGAATAATCAATGAAACATTAGGCTTTAGTGAATTATGAACAGTTGTGAAGAGTCTATGGGATACTACAGATCACATCACATGTGAAACTTTAAAAAGATTCCCTAGCACCAATGAAAAGAATAGAGAGATTGCGAGGTAGATGTATAAAAGATTTCTAGTGTCGACCATAAAGTTAAAGAAAGAAAGTGATTGCCGTGACACGAAAAGTGCGCCAATACCTTCAAAATGATAATGCATTTTTGACATAACACGCCGACACATAATTAAATAGCTATCACTTTAGACAATATTTAAGGATGCTTATAATTTTTAACGATAATGAATAAAATCAGATAATGAATTTTTTCTCAGTGCATATGATATCAAGCTCAATATAATAGAATAACTCTCTTTTAAATTGAAAAGGAGTGCACTTTAAAACGATTTGTTTAGTCGGAAAGGAAATGTGATTTTTTAAAATTATATAAATGTCATCATCTTTCTTTTCCATTGTTGTCCAATTTAAAATCATAAAAGTTGCAATCATTATTTTCTCAAATTTTAAATAAATCAAATATTAAGAAAAGCTTAATTTAGTCACTCGAAAAACTTTTTGAATGTATTTTCATTGAACAACACTCTCGAAAGTTACTTTTCAACGCACTTTTTAATTAAGGTTTATCAATTAGTATGCAATTTTCCTAAAAATCCTTTTAAGTTAAAGTCATTTGCATTTTCTAGAAACAATCCTCAGAATCCGAATCAAATGCACCAGCGCCGGACGGAGGAGGCGGCGAGAGGGTGCGTGCTTTTCGGGAAGAGAGAGAGAGAGAGAGATGGTGTCGACACTTTTCATATATTTTAATGTCATTCGATCCGGTTTCTTTATTGGGATTTCTGAAGTTCCTTGTTGTTTCTGCTTTTCTCTTTTTAATTTTTCAAATTTTCTTTCTATTTTTGTTAGTCTTTTTTTTTTTTTTTTTTTTTTTTTTTGGTCGAATCTATTTTTATTAGTCTGTTCGCGGGTAAATGATAAAAGTGAAATGACGCAATGGCGCCGTGTCGGCAAGCGGTAAGAATGGACCCGGTTGCCTTTTTCATAACGCATTGGCAATTGATCCTCTCTAATTTTGGAAGAAATTTTTTTTTCTGCATTCATATTTGAAATTTAAGCCCCCATAAAAGATATTCAGATTTAACAAGTCAAGATAATTTATTGTTAGTGTCAATTTGCACTTCATTGCGTTATTAAATATCGATATAGACTTTCAATCATATATCATGGGAGATGCAGGATTTGACTTTTATATTGGAAGGGATTAAATCACGAATCTAATAACCCCACGATGTCTACGTAGATCGAGTTGTTTTAGAGGGCGAATCATGTGTGTCTGACGGAGTAATTCTCTTTATGTACTTCCCTCGAATTCTTCCGCGAAATTCATCTCGAAGCAATTATAAAAAAAGATAAACGAGTCCTTATGATAAATTAATAGTAGAGATAATTTACTTCTCATGTCAATTCATACTTCATTGAGTCTTAAGTATGGTTCTAATCTGACATTAGAGATCGACATGACTCATGATCAAATATTATGGAAAATGAGAGATTTGACATTGGAAGGATTCCCAAGCACCAATTGAATAGTCAATGAAAGCTCTCAAAGCGTACAAATTGAATAGTCAATGAAACATTAAGCTTTATTGTGAAGAGTCGTGAATCTATGGTTCATTGCACATAGAATTTTGGAAAGATTCCCAAGCACCAATGAAAAGAACAGAGAGAAGCCAAGACAGATGTAGAAAGGCTTCTAGTGTCGTGTCAAACTAGAAGCAACATGGTTGAAAACGTGAAGTTAAAGAAAGTGATTGTTGAATCAGATGAGGACATATTTTAACATAACATATATGCGTGATCGAATAGCTATCGCTTTATGAAATATTTAAGGATATTTATAATTTTTAAGGATAACAAATTGCTGTCTTCAAGCATATGTTGTCATGTTTATTATAATAAAATTATTCTCTTTTTAATTGAGAGAGGTCCACTTTGATGTGATTTTTTTTAGTGAAAAGGGAAATATAATTTTTTTCAAATTTATAAATATTTTAACATGTTTCTTTTACGTTGTTGTTAAATTTCAAATTGTAGAAGTTGCAATCATTATTTTTTTTCAGATTTTAAACAAATTAAACATAAAAGAAAGCTTAATTTGGTAACCCAAAAAGACTTTTTTTATTTTCGGACAACATTCAAAATTTTATTAATACACTCTTCATTTAAAGTTTACAAAATAATATTTATTTTTTCCTTTAAGTTAAAGTTATTTACATTTTTCCAAAAAGCAACTTTTTTCTGAAATCCGAATCAAACGCACCGAGGCACGTGGAGAGGCGGAGAGAGGGAGAGCGTGCGCTTTTGGGGAAGAAAGAAAAGAGAGATGGTGTCGACACTTTGTGTATGTTCTAATGTCATTCGGTCCGGTTTCTTTCTTTGTTGGGACTCACGAAGTTTCGTGTTGTTTCTGCTTTTCCCCTTTTAACTTTTTAATTTTTCTTTTTATCTTTAATACTTTTCGTGCTGCACATATTGGTGTTAGTCCGTTCGTGGGTAAATTATAAAAGTTGAATGACGCGATGGGGCCAGCAAGTCTAGCAGCCGGAGAAGGCAGTCGGTAATTGCCTTCTTCAAATTGATTAGCAATTTTTATTTTTATTTTTTTGGGATAATGATTGGCAATTGATCCTCCCTACCTTTGGAAGGAAATCTTTTTGCATTCATATTTGAAATTTAAGCCCCCATAAAAGATATTTAGATTTAATGAGTCGAGGTAATTTATTACCAATGTCAATTTGCACTTCATTGAATCTTACGTATGGTACTAATCCGTTATCCAAGATCAATGTGAACTTTTGATCATATATTGTGGAAACTTTTACATCGAAAGGGATCTAATCGCGAGTCTAATGATCCCATGAGGTCTACCAAAATCGAGTCAGTTTCTGAGGGCAGATCATACATGTCCGATCGAGCAATTCTCTTCATGTACTTCCCTTGAATTCTTTCTCAAAATTCGTCCTGAAACAGTTAGAAAAAAAAGTTACAAAAAATGTTATGTTTGAGGAGTTGAGATAATTTACTTCTCATGTCAATTCATATTTCATTGAGTCTTGAGTATGGTTCTAATCCGTTATTAGATATTGATTCAACTTCTGAATGTAAATTATGCAAAATGCGGGATTTGACTTTTACGTTGGAGGTGATCGAATTGTGAGTCTACCCAAATTGAGCCAATTCAAAAGGCAAATCATGCACACTGCTACTTGTAGACATCAATAGTAGTATTTTCTGTTGCTACATTTGATGGAAGATGAGATTTCTTCAATTTAATGGAAATTATTGTTGGAGGAAAGGGTATATTATGAATTTTGAAGCTGGTTTCTTGATTTTTTTCTTTCTTTTTTTTTTTTTTTTTTGGGGTGGTTAGTAGGTGTGCAAATGGATGCTAAAGCTCTGTTAACCCCATTACTAGGGGTGGGCATATTGGATAGATTGAAATGGGAATCGCTCGGATCGGATTAGACTAGCTAGTTTGGTTCAGTTCGATTCTCAAGGGCATCTATCTAGTTCCGATTCCATAAAAATGAAATCGGTGATTTTCAATCAAGTTCCCAGTTTCTAGGGGAATTGGATTCGAACTGGAATGACTCTTTTTTTTTTTTTTTTTTTTTTAATATTTATTATTTTCTTAAAAATAACAATAATCCCTAAAATAGTAACAACTTCAGTATTTTTTTTTTAGTTTTTTTGGCTAAATGATCGATTCCATTAGAGTGGACCAATCGATTCGGTTCGATTCCCAATCCCAAAAATTGGGAATTGGTCCTTCCAGTCCAATTCCCAATTCCTAGGTGGGATCGGACCGAACTTAAAATTGATCACCCCTATCCATTACTAGTGAATGTGTGATGATCGATTGAAGTAGTGAGGTTTGCTCGATCTTCGGTCCTTGGTACATAACAAGTATTTTTGAATGCTTGTAGCTTCTGATTATGTATTGCTCTTGTTTTTTGTGGCTCTTTTTTAAGGCTCTCAGGACATACAGATTGAATAATCAACCAAACATTAGGCTTTGGTGCATCATGAAGAGTTGTGAATCTATGGGACACCCCATATCACACGTGAAACTTTGGAAAGATTCCCAAGCACCAATGATAAGAACAAAGAGAGGCTGAGATAGACATTAGAAAGGCTTCTAGTGTCGTGTCAAACTAGAAGCAGCATGGTTGAAAGCGTAAAGTTAAAGAAAGTGATTGTTGAACTAGGTGAGGACATTTTTGTATACGTGATCGAAAAGCTATCATTCTAACAAATATTTAAGGATTTTATAATTTTTTAAGCATAACAAATTTCTTTCTTCAGATATATGTTGTCATGTTTATTATAATAAAATTATTCACTTTTTAATTGAGAGAGAGTTAACTTAGACGTTATTTTTTTAGTTAAAAAGAGAAAGTGATTTTTCTTTAAATTTGTAAATATGTTAATATGTTTCTTTTACATTGCTGTTAACTTTTAAATTGTAAACATTGCGGTCATTATTTTTTTTGAGATTTTAAACAAATTAATCATTAAAAAAAGCTTAATTTGGTCACCCCAAAGACTTTTCAAATTTATTTTCACCAAAAAATTATTCTCAATGCACTTTTCAATTAGAGTTTACTAAATAGTACTTACTTTTCCTAAAAACTGTTTTAAGTTAAAAGATTTTTTTCCAAAATCCGAATCAAATGCACGGGAGGAGGAAAGAGTGTGCGCTTTTGGGGAAGGGAGGGAAGGTGTCGACACTTTTTGTACATATTAATGTCATTTGGTCCGGTTTCTTTATTGGGATCTATAAAGTTTCCTGTTGTTTCTGCTTTTCCCTTTTTTAATTCTTCAATTTTTCTTTTTCTTCTTAAGTTTCTTTTCGTGCCGCACATGATGGTGTTAGTCTGTTCGTGGGTAAATGATAAAAGTTAAATGAAGCAATGGGGCCACATCAGCAAAGCGGTGAGAATGAGTCAAGGTAACTTATTACCAATGTCAATTTGCACTTCATTGAATCTTATGTATCGTACTAATCCGTTATCCAAGATCAATGTGAACTTTTTATCATATATTGTGGAAAACGCGAGATTTGACTTTTACAGGGGAAGGTATCTGATGGTGAGTTTAATGACCCCATGATGCCTACCAAAATAGAGTTAGTTTCGGAAAGCAAATCATACATGTCTGACCAAGCAATACTCTTCATGTACTTCCCTTGAATTATTTCTCAAAATTCATCCGAAATAGTTAGAAAAAATTCATATTGATGAGTCGAGATAATTTACTTCTTGTGTCAATTCATAATTCATTGAGTCTTAAGTATGGTTCTAATCCGTTATTAGAGATCGATTTGACTTATGAACGTATATTATGCAAAATGCGGGATTTGACTTTTATGTTGGGGGTGATCGAATTGTGAGTCTAATGACCCACGGAGTCTACCCCATTCGAGCCGGATTCAAAGATCAAATCATGCATGTTGCTACTTATAGACATCAATAGTAGTATTTTCTATTGCTACATCTGATGAAAGATGAGATTTCTCCAATTTAGTGGAAATTATTGTTAGAGGAAAGGGCATCTTCTGAATTTTGAAACTGGTTTCTTGATTTCCCTTTTTCTTTTTTTTTTTTTTTTGGGGGGGGGGGGTTGGGTTGTAGGTGTGCAAATGGATGCTAAAGCTCTGGACCGAACTAGCTAGTTTGGTTCGATTCTTGAGGGCATTAGTTTAGTTATCGGTTCCATAAAAATGAAATCGATGAGTTTGGATCTAGTTCCTAATTTCGAGGGGAATTGGATCGGACTAGAAGGACTTTTTTTTTAATATTTTTTATTTCTTAAAAATAGCAATAATCCCTAAAATAGTAACAACTTTAGTATTTTTAAAAAATTTAAAAATTTAGTATTTTTAAAATTTTAAAAATTTAATTTTTTTGGCTAAATGACCAGTTCTATTGGACTGGACTAATCGGTTCGGTTCGATTCGGTTCCCAATCCCAAAAATTGGAACCGATCCTCCTAGTTCGGTTCCCAATTCCTAGGTGGGACCGGACTGAACTTAGAATTGATCACCCCTACCCATTACTATTGAATGTGTGATGATTGACTGAAGTAGTGAGGTATACTCGATCTTCGGTCCTTGGTACATAACAAGGTTTTCGAATGCTTGTAGCTTCTAATTTTGTATTGCTCTTTTTTTTTGTGGCTCTTTTTTAAGGCTCTCAGGGCATACGAATTGAATAATCAACAAAACTTCAGGCTTTGTGCATTATGAAGAGTCGTGAATCTATGGGATACCCCAGATTGCACACGAAACATTGGAAAGATTCCCAAGCACCAATGGAAAGAATATAGAGATGCCAAGGTTAGATGTAGAAAGGCTTATAGTGTCGTGTCAAATTAGAAGCAACATGGTTGAAAACGTAAAGTTAAAGAAAGTGATTGTTGGACTAGGTCAGGACATTTTTTGACATAACATGTATACGTGATCGAAAAGCTATCATTCTAAGAAATATTTAAGGATGTTTATAATTTTTTAAACATAATGAATTTCTTTCTTCGAATATATGTTATCATGTTTATTATAATAAAATTATTTGCTTTTTAATTGAAAGAGAGAGTTCACTTTGACGTGATTTTTTTAGTCAAAAAGAAAATGTGATTTTTTTTTTAAATTTATAAACATGTTAATATATTTCTTTTACATTGCTGTACTTTTAATTATAAAAACTGTGGTCATTATTTTTTCGGATTTTAAACAAATTAATCATTAAAAAAAGCTTAATCTGTCACCCCAAAGACTTTTCAAATTTATTTTCACCCAACGACATTTCTTTCAAAATTATTCTCAATACACTCTTCAATTAGAGTTTACCAAATAGTACTTTCTTTTCCCAAAAACTATTTTAAGTTAAAGTCACTTGCATTTTTCTAAAAGAATTTTTTTCCAAAATCCGAATCACACGCACGGGAGGAGGAAAGAGTGTGCGCTTTTGGGGAAGGGAGAGAAGGTGTCGACACTTTTTGTACATATTAATGTCATTCGGTGCGGTTTCTTTATTGGGATCTATAAAGTTTCCTGTTGTTTCTGCTTTTCCCCTTTTTAATTCTTCAACTCTTCTTTTTCTTCTTAAGTTTCTTTTCGTGCCGCACATGATGGTGCTGGTCTGTTCGTGGGTAAATGATAAAAGTTAAATGAAGCAATGGGGCCACATCAGCAAAGCGGTCAGAATGGACCAAATTGCCTTTTTCATCATGGATTGGCAAGTGATCCTCTCTACTGTTGGAAGGAAATCTTTTTGCATTCATATCGATATTTAAGTCCTCACAAAACGATATTTAGATTTGACGAGTCGAGATTATTTAATGCTCATGTCAATTTATACTTCATTGAGTCTTATGTATAACTATAATTTGTCATCAGAGATATGGACTTTTAATCGTATATCATGAGAAATATAATATTTGAATTTTTCATTGAAAAGATTGGATAGCGAGTTGAATGATCTCACGATATCGATGTAGAGTCAGTTTCAAAGGGTGAATCATGCGCGTTTGACCGAGCAATTCTCTTCACCTACTTCCCTCGAATTCTTTCCCAAAATCCATCTTGAAACAATTAGAGAAAAAGGACAGAAGGTGCTTCTCTCGTTCTAACACGCTGGCTGATTGTAGGAACGGGCCGTGAAGCCCAATGTTGCGGCCCATGGGCCAGCTAAATGGGCTCTGTGGATGCTCCCCTGTTCTGTCACCGACCGTCTCCCTTCCCCGCGCTTGGAAACCTGTTGTGTCTGTAGGGATAGTGATCTGATGAAGCATCCTTGCTAATGGAAAAAAAAGAGCTGACGTGGCGATCCAATTCATCCAGGAGGCCCGCCTTTGTTGACACGTGGCTGTTTCTGTATAGTCAATGGTCCAAACGGAGGGGGGTGCTGGTGAATGCAGCACGACGGTCTTAGGCCGTCACAATTGCGGATGTCCAAAGGACCAAAAATTAGAAAAAGAAAGAGAGAACTTTAGTCTAATATGCAATATCATTCCTGGACTTTTAGTTTGTTTAATGTGACCCATGAATTATTCATAAATATTAAATGTAGTCCTTCATTTTGTTCAAATGATGAATTAGACGTTATTTTATAATGTAAATTATTATGTGTTGAGTGTTAGAATAATGTAAAATTGTTTGTTGAGGATTTGAGCACGTTGGATTTGTTGTTATTATTCTTCAAATTGCTTGATCTATGGTGGGTGTGATTTATGGTGGGCTATGTTTGGGTAGCCTCTCCACTATTCAACGAGGAGCAAATGCTTTCATATTAAAAAGAGGAGGTCTTGTTTGTTTTATTTAGTAAAAAACGTGAGGCTTCTTCATTGTGAGAAGGAGCAAAGACTTCATAGTCTTCGTCTCATTTATTGTTGTGCTTTATTTTCTTCAGCTTTGTGGACTTTCTTGTTTTCCTCATTTAATGTTAGTTAAGCTTTGTACATGTCCAACCACTTTAGAAGGCTTCAGATACACCAAAGTAAATAGCATTTGCATTTCCATTATTTCTCTCTTCGATCTTCATTTGTGCCTCGATCCAAACTTCCAAAAGTCGCCATTATCCTTTTTTGGTTCCAACAAGTTGGATGTTTAAAAATGATAAGTCAATGTGCCTGTTTTTTCAGCCATCTACTTTAGGAAAAGGAAAAATAAAATCAGGGCGTTAACATGTCCAATGTCATTTGATGATGTAGAATATTATATCATGATTTGAGCCGAATATCTTACTTGGATAATCAACATGTAACTTTTTCTTCCACTATTCAAACTTAACATATTGATAGTCGCAATAGACGATTTCATTAATTTGAATTAATGGAAGGATGACATTGAATACTTTCATATAGTTTATGGACTGGATTAACCATTTGTTTGTAGTTTAGGAGCCACGTTAGATAAATTAAAAGTCTTAGGATGACGTTACACATCCAAAGGAAAAAATCACCAAAAATCCAAAATTGTATCTATTGAGACACATTTACCTTGACCCTTTCTTTGAAACATAAAAAATCACACACTATGCTCATTATTACACATTCTTATGACACCAAAAACATCAAACTTGTACGACACTCGTTTTTATTTCACTTAAACCACTTGGATACCATGTCAACACCGTTTATCTTTCGTCATCCATGTAGGTAAATTTCTAATGGTGCTCACCAACAAAACATTGACAGCCGATAAATATGTCAAACGGATACAAGTTTGGAATTTTTGGAGTCACAAACAAAAATTCAAGGTAAATGTGTCATTGTGAATATACTTTAGAATTTTTTACGACTTTTTCCTTTTAACTAAAATTATGGATCATGTGTGTCTGTCTCTCCCAAGGTGCATCCCTCCCCTTTGGCTTTTTCCCGAAGCCTTTTATTCTTTGCCACTTCTATCCTAATTTGTTTGTTCTTTTTTGTTCTTCCTTAAATTCCACGATTGCATAACAACCCGCTAGAGTTTCAAGCTGAACTACTATCAATTCGTCTTCCGCTTCACTGATTCTCCACCTTCTTCCCTATTAAGACAATAAGGTTTAGCCAACCCTCTGGGGATGGTCCCGAGCATGGGCCGGCCACCACTCAGTGGCGGTGAGGGCGGCGCCACCCCAACCTAGACCGCGCCATCCCGACAGTGGCAACAATCAGCCAGTAGAACCACCCCTCCTTTCTCACTATCTCTTTGCCCCCTCCGCTTCCCCCTCCACCAACGAACAAAGCTAAAAAGACCAAATTCAACATCGAGTAAGCCCACGAACAAGTTGACTCTTTGGTCAACAGTACTCTTATCAAGCCCATTACACGGCCCATTGGGCCTGCCCGTCGTCCCCGGACGGATCCCTTTTTCTGGCTCTCTGGCGACGGCGCCGCGCTCGAGACGGTCGAACTGCTGTCCAGCGGTGCAGTCTCCGTCGGCCCTTACGGGCCTTCACCCACGCGCCTTCACCACCTCGCGTTTCCATCCACACTGGCGCCGTTTTATTTTTTTGTCCGCTTCTGGCAAACCCACTCACGCTCCTCCACGTGTCCCCCGCGGGGCTCTGTCGCGCATCAAAGCGACCCTCGAAAGACATAGCAGAAAACTCACCCCAACCAGAGGAGGAGAGAAAATATCCCCCCCTCCCGAGGGCCACAAAACTCTTACCTCTTCACTTTCAGTTCAAAACCTCTCTCTCCCTCTCTCCCTCTCTCTCTCTCTCTACCCCTGAAGCCATGCTTGAAGAATCGGTGGCCAGTGCGCCGTCGATCTGGGCGACCATGAACAGCTGGTTCACGCCCAGCGTCTTCTTCGTGCTCCTCAACCTCATGATTGGCACCATCTTCATCATCTCCAGCCTCAGCCCCCACAAGCCCAAGGAGGGAGAAGAACAGGAGCCACACCAGCCGCAGCATCTGCAGCATTACGGAGAGAGCCTGGGATCCCAGCAGCTCGCCAGATCTCCATCCGTGCTGCAGAGGCTCAAGTCCATTCGCTTTTACAACTTCAGATCCCAAGAACCCGACACCCATTTCGGCAGAGCCCCTGAAATGGAGACCCATTATGGGTTCTCGCAGCAAAGTCCCGAGCTTGGGCGAGAACAAGAGCGGGGAAGCGAAAAGGCGACGCCTTTCTTGGCCAGATCTCCTTCCGTGCTGGAGAGGCTCAAGTCCTTCGACCTCTACCGATATGTGTCCCGAGAAGCCTTCTTTTCGCCGACCCATGGCGGCTCTGAGCAACCCCTGAGGCGAGAACAACAGAGAGCCCAATACGAGGAGGAAGAACAAGTTGACCCGGCTGGAGATGAAGAACTAGAAGAGCCGGAACTGGAAGACGTTGAAGAAGAAGAGGAAGAGGAAGAGGACGAGCAGAGCCTCGACGACGTGTACAGTCAGCTGAAGGAGAACCTGGTCGAGAGGACCAAGTCCGACGCCAAGCCAGCATCGGGCGAGATTCTGGCTAAGCTTCCGAGGAAGATGAGGAAGTCCGCGAGCGTGAAGTCCGCCTTCGCGCACTTCGAAGCCGTCGACGCCGTGGAGGCGCGCCGCCCGGCGACGGTGAGGGAAGGGAAGGGCAAGGCGGGCGGCCACCACGAGGCGGCGGACGAGGAGGTCGACGCGAAGGCCGACGACTTCATCAACAGGTTCAAGGACCAGCTGAAGCTGCAGAGGCTGGACTCCTTCGCGAGGTACAGGGAGATGATCACCAGAGGGAGCAGCAGGTAAGAGAGGGAGAAAAGCTGTGTACTTTTTCCTTTTGGCAGGGGCGGTGTTAGTTTTACAGTCTGTATTTTAGGGGGTACATCATACATGGATGGAACTCGCGCGATCTTTAGGGTGGTGGCGTTCCTTTCCATGGGGGTGTAGATTGAAGTTTGATCATTGTGGTGGTGGTACCGGTTGTTGAACTTTTCCCGTTCGAGGATAAAGTGAAAATAGTGGCTTACATCGGCAGCTTTTTCTTCTTCATCATTCGGTGGTTTGATTCCTCTTTTAGCATCATGTTCGCTGTAGAATTTGGGGAGCAGGAAGTGGGGCCGTGCTGCGTTGAATTGTCTCTGTTCTTGTTCTTGGGTTTAGTTGAGGCTCTTCAAGAAGAGCGCCAAAAGAGCAGAATCTACTGAGATAAAAAATAAGCGTGACACGGTACCAAATCCTTCCTTGGATTCCTGGGAGGCGACCGATGGTGGATACAAAAGCATGGCCAGTTCGATTTGCGTGCAGTGATGTGCACAGTAATTTTGACTTTTTAAAGTTACATTGAACAATTCTGGACGATATTAAACATCAAATTAAGGTTCGGAAATCACGTTGAATAAATTAAGATTTTATGAACACTGCATGTTTGATGTTTGATTAGTATCCATCGTGGATTTGTCATTTTGCCCTAAAAAAACAGCTTTGGTGTACGGCGAGTCACATGGCTACCCTGCTTTTTGTGGGTACTCTTAGAATTACAGGAAATATAATAACATGAACGCTGGCGAGTTGCAGCTGGGGACTCTACCGGGATGCTCGCGGATTCTTGGTCGGTAGTGCATGGTATAAGCATCAAAGGCGTGGGGGGCATTCTGGTAAAAGCTCGGCTAACCTTCGTTCTCCGCCAACCTTTGTCCACATTCAATTATGGTTTTTTCTCGAGAGTCGTGAAAGGATATGAGCAGATGAAGCGAAGCTGTTTCGACCACGTGCGGCACGTGGGGGTTTGGACCCGACCCTTCTCGGGTCCCAATTCCCCAATTCCCAATTCCCAACCGAGCCGGTGGATTTCGAAGGAGGCTGCGAACGGGGTCGAGTGTTCGTGTCGTTTAGTGAATTTGTTTTGGTCGAAATCGGTCGCCACGTCACTGTTTCGTGTGGATGATAGCTCCCGCGTGGCGCCACGTCACGATTCATAGGCGCGCTTATCATGCCCCGTGGCACAACCACGGTGGGTATATACCCTATTTTAACATGATGCCTTTGATACCTTTTCAAGATACGCAAGTTACCCGATTGATTGCATTGGTCCCTTTAATGATGGGGACGAACACTCATTCGGTTTATTTTTATTTTTTTAATACATCTATTTTTGTAAATTGTTTGTCGAAAAAAGATTCAATCTAATGGCGTGCAAAATAAAAATTGAGAACCGTCTGAACTAGATTGGATCGGCTAGTTTGGTCTAATTTTGAGAATGTGTCGATTTGGTTTCCAATTCTTAGGGAGAATCAGATCAGATTGGAGTGAACTAACTAAAAATATACTTTTTTATTTTATTATTTCTTCAAAAAATTAGTAAAATATGAACTAAATACTATCTCGGTTTAGTTCCAAATAGTCAGGGAAAAAAATAAGTAATCGATTTCATTGAATTGGAATCGAAAGCAAAGCAAACCGATGGTTCAGGCCGATTCTTGATCCTAGGACCAATCGGTTCGATCCCCGATTTCAATTTTTAAGAACCAGTCCTCCCAATCCAATTTTTAGTTTCACATTATAATTGGATTGGAAAAGAACCAATCACCCCTAATCTATATGAGTTAAAGTGGCTTTCGAGCCTTCAAGTCAATGCTTGAAACGGGTTTTAGACTTCATTAAAAAATCATCTCGAATTTGACACGAGATATTCAATAATACCTAAATCAATTTGTCATGTAGAATCTATTCTCCCATGATATTGCATGCACAGAAAAGTTCTCGATGACCGCATCGACCGATTAAATTTGTGATCATGAATTGTCAAATCGCGAGTATTTCGATCTAAAACTTGTCAACGTCGATCATAGGTTTGAACACGAAAAAAATATCTTGATTTTGCTCGCCCCATCATGGACTCAATCCCTAGTATTGGGTGATTGGTGCAAAAAAGGATTGGGTAGCTTGCAAGTAGCTCCCTTGTTCAAATCTTGCTTTAATTTCTATGGGCATGAGCGGATCCGACGCCTCGAAATTGGACCCACCGACCCATCCCCTCCATCAAACCCATCTCCATTTGGCATTTACCCAGAAAAAAAAAATAGAGGAAAACGACAAATATTAATTTAATTATAATTATAATTTTTTTAATTTTATTGATTCAGTTATAACTCTTTATGCGAAATTCCTATCTACTCATCTATCCTAATTTTCATTAAAAATTACTAACATGACTATGTCAAATTTTCTTGCAAAATTTATGACTAAACTAGCAAAATAATAAAATTTATATCTAAATGTATGTCGGTACAAACAGTTAAGATTTGATTGAATAATTCTTTCCTGGTTGTCGTCCGAAAATATCTATTCTAACGACTTTCGGCTCCATGTGCGTATTGCGAGCTGCTAATGTCCTTTCCTACGTTTGAGCTGTCGAAGTGCAATCGCGTGGATGGTGTTAATTCGAATTAATTTGATTAACGGCATTGTCGTCATCATCATGTGAATAGTTTTGAGATGTTGTGGCTTCCAACTCAACCGTGCACGTCCACATGATTGTTTGACCGATTGGCCGAAGATCGTGCCTTCACGTCGACCGCCACAAATCTAGTCTTCTTGTCTTGCTATGTTAGAAGCCAGGGTGGCAAGGCGAGCGAAATCGAGAATCTCTTTTCAAATGTTAGGGCATTAACAACATAAGTTAATCGGTCCGTTTTTCGTCCTCTCTATATGGACCGGAGTTCTCCCTTCCAAAAATGAGATTAACTATTGTTCGATTGACAACGATCATCGACAATTCTGATTTCACGTTGGCAAGTTATAATCCACGATACGAATCTGAATGATGTGAATTATAATCTCACGAAATCAAAATATCATTTAACATATATGAAGAGGTAAGAAGAACTGTACCTCATATTCATGTTAAAAGAAGAGGTGGTTAGTGGGGGTGGGTCCATGATAATTGATAAGGTGGAATCTCGGATTGAGCTTAATTTATCACTTAGATCCGTCAATCAATACAAAAAAAAATCTTACATTATTATGAAAAATCACTATTTATTTTTTGGGAATGCTCTGGAGCCAAAGTAAAGAGAGCCTGCCTTAGGTAGTAGGCTTTGTAAAGGCAAAATTTTGTCTCAAAGTGGGCAAATTCCCTTTTACCAAAACACCGTTTTCAATTAGGGGACTGGAAGGTCAATATTACTTTATAAAGCATTCCCAAATGCCATCTTAAAAAGAGACATTGTTTTTCTTTTGGGGAAAAAAGCCATTAAAAAATTATGTCCTTTATATATATTTACCTAATATTAAAAATAAAAACTGTAAACTTGTATTCATATAACATATTTACCTTCCGTTAAGGCTTAGGTCAAGTAATTTTCTAGTCAAAATAATATTATTTTTATTACACTTAGATCATATGAGCATCATGTCAATACTGTATGCCTTTAATCAGACAAATTTTTAATGATATTTATTAACGAAATCAAGGGTAAATATACATGTTTAATTTTGAGATTTTTGATATTATAGAAAAAGATTTAAAATAAATTTGTCACAATTGATATAATTTGAGTGTTTTGCGGATTTTTTCTATTATTTTTAAAGAAATATAAGTATTTCATTGGGCATGGTCACCAGTCGGATCCACCGTAGATGACGCCCACTCAAACCAGATCGAACGGCTATCAGAGCCGGTCGAGAAAAAGGAACATCGCGCGACACGTGCCTGCAGAAGACATCCTCCCCTCCCCCGTCGAATGAAACGAGAACAACGTCAACATCCTCAAATCGAATGAATTCAAAACAAAGTAAAAAAAAGGAAGAACCAAAAAGATTCTAACTTTTGCGGGTTGCGGCATTTCGAATCCGAGCAGTCAAGAAACCAAGAATTGTTCATACATTTCCCCCACTTCTCCGTCGCCACTTCTTGCCCCGCAGAGAAGATTTCGCAGCATCGAAACTGGGACGACATGATGTGGGTGGCGAAGCAGCAGATTGCGAGATCGAAACGGGGTCGTATCTGGGCAGGAGCGCTCCTCTGCTGGCTGTTCCTCATGCTGGCGACCCCGAAGATCCCTTACTCTCCCAAGCATCACGTCTACGCTGACATGCGGAATTTCCTCGGTGCGGTCGACGGGTTCTCTTCCGTTTTCTTTTGTTTATGTTGTCTCTGCGTTTGCATGTGCTCTATGAATGCGCATAGCGGATGATCGTGTGTATTTTGCTTGGTGGGTATGATTGATTGTGCCGTGTTGAGCTGTGGGTTGTTCCGCAGGTGTGCCCAACACGCTCAATGTGATCACCAATTTCCCGTTCTTGATCGTGGGTGTGCTGGGCTTTGTTCTGTGTCTTCAAGGGAGCTACTTTAACGTAAGGTAGTGATTATATTGATCACCTTTGTCAACCTTTTTCATTACCCATGTTCTTTGTTAGTGTGATGGAGTTAGGCGATTGAATTTCAGATATTATAATCAGTCAAGTTCATCCCATTAGTGGTAGTTTAAGATCTGGTTTACCTACGGCTAAGACTTATTCCCTATTTTTGTTACGTTAGCTTTCGTCCTTTCTGCGTCCTTTATGTCGACGCTTGATGCCATTTGGGAAATTGGTTGATTGCAGTTTGCAAGGAGAAATTTTGGGTTGGACATTGTTCTACGCTGGAATAGCAGGTGTGGCTTTTGGTTCGGCATATTATCACCTGAAGCCTGATGACAGTAGGCTGGTGTGGGATACATTGCCGGTTAGTGCAACTTTCACTTTGACACTGTTGGGTTTTGCTGTTTTTCTCTTAATATAGCTGTATCTGCTCCTAGGAAAATTCAAAGAGTGAAGGGAAAAGCCCTTTTTTAGAACAAGGTTACATTCAATCTAGACAATTTGAAGCATCTACTGGTGGCTGAATGTTGTTGGATCATTTAGAATTATCAAATCTCCCACTCCTGCATGGTGGTTTGTTTAGCTCTATTTCCACACCCTCCCTCATGCCATGAACTGGTTTAATCTCAATGGCAAAAGGACAGTAATTGATTCTAATGTGTGACGGTGTAATTAATGTATTGTGAAGCTCAAACTTGTACCTGAAGTTTAGAAACTCAGCAACAGAAATCTATGAATATACTTGACATTGAAGCCTAGGATAGAGAGTTGCACACATTTCTATGCAATATCTTCCTTTATACTGCTTGTGCGTATGGGCATTTTGCCTCGACATTCTAATTGTTTGCTTCAAACCTTATTGACATAGTTTGATATTCACTGGCAACTGCAGATGATGATAGCATATTCCTCTCTATTTTCCAGTTTTTTGGTGGAGAGAGTGGGGAAAAGGACTGGATTATGCTTTTTGTCTCTGCTCCTTTTCTTTTCCTTTCTCGGCGCAGCTTATGAAAGGTCAGACTCTGGTTTCTGGATTTCAGCACTGCCATTTAGATGACTGAACCTCTTGTTTGAGTAATTGGTCATTGGACTATGCCTAAGTCGAGCTGCTTGCAGAACATTTAATGATCTCCGGTTGCGCATGATGTTTCAATTGATTCCATGTGTTGTGATCCCATTTATGACGCTTTTGTTCCCACCAAAATATACTCACTCGAGATATTGGCTTTGGGCAGCAGGTATGGCACATTTCCCGTTTGTTTCTCTGTTTCATGTCCTCTCTGAGTAGCTTTTCACGGGCCACGCAATCTTGTTGCCTTTGCATCTAGGTTTCTTCTGCTTAAAAAGAGAGTAATGGGGGCCAAAGAAAGTGTATTTGGGGAAGGTTTACTCCAATGCTACACTTTAGTGGCGACTATTTTTTCTTAAATTATTTATACCCCTTTTTTAGAAATTTTATGAGTCACCTATAAGAATGAGAGGAAAACTTTCAGAGTGGTTAATGCAGTGTGCTCATGGATTGCCAAAAATTTTGTCAGGATGTCATCAATATGAAAAAGTTAGGAGAGCAAGAATTTTTACTTTTGTCCGAAAAGAAAGCAAGATTTGAAGTCCTAGGATTTTAGAGCCTTCTGGTTTACTATCCTCTCTAAGTTAACAAATGAAAGTTGATCGCGGCATAGAATGTGTTTATACTTAGTTTGTTGTGCTGTGAATTAAAGGGGCTTTGGGTTCTCTGCCTCTTTCACTGATCTGTTTTTTCTTACTTTTAAGGAGATTCGATAGTGTGATGTGGAGTGTTGGCAATTATCAATTAATGTTCCTTTGGTTAGACTTACAATTTCGAATCATGATACCATGTTTCAAGAGTGTTTCATAGTACTTTATTGAACATCATTTGCAAGAAGATAAGGAACATTTGAACCTCGTAGGTTTCAGATCAGGATTTGGGTATCATTGTACTGTCAAGAATTCTTTTAGACTCTCAAGTTTCTTTATTAAGCATGACTGCAAGAAAACCGGAATCATTTGGCCTCTTAATTTGATTCTGGGAGAGTTAATTATGTGCAGTCTATGCCACGTGGTTTTCAATTGCATATCACAAATCAATAGAATATAGCGGAAACTAATGTACTGTCAAAACTAGGTTTTGCTTTGCCGTGCCCCTTTTCAAACTCTTGTCATTTATTTCAAAAAGTAGAGATTGTGAAGTTAGCATTTACAACTGAAGTTATCAGAAATGTGAAATTCACCTTATCCCTCCAAAGGATAAGCGATTGTAATCTCTTAATTTTACTCTCGTCAGTTGTATCTACCTTCCTTATGATTGGTATTTCTTGAGTTATGCTGGAGCATGGAATTAAGGATTTAATTTACTAATTTTACTCTCCTTAGTTGTATTTACCTTGTGATTGGTATTTCTTGATTTTTGCTGGAGCACAGAATTAAGGATTTATAGTGTGTCCTTGTCTTTGTACCAGTGGATATGTTTTCTTAAGCTATCAGTTTGATCTCACCTTGGGTGTTTTTTTCAGCTCGCTTTTGCCTATATCTATTAGTTCATCAATAGGTATGCAATGTGCAAAGTTTTTTTCTTATGCACACGTCGGAAATGTACAGTGAACTGTACAAAGTGCATTAGCTATGCTAAAAGTGGTCCATTTCAGAATCCTGAGTTTTCTGCTGCAGGCATCTACCTTCTCTCCAAATTTGAAGCTTTTGCTGACCGGAGGATATACCATGCTAATAGTTACATCATCAGCGGGCATTCCCTGGAGCACTTATGTTTAGCGATGTTGCCTGTTCTGCTTACGATGATGCTCCTGAATAGAACCTTGAGGTTCCAAAGGTACTCATATTCTGAGAGGAATTATCAAAGTTTTTCTCCTCCCAACTTTGCAGTACACTGTTACATGCTTTTACCTTGGTAATTTGTCTTGACAGTTCATTTAGATTCTGCAAGGGCAAATGAAGGACTGAAATGGTTTTTTCCACATTCGTTCTGCGGATAACATCTTGCTTTCAGTTGCTTTTCCTTCATTCTTGCCGTGTTTTTCTTTTCTCAACTGTTTAAGGGAAAGTTTGTACATTATCATATGATTTTGCTGCACAATCCATCTCTTTCTGTTCCCTCTGAATTCACGTGGATGGGATGAAAATATATAGCGAATCGAAAAAGAACTTAATGCTTATTCAAGTTGTATTATCTTGGAGGTAGTGCCTTAGCAATCACAATTGCGCTGACATGCTAATTTGTCTGATAACAGGTTGGGCAGCTTAAAAGAGAGGCTTTAAAAATCGTGTTTGGGCGATGGAGCCAAATTTTGAGCGTAAGCGTGACTAAGGAGCGTATGTGGAATTTCTTGTGAGGCACTATTTGCTGGTCGCTTCCTCTTATACTAGGCATTCTGCAGTTGCTGCATCCTGCTCGGTTGAGAAATCCGTTTACGGCGACACTTTCTTCCATCACAAGTCAAAAGACTCATAAGGCCGCAAGAAAGAAAATCTCGCTCATTCATCACCTGTCATCGTTAATATTCTGGCTTGCATGGAATGGAGAGAAAATGGTGTCGGAATCTCTGTGTAGATGTTCATTATGCAGATGTACATTGTACAGTGCGAAATGAGCCGATACATTTCAACTTTTCCATGCAAAATTGTTCAGGGGAGTTGGATTCCTGTTGGTTGTTGACAACTGGTCACCTGTACCGGTGCATTTTCAAAGCTTTGTGAAGAAAAATGATGGATTATCTGCTGTTTGATGTAGCGAGTCTACCCGATTTGTGGAATTTCTCTCAACACTCATTTCCCATTCTTACAAATGAGTGAATGAGCATAATTTCCTTTTTCAATAAAATTCGAGCCATCGAAAGCAATGTCTCCTTGAGTAGTAGATTCAAGGGCTCCCGATGCGAATGTGAATCGGTCGAATTACTTATTTTCTCGGCGTGTGGCGTGTGCATTATTCATCCGTCTCGGGGCTCTAGTGTGGACGCATATTGAGCCTGTCTTTCGCCATGTTCACGGTTCGGTCATGCGTCTTCTTAACAGCACGCTCATTCCTTCACATGCCCTCATCTCTGTTCTTTGAACCACCCTAGAGATGTCTTGTACGTATCTAACTGCAACTCACATGCTTGCGCATGTGCTCATGGACAGAGATTTCATGTCCAGGTATGATGTCTCTCTCTTTCGATCCAAAGCCCTTTTTATCATATTATAAAATAAACATCCGAAAACCAAGAACAGTAGTCTTGCCTGTCACTGTGGGAATTCCTTCTTAGGTCGCTGGATTTTCCTCTCTGCCATTTAACTCGAGAGATATGTATTTCACTGACCGAAAAGAAACATCAGCACAATCAATCACTGCAGTTCACATTGAGATTATAACGAGCCGTCAGAAATTTTTATTTAGTGATACTTCAACAAATCGATTGAATGACGATGCTAATAACTGCTGCCAAAACATCTTCCTGCACGAAGAAGTGGCGTAACATCGATGACCGTCTAGCTGGCTAATCATTTTACGCAAGGGTCTCACTTGCATCATGACCGTATTCGAAATTGCCATAGACAGATCAATGCCAATGAAGACTTTTGGCACAAACCCATTTTCAGTTGGCAACAAAATCGTAAGATTTCTCTCGATGTACTTTTGTCAGTATGTAATGCAAAAGATGCACCTCGAACCCATTCATTTCAGGATTCTCTTTGCTTTGCAATCAAACAACGAGAGGTCAAATTCGTTATTCAGAACATGCTCCCCTTGGTCTATTCGTTGTCCCAGATCATGATCACATTTCATGATGTGAGCTAATCAATGTGATGAACCATGTATGGAAACAGGAAGGTTAGATAGATTTTGGCACTTGGAAAGGCATCGCAGGCCCATGAGCGGCTCTCCCAATGGGGTGCGATCGCCAGATCATTTTCCCCCCTTGTGTCGGTGGTCTAATTATAAGACCCATCATGCCACTTTTTAAGGTTCTCACGACCATCGATGCTCTCCCTTCCCCCATTATTGTCTTGCTGGTTTTCTGTTCCCTTTCGATTAGGTTAAATTAAGCTTTTCCCCCGCCTAGAAAGCAACATTTTTAATCAATGAGCCTGAGGCTTTTTGACTTTAGACCGAAGTTAATGCGAAACGAAGCGATACCCTCCTCTGTTATTGACGTTGCCCCACCATAAGCTAATCCGATTACGCAATATCTTTAAAGGGTAAAAAAAGAAGAGAATTTCTTTTTCTAATTAGAGGGGATATAGCCTAGTGATGAGATCTAGCGGGTCAAATCTTGGTGAAAGTCAAGATGGATTGGAGTAAAAGAATGACAGAAATCAAGAAAACTCACGTCGAGAAAACTCTCACCAACGATCCAAATCCATGTTTCTTGACTGATCTGCAAGAAACCCATGAGAGAGAGTGAGAGAAAGAGAGAAATTGGGGGGGAAATTAGAATAAAATAAAATAAAAGAGGACAACTAAAGGAGTGAGTGAACTGGACCCACTTTTTTTTTTCTCTGCTTTTTTTGGAGGTGGGTTTTGGGAGATGACACTTCACCGTCACCTCACCATCACATGTCAAGCATCAACAGCAACAAAAGAACCATATTTTGGGTGGCTCGGGAAGGAAATCTGTCCTTCAAGCTAGAATTTTTAGCAGGTTTCGCAAGCAACCCACCAGTACACAGAAAGAGAGAGAGAGTAGAAGTAACAAGCTTCGCTTCTGCTCAGGTGTATCTATCTCTGTTGCTGGTGCTCAGTTCCTCTCTCTCTCTCCTGACATTCCCTTCTTCTTCCTCATCTTCTTACTTCTCCCCTCGCTCTCTGATCTGCATTCTCTCACTACTCTCCAAACGATCATCCTCTCTCTCTCTCTCTTTCTATCCCGCATTGCCTTCACTGAGCTCAGAATTCATCCTTAGACATTCGAGAATATGACGGACAGGGTCTACCCGGCTAGCAAGCCCGCCGTCAACGGCGGCGCGGCCCCCTCCCCTGGCATTCCGGCGGCGCCCGCGAAGCCCCAGCTCTACCGCCCCTACCGCCCGCAGCCCGCCGGGCACAACCGCCGTCGCCGCAGCTACGATGGCCCGCGGTGCAGCTTCTGCTGCTGCTGCTTCTGGACGGTCTTCCTCGTGCTCGGGCTCTGCCTCCTGGCCGCCATCGCCGGCGCCGCCCTCTACGTGCTCTACCGCCCGCACCGCCCCGAGTTCTCCGTCTCCTCCCTCCGGACCGCCACCCTCAACCTCACCGCCGCCCCCGACGGCTCCTCCACCCGCCTCGTCACCCTCTTCAACGTCACTCTCACCTCCAAGAACCCGAACAGCCACTTCACCTTCGCCTACGACTCCTTCGACGTCGTGCTCTCGTCGTCCGCGTCCACCCCCGTGTTCCTCGGCAACGGGTCGCTCCCGGCGTTCACGAGCGACGAGAAGGCCGTGACCCCGCTGCGGGCGATCGTGTCGATGAGCTCCCAAGATCTCGACGCCGAGTCGGTGACCTCGCTGAGGTCAGATCTGAAGAAGAAGAATGGGGTCCCCGTGAAGATTCAGATGGACACCAAAGTGATGGTGAGCGCCGGCAAGCTGAAGAGCAACAGGGTGGGCATTCGAGTGAGCTGCGAAGGGTTCAAAGGCGTGGTCCCCCCGCAAGGTAAGTCGCCGTCGGTGGCCGCGGTGAGCGATTCCAAGTGCAAGGTCGATCTCAGGATCAAGATCTGGAAGCTCACTTTCTGATTCCATCCATGGAAGCTGGTACTGCATCTGTGTCTTTGGCATTGCAATATCTCTCTCCTACAAATCTTTTCTTGTTTCTGTTCTTGGTTTCTGGGTTTTGTGAAATACTGTGCAAGAATTCATGGAGTTGCTGATTGCGGATTGAAAGAAATGGATGAAAATGGCAAGTGCGCAATCAAGAAAAGGAAAATGCTGTAGGCTCTTATTTTTTATTTTATTTTTGTTGGTTTTTTCAATTTCTTGTTCACCATTTTCAAGTGATGAAGCGTTGACTTGAAAATGGGTCATGGAAGAATCGATGACAGATTTTGTTGTTATATAAAGCGGTAAATTTGCCCATCCAATGGTTGTGTTCTCTTCTTCTCATTGTGGATCGAATTGACAAGCATACATGTTTCTTTCATTGTTTCTGTTGGTGATCTAAGTTTAGATTAGATTAGATATCATGGGATTGGAATTTTGGAGTGGTGAAGACAGAATCCTTTCGAGATTTCTTGTCGATTGTGTTCAGCAATTCTAGCCTATGTTCAATAACAGCAAGAAGGGATCGATGGCGAAGGTGATGCCTCGGTCTAGCACCATGTCGTGACCGGCGGACATGACCGGCGACGACAACCGCATGAAACCAAGGCCGGACTCCATGCCGGGGCTATGTGCAGGCTTACTATCCTGTCTGACCGAGGCAGGAGATTTGGACCTTCTGTTTTTATTGGCCTTGCAGATGTATAAACCAGCAAAGATCGCCAAAGGGTCACCCGGTCTTTTAGGGTCGTCCCGCTGTTCGGCCGAGGTACAAGGCCACTCGAAGCTGGTCGCAATGCCGGCCTAGCTAACTTCGAGATGAACGACGAGCATTCCTGGAAAGGTCAGTGGGGCTCCTCGGTGCACATTTCGCGAGTCGGTCACATTTCGCATGTCGCAACATGGCTTGATTTTGTTGAACAATGCGAGTATCCATACATCAATCCATAACTATTGCGCACCGTAAAGACTACGAATCAAGGTCGGTGAATCACAGCCAAAATACGATCCCCTCTCTCATTATCCGAATTCTACTTTTCACTCGGATCACTCCATGTCATCTCCTTAAATTGGACAGAAAATTCCTCCTGAGCTACTGTTTTGCGAAGTCTGATGTAAGCTCGGGAGATGCAGCTCTGCCCTCAGCAGGGAATCGTGCCTTTGTACTTTCTAGCCAGTCTATCAATAATCAACGACTTACATTGAACACTGCTGATTCAATGATTATAAAACTTGGGGGCATTTACGTTGCCTATCATAGAGAGCAGCATATAAAGGCTAAGATTAATGATGCAGGGGCACTGAAATCAAGGTTCCATCTTCATTTGGTAGACTTTTCAGAGTTAGCCCTCCACATTTATTGTGGGGTTGTAGGCGATCCAGAGAGGGTTTCGTTTTTCGTTTTTCGTTTTTCTTTTTTTTCTCTCTCTTTAATGATAAAAATAATTTTTTAACTTTGGCATAATCTATAATATCCTTACGAACTTTTAATTTATTCAATATAATATTAACATTATTTTTATCGGTATAATCTTAGCATTTTAACTTAATATGCAATGTCGTATTTCAACTTTTGATTTATTTAATATATTCCCTGAACTATATAAAAATGTTTAAAGTTATCCCTTTTTTTTATTTTGGGCATCTCTTCATAGTGTTATCATCTTTTATTATGAGACTCAAAGTACTATGATCCTTTTGTCGACGGATACTTTTATTACACTCGCAGTCTTTGAAGGATAAGAACCAACTATGTAGCATCTTCATCAAGAATTCAAGTATTGTATACATCATGAGTCCGATCCTTTGTAAGAACTACCCATAATAACAAATTTGCAAAATGGATCTGTTTATCATAAATAGATTCATTGTTCCTAACCTTGCTTTACCTTAATTGTTATTTATTTATTTTTTTTGTCTGTCCTACGCTAATCCTACTCTAACACTCACTCTCAGACTTTTGCCATGCCTCCTTGCAGGGCGTGGGAGTCGAAACCCACTCCTGAAATAAAATCATCCCCACCACGTCACGAGAAGGTGGGGATTTGAACCTCAACCTCCCCTTCCAGAGATGGAAGGGTGGGCCACTGGGCGAACCCCCAGTGGTTACCTTAATTGTTATTTGAACAAGTAAAAGTTATGTCTTGATCCAAGTGGGGATAGCATTTCTCTTCTACATGTCCATGGACTTTTGAAAGCTCTTTCATGGATCGAGTTGGTTAGATCTTGGTTATCAATCATCATGGTTATTGGCCACAGTACTAACTATTCATCTTGATTTCATTCTTTCAAGCATAGCCCTATCACATCCGAGAAACCACATCCTAAGAAAATGGAAATTTGTTGCCGATGAGGCCGATAGCTATGGCAGGTCCAAGAAGCACGAGATCTCAATTTTGGTATAATCAGTTCTTAGATGAATCTCAATATGAATATTCTCCATTCGATTTAACTAGAGAGGTAACCAGGTGAATTTAGCGTGGCTGCGAATAATGGGAAGATCACCTTTTGTTCCCTGATCAGGTACCTGGCCATCAACATCAATTGGCATACCAACCAACTCATGCGCTCTCTTTATTCCAGCCACCTATTCCCATACCCCTTCATATGAGATTTCTAGAATTTAATGAGTTTAGGTTTCTAGATCTAAATAAGGCTAGGATATTAAAACTGATTTATCAAATTAGTTCAACTGTAATCGAACATTCAAAGTAGGGGTGTCAACGGTTCAGTTCAACTATAACCAGACATTTGAAGGAGCAACTGCTCAAAACACTCATGAACTTTGGCAGCAGAGATTGGCGCAAGGCGACACAAAGATGAGAATCACATTCCCCTTCCCTGCCCCATGGCTGGCGGAAAACCTACCCCGCCATCTACCCGCGGGGGGCTATCATGTCACTTTATGAATAAGTTTCGTTGTCTCTAACATGAATTTGTAGGTTCAAATTTATATCGCGGCACTCCAAAAGCCATCCTAACTTTTGAGTACATGCGAGCGGAGTGAAGGCAGTTTTCGATTTATTTCTTGATATGTGATTGATTCGATCTATCAGAAGAAATTTACGGGAGAGCATTCAATGCCTTCAACTTCCAAGGTACGTACCCAATTGAGCTCCGTGAAAGGAATTGTTCCAACTCAATAGGGAGCGAGAGGCTTGAGAGAAGTAATGAGCACGGCTTCAACATCGATTCGACCACGCTCCTCAAGCATTTGAATTGGTCCCTCACTATCAATAGGACCTCCATTTACCTTTGCCTCCACAACTCAAAATACATCATCGCTAAACTAATGCCTGACGCGTTCCTATCATTCCATGCCAAATTTAGCCAAAACCAACAAGAATCATGGCTTTCGCAACGTGGATATGGTGTAGATGCTAAGACACGAATGCATAAATTACATGAATTGAGCGCGTATTCAACTATCTACTTGAACTGTCAAATTGGGGCGGCTTGTATGTTAAAACTAGCGGACCCCCCCAGGTCTGACACTATCGATAGGGTCGATGCGTGTGTACTTGATTCTTGTAATGAAGACAGCTTTTCAGAGACGTGTCATTTAGGGAAGGATCTAAAGTGACCTCCATTAATGGACCTACCCGAGATATGTTGAGGCTTGAGAGGAACAGAATCGAACTCAGCCAGGCCCGTTAGTTGGCCTTGCCTGGCCTAATGCATACAGCCATGAAAGAGACAAGAGAGACGAGGATATTGCTCGGATTTGATTCTTTACGCGATAGAAGAACGAAATTAGAATTTAGATCTCCAGAGAACTATCTTTCTTGCGAATCTTCTAGTCTTGAAATGAGTAACAATGCTCTTTAAGGATGCTAAAAGATCGTATCATTTTATCTCAACTTACAAGTAAATTAATTTTACATGATGTCTTTTTACCATTGATTATATTCCGTGTGAGGGTTCGAAGATGTTTTGCGAATGATGAGAAATAGAGCAAGTCAAGAATTGATACGTTTACCCACCAGCCATGGTGGACTGGTGGTGCAGCCGACATTCGAAAACCAGGGGTTGCTTTGTAGCAATTGTGCTTGTATCTTACTTGATGAATGGGTTTTGGACCACCAAACTCTAAGCCAATGGGTTGAGAGTGGTGCCGAATGACGACCTCTCTTTAGTCTTCAATTCAAATGTTTGTAAAAGGCCCGACCACCTCTCCTTAGTCTTCAAGAGCAAGCTTTTACATTAGAATAAGTGGGTCCGCACTCATTACTCAATTCATAACCATAGTCATGCATTTGGAACCACCAAGGCGGCGCCCTAATCTTGGACCGACCGATCAACCTCCAGCGATGCAAATCCTTGAGGCAACGACAAAGCTCCCGTCCTTCTCTTCTCTAAGAAGAAGCAATAGACTTTCGACGAAGTGTAAGCACCTGCAGTGGAAGCGATCGTGATGTTACTAGCATATTATAATGTCGTTTCAATCAAGATTGATTGAAACGACATTATAATATGCTAGTAACATCCCATCACTTTCGATACATAAAAAAAGGTAAGGACAAGATAAGATTATGGTGAGATTTTACGGCCTCGGGCCCAAGGGAAAGGTATAAGTTCTTGCTGCTCTGACTTTTGCTTTATCGGAACCTCTCAAAGGCTTAGCTTCCAAGTGAAGTGTGATGACTTTGACACTCTCGCAAGGATTGGATCTTTCTTCGAGCATAGCTTGCCAATCGATCCTCTTTGAAACCTCAATGATTTGGTTTGGGTGTCGGCTTGCTTTTCGTGCTTTGGAAAACTTTAGTGACACCAATGTGGAAATCTAAAACGTTGTGGGAATGATGAAAGCTATTATCTTAAGTACTTGTCTTTTTGGCTTTTAATTGGAAAATTCAAGTTAAAGAGGCGCATATAATGCGTGTGTGGAAGGAGAGAGAGCTTAGTAGAGAAAGTGAGTCACTATCGAATGACTATGGCGACCCTTGCTTTATGACTTTATTAAAGAAATTATCAAGCCCATGTCGGTCAAGCCAATCACAATCTTCTTAATTCCCGGAATTTCTAATTTATTCGTTCAAGAAAATGGATAATAGCACGATCAAACGCCAATGTGCAATGTTGTTCCTCAATTTTGAGTTTATTGATTTGGTCGCATGTACTTATCGATGAATATTAAATATGGTCCTAAATTATAAAAATTTAAAAGTGTAGGACCACTCGAATATTTAATCAAAATTCGGGAAAAGTTTAGGGACGATATTACATATTTGACTAATATTTAGGGACCATATTGAATAAATTAAAAGTTGAATGACGACATTACATATTAGATCAAAATTCATGTCTCGTCGTCATCCATTTGCCTCCAGCTGCCTAGTTTTGCCGTTTATCCAAGTGATGACATTGCAAACTGTAGGGCTCTGGCTGCTTGTTCACGCCACCATTCAATCATCTCGTGAACACCCCAAAATGACAACTTCCCATTCTCGCACAGCGGAGGAGACCCCACTTCCTTTGAGAAAGTATTTAGGTGGTTCCAAAGCATCACTACGCTTTCCACCAAGTTGGCACATCTGGCAGACAATGGTTGAATGGAGTAACTAGCGATGAACTACTTCTGGAGCGCACTCATTTATTGAACTAGGAATCCCTTTGTTCGAGGAAAATTATTTTCAAAAAATTATTTTTTAATTTTTCAGCATTTGAATGACATAAATTAATTGATTTACAGAAAATATAAAAAGTTTAGATTGGGGAATTCCCTTCTAGCAAGAAGGAAAACTTTCATTTAATCACCAAACGAATGAAAACCAACTATTTTTCTTAAAATGATTTCCATGAAAAATATTATTATTAATCATGAAGTTTGCAATGAATAAACACACCCTAAGTATTATAATGCCTTGACTCACTTTAGAAATCATTCACTTTAGCTCGTCTTTATTGAGGCATACGAATTTGTCCATTTGGTACAGCTATAATTTTGAGCACTCTTAATTGAATCGAGTCTTTCCTCCTAAATGCA
Organism: Eucalyptus marginata; assembly: GCA_014182565.1. Taxonomy (NCBI): domain Eukaryota; kingdom Viridiplantae; phylum Streptophyta; class Magnoliopsida; order Myrtales; family Myrtaceae; genus Eucalyptus; species Eucalyptus marginata. Next base: position 5,391,902 of record CM024587.1, read on the forward strand.
TTTCTATCCGATTAATTTCAATTTCACCCATATAATCTCACCATTTTGATTTAGCTTATTCCTATCTCCTCCAAGATCATCATTCTAAAAACATTTTAGGATTCGCGTCCGACCTCTAACCCTGCCTATGTTCATTCTTCATCTTAATCGAATTGGGCAAATGCTCGCCAAAAACTAAACTTTCATTGTGTAGACTATGCCGACATGAGCTTGGTATGCCGCGATCATTTAAATCATTTGATCGTCGTGTGACGTCCATTCAAATCAAAGGCCGCGATGCACCGGACTCACAAGAACCCGACCCCATCCGATGACCTTTCCAAACCCAAGCCCTGGCCTGGCCTCGCCACGGATGAACTGTGCGGCGCGTGAGGGACGCGCTCCAGGACACGGTATCCTCGTCGGGCATTCATTAGCCCCCGCGTCCAAACAGCCCAGTCTCTCTCGTCCCTTCCAACGGCTATACCGAGATAAGAAGGCCCTCGCCATTTTCCCTCAATTTCTGCCCCAACTTTCCCGAGAAAGTCGCGCCGGGAAAAAGAGAGGGAAAATAGAGAGATGTCCGCAGCGCGATTCCTCCTCTTCGCCGCCCTCGCCTCGTCTCTCCTCTTCCCGGCCGCCGTCTCCGACTCGCCGGACTCCGCCGCGCTGCTGGCCTTCAAATCATGGGCGGACACCGCCGGCTCGCTCGCCGGCTGGACCAACTCGTCGGACCCCTGCGGCGGCTCGTGGCTCGGCGTCACCTGCAGCGCGCGGACCCGCCGCGTCACCAAGCTCGTCCTCGAGGACCTCAACTTGAGCGGCTACGTCGAGCCGCTGGCTCGGCTGGCCGAGCTGCGAGTCCTGAGCCTGAAGCGCAACCAGTTCGCGGCGTCCTTCTCCGTCGACCTCTCCTCGTGGCCGAACCTCAAGCAGCTCCACCTCTCGCACAACGGGTTCTCCGGTGACTTCCCCGCCGGGGTATCGACCCTCCGGCGGCTCCGGCGGCTCGACCTCTCGCACAACAACTTCACCGGCGTGATCCCGCTGGCCGAGCTGGCGCGGTTGCTGCGCTTGCTGACTCTCCGGCTCGAGGCGAACTCGTTCACCGGAGCTCTCGGCGCGGCTGTGGACTCGTTCCCTTCGCTTTCGGACGCCAACTTCTCGGACAACGAGCTCGCGGGGCAAATTCCGACGTCCCTGTCGCGCTTCCCGGCGACGGCCTTCTCCGGAAACAAAGGCCTCTGCGGGAAGCCGTTGCCGTCCGTTTGCTCCAACCACACGGCGGCGATCGACACCGTTCAGCCCGAGGCGATCGCTCCGAAACCGAAGCGTCTCAACCATCGCACGGTGCTGTCGATCGTCGCCGTCGACGCGGTCGCAATATCGGCGGCGCTCGCGACCGTCACGTGGTGCTGTTACAGGAAGAGAAGCCGCCGCGTCCGCAGCGAAATCCCCAGCGAGGTCAAGACCGGAGCTCAGAAGCAGACGTACGGAATCCACGGAGGCGGCGGCGGCGGGAACGGGGGCGAGCTGGTGGTTTTCGACGGATGCAGGGGGTTCGACAGGGTGGACGACCTGCTGCGGTCGTCGGCGGAGCTGCTGGGGAAGGGGGGCGTGGGGACCACGTACAAGGTGGTGGTGGCCGACGGCGGCACGGTGGTGGTGAAGAGGGTGAGCGAGGTGCTGCGGCGGAGGAGGAAGGACGTCGACGCGAGGCTGAGGGAGATTGGGGGTCTGAGGCATCCCAATGTGGTGAGCTTGAGGGCTTTCTATCATTCCCAGGATGAATTGCTCTTGGTCTATGACTATCTGCCCAGAGGAAGCCTGCACTCTCTGCTTCACGGTTTGTGCTTATCACCCTCATGAAATTCATCATCTTGACATGGTCTCTGTTTCATGCTCGAAAAATGGTTCCTTCTTCTGTTGCAGACTGTGTGCAATTTGCGGTATGAATCGTTCTGATATGTTGATTGATTGGGGTTTCTTTGCATATGCAAAGGTTTTGCATCTCCAGACAAGTCATTTCTTGTGCAAATTGTGGTTATCGACTGTTCACATGCTGTTGTTCTTCCTTGTTCTGTTTCTTGGTATAGAAGTGGCAAGTGCTTCTACTTGGTTAATGCTTTATCCCGCGTGCGAATGCCCAAAATTTCATCTTTTTCGACTACTAAATTCCCCGGAAGATTCGAAGCGCAAATTAGAGAGAGGGCTCCTTGAACTTCTTTCAAGTGCAAATTGTATTGAGTTCTAGGTTGACCAGTTAGATAGTGTTCAACACTGACTGTTGCTGCAACTTGCAAGTGCCCCTTTTTTTCATAACTGATGAATTGCAAATGTTACAGAAAATCGAGGACCAGGGAGGACTCCATTGGATTGGACCGCCAGGATAAAGCTAGCTGCAGGTGCCGCGAGTGGCCTAGCTCACCTTCACGAGTATAGCAATGCGAAGCTCGTCCATGGACACGTCACGTCATCGAACATCATAGTCGATGACTCAGGGAGTGCCTGTATTTCCGACATCGGTCTCCACCAACTCTTGCCTTCGCCATTGCCATCAGACAACACCTATACAGCTCCAGAGCTGATTCTCCACAACAATCACGGAAGCACTCAGAGGAAATATACTCAAAAGTGCGACATCTACAGCTTTGGCGTTGTCGTCCTTGAAATTCTGACAGGGAAAATGGCGACCGGAGAGGGAGAGACGAGTTTGGTGAAGTGGGTTCAGCGCGTGCCCCAGGAGGAGTGGAAGAGGGAGGTGTTCGATTTCGAATTGATGGGTTACAAAGAAATGGAAGAAGACATGACGGCTCTTCTGCAAGTGGCTTTGCTCTGTTTGGCTACGTTGCCGAGGGATCGTCCCAAAATGAACGTGGTTCACAATATGATTGAAGATATCAGGACCAAGGGCGCAGGACAAGGCCCGACGAATTGTTCAGTGAATGATCTGTCTTCTGATTCTTCGCCTTCTCGGTCTGAAAGCACTTCAAACTGCGTTAGCAGCTGATCGATAAAGTGATGAGTGCTGGCAAAATACATCTTTGCTTAATCTCGACAGAAAGGCAGGGGAAGCAGGATCTGCGATTATTTCCACCCTCCAGTAAACGATAATGAAAACCAGAGCTCCTCTCTTTCAGAGTTACAGGGTACGTACTCTACCAGTGTGTAGCCGATTAGTAATATACATGCCTATTTGATTATATTCTTTGTTCTAATTTGAGCAGTTAATTATCATGTTCTGGTTATGTTGATGCCATTGCGAGAGATTAATTACCTGTAATACCGAGCTTCCATTCTCTCCGACTCTTTGCTTTTCTGTCCTGTAATTATATAACAGAGTATAATCATACAACCCTGCATCTTTATTCCCATTCCTGGTGTGGATGTACAAAGAACTCTAATGCCAGAGTTAATCCTTTGCTTTCGCTTAAGGAACGCTGCAATTTTTTTGACAGATAGGTGGTTTGGACGTAACAGATCACCAATTGTAATGTAATTTACCATGGTCCGCGAAGAAACCATGAAATCTTCTTCCTAAGACAAAAAAGTGGTTCAGTACAGGAATCAATCCAAGCGTAGATGCAAAAAAGAAAAACGCCAAATGCATTCGTTGGCCTGCCGGCCAGTCAAGTTCTATTCATGAAGTAAATATGCATCTTTGACACATATTCTCACGCATCGCTTGGTTCCGAACGTGAGGGCCAGATCCTATAAATGCTTAGGTTGCATTCACAAAAACATCTTCCCATGCAAAACAGTTCATACCCGCTAAGACACGGCACACAACCCAACTATCCTCGCTCGTCGATGCGCTCTGCGATGGAATGACCCACATAAGACTGGAGGTCCACACCACATGTGACGGGTGGGGTCCGATGCAACTCCAGCATCCTACAACTTTCCCCACATCAGCGGCTTCACCGAAAGGCGGAACATTTACTAAGATTGGGTACGGCCAAAAGGGCAACTTGCAGGGAAAGCGCCTTTGGACTCAGTCTTCACTACAACAGCATTTCCCAGAAAAAATCCAGCCCCGAAACAACTTGAATGCAGCTGTAAATAGGCGAAACAACAACACAGGTTCTTCACAAAAGTAGCATTTGTCCACTAGAAGATGGCGGTGGTGGTCCAGCAGTTGATGCTGCCTTTGCCTGAACGACGCTGGCTGTGTATCCAGTTAGGGTCATATCCTAACATACAACCACAAAAAATGGTTCTTGTTGCTATACATACCATGATCTGCGCATGTGGGATCCATATGTTCTGTCAGGACTAGGACCACTTGCGTCTGTCCCTTCAAAGTGGCATGACGGCACAAAACGGAAAATATCATTGAGAGATACTGCCTTACAAAGACAGAGACAGAGACAGAGACAGAGCAGAGCAGTATTGAGATTTCTTCCGAATTCTTGAATTCACAGCGATCGTTGAATCGATATTCAACCTAACCTGTTTCTAATCTTGAGTTTCAGCAAAAGCGGGCTCAATTCGCATGATAAGCATCGCATATGCATCGGAATTCTAAGGGGTAAGCAAGGAGCACAGGTTGAAGTGGAAGGATAAAAAGTTAGATGATCACAGTACACAATTGAAAACAGGGGAATGGAATAAAGAGAAGTAAAGAGAACACATTGTTTCAAATGCTTCGATGCATCAATCTCCAAAGCAGGATAAAAGCCACACGAATTTGAAACAACTTTATGAACCAAACGGATACAAAACCAATGAAGCTCGGCACTGCACAATTTCTCATCAGCAACAAATGCTGGAAACAGAATTAGGAGAAAGAATGTTGCCAGCGTGAAGAACATCTTCATCGATCTTTAAACACCTATCAGAAACAAGATGGGTGGACCGAACAAACTTGCAGATCCAAAACAACAAAACTAAACCCTCCAATCATCGAGAAACATGGATTATTTTGCAACCATGAATGATCAAACATCAGTAATGATCCTATCAAAAATCATCAGCTGATCTCAGCAGGCATAAATGGCGGCACTTCAGCAAAATTTAAAACTAGTCAGACAAATTCATCCATGGGTATTAACAGCTTCCCAGACCAAGTTCTTTGGCACAGGATTAGTAAGATCTCTAGCCTGCAACGCAGCCGTCCTAAGCGTCTTAAGCGTCATGGCATTCGCCTTCCAGAAAGGCGCGCTATTGTAAGGCAAATTGTGCTTCTTGCAGAGTTCCTTCACAAAAGGGGAAATCTTCCTGAGATTGCATCGAGGCAACCGGGGAAACAGGTGGTGCTCGATCTGAAACTGCAATCCACCGTGAAACCAATCCATCCACGGTGAACACTGGATGTCGAGAGTCCCAGCAGTCTGCTTCTCGAACCAGTCGTTCCCACTAGGCGGACCGACATAGACGCTCGCCGCGAAATGATTCAAAGTGAACTGAACGTGCTGGATTCCGGTGACGGCGAAGCTCGCGAGGACGAACATTATCCTCTCACCCCAATTCGGGAGGTACGAGACAAGAAGCGGATACCAAATCCAGAACGCGAGGAGACCCAGAACCTCCTGACCCCTGTTGGGCACCTTGTGCTTCGACAGCAGCAATGCGAAGGACTGGGCGAACAGGTTGATCCGGGCGAAGCACATGACGGGGTAGAACGTCCAGTGCTGGTGGCTGACGAGGAACCGGGAGACGGCGTCGAAGTTCATCTTCCGGTCGTAGTAGTAGGAGGTGAGGGAGGCGAAGAACTTGGAGGACACCACGAAGAAGGGCATGTGCTGGAGATCCGGATCGAAGTCGAGGCTGTTGCAGGCAATGTGGTGGGCGTTGTGGTTGCGCTTCCACCAGGCGATGCTGATGCCGGCGAGGCAGTTCCCGGTGAGGACCTGCGCGAACCGGTTGGACGCCGGCCCGGACATGATCCGGTAGTGGCCCGAGTCGTGCCCCATCCACCCGCTCTGAATCCAGAGGAAACCCATCATCCCGCCGCAGAGGAGGTGGACCCACGCGCTCTCCGACGCCAGCACGCCGAGCACGCTGGCGCCGAACAGCACCGCGATGAAGCACATGGAGACGAGCGTAATGTGGCCCTTCCGGTCGAACAGGCCCATCCTGGAGAACTCGGACGCGAGGCGGCGGTAGTCCCGGGACACCTCGGACACGGCGTAGCCCTCGAGGCGGCGGCCGGTGTCGAAGCGGCCGAGGCGGCCCCAGGCGGTGCCGCCGGCCGGGTGGTAGGCGATGAAGGCGTCGGTGGCGTCCTGGCCGGCGAGGCTGCGGAGCGGGAGGTCGCCGCCCGGGTGGTCCTTGACCCACTCGGAGACGTCGTAGATCTTGCCCTGGATGGAGATCCAGAGGTCGCCGGGCTTGTTGTGGCGCGCCAGCTCTTCGGCCGTGACGGAGCCGCGAGCGGAGTCCGCCATTGGAAGACGGTGGCGCCGGCCTCTTTTCTCTCTCTACGCCCTACTTTCTCTCTCTATCTCTACCCTTTTTCTGTGGTTGAGGGAGAGAGAGGGAGGATACGTCGGGGGAAAGGAGGGGTTTTTAATTTGGGTGCGTGCGGGTGTGCGGGGGAGATGCTACTTCTGCATCGAGGTTCTGCATTAAGGTTCTTGATCGGGGTGATTAAGGAGTAATTAATTCACGCCTTATTGGCTAAGAAAACAAGCAAGCACTTAACGTGCGAAAATATCTTTGCATTTGGGGCCTGCTTGGGATATGATTGCCATCGAGGAAGAGGTTATCGAGAGAAAGTCCCGATCCTATTGCACCTGCCAATTAAGTCACGAACTTTTCGATTTTGTCAATTGAGTCCTGAACCTATTTGCAATTTGCTGATTAAGTCAGAGAACAACTGATGTGGGCATGGACCGTTCCGCTTTACGACATCGGCCGTCCAGTGAGATCAGAACTTGGCTAGATGAACCCAATTGGAGAAGGAGTATTTTTTTTTTTTTTTTTTTGTGCGTGGGTTGAGGGATCACGAACTTTTTGATTTTGTCGGTGAGTCCGAAACCTATTTACTGATTAAGTCGATGTGGGCATGGACCGTTCCGCTTTACGACATCGGCCGTCCAGTGAGATCAAAACTTGGCTAGATGAACCCAATTGGAGAAGGAGTATTTTTTATTTGTGTGCGTGGGTTGAGGGATCACGAATTTTTCGATTTTGTCAATTGAGTCCTGAACCTATTTGCAATTTGCTGATTAATTCAGAGAACAACTGACGTGGGCATCGACCGTTCTGCTTGACGACATCGGCCGTCCAGTGAGATCAAAACTTGGCTAGATGAACCCAATTGGAGAAGGAGTATTTTTTATTTGTGTGCGTGGGTTGAGGGATGCCGTGAGCAGTGAGGTCACTGTTCATAGTCAGGTCACACTTAATAGCTAAGAAAGCATGCGGATGACCTGCAAAAATATCTTTGCTTTTGGGGACTATTTGGATATGTTTGGAAGGAAGCGGAGGGAAGAGTTGTCCAAAAAGTCATAAACTTATTATATCTTGTCAATTTAGTCATAAGCCTTTCGATTTAGCCAATTGGGTTTGAAACCTTTTCACATTTTGTCCATTTGGTCAATTTTCGTATGAAATCGCTAATATGGACACCATCGTATTGCATGGTATCACTAGTCAAAAAATTTCATTTGTGTGCACAGTGTGGGGGGATGTTACTGCATCAGGTTGTTGATCAAGTGATTTAAGAGTAATTAATTCAAAAACTTAGGAGCTAAGAAAGCAAGCCCTTGACTTGCAAAAATATCTTTGCATTTAGGGCCTAATTGGGACATGATTGCAATAGGGGAATATAATTCAAAAAGCCCTAATCTTATTGCACTTTAAATATTTCAATTTTGTCAATTAAATCATAAATAGTTTTTATTTTACTAATTGAGTCAAAGTGGTTAATTTTCGCTGGAAATTACTGATATGTATGTTGGTAGTGCCACGTAAAATAATTAGGTCTAACGTTGACCATTTCTTTAGAATTTTTTTAAAAATAAAACTTTCATAATTTTTTTTTTCTACCAAGTCTAGCAAGAGTCACCAGTAATAGGCTAGGGGTGACAGCCCTTATTGGGCTTGAACGGAAAAAAAAAATGAAAAAGAAAGAAATAGAAAAAAATAGACATAACAAATTAAAAAATTATTAAAATTGTTTACGTCAGCACCAATCGTATAACACATAATGGGTAGCGTTTATGTCAACGATTTTCGACTAAAATTGGCCCAATTGACTCAATCAAGGTTTATGACTCAATTGATAAAATTAAAATGTATAGTATTGAATCGGTACAAGTGCAATGGGTTAAAAAAATGTTGGTAATTTTTATAGGGAAACGCTTTCCCTAAAAAATTGAATGAAAGAAATCATTTTCCTTGGAATTGATTTCGATAAAATATTTTTTTTTAAGGATAAATACACTTGAAGTCCCAAAATTTATCGTGAAAATACGATTAAATCCCAAAATTTATCAAATTAGTGCAATTAAGTTTTTCGTTAATACCGTTGATTTATCTAATGAAAAAACTAAAGTGACATTTTTATTATTTTCTTCTTCAAATGTTATTTAAAAAAAAGGAAAAAAAGAAGAAGAAGAAAGAATGGTAGGGGCCTCGTGGGTGGGTGGGTTCACCGCCACCGCTGCTATTTTCTTTCTAGTTTTTTAAACTTAAATTTTAGCTTTTTTATTTTTAATCTAATTTAAAAAGATTTGAAGAAGAAAATAATAATAAAAATTCACGTAAGAGAGAGAAAATAAATTTAAAAAATGACACATTAGCATTAACATCAGTATTTTCCGCTAGCGAAATTAATAGTGTTAATAAAATGATTTGATTGCATTTAATGAAAGTTTAAGAATTCAATTGCACTTTCATAATAAGTTTAAAATTTTAGTTCACCTACCCCTTTTTTTATCAAAATTTTTTTAGTAAAACAAATTCACCGTTCTTAAACTTCATGAATGTGTAAACTCAATGCTATTTTCCAAAAAGAAGAGAGTGGGGTGAGTATAAGTTATGAAAATTCGAGGAGTTGGAAAAAAAGAAAAGAAAACGAGGATCAAATCTTGAACATGAAAACATATGAAGAGAATCAAAAGCTTAATGGAAAAATCTATTCATTTGGTATAGCGGTGGTGGACTGAAGGCTTGTCTTATTGTAGTTGTGAAGTGTCGTGACGTATGTGTTTGGTAATGCATGTTTTGAAGCTACAACATTCAAAAGTTGGGTTTAACGGCTCTTTAGAACCCGCCGAAAGCGGCTCTAGCTGTAATTGACCCGTTGTTGTAAAGTATCTGTCAAGAAAAATGTAACACCCGTTTCGCAATCGAGATTTTATTGCAAATAAGTTGTACCAGACAAACACTCCATCAAAGTCATAGCACCATATTTAGAAAAAACTTATTTTACGGTTGCTAAGTCGGATTTTGAATTTTTTGTTAGTTTGTAATGACATCAATCTTCACAAAGAAAAATCACAACTATTTTACGTAAATCAAACAATATTTGAGGGATAATTTTAATGATGTTTTATTATTATCATTTTTGTATGATGGAATAGAAGGTAAATAAAATAAAATGAAATGGAACAAGGATTCCAATCTCTCCGTTTGATTCGTTGTGTGAATGGGATGGAATGTTGATTAATTTTGTTTGGTTACGAGAAAGCAAATTGCGAGACTTGAATTGAATAAGAATTTTTCAATGATCGTGTAACTTATGATTTACACTATATTTTCATCTAATTAAAATAAAATTACTATTATAATCATGCATATGATCGATTTACAAGATGATCTACGAAATGTTCTTCTTAGATCAATAATTGACAAAATGCGAACGGGAATGATAACTACGTATTGCAGCATGAAAAACAGATTGATTTACATTGACGAATGCAATGTTTTTAATACATTTCATGACATATAATTGTGCATCATGAAGATTACTACTCGAGTTCTTTTAGGTTTAAAAACATGTTAACAAATGTTTTACAAATGTGTTTTATATTTGGTCAATGATTGGTTTTTCGAATAATTATCTTTATGAAAGATAGTATATACTCTGCCAACAAGTTTTGGCCATCCCTTCCGACCGGATGAGAGTCGACCCATGGATAGAAGATGTATGGTCCGCTTTTCAAAGACTGGAAAACAATAAACAATAACAACAACAATAAAAATAATAATGGCGATGACGGTAACGACGACCAGGATGCATGTATGTTGCTAATTAAATTAGTTGATAGGAAGCTCGAAAGTGTAATCCTTCTTCAGGCCATTTGGGACCTCCGGACTTGGATAATGTTTTGGGGCAGCAGGACAAGGACAAGGACAACGGACATGGCATCTTCCAGCCAGGCCTGGAAGTGAGTGCGGCACGATGATTCACGCGAGAAAAAAAGGAAAAGGAAATGGCTATTTTGAAATCCAGTGGCTGGCGAAATCAGTGGTCAGATTTTCAGGAATTGCAATTTTTTTCAAATGACTTCCAATTTAAATCCTTTCCGGCCGCGATTTACTTGATAGAGAGAATCGCGAATATCACATCGTACGTTCAAGAAGACTAATTACGCGTTTCGGCTCTGCCTTGTCGGCTGGCGAGAGCCAGGCAAGCACCACTGGCCTTCGTTAGTGCCCAGGCCACAATTTGGGGTAAAAAAAAGTAATAAAAAACTCGAAAAAAATTAAAATGTTATCTACATTAGCGCCGATCTTATCACGTCAGGTGGTTAATAACCATGTAAGTAATTTCTTGTCAAAATTAAATAAATTGACTTAATTGGCACAACTATAAAATGTTTATATATAAATTGATCTAATTAAAATGTTTAAGGTTTAGAATTAAATTGAAACCAATACAATAAATTTGAAATTTTTTCGTACTTTTCTTTAAAAAATATCAAATTTATAAAATTATGCTGAATTTACTCTAAATTAATTTGACAGGAAATATGATTATTAGCATAAAACTCGTTAAATATCTACCGTCTCAGTAATAATTGTCTAGTCAACAAATGAAAAGATCAGCACTTATTACTCTACCCATGGTCCCCGAATCTTCGCACCCCACGTTCATCATTTCCCTCCATGTCCGGATCTTCTCGTCCCCACCAAAGAAAATTATTGAAATAGTCGAGCCCCACGTCAACCTAACTCGAAATTTTCTTTGGTATAAAAAGGACTAAAGTGAAGTACACAAATTCAACATTGAAAAGTTTCTATTCTTATTTTATCGCCTAATAAAATATGAAACAAATCTATATGAGATGATGAAAAGAAATTAATATTTAAGTACTTGTCAATTTCAAAATTAGAAAGCGGGGCCATTTCCTTTTGAAACAAAACGGAGGGGTGCTTCCAATAGCTGGGCGCGTACGGTTCCATCATTCGACCGTTCCTTTCTTACTTTCTAATTTGAGATATATAGCATGACATGATTAGCATTTGGTAGGTGTAGGGTCGTATGATGTGGTCCCTCCAATCGATCCCGAGGGCCATGTGTGCAGTCTACTTCAATCGCTAGCAACCATGTATTGCTCCACGTCTGTGGATTATGCGGCCAAGCTTTGTGGGCGACAGTCGTACCAGAATAATAAAATTTATCTTTTATTATTCAATAACATTTTTTTTATTGTTCCCCTCCCCCTTCCTTTTTTTTTTTTTATTAAGCAAACCGACATTTGATCTCTAAACTTTTAATTTGATCAATACCGTCCATGAAATTTAACTCGGTATATAATGTCATCCAATAACTTTTAAGTTTGTGTTTGATAACGTTTACGTTCAAAATTGTTTTGGGAACAAAAAATAAAAACTATTTCTATTAAACGATTTTCAACAAAAACGTGTTTGGTAAACTTATATAATTTATGTTTCCTATAATAGAAAAAAAAAACACGTTTGGTAAAATTTGTATAATTTTTTTTTTTAATTTTTTAATATTTTTAATTTTTTTGTTTTTTTTTTTTTTTTCTTCCTTTTTTACGGCGGTTTCGCCTTGGCTGGGTGAGCTCGAGCTCGCCTGGGATCACGAGGCCAAGCTCGAGCTCGCCTAGCATTGTCGGTGGCTGGGCAAGCTTGGCCTCGCCAGGGGCCAGCGACACTCTGGCGAGGTCGCCGGCCCTCGACAGCCGGTTGTCGGCCATGGCGAGGCGGTGATCGACCAAAAAAAAAAGAAGAAGAAAATGAGAAAAAAAAAAAAGTGTTTCCGAAAGTGTTTTTCGGGAACAAAAAAAACAAGTTTTTTCTACTTCTTGTTTTTGTCAAATGCTTCTAACAAAAGTGTAAACAAACGTATTTGCTCTTTTTTTTTCTCATAACAAAAAACAAAAATTTGTGTTTAGGGAATAGAAACATATTTAAACAAACAAAATTAATGTGTTCATTGTAATTCTTAAACTTTTGATACATGTTTAAACTAATAATGTTTAATATTTTCCTTAAACACAAAAATTAATGGAAGGATAATATTGTAAGGACTAATTTAAATATTTACCAAAGTTTAAGAATCACGTTGGATAAATTAGAAATTCTTGGATGATATTATATATTAGTTTAAAGTTTAGAGATCACATTGCATATTGAGTCAAAATTTAAGATCTTTTATGTAATTATCCTTTTTAAATTAAGGGAAGAGACGTCAAGGCATTGCACGCTCCCACGAACTTTGGGTGCGACCCGGTTCAATTTAGTAGGCACGCGTTTCCTGTTTCGATGGATCTTGATTTTGAACGGTAGTTCTCCCCAAGTTGGGAACGTTAGGTGCAAAACCAGATTCATTTTTTTAAAAAGAAATCGAAGCATTATTTTATAATTGGTTAATAGGGCAGTGGATGGGCCATCCCCGGTTTGCTTCCACGGAATCAAAATGAAATTGGCACCGTCCATGTATTTTTCATGCGACCCAAAGAGAGTATAGGCCGTTTATTTTGGTGCGTGAGTTTAGAATATGCCGAACCACCGCATGGTATATTCTTAACAAAATATCTTACTTTCTTTAATAGTTGATTCTCATCTTTTTAATTTTTATTTTTTTTATATGCTTGAGTTCATATGTGAATCTCAATTTGGGTCCTTCTTAGCTAGGTACATGAAGACTAGCCAAAGCTGTGTTATGAGCTTTCTAAATTTTTTTATCGAGTTATTGATGGCGGATTTGCCGGGTATATGTGATCTCCCTTCAGGATGATATGACGTTTTTGCAAATCGGTGTCGAATATCATGAGTTGTGAGGGCGATGTTTTTGGATTATGATGCATCGATTCATCTCTTTTAGGGTTTAATCGGTGCTTGTCACGAGATTAGATCAATTTGAAAGAAGCTTTCCATGACTTTCATGTGATTTTCGATTGACAATACTTTTAACTTTTTATTTTTTTTATGATTACTGTGAATGCGACAAAATGCCTCGAAAACATAAGATGCTCAAATGAAAAAAGGGCATGATACCACAAGTAGCTAGTCAATCTAGCATCTTTCGTGATTGCTTTCCACTACTCTATGTTGATACTGAGGGTGGGAGAAAATTATATGTTATATTATATGAGAGCCATGTCAGGTTACATGAAAAAATAAAATCAATAATAATTTTATTAACTCGAAAGACTAATAATAAGCATATCGTATAAAAGAATCAGAGAACTATTATCTCGGTGATATTGTGCGAGCCTCCCCCGATATCATTACTATATGTTGGGAGAATTTCAAAGTACCTCCCGATCGAATGCATTTTTTTTATAGAGTCTCCAAAGCGACACTTATCTCAAACAGTCTCCAAATTAAATTATCGTGTCCAAAATGAAAAGCACCTCTCGGTGATCAGGTGCCGATCATGTGCGGCTTTCTTATGGCGGGACATGGGCATTTTTATCCCAAAAATACATTTCTCCCCAATTAAACCCCACAAACAAAACCCTATTCCTCTAAATGGGGGGTCAATCTCATGCTCTGCAAGGCAATTTTCTGCCATGGTTAGCAAAATAACTTGTTTCCCCTACTTGCTAGCAAATGCACATCAAATATAGATTCCTCAACATCTTCCTATCGTGTGCGCAAGATTACGCGATACGCAATGTGGATGCGAACGAAGCGCGAAATAGGAGCACAACCGGAACAACGTGCACAACAATGACATGAATGTTGCCAATTAAATTGCCCAATCTTTGAATTTGTTATGACTTTCGATTTCCAAATGAATGAAAAGATCGAATGGCCCATGTCACGCCCGAATTTCATTTTTTTTTTCTCTGGGCTGGGTGGGTCGTGCTCCTGGCGTTCTTGGGGGCCCGGTCCAATGAATGAGGGCCCATTTGGCCCATCATTATAATTGTTGCTATTCCAAGTTATATTTATGTACAAATTACGCTCATAATCAATGAAACCCTATGCTAAATTCGAATTTAGTTGAATATAAGGGCAATTAGAGCATTCGACCTTAAATTTTGGAGCTATAAGACGGCTATGAAAGCTCCACGTGGGATGCTGGAGCATGGTTTGGAATTCACTTGGTGAGTTCCCCCAAAAAAATTCAAACTCGACTGATTTATATCACTAGAAAATTAAATTTCTTCTAAAGCGCGCTGAGTTTTTTTTTTTTTTTTTTTGGTCGGAGTAAAGCGTGCCGAGTTATCTAAGTATTCATATGATCTATATTTAAACAAAATAAAATTGTTATCAATCGTTTTCGATTTCTTATACGTTTAAGTGGGATAAATTCAAATCTCCTTTTGAAATTCGACTCGGGTTCTGATTTTTTTTTTTGGGACAAATTGAATTTAGAGTTGATCCGAAAGGTGCTCTTGCGTTTTCTCAAGGATGGCGATGAAATGAATAGATTAGGCAAAGACCAACGCAAACTTATATTTATAGTCAGAATAAAAGCTCACGATGTGTATTTCATTCGTGCCAATTTCTTTTGCTTCCTTTGCTTGACATAAATAAATAACAATATGAGATGATGCATGGGACAGGACATTTTGATCTGTGCAATATTCTCTTTGAATTTTTATTCTTACGTGCAATTAGATCGTTGAATTGCATATTTATTTATTCCAATTAGTCTTTTTATAAACATACTTGATGAAAACGCTCACATGACCTTAAGAGCCATGTCGACTCTTATGTGGCATGCCGCATGGCAGATTGCCCTTTATCATCAGCACCCTGCATTCATCAGCAAGTCCGTTTTGGAAAAGAAAACAGGCTGCGAACAGTTTCAACTTGAACGAGAAAGAGCCGAATCTTGTCGTGGTGTGGGCTAGCAGCACATCAAGGGTCGCTACTTTGGCCACAAAAACGAGGGACGTTGGCAAACCCTTACTGACAAATTTAGAGCGATGATCCTTATTGATAGGTCTATAACAAGGGACCCTTGATATTATAGATCTAGTCAGAAGGTTACCACCCTCTCCTAGATTTTTCTTAGATCCAAATGAGTTATGATCCTCGATGGATGAACGGTAAGGGTTAGTGCCCTCGCTTGCTGACGGCAAGGCTCATAAGGGCCATGGCCTTTCCCAATGTGTGTGAATGCGCGTGAGTGTGTCTAGAGTGAGAGTTGGTGGCCACCACCTAGCCATTAACGAGGGCCATTGGACTAATGCCCTGTGACTAGATGGCACTGCCACTACCCTCGCCGCCAGCCCCACCATGAAGTTGAAGACCGAGGCAAATTTCTTATTATCAGCACTTTCTTTTGTTGCAAATTTTTCACTTCAACAGTTTTTGAATTTTTTAATGGCCACATAGGCGCCACATGGCATGCCAAGTAAGAGCCAACATGGCACTCATTAAATACTTTAACAGTAAGTTCAATTTCAACAAAACACAATACATGGTTTAAGGACCTAAAAAAAAAAAAAAAGTTTGAGGATGACATTTTACCGATTGAAAAGGTTAAAGGACCTTGTCGATCATCATCCCTAAATATATCAGGAGTCATGTTAAGGGGTCATGTCAAGAGTTTTCTCGAGCATTTATCAAATATACTTAGTATGAAAATGACACACACTATTGTGCTTGCAAAATATGAAAAAAATTATAATAACAAATTAATTTTCCTCGACGATTTAAATAACTATTTCGGCCATGATTTATTGATAGAATCATATTTGTCTTTTTAGCTAGCATGGATATTTTGCAGGAAAGTTGAAGGTTGCTTTATTGAGTGCGGACATCAGAGTGTCAAAACTCTTGAGGAAGGACATTTAAGTCTAAAAGTTTGGAAAGTGACACTTAAGTATCAAAATCGGAGCAAAATTGATCACTTAAGTGCCAATTCGGCCAAAATGCTAATGTAGTGATTTTCCGGCGAGGTAAACGCAAAACGACATTATTTTGCACGTTGACGTGGCTAAACAAAAGCAAAAACGACGTAGTTTTGTTTTCTGACGTGGTATATAATTAATAACAAAATAATTAAATTAAATTATAAAAATAAATAATAGTTATTTAAATTAAAAAAAAAGTGGGGGAGAGGAGGCAGCGGTTGAGGGCGAGCCTTGGCTAGGGGCGGCGACCGGGCGATGCTCCCCCTACCATCACCGGCCCTTCCCCTGGTGACGGTAGGGAGGCGGCGGCGACGAGGGGTCAGCCCTTGCCACTGCCTCCTCTCCCCACTTTTTCTAAAATATATTTTTTTAAAATTAAATAATAATAATATATTTATTTTTATAATTAAATTAAATTAATTTTTATATTAAAATTTGAATATGCTAGAAAACGACGTCGTTTTGCCTTTTTTTTTTTTGTTGAGTCGATACTTTGGTGAGCCACGTAGACGAAAAAATAATAAAAAATTCCACGTGGGATTTCAATGAGGTTGTTCTGGAAATTCAAGACTTCGGTGTCCCACTTTTTAAAAAAAAAAAAGTGACACTTAAATGTCACTTTCCAATTTTTTGAGACTTTGCTGTACATTACGCCTTGCTTTATTTTAGAGAGAGACAATCTCAATTTCAAGATCATTGTTACAATGTCATTAAATTGATTCTTCTTTTGCTCTAGCGAAAGCAAAGGACATTCGCAACAAAAATGAAAAATGATATTAAAAATGCCAAAAGTTATATATGATACTTACTTTTGCGTCAAAAGTCTATTTTATCATTTAAATACTACTTAGAAAAAATCATTTGAGTGTCATATAATCATAAATCTGACGAGCCATTTTTTATTAATTTCTTTGTCAGCATATATGGCCCAATCCGACATCGTCCACGTGATTTGTCCCAAAATATAAACCGTAAATCACAATTTGCAAGGAAATTCCCAATTAAAAACCCTGAACCACAACCCCAGATCAAAATCTTTTCGATATGGCCCCAATGTAGATGGATAGATGTTACAGTTGGTAATGAACGGGCTTGAGAACAAAGTATTACCTTTTCAGACCTTTTCGATCCCCCTCGGGCCGGCGCGAAACTGAGGGCGAAGAATAACCTGGTCGATGAAGCAAATCCTAGTCACGATCGGTAATCAAGTTGGAAAAAGAAGCACTTGGAAGAAGTGTGGATGACGGAGATCGAAGCCAGCAAGGGAGTAATGAACAAGCTTCAGACACTTCACATTCCATGGCCAAGAAGAGGGCAGAACGGAAGATTTAGGGTGGTGGATATGGCCTTGAAGATGCGATTTTAGGTCACAAACGACAATCAAACTAGACAGCTGATGTCCTAGAGCCGTCGGCGATTGGCGATGGTGATTGGCGTTGGTGAAGAAGGAACGAGTAAACGCAAAGCACCTTGCCTATCTCTAATCAGAAAAATAAAACACAATAGAGGCACGGTCAGCGAGACTCGAAGGCGATGAATGGCTCGATCGGCGATGGCTATGATGTTCAAACAGTGATGGAGAAGGATGACCAATGGTGCATATTTTGGGGCTTTTTTATCGTGGTTCTCTCAGTCGTGAATCTTGTGACTCCGGTAATCCGTGATAGATAGCAAGCAACGATGATGGATACTAATGTGAAATCTCAAATGAAGGGGCCGACCCAATTGGCGGTGAAGTTGTTGGGAGACGATGGTCTCCTTCAGGGCTTGAAGGGTGCCATAGGCGTCGTAGAAGTTGGGGTTCTTGAAGGAGATGGATGGGTTTATGGCGACGACATTCTAGCCAAACTCATTGAGGCGGTGGAGGAGGTGACGGTGCTAGGTGTGGCGGGTGGTGGCTCCATTGGTGGCAATGGAGGATATGGTGAACAATGACAACACGTGTGAAAAGAATTTTGGAGGAACAACGTAATATTACATAATTTTCTATTCGCAAGAGCTGATTTTTTTTTAAATGTCACATCAGATAAAAATTTTAATTATAAAAATCATGTATTTTTTATGATTAAAATTTCTCGTTAGAGACATTTATGTGATTGTTTTTTCCGATTTGGTATTTAACCGAGTCGGCGAAAAATTTTAATATTAAAATAAGTATCGTACATAATTTTTAACATTTAGAAATCCTTCTCTTGCAATCAAAATATGAATTATTATCCAAATTTTAATATAAAAAATCATATGCGAATTCGTATATCGTGAAAATTTCACAACTTACGTGGTAGGAAGATGTTAAATACATCTTTTTTAAAATTTAGATCAAGTGAAAAAGCTTTTTTTTTTTTTTTTTACAAAAAAAGAAGGGTAAAAAAAAGTGTATTTAGATATTCTCCCGGTCTGTTATATTGTACTTGAAGTGGAAGCATATATTACCTTTCAGCAAAAGAGGAACCCAATTCCCATCCTCGGACAACACCCAGGTTGGATTTTGCGGCATCGGAGCACAAGCCAGCAACAACAATTGTCGCCAAAGTTTGAAACTTTACGAGCGAGAACGAGAAGCCGCCTCTCCCCTCGTTGGGTCCTTGGTCGATCGGTTCTTCCGGCCTCGTCGGAACCCACGAGCCGTTTAAGCTGGTGATCTGCGGACCTCAATAATGGCGGAGAAACCCCAGCCCGTCAAGGTCCTGTACTGCGCCGCCTGCTCGCTGCCCGCCGAGTACTGCGAATTCGGCCCCGATTTCGAGAAATGCAAGCCCTGGCTCGTCAGGAACGCCCCCGAGCTCTACCCAGATCTTCTCAAAGGTGGGAAATTTTTGTTGACCCTTTTCTTTTCTTTCTTTTTTAGAGATTTTGGGTCGTGTTTATGATCTTGGGTTCTGGGGTTGTGGGTTTTTTTGGGGATTGTTCACGTCCTTCGTGGGTTTCTTCTTTGGTACGAGCTGGGGAACGTGGGATGTTTCGATGGTGATGTGGGTTTTTTTCAGTTTTTTTTTTTAATTTTTGGCTTTTGTGTGATGGTGGTGATTGATGTGCAGAGGCTAATGAGAAGGAGGAGGCTGATAAGGTGTCTGAGCAGCTCCAGTCGGTCGGAATCTCCTATGGCGGCGGCAGAGATGGTGCCGCCACTTCCACCGCCCCTACCGGTGAGCTTTTTCTCTTCTTTTCAGATAATTCTTCTGAGGGGAAGAAAAGGTTTGAGGGTTATCATCTCTAAGCATTATTGGACGGATTGGTTTTGAAGGGGCCTAGTAGAGGAACATAAAGCTTGTGGCTAGCTTGGCTGTTTATTGGATTGATTTGCAAAGTCTATTCAAATATGGATGGAAAAACTAATGACTCAATTCGCTCGAAAATATGATTAGTATGTCTGTAAATCTTAAAACCGTGAGCAGGCTTTGTGAAATCCTGGTTTATTACGGTCCGTAGATTGCTTTTCTTCAGTAGAATGCAGAGTCTATTTTGGAGGAGCGAACTCATTGAACAATGACAGTACTGTGGTTATGACTTGCGAGATGAATTCCATCTCTAGGTGGCAGCATCTTTCTCTTTCAATGAGTGTCATTATTTTAATATGCGTATGTTTTTTGGTCGGATAGAGTAAATTTGCTAAACTTCATCATATCTTTCCCACTTCAGGGAATTCTTCTTCGAATAAGCCAGAAGATGTGAAACGTCTCCCTGGCGGAAAAGTTAAGAAGAAGGTAAGACACTGAATATGGATCTCGGTGCATTGAACCTTAGTCATGGTGGAGTCATTTATCTTGGTGATTTTTCCTGAGTAATTTTGCCTAGTTGTTTCAAAGTGAGTCCTTCAGAAATTTTCTTAGAGATGCAACATGTATCTGTATTAGATTCTTGTAATTCCTTTTAAAGGACGGTTTATTCTTTTTCCTGATTAGACACATCTACCAGTTTGATTGACATCTTTGTATCTTTTATTGTTGTTCTGTTTGCTATAAAGTTTTGATCTTGTGAGCAGCAACTTGTGATACTTCTTGCAAACTAGGGATGGCATGGGTTTGCTATCAGTTGTGATTCGCCCATTGCTCTCATGTCTTGAGTTACTATCCTCATCTTTCTTTCTCACGGAGGAGACCTGATTTTATAGTGTGCTTGGTGCATTGTATCTATGTACGAGCATGCATGCATGTGTGTATTTTTGGCCATTGATTGTATACCATATATGAGGTTCAGTACAAATATAGAATAACAAATCTCGGATGGCCCGCCCTTTAATCTAAAATATATTTCTCGTGCCTTAATTGCTTGCTGGTATTGATCAGTCATACTGTTCTCTTATCTCTTATTTGTGGACTCTAGTAATGATGTGCATTAGTAATAACATTGACATTATGTAGGACAAGCAAGAAGTTGTGATCGAAAAGGTCATACGTAATAAGCGCAAATGTATCACTGTTGTCAAGGGACTTGAACTATTTGGTGAGTAATATGCTTTTCCTTCTTCTACATTCATTGTTGGTGGCTGATGATTCATCATTTAGGTTGAGTTTGTCAGTCAATTTACTGTGTGTTTCATCTCAGGCATTAAACTGAGTGATGCTTCGAAAAAGTTAGGAAAGAAGTTTGCAACTGGAGCATCAGTTGTTAAGGTAAGTGAAATTGCATGAATTGGCACTTTGATGCTTCTATTAATTCTCTGAAGGACTTACTAATCAGTGGTCATTTTAGGGACCGACTGACAAGGAGCAAATTGATGTTCAAGGAGACATATCCCTTGATATTGTGGAGTTTCTCACAGAAACCTGGCCTGATGTAATTCTCTTCGACTATTATCTTTGTTATGTACCGTCGCTCCCCCACTCCCCCCCTGCCGCCTCCTCTCTATCTGGTCAAAGCCACAGCTTCAAGCTATTTCAGAGGAATACAGTTATTTTTTGCCGCTTCAAGCTATTTCAGAGGAATACAGTTATTTTTTGCCTTTTGTCCCTCTTTTCTGGAATCAACGAAAGCATGATATCATGAACATAAAGGTCAGGAATGATCATCAAACTAATGGCTGGTGTTTAGAGAGTTTTATTTTGCTTAAGCCGCTCCTGGTTCTGTTAATTTGAGAGCCATGAGAGAGGTAGATTGAATTGCTGGTGATACTCCTGGTTATTTGAGCTAGCTAAATCAGCCTGTCTGCTCTTAGCTTCACGATTTGCAACTTATATACCTCCACTGGTTTTGTTGATCTCTTGATTATGAAAGCAAACTGGCTGTATGTCTTTATTACATGCTTGTCACATGGCGATGACATTTGCCTTTTGCCACAATATTTGCCTTTTGCCACCTTCCAACAATCCATGAAGCTTTGATTATGCATATTAGCTTACAACTGATATTGGCCCTGTTTTTCTGTGAAATATAGGTGCCTGAGGCTGCTATATACTTCATTGAAGATGGAAAGAAGGTCCCAGTGGTTTGAGTTGAGGTTGTTCTCCGAAGCGATCCGGTTGGTTTTGTGATATGAACACAAGCCGGAGAACCGCTGTGCTTGTGATTGGAGCATCTATGATGAGCGGCCAAAGCTAATTTTAAGGAAGAACTCTGTGCTGGAGATGTTGAATATTTATGGTTGTCGATTCTCCGGCGGCATTTGAACACGTCATACTTATATATGAAAAGCATGAGTTTCTTATTTTACCTTTAATGCGCCATATGATCTTGCGTTGGTACTCACTACTCAGCTGAGTTATTGAAGGGACATTTTTGTTTCCCACGCTCGAGGAGTTGAGCTGTTCTCTGCTGGTTCTTGGTGAAGTCCGAGATCCGATTCGTGGGTACTGTACAAAAATTGCAGATCATCATCCTGTTATCTCGTGCTTTGCCTCGATATTTCTTAACATATGGACTTGCTAGTTAGTAGCATCGACTTGGCTGAGTATGTAACATGATGGCACATCATAAAATTGATGTCTCTGTGCTCTGCATAGTTAGGAGAACAGACTGGGCTATGGACCAGCCGATCTATGTGAGCAGTTACAGCGTCGTTATTCAATACTATAGCATGATCTGTGTTAGATTATAGTGTGTCCTAGGCAATTTGGGAATGAAATGCAGATGGCTTGGTTGATGCCAATCCGGGCCAATAATTGTGGTTGATCTTGTTCTGTCCGTCTGTTGTGGGGGAATTTCAGCTGCTCTTACTGACCAAAAACCTTATGAATATCTCTCGATATGGCTAGTAATCTAGTGCTTGTTGGTTTCATAATCGAGATCACAACACTCTTAATCGATACGGTAGCAAAAAAATCCTTCACCCGCCTCGAAGCTCGTCAGCCCTTTCCGCTAGCATGCACGCTATGCTCGATTATTGAAGATTGATCATGGATTGACATGCCATATGAAGTGTGGATCATCTAAGCATCCGACGATCTGATACAATGAAGTGTCAGAGGCTTATAATGAATTTGAATGAACTACATTCAACTGTCCAACGAATTAGCAGATAGTTGTCCTTGCAATATAGGGAAAAAGTCACAAAAATCCAAAATCATGTCCATTTTGATATCATTTACTGTTAATTATTTTTCGTGACATCAAAAATCTCAAATCATGCCTATTGTTTTATGTGACATATTTACTTTACATCGATATTTGATCAGAATATTTCAGTCAAATCACGTGGGCGTCATGTCGATAATAATGTTTTTCGATGTCAATGTAGATAGATTTTTAATGATTTATGTTACATCGATACAAGTTTGTGATTTTTAGTGATAAGTGCGTTACAATAAGTATAATTTGTGATTAGTGGTGGTTTTTACCGAGCAATTCATTGATGAGCTGATGGAAGGAGTAAAAGAGAAGCTCTCGGGTTTTCAAGCCCATCCGACATGATCGGGCTCGACCCGATGGTACTGTCCCGGGTCGGGCCCCCGACTCTGGAAAAAGACAAAAATCAGGGATAAAAAAACATAAAAATATCAGATAAACCGAATATACCCCTCTCCTCTCCGAGGGATTCTTCTTCCTCCTCCTCCTTTCTTCCTTCCTCTCGAGTTCACTGAAATCCTTGACGCTTGGCAAGAACCCCTCTACGGCATAAGATCCATCGCCATTTCGAAAGGCGGTCGCTTTCTCTATAGACTCGCTTCTCCAGCTCGAGGTGATCAATCTTTCTTGCTCAAGCTTCAGTCTTGGCCGTCTTTATGCTTTTTTCTTTTCTTTTCTTTTGATTAAACTTGATGTTCGAGAGCGTTTTCGTGCTTGCTGGTATAGTCTCGGAGGAGGGTTGAAAGTTCGGCGTTGGTTTTGATTCGTATGTTGGGGTTCTGGGTTGTCGCGTTTATTATCTGAAATGGCGACTTCTTCGATTCGCCTGGTGTTGTCGAGCTGATTATCCGGTGTGAGTACAGGGTTAGTGTTAGCCCACTTCAAGGTGTGCGCGCTTCTTTTGTTGTTTGGTCTTTTGGGTTTCTTTGATTGATGGAAGATCCAAATTTGCTGGGGTGAGAATCATGTGGGTGGAGATGCTTGAGCCAGGCTAATCACTGCTCATTGGAGTCGTGTGATTATGGTATGTGATGATTACTTATTCTTTGTGGGCATTGTGTAAATGTAGACGCGGTTCTGACACTAGAGCTCGCTTTTCTGAGAGTGCATCTGAGATGCTGCTTGGAATTGACTTTCTCGTGCATTTTGAAATTAGCTGGTTTGAATTTCCTGGACCAGAACTACTTATTTATTCAGCTGTTTGAGTCGGAAGCTAGATTTCATGGCGCATGTGGCAATATTTTGCGGGTTTTGGTGAACTGCAAGTACTGTGGCTTATTTTCTTGCTATCTGTGTCCTAAAGTTTCAGGTACATGTGCTTGGTAGTGGGAGGAAAATAAGACCAATATGGCTCATCTAGTTTCTTCAATGTCATGCTCCTTGAAGATCTCCGCCACTAATAAAGCTTTCCCTCAAAGATCAAGTCACGGTCCAACTGCATTTCCTTCTTCTTGGGCTTTACAAAGTTCAAGAATTCCATACGAGAGTCTTGTTTCTCGACGAGAGAAACACCAGAGAAACTTTATTGTTCAAGCGACAGTGCCTCTGAACCAACAGGTACCTACTCAAGCTGACTCTAGCTCTTACCAGCACTCTAATGGTTCAACCAAGATGCAGCGAGTCATGATTATTGGTGGAGATGGTTACTGCGGCTGGGCCACAGCACTTCATTTATCCAGCAAAGGATATCAAGTTGCCATTGTGGATAGCCTTGTCCGTCGGCTGTTTGACCACCAACTTGGTCTTGATTCCTTGACTCCTATTGCCTCAATCCACAACCGTCTCCGGCGCTGGAAATCAATCACTGGGAAAAATATTGAGCTTTACATTGGCGACATATGTGACTTTGAGTTCTTAGCGGAATCCTTCAATTCATTTGAGCCTGATGCTGTTGTCCATTTCGGAGAGCAGAGATCTGCTCCTTACTCCATGATAGATCGGTCAAGGGCTGTTTTTACACAGCACAACAATGTCATTGGAACTCTTAATGTGCTCTTTGCTATTAAGGAGTTTAGAGAGGAGTGTCATCTGGTGAAGTTGGGCACTATGGGAGAATATGGAACTCCAAACATTGATATTGAGGAGGGCTACATAACTATCACTCATAATGGACGAACGGATACTTTGCCCTATCCAAAACAAGCTAGCTCCTTTTACCATCTAAGTAAGGTCCATGATTCGCACAATATAGCCTTCACTTGCAAGGCCTGGGGGATAAGAGCAACGGATTTAAATCAAGGAGTGGTTTATGGGGTGAGGACAGACGAGACTGACTTGCATGAGGAGCTCAATAACAGATTTGATTATGATGGAGTATTCGGAACTGCACTGAATCGGTTCTGCGTTCAAGCTGCAGTTGGTCATCCACTTACGGTATATGGCAAAGGGGGCCAGGTAATAATCTTCTGCTTACAAGTAGTGTGGTTGTATCTCCACATGCCGATTATACATATCATCTTTTGGTTGTTTACTTTCCTTCAATATAAGCAACAATTGCCTATGAACTTATTCATCATGCCTCAATTAAAAGTACCTCCTCTTATAGTTCTCTTGAACTGTGATTTGTACTTTTAGTTGTTTTGCGTTTAATAAGACAGAATAGAACAGAATGGAATGTAATGACAATCCACATATTTTTGTTTGGTAAACTGCGGAATGGAATGAAGATTCTCGTGTTTTGTTGTAAGAAAAAAAATGTTACGGGAATGGAATTGAATGGGATTTTCTAATAAGTTCGAATAGTATGTATTTGCATGAGTAGTATACTAATTGAAATTTCTTGAATATAATGTAGAATTATCAAATATTTAACAGTATTTATATTTCTTTAATTATATTTTGATGTAATTTACAATTATTTAGAAAAGGAACCTCTTATGTGATTAAAATAATTAATTAATAGAATATAATTTCAAATATTGGCAATTAGTTGAATTATACTAATTAATAATTAATAATACCTGATTTTTTAAAATTATATAATTGTATTTATTAATTTTTTGGTTAAAGAAAAATGAAAGGGATCACCATCGCCCAATCCTTCAAGTAGGCAAATGGGTATTCCATTCTAGTGTTGCCAAACAAACACATAATTGGAAAGAAAGAGGATATCATTCCATTCCAATGTAACTAACCACACACAACAAGAAGCTTGATATGTCTAAGCAAGGACCTAGCCTCCAAAGTGAAGTCCTTTCCAGAGAAACTTCAGCGGGATTTAGGTACTTGAAGCGCAGTTATCTTTGAGATTATTAGAAATCATCAAGGAGAAAATTTCTTTCTTTGAGTGCATGTGCATGATTAACGCCTTCCTTCTGCAAATATCTGTATGGCATTTGTCAGAAAGTGTTGGATTTTAATGAAAGGGAACATTCAAGCATTGCCAAAACTTTGTCCGAATGAAGCTAAAAGTCTGGAGATTTACTTTTCTCAACATTCAGAGTCATTTATAAAGTGACTTTTGGACCTTGGATGTATTGTGGAGTGATCCATGTATTTTCATCTTCATTAATACCCTTTTCTCCATTAATTTCATTCTTTTGTGTTTTCGTGACCGTCCTTATACTTTGCAGACCAGGGGATACCTTGATATAAGAGATACAGTCCAATGTGTTGAGCTTGCTATTGCAAATCCAGCAAATCCCGGCGAGTTCCGTGTCTTTAATCAATTCACTGAGCAATTTTCTGTCAATCAACTTGCTGCCCTTGTTACGAAAGCTGGAGCCAAGCTTGGGCTTGACGTGCAAACCATCAATGTCCCAAATCCAAGAGTGGAAGCAGAAGAACATTATTACAATGCCAAGCACACTAAGCTGATTGACTTGGGACTCCAGCCGCACCTTCTTTCAGACTCCCTTTTGGATTCACTGCTTAACTTTGCAATAAAGTATGAGGATCGGATTGACAAGAAACAGATAATGCCCAGCGTATCTTGGAAAAAGATTGGAGTCAAACCGAAAACTGTTGTGGCCTAGTTTTTAGTAGAGGTGATTTAGAGAGACTAGAAACATCAAGCATAGATTTCTTCTTTCCTTTCCTTTTGCCTTCGCTGCTTCTTTTTTCCCACTTTCAAGCGGTGTTGTATCTTTCTCTTTTTAATGGAGTCCGTGATTGTTCTTTTCTACTGTGGCGCAGTTCTTGCTGCCCAGGTCGTAGTTGCTTATGTAGAATTATGAATTTGAAATGATTGTATGCTAGTAGGATAATGGGTGGACATCTAGAAGAACAGCCATTTCTCTTGCACTTATCTTACTTCTGGCGGGATAGTTCTTCCAATATGTTGCTGGGTATTGTAAGGTTACATCTGACAGAAAGCAAAAGCCGTTAATGCAATCTCGTTTATTTGATTATTTTCAACAACTAAGCAGGAATAGATACTGTTCATCTGGCATTTGGTCCCAAGCAGAGGTTTTTTCACAGGTCTAACTATCTTTTCTTTTCTTTTCTTTTTGTCTTTTGAAGGGAGGTGGGAGGGGATGGCTGTTTAGCCGTCTACATTTTCTTTAAATGATCTTGTATTTCACCTGATAAGTTGGATCCAAAGATTGACCTTTTTCTGTTTCTGGATATACCAGAGGGAAGGCAATTAATTCTACTACTTAACAAGAATGGCTAAATCATCTTAGGAAGCAGCCTAATTTTATGTGGAATCTCGTAAGTCGAGTTTGTGTAAGAGAAAAACATGGCCCATATGTAAACTCAAACTGAACAGTGAGGAAGATGCTGCTTGTTTTTCTCATGTAATCGGAGAACTTACTGCCAGCTTAACTTCCAGCGCAAGTTTCAATGTTTTCCCAGTTAGGTAACATATAGGTACGCGGGCTGCACTTTTCAGATTAATTCTTCAAGGATATTCTTACTTCTACATCAAAGAGTTCATCCTCCAAAAATTTCCACCTATTTGACAGCCACATTTCTGTTGTCAACTTGCCATTCAATGTGATCTCAATTGCGCTTCGTCCTGGTTCTCCACAAACTCGACGAAAGGGCTTCAGTTAATAACAGGGTGACCAATGACAAGTTTTGCTGTCAAAAATCATAAGATACACCAGAACAGATTTGCAATGTCACGAAAGAATGATCTGTCTGTTACCATTGCTAAGCTTGGTAGTTCTAGTACAGTTGGCTTGAAACTCTACATGTATTTTTGCAAGACTAATAATGCTAGTCACGACATTGTTTCCACTGCATGATTTGTTTACTTGGAATTTGACTAGAAACGCAATACCAAGTCGCATGAGGGGCACATTTATTCTAACTATTACGTCACTGTGCTTGAACGGCTCAGAAAGGTGAGAACAAGTGAGAGGAGTGCTTGTCTGCATGTTTCTGCCAGTCCTCGTATTGTAAGTTAAAAAAGACGGCAGAAGCGATGATGTTTTCACATCCTTGAATGAGGAGAATTTGCAGGTTTTGATGGTGGAAATGGATTGGCCGTGCCTTTGTTTGGACAACTATCAGTCTTCAAAAAATCCAAGACAACGGAAGTCAACTCATCTTGATGCGAGGTGTATTCATGATCAGCTCCTTCTATGATGCACAGCTTGTGATTTGATATGACCTTGGCAAACTCCATAGAATCTTCCGCTGGTACAACTTTGTCAAGGGAACCATGAACAATCAACACCCTACAATTACCAGCATAAGCATGCGAGTGTCATCGGAAAAGTAACAAATTTAGTGACAGCTAGGAAAAATCAAAAGATGGTTAACTTAATTCAATCAATCAATGGCCACGATATTCCTTAAACTATTTAGCTGAAATTGAGACACTAAAACAGATGAAGATGCATTGACCTAGCCATTACGAAAATAAACATTTTATGGGCTTCCTTTTCATTAATGGGGGATGTAAAAGCCAAGTTTTATGATAAACATACAACCAAGATTACACACGTTTAAGGGTGTCCAATTTACAAGTCAGAGACAAATTTTCTTATGTTAGAGAAAAGAAGAATTGCAGTTTTAGCAGATCAGACAAGATGCACCCTACCATACTACCAGAATTCAGACCTGCAGTCTCTGGAAATCATTTGGGATGATGTGCAAGTATCAGTTGTAAGGCGATCCATCAAACTTTCTTCTGTTACTCGGTACTTGAACAATCCTGCAAATGGACAAGAATGCACTACTATCTTAATTCTGGATCCTAAATCCTCTACTGTTCCATCAACTAGATAGTGAATATGCATGTACAATAATAAGCTTCAGGTAATGAAAACCTTTTCCAAAAGCATTGACTAATAGGTTACCAGCACAACAAAAGATTTCCACGTTGCAATTAGAAACTCGACAACTTCAATAACAACACAAGTAGGCTGAGTTGATAAGATACTTTACCTCTTCTGTCCTTCACATCAATGAATCCATTCTTCTTGATCCTTTGTAGAAAATCTTTACCTAATCTACCTTCGATGCCTCTCTCCAGATTGAAACGTCCAGATAGATTGACTACAATATTTACATCTTTATATTTTGATGCATACAAGAGCACTACATTTCCTCCTGCAAACCCACCAGAAAATAATGCCTTACTTAGGTTACTTCAGTATTATTGGAGGTTCGTGTTTTCAAATATGCTGCATCATCCCAAAACACAGATAAAGTCAACCTTTGCTGTGTCCAATAATTGCCTTTATAAAACGTTTCTGCCCCAAGAAATGTTCAATTACAGCCCGTAAGTCATCAACTTCTCTCCAATAGTTACCATACTGAAATGAACCTTCACTTTCCCTGAGAGAGATGGATCAAAAGCACTTAAACAGAATCACAAGATGAATTTTAAAAACCTTGCGAGAGCAATGATTTAGAGAAGCTAACAACTGCAGATAAATTATTAAATATTCTACAGCTTCAATATGAGCAATGAAAAGTACAGATAACAGATAAATCAGTCCCATTAAGATATGGTAAATAATCAGTTCAGGTGACAACAATCTGACTTTGGAATGAAAATCCTCAATAAGCATTATGACATGGACTTGCAGAAATGAGCCACATCATCTTTATTAGACTTTCTAATTCAATGCTTAGATGACATGGGCTCATAGAAAATTCATGGAGCTGGAAACTTCATTACACTGCCGATTAAATAATTCAAAAGTATTTATATATTTCGAACATCATAAAGAACGAGATTACAAAGCACATCTATGCTTATTGTCGAAGAATCTCTGATGAGATCTGCGAAATCTTTTCTACTGGTCACAAAGTGCATAACAGTAGGATAACTGCCTCTTTTGACACCAAAGCATCCTCCAGAGAAAAATTATGAACTACTTAGCTCACCTATATCCTTATTTATCAAGAAATTTACTCACCCGTTTCCTGCAAAGTCAAAACGAAAAGCGCTGATTCCCTCCCTCTCCAAAGCGCCGGCAAGGGTTACCATAGGAATGCGCTCCTGCAAAATAATCAGCATCGCACAACATGATCAATGTTGCATATACTCTAAGAGAGTAAGTTCTTTGCAACCCACAAGCAGCCGGAGACTGTGATCACAATTTCAAGGAAGGACTAATATTTTGAAAACCAAGACATTCTTAGAAACTCCTGCCTTGCAGAATGCAGGTATGGATATCTAAAAAGAAGAGGAAGAGCATTGTCGGGCAAAGCATAACGAAATCAACCACAGAATTCTCCAGCTGGTGATGTTGCTGCTCACACAAACCATTCCATCCTATCCAAGGACTTCAAAGTTTTCAAAAACCGACGTTATTTTAGGAGAACATCTACATTGACAAGGCACCACTACATGTGGAAATTACAATCAAATGCCGAAGCATCGAAAGAAGCTAGAAAATTGTAATTTTCAGAACAAGTGGTCATCTTGGTCAGGCTGGAATTGCAGTAAAACTCAAATATTACCAACCTTCCAAGACTGGAACCCATGACACAATATCACGAGCTCCTTCGACCCTGTCTCGTGTAATATGCCGACAAGATTCTCGCCATGCTTGTTCGGGATGATGATTCTCCGTCCATGTATAGCTACACAGAAGAAAGAGACGATCCGAAACGATTCAAGTCAAGAGCTTTTCGAACACCATCACCTACCCTCGATTTTCTAAACGACGGGCAAGGACTCAAAATCACCGAAACCCATCACGAATCCAAGAACTCGAGATACCAAAGAGGAGACGAGCTTGATCCGAATTGCTCGCCGGGCTGAATTTACCGTGAAAGATAAGAGCTTGCCATTACCAGGATCGCCGACTCGTTCGGCTCGGGGGTGACTCGGCCGAGCCCGCGACATGGGAGCAGAGCAGAAGCTTTCAGCTTGGAGGTCTCGTTGAATCCGATTCTGGGAAAAACGGCGTGTGATTTCTCTCTTTGAGTTGGACAATGAAACCTTATTATTTTTGATAATTCGAGCTTAATTTGAGTTCGATGTAAGGTTTCATTAGCCGGCCTCAAGGACTCAATGGCGAATGAGTTCGAGGAATCAGTATCGATTGGGATCTAGGTAAGTGATCATAGGATGTCTGATCGATCTTCAAATGATTAAATTACAAGTAGGGCTCGATACATCAAAAGGGTTTGAATGCATGTATCACAGTTCTAAGATTTTCAAGGTTTGATGTGCCGAGAAATAATTAATGGGAATGAGATAAGTCTTGAATTAACAAAGGCAAAAATATATATTTACATTCAAGATATTTCTTGTATTTAACGAGATAGATGATAATCTTGTATTTATTACAATAGATGATAGTTGGAGAGGTACTAATTAAAAGGCTTCGTGTATAAATAAGGATGCTCTCCTCTTTGTATCAGCCAAAAAATACATTCTCTCCCAAAGCTTTTTCTCTCTAAGCACACTCTCGCTACTATTCAAGTTAGTGAAAAGAGTTTGTTCAAAGAGATCGAGGAGTATATCAAGTGGTTGATAGAATGTTGAACCAAGATGATGGTCAATGTTGCCGTTGTTGGTGAGGCTATCCGAGAGAATGAGACCTGCAATAGAACCAGGAGGAGGGCCACTTTGATGGACATCATGCCTTCCCTTGAGGAAAGGTTCGCCAGAATGAAGGCCACCAAGATGGAGTTCGTGAACGAAAACAAATCCACAGCTCCCTTGTGCTTGAAGGACAAATCCCTTGAAGCCACGATCGAGGCTTTGAAGATGTAAGTCCTAGAGCTCTAAGAGACAACTCGAGCAAAGCCGAGATTGAAACTTTGGAGTTGGAGATCCAAGAGCTCAAAATAGCACTAGTCTTACACAACGATGTCGTGCCAATTCAAGTGACCAAGTTAAGAAACCCCCCTATGTTCCTAACCAACAATACCATGCTTTGGTGGCGAAATAAGTGCGATGAGATCAAGCAAGGTGTCGATCCCATCTACACATGGGATTATTTTGTCAAAAAATTTCAAGATTACTTCTTTCTTGAGTTCACCGAACAACAAGCTCATAGCATACTCCATCGTTGTGAATAAAGACATGGTTCAAGAATACGTGAAGGAGTTGACTGACCTCAAACTCCAAATTCTCATCTTAGGGGAGGAGGAAGCTTTTGGGAGCATTCATGAATGGTTTGAAGCCTTGAGCCAACTTAAGTTTAAAAGACGGGATGTGCGGAGAGGCACTCACCATACCCAAGTCCAATGCTAACTTCACCAAACCCGAATCTTCCAAGTCCAAAGGAAATGGGTGGAGAACGGATTGCCACCATGACGAAAACATGGAATGCGTAATTACCTGTGGTTGAAAAGATCAATGAGAAAAATCATGGGGGAGAAGGTCCTTCCAAACAACCAAACCAAAGGTTGAACAACCCCACATGGCTCCTACCAAGAAAGGGAGAAGAAGCCGCCACCATCCTCAGATTTCATTTGCCACCGTCCCTAATCCCTATTGAACCAAGATTGTCCAAAGAACAACAAACTTGCGGCATTGCTCGTCATAGAGGAAGAGGAAGAAGCAAAGCAAGAAAATAAACGAATGGCAGCTTAGGACCATAAAGATTCTCAACTCCACACAGATTTAAGCTCCCTCCAAGAAGCCTCCAAGTACAAGCTCGCCATTTGTGGAAGTCAAGGTTAGTAACACAAAATCCTATGCCTTAGTTGACACAGCTGCGTTAAACATGTTCTTGTCAAGCAACGCAGCTAAGAGTTGGGACTTCGAGTGGAGCCAGCCGAACATCAGTTTAATGCAATCAACTCAAATGACATATGGGCCATTGATATTGCTCAAAATGTGAAACTACACATTGGTGATTAGAAAGACAGTCTCTTTCGAGGAAATTTTACTTAATGAATATGATCTTATTTTGAGTTTAGAATTCATTGATAGAGCTAATGCCATGATCGAATGAGAACCAAGTCAATTATTATCACCGACCAAAAATGTCCATTGGTGGTACCCATGATTTTTGGGTTGACGAAGACCAAGAGCATCTCCACAGTATGACTTGTGGACGAAAGGCTAGGAATTGAGGAGCCTATAGGCAAGCCAAAAGTGACACCATAACCTTTGGAGGCGTCCAAGATGGAGTTAGCCGTTCAGTGCCGATTCAAAGTGAGATGCCAATCCATGGACTTTTACTAGAAGTGGAGAACTTGTCGAGCAACATGGAAATAGCCGAACTGAAAAAGAGTTGCTTGCGAAACAAGTTGGAATTCAAGAGACAGGTAATTGACAAATCAAAAAGCAAAAGACCAAGTGACATCGGAGACCGAAGAATTGCCAATGTCCAAAGAAACCGACAATTCCAGCAATAGTTACCGAGTTGCTCAAATGGGTGGGGGAAAATGTCACGGTAAGTTTTCAAAGCTCGATATACCGAGAAATGATCCAGGGGGAACGAGACAAGCCTTGAATTAACAATGCCAGGAGGTTCTTGAAAATGTATATTCGCATTCAAGATATTTCTTACACTTAATAAAGTAGATGATAGTCTTGTATTTTATAGGATAAATGGTACTTGGAACAATAAT
This sequence comes from Eucalyptus marginata, assembly GCA_014182565.1. Taxonomy (NCBI): domain Eukaryota; kingdom Viridiplantae; phylum Streptophyta; class Magnoliopsida; order Myrtales; family Myrtaceae; genus Eucalyptus; species Eucalyptus marginata. Next base: position 5,425,564 of record CM024587.1, read on the forward strand.
AATTGAAAACCTCGGTCTTGATATCAAGCATCGACCCGTGACGTGGATATAAATGGAATTTCAAAGTGCTCCCCACACTGAGCCGTTCACAGTAAGTTACTAATAACGCACACGCTTGTTTTTCTCGTGCCGATCGACTCTGTAGAAATCGAATCATTCCATCTTAAGCACATTTAACCGGTATTCCAGAGGCACTCGTAGACTAAGGCCCACGTTAAACTATAAACGAGAAGAATAACCAAATTGTCATCCAAACCTCATATGAAAAAAAGAGGAAGACTTGGTTCTAGACATAAACCATTTATACTGATATAACCAAGACAAGAATGTCCTAAAATGGAAAAAGTAAAAATAAAAAAGGAATCCCAATCCCTTGTCTACCCAGATCGTACTGATATGGATCGAGAATACTGGGGAGTTTCTATCTTGAGGGGATATTTGCAGATTAGACAATTCCCCTAAATCAAGAGATCGATCGGTCTCACGTGTACCATGAGAGATCAATTGCAGTTCCTGTCATACAGTCGAAATGCTATCAATCTCTGAGCAAAGCATGGTTTCCCTACCCTTTCTAGTCTCTACCGTTATGAAGCATCATATAAATGCAGTACCAACAGAATTGTTCTTCAACATCCAAAAACAGAGTACGAAAAAAATCCTGGTGACCTGCTTTGCCACTTTGCCACTTTGCGGTCAGCCACTACAATACCGAAGGATGAGTGGTGCACAAATTCTGGAGAAGTCCTTCAGCATGAGCCTTCGACAAAATACCATATGAGGATCTTAAAATCATTCTGTCGTACAAACCACTTGCTAATCTTTCTGCAGTACCCAAATGGAGCTTCTCTGCATACAATGAGAACTCACAATTGGCAGCTGATTAAAACATAGAAAAGCAAGAGATTGGTTCTTTTTTCTCTCTCCTAAAGAAAATAAAGGTGAAAGGAACATGATGTTGCAATCGGTTGCTGCTACTGCTATTTTTATAGAAAGGTAGGAGGCTTGAGATACCAGCTTAAACCGGAGTCATCTCCTGAACAAGATCTCAATTCTCTCAAATTTTTCTTTTTCTCCCACATCAGTCTATCAGAAACAGACTCTGAATAATTGTCGACCTCAGTACTCTATATTTTCGTTTAAAGCACTACATGCCAGTTCCCATTTAATTCAATATATGTACAGCCAAATGTCATGTACAGACTCTGCATTAGAACATTAGCCTATAGTTGAGACCAGAAAGCATCCCTCATTAGTAGACTTAATAGGAGTGTCAGCGCCTTCAATTATACCATAAACTTATTGCAGAACAACAAGAAATAAAGCGAACATAAACACTATCAGTAACTCTTAGGGCAGTAGAATCAATGGCCTTTCCACCTCCATACAGTGCATCCATCAGAAAGCTAAAAATGAACAAAATTTGCATGTTGGCATCACCTGCGACAATATTTGCCAAATTATGAGTTAAGGTGATAGTAAACTTGACTGGCAACAACCAAACTGCAAGATTTTAGATTGGACTTACTTTATATGACATTACAATTTTAACAAATTTTTTTTTCATCTTTAGCAATCAATAGGCCTCCTAAAAAAGGAGTTAAGTATGTATATATAAATACTAGATTCACCACCCAGTCATAGATGATAGTTCACCAACCTCCTTCCTGCTATGATCCCACAGGAGCAATGCCCTTGGCTTGTGCAGCAGCAGTGGCGGCCGCAGCTGCTGCCGCAGCTGCCGCAGCAGCAGATGCAGCTGGATTTGGCGTCGAAGGAGGCACTGCGTTGGACTGAGAGCTGTTCTGTTGTCCAACTACCTGCTGTTGCTGTTGCAAATGCTGCTGCTCAGAATTGACTTGTGCAAGTAGATTGTTTATCTGGCCTCCTGAGAGCGTTTCGAACTCAAGTAGAGCATTAGCAAGCGCATGGAGTTCCTTGCTATGAGTGGTAAGGATGGTCTTGGCATTGTTGTAAGCCCTGTCAAGAAGCCGCTGCACTTCTTTCTCAATAAGAAGCCGAGTCTCAGTACTCATGCTCTTGCCATAGTAGTTATAAGTTACAAGCCCAGCTTCATTGCTCATGCCATATTTTGTAACCATTGTTCTGGCAAGGTTAGTAGCTTGCTGAAGGTCAGAAGATGCACCAGAAGTCACTTCATTCTCTCCGAAAATGAGCTCCTCTGCAACTCGCCCGCCCATGCAAACATCAAGTCTAGCAAGCATCTGCTTACGGGAGACACTTGTCTCATCCTTTTCAGGCAGCTGGGAAACCATGCCCAGAGCCATGCCTCGGGGAACAATTGTAGCCTTGTGAACTGGAAGAGCTCCATCCGTGTGAATAGCCACAAGGGCATGTCCACCCTCATGAAAAGCTGTAAGTTTTCTTGACTCATCGGAGATGACAGCAGATTTTCTTTCACTTCCCATCATGATCTTGTCCTTCGCATGCTCAAGATCTTCCATGCTGACAGCTTTGGAACCATCCATCGCAGCCTTTAGAGCAGCCATGTTGACTAAATTTGCCAGATCAGCACCCGAAAATCCAGGTGTTCCTCTCGCAATAATCTTCAGATCAACATCCTCTGCCTTCAGGACCTGTTAACACCATCCACTTAGTTAGGCTTAGTCCTATATAGTAAATATTTGTCCAAGAATCAAGGAGAAAGCATACCCAGATTGCTGCCTTTTCTACACATACAGAGTCAGCAACACTAAACCACCACCCAATAGCTAAGAGTATGACATAGATGTAACTTGACAGGTATGAAAAGCATGTTCATTTCATGTGATAAAGCAAAATCACGATGCTGAAAGAACTTGGTTTGAACCAAAGAAGCTTGTATATATTTGCTACTGTGAAAGCATGTGTAAATCCAAGAGTAGTGCTATCATGGATCGGGTCTCATGATAAGATAAAAAGAATATGCTAAAAACAAATGGATAAGTGGATAAGAGAATATAGAGCCCATGAGCAAGACATAAAGAGCTTAATTTCCCAAGAACAATATAGATTAAATGAGCTTATAGCTGTGGAGTGTGAAAATAGATATAGGTCAAAAGAGACAAATCCTCCTGATATGTAGTAGAAACAAAATGTTCCTAAAGTATAGTACCTTTGACATATGGGACTCCAAAATCTGTCTCCGCCCTTCAACATCAGGATTGGGGACAACAATATGTCGATCAAACCGTCCAGGTCTCACCAGTGCCTTGTCCAATGACTCCGGAAAGTTTGTAGCAGCGATCACAATAATCCCTTCATTTTGTTTGAAACCGTCCAACTCAACAAGTAGTTGATTCAAAGTCATCTTCATGTATTGCTGGTCCTTCGGGTTACGGCTTCCTCCAATTGCATCTATCTCATCTATGAATATAATACAAGGAGACCGTTTCTTTGCAGCGGAAAAAAGATCTCTCACCCTCCGAGCTCCAACACCAACAAACATCTCTTCAAACTCACTGCCACTGCAGGAAAAAAAAGGTACGCCAGCTTCTCCAGCAATAGCTCTTGCTAGCATAGTCTTACCAGTACCAGGTGGTCCAACAAGTAAAACACCTTTTGGAAGCTTACCACCAAGACGTGTGAAACGCTGTCACAGAAAAGCAGCAAAACATATTTTAGCACAGCAAAACAAGTTGTGAAGGAGTACATCAGAATACATAAGCGAGCCAATTGAAATTTGGAGAAAAAGGGCCAAACAAACTACAAACCTTAGATATAGACGGAGCACTAAGGCTTTGCTTGGTAACACTCCTAGAAACAACTGATTATATTCTTTTGTTCCCCGGAACAAAAAAAGAATAGCAATCCATTTGGTAAATTTTTTGTTCACGGTAACAAAAATCCTTTTTTTAATTCTTAGGAATAAATTTGGAACAGAATGAAAAAGTAAAAAAAAATTGCTTCTTATTCCCAAAAACAATTCCTAGAATCAAGTCTACTTTTTCTTCTTTTCTCCTTCTTCCTTTTGGTTGGTCGCTGGCCTTGGCCACGGTCAATGACAGGCCAGACGAGGGCTAATGACCTTGTCGGAGCGTCACTGGGGGCATGGCGAGGCTTGGCCTCACCTTGGCTGGGCGAGATGGGCGACGCTGGTCAAGGCTCATGATGGCCAAGCGAGCTTGCCGAACCTCGCCTTGGCCTGGCGAGGCTCCGATGTGCTAGTGGCCACCAACCAGCCACAAAGAAGGAGAAAGAAGAAGATAAAAGGAAAAAGAAAAAGTAAAAAAGAGAAAATTAATAAAAATATAATAAAAGTACTAAAAATTAAAAGAAACAAAAAAATTTAAAAACCATACCAAATGCATTTCTATACTGGAAATAAAAATTTTGGAGAGTTACCAAGCGCCTTAAAAAACTTAGAAATTGTTCCTAAGAATAGAATTAAAAAAAAAACCATTTCTGAGCAGCAAAAATTGTTTCCGAAACAGAATAATTACCAAACACACCCTAACAAGGTAGGGAAACATAAAAGAGAAAGTTATGCCCAGCAACTCGTATAGATAATAAAAGACAACATGAGCCAACAACCATTACCGAAATAGCTTATAGTGTGAATATTAGATCCTGAATTGTCTAAATTAAAAAATAAAAAATAAAAATAAAAATAAATCATCGATGCTTCTCAACCAGTCAAAATGAAGTAAGCATCATAAAGCATAAACACATATCCTCTTCTCCACAAATCAATCAGATGTGAAGAGAAAAGAATTCAACCGGACATGTATTAGAAACTAAATAAAGCAAGACTGATCAAGTTAGTAAATCAGCCACCCAGATTATGAGAGCAATAGCTTGTCTTTTAAATTGAACAACATGACTCAATAGATAATTCCTGACTTATATTTGCGTATTGCTCTGCCAAATTTAGACAAGTTGAATAAATTTGTGAATGAAGGAAGCCCATATTTGAAAATTCCCGATTCTCTTTCACTGAAAATAGTGGCTCAACATGTCCATTTCCGCTTCGAATAAGAGCACAATCCCATAGATGGTTAGCGAGAGAGAGAGGGGGGGTGGGGGAAGAAAGAACCTTTGGATCTCGAAGATAGTGAACAATTTCTTCTAACTCAGCCTTTGCCTCATCAACACCCTTTACATCGCTGAACTTTGTGCTGGATTCCATGCTTGGTTGCACTTCTTCATGAAGACCAAGTCCTGCTAAGAAAATAATTAAAATAATGAAAGAACCTTTCAATTCACCTTGATAACTCTAGAAATGATAAAATGTTATCTCCCCCCTTCATGAGTAGATAATGCAAATCATATCATGATCTTCACATACCTTTACTTATACCCCTATCCTCAATAAGAGCTCCAACCCCAGAAATCAAGAGAAAGGCCAACGCAATTGTACGTATTGTACGCCACAGCTGCTCTTTAAAATGCCCTCCTTCTGCAGCCACCATGTGTATAGGAGCACCTGCCGTCCCAAGAATACCATCTTTTGTAGATTTCCCCACATTCTTGAAAGCTGAAAATGCACCGATACCTTCTTCCTCCCTAGCAGAAGTACCAATACCTGCATTTCATCCACAAAAAGCTTGAAAACTTAACTTCACACAAAGAGATTACAAGAGTAGAAGATCAAGAAAGAAGGTACAAACAACAAAAAGTGAAGATCAGATATTTTGCCAGGTTAACTAAATTTCAGGATGAATAAAACATTAAGACTAATATATCAAAATAGAATAAGAGAGAAATCTAGCAAGATAACAATACTCCAAGAATTATATGTATAAAGTAACAAAGCTCCAACATTTACCTCTCTGCAGAGTCTTCAATAACTCACTCTCGTTTAGCCTGTCAACTTTAACCAATGCCTTAACATATTCAGCAAGTGCTGAGGGGTTGGAGTGCAAAGATGGTTGACTTTCAAAAAGTCTAATAACTGCTTCAGGATCATTCCTGTGGTAAAGTTCTTTAAGATGGGCAACCTCACTTGCTTCATCTGCGTCACGTACTCTCCGAGCTAAATGACCAACATAGCTTGACTGAAACCTCCCTTGTGCTCCCGCAGGCAAATTTCCTGCACCAACAGGAATATTACATGCCAATCATCACAGTTTCAGAAACCTGACAAAATAATCCATGGGTGGGGAGAATGATTGGCCTGCGGGTGCTTTTTAAGTACCTTTTTGATACTATTTGAGTGTACCACAGACACCCCTGTATTTAAAATTTATTAAGAAAACCAACTCAATAACTTTAGATTTACATTTACCGCCACAGTCAGAATTTCCATGTCCACTTCTATTACCAAACAATGCTGACACAGCATCATTGGTGATTAATATGGAATGTGGTTACTGCATCAACTTTTCACTTAGTAGTAAGTGATACCGCCAAGGCATTCTCCAAAGAATGGGCCTGACAAGTCTGACAGATGCTTGGCACTTCTTCAAGCTTGCAGGAGTTGTTTTTAGTATTGTCAGACAGTAGAATGGTTGTCTTAGCATACCCTCAATGTTGATTTGCTTTTTTTTTTCTATTCAAACTCTTATAAGCAAATTTATGAGAAACTTGGAATTACAAAATCCAACAATCCATTAAATCAACATTCGCATGAAGATGATGGATCAAAATACTACATGGAAATGATAACAACAAAAAGAACTCATAAATATCCGACAGGCATACCTCTACCAACTCTTGATGCTGTGACAAAATGGTTTGGTCTAGCGAGTGAATATTTAAGCTTCCCAAACCCTGATTCGTGCCTTAAAACCTGTTAGAAGACAAAAGATAAAGTCAAGCAATTGACCATAATGGCCATGACCCACATGCTATGTTATGTTAAAGCAAAATGTCACCAGCAGTCATCACATGCAGTGACAAATTACCAAAACTAGGCACTCTAAAACCTGCTGGCTTAGTGAAAACAAATCTTATATATAACTTGATTGGAAGGAGTCCCCCAAGCTCGTATTCACAACACACAGGTTCACACCGTCCCTTGCTCCTTTGTATCTCTCACAATTAATTAGTGTTAACTTTTGATTACAATTAAGCTAAAGTGTTAGCATTTGATTACTACGATCAAGATACTTGAACAGAAAATGTAAAATAATGAAGTTACACTCTTCTGATAGAATTAGCTATAGACAAACATAGACAAACAAATAAATGCTTCCATACTCCATATTGTTGTCTGATCAGGAGAAAATGGCTCAACAAACAGAAAGATGCAATCAAAAGGACTTCGCATAGGGAATTATTCAAATTTACATTATTCAGCCACTAGCCAATGACATAGGAAAGGGGGATGCATGGAAATGTATGCGCAAAAGGAGATAAAAATGCACTCTCCACACCCTACGGCATGCAAAACCCACTCCCACCCCCAAACCAGAATCCCCTCCCCCAGCCCCCAGTCAGGGATAAGCACCACACAAAACCTAGCTGGACTCACATTTATCATCCTCAAGATTCGTGGAACAGGTCACCAACTAGACCACGTTCAGAAATAAGCTCAAGTCACAATCATCGCATGTTATGAAGAGTTAGAAAGGAATAAACTTGAATGCACCACAGTTACCCAACAGGCCTTTTCTCATTCTAGATGAAGCTGAACTTCCTGTTTGCCAACTCAAGAAACGGGTAAAATCCCAGTTAATAAAGAAGAAGGTTCCGGTGAGGAGCAAATATACCACGAAAATCACGTGCCATGCTACTGCACAAAGGAATTGCACCCTATATTATCATCACTGCAGCCATGCACCATCACCTCTCGCTCAATTCATCACCTTTAGTCAATCCTCACACCAGCGAGCACAATCTAATCTACTGAGCAACGCCCTCCACTCAACCCACCGTCGAATATAATTAAAAAAAAAAAAATCCAATCTTTCATTCCATCGCAAGCCACCGGACATGATCCCACGAATCACCGCACCGCACGCCCATCGCTACGCAATTTCGAATTAAAGCGAATGGGCTCAAATCAGCCCACCAAGACCGCATGCTTCCCCCGCAAGTTTCCATCAAACACCCGACCCGAGTCGAGTAACCCTAACCTAACGCCACCCAGCACGAAACAGATAACCGCAGACGCAAATGACAAGAGAAAGCATCGGATTGACTGATTCGGCCGACCTCGGTGAGCAGGCGCCTCCAAGCCATCGGCCCCGAGCGAGAAAACGGCCGGTCCCCCCCGCGTCGATCCCTCCTCGCTCCTTCCCCCCCTCCGGGAGCTGCTTCTGAGCCGATTGCCGCGGTCGCTGCGCTCGGCTCGGCTCGGCTCGGCTCGGCAACGACGCGTTCGCGCGAGAGATTGCTAGAGAGAGAGAGAGAGAGAGAGAGAGGAAGTTAGAGTCGGAGAGAGACGGAGGGGATGCGTTGGATTGGTGGGGAGTCGAAAATGGCGACGCCGGAATTTGTTATTAATATCTTCGGTTTCCGCTTCAGAGGAAGGAAGACGGGAAAAGAGAGAGAAAAAGATCGTGCGGCTCAGCGGACCGATTCTAACGTGCGCGAGGTGGGGCTGTGCGCACCCTATATCTCCCCCCCACTGGAAATGTCGGATTTGCCCTCCCTCCCCGCGGGTCGGATGCCTGATTTTTTTTCTGGCTCCATCCGGGCCTCGCGTCGGAGGCCGGCGGAAAATCGGGCCGGGCTGAATCGCGCGCGGCCCGGTTTTGTGCAGCCATCGGGCGGGCCGAACGGGCCGCGGCCCGGCCCTCGAGTCCTCGTCTTTAGGGCCTGTGAGGCCTTTTAAGTTTAGGCCCATCATGGAGCACCAAAGCCCAGAGAGAGGACAAGTTGCGGATATTTTTCGATAGAGAATACGGCACGGCACGGACCGGATGTTTTCAAGGCACAAATAGGCAGGCCGAGCTGAATCTTGTGAAGTTTTTAGAGGTTTAGGATTTCATGGGCACTCCAGGATTGTTGGAAATATATCGTTGCATTCGAGAGTATTCTTGTATTTGATTAGGCGCACGTGGTAAATAGGGAGATAAAATCTCCACCATTATAGGGAGGGAAGATCTACGGTCGTAATTAGAGGGACTCATATAAATATGGGTTCCCCTCTTCGCTTGTATTTGCATTGATGCCTATGCACAGTCCAAATCAACCAACACATCATCACTCGTCAGTCCACATGATCAAATGTACTTGCACGTGTGGAGGACCAGCTCTCATGAATATGTGGGGTTCTCGTTTTTTTAAGGCAACTGCTTAGTCTCTTTTCCTTGTAGAATATCCTCAATTTCTTGTTCTGTGTATGGATATAATGATGTAGGGTAATTCGATATCCTCCACAAACACACACAAAAGAGAGAGAGAGAGAGAGAGAGAGAGAGAGAGAGATTGATCAAACCTATACACAAAATTCACACCTTATATGTTATTTCCAAAAATTCAGTAAATTGAAATATTACGAAACAAAGGGAACTTAAGTTGAGTCCCATAACAAAAACAAGAAGGAAAAGAAAACCAAGATCTTATTTTCCTTACTGTGATTTTCTCTCCATCCACATATTCATTGAGAAGAATGTAAGCGAAAACCTCAGCTTGAAGTTCTTCTTTCTCTAGATTCCCTCTGCGAAATCATGCCGACGAACTCCACGAAAGGACAGTGGAGAGGATGCTCTCCTTGAAGTCTTTGTAAAGTTGCCATCAACATGTCCTCACTCTCTCTCTCTCTCCCTCTCCCTCTCTCTCTCTCTCTCTCTCTCTCTCTCTCTCTCTCTCTCTAAGCAGGCCGAAAGCTGCTGGTTGAAGTTGACTGAACATTGTAAAAGAAAAACTTTAAGCCGGGTGTCAATGTGCCTTGTTTCCTGCTTTTACTCTGAGGAAGCCCATCATTCTCTGTCCTGCCACGCTAACCCATCGGGTCAAACCCAGCAACTTTGTGATTGAGAAAATCCTTGGGCGAGAATGCTTTGAGACCCAAGAAATCCCTGGTCGCCATGCTATCTTTGTCGCCCTCGAGGCGATACCTTTTTGCTGATTCCAAGGTCGCCGCTCCCTTAAAATCATCTCCCCCATGTCCCGACGAAGGTCTCTCCGAAATATCATCGCCGTAATTGTTGTTCAAGATCATCTCGTTCAGATCGTCATCAGCCCCGTCCAAAGACGACAGCGGGTTCATCATCATCATCACATTCATGTCTTGTTGAAGAAGAGAGAGAGGATGACCCGGCTCGCCAGCTCCTCCAAAAACGCCCGCAGGAGCGCCGACAGCTTTATTCCCGAAAGACGACAAGCTCTGATCAGCAAACCGACCTGTTCCCATCTGATGATCTTGAGGACGATGATGACGATGGTCACGTGAGCCCAGGTTCACGAGATTATTATCATGCATGCGACTGTGGTGTGCTTGTGGGGCACTGCAGTTGACTCCAAGCGATGAGCTGGGCTGGTTGCTCATGGTCACCCCAATCTGTGCTGCTTTTTGCAACAGTGCAGTTGCTGACATGTGAGGTGAGGAAGAAGACGAAGAAAAACCAGTCCCAGTGTGCTCTGCGTGAGGAAGATTAATGCTAATGCCGGCGGAAGGATTAGCAGAGCTAGGGTTTTGGAGAACCTGCGCCAATGGGCCTAAAAAAGACGACGGGGACGACAAGGTACCGCGGGAGCTATAAGGCGATGGTGTCCACGAGGGGCCAATGGTCTCTTGCCTGTGGTTGAAGATGTGAACCTGTTGTTGATGTTGCTGCTGTTCTTGCTCTCTCTTGATGGAGAGGGAACTGATGTTTTGGAGATTGATGCGGGGAGTGACGAGGGAAGTGGTGGGAGGTTGGGAAGAGGAGGAGATCAAGAAGCTGGGCGGGTTTGGAGGAGCGGCTTTTGCGCACTCTTCTGCTAAGGTATCGCAGAAGGCCCTATGGGTGATGAAGCTGTCCCTCCTGCCAAAAGAAAAAAATTGAATATTGTCATTACTATTGTCATCAAGGAAAAAGTCTCGACCAGCCAGCGAATCTAAGCTGTTGAATCGTGGGTGCCTCGTGTAAGATCCATTTGACCCAGCAGCCGTCATCCATTGGGATCGTGTCTTCTAATCTATTCGCGCAATTATCGGTCCGAGCAGAGGATGTAAATTATAAACCGAGCAGAAGCAAACAAAAAGAGATCAAGCCCACAATTTTGTTGCGAATATGAATAGCTTTAAAAGTATTTTTAGTATAGGCAGTACCCTTTCTCTCTCTGTGTCCACTCATACTAGCTTTTTGTATTTTCAGTTTTCATCCCTGGGTCTAGGACAAAAGGCATTATTGTCATAACCATTTGAAAATTCCTACCCCCTCCCCCACGCAGCAGCCACTAGCAATTCTCTCTCTCTCTCTCTCTCTCTCTCTCTCTCTCTGAGGAATATGGAACACTTGTAGTCATTAATTGCCGTCTTTTATACATGAGATCATAAGTTGTACGGTAAGCTCGTTGAGGCTAAGAGTTTGAAGAGCAATTCAAGATTATTCAAGATTATTCAAGATCATAACTTGGTTGGGAAAAAAAAAAAAGCATGGTGGCTGATTCTGAACAATTTAAGATTATTCAAAGTGTGTATATGCATTTTCTTTACCTGGAGAAGAGGGTTCCACAGTCGCATTTGTACTCTCTCGTGCCGCAAACCTTGGAGTGAGCCTTCCAGTCTGACTGAACCGCGTAGCGCTTTGAGCACTTCTCGCACTTCCACTTCTTCTCGCCATGCTTTCGGGAGAAGTGCTTCTTGATGCCGGTGAGATCACCTAGCGCTCTCGACGGGTCATGGTGCACGCATGTCGGCTCGGGGCAAACGTACACCTTCTTCCTTATCGGTTCATTCTTTGCTCTTTGCTTCAGCTTCCAAGGCAGGTTGTGCCCTCTCCTGTGGAGCTGGAGGTTCTGGTCCCTTTGAAACCCTTTGTTGCAGATCTCGCATACGAATCGGTTGGTCGCCATGAGCGTCTTCGGCGATAAGGTTATCACTTCCGCATCTGGGTCTGATCGAAAAGGTGTAACATCAATAAGCCACAACTTTTAGAAAGTCTAATAAAAAGGAAGCCATCCCAAAACATCATGTTCGAATCACAGCATCTTCTACTCAAAATAATACTAGAGGCAAGCTCGCCATTTTACTGATGGATCTTTCCTCCACACACATGAACCAAGAGATTTGCACGCATTAATGCGGATTAACCAGGCATCTTGGTCACCCCACCAAAATTAGAAAAGCAATTAGTGAATCAAGAGACCTGGATTGCCTGGGAGGTTTCTCTTCTTCTTTGCAGGAGGAGATGGTTGATGATTTGCAGAAGCAAAGGAATGATGAGAATACAAGTTGTTGTTGTCGCCATAAATTTCACTTCCGGAACCTGAAGAAGCACAGATCTCACCGGACGCAGTGGAGGTCAAATTAGACATACTGTTGTCATTCGCCGCCAACAGGCCTTTCATTTCCATTGCCGCTTCTAATTTCGCATTACACAACAAAGAAGTGCTTCAAAAGATGACCGATGAACTACACACAAGGAATCATGTGGGTGTGGGTGTGGGTTGTGTGTGTAGACATCTGAGCCCCCCCAACAGAAACCCTAATTTGGAAAGGCCAAGAAAGTTGAAAAGAAAGATAACCGAGAAAGGAAAGGGGATATTTTTCCCATGAGCTTCTTACGAGCTTCATTGAATGCGCAGATGGCTTCCATCAGTACCACACCAACCCTTTTTTCCCCTTCAATTCTCTTTCAGAATTATTCCTTTTGCTCTCTTCCCTATTCCAAGTTCTTAAATAAATCGGAAGGGGAGAAGAAGTGAACTTTTACTATGAGTAGAATTGTGCACCAAACCTCTCAGCCACCAGTCTTCAATATGTGTTTGAACAACCACCACCTCCCTCTCATGCACTTGCAGCTTTGTTGCTGATAAACACACCCAAAAAAAGTTCAACAGAAAGCCACACAAGGTAGTACTAATGAGAGAGAGAAATGTAGAAACATTTGCTCAAGTCTCTGGAGAGCTTTGCAATGAGTGAGAGAGAGAGAGAGAGAGAGAGAGAGAGAGAGAAGGAGGGAGGGGGTGGGAGAGAGAGAGGAAGGGAGGGAGGATAAGGCAGTGACATTAAGAGGAAAGGCTTTTAGTTTTCTCTCTAACACCAAAATTCAATATACTGTGAGCCCAAGCCAAACAGCTAGGCTTGTGTTGTTTGTTTTCTGAGGTTGCACTTTCTGTCTTTTCCTTTGTTCTCATTCACTCACAGTCTCATATGAGAGAGAGAGACAGGTAGAGGGAGATTTCACTCTTTAATAATTGTCGGTCACTTTAACATATATTTTCTTGCTTTTACAAGCATTGGTTTTTCCACGCCACCTTTTTCCCTCCTATGGCCATGTAAAGTAGACATAAAGCAAAACCAAGTGGAAAGATGAGCCAAACATTTTACACTCTTGTAGAGAGAGAGAGAGAGAGATGATAAGAAGTTGATTATGAACTTTTAACCCGATGGTGGTGATCAGAGTTTCGAAAAGCATTATCTCTTTTTACCTATACACATGTCCACTCATGGTAACATGATTGGTTAAAAGTGATTATAATTCCCAGCAAACATGCTCTTCATGGACAGAATAGCACTCCTTTATATGTGCTCATTTTGGGGCGCTTGATGAAAAGATTTGTCCAAGTTAATAAACAGATTCATGTATCCCATGATAAAAGCAACAATCAGGCTAACTAAAACAACAAGTTATGCCGAATAAGTCAGTTTAGTTTATTTTGGAGTTCTTAAACTGATAAAGATATGAGACCCTCTAATTTTCTTATTCTATCCGTGAGAAAGAGACATTCTGATAAACAAACACGAAACATCTAATCAAAAGTATTGTGTGGTGTGGATTTAAATGGTGTAGATGTACTCGAGTTTAAAAAATAAACCAAAAGGAGCCTTATTAAATTTAATTGCCCGACATGTATTTGGATTCGTACCCATGTTATATATAATTAAAAAGCGTGTGAAACCTTAGAGAATGATGAGTATACGGCGAAGTTATGACACCCCTAAATTAACTTACTCGATGCATCGTCTGCATTAGCCCGTCTTATACCGAGTCTCACAATTTTATTTTTCGACATGTAATTAAATGTTTTTTTTTACATTAGATCACCAATCCTGACAGTACACGCATTTGCTCAATGATAAACATCAAGCGCCTCTTGTAAGTTAATTTCAATTCCGTATATATAATCTAGGAACGCGCTTCTCTTATTTAGTGCATAATTGGGTTCATTCATACCCTCTTTGCCGGTCCTTATCTTGCCCCTCTCATCTCGGCAATCACATTCCGCCTTCATCGAACCGCGTTGTTACGAAAGTCTTCCAGCTGAAAAAGGGAAATCGAGTGGCTTGTAGATCATATTAAGAATGTACGCGTTTTCATGGCAAATGGATACAACAAGAATCCACTCTCGAATTATGGATCCCGTGACAATGGGATTTGATTTTCTAGACTTCACTATCCACAATCATCAAGCTTCGTTTCTTTCTAAAATTGTAACAACGATGAGTTGAGGTTGGGGATTTTCTACTTTGATTTTTAATCATTTGCATTGGCCAATCACTATGACGATAGTGTAATATTTTCTTCTGTTCACATTAATTAAAATGATATAAGTAGCATCTAATTCAACAAAAACACTATTGATACGCGTAGTGAATTTTTTTGTCACTATCGATACGCGTAGAGAATTTTTTCACGAGGCTGAGCTGTGTGTGAGGAGGCCCCCGGTGTTTGAAAATTACAGAGGGTCAAGCCGCCCATGATGTGTAAAGACAATGACTGATTAAATTCTTGGAAGAGAAAATCGTGCCACGGTCGGAATCATTTCACCGATTCCATTTGTGTTTCATCTCAAGAAACTCTTGTTCCAAGAAAGACTTTTGGACCTATGAACACGAGACGATCGGGGCCGTCCATTTTTTGTAAAATAAACGGGTGCGCACGAATAACCATAACGTGGTATTAAAGTCAGAAATCTCGAGTTCATTAAATTCTTGCGTTCGCTTTCGGAAGCGTTATGTAAAGTTCCATTCTCGCATGTACTTCCGATAATGCCAAGTAACAAAATTTACCGTTTAAGTATAAGTAACACCACGAGTTCTGAAATCTGGATCTACGCTGTCCATAACTTTTGTCTTTGAGTGTTCTGTTTAAATTTTTAGGGTTGTCTCCACGGCCTATGTTATATTATTCAGTGTAAGACAGCAAAAGGGGTGGTTCGATTGGCATTCATTTGTCATTTTCAGCTTTTTACAACTTTTTTCATGTTTATTAGGGTGTCTGCCTCATCCATTATGTGGCTCCAGCTCATGTTTTCTTTTATCTCTTCAATCATTTTATTATTCAGCTACTCACATGATAGGGTCATCCTGATGTGAACTAGGTATACGTGCATCTATTCATCGGAACCGCCTGATTACATGAGTCTCGCGTGAGATCTGTATGATCTAACGGTTTTGATAAATCCAGAGGATTTGCATCCAGATCACTAGAGAGAAATATTTGGGGTGAGAACCGATCTAAGGTAGACCCTTGAATTGGACCGATCGAGTTCTCGGTGCCAATTTGGAATCGATTATTAGCGGTCTGATTCTCAATTATGGGTGAGGAACCAAACTGAACCGAATAACTAGATCAAGAAACCCTAATTCTCTCTTTGTATTCTTCTTGTTGTTGTTCCTGCCTCTAGTTCGTCTCTCTCGCTCAATGCTTTGCTTAACCCACTTCTCTATGTTTCCTCGACATGAATCAACCATTCGAAGCTCACAAGCCTCCTATAGATTGGCTGCTCAACCGTACAAGAAGATTAAAGATGCCCGAGAACCATTTCCTTGATTCACGAAAATATAGAATTTTTTAGCGGGCATTTGCATTGTGTAATTGAAGATTCAAAGTTTCGGGCAACACTCTCAAGGAATAAAAAGAAATGAACAAAATAAAAAAGGAATTGGTCGGTTCATGGGTAGACCTTAGAACGGGACCTATCCGATCTGGTTCCGAGGTCTATAAGGTAGATTCCAAATTCAATAACTAGGAACCTGTCCCAACATTATTCGCTCCAAAGCCATTCACCCTCAAGAAACACATGGGTGAACATAATATAGCATTGTGAATATACTACTAATTAGTGTATACAAATAAGAATTCGATGGAAAGAATTCTTTTTTGAGTTTGCATTTTCGCATATGGAATGATGAACTAGCGCAAAGATAGCCCACACACCCGTCTTTGATTGCACATTATACTCTGTAATTAGTCTTCTTTTTCCTTATTTCTTCTGACAGATCGGACTAATTAGTAGTCGATTTATGAGAGAATGGTGTCTATTCCATACAGCATAGGACCAGTCAAGCAAGCGTCTTCATTTCCTTAATGAACAACGTACGAAAATCGTTAGGTAGGAACCGACTAATATAGACGATCTCTCTAGGCAGTTGTTCACACATGCGCTACGAAATGTCCGGTTTTACAAGCAAATCTGTAAGTCCTAATTGGCTAGGTCCCAACGAACTCGACGGTCGCGATGCCGATCAATGGGCCGGGCCAGAGTAGACTCGATTAGTCAACACTTCTAAGCGGGCTTGGAAGGTAACCTTGAGGAATTGATAGGCCCAACATTCAGGGCCCGTGCGGGCCCAAAACCCTCTTGGCCGATGAAAGATTGCCCAACCATGTTATGACGTTCAGGCTTAAATTCCGGTTCGGACCAGGCCCTGAAGCAAGAACCACATTGCCCGAACGAAACAACATGGACATCTCTCAAGCTATTGGGCCGCCAAGACCGTGGCCACAGAAGAAACTACTTTATTCAACCGATACGCACGCGCCACGTGTCGCCAATCAAATTCGATTAGAATTTCAAATTCAAAAATTAAAATTTGCTTCGTGTAGGCCAGTTCGATCTCGATCGCGTTTGTGGGCAAACTGGAGCAAACTCCTAGTTGACCCATTTTTAATTGAGGAACAAGTTCGAAGTTTCGATCGACAGAGCGAAGCCAAAACTCTTAAACGTGGTCACGGTATGTACCGGAGAAATGCTAGAGTTATTTAAGCTATACTGACTCCCGACGTCCTGAATGAGGCGTCGGTTGACGTAGCATATTATATATCATTTAGCAAATGATGAATCGATGTAAAAAAAAACAAATATACAAATTACTTGAAGAGGAAAATAGCCAAAAAATGATGTCGCCTTTGCACTCCGCAATCATAATTTCAATTATCTGAGTGATGGGCAAAATATTTAGGGAAAATAGTTTGGAATCCCTGTGCAGTCCTAGTGCACGTGAACCCAAGAATAATCGGATCATGCGGGCCCTTAGATTGAGCCCACATCTTTCAAGGGCTCAGATGATCTGTGCTCACGCACGCTAGTCGCATGCAAAACGACCTCATCAAAGCCGTCTCCATCGCGAGTTGCTTGAATGGCAATGACTAATCCAGCCTCTTGACAATTGACATTGTGCCAAGAAATGACCGATCGACAATGACACGGCCTTATTTATATCTAGTTTGGTGCGAGCAAGTCAGCCATGATATCCGTGGCCTGATTTACCGGGCTTCCGGGGGAAGCCGAGCCGCCCCAAACCGCGTCGGGAATAGCTTTATAAAAATTATTCCGCGACTATAAATTATTTAAGTCGGCTTTTCAATAAGCAGGTCGTATTCGGACGTTATTCTCGATGGGATCTGTCGAAGCTAGCCAATGATTTTTCCGAGTGGCTTTTCTCCGATCAGAAAGACCAGGAAGGAACATATTCCATTCCAAATGGAGCTCCTCTTTCGTCCATCGAAACTGCGCATCTTGTGGAGGGATAACATTGCATATATATATGCTGCGGAGGCTGAGTTTCGTCGAAGGCGCCATAAGCTTTGGAGATTTATTTATTTATTTTTAATATCGGTAGCTTTCTAATTTGACTTTATTTTTAGAGTTTTGATCGGTCCATGCTTGCGATGGCGCCACGTGAATTAATTCTCTAAAGAAGAGTACACGAAGGGAATACCACACGGCGGCGACTATTCGGACCATGCGGTAGCTTCTTTGATTTCTCAACATGGTGTCTATCGTCCGTTGTAGGGACGTGGGGTGTCACGCTTTTTTTTTTTCGTTTGCATAAGGCTTGATTTGACCTAATTTAAGTTTCACTCTTTGACTTTCTGTCCATACCACTAGAAATGATTGCTTGACTTTTCATAAACTAAGGAGAAAATACTAAATATGATACTTGATTTTATTCCAATCTCACTTTGTGTAATTCATATTTAAGGATCCCCTCTTCGCATCCCAAATATTATTTAAAAAATTTGCACGCGATGTCAGTGATATCACGACTTCAATTATAGAGTTACCATTTCCATCATTTAAAATGGCCACTAAAATGTTGACCTTTTTTATTCGCTTCCTTTCTCTATCTCTCTCCTTTCTTTTCATAATTTACTGTTGCCCATCGCCCCCAAATGAAAGTTTTTAGCCTTCCTTAGGTAGAACTCAATTATTTTCCGATTAGAGTATGAAATCTGAATAATTGCATATCAAGTTCACGAATTCACATATATATTTCAAAGCACTCACTAAACTCCATAATTTGCATGATCGAGCTGTCGATTGTAAAAAGAGGTTTTTTCAATTAAGTCCCTCCGCCCCCCATATTCCCATTGCGCTAAATTGATTGTTCTTGAACATCGAGGGACTCGATTGCAAAAAGATTTCGTGGCTCGAGCAATTCGACGGAAGAAAAATTATTCCGTCACGCTTTTCGAAAGCTCAGATACAACTCCCCCGGCCGGGAGACCGATGCACACGTGGCGTGACCCGAACGGGCGAGGCCCGGCGGGGCCGTGCTCATCCCATACACCCCGCGGTGACGCGAGACGAGCCTCCCCGCGCACCTATAAAATCAACTCCCCTAAAATTCCAGTCTCCGAAAAGTCCCTTTCGCTTTACGCTCTCTCCGAAGCCGCCATTTCCAAGAGCTTGCGAAGAGGAAAGCCACCGGCTTTCCCACGCTTCCCTGCGCCAAGAAAGGATTTTGCAAAGCGATCAAGATTCCTCTGCCGCTCCTGCGAAAAGGGTAGAGGTCAAAGGAGGGGAGAGGCGAAGGGGAAGGGGGCATCTTCCTTCTCTTTTGAACGGGAGCATCGGATTCGGTTCGGCCGCGAGGCGGGGAGGGAGAGTGGAGGATGATGGCGGGGCCGTTGCGGGAATAGGGCGCGAGTGGGGAAGATTGCTATGGGGGAAATGAGGAAACGCGACGACGGATTGGAAGAGGCGAGTTCGAGGACGGTGAAAAGGTCGCCGCCGCCGCTCCCGAACCACCACCTGTTGACCGACTTCCGGAGCGATCTGGCGGCGGGCGCGCTGATGGGGGGCGTGGTGCACACCATCGTGGCCCCGATCGAGAGGGCGAAGGTGCTGCTGCAGACCCAGGAGAGCAACCCGGCGATTGTGGGGGGCGGGCGGCGGAAGTTCCGGGGGATGTTCGACTGCATCTTCCGCACGGTCCGGGAGGAGGGCGTCCTCTCTCTCTGGAGAGGCAATGGGAGTAGCGTGATTCGCTATTACCCCTCGGTGGCGCTCAATTTCTCTCTCAAGGTACGTTTGGCATTGTGGGTTTAGTGTCTTTTGAGTAATCTTGATGGTGGGCCGGTGGTTCTTGTTGGAGAGGTTAATGTTAAAAGTCGCCTTTTTTTCCTTTTTTTCCTTTTTTTCCTTTGGGATTGGTTCGGCGCAAATGTGATTTTACTGGAGGAAGTATAGTTGGGATTGTTAGCTTGCGTTTGTGTGCGCGTGGAATCTGTTACAGAGATGGTTGGTGGAGAGGTTACGTATGGAGATTGTACTCAAGTATGTATGTGACGTGGTTGATGAAGTGCTCCACTGATGTAGCTGGTGTGATTAGGCGATGGACTTGCCGGGGAAACTTGTATGTGACGGAGAAGCAATGAATGCATTTGTGGCGGAATCATTTCTTGGTGCAATAGCAACTTGCATTAATGGAATGGTTCTTTAGAAACTAAGTGTGTACTTTCATGATGTGTGTTGTGTGGTTGTGAGAAATATTGCTGTGGTTATGCAGTGCACCTTCATTTTGCAATGTTAGAGCAGTATGCTGTTTCGAGTACTTTTGATGAATTGTAAGCTGAATTATGTTTAATAAACTTAGTACGAAGAAATCCTGGCTAGTGGCTAATGCATCAAGAAGAGGAACTGGGCATGCTAACAATTATATGTTGAAGGGACATTCGGTTTCTGACAAGTACTTCGGGATTGTCTAGTGAGACGTGATGGTAGCTTGGGCCATGAAAACTTATTGCCTGCTACAATTAGAGATTTTAAATGGAAAAGTGACATATATTTGACGAAACCGGATAAAGTTTTACAGCATAGGATAATATGTCAAGAAACAGTTGCTTCCTTCCAACTAAATATCTTAGGTGTCCTGTGCAATATTCCATTCTACTTGAAAAGACCTCTGGACGTGCAAAATGTTTGAGATTGTCATGCTTTGTGTGTGACAGTCTACACAATCTTTTGTTATTTGGCTTAACTAATAAGTCCCTTGATCCAGGATTACAAGATAGGAATTGGTGGCTTGCATAGAGTGTTGAATGTGAATAATGGGAAGAGCTGAAGTCTCAGAAGCATGATCAGCATAATCTAATTTTTTTCTGGTCTTCCTTCAGTCTGTCCTGTTTCTTCAAATTTTGGCAGGTCTAAAGCATGCTGTTAAGAAGGATGTTACTCTAGTATTGTCGAATTCTTTGAAAGAGTAATGAAATAGAAAAGAATGAAAAAGTCCAAGACTATCAAATTGATTGAGTGCATTTTTCACAGAGCAGCATATGTTCCCATAATTGACTTAAAGGTTTATGTGTTGATTTTAATTATGTAACATGGTATATTGCATAAACATTATTTGCACCGGTCCCTGGAACTTATGTTCCTTTGCCTCCAATTAGCTCGTAACAGAAGATATTCAAGTGATGCAGAGATACCATGGATAACCTATGCACTCTCTTGGACTGCTTATGTGATTGCCAACTTATGGTACTCGTTTATTTTGCAGGATTTGTACAGAAACATGTTAAGGAGCGGTAATTCTCTGGATGGTCACTTCATTTCAGGTGCACCAGCCAACTTCATTGCTGGGGCCGCCGCTGGTTGTACAACTTTGATCTTGATATACCCACTTGATATTGCTCACACCCGTCTAGCTGCTGATCTTGGGAGAACAGAGGTTCGTCAGTTTCAAGGGATTTATCATTTCCTGGTCACCATACGCAAGAAGGATGGCATCCGAGGGATTTATAGAGGACTTCCTGCATCTCTTCAGGGAATGGTGGTCCACCGGGGCTTATATTTTGGTGGATTTGATACGATGAAGGAAGTCATGTCTGAGAAATCCAAGTCTGAATTGGCGCTGTGGAAGCGCTGGTTGGTGGCTCAGGCAGTCACAACCTCAGCGGGTTTGGTGTCTTATCCTCTTGACACAGTTCGGAGGAGGATGATGATGCAATCTGGATTGGAGAACCCAATGTACCGTAGCACATTTGATTGCTGGAGAAAGATTTATAGGATGGAGGGAGTAGCTTCTTTTTACCGTGGCGCGGCTTCGAATGTGTTCAGAAGCATGGGCTCAGCTGCAATTTTGGTTTTGTATGATGAGGTCAAGAAGTTTTTGAATAGTAGCAGATTATAGCGGAATTTCTTTGACAGCATCCATTCTTTCCTTTTCTTTTCACGAAACCATAGAAGTAAACAACAGGCAATCCATTACGGGAAAAGAAAATGGCTCGCTTCATACCGCTTGTGAGGTTCACATAGTTGACATGTCCAAAGCTACACTACAGTTGCCATTGAGTTTTTGAGGCTATGGCAAATTAAGTCTCGATATTTCGTTGCCAAATAAAGAGGTCGAGGTATCCATTTTGCTGGAAATCTTGTTTCGAGTTTGAGTACCGTGCATGTGTTTGAACATTCTCAATTTCGATGCTCGATGACTTGTTCTATGTCAACAACTTAGTCGAAACGTTACCAGTCATCACAGTGAGGAAGACACTCCATGATATTGGGACGAATTTCCCTCTGCTGATAAATGTCTCATTGAATCTATTCCTTTGCCTATCTAAGCCCGAATTCGATGTTCCAGGTTGGTAAGCTTCGGAAGGTGCTTCTTGATCAAAAATGACTTCGGTTACTGAATCATTCATGCATATGTTTTAACCGGCTTGAACTCAGAGGAGTGAAGGTAATAGAAGGAGGCATTTTATATGCTGCTTTGTTTTTGGTCAAGCATGCCTAAACGATCTTTATGATTTTCGTTTGCCCAACCTTTGTTCAATTTCCCCCCGAGCAAACATAGATTTGTTTGGGCTAGTCTATCGTTGCCGAAGGAAACTGTCGTCGCAGTAATTTGTCCTTGGATACACATGGACTTCATGTACACATTCATAATGAACTTTGGTTGAACTCTCACCTGGATTCTTTGTATCGGAACTCACAAGTGACGTGCTAGCAAAGGACTTGGCGTAGTCATCGATCCGGTGATGACTGGCCGGCCACAAGCGAAGTTAGGGACGTAAACCCATTTGGGTCTCGTATCTTATTTCGTTCAAATATCAACCTCAAATCATATGCCTGGTATTATCCAGCCTGACTGGTAGCGCACAGGAAGCCACACGCGTAAGATTCTTCGTAAACAAATTGGTCCCGCCTATTCGAAATTTCCTGGAAACTTCCCTGAAAGCGACTGTCAACAACAGGAAGCGAACGTCAAAACACGGACTAGGACCAAGCTCAATTAATCTGTCTCTAGTGCTCGCAAGTCACAAGCAACCACCATCCCCAAAACTATGTCATGAATATGTCATTAATATGTTTTGGCATCATCCCTGTTGCGGGGGAATATTAAAAGACAGGAAAAGGAAAAGGCCCTAAACATAAAAAATATATATATAACAAGAGAATGATGCCTTGATGAATGACTCACCAGCTCCTCCTCTTTCCTTCTTCTTCAAGTGATGTAAGGCTGACTTTGGAATATGTCTTTGGCTGCATGCACAGCTTTTTCCTTCGCTGTAGGCACTGGCGCGCGATCCGGGGGAGGTGCTAGCTCGATGAGCATCGGAAGAAGCTTAAACAATGGGCTTCTGAAGTTTCTTTTCCTTAATTGGGTGGATTGTATGTATGAAGACATTTAGAAAAAATTGCCCAAGGAAAAGAAAGTGGGAGCCCCACGATGAAGCCAAAGCAGCAGCTTCATATGACCTCACCTCCTCAGGAAAAAAAAGGCGTACTTATAATAGAGGGAATCAAACAAAGGGGTTCTGTCCAAAGCATTGGATGTGGTGGATTCTTTTAAGCTTTGCATGACAGAGTCGAACCTGGAAAACACTGCCATCAAGGAACTCCCCTGTGGGGGCATCTTGAGTGACCCGTTTCCATTCCTGCTCTCTTCAAAGCCAACCACACCCCTTTAGAACAAGCCAATGTGCATAGGGCATGCAGAAGGCGTATGAACTTTTTGTATGATGATCGACACGACGGATGCAACTGAATGCAGATGGTTACATGCTACGATCCGTTGCCGTGAGAGGATTGGAGGGGTGTTCTTCCTTTCTCAGGCACTCGAGATTCTTGGCGAGTCCCGACTTTTTGACCATCGAATCGAAGCCCACTGCTCGGACGACATGTGACGCCGGGCGTACTAAAATCGGGTTGATAAAATTATCATCGCGGATGCTTTAAGCAATGGGAAATAAAAACATATGACATCACTCGATACATTAGTTTTATGGATCTTTGCTGATGTTATTCAGCATCACTCAAAGAAAACTAAAGGTGAGAAAGCACTGTTGGAAGATGCTGGGGATGGTTGGAGTTGCTGTCATCATGTCCATTCCAGGCCCAAATATAAAGATAAGAGAGATGGGTCCTATTGACCTAACCTCTTGCCTTGACTCACCACCCCTCGCATCCCATCATCTTTTTCCCTAAAGGGGAAAAAAGGAGATCTTTAAAGTCGATACGGTCCTACAGGCCTTCATCAAACAGGTGGGGAGTAAATCCTGGGGCTAGAAGTACATACTTTTCAAGCCAGCAAAGGCAGAAACGCTCACCACGTAAACCAATCGAGATTGGAGTGGTGGCGGTAAAGGTTCATCTCGCCTCTGTATCGGTCTTTCCGTGTTTGGGATTATCGACTAGAGTGGAGACCGATCGCCGGAAATGGAGCAATCGAAACCCGATATTTTTTTCCTAAGTCTTGAAAAAGAAGGACGAACCATTTTGCCGGGTCAATCTTCTATGCCAGTTAAAAGGGCAATGACGAGCGGAAGCTACTCAGGCCTATCGACCAGGGGTACAGGGTGGGCAGCCAGTTGATAGGCCAGTTGATGGTAGCCACTAGCCGTTTCCTAAGTCTTGAAAAAGAAGGATGAACCATTTTGCCGGGTCAATCTTCATGCCAGTTAAAAGGGCAATGACGAGCGGAAGCTACTCGGGCCTATCCAAGTACAAAGAACTATTATATTTCTCTATTCGACGGTAGCCACTAGCCGCGTTGATTTTCATCCAAAATTTTCCTTTTGGGTGAAAGGAAATACGGGAAGTGATGTTACGAGATGTTCCATCCAAAATGGATTTTTTTCATCTGTATTTTCTCTTTTGAACATTTTTAGGTCCTGCTCAGATCCATAGCATAGCCTTTTTACCTTCTTGTTTTCTGAGCCTTTTTCTAGATATGATTCTTCTTTTGAGATCAAGCTCTCTGCGAGTTCGAAGAGTCAATGGAGGGGAGCGGGGCACATGCTGGCAGCGGGCACCAGGCACCAGGCACCAGGCCAGCTGATGAAGACGCAGGTTTTGGCACCATTCGATTCGGAAATGGAAGGAGGGAATTGAGGTAGATGCGGGAGGCATGACGAGATGGGATGGTACAGCTGACCCTGCGTCCTCCCGTTCTTTTGGCCCTTTGCCTTGTGGACAAGCGCGAAACGTTCTTTTCATCATTTTCTCTCGGCAATCATTAATCGTTCCTGGACACCGAAGCCGATAAAAATCCCAACTCCCATTCAAACTCTTCTTTCGTCACGTGCCAAAAAAAAAAACAAATTAATAAATGTTAACTTGAATTCGAGTGCCCTTTTAATCCGAACCTTTTTAGTTTTCGCTTCGTAAGAGAATAACGATTTTCAATCGAGTTTTTCCACCCAATGATACCAGAAACGATGCAGCGTGTTATTTCACAGGTACTGACGACTTATGACTATATTGACATTAAAAGATAGCACACAACTCGAGAGTTTCCCTTGGTTTCTTTAATGTCGCGAATCATGAGTTCAAGAATTTGTTTTCCTATGTTTTCGAACATGCTTGAATCCAACGAATTGCTCAACCGTGCCCCGTTTTTTGTAGATAAGTCATTTCTTCAATCCGTTTAAGTTCTTGCCGTCGAAATCCAAATTGTAATGCTCACATTTCCTCCTACTTGGTTCAAAACTATTCAGATTTTAGTGGTAGCTCCATAGCCGTGAGTTGCCAAGTACACCTGAAATAACATGACAATTCTATTGAACTATGGTTCATACTCCCCATCAAAAGGATGTCATGGGAATCCCGCTCATGCTACTAAGGAAGTTATCTAACTATGCAAATTGTGAAAGAGCTTCGCTCTACACAAGGAGGAATGAAGATTGGATGTGATAGTCAGAGTGCCATATTCTTGACTAAGAATTTTGAATTTCATGCAAGAACAAACCATATATCCAAGTGAAGGTTGAATAGAAGGTTGTAGTGTTGAATCAACACACAAGTGAATGGTGCATATTTATTTAACAACTTAGCGAGTGCATAAAAGTTTGAATGGTATACAACTGTGTTAAACTTAAAGAAGCATGTAGAGTATTCATCAAGTTAGAGAATATTGGGTTGTAGTTCATATTCTCCATTAACTCATCCTTTTGTAATTATAGGATTTTTAAAGAAAGAGTGCAAGATGCTAATTATAGTGGATTTCTCTGCTGAATGTAGCTCTAGTGTAAAAGTGAATCATAATAAAATTTTGTGTCTTGAATTTTCTTTCTTGCTTTTACTCTCTATTTCATTGTGATTGTGCGCCGAATCCTCACAGAATCTTTAACATCATCGTTGAATGGAAATTTGACAAGGGTAAGTTTGTGCTTTTTTATAAGACAAAAAAGTTAGTCAAACTTTGGAATGGAATTAAAGTTTGTGCTTTTTTATGAGACAAATTAAAATTTGTACGAAAATTGATATATGAGCTCAAGTTGGTACTTTTCAATGAATGATTAATATTCGTGTTGTGTTCGGCCTTAATTTAGACTTAAATTCAGTAGAAAATGGTCACGATAAAAAAAAAAACACCAATTGTCAATCTACTAATTAGTCATTCTTAAATCTATTAGAGTTGGGTAATTGATTGAAGCACGGTAGAATTCCCATTTCTTGAATTAGATGTCACATGTTCAAACTTTACATGCAAATTGCTTTAGACGGGCCACCTACACAAGCTAAAAATCCGAATTTAACTTATTTATGAGACTTACGGGGTATTTTTATGTAGGGTCAAGTACCAGTCTAAGATAGACCTTGGAACCAGACCGAACCAGTACTATGGTGGTCCGGTTCAACAGTTAAGTTGTCGAACCGTGGGCGGACTTATCTTGGACCGTTCCCATTATAACTATGTTGTTTGTTTTGTTTTCGGGTGGTCAGAATTTGGCGCAGTCTCTAATGGATGAATGAGGGATGAACTTCTATAATTTATGTCTTATGTTACGTGTTACACGTTCATATGTTATATAAGTTGTTTCTCTTGAACCGGATCGAATTAGCATGGCTAGTTCCCAGTTTCAAAATTTGAGAACCAACCATGTGCGAGTAGGTTCTAGATTTTAGAGTTGGACCGGCCCAATTTATGGAACCAATCATCCCTAATTTATTGGTTCTCTAAGTAGCCTTACATTAACCACTGGGGTTTACCCCAAGTGGCCACTCTTCCAACATGGAAAGTGGGAGATGGGGGGTTCGAATCCCTACCTTCTTAGGAGAGGTTGGGGTGGAGACGAATTAGTTTCAGGAGTGGGTTTTGACTCCCACACCCTACAAGAAAGGTATGACAAAAGTCTGAGAGTGAGACTAAGAGTTAGAATAGGTAGAGACCAGAAAAAAAAAAAAAAAAAGTGGCCTTGCATTTACACTTCCATTGTTAAAAAAAAAATTCATTATTGAGTGTAAACTTATGTTAAAAGACAATTCCAAATAAAGAATTGGGGAGGGGGGGAACAGGTCCTCGAGCGATTGGGGATTGAGGCTTTTACCATTTACAAACAAACCTAAACCCCTCCCCCTCTTTTATATTAGAATTGATCGAAGAGCTGGGACTGAATTTAGACAACCAATGGGGGTTCTTTTGTCGCCACTCGCCTTAACTTTAAAAAGGACTTAATCTTGCTTGATCGATCATGCATGAAAGTCTAAATCGACTTTTGCCCTTTGTCCCTTTTTTTAAATTGGCGAGCGATCTCGCCACCACCGCCACCACCGCATTTTTAAAGAAGGCTGAAGTCACACCATCTTACTAAGACTCCTCTACTTCCAAAGTGAAGACCCATCGCTTTCCCTTCCTTCCTTCCTTCCTTCCCCGTTCATCAGGAAAAAGCATCTCTCTCTCTCTCACTCTCATATTTTGAAAGAATTTTAGGAATTAAAAAGGAGGTCATTATTGGAGCAATTCATACGAGACGACTCGATACGAATTATCTGAATAGATCCACCGTTCAAACGGCCCCCGAGCGGTCCCCATTGGACATGGGCCGGTCTCCCGTGTCAAGCTCATAATTTTGGCGCCTTTTTTCAAAGAAGTTCCAAATCCACGTTTAGAGCGATGAATCCAAGAGGACTATATCTTTTCGACGACATCTCGCGATTCCAAGTATTGGTGGACCGTTCGATCGGAACGGACATGACCGCTCGAAAATCGCCTTGTCGGGGGCGATTAGATTGAACTGCAACGTGGGAGCAACACAGGATCGACGCAAAATAATTGGGGGTCATGGCTTTGTCGGATTGCATTGGAAGCGTGACTCCCCTGCTCGGCTTCATCGCCACCACCAAAATCAAAAAAGAAAAAAAAAAAAAGATCTCTGTGACGTCAACGGTCCGCAATAAAACCTCGAAAAGAAGGCACACGGCAAAAGAGTCCCAACAACACGTCATAAAAATCGCTTCATTACCCAATAATTGCTTGTCGTCGATGGGACGCACCACCTCGGCGGGCCCCCGCCCCCTCGATCGAAGCGATCGTCACGCAAGCGATTCGCATGCTCATGACCAGGAGAGGATCGAAAGTCGCCCCAATTAAAATGTCGATCGGGCCAAAAATCGACACGATTCCGATCGATCGGGTAAAAAAGAAGCAGCGAAAAATTAGCAATTCCTCACGTCCGGTCCGGCGATCTCGAGACATCGACAAGTTTCATAATAGAGAGAGAGTAAAATATGGGAATTCCGTGAAAAGGGCAAGCAACGGTAGTTGATAATAATTGCGAATTTTTGGCATTGAATTGACACATTCCAATATCGAAACTTACATATAAAAAAAATATAAAAAAAACTGACGACGATAAGCGCGCGCGCGCGCGCACGTGCGGGTCGCTCTCTCTTTTGGCGCATTACGCCCGAGAGTCATCTCCCTCCTCATCCTCCTCCTCGTCACCCGTCGCTCCGAGATGCAACCTCGCGCGCCGTTCGCATCTGCGGACGGACGGCCAGGATCGCCCCGGCGGGACCCACCGACCACGCTGGCGCGCGCGTGACGTAATGCGATGGGGCCCGGACCGCCGGGCCAACGAATGTCGCCTCGCCGCACACGCGTCGGTCGGCGGCGGCGAGCACGCGAACTCCGAGGGGGCGACGCCGGATATCGGAAAATCGCTACTCGAGAAGGAGGAAGGAGAAGAAGAAGGAGAAGATTATGGAGCTAATTTTTTTTATTTTTTCTTTTGTGCAATTACAGTACAAGAAGAAGAGATGGAAATCAAAGAGGGTGGCGGTGGCGGTGGTAGTGGTGGTGATGCCGGTGGTGGCGGTGACGAGCTTAGGGGAGCTTAATAATAGGCTACTTGATGGGCGGGGCGGGGACCGCCGCCGTCGGGTTTCAGGAGGGGACGGGGTGGTTGTAGAGGGCGCCGACGGCGACGAGCATGGGGATGAGGCGGCCGGAGAGGTGGAGGGCGAAGAGGGAGTCGAGGCCGCCGACGGGGGAGCCGCCGATGAAGGCGGAGGGGGTGGAGGCGCCGTCGCCGAGGGAGCGGATCTCGTCGTCGTCGAGCTCGATGACGGTGGGGTGGACGCCGAGGGTGCCGAGCAGCTTCTTCATCACGTGGCACATGCAGCAGGACGACCGGCTGAAGATGATCACCGGGTGCTCCGATATCAGCCGCTGGATCCGGGCCTCCGCGGGCTCCGCCTCGTCGATGGACAGGGACGCCGTGGAGGCCGCCGAGGAGGACGTGGTGGCCGCCGTGGCCGTGGCCGTCGACAGCTCGAGCCCCACCCCGTCGTTCGAGCAGCGGCGGCGCTGGAGCCCTTGCATCGCCGGCGAGAGGGAGAGACGTCGACGGTGGAAGCGAGCGGCGGAGGAGGAGGAGCTTGGGGAGGAATTTTCGCAAGGATGCGAGAGCGAGCACGGAGGAAGGCGGAGGAGGCTGGGACGAATTTTATAATTACGACGGAGAGAGAGAGAGGGAGAGGGCGTTGGCGTGTGCTGACGTCAGGAAGTGATAGTACAAGATTTAAGGTCGCAAAGTAGTTTGTCTCTTCCTCAGATGTGAAGAGCCACTAGGGGAAAAGTGGCCCGGTTCGGTCCCTGGGGTTTCTTTCTGATTAATTTCCGATTTCGAATAGAGATTGCTAAGGATTTTGTGGACGCTAATCCGTGAAATTATTGCTTAAATTGAGGTGGCAAAACTGTCGGTTCAAAGCGTCGAATATGACCCATTTATTTAGATGTCTATTTGTAATCCATCTTATTAAATTAATTTTTGTAGGCCGATATATATAGCTTATATCGCATTTGTATTGCTACCGTTGTAAACATCGTCGGTGCAAGAAAGAAATCATCACTGAACCATAGAAGTGCCCCGGGCTCCTAAGTTGAGCAGTTGAAATTGTTTTGTCGTCGCTTCGCCTCACATGTCAAAGTCGGTGGAAGCGATAATTCTCACCTATCTGGGTTATTGATTTCTCACATGACAATAAAAGAAATCGAGACATCAATTATTGAAAAAAAAAAAAAAGGGTGGCCATCACATTACCTCTTGTTACTTGCCATAATTGTTTATAAGCATGTACGGTAAATCTTATTATTTATCCGTGTCGAACGCAAAAGAAAGTTACCATCATTGTAAATCGTGTCAATTGGCACATGACCATGTCAATCCATGCTGATCTGATTGACGCCATTATGAAACAAATCTTACGATGGTCCTGGCCAATTCCGTCACACATCTTGCTTGCCCAAAAAGATCGTTTTTTGTCGGCAGTCCTTTCTCTCCCAAAAATTGTCCTGCAAGAAATTTCACCTATAAGCTCTTGCCTTTTCTTTTCTAAGCTTTAATTTTTTGTTTCTTTCTCTCCCAATATAATATGAAAGTCTTTTTGGGCCTCATTTATTGTCTTATTTCGCTCATTGTGGTTGCATTTCTTTACTCATTGTGGTGAATAAATTTACTTGTAGTGAAAACTTTCCGAGAACATCATAGTAGTTCAACTAGTGGAATGTTCGAGACGTGGTTTTATGACTTCTTCAAGATATGAGGCGAGCTCTCCTATCTCAATTTAGGTCGAGATCTAAATTTGTGAGCTTTTCTCTTTCGATCTAAATTTAGATTTGGAAGTTTCTTAGAGGCATTCAATTTATGACGATTTAACATGTTATTGTTATCATTGTCCATGAATGGTGATGGTTTTGGGGGTATCGAACTTAGGCGCGCATTGTAAGCCATAGTTTTTAAAGGAAAAGATCTCAACTTATGCCCATCACTGATGATCTTAATGATGGGATTGGTGATAGGCCGCCAGTTTTGAGATGAAAGCGTATTTATAACTTTTGGATATATTTTTATTTTTTTGTAATTTTTTGGAATTCGCTTTGCTTAGAAGCTTTATGTGAACCTCTCATATTTAACCTTGACAAATGAACAAAAAAAAATCTGGAAACAAAAATTCCGTCCCACATAAAAAAATAAAATGACCTATCAAACCTATTTGGTTAAGTGGCCATGTGGACTTTATTAATAGCCTCCCTTGTAGGGACTAAGGGTGCGCATGGTAAAATTTCTTTGGAGGAAGAGTTTTTTTTTAGAAATAGTTCTTTTATATTTATATTTCTAAGCAGTTTCGGCAGTTAACCCGTTTGATAACCGCACAAAATTTCTATTATTGGAATAGAAAAAGAATAGGAATGCGTTTGGTAACGCAACGATTCTTTTTGTATTTATTTATTTTTTATTTGTTCTTTTTTATTTTTTATTTTTTTTGTATTTATTTGTATTTTATTTTTTTATTCTTTATTTGTTTTTTTTTGTTTTTTTTATTCTTTTTTGTTTTTATTTGTTTTTATTGTTTTTTATTTGTATTTATTCTTTTTTTATTTTTTATTTGTTGTTTTTATTTTTCTTACTCTTGTTTTTTATTTGTTTTTTTATTTTTTTGTATTTATTTGTTTTTTGCATTTATTTGTTTTTTTTTTTTGTATTTATTTTTTTTTATTTGTTTTTATATTTGTTTTTTATTTATTTGCCTTTTTTATTTGTTTTTATTTGTTTTTTTATTTTCTTGCGTTTGTTTTTTATTTGTATTTATTTGTTTTTTTGTATTTATTTGTTTTTTATTTGTTTTTTATTATTATTTTTTTTTATTCTTGCTCACGGTCGGCGACCGGCGGCGGCGCGGCGGCGGTCGGCGGTGGCTCCCGGATAGTTGGAGGTGGCCATGGCAAGAGAGAAATAAAACAAAAATAAAAAAGAAAATTTGCTTATTTCTAGAAATTATTCCTAGGGACAGGAAGCAATTTTTTTTTTTTTCGTTTACTGTTAGGGCTAACTTTTCTATTCCGGGGCATAGAAATCAACTTGGCGTTAGTAAACGGGTTTTTGTTTTTTTTGTTAGGGGAACAAAAGAACATAAATTCTTAGGAATAAAAATGTTTTCATGCAGACCCTAAGTAACTTAAACTAATTATTTTAAAGTATCTTTTTTTACTAAAGATTATCTAATAAAAGAACACATGATAATTTTTGTTACCTTCAGTTAAATATCATAATTCAAACTATTTTTTATATTACTTAGAATGAGTGATGAATTTTCCGTTCATCGATAAAATGTTAATATAATTTACGTGCCAATTTAGTTTATATTTCCCTTCCTATACGATAGAAAAGGACCCCGATCGCTTTAAAGACATCAATTTCATGCCAAAGGAAGCACCCGTTAAGGAAACACTTAATTACATCTCTGTTCCGGTTGTCCGACCTGGCCAATTTGATTTTTTTGGCTATGGAGAAGACGATGATATGATACGAATTGACACTATTAAATGAAAATGACAGTACATTTAAGCAATTCGCTCAAATGTGGATTTGCATCTCATCTTATCTTATGCATGATGTTTACAGCCCAGGTCCATCACTTTATCTGTATGAATTCTGACGTCATCGAAAACAATGAACGAGGCCTTTCTTTTGTTCCAGGTCTGTAAAACTGAACGAGGGTACGACGAAACAAAGGGCACTAGATAAAAGGAACACGTACCTCAACGTAAAACCTTAAATTTGTACACGTCCTAAATTATCCTCCGTTAATTATCACTAAATTTTAATGTCAAATTACTGAATTTAATCATACATGACAATTAACTGATGTATCGATTTGAAATTTTATTCTTAATTTGTTGCAAGTGCATCGAGTTATGATTTTTTGTAATATCAATATAATTTAACAAAAATTCAAGAATGATAAATTTATCATGAACGTATTTATTTTGGGTTTTAAAAATTAAGTCGAGATAAATTTATTGTTATTATATAATCCCTCAACTTTTTATCTTTTGTTTGCACTCAACGAGGTAGATTTTAATATTCGCAAAAGGACAAATTCTATAATAATAAGAGAGAGAGAATGTTGACGTCGCGAGGTGATGGTACAGATTAAGGTCGCGAGGTAGCTCTCTTCTTCTTCTTCTTCAGATGCGAAGAGCAACCGGGAGAAAGTGACGTGGCCCAGTTAGGCAGATTGGGGGTTTGATAATTTTGATTTTATTGACACTAATTTTCATAAAAAATTAATGCATAAATATCGGTGGCAAACCATCGTTTATTTACATATCTACTTGTGATCCATTATATAAAATTAATTTTATAGACAACCTTGATATTCCTAATATCATATTTGTGTTGTTGCTATCGTAAACTTTTTTTCTCAGTCGACCATAACTACAATAGAAGTGTTATGTGCTCGTGAGTTGAGTAGTTTAAATTGCTTAGTTACGACCTCAGCTCACATGTCACTAGAGGCGATAGTTCTCGCCCGTTAGGGTTGCTAATTCCTCACACGACAATAAAAAGAAATCGAGACACTGATTCCTCATACTTGCTCCGTTGAGTTATAGTATTCAAAAAGTTTATTTATTTTTTATTACCTTGCTTATGATAATTAGATTTTCTACTCATGTCAACATCGAACAAAACATAAAGTTATTGTCATTGTCAAATTGCGTCAACTATATCTTGATCGCATCAATCCATACCAAGCTGACTAACACCATTACAAAACAAAACCTAAAGTTGCCCTGGCCAATCTCGTCTAGGGGTAAGCACCAACTTAGGATAAATCTTGAAATCAGATCAAACCAATCCTACTTGGCTGGTTCTGATTTCGATTCTGAGATATATAGGATGGATTTTGATTTCCAAAAACTGAAAACAGGTTTGACCAACCAGAATCTACCCACCCTAAAATTACTCATCCCTAACATATACCTCTTTTGTACTCGTCCGGTGAAAATTCTTGCATTTTTCGGGATGATACTTATATGTCCTATTGTGACTACAATACTGAGAGTCACAATTGCCTCCTTGACTAAATTGCGTGTTCCGTAGTTACGATAGAGTCTAATTTGTCTCCAACTTGGTGAATGGTGGCACATTAGGCAAAGTTTTTGGGGGAGATGGATTGTTTGATCTCGACCTTCTTCAAAGAATTCAATTATTTCAACCATCGATGGCTCTCAACACTCCATTATAATGTAGTTAAAGATGCCTTAGTTTTTTTTTTTTTTTTTTTTTTTTGAATTGTTGCTTTTGGCAAATAGGAATTTGTTGTCATTACACTAGGGATGAATTGGACACTTTCCAATTCTTTTATATTTCTATTTGTTTTGTACTATATTTCTTGTCGTTTTGTTGCTCTATTTTTTATTTTTTTATTTTGTTGTAATTGATATTTGTCTTGATTTCATATAACGAGATGTTTTACTAAAGTTGATCCTTCTAAGAATTTTCTTTTAACAAAAAGAAAGAACCCCTTGCTTGTTTTTGATCCAAAAAAAGAAAAGAAAATGAATCGACACGTTCCAAGTAGACTTTAGAATCAAACTAAACTAGCAGAGTATGTTCCAAAATAAGTATTAGCTTCTAAGTTATATCTCTGTTTTGGTTGTTCGGCCTAGCAATCCGATTTATCTGATAAGATAGTGTATTCAATGCCTATGGAGAAGATGAAGATGATATGATACGAATCAACCCCATTAAATGAAAACGATAGTACATGTAGGCGATTCACTCCAGTTTGAATTTATAACTTGTCTTAGGTTCGATATTTATAACATGGGTCCATCCCTTTCATCCGTCCAAATGTTCACGTAACCAAAAAACGACGAAACGAGGCCTTTCGTTCGCCACCAGCAGATCGGCGAAATCAAACGTAAGCACGGCAATTAACAATGTCCCACCAGACAATAAAAAGAAGAAAAAAAAAAAAAAAAAAAAGATGGACACGGACCCTAACGTAAGATGTGGCTAATATATAGATAAAATTAAACTTCCTAATCCTATTGTTTACTTTCAACAAGGCCAGATTTCAAATTTATATTCAGCAAAAGGACAAATTCAAAGTTTCAAGCAACCGAGCCGGGGGCGAGTTCGCGAATACGGGATAACTGCCGGGCGAAGTGGGCGCGGGAACGGGTCACATGGGTCTCGGGTCGAGCGCCCGGTTAAAGGGCGCCCCCTAATCGATTAAAAAAATAATAATAATTTAAGTTTTTTACTCGACCGACGACGCTTACGTCACATCGGGTTCCGTTCTGGGCCGTCGGATCCAATCCGTGACGTAACCAGCGGATGGGAGGAGACGCTGACGTGGAGCACACAGATCCCATCCGAGGGGGCTGGGTCCCCGGGGGCCCACCGCTGGCGCAATGAAAAATTCTTTACTCCCGTTCCCCACGTCGCCGTGACGTCACCACGGGACACGTGGCGGGCCGTGCACTTGCCCTTTCGGCGCGGGAGACCAGCTTTCCTGAGCCGGAGCTGTGATGACGTACTCGCCGGCGGGGCGGGCAGGTGGGCGGGCCCCGCCACGTTCCGAGCGAGGGAAACCTCAGTGCAGTTATTATGGAATTAATTGATTAATTAAAAGGAAAATCTTTTTTATAGAATCGAAAATGCTAAATACGGTCGAAACGGGCGTAGTTCAGAACCGATCGGGGGGGCGTACGAGTTCTAGATGTACGATTGGATCTTCACAAAATCTCATGCCAAAATAAATTTCTCATTCCGATATTATGGACCATTCTGTCAGTTATCTAGCGGGTACTGTATTTTTCCTTTTCAAGCTCTCATTGGGGGATTGATAAGGCATTTCGGTCCTATTGGGACGGGGACGGGGATGGGTCATTCAATTTTGGACCATAAGGATTGGGATAAATATACGTAGTGTTTGGGCATTAGATGACATGCCGACACGGGTCGGCCAAGATCGCCAGCGATGTACGAGGGGGAGCCGGCCCAGCTCCATCTGTCTCTTTTCATATGGGGTCCTACGGAAAATTATTGCGCCTCCTATAGCCGGGCAAGCCGAGGACTTGGCGGTTGGATTCACGTTATGATCGCAGTCATTATTGCACACATGGGTTTCGTTTTTTTTTCTTCCTCAATCAATCGATGGGGCAGCAGTCGCTGTGTTTTCGTCCGAGATGTTTCCTTAGGCGTGATTCCATTTAATGTTCTTTTGATCTTGGGTTTGCTCTTGCGTATTCATTTACTGGTGCCGAATATACTCCCAAAATCTCATGGGTTAATACCACAAGAAATCACAAATTGATGTGTACTTGTGTCACGTACACCCATTCCATTTTTATCCTAAACTGTGGTAAATTCGAAATTTTGGATAGATGTAGTACAAGTATATCGATTATAAATAAATTTGACATGTATGCATCGGTTTAAAGTTTTTACGACACAAAAATTAGTTTTGGAATAAATATGGTACGGATATACCTGGGTGAGGATAATAATTCCAAGATAGTACCTGAAACTTAAGAATCAGGCCATTGAGAACTTATCTAATTTTAGGTTCTAAGGTGTACAGATAGGTTCCACCTTCCAAATTTTTTTGTGTTTTTCTTGATCTTGCAGTATTACAAGGTGTTTGATAATGTGTATAATTTAGAACCACTATTTTCAGTTTCCATTTATAACCGAGAGTTTTACGTTGTTAATGTTTTATATTTTTCATGTGTTTAAATGTGAATTATGGTCAGTAAATTGTAACAACAAGTGGTGATTATTAAAGATGATAATTTACTGTAATCATTCAAATAATAATAATACAGGTGGAACTTGAGTAGAATATGGAATTGACCTTGAAACTTGTGATAGAGTAAGTTTCAGGTTTCATACTTAGACTTGAAACTTAGAACAATTCACTCTAAATGCACCAAATTGGGTAAAAATATGGCACAAATCTACTAGTTTGAAAGTTTTCATGACATA
The DNA here is from genome assembly GCA_014182565.1 of Eucalyptus marginata. Classification (NCBI taxonomy): domain Eukaryota; kingdom Viridiplantae; phylum Streptophyta; class Magnoliopsida; order Myrtales; family Myrtaceae; genus Eucalyptus; species Eucalyptus marginata. The sequence continues at coordinate 5,462,616 of CM024587.1, forward strand.
AAAATTAGTTGGGATAGATGTATACCAGCGATACATCAGGTTAGAATTTTTAGTGATATTAAACCTAATTTTAATAACTGAATAGATCCACCAAACAAATCGTAATCCACCAAATCAATTACGATCCTTCACAGGGTGATTTTCCGTAGAGACGTATCTTCCCTCTAGCTCGTTTTAAATTAAAGTTAGCAAATTGTACTTGGAACAATTCTATGGTCTATTGAAAACGAACCGTCAAGTCACGTTTCCGTAACGTGGCAACGCACGAAACATCACAGTGGACGAGCGGGGTTCGTGCTTCTTTAATACGACGGGTACACGGAGGGGGCGGGAAGGAATCCAAGGATCTTTACAATCCCGCCGTGGATGCTCGTTCCGGCCGAGAGCCGAGAGCTGTGAGGAGAGCGGCGGGCGGCGGCGGCGGCAGTGGCGACACGGGCGGGAGGCGGCAAACGGAGGAGCGAAAGCGACGAACGACGACAGTAACGCCCCCCGCGGTCGCCCCGACACCGGTCCATGCACGCACGCAAGCACGCAAAGCACTCCCCGGCCGTCAACATGCGACGTCACCTCCTCGGTCCGTTCGCCCCGGCCCCCACTTTTTTTTATGGCCAGAATTTGACTCCGGATCGATCCCCAAAAGGAGCGGATGCACGCAGCCGAAATCATTAAATGTCGATCCTCGCAGAAGACCCGGCAGAAACCCAGAGCAGCGGCGCTCTCAGTCGACAGTGCCCGTCGTCACGCTAACCTATTTGCTCCCCCCTCTTTCTCTCTCCGTATTTACTCCTCTCCAACCCCACCCCAAAAAAATAAAAATAAATAAATCAACAAATATACAAGAAAAGGAAGCCAATAAAAAAGGACAAAAAGATGGAGAAGAGATGACGTTGCCTTAGGTCCGGTCAGTTCCTTAGCAAATTATGAACTTTTAACTTAGGTAAAAATGCGAATGGAAATTGGCAGATCCATCGCAACCTCACCAATGCATCCCCAAACTACCTCCATCTGCTCTCTTCTCCCTTGCCCGACCAATCTTTTCCCTAGGTCACATATAAGAACACAAACTCACGTTCATAATTCAGCTAAATGTATACCCGGGCGACGATTACAGTCCGTCCTCCACGGATCAGAACCCCGACTGGGAAGAATTGACCGGCGAAACACACCCATTTTCGCGACCTCGGATCGAAACGAAGCGAGGTGGAGCGACCTTACGGTATGAATTCATCCCCAAACGTCACACCGAGCGAGCGAGGGGGGGCGTACAAACCTTGGATTTAGCGAACAATTAGTTTAACACCCACCTAAGCCACGAATGCTTCTTTCCCGGGGGGAGGAGTCGTTTTGATTAACGATGTTTTTAAACGAGGAGTTAACTTGAGATCAAAGAGAACAGGGAAGACTTTTCGGGGGGAGATCCGCACGGACTCCGGAGCGAATGGATCGGAAGGGAAGGGGGTGGTGATGGTTGCCAGCTCACGCGGGCCGACCGCGGCCTCACGTGTCATCCACCCTCGTTCTTTGTCCGATCACATTAAATGACACAAGCCTCACGTGTACTCAAAGAACCCACCACCACCACCACTGCCACCGCATTCCTATCGTACCGTAATAGTTTAAAATTCACAGGGAGAATTTAATGACTCGCGATGGTTGAGCTCGGTTCATATTAAATTTCTACTTCGGGGGTGGACCACTTCTGAGAGGGCTGGCCTGTACTGGGGACAAGGTGAAGTTTGCACGTAATGGTTTTCCGCCCGGTACCGTCTTCTGGTACGGCGATCTGCTGGCTGTCCCCCCCTCGACACGAGAAAAAGAAAAGTGGAAATTCATTTCGGGTCGAGTGCTTTTTGTGCATTTTCCCCTTCCTCATAAGCATCAAGAGGGTGCTCGGGGACCTTTAATGCGCCCGGTTGAGTCGATCTGGGGACGATATAAACATCGGAATTGAAGAAGGAGAGCATAGGCGGATGGAACGTCGCATTCTCTTGAGGGCCTAGCAAGCTGTTCGCGTGGCTCGTGTCGGCTCGTGTCGAGTAATTCACTTGCGGGTACTCCCTAGATAGGAGGATCTCGACATGGTTACCAAACACACATGACTCCCGACACGGGTTATTTATGTGAGATTCGTGTTGCTTTTATAAGGGACTTAAAAATGATGCTCCGGGCCGTGGTAGATTGCGATGCGCCCTTTTCATGTACCTTTTTTTTTGTCCCTTCTTTCCCATGTCGTTGGGATCCGATGTGGACCGATAATCCCGCCGAACCCTCAAGAGGACAGAAAAAAATTGGAATCATTATGGTGTGCTGGGCTCGGTCCAGTTCAGCCTACAGGCCGGCGGCGAGCACTTATGGGCTTTAGCCCAACCTGCCTTATATCTTGCGGGCCGCCTCCCCTTGATGGGCCGAGCACCGCCCGGACCGGATGGTCTCCTCTGTCCTGGCCAAGCGTTATCGCTATCGCCCAATTTTCGGGTCAGTGTCTTATCATCGCCAGCATCATCATCATCATCATCATCAACTCATTTGGCTGCTTGTCATTGCCGTTTCTAGGTAGGCAGTCCAGCCGGTCGGATCGGTCGGAATTTGTGAAAAGGACGTATCGGAAGCCGGAGGGGTTGCTTTTTGCATTTTGGACGGTCGGAAAACAATCCGTGGACAAGTGCAGCGCGCGATTTGCATTTAACTCTCGTCCCGTCACCCTCGATATGATTCCCCTTCGATGGTTGCCGAAATCAAATTTTTGCTCTCTTTTGACATTCAATGCGGACAGCAGCAGGTCAAATGCATTTCTTATCAAAAGTTAAGAATTCATCTGAGCGGGTTTCTGCGGAGAGATTGGGGATAAAGCAGTTCGAGGACATTCCCAATAGAAACACTTCTTTTCCAATTGTTGGATGTAAGGGAGAATGATTCTGAGTTTTATACAAATTCTACCTAGAATCTGAAACCCATATGTTGAAATAAGTTCCTCATTTTTTAGAACTTAGAATCTATCTATCATTTATATTCTGAACCTGAAACTTACCTTAGAGAATTTACCCATCACAGGTTCTAGGGTTTACTAAGATTCCACATTTATTATTAATTAAATAATTATAGTGAATTATTACCTTTAATAACTACAACTTGTTGTTATAATTTACTTATCATAATTTATATTTAGACATATGAAAATTATGAAACATTAACTAAGTAAAAGTCTTAGTCATAAAATAGAAACTTAGACTAGTAATTTTAGGTTATACACTCATTATCAAATGCCATGAAATATTACTGGATCATGCGAACACATAGACTCAAAAAAACACAAATGCTTATTTCAGGTTCTAGATTACATATTTCAGGTTTTAGGTTCCATTACTTTAGAATCCAGAATTTACTCATCGAAACAGGTTCTTTAATTTTTGAAATTTGAAATTTACTCTGCATATCTCGAAATTTGGAACCAAACATATTTTCACTGATTTGATTTTCAGATTCTAGTTTTTATCTTGAAACCATGCTCACCCCTAATTGCATGCATCCTAATTCCACTGAAAGGGTCTCTGGTCTCTTCTTCAACTAGGTAATGTGACTAACGTCTCACTCACGACATTTTCACAAGAAACTTAATATTGCGAAAAAAAAAATCCTTAATGAGTGATAGATATAATATTAGATCATATATATTTATTTAATAGTTTAAGTCTTTAAAATAGATAGCACCGGTTCGGCAAAATCTCTAAAATGGTATTGAAATAAGTGGTATCTAATAATTTAAGTTTTTTTAACAGTCGTCGGCAGTGATAATTATCAGTAAGATTCTTGTTGCGTCGCAGGGACGGGAGATGGACACGTGTCTAGTCGAAGGGGATCGTCTCGGTGGCAGCGTGCTACTCCACCGACTCCCGTCCCCGGCCCACGCCTCGGCCTCTGGAACTTTCTACCTCGCTCCACCGGTACTTCAACTCTCCACCCGTCAAGTTTCCGACCGGAACTCCAACCTCGACTTCCCCGAACGGACTCCCTCGATGTAAGAAACGAGCTGCACGAGGTATTTGCTGGTAGAGAGATAAAGAGGAGGCGATGGAGATGAAGGGAGGGGTCGTCGTCCCGAAAGAGGAGGAGGCGTCGTCGAACGTGGGGGCCGCCGCCGCCGCCGCAGCCCATCGAGGGGCTGGGCGAGGCGGGGCCGCCGCCGTTCCTGACGAAGACGTTCGAGATCGTGGAGGACCCGGCGACGGACCCGATCGTGTCGTGGAGCGAGGCGAGGAACAGCTTCATCGTCTGGGACGCCCACCAGTTCGCCGCCACCTTGCTCCCCAAGTACTTCAAGCACGGCAACTTCTCCAGCTTCATCCGGCAGCTCAACACCTACGTACGTCATAATTTCCGTTCCTCTCGATTTGTCATCTCGTGTCACTTATGGGTCAGTTGATTTGCTATAAAAGAAAAACTTGGAGAATTCTTAGGATCTTTAGCGTTGTTCATCGAAAGAGCAGGCCGAATCGATTGGGTTTTCGCATATGCCTGTGGCCTCTCTGTCGAAGTCGTTATGAAGCATGTCTGTTGTTAGGTGCTTCTTGGTTTGTTGACGATTATGCTGGTAATTTCTGGTGATACGTCGGCGCGTGTCCCGGGTTCTGCTAATCGTGCCGACCGATGTTTGGTTCTCTACTAGATCATCATCCGGAAAAGAAGAAGTTGGTCTTGAGATTTTACCGAATTTTGACGTACGTTTGCTGAATTCAATCCATACCTGATCTGCCCGTCATAGTTCATGATTACTATGTCGAGATGTTGCTTACCGTTGTTGTTGGTCTGCCGCAAATGGATGCAGGGTTTCAGGAAGGTGGATCCGGATCGGTGGGAGTTTGCCAACGAAGGGTTCTTAGGAGGGCAGAGACACCTCTTGAAGACCATCAAGAGGAGGCGGAACGTCTTGCATAGCCCACGCCAGCAAGGAGGAGCATGCGTTGAACTGGGTCATTATGGGCTCGACAGCGAGCTCGAGAGGTTGAGGAGAGACAGGGGCTTGCTGGTGGCCGAGGTTGCGAGATTGAGGCAGCAGCAGCAGCAGTCGAGGGACCATATCTTTGCAATGGAGCAACGGATACAGCGTACTGAGAGGAAGCAACAACAGATGTTGGCTTTCCTCGCTAAAGCGTGCAATAGCCCGTCCTTCATTCAGCAACTCATGCAGAGAAATGCTCGTGGAAGGGATATCAGAGGAGCCGAAATTGGACACAAACGCCGGCTGACTGCTACACCAAGCCTGGAGAATCTGCAAGATGAGGTCACGGTGGCTGCTCTAGGCCGTGGTGGAGCAGGAGATAGCGCGATCCCCATGCAAGAGGAAATGGTCAACTTGGAGTCGGAAATGCAGACAATGTTTTCGGCTGCCTTGGATGACGAATCGAGCAGCGACGTGAACGAACTGAGTGCAGCTCCAGTTCCTGCTACAAGAGGTGGCAACACGGATGCTGTCAATCAGACGATCCTGGAAGAATTGCTGAGTGAAGATCTGATGACTGGGAATCCGGAGGAAGAAATTTTGGTTGGCGACCAGCCTGAAGTCGACTTGGAGGGCGAGGATCTCCTGCCCGGGCGAAGGAATGCCAGCGAGGAATCGCAAGACTTATCTCAACTCGAAGCCGTGACTCCGTCCAGCTCATTACGGCAGGATAAATTGATGGAAGAGTGGTGAGAGGCTGTGTCAAACAGATTAGATAGAACAGGGTCTACTTAGTTCATCATGGCTAGGTACTTCAGCCGGCTAAGGTTTTGTAATAGCAGTTGGCACAGGTAGTTGTATGTATCGTGCAGAGTGCTGATGTAAAGGAGTATGTAAAGACTATAACTTAGGAATACCAATTTGGGAGTTGAAGATAGAAGACAGGAGGATCGATTCGCTTGTGTTGTAAAACATCCCGTCGAGATACGCCAAACTGATGAAGGCCAAAGCTGAGAGAGAATCATCAAAAGGGAGAAATGTAAAATGCCCCCGCTTTCAGCGATCGTCGGTTAACGTCGTTTCAAACTGCATCCGATGCTGTGGAGCATCGTTTTGCGGAAGGAGACGAAACGGGCAATGAAGGAATATTTATCCTCGGATTGCTTTCCCGGACGAGATGATTCCCACGCATGAAGACACAAAAGGGAATCTCTTCTGGATCCAATGTAATTGCAGAGGAGCTAAGAAGCGTCAAAAACCCGCTTCCTATTGTCCTGGTTCTGTTCCTTCTAGAGTCTCTACCTCCTTATAAATTTTCCTTAAGGGGATTTTCTTATTCCAAATGTGTAACTGCAGTATTTGGAACCAGAAATTCTAGATGGGAAAACTACTGGACAAATGCCATGAGAGGTTAGACGATGAAATTAGTGATTGGATCTTGCTTTCTATATGAGTGAGAAAGAGAGGGAGAGGCGCCTCGAAAGCATCACCGGTTACTCTTTTTTGGAACGTGAGCGAGTTGATTCAAGGGTTTGATGGAGTTGGCAAAAGATTACGTAGCTAAGCGTAAGGAGCACAGTGCCTCAACTTCACAATTCCCCTCGATTTTTCTCGTGGTAAATGTGCGTGCAATTTGGCATCGACTTCCAATTTCGACGCTGACGACTGGCTTCTGCCTTGGTGTCCATAGTCTAGTCTGTTGGAAAATTAGAACAAGACATAACTCGCCCACATCACGCAAGACCAAAGGCAATTTGTAAGCTCCAATCGTGCATTGACAACCTAACGGAAGGACACTAAATGATCCCACCAACACTTTAAACAACCTAGAAAAAGAGACCAATAAGGAAGCCCCACCTCCTCCAATCCCATAATCATGCAAGTGCACACGAAGGCCAAGTGCCCAATAAGATGCTCCGGTGCCGGCACCCCCACCTCCCCCACTCCAATCCTCCATATAAAAGACAAGCAAAAGCTCTCTCCTTGTACCACCATCTCTCTTTCTCTGTGGAAACATGTTGGAGTTCAGTTTGCAGAGAGTGATGGAGGTGGGCGCCACCTTCATCACAGCCCCTCCTGCTCAGTCAACGCTTGCGTTCACCGGGCTGGCCATTCTGATGGGCCTTGTGAGCTACCTGTACGCGCCCTACTGCGCCTGCCTTCCCTCTCGTGGGCATCCGATCGAATTAGCTAATTCGGCATGGTTTTTGAGACCCTTACAAAAACTCGAGATATTGATGACCATTAGGGGCGATTGTTCCTATTTTGATAATAGAAATCGCCTACTATGGACCAGTTTTGAATAATTGAAATCGGGAACCACCCGTTGGTTCATGAATCCGCCCGAACCTGAGGAAGCTCCTGCAGTCTGTTCTCAGGTGAGTCCCATGAAATCAGTCGAAATGTCCTCAATAAATTCATGCAGTCCAAAATAGAGCAATTCACCTTCCTTTGCCATGATTTGTTTGTGCATGTTTTTATTTTTATAGCTTTCTAGCAAGGCTAGCTTTGGAAGGAGTCTATTTGAAACGTTAAGTTACGCGAGTCATTCAAGGCACCTTCTCAATTTCCAAATATACATTGCATCCTGCGATAAGTCTCTGTCCAACATCAACCTTTTACAAAAATCAAATTTGAAATGGGCCGAATGTTACCAACAAAAGCTAAAGAAAATGTCATTTGCCATGGCCGATATTTGGCCCCTACTCCTTCATAATTATTTCTAATGGATGAGAAGAAGTTGGAGACGTTGGACATAGCCTTAGAAACTATATTGAGGTAGGAGTTCTCACAATGATTTTGAGGAATCTATATTGAGGCCGTGGGATAAATCAGGCGAGAGGCGGAGAGAGACTAGGAAGAAACTAAGATTTTGATATGAAAACACCAATCTGGTTTAGGTGGGTGGTTCCGCACCTAGAACCAAGAATTGGATTGGTTCGCATGGAAACCATCGATTCTAGGCCGGTTCAGTCTGGTTTTGGGTGGTCCAAAACAGTTTTGGATTCTTTTGCACACCCCTAATGTCCATATATATTTGTAAAGTTTTTTGAGGGACAATGTTGGATGCTCTAGTGTGATGTGTGTCACTGAATCTGTTTTTGGTCTAGTCTTTCTTTATTGTCCTCTCATGTGTCCCATGCAAAAAAATGTAGGGCTTTTTTGAGTTTGGTTGATGAAGTTATGTGAAATCTTGGATCGCTGTAGGCTCTCAAGTTGTCATATTACTGATGTTCATTTATGATTCTTAACTCTCTATGGGTACAATAGGGGAAATACTTTGCGAACTCAACACATATGAAGTGGTATGTCCCGATATATATATCCGATGGGATCGCATGACGCTGATTCATGGGTCTAGAATTTGATTATCCCTTGTTGCAACATCCCCATGAGTAATTAATTAGTTTAGTTTTGGATCCATTGTTAGCATATGGACAAGTTATTCAGTCATCACGGGATGAATGACTCGTGCACATATAATTAGTTCTATAATTCAAAACTTTCACACTTCAAGCATCCGACAAAGGTATGTGGATTATTTTTCACATTAATTTTATAATTAGTTCTACCATTTTGTTCTAGATGAATAGATCTTAGTCGAAAGCCTTTTGAATGTTTATAATGGCATGGCACGTGCGAGAAGTATGATAAAATGCTTTAGAATACAATATTTTTAGGATGATGGATTACTTCCTCCAGGGACCATAGAAATCCACTAAACTTATGGGGTGCTTGAATCCTAATTGGACTCTGCACCGTGAGAGAATAGAATGACAAGGAACAAGAAGCACCTTGATGTGGTATAATTTATGCTGTTGAATTACATTGGATGGCATTGATCAATTTTAACTCTTTTGCGTGACTAGACCATAGCCAAAGGAAGTGCACAGATGTGGGAAAGAACAAGCTTGGACAGATTATGGAGACTGGTCCTTTGCATTTTGGATGGTCGGAAAGCTATCCATTTACAAATGCAGCCTGTAGATTGCATTTTGAAATTCAATGCCAACGACAGGTCTTATAGATTACTGATCAAAAGTTAAGAAATGATCTGAGTAGGTTCCACATGGGAAGGCAACCCCCTGATAATCGTAGCAGATGCAGAGCTTTGCAAAGAGGTCGGGATGAAGAAGTTCAACGACATTCCCAACAGAAGCATCCCTTCTCCAATTGCTGCATCCCCACTCCACCAGAAGGGCCTCTTCTTCACCAAGTAATGTCTCATCCACAACATTTTCACAAGCAATTTTTGTTCTTGTTAATATGTCAACTTTACGAAAACACACCTAATGCGCGGGTGCAGAAGAGGGTACACTGGCATCAGTTCAGTTCCACAATTACTATGAAAACCCTGTTGCAGGGACTCGAGGTGGTTGACGATGAGGAACACGATCCTGTCTGTTTACCAGTCGTCACACCTTGTGAGCTTAGTCCCTGTGATGCAGAAGTACATTGAGTGGGCAACAGAAAATCTCCGCTCTTTCAAAGAGGAGGACGTCATGTTCTCTAACCTCTCCCTCAAGTTGGCCATGGATGTGATCGGCCAAGTGGCCTTTGGCGTGGACTTCGGCCTTTCTAGAGGGCGGTCTGAGCAATGCCATGGGAGTACTGCTGGTGAAAAAAGTGGTCGTGGCGGAAACAATGAAGTCAGTGATTTCATCAACAAACACATCTATTCGAAGACGCAGGTCAAGATGGACTTATCAGGCTCATTCTCAATCATGCTCGACCTGCTTGTCTCAATACTCCAGGAGCCTTTCAGGCAAATACTTAAGAGAATTCCTGGCACAATGGATCGAAAAGTCCATCAGACTAACAAGGAATTGGTGTTGGAAGATATGCGGAGATTGCCCGGATTTACCGGGATATCAGACCGAAGATTTGATTTGATTAGAAGATTAGTATTGTGTACATAATCAATTAAGATTAGATCTAGACATAGATTGATACATAGAATCATTTATTTCCATTATTTGTGTATTCTTTGTATTATATCTACAAGAAGAACTGTACATTTACATTCATTGAAGTGAATAGAAAGAAAAGCATTTCCTTCAATCTTTGTTTCTTCGAGATCTTCATCTTCTTTCGTGATATCAGAGCAACCGAGTCTTTGAACCAAGCTTCCACTCATAATCTTCTTTCTGTTGCGATCTTCTGCCTCAAAAGCTCTGACCTGCGAAGAAGAGCACCATTGGGCATTAGTGTCACTCTCAAAAGAATTTTTTTACTTACCATGGCAAATCCACAAGATGAAGCCTCTGCCACCGGCAATCAATCTGCTGGAGAAATCATTCCTGCCGCTGAAGTCGTGCCTCAGATCTCGCAAGTCCATAATTCGCTTGTCATATTTCCAACGATAGAGCAACAATTGCTTCAGGCTCAGCCCGTGCAATGGCGGCCCACGCAGACTCAGTTCAATATGGGGCAACCCATGACGGGCCAGCCTTACCAATGGATTCCATATCCGATATATGTTGGGCCAAGCCCAAATTCATCATCGCCTGGGTATGTGGGCCACCAAAGCCACGTCCAAGCCGACGGGGGCCCACCAACCACAAGTGGGGCAAGCCCAACCGATGGAATGGAGCAGACACACGAGTCGAGTGAACCGGGTATGGGAACGAATCCCTACCCGGGGTTTTTCAATGAGGGTTATCCGTCCAGGTCAAGTGAGTTGGGTCAAGGGACGAATCCCTACCCAAATCCTACGCCCGATTTTTTGCCGTTTCTAGCGGCGGCCTTCCGGACGACCGTAACCCGGCAGCGACCCCTTGTTCGTTTCCACAGCCAACGGACCAGAACTATGACTGATCAGCAAACAGTTGACCGGACCAGAAAATTACCCCAGGTGGTCGCAAGAATTCCGGCGTGCCCTAGCAACGAAGGACAAGGATGGATTCCTTGACGGAACCATTCCGATTCCCCTCGATGAGCATCTAGCCCGACTCTAGAGGAAGAGCAATCGACTCGTCCGAACTTGGATCGGCAATTGCATCTCCTCAAAGGTCGCGGCCGGACTTCCACTGACAAAGGAGGCCAAAAGCATGTGGGAGAACATCAAAGAGATGTACGAGAAATTGGATCAAGCAAAGATATTCACCATAATGCAGGAACTCAGCGATTTAAAACAGGGGAATATGACTGTCACGGCTTGTTTCAACAAGCTATCGTCATTGTGGAATAGCCTCGAAGCGGCCAAAGAAAAACTCGAAGGGCCCGAATCCACAATCAGACAATACAAGTCCATCAAAGACAGGGAGAAAGCAACGCGTTTTTTGCTCATTTTGAACGATACTTTTCTTACCTTTCGCTCGCAGATCTTGGCTACGGATCCCATGCCATCAATCGAGCAAATATATCAATTGGCCGTACAGGAGGAAAGCCAGCGATTCGCATCATCGAAGAACGCGAAGAGCGGCGAAAGCATCGCTCTTGCAGTTCACGGAGAATGAAGGGACGGAGCCAATAAAACCCTAGCGTGCGAGAGGGAGAGACGAGGCATGCTAGGGTTTCATAGAGAAGGCTCGCTAGGGTTCCGCTGAGACAAGCGCTCCTTTAAAAAGGAAGGATTGAACGGCCCCGATCGAACGCGAACATTCGACGGTGTGCAGGAGTTCGATATTTTAAGTGGATTGGATGGTGCAAATGATTCCGCGATCAAAGGAATTGATGGGCAGATTTTTGCCACGTCATTAAGAAATTTCGGGCCAAATTTAAAAGGAAATGGTAAATTATTCTGTGAATATTGCAAGCGTTCTAATCATATGATTGACCGTTGTTGGAAGCTGCACGGGAAACCGGTAGAGAGAAAGGAAAAAAAAATTTCGACCGTCTATCAAGTGAATGGACCTACCAGCCAAAATTCTGATCCTCCTATTACCTATGGACAGTACCAGCAATTGATGCATGCCTTGCAAAAATTGGATGTTTTTGACAAAGGAGGTAGTTTTTTAGGTATCACACATAGCATGATTAATTCTATATCAAGGAAAGCATGGATTATTGATTTAGGGGCAAGTGATCATATTATATGTGATAAAGGCCTTTTCTCAAGAATAAATGAGGAGTTGAATTTTCCTGTTTCTGTACAATTACCTAGTGGGAATATCAGCTATATTAATGTGACAGGAACAGTCAATCTCGGTCCCCAAATTATCCTTAAAAATGTCCTCTATGTCCCTAAATTCCAATTTAATCTCATTTCCGTGTCAAAAGTCTGCAAAGAAAATTCATGTCGAGTAATATTCAATGCTGATGCCTGTTTCTTTCAGGCCCTTTCGACTGACAGACTGATGGGCTGGAGTAGTCTTTCAGAAGGACTGTTTTTTTTTTGGTCAAGCTTCCTAAGTAATTTTGATTTATCTAGCTTTCCATTGAATAAATCCTCTTTATGTAATTTGAGCATGAATGACAAAAATTCTCTCATGCATTTGAGATTGGGTCATAGTGCCACCTTTCCTTGTCCTAAGTGCCCTATATGTCCACTTGCAAAACAATCTCGTTCCCCATTTCCATCTAGTAAATCCCGTGCTAGTAAAATTTTTTCCTTGATACATGTTGATATTTGGGGACCTTACCGTACGGTTAATCATGATGGATCTCGTTATTTCCTCACAATAGTAGACGACTATTCTCGTGCGACCTGGATTTTTTTGATGCAGTCTAAGGATCAGGCCTATTCTTATCTAAAAACTTTTATCGCCTTATCCAAGAATCAGTTTGGGAAATCGATTCAGCAAATCCGAATTGATAATGGAGCAGAATTTTTCAGTCATAATTGTTCCATGCTTTTCTCATCTCATGGCATCCAGCATGAGAGTTCATGCATCTATACACCACAACAAAATGGAGTGGTAGAATGCAAACATCACCACCTTTTGGAGGTTGCACGTGCCTTGAAGTTTCAAGTTTTAGTTCCAGATGATTATTGGGGAGATTGCGTCATCACAACAACTTATTTAATCAACCGCATGCCCACCAAGATACTCAATGGACAAATGCCATTTGAACTGCTCTATGGAAAAAAGCCTGAACTACAACATCTCAAAGTTTTCGGTTGTCTCTGCTATGCTGCAACATTAGGCTCTCGAGACAAGTTGAGTTCACATGCTCGGAGATGCATTTTTATGGGCTATCCCAATTTGCAGAAAGGCTATCTTGTTCTTGATATATCCACAAAGGAAATTCTTATAAGCCGTGATGTAATTTTCCATGAGGACATATTTCCCTTCTCTAACAAGACATCTCCAGATGACGATTCAAGCATAAGCTTCAATTCTCATGGTCTCTCATTTGACGACGCATTATCTCCAGATCCTGGTTACATACCACTGGCTCAATCAAGGAATCCGCCTTCTACTCCTGCATTTATTCCAGTAGAGACAACAACTCCAGTCGAGAGTTCCAAATCATCAGCAAATCTCTTAGAAGACGGAGCTGAAGATTCCAGTAATGATGAGGAAGAAATCGGCAATGATGAGGAAACCCAACATATCTCACCACTCGTCTCCAATGAGACAATTCCCACTCCTGCCAAAGATGCTCATTCCAGACGTTCTGGTCGGGCTACCCGACCTCCAACCCTGGACCAAAGATTATATCTGTGCCACACACAACTCTCCAAGTATTCAATATCCGATCTCATCCTATGTTTCCTTTCATAGATTATCATAAGAACATATATGTTGCATCAGTCGCCTATCAGAAGACAAAGAACCATCTTCATCACAGCCCCTCCTGCTCAGTCAACGCTTGCGTTCACCGGGCTGGCCATTCTAATGGGCCTTGTGAGCTACCTGTACGCGCCCTACTGGGGAGTGAGGAAGGTCCCTGGACCGCCTGCCTTCCCTCTCGTGGGCCACCTGCCCTTGATGGCCAGGTACCGTGACATCCCGATTTTTCCAATTTTATTTTTAGTAAATTGAGACGGGCATTTCATCCGCACACATATAATTCTTTTCCTCAGTTGTACCACTCACGTGAAAACCGCCTATCGCAGTTCCGGTAAGAGATTCTAACGCATCGACTCGAGAACCACCGGAAACGACCTTTCGAATCGAGCTAATCTGCTGAGGGTCGGTCATTATGGCACGGTTAAAAATCGATTAGAAGCCAGGAGATAAGTCGGCTCGATAAAGGCATGTGATCGAGTGTGGGTGATTCCACCCGATCACACTATTCTTGTCGATCATCTTGGACCAACTTTTACGTCGATTGAGTCTCCCGCGTCCGTATTTGAAACCTGAGATTTTCACGATAATCGAGGGTCGCGTGATGTGTCAAAGATGTACATTGTGGCTTGAGATTGATCAACCGGGTCGAATGCATAAAAATTTCTAAAAGCTACCCGATAGGTCGGACGCGCTAATATCGTGCTTGGAAGTGAAATTAACCGTGAAATTGTGACTGAATTAAGAAATTGGAAGTCTTGGGGTGTCACATACCTATGAGGAACACGTATTAATTTTATGGATTTTAATTGCTCACGATTAGAAGGTGAATGGAATTGAAGAAATCAATACGAGATTTCGTATCCGGCGGAAAATGAAATTGGGCCGTGAAGATTGTTGTGGGAGATTTGAAGTTAGTGGAAGATGATGTCATCTTAGTCGCCAGCGCCATTTTGGTTGATTAAAAGGAAAGAAAGAAAAGAAAATGGCCTCCTTCTCTCTCCTTCCTCTTCTTCTTCTTCTTCTTCTCCGTTGGTTTTCCTCCTCCATTTTCTTTCTCCTTGAAGCTTCAAAAACCAGCAACCGGGAGCCTTGGGTCGGAGCCCAGCCGCCCGCCGTTGCAGCTGCAGCCAAAGGCGCCGCTCGCCGTCGCGCCGCTCGCCGTTGCGCCGGCCGCCCATCGCCGCCCGTCGCTGTGCCGCGACGCCCGTGCGCCGCTCCGCCCAGCCCGCGCGCCACTTCGCCCCGCCGTCGCGCCGGCCCTTCGTTCGCCCCCTTCGCCGCTCCACCTCGCCGGAGGCTCGCTGAGGCCAGCCGCCAGCTCGCCGCCGCCCTCCTCCGCCGTCCCGCGCCCGAGCCGCCCCTTCTTCCCCTCCGTTCGGCCATGGACGAAGGCTGAAGTTCCAGCCAAGATCTGGAACTTTGGGGCCGTTGGCCAGCTTCCCGACAGGTTCTTCGCCCGCCGGGAGAAAGTTGATCCTCGCGTCGATGCCTCGTCGTTTTTTGGCTTGGCCGCATTAATCCGGTGAGTTTACCATTTAAATTTTGATTAGAGGGTTAATGATGCTAAGTGTCTTGCTTTAAGTTAATTGTGTTTAGGTGGTTAGTTTAGTTTATTTAAATGTGATTTGGATTAAGAGATTTAATTAGTTTTAAGTATGTTTAGTTTAAAGTTAAGTAGGTTTATTTAATATAAAGCGCTGATGTGACTTTGTGGGTTTTTATTTTTGATTTATTTTAATGTTTTGAAATTACGGAAAAAGTTGATAATTTTTATTTTCCGAAATTCATTAAAATATTATTATTTAATTAAAAAAACTCGAAAAATTATTTTTCATTCCCAGCTAATTTCGTGCGATTGTCCACCGCGCGATTAAATTAGAATTTGATGAATGGATGTGGTGAAATTGAGTGTTGATTAAAAAAAAAAAAACTCGAAAAATTATTTTTGATCCCGATTCTTAGAATTTCGGGCTGCTTCGTCACGTGCAATTAGAATTTGAATTGGATGAATGGATGTGGCAAATTGAGTGTTGATTGTGATAAATAGGGTTTTAGCCATAAAAAAGTGTTGAATTTTGATGCGAAATTTTGATTGTTATAGTTTCTATCAAATTGAAGTATGTGAATGAAATGCGGAGTGTCGGGAAATCAATAATGATTTTCGTGTCTTGGTTGATAGACTCGGTCGCTGTAGTGGCTAAGGCCGGCGGGACACATTCTCTTGTGAATTGCCGTTAGTGAGTGACGTGGCCCGGTTGCGGTAGTGGTAGGCCAAGCTGGACTGTTCTCTTGTGGTGCCGTCGGTGGTGACGTGGCTCGGGTCGCGGTAGAGGCTGGCCAAGCGGACCCATGTTCCTTCGGGAATGCCGTCGACGTAGTGACGGCCGCGCTCCATGGGGGAGCGTGCGACATGAGTGTCGGTAGATAGCTAAATTGCGAGAAAGGTATGCCACTTGTATGGCGGTGAATAATTGGAATGTGTCTTTGAATGCGATTGTGATTTATATGAAAGTGATGCCGTTCCAATTATTTAAATTCTTATTATTACCGAGATTGTGTGATATAAATTGTCTAACTTGCGGGAAAGGAATTAAGATGAGGTAAGTCTTCGTGTGAGGTGGCTAGGCCACCACAGGTGTATTTGCTTTCTAATAGGGGTTTAGGGGTTGAACTTGCCGAGACGATGTCTCACCCCGTTGTGGGCCAAAATTTTCGGGACGGTAGATGGAGGAATCACTGCCTCTGGAGACTGTCCAGCCTGAAGTGGGATCGAAGAGCGTGTTCGACTAGTAGTCCTAGGACCGTTTATTCTTTTTGGTGGACTGGTCCATTTTTGTGAACCGGCCCCTTTTGGTATATATGAAAAACCCTGGGAGGTTATTTGTTTATGTAAGTATGTTTGTTTATGATTGTAATTATTTCCTACTTTCCTATCTCGTGAGTTTTTGTCAGGGGTTAGATAACACGTTCCGCATGCGCATAATGAATTAATTGGGTCGGCGACACTACCTGGGAATGTCGCATTTGTACGACCATGGTGGGATGTTCACGTGTCTTGGGGTTCGGGGCGTGACAGGTACGGCCCCGATGTCTTCCCTATCCTCGCCAAGCGTCATGGCCCTATTTTTAGGTCAGTGTCTGAGCATCATCGTCAGCTCATTTGTTGCTTCTCGTTATTCTTGCTAAAGATTGGACGTTTTGATGTCTGTTTTATTCGGTTGAACCGCTAAGAAACTGGTCGGATCTGTCGAAGTTTACGAAAAGAACGTGTTGGAAATTTGAGGGGCTTGGATTAGCTGGTTCGGCATGGTTTTTGAGACTCTTACAAAAACTCGAGATATTTATGGCCATCAGGGGTGATTGTCCCCATCTTGATATCGGAAACCGCCTACTAAGGACCGATTTTGAATAATTGAAACCGGAAACCACCCGTTGGTTCATGAATCCGCCTAGGAACTGGACCGTCTGGTCGAGTTCCCAGGTGAGTCCATAAAATCGGTCAAAATGTCCTCAATAAATTCATGCAGTCCAAAGTAGAGCAGTTCACCTTCTTTTGCCATGATTTGTTTGTGTATGTTTTTATTTTTATAGCTTTCTAGCAAGGCTAGCTTCGGAAGGAGTCTATTCGAAACGTTGAGTTACCCGGGTCATCCAAGGCGCCTTTCTCAATATCCAATATGGATTGCATCCTGCGATAGTCTCTTTCCAACATCAACCTTTTACAAAAATCAAATTTTGAAATGCGCCGAACGTTACCAACAAAAGTTAAAGAAAATGTCATTTGCCGTAGCCGATATTTGGCCCCTACGCCTTCATAATTATTTCTAATGGATGAGAAGAAGTTGGAGATAGCCTTAGAAACTATGTTGAGGTAGGAGTTTTCACGGTGATTTTGAGGAATCTATACAGGGGTTGCGAGATGAATGAGATGAGAGACGGAGAGATACTAAGAAGATACTAGGATTTTGATATGAAAATATATATACACACATATACATACCAATTCGGTTCGGATGGATGATTCCACACCTAGAACTAGGAATCGGACCAGTCTCCATGGGAACCGCCAATTCTAGACCGGTCCAGTTCCGTTTTGGGTGGTCCAAAACAGTTTTGGAAATTCTTTTGTGCACCCCTAATTCCACATACATTTGGAAAGGTTTTTTTGAGGGACAACGTTGGAGGCCCTAGTGTGAATGTGTGTCACTGAATCCGTTTCTGGTCTATTCTTTCTTTATTGTCCTCTCATGTGTTCTATGCAAAGATGTTTAGGGCCTTTTTTACTTTGGTTGACGAAGTCATGTGAAATCTTGGATCGCTGCAGGCTCTCAAGTTGTCATCTCATAGATGTTTATGTACAACTCTTAACTCTCGCTACAGGTGCTATAAGGGGAATACTTTGCGAACTCAACACATGTGAAGTGATTTGTCTCAATACAGATATTCGATGGGGTCGCATAACACTGATTTATGGGTCTAGAACTTGATTATCCCTTGTTGCAATATCTCCATGAATAATTATTTGGTTTAGTTTTGGATCCATTGATAGCGTATGCAGAAGTTATTCAGTCATCGTCGGATGACTAACTCGTGCACCTACAATTAGTTTTGTGATTCAATACTTCCACATGTCAATCATCCGGCAAAGGCATGTGGATTATTTTTCACATTAATGATGGACGTAATAAAAATCCTAACTGGACTCCTCATCATGAGAGAATAGAATGACAAGGAGCAAGAAGCATCTTGATGTGGTATACTTTATGCTGTTGAATTACAATGAATGGCGTTGATCAGTTTTAACTCTTTTGCATGACTAGACCATAGCCAAAAGTTGTGCACAGATGTGGAAAAGAACAAGCTTGGACAGATTATGGAGGCTGGTCCTTTGCAATTTGGATGGTCGGAAAACTATCCATTTACAAATGCAGACTGTAGATTGCATTTTGAAATTCAATGCCAACGACAGGTCTTATAGATTACTGATCAAAAGTTAAGAAATGATCTGAGTAGGTTCCACATGGGAAGGCAACCCCCTGATAATCGTAGCAGATGCAGAGCTTTGCAAAGAGGTCGGGATAAAGAAGTTCAAGGACATTCCCAACAGAAGCATCCCTTCTCCAATTGCTGCATCCCCACTCCACCAGAAGGGCCTCTTCTTCACCAAGTAATGTCTCATCCACAACATTTTCACAAGCAATTTTTGTTCTTGTTCATATGTCAACTTTACGAAAACACACCTAATGTGCGGGTGCAGAAGAGGGTACACTGGCATCAGTTCAGTTCCACAATTACTACGAAAACCCTGTTGCAGGGACTCGAGGTGGTTGACGATGAGGAACACGATCCTGTCTGTTTACCAGCCGTCACACCTTGTGAGCTTAGTCCCTGTGATGCAGAAGTACATTGAGTGGGCAACAGAAAATCTCCGCTCTTTCAAAGAGGAGGACGTCATGTTCTCTAACCTCTCCCTCAAGTTGGCCATGGATGTGATCGGCCAAGTGGCCTTTGGCGTGGACTTCGGCCTTTCTAGAGGGCGGTCTGAGCAATGCCATGGGAGTACTGCTGGTGAAAAAAGTGGTCGTGGCGGAAACAATGAAGTCAGTGATTTCATCAACAAACACATCTATTCGAAGACGCAGGTCAAGATGGACTTATCAGGCTCATTCTCAATCATGCTCGACCTGCTTGTCTCAATACTCCAGGAGCCTTTCAGGCAAATACTTAAGAGAATTCCTGGCACAATGGATCGAAAAGTCCATCAGACTAACAAGGAATTGGTGTTGGAAGATATGCGGAGATTGCCCGGATTTACCCGGGATATCAGACCAAAGATTTGATTTGATTAGAAGATTAGTATTGTGTACATAATCAATTAAGATTAGATCTAGACATAGATTGATACATAGAATCATTTATTTCCATTATTTGTGTATTCTTTGTATTATATCTACAAGAAGAACTGTACATTTACATTCATTGAAGTGAATAGAAAGAAAAGCATTTCCTTCAATCTTTGTTTCTTCGAGATCTTCATCTTCTTTTGTGATATCAGAGCAACCGAGTCTTTGAACCAAGCTTCCACTCATAATCTTCTTTCTGTTGCGATCTTCTGCCTCAAAAGCTCTGACCTGTGAAGAAGAGCACCATTGGGCATTAGTGTCACTCTCAAAAGAATTTTTTTACTTACCATGGCAAATCCACAAGATGAAGCCTCTGCCACCGGCAATCAATCTGCTGGAGAAATCATTCCTGCCACTGAAGTCGTGCCTCAAATCTCGCAAGTCCATAATTCGCTTGTCATATTTCCAACGACAGAGCAACAATTGCTTCAGGCTCAGCCCGTGCAATGGCGGCCCACGCAGACTCAGTTCAATATGGGGCAACCCATGACGGGCCAGCCTTACCAATGGATTCCATATCCGATATATGTTGGGCCAAGCCCAAATTCATCATCGCCTGGGTATGTGGGCCACCAAAGCCACGTCCAAGCCGACGGGAGCCCACCAACCACAAGTGGGGCAAGCCCAACCGATGGAATGGAGCAGACACACGAGTCGAGTGAACCGGGTATGGGAACGAATCCCTACCCGGGGTTTTTCAATGCGGGTTATCCGTTCAGGTCAAGTGAGTTGGGTCAAGGGACGAATCCCTACCCAAATCCTACGCCCGAGTTTTCTGCCGTTTCTAGCGGCGGCCTTCGCCGGACGACCAGAACCCGGCGACCCCTTGTTCGTTTCCACAGCCAACGGACCAGAACTATGAATGATCAGCAAACAGTTGACCGGACCAGAAAATTACCCCAGGTGGTCGCAAGAATTCCGGCGTGCCCTAGCAACGAAGGACAAGGATGGATTCCTTGACGGAACCATTCCGATTCCCCTCGATGAGCATCTAGCCCGACTCTAGAGGAAGAGCAATCGACTCGTCCGAACTTGGATCGGCAATTGCATCTCCTCAAAGGTCGCGGTCGGACTTCCACTGACAAAGGAGGCCAAAAGCATGTGGGAGAACATCAAAGAGATGTACGAGAAATTGGATCAAGCAAAGATATTCACCCTAATGCAGGAACTCAGCGATTTAAAACAAGGCAATATGACTGTCACGGCTTGTTTCAACAAGCTATCGTCATTATGGAATAGCCTCGAAGTGGCCAAAGAAAAACTCGAAGGGCCCAAATCCACAATCAGACAATACAAGTCCATCAAAGACAGGGAGAAAGCAACGCGTTTTTTGCTCATTTTGAACGATACTTTTCTTACCTTTCGCTCGCAGATCTTGGCTACGGATCCCATGCCATCAATCGAGCAAATATATCAACTGGCCGTACAGGAGGAAAGCCAGCGATTCGCATCACCGAAGAACGCGAAGAGCGGCGAAAGCATCGCTCTTGCAGTTCACGGAGAATGAAGGGACGGAGCCAATAAAACCCTAGCGTGCGAGAGGGAGAGACGAGGCATGCTAGGGTTTCGCAGAGAAGGCTCGCTAGGGTTCCGCTGAGACAAGCGCTCCTTTAAAAAGGAAGGATTGAACGGCCCCGATCGAATGCGAACATTCGACGGTGTGCAGGAGTTCGATATTTTAAGTGGATTGGATGGTGCAAATGATTCCGCGATCAAAGGAATCGATGGGCAGATTTTTGCCACGTCATTAAGAAATTTCGGGCCAAATTTAAAAGGAAATGGTAAATTATTCTGTGAATATTGCAAGTGTTCTAATCATATGATTGACCGTTGTTGGAAGCTGCACGGGAAACTAGTAGAGAAAGGAAAAAAAATTTCGACCGTCTATTAAGTGAATGGACCTACCAGCCAAAATTCTGATCCTCCTATTACCTATGGACAGTACCAGCAATTGATGCATGCCTTGCAAAAATTGGATGTTTCTGACAAAGGAGGCAATTTTTCAGGTATCACACATAGCATGATTAATTCTATATCAAGGAAAGCATGGATTATTGATTTAGGGGCAAGTGATCATATTATATGTGACAAAGGCCTTTTCTCAAGAATAAATGAGGAGTTGAATTTTCCTGTTTCTGTACAATTACCTAGTGGGAATATCAGCTATATTAATGTGACAGGAACAGTCAATCTCGGTCCCCAAATTATCCTTAAAAATGTCCTCTATGTCCCTAAATTCCAATTTAATCTCATTTCCGTGTCAAAAGTCTGCAAAGAAAATTCATGTCGAGTAATATTCAATGCGATGCTCGTTTGTTTCTTTCAGCCATTTCGACGCGGATCGATGGGTTGGAGTAGTCTTTCAGAAGGACTGTTTTTTTTTTTTTTTTTGGTCAAGCTTCCCAAGTAATTTTGATTTATCTAGCTTTCCATTGAATAAATCCTCTTTATGTAATTTGAGCATGAATGACAAAAATTCTCTCATGCATTTGAGATTGGGTCATAGTGCCACCTTTCCTTGTCCTAAGTGCCCTATATGTCCACTTGCAAAACAATCTCGTTCCCCATTTCCATCTAGTAAATCCCGTGCTAGTAAAATTTTTTCCTTGATACATGTTGATATTTGGGGACCTTACCGTACGGTTAATCATGATGGATCTCATTATTTCCTCATAATAGTAGACGACTATTCTCGTGCGACCTGGATTTTTTTGATGCAGTCTAAGGATCAGGCCTATTCTTATCTAAAAACTTTTATCGCCTTATCCAAGAATCAGTTTGGGAAATCGATTCAGCAAATCCGAACTGATAATGGAGCAGAATTTTTCAGTCATAATTGTTCCATGCTTTTCTCATCTCATGGCATCCAGCATGAGAGTTCATGCATCTATACACCACAACAAAATGGAGTGGTAGAATGCAAACATCACCACCTTTTGGAGGTTGCACGTGCCTTGAAGTTTCAAGTTTTAGTACCAGATGATTATTGGGGAGATTGCGTCATCACAGCAACTTATTTAATCAACCGCATGCCCACCAAGATACTCAATGGACGAATGCCATTTGAACTGCTCTATGGAAAAAAGCATGAACTACAACATCTCAAGGTTTTCGGTTGCCTCTGCTATGCTGCAACATTAGGTTCTCAAGACAAGTTGAGTCCACGTGCTCGGCAATGCATTTTTATGGGATATCTTAATCTGCAAAATGGCTATCGAGTTCTTGATATATCCACAAAGGAATTTCTTGTAAGCCGTGATGTAATTTTCCATGAGGACATATTTCCCTTCTCTAACAAGACATCTCCAGATGACGATTCAAGCATAAGCTTCAATTCTCATGGTCTCTCATTTGACGACGCATTATCTCCGGATCCCGGTTACATACCACCGGCTCAATCAAGGAATCCGCCTTCTACTCCCGCATTTATTCCAAAGAGAGACAACAACTCGGTCGAGAGTTCCAAATCATCAGCAAATCTCTTAGAAGACGGAGCTGAAGATTCCAGTAATGATGAGGAAGAAATCGGCAATGATGAGGAAACCCAACATATCTCACCACTCGTCTCCAATGAGACAATTCCCACTCCTGCCAAAGATGCTCATTCCAGACGTTCTGGTCGGGCTACCCGACCTCCAACCTAGACCAAAGATTATATCTGTGCCACACACAACTCTCCAAGTATTCAATATCCGATCTCATCCTATGTTTCCTTTCATAGATTATCATAAGAACATATATGTTGCATCAGTCGCCTATCAGAAGACAAAGAACCATCTAGTTATGATGAGGCGTCTCTTGATCCAAGATGGCAACAAGCCATGATGGCAGAGCTAAAGGCACTGAATGACAATCACACATGGGACCTTGTATCATTGCCATCTAATCGAAAACCAATTGGGTGCAAATGGGTCTACAAGATTAAGGGTCCGTTTGGTTCGGCTTTTGAGGAATGCCTTTGGCCAAATGCAAATATCTTTAGGCTAAAGGGGTTTTCGGGAAGGCTCGGACGTTTGGCAAATTACGCATTGGAAAGTGGCTTGTGTGAAAATACCGTTTGGCAAAACTTAATACAAATGGGCTTTTGCTTTTAATTTTTTTTTTTAAATATGAAAATCAAATCCGGCGGCCGGCGGTGCCGGACGGCTAGATCAGGCAACGCCGTCGCCACGACCTCAGGCGCCTGGAGGCGTAGAGGCCAGATCTGGCGGCTTGAGGTCGCGCGGACCCAGGCGGTGCGACCTCAGGCGACGCTGTCGCCGCCTGGAGGCGTGACCTCAAGCGCCTGAGGTCGTAGAGGCCAGATCTAGCCGTCGGCGGCCGATCCGGCCTCCGGACCGCCGATCTCGGCGGCTCGAGGTCGCGCGGACTTCAGGCAGCGCCGCCTGAGGTCCGTGTTACTTGGGTCACGCATCGCGCTACCCCCAGATGGTGGTCACCGGCGACGCGCGACCCTCAGGCAGCGGCGTCGGTGGTGGCTGCCGGAGAAGCCCGGTGGCCGGGAAGAAGAAGAAGAAGATGACGGGGGAAGAAGAAGAAGATGATGAACAGTAGGCGTGGCATTTCCCAAATGCCGAATGCTCAATGCTGCCCCTGCCTAGCTTTCAGCATTGAGCATTTGGAATGCTCATATTTGGGCAAAGGAGCTTTCAAAAACTTTGCCAAACACCAAAAATTTTCCCCAAGGGGCTTTGGGGGCCCAAAGCCCATTGGGAATGCCCAACCAAACAGGCCCTAAATATCGTGCAGATGGATCCATTGAACGTTACAAGGCACGCTTGGTAGCCAAGGGATTTACCGAGCGAGAAGGTTTTGACTACCACAAGACATTCTCACCAGTTGCCAAAGATGTCACAGTCCGCTCATTTCTGACCATTGCTGCTATTAATGCTGGACTCTACATCAAATGGACGTGCATAATGCCTTCCTCCACGGTGATTTAGACGAGGAGATATATATGGATGTTCCTCAGGGTTTACAGAGACAAGGGGAGAAAAAGTGTGTCGTCTCCGCAAATCCCTTTATGGGTTAAAACAAGCATCCAGACAATGGTATGCTAAATTTGCAAATGCGCTTACAATAGCAGGCTTCCAGCAGTCCAAACATGACTATGCCTTGTTCACACAAAACAGAGGTATGTCGTCTATCTATTTGATGATATATGTCGATGATATTCTCCTTATGGGAAATGATAAGGTTGCCATAGAAAGATTCAAGGAATACTTACATGATACTTTTCATATTAAGGACTTAGGAGCACCTAAATATTTCCTTGGAGTCAAAATTGCTCGATCTGATCTAGGGATTTCCCTCAGTCAGCGAAAGTTTGTATTGGAGATCATATTAGCAGCAGGTCTATCAGGATGCAAACCAGCTGCAATACCCATCGAGCAGAATACTAAATTGACTATTGCAGATTATGATAAGGGCATATAAAAAAATGATGACCCAATACTCAAAGATCCATTAGGGTATCAAAGGCTTGTTGGGAAACTCATATATCTGACTATGACGAGGCCCGATATTTCTTATGCAGTGCAGACACTTAGTCAGTTCATGCACAACCCAAAGCAATCCCATTTCGATGCAGCCTTGAAGATTGTGAAATATTTAAAGAAATGCCCAGGACTTGGGATACTTTTGTCCAAGAAATGTGATATGAAAATGACAGCATATTGTGATGCAGATTATGCAACATGCCCATAAGTCGAAGATCAGTCACTGGATATTGCATCAAATTGGGAGAATCACTTCTTTCATGGAAGACCAAGAAGCAACCCACTGTGTCCTTATCCTCAGCTGAGGCAGAGTATCGGGCTATGGCCAAAACCACCTGTCAAATAGTGTGGATGCGAGGTCTTCTTAAGGATCTCGGAGTAGAAGTGTAGGGTCCAACCAAGCTATACTGTGATAATGATGCGGCTCTCAAACTTGTAGCAAATCCTATTGTACATGAGAGAACCAAGCATATTGAGGTGGATTGTCACTTTACTCGAGAGAAAATTCAAGAGGGTGTGATTGAGACAAAGGGAATTGGGACAATGGAACAGCCATCAGATATTTTTACCAAACCCCTATGTCAAAGACAGCACGCATATCTGTTGAGCAAGCTGGGCGTCTTAGACATCTATAGACCACCGGTTTGAGGGGGAGCGTTGGAAGATATGCAGAGATTGCCCGGATTTACCCGAGATATCAGACCGAAGATTTGATTTGATTAGAAGATTAGTATTGTGTACATAATCAATTAAGATTAGATCTAGACATAGATTGATACGTAGAATCATTTATTTCCATTATTTGTGTATTCTTTGTATTATATCTACAAGAAGAACTGTTCATTTACATTCATTGAAGTGAATAGAAAGAAAAGCATTGCCTTTGTTGATTTATGACTCGAGTTTGAGTATTTACAATTTGCGATTCTTGCACAAAAGAAGAAATATAAAATAAAATTAAAAGAAGGGAAACTTTCCTTCTTTGCTGCTGCGGAAGCCGAATTAATGTTGTGGGGTTCATTGGGCCAACATTCAACGGATCGGAAGTCTGCACATGCCGAATTCTTTTTACCAGGTGGGGCCCAAAAGTCAACACACACATGAAGAAGAATTCCTTTGGCGTGAAGTAGTTCTCTGCATGTAGATAATTTTAGGTGGGCCCCAGGTCAAAGTATTTGATCTTTAGGGCGCACATATATAAGAAAGAATCGTTCTTTTTGCGGATGCATTGAACTGCCGAGAGAAAACCCTACGGAGAAAAGAAGCCGCACGTCCAACGTCCGCCGAAGCCTACGTACGTGAGAAGCCGCGTTCACGCCGCACGTCCGCACCGCTTGTAGAAGAGCCGCAAGATCTTGAAGGCTCGCCGTACATAGAGTTTTGTCGCGCGGTAATTTTGTGCCGTGAGTTTATACCCAATTGAGTTGTTATTTATAAACACTTAGGGTTTGGGGTTAAATCCAGGTTTGGGAAACACTTGAGCGATTGAGCGATTGAACTCGATTCTCTCGATTTTAGTGGATTATTTCTTTCGGCTCTCCCCGTGGATGTAGGTACCGATGATACTCGGACCGAACCACGTAAATTTCTGGTGTTCTTATTTTTCTCGTCTAATTTCTCTGGGGTGATTTCGCGTTGACGTAAATTGCAAGATCCTGGTAATTCCGCATATTATATCTCAACAGCCTTCAATCTTCGTTCTTTCGAGATCTTCATCTTCTTTCAATTGGCAAGTAGGCTTGATGAGATCATGTTGAAGAGAATGAAGGAGAAGGAAAGGAGCTCAAAGAATTCCTGTCGCTCCTACTCAAGGCGAGGGATTCAGAGAAGGCCACTGAGAATGTATTTACCCCAGACTATGTGAGCGGAGTCATGTTCGAGCACTTACTTGCCAGGTCATCAACGACGGCTTTCACGCTGTCTTTAGTGATCTATCTCGTTGCTGGACACCCAGGGGTCGAGAAGAAGTTGCTTGAAGAGTGATGGGTTCGGTCCACGCGATCGATTGCCGACTGCAAAGTGCGGTTAGGTGTCTATTTGCATATCTGGAAATCCTACAATCAATTGTTGTGTTGCTAATGACAGCTCATTGGACCTGTTGATGATGATGCTCATTTCTCGGTAATTGATGTCCCACATGCGAAGATGACCAGCGGAGGTCGAAATCAGGTAAGACCTCAAGAAGCTAAAAAATCTAGCAGAAGCAAGTCATTAAAAAACTCAGTCAACCGTTCCAGTGGAAAGGTTTCATTGGCCAGTCAACCCGTGTCTTTCGTGTCAAGTGGCGTAATGCCATCTGAAACGACAGAGATCAGCCCCATGAATCTAGCCAGGGCCAGTGAAACATGTCGATGTCCGAGTAGATTTTTCTCTTGGCATCGAGATTGGTCAAACAAAATCCAAGTGCTACACGCGGAAAGGTGCGTAGAACTTGTGAGATCCGATTATGGAATGTCAGCTGACGACGCTAGCTATTGAGTCTATGTCCCGTTTAATCAAGTTGGTCCAAATGAGTCAAAAATACAATCTTATGCAGGTTGGCAACTTGACGTTCGTCCTATACTTGTAAAATTATACCGCTACTGAAATTTCTAAAAGGTAGAAATTTTGAGTATCGTCGTCATCCATCGGTTGAGATTTGTTAGTTAATCTGACAGTTGGTCAATCAGAATCCTTCGAGGGTCGACCGCTTATTTTACGGCAACATTGTCGTAGGGAAGAAGAGTCCAAGACATGCCATCTACTGGCGATGGAAGTGTGATTCTTCTCTTGACAGATGATGGTGTAAAATCCAAAGTTGTCTGCCCCGAAAGGCACGAGTCTTGCAAAGACGCATCGACCATGACAGCTACAGTAAGTCTGCCTGTCATTCCTCAAATGTAAGAGCAAGGGGTAGACACGCACGAGTCCACCACATTTGACCCGTACACTCTCCGTACAATTGTTTTTTGGAGTGGGCAGAAATCTCGCACTAACGCCTTTTGTTTTATAGTTGATGGCTCGGACCGTGAAGACTGGGTTGACTGAAAGTTTTTCGAAATGCCCCGCAAGTCCTATAGACCGATTAAATACAAAAAGTTGATTTGTGCAGAAGGCCAGTTTGCATGAAATTAGTGGGATCGATGGGTGATTCCAAATTCTCGGGCTAGAAATCACTAAGCACTCCAATCAATTACACCAATCCCGAAGGGCTACGATTATGTGAGCCTAATGCATTTTCACGGGTGAATTTTATGAGACAATGTGAGGTGCACAAGATCTAATGGCTCATATGCATTGATCTCGCATTAATGGAGGGCATTTTCCAAGTGAACCTAACTCGATGAACCCAAATTGGATAAGAAAGAAATCCAAAAAATCTTTTTGTGAATGGCGTATATATTGAAGAGTTTCTTTTATTTGGTTGGATGTATTCACGATTACATCTAGACCTTCAATGTAAAAGTTTTGAGAGGATATTGCTTGGACGTTGGGTAAGAAAAAGATACAAGTTCAATTTGGGAGGTTTGGGCGTGTAGAATCCGTCTCGTTAAACATTGATGGATAAATTTTTTTGTGACAGCTCCAAGGGCCCCAGTAGCAAATACAATGAACTCTTATGGTCAAATTTTCCGTGGACTTTAATTGCCTACTTGGGATTTTCTTATTGGTTGTACAAAAGAAAGCGTGTGCGTTTAGGAAGTGGTTAGAGAAAAGAAAATAAATTAAAAGCAAGGTTTTGCTTTTTTGGGTTTCCTTTACTAAAGAAGCCAAATAGGGGGTTCCTTTCAAAATTGAGCCACCGCACAAAGAACAAAAGAAAGAACGTATGGACGCTCTTGAATTAGCTTTCCAAAGGATTTTGCTATAGGCTTAAACATGCAGTGATTTGCACCGTGAGCTTTACATCTAATTAATTTGTTTATTTGTAAACACTTTTGAGTTTGGTCTTAATCTAGGTGTGGAAAATACCCGAGTGTGTAAGCGATTATAACTCCAATTCTCTGGTTACAGTGAATTATTTATCGCCAACTCTCCCATGGGGTAGGTACCAATATTCGGACCGAATCACATAAATATTTGGTATTTTTGTTGTTCCCCATCTATTTCTTCAATGTTTTTGCATTGTTTTAATAGCAAGTTCTTGTCAATTTTCGCGTTACTTTTACAACATGTCTACTTTTGAGATGCCTCTAGTCAAGATCACTTTTTGCCTAAAGTTCCAAGTAAATCACAAGGCTTGTGCTTTACTTGGGATAGAGATTGAATTAGTCACATGAATGATAACAGTTGACTAGACTTATATTAGACTTAACATGTGGAAAAAGTTATGCTAATAGAGACTTTTGGAAAATTCCCTGACAATGAAATTTGGCCCTTGGGTAAGGTACATTGCCCGCCCCGCACGCTAATTAACCTTGTCACCAAAAGTGGCTGAGCTACATTCATCACTAAAGATGACCAAGACTTTGGCCATGACCACAAGTTTCACACTCAAGCATAGGCGCCGCTGAACTCCTATAAAATTGCTCTAACTTGCAAAAAAGATGTTAACACTAGAGTGCGATACATATAAATTTTGGTCACTTGAATCTGCAGTCATGAAAAAGGAAGCACTGTGGGTGTTTGTGGTGGTTTGGGGTATCGCATGTTTATGTGGTTCTTGTGGGTGTCGGAAGCAAGAAAGGGTTGCCCTCTTAGCGCTCAATGCCACATTGCACTTGACATATTGGGTGGACACTGGGGGATCATATTTCAACTGTTGTAGCTGGGCACGTGTTGAGTGCAACCCCACCACAGGACGAGTCACTCAGCTAAAGCTCTTCGGTTTGGGAAATGACCGTTTCGGCTCCAAAACTTGGTACCTAATGTTGGAGAAAACTTCCTTATTTATTTTGAAGTTGACAAAACGTTTCCATCAGTTTAGTCTGAAGACTCATAGACTTTATCATCAAAGTCTACCCTCATCGATAGTTTCCAGACTGACGAAGAGAAGACTTATCCAGATGCAAGAATATTCTTAAGGATTCGATTCGTACGGTTGAAGAAGATCTCACAGCTGGAGTTAGCACTTCATGATCTATTATTCTCTTTGCAATCAATTTGGATAATTAGATCTGGTGATTGACGAAACATACTTGGAAAGTTCTACTTATGGAAACCTAGATCCTGATTGTATGGGCGAGCAGGATTGGTGGGCTATCATCACATTCCTTAATAAACTCGAGATCTCCCTAATTGATTCTGTCCAACGGTATGATTGGAAGAACTCCTTTGAAGGTACCAACGGATATGAAAGCATGGAGGAGTATATAAGGAAGACGCTTAAGTTATTCGAGGGTGTGCGTGATAGAAGAATTCTAAAGTCCGAAGCTCCTAGTTCTTTGTTATTTCATTCGTTGAGCTTATACTGTATTCGAAAGAGAGATAAATACTTGTGAGACCTTGAGGAAGTGTAGTAGAGTCTCTACATTGTGGAATCAAGGACGTGAGATTGTAATATCTCTTTTGGTTCTTAGTGAAATCCAACCGGTGGGTTGTCAATGCGGGAGAGTGGACGTAGGCTTGGTCTAAGCCGAACCACTATAAACTCTGTGATCCAAATTCTCTTTCCTTAAACTCTTTACTTTAACTTTTTATTTATACATATCTGTTTACTGTCTTCTACATCTTCAGTCTATCTTTATCAAAAGATGAATTAAACTGTTAAGTTTTAGTAAAGATCACTTTAACACCTATTCACCCCCTCTAGGTGTTCTTTATAGCCCTATCACCTAAATGCTTCTCTACTTCTTCCCTTTGAAGAACTCAAGAGCCTTAACTTGCAAGGCAACTATTTAGGAGGGTGGATTGCACCAGAAGGTATAAATTCGCCGTTCATCCATTTCCTATAAAAAAGAGATACTCATTATCTAATGAACTCATAAGTTAATTCACTTCCTGCATCATAGATGATTATGTCCACGTCGTCATTTATTCACGAGTGTATGACAAATTTCCCCTTGAAATGACAATATCTATTTGCACGTGTCCTTAAATAGATTTTTGCGGTACTATTTTTTATTGTTTGTTTGCAGAACCAAACCTGCTATCTTCAAGGCTGAGCAAACTAGAGGTGCTTGACTTGGGCTATAACCCTCTGGATCATTCTATTCTATCCATTCTTGGTACAATTCCATCTCTCCGGCATTTGTTCCTCGAATACATTAATTTGAGTGGGACTTTACATGTGAATGGTAATTTCTCCGACTTATTCTCTGCTTATAATTCAGTACAAAGTCGCCATCCTTGACATGAGTTAACATTGTTTATGGATAAATTAGGTGGTTTTAGCAATTTAATGAAGCTGGACATAAGTTATAATGCAGTTGATGCAGTGGCTATTGCTAAAGGTACTGTTTTAGTTTTCATGTAGGAACCTCATTTTTATTTGTAAATTAAACTAACTAGCTTGTGAGTCATGTAGGCATGCTCTTTAGTACGTATACGTGTGCTTCATATTAAGACTAAAGAAGTCATATATTGCAACCCCCTTCTCTTTCCATATAGAAATGTTACTGATTCAAAAGATTCCTATCCTAAGGCATCCACGTGGGTGCTGTCATTATTTACTCTGGATAATTCTAGTTTACCCGTTCATGGTACAATTCCAACTCTGAGGTGTTTATTCTCTAAAACAACATTTGAATTGGACTTTACATGTGAATGATGGTTTCTCCAGCTTATTCTCTATTCATAATTCCGTAAAAAAATACCATCCTTGACCTGAGTTAGCATTGTTTGTGGATAAATTAGGTGGTTTCAGTAATTTAAAGGAGCTTGACATAAGTTATAATCCAGTTGATGTAGCAACTATTGCTGAAGGTACTGTTTCAGTT
Source organism: Eucalyptus marginata (assembly GCA_014182565.1). Classification (NCBI taxonomy): domain Eukaryota; kingdom Viridiplantae; phylum Streptophyta; class Magnoliopsida; order Myrtales; family Myrtaceae; genus Eucalyptus; species Eucalyptus marginata. Next base: position 5,494,491 of record CM024587.1, read on the forward strand.
TTCTTGTAGAATCTTTGTTTCTATTCATAAATTAAACTAACTAGGCATATGTGTGGGTGCTTTCATTATTTACTCTAGATAATTCTATTTTACCCATTCACGGTACAATTCTGACTCTCAGGTGTCTATGCTTCAAAGCAACGTCTTCACATGTGAATGATAGTTTCTCCAGCTTATTCTTTGTTCATAATTTCATACAAAATCACCATCCTTGACTTGAGTTAGCAATGGTTTTAGTAATTTAAAGGAGCTGGACATAAGTGATAATCCAGTCGATGTAGCAGCTATTGCTAAAGGTATCGTTTCAGTTTTCATGTAGAATCCTCATTTGTATTCATAAATTAAACTAACTAGACTATGATTCATGCATGCTCTTTAATACCTTTACATGTGCTTCATATTAAGAATATAGAAGTCATCCCTTCTCTTTCCATATAGAAATGTTACTGATTCAAAAGATTCCTATTCCTAGACATCCGCGTGGGTGTTTTTCATTATTTTCTTTGGATAATTCTATTTGACCTGTTCGCGGTACAATTCCAACTCTCATGTGTCTATTCTCCAAAACAACATTTGAATGGGACTTTAAATGTGAATGATAGTATCTCCAACTTATTCTCTGTTCATAATTTCGGACAAAATCGCCATCCTTGACTTGAGTTAGCAAGGTTCATGGATAAATTAGGTTGTTTCAATAATTTAAAGGAGCTAGACATAAGTTATAATGCAGTCAATGCAACAGCTACTGCTGAAGGTATTGTTTCAGTTTTCATGTAGTACCTCTCATAGCTTTACATGTGCGTCATATTGAGAATATGGAAGTCATAAATTGGGACCCCCTTCTCTTTCCATATAGAAATGTTGCCCGATTCAAAAGATTCCTGTTGTGAAGCATCCGCATGGGTGCTTTCACAACTTTATTGCCAAGCAAGTTATTTTCTTGGAATTTTACTGGTAGGCATAAAAAACTTGAGCCACTTAGAGAACCTCTACCTGGATGGTGTCCACTTGGAGGATGTGGGGACTGTCGTGCGAGCATTAGGGGCACTATCATCCCTCAAGATCCTTTCTCTTCGGTACAATACAATAGAAGGAACGATTACTACTCAAGGTTAGTCAAACCCATTAGTAAATGTATGCTCATAATAACGCCTTCTTCGTTTTGCGAAAAACAATTTTCAAGAAAATGTTTTCTAGATTTTCCAGCATTTAGGTTATGGAAAATAAATAAGTGAAGGAAAATATTTTCCTACAATGGAAAAAGCATTTTCAAAAAGTGGGGAAAATGAGGAAATCATTTTCCATTCTCTTTATTTTGACCTAAACTTATTTTCCTCCATGCACTCTTTTTAATTATTTTTTCTTTTTCATTTTTTTTAAAATCAAATATTTAATTTTCTTTCTTTCTTTCTTTCTTCTTTCATTCTTATTGGCTGAACTTGTGGAGAGTCTTGAAATTTGACGTTCATTGATTCTTAGTCTTCTTGTTGAATAATACTTGAGTAACCAAGAAAAATCCTTCATCTGATTTTTCTTCAAACTTACCAACTCGATCATTTGCATTCTTCAGAATGCTTGAAAATAAGAAAATGGTTTCTTTTTCTTTTGAAAATTTCATAAGGAGTTTTCTCAAGAATTGGTCTTAAAAATACTTAATATTGAAACGATTTCAAAATCTTGAAGAAATATTACTTTCAATTAAAAAGTTCTTGCCATTTCTTGTAAAAGACCTATTCTTCCTTTCCACAACCCCATTCGTTTTTTTGAAACTTAGTAAAGTCTTGATTTTCAAACTCACCTCCATGGTCTACATTTAATACTTGAGATAGTGTAACCTTTCTCATTCTCGCACCTTCTTAGCAAACTTTGAAAAGAGAGAGAAAGTTTCGGACTTACTTGAAAGGAAGTAGACCAAGTAAATCGTGAATAATCATCCACTATTAAGAACCTTTTCCCACCAATTTAGGTCCAAATAAATCCATATGGACACGATTAGTAGCATAAGAGTTTCAACGCATGGTGTGGACGACTTTGAATAATTGAGAATAGCAATCCTCGAACAAGTTTCTTGGAGGAGATCTTTGCCGATTTGCTTCATATTGATATGGCCTCGTGTGCCATAGATTAGCTTCATCTTGTACTGATATCAAGCACCGGTGATCTTTTCATGATTTTACATCCGTAAGATAGATATTTCCATGTCTTCGTCCGGTAAAGGATTGAGTAGAATCTTTTACCGATTCCCGAGCACTTTCTTTCCCGGAAATTGATTGAAGTATCACCACGGCTTATGCCGAGCAAGTTGTAATTTAATCCTTCAACTAAGGAAACATTCTTGATTAGACTTCCAATCTTGGTTCCACCTACCAATGATTCTTCCTTTGTTGTTACCACCAAAAGAAACTTTTCCTCCGGTTTAAGTGTTATGAAGCAACTTGAATAAAAAGAATTCAAGCTTTCTTTGGTACCCACATCATCTTGGGTCTAAGAGTTAGAGCATGCCTTTGCCAATTCCTTTTAACAGTCTCCAAACCAAAGGACATTCTTTCTCAAAATGTTCTCGAGCTTTGACACTTGAACATTTCAAAAGCATTTCGCCAACGGGTTTTACAAAGACTTTAAGAAAATGATTTTATAAGCAATTCTGGTTGGTCTTTGTTTGATTCTTTCCTTCACCTTTGGAAAATCAATTAGAGGAATAATTTCGTAAGTTACCAAGACCTAACTTATCAAAGTAGGGTCTTTGTATCGGAAGAATCTTATCTAAAACCATTTGAAAATCTTTTGATATATTAGAAATATCATTTTTATCATTTTCTTTGGAAAAATGTCTGATGAAGTTGTTTTCTAACTTTTCAAACTTTTCTTTCCAAAGTTTTTTTGTTGCTTCAATGTAGAATTTTCCTTTTCAATTCGGAGATCCTCTTAAGAGAAGTTTTTAGACTAAGACAAAGTTCATCAATGTATTTCAAACTTTGATAGGAACAGATTTTCGAGTTCAGAAAATCCGAGTTTTGCCATTTTTGGCATAGTCGCATTCGCATAGGTTATTTCTCGGCTTTTCCTTTTCTCTTCTTTGAGGACAAATGTGTCCCTTTTCTCGCATTCAAAGCAAGTCACTTCTTTGTTAGAATCATCTTCCTCATTGATTTGTTCTCAAAACCTTTGTGAGTTTCTTCCAAGTTGAACTTCATCATCTAGATTTTAGCCGAATAGTCATTAGACTTCATTTTCCCAACCATTGGTCTACGAGAGTGGGGTGATTGAGGTTTTTATGTGATTGTCTTTAGGAAAGTTTGTTGACCTTTATGTCCCGAGATTGGATGTCCCCAAGTTATAAAACATGTCAGTTGATTGGATCTCATCTTAAAAAGACTTTATTGTCCCAAAGAATGTTGATCCTTGTCTCTTTCACTCGATCTGTTCAAATCATTTTCCATTCTCTTTATTTTGACCTAAACTTATTTTCCTCCATGCACTCTTTTTAATTATTTTTTCTTTTTTCATTTTTTTAAATCAAATATTTAATTTTCTTTCTTTCTTTGTTTCCTTCTTTCATTCTTTTTTCCTTCTTCCTCATTTGATCGCCGGCTATGATGACGGCCGACAACCGACCACAAGCAAGGAACAAGCTCACCGAAGGCTGAGGCTTTGCCAATCTAACAAGGCTCAAGCTCGTCTGCCTCAAGCAATCTTGACGTCACTTGTGGCCGGTGATCGCCCTAACAAGAAGGAAAAAAATAATTAAAAATTCTATATTTTAAAAATGAAAAACAAAATATCATTGAAAGGAGTACATGGATGAAAATCAAATCAGATTTTTCGTACCAAACGGTGGAAAATAATTTCTAGTTCATTTTCAGATTTCAGCCTGAATATAAAAATATTATCATTTTCCTAAAAATGACTTCTTAGAAAGTATTTTCTAGAAACGTCATATTTTCTATTAAACAAATAGAGCCTAAGTTTTTAATAAAAAACTTCCATTCATTAATGATATTTTTGTGCCATTTCTTGATTATGTCTGTTTAAGGAAATTTGATGTTCAATAATAATCTTTCATTTTCTTGGTAGATTTCCATAACTTCAGTAAATTGGAATAGCTCATCTTTGATTATTCTTCGTTGAACACCGCCATGGGAATTCTTTCTAGCCTTGGTCCTTTGACATCTCTTAGGTTGTTGTCCTCATACAACACCAATCTTAATGGCAAACTATCATATCAGAGTAAGTCTTGATCTCTCAAAGTAAAACTAGGACATAAAATGAATCCTTCATGTACGTGTATGTCCTTGTTATACGTTCCGATATCTACCATTGTAATTGAATTGACTTGTGATATCAATAACAGGCTTGTGTAACCTCGTAAAACTAGAAGAGCTGGATTTTAGCATTAACGGAATTACTGGCGGGCTTCCTACGTGCTGGCGAAACATGACATCTATTCGGGTTCTATCTCTTGAAGACAATGAATTCACTAATAATGTCACCTCATCTCCCCTCACTAGTCTTACCTCACTCGAATTGCTTTCCATTTCGAGTAATTATTTTGATATCCCCTCATCACTCAGCCCACTTGCAAACTATTTAAGACTTAAGGTCCTCTTGCTTGATGACAAAAACTAACAATTGATTCCAAAGTTGTGCCTTCGATCCCGAGGTTCCGATTGAAGGATTTTAGTATGTCAAATAGTCTATCGAAAGGATTCAAAGTGACTTCTCTTGGCTTTCTCAATCATCAATATGACCTGAGAACCATTGATCTCTCCTCGAATGACATTGCAGGTCCCTTTCTAGTTTGGTGGTTGGAAAACAACACTAAGTTGGAAAACCTTCTTATGGCAAATAACTTATTTGTGACACTTGAGGTTCCACTGACCCTTCGTAATCTTTTGGTGATGGACATGTCCAACAACGGCATGAGAGGAGAGCTCACGACCGAATTTTGTTTAAACGTCCCAAATTTGTACTAACTTAATCTATCAGCCAACAGATTGAAAGGGAATATTCCATCCGAACTGGGTAGTATAAAATCCCTATTACTCTTAGACCTTTCTCACAACAGTTTCTCCGGGGGACTACCTACCAAGTTACTAGATAGCAACTCATCATTGAATAACCTCGACCTAGCATATAACAACTTGCGAGGAGAAATCGTGTTTTCCGACGACACCATGAACCTAAATTTGATATGCCTACAGTTAGAGCACAACATGTTCAAGGGAGATCTCTCTTTTCTTTCATCACTCGTAAATCTATTCCTATTGGACGTTAGCAACAACTTTTTCATTGGTAAGCTTCCTAGATTGATTGCAAACATGTCATCGCTTACGCTCCTTGACTTGTCCAAAAATAAGCTAAATGGCCTCATCCCTCAAGGACTCTTTAATCTTCCTGAGCTCGAGTATTTGGCTTTGTCTGACAACAATCTCTCTGGTTCATTGGCATCATCTTTCATAGCATTGAAGTTAAGACATATCCATCTGAATGGGAACAAATTGAATGGTTCAATCGTGCATCTGCTCCCTAACAGCTCCAATTTGGTGACCTTGGATTTGAGTGAAAATGAGTTCTTCGGAAGCATACCCTATTGGCTAGGTAACCTCTCTCAATTAAGCATTCTTTTACTAAGAGGTAATAGCTTCTATGGAACATTTCCCAAGCAATTGTGCAAATTGAAAAGCTTAAGTATGATCAATCTTTCTGAAAACAATCTGTTTGGTCCATTACCTATTTGCTTGGGACCCATGAATTTCTCCTCTAGAGGATATGCCGATAAGGTAGATTCAATACCGCATTACGGATATGGAGGTGAAGTATTGTCACCTTAGTCTTATGTGAGGACAATAAGAAGCCAGACCCTGGTTCTACCATACCCAGTTCTACCACAATAAAATTCTGGTAGATGGAAAATGGAAAGTTCCACATATTGTTGGGTTCATAACAAAAAGAAGGTTTGATGCTTATAAAGGCTACGCACTCCTTAACATGATAGGACTAGATTTTTCTTACAACCATTTCAGCGGGGAGATCCCACCCGAGATTGCACTCTCATAGGACAGGCTTATGCTGAATCTGTTGCACAACAAGCTTATAGGACATATACCGATGTCATTGTCGAACCTCACAAAGATAGAGAGCATTGACCTTTCCTACAACAACTTGATTGGTTCTATCCCTGAAGAGCTTACTCAGTTGATTTCCCTGGAAGTCTTCAATGTGTCTTACAACAACTTGTCAGGAGCCATACCAAACAAAAATCAGTTTGGGTCATTTATTAAAATCAGTTATCACGAAAACCATCTTCTATGTGGACTGCCGTTGAGTAATGACTGTTCGACAACCATTAACATTAATTGCTCAACAACAAAATCATGCACGAAAGCTAAAGAAGATGGTTTCATAGACGGAGAGACATTCTACATCAGCTTCGGAGTGTCATACACGATGGTTTTACTAGTAATTCTGATTCTTCTGTTCATCAACCCCCAATGGCGGCAGGGATGGTTTCACTATGTGGAACTAGTTATCACCACATGTCAGAGCTTGTTCATCACATGCTACTATTTTGTGCAGGATGGTTTTCGAAAATTGTCCAGTGGCCGAACAATTTAGGTTCTCTCATACTGCATTTTCGGGTAATGGCAGGATTGGGTTTTTTTCCTGTTATTTGTTATTGTCATTGATCGGCATTACGTTAATGTAAGTTTTCACCTTCACAACTGAATGAGGTCTTGTTCTAATTTCCTTGAAGACAATACATGGCGTGATCCTTCGCTCTTTCGAAAAGGTGGTTTTTATGTAGTTGCTAGCTCATCTCTATTTGGTTAGGTGATCATGCTACTAGTGATAATAAACAATACTAGAAAAACACAGTTGTCTCTTCTCACCTTTGTTATTTTTGCTAGTTAAAAAGACAAACAAACCCTTAGACCCAAATAAAAAGAGATAAACAACCCCCCACCCCACCACATTTTTCTCCCCCATCCCTCTATCTTCCACCACACCGATGTTAACTGTTAGAGCTTGAACGTTGCACTCAAGGCCATGGCCACAAGCTCAAGGGCAGCATGAATGCCCATGGCCTTTGACCTCAAAAGTCACGCGATCTGCTGACATGGAGAGTAAGCCAAATCGCCAAAGTAGGTAGCTAAATTGCAACCAAATTGCCAACAAAAAATACAATCCCTCGTTCACCTTCTCAAAACAATCTCTCTTCCACACTGAATCTTCCGTTGCACATCTAGTCTGCGAGGCTAATGCAAATTGGAGAGCAAACCAAATTAAAAGTGTAATTTGCCGCCGTGAGAACTCAATTTTTTTTTTTTTTTTAATGATTTTGCATCATGATGTGCTTATCTTCAAAATGTAAAGCGAGGATCGTCCCCAAGGACATCTTCAGCCTCCCAAACATGACAAAGTTGTATAAAGCAACCAATGAAGTGGTTGTCCAATTATAACAGTGTGGTATCTCCAATAAAAAGAAATGAGCATCTAGGAAAGCCAGTTTGTGTGCACAATCCAACTTCATTCTAGTAACAAAGAAACTGTTTCTACTTAAAGATCTTTCATGTACCGACGAATAAATCAAACTAGGTATCCAAAAATCTAGTGGTCATTCTCTCGTCTCATCTTATTTAATTAATGTCTAAGTATCTAGAGACTTTGTTAAAGAAAATTTGGGGACTTGTAACTTAAGAGGGCAAATTGACCGGTTAATCCCATTAACATATAAATACATCACAAACTATCGTGATTTCGGTAGCCTAAGCAAAAATGTTTAAGAGGATCATCCCCATCAAATTGCAAAACCAATCAAGGTCAAATTCCGCCCAGCTAGACTAGTTGTCCATGACAATCCCAAAAGAGCATGCGGATGGGCCGATGGCATTGATTCTCACATATTCCCAAAGAGAAAGAGCACCCACCGCAGCTGTTTGCGTAGCGGAATATGATATCCTCGAGCTCCCGCCGCCGCATCACAGCCGTCCACGAGTCCCCTTGCGTCCCACGGCGAATCGCCAACGGTCCAGATGCGACCGCTTCCCCCAGGGCAGGAAACCACACGCGGGAGGAGGTGATCCCTTTCGCTCGTCGTGCCCCCAAAATTGATCTCGATTGATAGATCAATTAGGTCAAAAAATTCAATCGAAGTCGATTCGCGAGCTCGGACATGGCTGGAGGCAAGAGGAGATCGAATTCGAGGAGAAACAGCGTCGGCGGCGGTGGCGGCGGTGGCGGAAGAAGAGGGAGGGCAGGAGGATTCGGTGCCTTGCGTTGATCAGAGCCGGCCTCTCCGTCGAAGGCGGCCTCTTGTCGGACTGGCAGCTCAAGACCCCGTCTCCGGTCCCCAGGCGAGGTCCATTTCTCTCGGTTTGCTCGTGCTTTTCTCGATAAAAATTGGGGCTTGAACGGGAACTGAAAAATCCTCGTTGGTCTGCTTGGTTTCCATTTTAGGATCGAATCAAAATTCGGGTGCGTCGAAAGCCGGAAGCTCCGGGCGAGGTAGGGGTTCCGGTTCTAAAAGCTTGCCGTGAAGTTCGAGATCGAATGCTGTCGGATACCAGTATCCATCTCTCGACCGTCAGGTAAAGTCTATTTGGTTTTTATGATCCATGTTCAGGTTGCAATAATTTGAAGGTTGTCGGCTTTCGTTTGGAATCTTATGCTGATAGTTGCCCTCCTGGGTGTGAAAAGTTCATGAGCCATTGAAATTAGTTATTACCGTCTCTTGGATTTCATACCCGTTCAGTTTTTTAAACGGAGACTCCATCAAGCTGAAGCCTTGAACCTAATAGAAAGTTATTTTAGGAGTTGTTCTTAGTTAATATCGTGAGGCTTAGATTATGGTTTTTCGTCTTTGTAGCTTTATTGATTTGAGAAGACTTCTTGTGGATCAGCTGATCTCAGTCTCTCACTTGTGTTGATCTGGGTTAGTTAAATTTTTTTACAGGATGGTTTGCATCCAGTATCGATGTTCGGAGATACAAATGGAGAGAATAAAATGGAATTTTCTCAGCCTTTCATTCTGTGTGGTTCAAAGGACAGCCAAATTGTTGCTTATGTAGATGAAGGGCCATCGTCAGTGGATCAAGCAAATATCAGTTATGAGTATCATTCAGATTTTGTTCTCGGTGATAGCTCACACAGAGGATTGGGTTATTGTAATGAATACGATGCAACTCCAACGGGAATCGAAGCATCATCAGGGAAAATGAAAATCGAGAAGAGTCAGAGTGGCATGTCATCGCCTGAGCAGGAAGTGGATTATCGTGAGAGCTTTGACTCTGGAGCAGCTGAAAAGGGGGCTCAGCTTTTGTCAAAGGATTCATCCACGAAGAAAAATTCTGGGTTTGTATCAATTGGGGGATTGAAAATATATACAGAAGAATCGTCTGCCCTGAAAGGCACTGGCGATGAAAGTGTGATTCTTCTCTTGACAGATGATGGTGTAAAATCCAAAGTCGTCTGCCCCGAAAGGCACGGGTCTTGCAAAGGTGGCCGCTTTATCTACACTTTAAGTACTCTTTAGGAGATAAAGGAAGTACTATAAAATATTTAATTTTGAAAGACGCATCGACCATGACAGCTACAGTAAGTCTGCCTGTCATTCCTCAAATGTAAGAGCAAGGGGTAGACACACACGAATTCACCACATTTGACCCGTACACGCTCCGTACAATTGTTTTTGGAGTGGGCAGAAATCTTGCACTAACGCCTTTTGTTTTATAGTTGATGGCTCAGACCGTGAAGACTGGGTTAATTGAAAGTTTTTCGAAATGCCCCGCAAGTCCTATAGACCGATTAAATACAAAAAGTTGATTTGTGCAGAAGGCCAGTTTGCATGAAAATAGTGGGATCAATGGGTGATTCCCGAATTCTTGAGCTAGAAATCGCTAAGCGCTCCAATCAATTACACCAATCCCGAAGGGTATGATTATGTGAGCCTAATGCATTTTCACCGGTGAATTTTATGAGACAATGTGAGATGCACAAAATCTAATGGCTCTTATGCATTGATCTCGCATTAATGGAGGGCATTTTCCAAGTGAACCTAACTCGATGAACCAAATTGAATAAGAAAGAAATCCAAAAAATCTTTCTGTGAATGGCGTTTGTATTGGAGAGTTTCTTTTATTTGGTTGGATGTATTCACGATTACATCTAGACCTTCAATGTAAAAGATTTGAGAGGATATTGCTCGGATGTTGGGTAAGAAAAAGATACAAGTTCAATTTGGGAGGTTTGGGCGTGTAGACTCCGGCTCGTTAAACATTGACGGAGAAATTTTTTTGTTGACAGCTGCCAAGGGCCCCAGTAGCAAATACAATGAACTCTTGCGGTCAAATTTTCAGTGGACTTTAATCACCTACTTGGGATTTTCTTATTGGTTGTACAAAAGAAAGCACGTGGGTTCTGGAAGTGGTTAGAGAAAAGAACATAAATTAAAAGCAAGGTTTTGCTTTCTTGGGTTTCCTTTACTAAAGAAGCCAAATAAGGGGTTCCTTTTGAAATTGAGCCACCGCACAATGAACAAAAGAAAGAACGTACGGACGCTCTTGAATTAGCTGTCCAAAGGGTTTTTTATAGGCTTAAACACGCAGTGATTTCCACCGTGAGCTTTACATCTAATTAATTTGTTTATTTGTAAACACTTTTGAGTTTGGTCTTAATCTAGGTGTGGGAAATATCCGAGCGTGTAAGCGATTATAACTCCCATTTTCTAATTACAGTGAATTATTTATCGCCGGCTCTTCCATGGGGTAGGTACTAATATTTGGACTGAATCACATAAATATTTGGTATCTTTGTTGTTCCCCATCTATTTCTTCAATTTTTTTGCGTTGTTTTAATAGCAAGATCTTGTCAATTTTCGCGTTACTTTTACAACATGTCTACTTTTGAGATGCCTCTAGTCAAATCACTTTTTGCCGAAAGTTCCAAGTAAATCACAAGGCTTGTGCTTTACTTTGGATAGAGATTGAATTAGTCATATAAATGACAACGGTTGACTAGGCTAGTCTAGACTAACCGCGTGGAAAAATTATGACCAAGACTTTGGCCATGACCACAAGTTCTACACTCAAGCACAGGCGCCGCTAAACTCCTATAAAATTGCTCTAACTTGCAAAAAAGATGTTAACTCCAGAGTGCAATCCATATAAAGTTTGGTCACTCGAATCTGCAGTCATGGAAAAGGAAGCACTGTGGGTGTTTGTGGTGGTTTGGGGTATCGCATGTTTATGTGGCTCTTGTGGGTGTCGGGAGCAAGAAAGGGTTGCCCTCTTAGCGCTCAATGCCACATTGGACCTGCCATATTGGGTGGACGCCGGGGAATCATATTTCAACTATTGCAGCTGGGAAGGTGTTGAGTGCAACCCAACCACAGGACGAGTCACTCAGTTAATGCTCTCCGATTCGAGATATGACCGTTTCGGCTCCAAAACTTGGTACCTAAACGCTTCTCTACTTCTTCCCTTTGAAGAACTCAAGAGCCTCAACTTGTCCTCCAACTATTTAGGAGGGTGGATTGCACCAGAAGGTATAAATTCGCCGTTTGTCCATTTCCTATAAAAAAGAGATACTCATTATCTAATGAACTCATAAGTTAATCACGTCCAGGTTCTTACTCACTTCTTGCATCATAGATGATTATGTCCACGTCATCAATTATTCATGAGTCTACGACATATTTCCCCTTGAAATGGCAATATCTATTTGCACGTGTCCTTGAATAGATTTTTGCTGCTTTTACTGCTTTTTATTGTTTGTTTGCAGAATCAAACCCGCTATCTTCAAGGCTGAGCAAACTAGAGGTGCTTGACTTGAGCTATAACTTTCTGGATCATTCTATTCTTTCCATTCTTGGTACAATTCAATCTCTCCAGCATTTGTTCCTGAAATACAGTAATTTGAGTGGGACTTTACATGTGAATGGTAAATTTCTCCGACTTATTCTCTGCTTATAATTCGGTACAAAGTCGCCATCCTTGACAGGAATTAACATTGTTTATGGATAAATTAGGTGGTTTTAGCAATTTAATGGAGCTGGACTTAAGTGATAACGCAGTTGATGCAGTGGCTATTGCTAAAGGTACTGCTTCAGTTTTCATGTAGGAACCTCATTTTTATTTGTAAATTAAACTAACTAGCTTGTGAGTCATGTAGGCATGCTCTTTAATACCTATTTGTGTTCTTCATATTAAGACTAAAGAAGTCATATATTGCAACCCCCTTCTCTTTCCATATAGAAATGTTACCGATTCAAAAGATTCCTATCCCAAGGCATATGTGTGGGTGCTTTCATTATTTACTCTAGATAATTCTATTTTACCCATTCACGGTACAATTCCGACTCTCAGGTGTCTATGCTTCAAAACAACATTTGAATGGGACTTCACATGTGAATGATAGTTTCTCCAGCTTATTCTCTGTTCATAATTCCATACAAAATCACCATCCTTAACTTGAGTTAGCAATGTTTGTGGATAAATTAGGTGGTTTCGGAAATTTAAAGGAGCTGGACATAAGTGATAATCCAATCGAAGTAGCGGCTATTGCTGAAGGTATTGTTTCAGTTTTCATGTAGAATCCTCGTTTGTATTCATAAATTAACTAACTAGACTACGATTCATGCATGCTCTTTAATACCTTTACATGTGCTTCATATTAAGAATATAGAAGTCATCCCTTCTCTTTCCATATAGAAATGTTGTTGATTCAAAAGATGCCTATTCCCAGACATCCGCGTGGGTGCTTTCATTATTTACTCTAGATAATTCTATTTTACCCGTTCACGGTACAATTTTGACTCTCAAGTGTCTATGCTTCAAAACAACATTTGAATGGGACTTCAAATGTGAATGATAGTTTCTCCAACTTATTCTTTGTTCATAATTCCGGACAAAATCGCGATCCTTGACTTGAGTTAGCAAAGGTCATGGATAAATTAGGTTGTTTCAATAATTTAAAGGAGCTAGACATAAGTTATAATGCAGTCAATGCGGCAGCTAATGCTGAAAGTATTGTTTCAGTTTTCATGTAGTATCTCTCATAGCTTTTTTTTTTTTTGGTCAGTTCTACGCTAATCCTACTCTAACACTCACTCTCATAGCTTTACATGTGCGTCATATTGAGAATATAGAAGTCATAAAGTGGGACCCCCCTTCTCTTTCCATATAGAAATTTTGCCTGATTCAAAAGATTCTTGTCGTGAAGCATCCGCATGGCAGCTTTCACAACTTTTTAGCCAAGCAAGTTATTTCTTGGAACTTTATTGGTAGGCATAAAAAACTTGAGCCACTTAGAGAACCTCTACCTGGATGGTGTCCACTTGAAGGATGTGGGGACCGTTGTGCGAGCATTAGGGGCACTGTCATCCCTCAAGATCCTTTCTCTCCAGTATAATACAATAGAAGGAACGATTACTACTCAAGGTTAGTCAAACCCATTAGTAAATGTATGCTTATAATAACTCTCCGTTCGTTTTGCGGAAAACAATTTTCAAGAAAATGTTTTCTAGATTTTCCAGCATTTAGGTTATGGAAAATAAATAAGTGAAGGAAAATATTTTCCTACAATGGAAAAGGCATTTTCAAAAGTGGGGAAAATGAGAATCATTTTCCATTCTCTTTCTTTCACTTAAACCTATTTTCCTCCATGCACTCTTTTTAATTATTTTTTTTCTTTTTTCATTTTAAAAGAATCAAATATTTAATTTCTTCCTTCCTTTCTTTCTTTTTTCCTTCTTATTATTCGTTCAATCACCGCGGCGATCGACCACAGGCGAAGGACAAGCTCGCCAAAGGCCAAGGCTTTGCCAATCTAACAAGGCTTGAGATCGTCTGCCTCGCGCAATCTTGATGTCACCTGTGGATGGTGATCAACCAAAAAAGAAGGAAAAAAAAAAAAAAGAAAAAGAAAAAATAATTAAAAATTCTTTTTAGAATAAAAATAAAATATTATGAAAGGAGTACATGGATGAAAATCAAATCGGATTTTCCATTCCAAATAGTCGAAAATATTTTCTAATTCATTTTTAGATTTCAGCCTAACATCGGAAAATATTGTCATTTTTCTAAAAAAATGACTTTTCGGAAAACATTTTCCGAAAACATCATATTTTCCGCGAAACAAACATAGCCTAAGTTTTTATTAAAATATTCCATTCACTCATGATATTTCTATGCCATTTCTTGATTATGTCTGTGTAAGGAAATCTAATGTTCAATAATCTTTTGTTTTCTGGGAAGATTTCCATAACTTTAGTAAGTTGGAACAGCTCATCTTGGATCATTCTTCGTTGAACACCACCATGGGAATCCTTTCCAGCCTTGGTCCTTTGACATCTCTTAGATTTTTGTCCTCATACAACACCGGTCTTATTGGCAAACTATCATATCAGAGTAAGTCCTGATCTCTCAGTGTAAAACTTGGACATAAAATGAATCCTTCATGTACGCATGTGTCCTTGTTATATGTTCCGATATCTACCATTGTAATTGAATTGACTTGTGATATCAAAAACAGGCTTGTGTAACCTCATAAAACTAGAAGAGCTAGATCTTAGCATTAACGGAATTACCGGCAGGCTTCCTACATGCTGGCGAAACATGACATCTATCCGGGTTCTATTTCTTGAAGACAATGAATTCACAGATAACGTCGCCTCATCTCCCCTCACTAGTCTTACCTCACTCGAATTGCTTTCCATTTCGGGTAATTATTTTGATATCCCCTCATCATTTAGCCCACTTGCAAACTATTCAAGACTTAAGGTCCTCTTGCTTGATGACAACAAACTAACAATTGATTCCAAAGTTGCACCTTCAATCCCGAGGTTTCAATTGAAGGATTTTAGTATGTCAAATAATCTATTGAAAGGATTCAAAGTGACTTCTCTTGGCTTTCTCAATCATCAATATGACCTGAGAACCATTGATCTCTCCTCGAATGACATTGTGGGTCCCTTTCCAGCTTGGTTGTTGGAAAACAACACTAAGTTGGAAAACCTTCTTATGGCAAATAACTCATTTGCGACACTTGAGGTTCCACTGATGACCTTTCGTCATCTTTCGGTGATGGACATGTCCAACAACCACATGAGAGGAGAGCTCACGACTGAATTTTGTTTAAATGTCCCAAATCTGCACCACCTTAATCTATCAGCCAATAGATTGGAAGGGATTATTCCATCTGAACTGGGTAGTATAAAATCCCTATCATTCTTAGACCTTTCTCACAACAATTTCTCCGGGGGACTACCTATCCAGTTACTAGATAGCAACTCATCATTGAATAACCTCAACCTAGCATATAACAACTTGCAAGGAGAAATCGTGTTTTCCGATGACACCATGAACCTAAATTCGTTATGGCTACAGTTAGAGCACAACATGTTCACTGGAGATCTCTCTTTTCTTTCATCACTCACAAATCCGTTCCTATTGGACGCTAGCAACAACTTTTTCATTGGTAAGCTTCCCAGATTGATTGCAAACATGTCATCGCTTATGCTCCTTGACTTGTCCAAAAATCAGTTAAATGGCCTCATCCCTCAAGAACTCTTTAATCTTCCTTGGCTCGTGTATTTGGCTTTGTCTGACAACAATCTCTCTGGTTCATTACCATCATCCTTCACGGCACCTGCGTTGAGTCACATCCATCTGAATGGGAACAAATTGAATGGTTCAATCGTGCATGTGCTCCTTAACAGCTCCAATTTGGTGACCTTGGATTTGAGTGAAAATGAGTTCTTCGGAAGCATACCCTATTGGCTAGGTAACCTCTCTCAATTGAGCATTCTTTTACTGAGAGGTAATAGCTTCTATGGAACATTTCCCAAGCAATTGTGCAGATTGAAAAGCTTAAGTATGATCGATCTTTCTAAAAACAATATGTTTGGTCCATTACCTATTTGCTTGGGACCTGTGAATTTCTCCTCTAGAGGATATGCCGGTAAGGTAATTTCAAAAAATAGTGTTGGAGATGGAAGTCTACTATTGTTACCCTTGTCTTATGTGAAGACTAGCCTGACCATGTTATACCACGATAGAATTCTAGGAGAAACAGCATTGCAAGTTCCACATATTGTTGGGTTCACAACAAAAGGAAGGTTTGATGCTTATGGAGGCTACGCACTCCTTAACATGATAGGACTAGATTTGTCTTGCAACAATTTCAGCGGGGAGATCCCACCAGAGATTGCAATCTCACAGGACATGCTTGTGCTGAATTTGTCGCACAACAAGCTTACAGGGAATATACCGATGTCATTATTGAATCTCACAAAGATAGAGAGCATTGACCTTTCCTACAACAACTTGATTGGTTCTATCCCTGAAGAGCTTACTCAGTTGAATTTCTTGGCAGTCTTCAATGTGTCTTACAACGACTTGTCAGGAGCCATACCAAACAAAAATCAGTTTGGGTCATTCAATGAAAGTAGTTACTATGGAAACCATCTTCTATGTGGACTGCCATTGAGTAATGACTGTTCGACAACCATTCACATTAATTGCTCAACAACAAAATCATGCATGAAAGCTAAAGAAGATGGTTTCATAGACGGAGAGACATTCTATATCAGCTTCGGAATGTCATACACGACGGTTTTACTAGTAATTCCGGTTGTTCTATTCATCAACCCCCAATGGCGGCAGGGATGGTTTCACTATGTGGAACTGGTTATCACCACATGTTGGAGCTTGTTCATCACATGCTACTATTTTGTGTAGGATGGTTTTCGAAAATTGTCCAGTGGCCGAACAATTTAGGTTCCCTAGTTCGGCATTTCCGAGTAATGGCAGGATTGGGTTTTTTTTTCCTGTCATTTGTTACTGTCGTTGTTCAACATTGCCCTCAATGTGGATCTACCACATCAATGTAAGTTTTCACCTTAACAACTAAATAAGGTCTTGTTCTAATTTCCTTGAAGACAATACATGGTGTGATCCTTCCCTCTTTCAAAAAGGTGGTTTTTATGTAGTTGCTGGCTCATCTCTATTTGGTTGGGTGATCATACTACTAACGATAGCAAACAACACTAGAAAAACACAGCTGTCTCTTGACCTTTGTTATTTCTGCAGTAGGACATTTGCTTTCATTTTGAATGAAAATTTGCGTCTCTGTTTATCACTCGGTCCATCCACAAACCATTAGAGACATAAAACTCCTCTTACTTGACAATATGACATGAACGACTACAAGTTCTTAAGAGTCATAGGTTCATGGCTGATCCGCAATTTGGTTAGGCCATTGATTTCTTTCTAACTTTTATGAAGGTTCACTTGTGCTAGAGTGTCTCATGAGATAGTTAAATTCACGGTCAAACTTGCATTTTCATGACTACTTTCGCTAGTCCTATCTACACGGAATGACATTTTAACATTATGCTAGGAGCTTAGCTCTAGAGGCACGATTGTGATAAAGCTACGCATCACATAACATCGACCTTATAGATTATCTGAAATATGTAAAAGCAAGTTTAACGTGCAAAAGAGAATTATTATATCAAATAACATATAAGTAAGGTATTATGCCCTTTTTTCACAAAAAATATAGAGAACCTTGGAAAAACCATCCCCACTTTTTATAATGCACAATTTGCATTTTCAGAGAAAGACCCAAGTTGAAAAGACAAACAAACCCTTAGACCCAAAGAAAAAGAGATAAATAACCCCCCGATCTTCCACCACACAGATGTTAACTGTTAGAGCTTGAACGTCACACACAAGGCCATGGCCACAACCTCAAAGGCAGTATGAATGCCGATGGCCTTTAACCTTGATGTGGACATCAAGCCATATCAAGGAGGAGGTGCTAGGAACCCATTGTCTATTCCTACTGGTTCGATTACTGAGCGTGGGCCAAGCAATTTAGGCAAGCTGTTGGCATCATGGTTTATGATCTTTGGCGTGGAGATGACCTTGGATCAAATCTTGAAGAATCATGGAAATCTTGGCACAATTTAATTATCTAGTCATCAAATATTTGACTAAGTCTATATATATATATCTTCTTGTTTAGGTATATTATAGAATATTACGCATTAGATTTCTAGGGTGGGTTGGTTTTAGGGTTTGTGTGGCGGCTAAAAGGCCTATATTAAGGACTGGCCGACTTTCTTTGGGGGAACAGATATATTTTATTTTTGAGTAAAAGAATTGAGAGGTTTTCTTCTACCGTTCTTTTGAGGACTTGACCTTATCAAGATTCTCTTATGGCGGTCGATTCAACTTATCGAGCGAGATAGCGAATTTTTTCGCTCGTGGCGTCTATAACATTGATTGGTTGACACATGTTTGTCAACAAGTCACGTTCATATCGAGGTTGCCAATCACAGGTTTGATTGGAGGTCGAGGTTCACAATTCGCACCATCTGGGCCTTCGTAGAACGATCTTTCCGCAACGATTCACATCATTTGGTATCAGAGCTTGCTTCTACAAGGTCTATTTATCTTTAATTTTCTGTTTATATTCAGCAATTTGAGATTTATTGAGCTAGGGTTTCGGTTCTAGCCAATTTAGGGATCCGATTGGTTTTGTGCTTCCATATGTAGTTGTTTGTTGTTAGTTTTAATTTTTTTTTCCTAGCATCTTAAATTGTATCTAAGTTTGTCAAAAAAAAAAAAAGAAGAAAGAAAAAGAGAAAGTTCTTCAAAAAAAAAAAAAAGAAGAGAAAGAAAACGCACACAAAAAAAGTGCGCAAGAAAAAAAAAATTCGACAGAAAAAAAAAAATAGTCGAACAAAAAAAAAATCAAGAAGGTGACTAGTTTGTTAGTGGACCAAATTGAAACAAAATCAGTAGTGATTTGCGTTTCAATTGGAATTTCGAAAGTTGTACTTATTGGTTTGAAATTGTTACTTGCTGAAACAAAATCAGTAGTGATCTAATCTTGTTTGATTAGTTTGATTGATTGTCGTGAGGGGGTTGAGAGACAGGTTTTGAGTCCAATAAAGAGCTTGTGAAAAGAGAATACGAGAGGGAAAAGGCAAGAGTGTATAAGCTTAATTAAGGGTGGAAAAAGCCTAGACTTGAGTTAAACACGAGGGGAGTGACAAACACCTTGAGAGAAACACGTGAAGGAGCGATTGGCGAGAATTTTTGTGACTAACGTTTGTCGCGACCCGATCTCGCCGCCCTTGAGTCAAAGGGGGAAAGGTCGGGTTTAGGAGTACTTGATCATAAGAGTTTCCTCCATGAGATCGTGAGCTCTCCCAAGCTCTTACCCTGCGTGACAACGAATTTTGTATGATCTAGTTATTTATAACAACCTAAAATAGACGGGAGTCGCCACTAGCTTCATTTTGGGGGTCGGCTAGAAACCCAATCGAAGGTCGGGAGTGTTCCCTCGATTCCTATGTAACCAGATATCTAGGTTCGGGGACTTGGGTTACGCTAATATTTCTATTAACGCCATTTCGGTACTTAAATAGTATGTTGTGTTTTTCCTAACATGTCCATGCGTTTCTTTTTATATTTTTCGGGATTATCAATTCTATACTAAGTGATCATGCGTGGTGGATTACTTTCATGCTATTCTATTCCTAAGAAATGAAAAGAAAACAATCAATGAAATTGAAATTGCAAGACATGAAGTAGACAATCAAGAAAAGCAGTAAATCTATCATACAATCCTAAAAAAAAATAGAAGAGAAAACAATCGGGAAAGAAATGAAACCCGCAACTCGTTGGGTTTTATACAATGCATGGAACCCAAGACATATGTCGAGAAAACAAATAGTACATGACAATGGTCGGAATGGACATCGACCTCCACCATCTTCACGCTTTATCCATGTTCAGGATCCTATTCTAAACCTAGTCCAAAAAACTAATAACTAGGTACATACACATGAGAGAAACAAACATCACAACTAAGATCAAAGCAATTGGGGTAGAACCCATGTATGATTGGCTCTAAGAAAAAAGCACAGAAATCAAGCACTTTATAAAGAGCAACTTTCATGAATGGAATTTCCTGAGGCGTATCAAGTTCAAGTAAAGTCAAATTCATGGCCGAAAAGCAACAATCGCTAAAGCATGCAAATCAATCATAAGCAAATCAAAGAATGATGCATGATAACTGATTTGTTAAGCCACCTAATCAATGCATGAAAATCATAAAATTTGAACATGACGTAGGGTTAAATGTGAAGAAAAAGTTTGATTTAGACATTTAACCCTAAATCCATGTGCAAAAGGCCACACAAATCCATTAACATTGATATGTGACTTGTCATTAGGAGCAAAATGCATAACAATTTAAATTGCTACATGTCGACTTGAATTCTAAGGTTACTTGACCTTAAAAATTCTCAAATTTTAGCATGGGATGGATATGGATATTATGGACAGCTTTCATTGAGAATTTATCCTCAAGATCATTATGTATAAGATCACACAAAATTGGTAGATAGTCGGATTCATAGAGACAAGACAGCATTGTAGGTCAAGACAAATTCAGACTTCAAAACTTGATCTAAAAAAGAAAAGAAAAGCAGGGCAAATGATGGGCAAATTGGGCAAACTAGGCATCGTTAGAAAGCTCAAGGTGTCCTTTACGAATTCCTATTAGGTGACAATTGCAATTTAGGTCTTTTTCTAGCTCAAGCAAAGCCATTTGTATAAGTGGTCAGATCAGATCATAACAAGCAGAACACATCAGCAGATTAGTGCTCTTTGCAAGAAGCATCAGGCAGGGGAAATGATGGCCAAATCGCATATATAATATGTCTATGGAAAGCTTGAGAAGTCTATTACAAATATCTAGAAGACATTAAGTCCTAATAACATCATCTACCAGCTCAGTCCAGTTAAAACAGAAAATCGCAGAACAACAAATCAACCTAAAAACTACTGCAGAATTGACAGACTTTGTAGGTATTTTTCAGTGACCAAATGATGTCCTCTCAGGGCATGTGAACTATCAAATCAAAGCTCTAGAAGTGTATTTTTTATGTCTAGAAGGGCTCGAGGTCAAAAAACCTCATTTAGCACTTCGTTTCAGCCAAAACAGAGAGTGACATATCAGGTATACGAAATTGCAGATCAAGGCAAATCAAGTTCAATCAACCTCGAGTTCATGATCATTGATCGTCAATCCACAGAAAATCATCCAATAACATTGTATAAAAGCAATCAACCGAAGGAAGCACTCATAAGAGAAGCAAAGTCAGCAAACAGAACCTCCTTGCATGTTCAAGTATACTTAGAATTTCCTAACAAGCATGTCAACCACTGTTAACGATACAAAAGACTCATTCACTACCATCCAATTTTCATTAAAACAGGACCATCAACATATTTGAAATGGACATACGGCTGATGAATCAATTAGGAACACAGCACACCCAAATGAATGTGCACACGATAACTAGAGCAGCAACTTAATGCTCTCGCAGCATGCATTCGGTATTCGAGATGATAGCATTCGCTCAATACACTTGCAATTTCAACACATGTAGCGAACTGACCAGCAACATTTTCAATGATCTCAAACATAAGTGTTCCAGCAAATCTAAAGCAAGTTCAAAATGGAATACCTATGATTTTCAATGAAGAAACAAAACACAACTAGGCTGTCTAATATGTTTACTCGTGAAAATGCTGAACTACCATCTCAATCATCTATATCCTGAACTCACGCCAAACCTTGAAGGACAGATTCAACGGCTGAATTTGGTACAAAAAGCCCCACAATACGCTATCTATCTGTAATAGTTTCAATGTGCACGACACGGAGGTGCTTATGACTTTACCGAGTGACGGAGAAGCAATACCTCAATCGAGCAACGGAAGGCGTTGAAGGCGAGAGAGAGAGAGAAAACCTGCTCCAACGAGCCCGATCCAGAAAGAGAACCACCGATCGAGCGAACAAGCATCTGATCTCCTAGAAAGAACCAGATCCTCGCGATCCCCAACCGCCAGCGCTTGATCTCCGATCACTCGCCAATAGAGGAAAACGCTCACCTCCGACCAGAGCTCGGGAAAGAAAAGCGAAAATCGAGAGATCAGAGAGACTGAGTCAGCCCGCCAAGGTCAGCGTCCGAACACCGCACCGACTCAACTAGAGAGCTCCTCACACCAAAAATCGACATGCAAAAAGAATCTCAGCACAGGAGGTCAAGAAAAACCAACAAACCTCAGGCAAACGCAGGCATGAAGAGGATCGCCCGAGGCCGGTGGGAGCCGAGATTCGCCGAGAGGACGGCGATGGCGACGACGGCGGCGCTATTCGATCGGAGGGGAAGCTGCTCTCCGAGCGACGGTTCCTTTAAAACTAGACTCCGGAGCGTGTGGTGTTTCGTCGCTGTCGCCAATTCCTCTCCTGCTCACGAACTCTGATCCCGGCTTGAGAGTAGCATACGGCCGTGAGCGAATCGAAGCACCGGTCCCGGTTCCGGCGAACGGCGGGACAGCGAAGGCTCGCCGTAGATTGGGAGTTTCCGGCCTATGGTTTCTAGTGTGGAGGAGGAGAAGGGAGAGAGATCGGAGGAGTTTGATAGAGGAAGAGCCAAGAGAGAGGAGGTTGTTATGGTGGAGGAGTGGGAGCTAGAGAGAATCCGTGAGAGAGAATCCGAGAGAGCGTGCGGGAGAGAGAGAGACTCCATCGTGAAAATGCCCCCCCTTTTATTTTTTTTTCTTTTTTTTCTTTGCTTGTTTTCTTTACATTTTTTTTTGTTTTCATTAATTTTTTTTTTATCTTTTCATTTCAATTTTTTTTTTTGCAAAATATTTGTTTGAAATGTCGATGAAAGTTTCGGGTGTCAACAACGTTAACTTGCAGGTCTAAAATATGTCGCGCGAAGAAAGCGTGAATCAAAGGGAGGTTGACTCCATACGAAGGGATGAAGCGCTCATGGAAAGCATCCAACAATTGAGGGTGGTAGTGGAGGAGCTTAGTGGCTGAATGATGGGGAATGGCATGAGGGTTGATGGTGACCGAGAGCTACCCTAGGGAAGGCTGCAACATCAGCGAGACACCTCTAGAGCACGACCTAGAAGGCAGTGGCATTATGATGATGATGAGGCCGACATGGAGAATGATCGAGATGCTCGATTTGGAAGGTGGAATGGAGCCCGAGGGTTTAGACCCTGAGAAGATAATGAACTTGGCAATATCAAGATGAAGATTCCTTCTTTCCAAGGGAAGAATGATCCCGATGCATATCTAGAGTGGGAGAAATGCATGGAGATGGTATTTGATTGCCAACAATACTCCGAGTTCAAAAAGGTAAAAATTGCAACTGTTGAGTTTACTGATTATGCTATAATTTGGTGGGATCAACTTGTGACTAGTAGAAGGCGCAATGGTGAAACACCGATAGAGACGTGGGATGAGATGAAAGCGGTGATGAGGAGGCATTTTGTACAAAGTCATTACCATCGAGATTTGTTTCAAAAGTTACAAAATCTCACACAATGCAATAAGAGTGTGGAAGAGTATCACAAGGAGATGGAGATTGCCATGATCCGTGCTAATGTGGTGGAGGATCGTGAGGCCACAATGTCAAGATTTTTGAGTGGTTTGAGCTGAGACATAGCAAGGGTGGTGGAGCTGCAACACTATGTTGAATTGGAGGAATTGGTGGACAAAGCCATCAAAGTTGAGTGGCAATTGAAGTTGGACCGAAATCACAAGAGTGGAGGAGGTTCAAATCAAAATTGGAGATCCAATTGGAAGAGAGATGAGAAGCCGAATTGGAGAGGAAACAACACCAAAATCGAAACCTCAAAAGAGAAGGAGAGGGACAGTAAAGTTGGAACAAATCCGGTTTCAAGTAAAACTGAAAACCCTAACACTAGAACTCGTGAAATTAAATGTTTTAAGTGTTTGGGCAGGGGTCATATGGCGAATCAATGTCCTAATAGAAGGGTGATGATCATGACTGGACATAGTGATGTTGAGTCCGAAAGTGAGAGGGAAGAAGAGGATGATGAGATGCCACCATTGGAGGATTGTAGTGATGGAGAAGTGGTTATAAAAGGAGACTTATTGGTGGTTAGGCGTTCTCTGAGTGTGCAAGTAAAGGAAGAGGAGCATCACCAACAAAGAGATAACTTGTTTCATACAAGATGTATGGTGAATGGTAAAATCTGTAGCATGATAATTGATGAAGGTAGTTGTGCGAATGTGGCAAGTTGTACTATGGTGGATAAGTTGGGTTTGAAAACGACAAAGCACCCTAGGCCTTATAGACTTCAATGGTTAAATGATAGTGGTGAGGTGGAAGTGTCGAAGCAAGTTCGAATTCCATTTGAGATAGGAAGATACAAGGACGAGGTAGAGTGTGATGTTGTACCTATACAAGTGGGTCATATCTTACTTGGAAGACCATGGCAATATGATCGAAAGGTACATCATGATGGGTATACTAATCGTTATTCATTAGTGATTAATCAAAAGACTTATACCTTGGTACCAATGACACCTAGTGAGGTGTATCAAGATCAGTTAAAGTTACAACGAGAAGCCGAGAGAGAGAGAAAAGGTGAGAAATCCGAGGGCTTGCATGGTGTGTTTGAGACGCAAGGAAAAGGAGAGGCCGAGAGGAGAATTGTGGTAAAAACCGAGGGAAAAGAAGAGAGGAAAGAAAATAGGCAAAAGATTTTTTTATGCAAAATCAAGTGATGTGAGGAGAGCTTTAGTTCTAGATCGACCGATGCTTGTACTTTTGTACAAGGAGGTTTTGTCTTCTACTAACGATCTTGACCCAAGTTTGCCTAGTCCTATTGTGTCTTTATTGCAGGAATTTGAAGATGTCTTTCCTGATGAACTTCCTAGAAGGATACCCCCGATTCGAGGCATTGAACATCAAATCGACTTGATTCCTGGTGTGCCATTACCTAACCGACCCGCATATCGAAGCAATCTCGAGGAGACAAAAGAACTTCAGTGGCAAGTTAGCAAACTATTGGAGTGAGGGTATGTGAGAGAGAGTCTTAGCCCGTGCGCCATCCCTATTTTGTTGGTGCCAAAGAAGGATGGAACTTGGCGAATGTGTATCGATTGCCGAGCAATTAATAACATTACGATAAAGTATCGACATCCTATTCCTAGGTTAGATGACATGTTGGATGAGTTGCATGGTTCTTGCATTTTCACTAAGATCGATTTGAAAAGTGGCTATCATCAAATTAGGATGAAAGAAGGTGATGAATGGAAAATTGCATTTAAGACCAAGTATGGATTATATGAGTGGTTAGTCATGCCATTTGGATTAACTAACGCACCGAGCACGTTTATGCAACTTATGAATCATGTCTTGCATGCTTTTATTGGTCAATTTGTGGTTGTCTATTTTGATGATATCTTGATATATAGCCGAAGCCCTGATGACCATATTGAGCATGTGCGAGATCTTGTAGGTTTTAAGGGCCGAGCAATTGTACGCTAATCTAAAGAAGTGCTCTTTTGTTACTAACAAATTAGTATTTCTAGGATTTGTTGTTAGTTCTGATGGTATACAGGTTGATGAAGAAAATGTCAAAGCAATCCGTGAATGGCCAACGCCTAAGACCGTAGGAGAGGTGCGTAGCTTTCATGGTTTGGCGAGTTTTTATCGGCGATTTGTGAGAAATTTCAGCACCATTGCCGCACTTTTGACCGAGGTTATTAAAAAGCACATGGGTTTCACATGGGGAGAAGAGCAAGAGAAAGCATTTAATCTGCTAAAAGATAAGTTGATTAATGCTCATTTGTTATCTTTGCCGAATTTCAGTGCTACTTTTGAGACAGAGTGCGATGCTTCTGGTACAGGAATTGGAGCCGTGTTAATGCAAGGAGGGCATCCCATAGCTTATTTCAGCGAGAAATTGAGTGGAGCAATATTGAATTATCCTACCTATGATAAGGAGATGTATGCTTTAGTGCGAGCTTTGGAGACTTGGCAACATTATTTATGGCTAAAAGAGTTTGTGATCCACACCGACCACGAGACCTTGAAGTACTTGAAAGGCAGCATAAGTTGAATAAAAGACATGCCAAATGGATGGAGTTCATCGAGACTTTTCCATATGTGATCAAGTACAAGAAAGGTAAGGAGAATGTGGTAGCTAATGCACTTTCTCGAAGGTATGCGATTCTAACTATTTTAGAAGCAAAGTGTCTAGGTTTTGAGCATATCAAATGGCTTATATACTGATGATGATGACTTTGGGAGAGTATTTGAAGCATGTGAACATACTGCATTTGATAAATTCTATAGGCGTGAAGGTTGTCTTTTCCGAAAACAAACTATGTTTGCCTAAGTGTTCGTTGCGTGAATTGTTGGTGTGAGA
The DNA here is from genome assembly GCA_014182565.1 of Eucalyptus marginata. NCBI lineage: Eukaryota > Viridiplantae > Streptophyta > Magnoliopsida > Myrtales > Myrtaceae > Eucalyptus > Eucalyptus marginata. The sequence goes on from CM024587.1 coordinate 5,520,776, forward strand.
AGCACATAGTGGTGGTTTAATGGGACATTTTGGCATTAATAAGACTTATGAAGTGCTGCATGAACATTTTTATTGGCCACATATGAAGAGAGATGTCACACGTGTCCGTGAGATATGCATTACTTATAAGCAATTGAAGTCTACAACTAAACCGCATGGCTTGTATACACCATTACCTATTCCATCGCATCCTTGGACTGATATTTCTATGGATTTTGTGTTAGGATTGCCTAGGTCTAAGTATGGTAGAGATTCTATTTATGTGGTTGTTGATCAGTTTTCAAAGATGGCTCATTTTATACCTTGTCATAAAACTGATGATGCATTTCATGTTGCTGATTTGTTCTTTAGGGAGGTTGTATGTTTGCATGGCATGCCTAAATCGATTGTTTCGGATCGATATTCTAAATTTCTTAGCTACTTTTGGAAAACATTATGGAAAAAACTAGGAACACGGTTGTTATTTTCTACTACTTGTCATCCATAGATCGATGGTCAAACCGAGGTAATTAATAGAACTTTATGGGTATTGTTGCGTGCTATTATTAAAAAGAATATAAAATCTTGGGAAGATTGTCTGCCACATATTGAGTTTGCATATAATAGGAGCGTGCATTTTGCTACTAAATTTACACCATTTGAGGTTGTCTATGGTTTTAATCCGTTAACTCCATTAGATTTAACCCCTTTACCTATTGATGAGCATGTGGATTTAGATGGAGCAAAGAAAGCTGAATTTGTCAAGGCGTTGCATGAGAAGACGTGCGCAAATATTGAGTGCAAGACTGAGCAATATGCAAAGCAAGCCAACAAAGGGCGCAAGGAAGTGGTGTTTGAACCCGGTGATTGGGTTTGGGTTCATATGCACAATGAGCGATTTCCTGAGCAGCGACATTCTAAGTTATTACCGCAAGGGGATGGACCATTCATGGTATTGGAAAGAGTTAACAATAACGCATATAAGCTTGATCTTCCAGGTAAGTATGACGTTAGTGCTACATTTAACGTTTTTGACTTGACTCTTTTCGATGCAAGTGATGATTTGAGGGCAAATCCTTTGCATGGGGGAGGGAATGATGTGGACATCGAGCCGTATCGAGGAGGAGGTGCTAGGGACCCATTGTCTATTCCTACTGGTTCGATTACTCGAGCGCGGGCCAAGCAATTTAGGCAAGCTGTTGGCGTCATGGTTCATGATCTTTGGTGTGGAGATGACCTTGGATCAAATCTTGAAGAATCTTGGAAATCTTGGTGTAATCTTTGGCGTGGAGATGACCTTGGATCGAATCTTGAAGAATCATGGAAATCTTGGCGCAATTTAATTATCTAGTCATCAAATATTTGACTAAGTCAAATATATATATATATCTTCTTGGTTTTAGGGTTTGTGTGGCGGCTAAAAGGCCTATATTAAGGACTGGCCAACTTTCTTTGGGGGAACAAATATATTTTATTTTTTAGTAAAAGAATTAAGAGGTTCTCTTCTACTATTCTTTTGAGGACTTGACCTTATCAAGATTCTCTTGTGGCGGTCGATTCGACTTATCGAGCGAGATAGCGAATTCTTTCGCTTGTGGCGTCTATAACGTTGATTGGTTGATACGCATTCGTCAACAGGTCACGTTCATACCGAGGTTGCCAATCACAGGTTTGATTGGAGGTCAAGGTTCGCAATTCGCACCATCCGGGCCTCCGTAGAACGATCTTTCCGCAACGATTCACATTAGACCTCGAAAGTCATGCGATCTGGCGACCTAGAGAGTAAACCAAATTGCCAAAGTAGGTAGCTAAATTGCAACCAAATTGCCAACAATAAATAAAATCCCTCGTTCACCTTCTCAAAACAATCTCTCTTCCACACTAAATCTTCCGCTGCACATCTAGTCTGCGAGGCTAATGCAAATTGGAGAGCAAACCAAATTAAAAGTGTAATTTGCTACCACGGGAACTCGAATTTTTCTTATGATTTTGCATCACGATGTGCTTATCTTCAAAATGTAAAGCGAGGATGGTCCCCAAGCAGCCTCCCAAACATGACAAACTTATATAAAGCAACCAGTGAAGTTGTTGTCCAATTATAATAGTGTGGTATCTCCAATAAAAAGAAATGAGCATCTAGGAAAGCTAGTTTGTGTGCAATCCAACTTCATTCCAGTAGTAAAGAAACTGTTTCTACTTAGAGATCTTTCATGTATTGACGAATAAATAATACTAGGTATGCAAAAATCCAGTGGTCATTCTCTCGTCTCATCTTCTTTAATTAATGTCTAAGTATCCAGAGATTTTGTTAAAGAAAATTTGAAGTCCCATAACTTAAGAGGGCAAATTGATTTGGTTAATCCCATTATATATAAATGCATCACAAACGGTAACCTGAGCCAAAATGTTTCAGAGGATCCCTATCAAATTGCAAAACCAATCAAGGTCGAATTCCGCCCAGCTAGACTAGTTGTCCACGACAATCCCAAAAAGACCAGGCTGATTGGTCGATGGCATCGATTCTCGCATATTCCCAAAGAGAAAGAGCCCCCACCGTAGCTATTTGCGTAGCGGAATATGATATCCCCAAGCTCCCGCCGCCGCATCATAGCCGTCCACGAGTCCCCTTGCGGCCCACGGCGAATCGCCAACGGTCCAGATGCGATTGCTTCCCCCAAGGCAAGGAAACCACACGCGGGAGGAGGTGATCCCTTTCTCTCATCGTCGCCCCCAAATCGATCTCGATCGATCGATCAATTAGGTCAGAAAATTCAGGGCCCGTTTGGTTCGGCTTTTGGGGAATGCATTTGCCAAAATGCAAATACCTTTGGGTGAAAGGGGTTTTTTGAAATGCAAATATCGTTTGGTAAAATTTGCATTGAGAAAAAACTTTAGCCAAAATACCGTTTGGTAAGATTTGTATTTGTAAAAGACTTTTATTAAATTAAAAAAAAACAAAATAACTATTTGTATTTTATTTTTTGAAGTCCGGCCACCGGACCGCCAGATCTGGCGACCGGATGGCCGGATCTAGCCCCCAGACGGTCGCTGGGGTTGGGCGACCCTAGGCGACGGCCGCTTGAGGTCGGGCGACCCTAGGTGCGCGACCTAGATGATGGCTGCCGGGGTCATGCGATTCAAGCCATCAGTCGCCTGGGTCACGCGACCCAGGCGTCACCTAAGGTCCAGCAACGGTCACCGAGATCGAGCGACCCTCAGGCGGCGGTCGCTGGCGTGAGCGACCTCTTGGCCGGCGGTTGTCGGCCTCCGATCGGCTTCTCCACCGGAGAGATGAACAATGATGAACAGTATTGGAAGTTGCATTCCGAAAATGCAACTTCTCTACCCCTCCATTCCTCCAAAGCCCTTTGAAGCCCTTTGAAGATGCAATTGCATCTTCCCAAAGTCCTCAAAAAATTGAACCAAACACAACAGCATTTGGCCAAACCCCTTAAGAGCCCCAAAGAGCATTCCAAATGCTAAACCAAACAGGGCCTCAATCGAAGTTGATTTGCGAGCTCGGACATGGATGGAGGCAAGAGGAGATCAAATTCGAGGAGAAGCGGCGGCGGCGGCAGCTTCAACCGGAGCAGCAGCAAGTCCAGCCTCTTGTCAGACTGGCAGCTCAAGACCCCATCTTCGGCCCTCCGGCGAACTGAAAAATCCCAGTTGGCTCAGTTGTTTGTGTGTGAGAACGGTGTTTTTGTGAGCATAAGAGTGTTTGGGTCTACTTGGTTTCCATTGTAGGATCGAATCAAAATTCAGATGCGTTGAAAGCTGGAAGCTCCGGGCGAGGTAGGGGTTCCGGTTCTAAAAGCTTGCCATGAAGTTCGAGATCGAATGCCGTCGGATACCAGTATCCATCTCTCGACTGTCAGGTAAAGTCTATTTGGTTTTTAGAATCCATGTTCAGGTTGCAATAATTTGAAGGTTGTCGGCTTTCGTTTGGAATCTTATGCTGATAGTTGCCCTCCTGGGTGTGAAAAGTTCATGAGCCATTGAAATTAGTTATCACCGTCTCTTGGATATCATACCCGTTCAGTTTTTTAAACGGAGACTCAATCAAGCTGAAGCCTTGAACCTAATAGAAAGTTATTTTAGAAGTTGTCCTTAGTTAATATCGTGAGGCTTAGATTATGGTTTTTCGTCTTTGTAGCTTTATTGATTTAAGAAGACTTCTTGTGGATCAGATGATCTCAGTCTCTCACTTGTGTTGATCTGGGTTAGTTAAATTTTTTTAAAGGATGGTTTGCATCCTGTATCGACATTCGGAGATACAAATGGAGAGAATAAAATGGAAAATCGAGAAGAGTCACAGAGTGGCATGTCATCGCCTGAACAGGAAGTGGATTATCGTGAGAGCTTTGACTCTGGAGTAGCTGAAAAGGGGGCTCAGCTTTTGTCAAAGAATACATCGGCGAAGAAAAATTCTGGGTTTGTATCAATTGGGGGATTGAAAATATATACGGAAGATATATCCGATGAGGAAGATGGTGAGGATGATGTTGCGGCATATGGTGATGAGGAAGACTCAGAGTCGGAGTCGGCTGAGCAGGATGGAGCGACAGATTCTTTTGAAAGTGATGACTCCGAGGACATGTCTGATAGTGGTTCAGATGTTGATGATGAAATTGCTCGAGATTATTTGGGAAGGAATTGGTGGGAGCGATTCTCTTTTAGATGCTAAAAATTTGTTGCAGCAGGTTTCTTCTGTCAGATGATTCAGATGATTCTTCTAGTAGTGATTTGGATGAAACGATGAAAAAATTGGGTGGAATTGCTCTCCAGGATGCTTCCACGGAGTATGGTATGCAGAGGAAGCGTCAATCAAAACATCAAGGTCTTGGGAATGTGAGAGATAATTGGTCATCAGCTGTGGATGATTTTATCTTGGTAAAAGATGCGAGGACTCTTTCAGCCAAGAAGAATCGTGGTACAAGAGTGCCTCAATCTCAGTCATTGGGGTCTCAGAAGTCAGAAGAGTACAAGATCGAGAAGATTTCCTGGTAAACTTTGTATATGCATTAATCTAACTTAACTCTCTCCATCCCCGCCCCGCCCCGCCCCGCGGGGGAATGAGAAAGTCATGCTCAATGGAAAACTAGTTTAGTGGTATAAATTGGGATTTGAAAGTGAATTGAAATATCAATCAATTAATAACGAATCTTGGCTTGTTATTTTGATCCATGAACTAGTAGTTAAGTCTCAAGTATTAATTACTAAAATGGAGAATTAAGGAGATCGGTGTTTTTGATGACACGATTGGAGGGGTCTCTATGTTTATCTCCTGAGGAAGAAACACGTTCGAGGCACACACGCACCTTTCTTTCAGAAGTTTACTGTTTACTTATTAATTTATGGAGCTTCCCTTCTGTGTCTTGGGTAAAAATGAGCAATTATTGTCTCTTACTTGGGGAATGAAGAACAATTTAGATTGTCTGAAGGCTCTTCATAGGATAATGTTTCTTCAGTTTTTTGCTCTTTTGGTAAAATTCAAATGCAATTGATGCACAGGTGAAAAGAAGAAACATCGCAAAGAATTGATTGCTGCTAAACGTCGGGACAGAATGATTCGTAGGGGCGTTGACCTTGATGAGTTATAAATAAGGTAAGGGTGGAAGCTCTAAATTATCTGTAAAACAAGTTGCAAACATTAAATAACATAACTACAGAATGACAAAAAAACATTCTTCCTTCGGTCGGGCGGTTCCCGGGTATTTTGCACACCCCTAATTCTTCTTCTTCTCCTTAATCATAAATTGTCCTTGCGATTTGATGTACAATTAACAAGCAATTGCATAATTATATTTTGGACGTGCCTCTCATTTTTCCTTGTTTGTTTGAGCCAAAATTAACTCTGTTAGTTCTGCTTCATGGATCCTATGATGTCTTTTCTTAATTTTCTTATGCTTCGTGCATTGAATTGTTATTTTGTTATCAGATTTTTAAGCATGGAAGTTGTAGACCTTGTTTCATAAATATGAGATGGTAATGGATGAATGAGAGGGTACATGTTCTTCTGAGAGGATCCTTTTCGTGTTTTTTTTTTTGTCTTTTTGGGGTCTTTCTGGGGTTATACTGAGTAACAAAAATCTTTATCACGGTAGTATAAATGATCTTGCTGGCATGAAGTTCTATGGCATCATTAGAAGTCAACTTTATTAGGCGTGACGTTCTTCAACCTGGGTCCCTGTTCTTCCTATAATGCTTGAGTTTTTAATGTCACAGTCAATCTGGCCTTTCTGCTCCTATGTTGTTTAAATAGGGATGGGCATATTATCCTTTATGTGGTATTTAGAATTGATTATTAGGAACAAATCTCAATGCTCTTCTTGGTTTCATTTTTTTAGAAGCTCGAGCAGATTGTTCTCAATGGAGTTGACATACATTCTTTTCAACCTATGCATTCTCGTGATTGTTCCCAGGTATGTTTTATCATCTATCTCTCTCTCTCTCTAGTTACTAAAGGGTGCGACTACTCGCCAATCCTTCACCATTCCTGCTAATGCTCACTTTTGCATGATGATGTACTGCCTCATTCATAGAAAGACCCTATAAGAAAGAGAATGATCTTTCTTTGCCCTAATCAATTGTGAAAGTACCAATTGCTCACACCTGAAAAAATTCGACTTTTTGTGGTTGATTCCCCTATCTTGGTCAGGCAAGATCTCGAAAGCTCGCCATTCGTTGTCGCAATACAGCCTTGTTATCCAATCCGATCTCAGCTTCTCGCCTCCAACGTTTGTTTGGTCACAGGTAATCAAAGAGGCAATGGGATTTCACTTGTTTACGCCTTTACTGGCGAGACAAACATCGAGAGAAGTATAGATAGGCGGCTATCTTCTCCCAAAGGTACATCTAGTTCACACTGTCTGCGTCCAGCTCACATCTGCGTGCTTGTGTGAGCTATGGAATGTGGAACGTACCGTGTGAGAGCTCCTATTGCAATGTATAGGGCACATGGGTCTGGCTGGCACTCGGAGTTCTAGCAAAAGACCCGAAGAACTTCCCTGAGCCGGAGGAATTCAGACCAGAGAGGTTCGATCTGGACTGCGAGGAGCAGAAGCGGAGGCATCTTACGCCCTCACGCCATATGGAATTGGTCCTCGCGCCTGCATAGGCGAGAAGTTCGCCCTCCAGGAACTCAAGCTCTCCTTGATCCACTTATACAGGAAATACATTTTCTGGCAGTCCCCCAATATGGAGAAACCGCTGGAATTTGAGTACGGCATAGTCCTCAATTTCAAGCGTGGCGTGAAGGTTAGGGTCCTAGAGAGACATTGAAAAGTGGTCTGCAGGTAAAGTGTATCGAGGAGGTCTCCTTGAAGTTTTAATGTGAACAATAATAAGTTTTAATGACTTTTAAACTTCAATCTAATATACAACGTGATCTCTGAAATTTTAATTTACTCAATGTAGTCATTGAATTATTAGTAAATTGTTCTATGTAGTCCTCGGGCTATATAAGAATGTCCAATGTCTTCCGTCGATTCACGTTGGATGGACTTTTTTGACATGGCTTTCTATTATTCATACGACACGTACATCGTGAAAACTCCATCTTGGTGGGAGGGAGCGTACTCCTCCACCGACTCCGGCCGCGGCCCGTCTCCATCCCTTGAAGTCTCCCTCACTCCACCGCTATTTCAAGTCCACCCTGCAAGTTTCCCACAAGTACTACCACCTCGACTTCGCCGAACAAGGTCCTGTCTTGATTCACGATACAGGGTGCAATCGATGAATGAGGTACTGCAAGAGTTCATTAGGTATATCTGGGGTTCGGCGCGTCACTTTAGTATATATCCAAACTTGAGAATTCTTGGGATCCTTAGCGTTATTCATCGAAGAAGTTAGCCAAATCGAGTGGCTACTGCGTATTCCCGCGACCTCTCTGTCGTTGTTGTTCTGAAACACATCCTTTGGTCGATCGTCAATTATACTGCTAATTCCACTGGATGTACTGGATACTGCCAATCTTGCAAGGAGGGGCATTCGTCGAACTGGGTCATTTGGGCTCGACAGCGAGCTCGAGAGGTTGAGGAGATACATGGGCTTGCTGGTGGCCGAGGTTGCGCAATTGAGGCGGTGGCAGCAGTCAAGGGATCGAAACTTCGCGATGGAGCAATGGATGCAGCGAACCGAGAGGAAGCAAAAACATATGTTGGCTTTCCTCACTTAGGCGGTAACATAGATTCGGTCGAGATCCGATGACTGGGAATACGGAGGAAGAAATATTGGTTGGCGACCAGCCCGAAATCGACATGGAGGCCGAGTATGTCATGGCCGGGGGTAGGAATGCGGGCGAGGAATCGAAAGACCTCGTGAATCAATCAGATTATCTCAGATTGAAGCCGTGACTCCGTCCAGCTTGAAACCTGATGTTTTGTATTAGCAATTGGCGTAGGTAATCGTATGTTCTGTACAGAGTGCTAGAGCAAAGCAATATGGAAAGATTATACCTTAGTTAAAGCCATGACGTAGATATTATGAATATGTGATTCATGAATCAAGACAAACATATTGGACGAGAATTTCAACTCTATCATAATTTTTAGGGGGGAAAGTACCAAAAAAGTTATAAACTTATTGTATTGGTACCAATTCAATCCTAAACTTTTCAATTGAACCAATTTAGTCATAAACCTTTTAATATTTGTACCAATTCAGTCCATCCGGCCAATTTTGGCCGGCCGATCTTGACATGACGTCGGCCGGTGGCCGGACGCTGATGTGGCAATTTTTATGATTTTTTATTATTCTTTTCAAATTTTTATTAATTTTTTTCTTTTCTTTTTCCTTTTCTTTTTTGCTTTCTTCCTGGCGGTGGCCGGCGAGCCTTCGGCGAGGCTCGTCGGACACTAGGCGAGGGCCGCTAAGCCCTCGCCGGCCTCTCCTAGGGCCCCGTCGGCCTCTCCTAGGGCGCCTCGGTGGCTTCGCTGGATCTAGGCAAGGCCGACCTTGCCCGCGGGCAAGGCCATGGCGGCCATCGCCGGGCGGAGGCGAGGGTCGCGAAGCCCTCGCCGGCCGCCGCCGAGGGTCACGACCCTCGCTCGGCCTCGCCCAGGGCCACGGGCGAGGCGGCTTAGCCCGAGATCTGGGCAAGGCCAACCTCGCCCTGGCCTTGCCGCCGGAGGAGGGAGAGGAGGAGGGACGGGGAGTGGGCGAGGGACGGGTTGTGGGACTAGCACCATTGGAAGAAGGAGAGGAGGATGTTGGGGTGACGGGCTAGGGTTTCGAAGGCAAAGATCGGGTGGAGGAGCGGCGGCATGAGGCGTGGGAGGTGGGGGACCGGGGCCTCGGTGGGATTTCGTGGAGGTGAGGGCGGCGGTGACGAGGTCGAGAAGCTTCGAGGTCAACGGTGGAGGGCGCCGAGGACTTAGCGGCAAGGCCGGGCGAGGTCGGCGAGGGTCGTGACCCTCGCCGGCGGTTGGCGAGGGCTTCGCGGCCCTGCCTCCGCCCCCGGCAATGGCCTGCCATGGCCTTGCCAGGTGACGGGCGGCCTCAGTGAGGCTGGCCTCACCAGATTCGGGCGGCGCCTTGCCGGCGGCCTTGGGAGAGGCCGGGCGAGGGTCACGACCCTCGCCGGCGGCACGCGAGGGCTTTGCGGCCCTCGCCCAATGGCCGGTGAGCCTCACCGGAGGCTCATCGGACACCGCCGGGAAGAAGGCAAAAAATAAAAGGAAAAAGAAAAAATTAATAAAAATTAATAACAAATTCGAAAAAAATAATTAAAAAATCATAAAAATTGCCACGTCAGCGTCCGGCCATCGGCCAACGTCCACGTTAGCGTCGGCCAGCCAAAATTGGCTAAATAGACTGAATTGATACAAATATTAAAAGATTTAGGATTGAATTGGTCTAATTGAAAAGTTTAGAACTGAATTGGTACCAATACAATAGGTTTATGACTTTTTTGGTACTTTTCCAATTTTTAGGTTAATAACTCTTATTTGATCGTGGAGTCGAAGATAGAAGATAAAAGCGATCAACTTGTTTAATAAGATATTAGGCAAGATCCTGTGAGAAGGCATCAAATTGATGATGCCAAAGTTGGAGAGAATTATCAAAAAGAGAGAGAAGGAAAATGCTACGTTTTCAACGATTATAGCATAAAAATCGTGGAAGGAGACAAAACGTACAATGGGGGAATCTTCGTCCTAGGATTGCTTTCACGAACAGGGTTATTCCAATGTATGAAGAAAAAAAGAGAATCTCTTCTTGAAGTTTTGCCGAACAACCGCTGAATAGACTCTCATTTTATCCCTTAGGATGGGTTTGATGCTTTTGTTTAAGGAAAGCATTTCATGATGAAAGAAAATATTTTCCAAAAACAATAATTTTTTCTTTTCAAATTAAGGAATTTATTTTCTTAATTTTAAATATGTATATTTTCTTCGACCATAAAAGAATCTTTCGTTGATTCATTATTTTCAGCAATTCAAACTCCTAAAGTCCAAAAAATTAGTTTGCGAAAAATTCTCTCACTCAAACAAATATTGCTGGGAGCCCGGACATGTCTAGAAACTAGTTACTATGTCCGATTTCTCTTCTAGAGATGCTGAGAGGGACAAGAGAAGGAGACAAGAGAGGGAGGAAATATGAAATTCGACGTGGATCCACGGTGAAATTGTCACAGATCAAGTACATCACCGATATGACAATAATATCAAGTATGAGATTTTGCTTTCTATGTCTGTGTTTGAGAGAGAGAGAGAGGCCTCTAAACCACCATGGGTTCAAGAGTTTGATGCTGTCACTAAAAGGTTACATAGCTAAACCTAAGAGGTACGATACCTTAACCTTCACCGTCCCCCTCAACTTCTCATGGTAAATGCGCGTGTAATTCAGTATCGACTTCCAATTTCCACGGTGATGACTCGCTTCTGACTTTCGCCTTTTCGGGTCCATAATCTAGTGCGTTGGAAGATTAGAGCAGCAATGACACGCAACTCCCCCACTTCACGAAGGAAAAGCAAAGGCAATTCGCAAGCACGAAACCAATGATTCCCATGACCAAAAGGAGAACGACACTACAAAATGATCTTCGCCAACCCAAAAGAAGACCAAGGATGAAGGAAGACCCACTTTCTCCATTATCCTAATCATGCATGTACCCACAAACGCCAAGCTCCCAATAAGATGCTCCTGTGCTGAGTTTGCTGATGTTAGGAAATTTATGACTTCGACTCAGATAGAGCAATCAAATTGCATTTTAAGACACAATATCACTTCCTCAAAAGATTAATTTGCCCCACAATATTGCTAATAATTATCGGCAAATTTCCTCTAAGATACAATAAAATCTCAATTAGAATACTAGATAGTAATTCTAGTATTTCTCTAAGGTTTCTCAAAGGAAACAATTGAAAATATGACTGTATATTTTTTCGGAAAAAAAAATGAAAAATGGAAGAAGATCTTGATTGAACAAATATGTTCAATAATTTATAACAAAAACAAGAAGTTATGTCTAAACAGACACAACATTCCAAGGATTAAGAAGTTATATCTGAACAATAAATAATAAATAATAAAATTCGGAATTAAATAAATAATAAATAAAAATAACCACAACTTCTTAGTGAATAGTTACATTGTTTCAACAAAACATTGTGGTTAATTTTTATAAAAATAAATCTGAATTTCTAACAAATAAAAAATAATGATCGTTGGTTAGTGTTAAATTTCATCCACCTGCGAACTCACATATTTTCGATGTGAGATAAGGCACATCTCTTAGTTTGTTAAAACAAACTACCAATAATCCCCTACTTTGTTTGTAAAACAAAAATAAAACGTTAAAAATATACAGCAAAAATTTCCATGAGATTAATATACATACATAAAGGTCTCTTTCAAGTTAAACTTTTACTTAGCACAAGTATTTCAAAACTCTATCAAAGTGACAAGTAACTCAATTTTAAATTTGTATTTTTAAATAATAGAATTAGACATACCACACATATAATAACCTCTTGTTTTAGTAAGAAGTTCTATATTACTCCACATTATTATGATGTTGTGCTTGATCCTATTTCATTAGCTTTCTCCTTTACTTTCTTAAGAAGCAGCACTACTCCTAAGCTCATATAAGCGAAGTATCTATCATGTGTTTCTGTTACTATTAGCATATTACAAATTTGTATTGTACTTCATTAAGCATTTAATTCAACCTACAAAATGTAACCGACGATACTGATTTCTTATATCAAGGCTAGCATCAGTATCAAACAATCACATTCAGTAATTTGTTCTTACCTGTTAAACCTTGTAACAAGTGATGTTTATAAAAATGTCGGTTTATAATTATTAGTGATTTTAATTAAAGGGTTTTAGCCCCATTTCTCATCGTAAAGCCTTTGTCAAGGAATCAGCTAAATTATTACTTGACCTCACATAGACAATTATTATGGTACCATCTTTAATCAATCGTCTCACATATTCATATCTTATATTAATATGTCTAAACTTACCTATTATAAGGCCTCATTTAGTTCGGCTTTGGAGAAATATCCTTGGAAAAATGCAAATACCGTTGGGCTAAATGGGTTTTTGAAATGTAGATAGCGTTTGGTGAATTGCAATTTTAAAGTGCATTGGAAAACAATTTTGGCTTAAATGCCGTTTGATAAAAATTACATTTATAAATGACTTTTACTAAAATTTTAAAAAAAGTTTTTACATTTTTTTTTTTTTGGGATTTCAACCATTGCCGGACTAATTTGGCCATCGAACAGCCTCACCTAAGGTTGTGTGGGTCATGCGATTCAGGCCAATAGTTGCCTAGGTCGCATGACCTAGGTGGTTGTTGAGCTCGAGCAACCCCTAGGTGGCAGTTGTCAGCGAGTGCAACCCCGTTGGCCTCCAATCGACTTTTTGTGCGGCTGTCTTTGAAGAAGATGAATAGTAAATGAGGGTAGACTTGCATTCCGAGAATGCAACTTCCCAAAAGACCTTGGGACCTGTTTTGGGTTAAAGGCCCTTAGAGCCATTTGGAGACGCAATTGTATTTCCCTAAAGTTGAGCAAAAAATGAACCAAACGCATTTACATTTAACCAATGGACTTTAGAGTCCCAAAGCCCATTGCTAACCTAAACCAAAAGGGCTTAAGTGCTACTATAAGTCATTGCCAAAGTAGCCTAACCATCACAATAGATAAAAATAGGAGGTATAGGACTAAGCCATAATTTGATATCCAACAACAAATTCCAAATCTATTTAGCCTCTTTCCTAGTTGTTGTTAAAGCAATGATTCCATTCCAAAGTTGAGTGAGTTATATACATTTGAAAACAGCAAAACCATCAAATGTGAAAATTCATCAAGTAGTGGATTGTTTATCACCCACACTTATAGTCCAACTAACATCGATGTATCATTTTAATAGAGCCAGATAATTATTATAGAACAATTCTAAATTTTTAGTTCTCTTAAGTTAATAATTTTTTTTGATAATGACCCTCCAACGTTCTATACTTGGATTATTAGTATACTTACTCAACTTGCACACAAAATAAGCAATATAAGATCTAGTATATTGCATCGCATACATTAAAAACCCCATAACACTTGCATATTCAAGTTGTGCTGCCACTCTACTAGTGTTATAATTAATTTAATACTGAATCAAAGAGAGTACTCATTTCTTTGAACGAAGATATCATCTTTTCCACGTAGTTACATTGGTTGAAAGAAGAACCTCCACTATGTTTTGAATTCTAATACTCAAGATAGTATCCACTTCACCAAATTGCATGCAAGGGCAACACCTGCAAATTAATACGTAATGGCAAAACTATAAAATCATAATTCTAAGGGGCCAAAATCATAAATTTAACAAACAAAGGCAAAATAGTAAATAATCGATCAGGGCAGAATCGTAATTATTTAGCGAGAGGATAGGATCGTAAATAATCATTGCAGAGGGCAGAAATGTAAATAAGTAGCGAGGGGAGAATCATAATTGCATGCGCCTTTATTCCCGTTAGGGCGAGGCACGTGGACTTCATGTGTATTCCATGAGCAAGACGTCCAACGCGCGTGTGGAGCACGTGTGGGTGTGTGGATTCATGTGCCTTCTCCCCTTTCACACATTTTTGCCAATTTTATCCGTTTTTCGCTCCATTTCAATTTCCTCTTACAGCGCCCTCCGAGAACATTTCAACAAGATGCAACTAATGTGAAAAAGACCAACATTGTTTAATGAATCTTCATCCGTAAACCATAATTTTCATAATAAAAAAATCATGGGATCCTATACCACGCTTTGATACCAATAGTAAGCGGATAACATATTCTTAAATGCAAAAATTCAAAGCTAAGAATCTTTGGTCTTCATGATTTTTCACAATAAGAGGGATGAAAACATACCTTTATCCATAACAAAACCTTAAAAGAATGATTGTTGAACAAATCTCATGAAGATGCTTCTCTTCCTTGATTCATAACTTTGATCCACTTGACTCTATTATTGCAAAATAGATCCTTAAAATTGTTGAGAAATATATGGCTTCAAATCGGATAGAACAATCAAGTCAAATTTTATTTGCCCTACAATATTGCTAATGATCACCCAACAAAGTCTTGATGGAAAATACTATATAACAATTTTAGTATTGCTCCAGGATCTCTCAAGAAAACAATTGAAAACAATGATTGTATATTCTTTCGAAAGAAAACAAAAAATGGAAGAAGAAGATTTTGATTGAACAGACATGTTTAGTAATTTATAGTAAAAACAAGAAATTATTTCCATACTGACACAACCTTCCGAGGATTAAAAAGTTATGTTTGGATAGACACTAATCCCGGAGATTCATAATTAAATAAATAATAAATAAACCATAACTCTTAGGGTGTGTTTGTTTAAAATTGTTAATGTTCCCCGAAACACAAATTTTTGTTCTTTTGTTTCGGGTTTGTTCCGGGGAACAAAAAAAGAACACAAATGCGTTTGTTTACACTTTTGTTCCCGGAAACAGATTTGGAACAGAAACAAGAAATAGAAAAAACTTATTTCTTGTTCCCGAGAACACTTCCGAGAAACACTTTTTTTCTTCTCATTTTTCTTATTCTTTTTTCTCTTTCTTTTCTTCTTCTTTTTTTCTTCTTCTTCTTCCTTTTGTTGATCACCAGCCTTGGCCATGGCCGGCCAGCACCGACGACCGACCAAACGAGGGCCGGCGACCTCGCAAGAGCGTCGTTGGCCCTCGAAAGCGAGCCACGGTGAGCCACGCCCAAGGCTCGTGGGCCCAAGCCTTGCCGGGCCACCTCCAGGATGGCGTCGCCTGACGATGGCCCCCAAGAGGTCAAGCCTCACCGGTGGCCTGGCGAGGCTCGCCGGGACGTCACCTGGCCCGGTTGCCAACCACGGCAATGGTCGGCGACCGACCAAAAGAAAAATAAAAAGGAAAAATAAAAATAAAAAAGGAAAAATAAAATAAAAATATTAAAAAATTAGAAGAAAGCAAAAAAATTATACAAAGTTTATCAACCGTGTTTTGTTCTTTTTTATTCCAAGAATATAAATTTTATACAATTACCAAATGTGTTCTTCTATTCAAAAATTGTTCCTCGGAACAGAAAGTTTTTCTATTCCGGGAACAATTTTTGAACAAAAACGTTACCAAACGCGCTCTTAGTGAATAGTCACATTGTTTTAACAAACTTAATTTTTATAAAAATAAATCCAAAATTTTCAATAAAGAAACAATAATGATCATTGATTAGTGTCAAATCTAGTTCACGTGCGCACTCACATCTTTTCAATGTGGACAAAGCATCTCTTGCTCCACCACTATTTTAAGTCAAGTTTCCCACCAACGCTTCTAGAGTCTCAAGTATGTAGCTCACTTTAGGATTGGCTTATAAAACAGGGAAATTGCTGGTCTTTTATATGGAGGAGGTGGTGGTGGTGGTGGAGTTGGTGAAATAGAGGGTGGAGCAATGAACTCTGGTGGTGGAGCTGGAGCATAAGAAACCATAAATTGAAATTTATCACTTACTAAGAGTATCAATGGAGGAGTCTCCGTTCAAGTACCTTTGATACATAGTATCCTTTGACTTCTTGTGTTTCCACCGGGGTCTTGCATTTGGGTCTACTTCGTCCGGAGAAGTTGTACAATAAAAGCATTAACAAAAGGGGTCCCAAAAATAGTGACCGTATCGGTCTTTGTAGTAATGGACAAGGTTTCCATTACTCTGAAAATATTGGACAATCCTTTTGGGATTTGGCTCAGAAATTAACTTAGGAACACAAGGTTCAATCATGAATAGTGTCTGGAAGATAGAAGGATTTTCTTCCTTTTCCTTGCCAAATTTGATAGAAACAGTGCCATCTTTTTTTCTGACGAATTCGGAGTCTGAGGACTAGAAATGTTTGTTATTTTGGTGTAGCTTTTCATAATTAGTGATCCAGGTCTCCAAAAGGAGCTTGGCCAGCTTTTCTTTTGGGATTTGTCTGGGAACATGAATGCGAATGCTTAATCATTATGCATAGAGATAAATAGAGCATCTTCATTTCCATTGTGGAAATTCAAGTCAAGAGCATGGTTTTGCACTTGATAAACCATTTGGTAGTGCAGTGTTGCTGCAATAGAATCATCAGTCTGAGGAGCTCTAGTGAGCTGGATTTGGACTTTTTGAAAGAAGAGTAGCTGGGGGTCTGAAAGGGTGACATTGAAATTTGGATATAAGGTTACAAAGACTGTTCTAGCATTCAAAATGGTTTGGACAGTACCAATACAAGCATGTTGGTATTTTAAGAACCGAGTATCTAATAACACTATCTGGCCACAACTGGCAAACCTTTTTGACCATGGAAGGTTAGAGCAAGATGAACAGCTCCATAATGGACATGAGAATATTCTTGTTGAGTCCATTGCTTGGGAAACTTTAGAGGAATTTGAAGGGTGACAAAATACTTTTTTTCAGTGGCAGGAATGGGGGTGTTGATCAAACTTGGAGGACTAGATGTACTCTTTTACTTCCTTTGGGGTTTGGCAAATGAGTTGTCGAATGGAGCGGATGGGAGAGAATGATGAAGTAGGCTTAGCAAAAGCAGAATAAGGGTTCATAAGGGGAGTTGTGTTTCGGAGATTTTGGTTTCATCACTAAGAGAGACTTCATAAAGATAGTCAATCTTAGAAGCATTTGATATACGAAAATCTGAAAGGGCTGAAGAAGATGGGGATGAAGCGAGAGAAACAGATGCTTCTAGTATTTCAAGTTCAATCATGGTGTAAAGAGATATTCTCAGCACTGGATTCACCTACTGAGCACATAAAACGAATCTTATTACAAATGAAACCATAGCTTTGATACCATGAATGGACCTAGACTTAAAATCAAGGAAGACAGAGTCAGGTTCCTGCAAGTATGCCTTCCCTCTTATGGGCGAACCTTTTGTTCAAGCCCTTATGGGACAGCCTTTTAGTAGAAAGCTGCTATGACTTTTAGTTCATAGCCTAGAGATACTCAGAGATGCCAAGATGGTAACATTTCTAATTATTGCATTTCTCAGAGGATCCTATCAAGCTGGAGAATAAGAAGTGTTTAGAAAGACACTAAGAGTTTATCAAAACACTCACTTCAAGAGACTCTGCCCAACATATTACATCCTCATTACCTTTTATAGACATTAGGAGGTCACACACAAACAAGGACCATGTTCACGGGTCCTGAAATAAACAGAGGCTCCGAAAAATCCAGTAGGGAATTATTCTCAACGATATGAACAGTGATAATAAATAGTGATTTCCCTAGCCTACTGCTACAGTGATTACTACAGTGACTTACTACAATCAGCGGTCTCTTTCGTCACGGGCATTGTAGTCGTAGTCTGAGTCATCAAAACTATGCATTTCTGCAAAAATATGTTCTTCGTATTTTTGCTCAAGCCCTGCAAGTGAGTCTTTAGAGAGAGTCCGAGTATTCCACATTTTTGTCTCGTTTGATGAAGATACTTCTTCATGATTCCTGGAGGATCCTGTAGTGTCGGCACGTATGTTTGGCTAGGAGGCCAATTGGATGGTTGAGCATAGTAAGATAGGTCCATTCATGGTGAACAAGGTCCCTATCTTGCAAAAACAATGTGAGGAAGAAGCTATACGAGGGACTGCTAGTAGAGAGAGAGAGAGAGAGAGCGATGGACATGGAGGGAGGGGTCATCTTGAGAGAGGAGGAGCCTTGTTGGACGTGGGACAAGGGGCCGCAGCCCATGGAGGGGCTGGGCAAGGCGGGGCCGCCGTCGTTCCTGACAGAGACACTCGAGATCATGGAGGACCCGGCGACGGACCCAATTGTCATGGGGTAGGGCGAGGAACAACTTCATCATCTGGGACGCCCACCTGTTCTCCACCATTGCCCTATTGCCAAAGTACTTCAAGCACGACAAATTCTCCAACTTCATCCGACAACTCCACACCAACGTACGCGATAATCTCCTTCCTCAAATTTGTTGTTTTGTGTTGATTTATCACTTGTGGGTTCTTTCTTGGTCTAATCCTGGATGTGTTGGGAAAATATGGCTTCGAATTGGGTAGAACAATGAAGTTGGATCTTTAGAGTACTTAAGTTGGATTTTGAGGCGTGATATCACTTTCTTTATGGATTTATTTGCCTCATAAAGTTGCTAATGGTCACCGGAAAATTTCCTCCAGAATACAACAAAGTCTCAAATGAGAATACTAAATAGCAATTCTAATAATTCTCCAAGATCTCTCTAGGAAACAATTGAAAAGATGGCCGTTGTTTTTAAGAAAGAATGCTCAAAATGATAAAATGATCACACACCCATTCTTCCTCAATCCGACATGTATATATATATAAAACAGTCTTAAAACGTAGGCAACTCTTGTGAAAAGTTGTGAAAATGAACAAACGTATCCTTTCGAAAATTGCCCAAATGAATAAAGGTGTCTATTCGGAAGAAGTTGAAAAAATGAACAAATGCAACCCATTCAGGAAAAGTTGAAAATTAAACGAGTATCTTTTTCAAAAGTTGTTTTGAAAAGACACAAACAAAATTCGGAATAATAATTTTTTAAAAAAAATAAAATTTCGAATTTTATTTTTTAATAATTTCCGAAAATTCTCAAAACCAAAAACAACCTTTGAATTGATTAAAGTTAATAAGATAACCATACGAAAGAAAAAAATAAAATAACAAAGGGGTTAGTGCTAATTAAATCGCGTGCTAAGTGTTAAGTGCGCCAAATAATCGCGCACCCACACACGGGTATGGTGAGGTCTAGCCCACACTCAATCATCTCTTTAGGTACACTAAAAAAACCCCACACTTATTAATTGGTCAACTTCCTCCCACTTTTCCTATGTGTGACAAGGAAAATGCACTTAGTTTTGTTTTTATAAACAAACTTCCAACAGGATGAACTAGTGTTAAATCTTGAGATGGAATGGTCTGGACTCTTTCAATTTGCAATATGTGGAATGAAAATCATGTCGAGTATCTGAATTTCAATGTCCTGCCTTGAATTCGCGATACAGGGTGTATTCGATGAATGAGGTACCGCAAGTGTTCATTAGGTATATGTGGGGTGCGGCTCATCACTTTAGTATATCCGAACTCGAGAATTCTTGGATTCTTAGCGGTATTCATCGAAGAAATTAGACCAAATCGGGTGGGTACTGCATATTCCCGTGACCTATCTATCGTTGTTGTTCTGAAACATCGGTATTGTTAGCGCTCCTTTGGTCGATCGTCGATTATACTGCTAATCCCACTGGATGTACTGGATACTGCTGATCTTGCATGTGTCGAACTGGGTCATTACGGGCCCGACAGCGAGCTCGGAGGTTTGAGCAGCAGCAGTCGAGGGATCGGATCTTCGTGATGGAGCAACGGATGGAGCGTACGGAGAGGAAGCAACAACAGATGTTGGCTTTCCTCACTTAGGCAGTAACGCAGATGCGGTCGATCGGACAATCCTGGAAGAATTGCTGAACGAAGATCGGATGACGGGGAATCTGGAGGAAGAAAAAATTGGTTGGCGACCAGCCCGAAATCGTCATGGAGGCCGAGTATGTCATGTCCGGGGGTAGGAATGCGGGCGAGGGATCGAAAGACCTAGAGAATCAATTAGGTTATTTCACATCGAAGTTGTGACTCCGTCCAGCTCGAAACCTGAGGTTTTGTATAAGCAGTTGGCGCAGGTAGTCGCATGTTTTGTTCAGATTGCTAAAGCAGAGCAGTATGTAAAGATAATGGCTTAGTAAAAGCCATGACGAAGCTATTATGAATACATTATTTATGAATCGAGACAAGCATATCGGATGAGAATTTCTACTCTATCATAGAGCGATTGACTTGTTTAATAAGATACTCGGCAAGATCCCGTCACGACGTACCAAATTGATGATGCCAAAGTTAGAGAGAGAATTATCAAAAGGGAGATAAAGAAAATATGCCACGCTTTCAACGATTTTAGTATAAAAATTGTGGAAGGAGACAAAACGTGAAATGCGGGAATTAGACGCGATGTGGCAAAATTTTTAAAATTTTTTAAATATTTTTTTTTGAATTTTTTTTTCTTTTCTCAAAATTTCCTTTAGGAAACAAACTGGTTTGAAAAGAATAAAAAAGAATAGAAAATTAGATAACAAATAGGAAATCCTCAAATACAAAATAATAGTCAAAATAATACTAATACATTACAAAAGTTAAAAATACAATTTCATGGAATTTCCGGCATATTATTATCCCTTGCCATTTTATTGGCAATGGTTTTTCTAAGCATATTTATTTGGTTTCCCTCCTCGGTCAATGTAACGTTTGCAAGCTCATCCTACATAGGTTCAGACAAGTATTGCGGAAGTATGAATATGGGTGCCATCAATGGCGCCTATACAACCTTATCATTTTATCAAAGACTAGTATTATACAAAATTATCAACAAAATAAAATTGATGGTGTAAAGGAATATATGAGAATTATACCTGAGGTTTTGAAGTAAGTTTATGGTAGGTAGTCGCATGTTTTGATTTCAAATTGAAAAGCTAAGCTCATCCCTAATTTCTTTATTGTATGTAAAGATAATGGCTTAGTAAAAGCCATGACGAAGCTATTAAAATCAAGAATACATTATTTTATGAATCGAGACAAAATATCGGATGAGAATTTCTAGGCTGTACGTTTTATCATAGAGCGATTGACTTGTTTAATAAGATACTCGGCAAGAGCCCCGTTTTCACGACATTTAAGTACCAAATTGATGATGCCAAAGTTAGAGAAAAATTTATCAAAATGGGAGATAAAGAAAATATGCCACGCTTTCAACGATTTTAGTATAAAAATTGTGGAAGGAGACAAAACGTGGAATGGGGGAATCTTCGTCCAAGGGTTGCTTCCACGAATAAGATTATTCCAATGCATGAAGACGTAAAAGAGAATCTCTTCTAGAAGTTTTGCCGAACAACCACCGGATAGACTCTCGTTTTGTCCCTTAGGATGGGTTCCTTTGAAGATGCGTTTGTTTGGGAAAAAAATTTCATGATAAAAAAAATATTATTTGAAAAAAATAATTTCTCCTTTTCAAGTTAAGAAATTCATTTTCTTAATTTTAAATGTGCATATTTTCTTCGACCGTAAAATAGTCTTCCATTAACTAATCATTTTCATCAAATCAAACCCTTGAAGTTCAGAAAATTAATTTTGTAAAAAATTCTTTCACTCAAATAAATGCACATTTAACGAGGCTCTTTTCCAAGATATTGCATAGGAGTCCACATGAGTCTAAAAAACCAGCAACGACAAAAGAACACATTAAGTGCTAAAACTTGATTTAAAAAAACACTTAAGTGTCAAAAATTACAAAAGTAATACTTAAGTACCACTTTTTTTGAAAAACAGGACACGTAAGTGCTAAGTTTGGCAAAGGTAGCTGGAAATCCTACGTGATAATTTTTTAATAATATAACTTGCCTACGTAGCATGCTGAAGAGTTAAGTCAGTAACGAAGAACCAAAACAACGTTGTTTTGTCCTTTTAAAAAAATTAATATATATTAATTAAATTAAAATATTTGTTATTTAAAAAAAATGGAGGAGGAAGAGACGGAAAGCGAGGACCAAGCCTTTGCCGCTACCTTCCCACTGTCACCGGAAGGGCCGGCGATGGGGAAGGATTGGTCAAGGTCACTAGGCCTTGGTCAAAGGCCGGCAACCCCAGCCAATCGGTGGTGAGGGCCTACGATCCCTCGCCCAGATCTAGGGCAAGGGTCCCTTGGTGGGCGGTGGCCCTTCGCCCAACTAGGCAAGTGCCAACGACCCTCGCCGAATTTGGGGAAGGCTACGACCCTCACCAACCCTTCCCCTACTGTCGCCGGTCGACCTTTCGGGTGATAGTGGGGAGGTGGCGGTGAGGGCTCGCAATCTCCATCTTCCTCCTTTTTTTCTTTTTCCTTTTTAGTTTTAGATTTAGTTTAATTAATTTTTATATTAATTATCTACTTATATTAGTAGTAAAATGATGTCGTTTTTGTACTTGTCTAGCCACGTTAGTATGCAAAATAATGTCGTTTTGCACTTACCTCGTTGGAAAATCGTCACGTTAGTATTTTGATGGGATTTTCTCGTTGTTGGCACTTAATTGATCTATTTTGCTCCGATTTTGACACTTAAGTGTTTTTTTCGTAATTTTTGACATTTAAGTATCTTTCTGTGCTAACTTTTGACACTTCAGGTATTCTTTTGTCAGCCAGCTACTATGTCATGATTCTCTTCAAGAGATGTTGAGAGGGACAAGAAATGGAGGAAATATTATGAAATTCGACATGGATCCAAAGTGAAATCATTGTAGATCTAAGTATATCACCGAGATGACAATGATATCAATTTTGGAATTTTGCTTTCTAGGAGGGGGAGAGAGAGAAAAGGAGGGGGGGCCTCTAAAGCACCATTGATAACTCTTTTTGAAACTTAAGCAAGTCGGTCCGAGACGTCGATGGAGTCGGCAAAAGGTTGCAGAGCTAAACGTAAGAGGTACGGCGCCTTAACCATCACGATCCCACTCAATTGCTCGTGGCAAATGCGCGTGCAATTCAGTATCAACTTCCGATTTCGAGGGTGATGACATGGCTTCTGACTTTGCCTTTTCGAGTCCGTAATCTAGTGCGTTGGAAGATTAGAACAGCAAGACGCACAACTCCCCCACTTCACGAGGCAAAAGCAAAAGGCAAATCGTAAGCACAAAATCAATGAATCCCATGACGAAAAGGAGAGAGACGACACTAAAAAATGATCTTCACCAACCCAAAAGAACCAGCAACAGAAAGAAGAGAGAAGAAGACGGAGAAGGAAGGAAGCCCCCACTTTCTCCAATATCCTAATCATGCATGTACCGACAAACGCCGAGCTCCCAAGAAGATGCTCTGGCGCTGACGCCCCCAACTCAACCCCTCCAATCCTCAATATAAAAATACCAGCAAATGCTCTCTCTCTCTAAACCACCATCTCTCTCTCTCTCTCTCTCTCTCTCTCTCTCTCTCTGTAAGAAAAATGTTGGAGTTCAGTTTGCAGAGGGTGGTGGAGATAGGAACCACCTTCATGGCAAGCCCTCCTGCTCTGTCAACGCTTGCGTTCACCGGGCTGGCCATTCTGATGGGCCTCGTGAGCTACCTGTACGCGCCCTACTGGGGAGTGAGGAAGGTCCCTGGACCGCCTGCCTTCCCTCTCGTGGGCCACCTCCCCTTGATGGCCAAGTACGGCCCTGATGTCTTCTCCATCCTCGCCAAGCGTTATGGCCCTATTTTCAGGTCGGTGTCCGATCATGATGAAATCATTTGTTGCTTCTCGTTGTTCTTGGTATAGATTGGACATTTTGATGTCTGTTTTACTTGGTCGAACCGCTGAGAAACCGGTCGGGTCGGTCGAAATTCTTCAAACAGTACGTGTTGGAAACCGGAGGGGTGTCCGATCGAACCAGCCAGCCGGGCATGGTCTTCGAGACCCCTGCAAATACTCGATAGATAAATCGATGTTCTTGTTTGTAAGATATGTGTGTCGCTGAACTGGTTTCTGGTCCAGCTTTCTTTTTTGTCCTCTCGTGTGCTATGCAAAGAAGTTTACAGCGCCTTTTGAGTTTGGTTGATGAAGTCATGTGAAATCTGGGATCGCAGTAGGCTGTCGAGTTGTCATCTTATAGATGTTTATGTATAATTCTTAACTCTCGCCACAGGTACAATAGGGGAAATACTTTGCAAATTCAATACATGTGAGGTGGTACGTCTCGGTACGGAAATCTGATGGGTTCTCAAAATGTTGATTTGTGGGTATAGATACATAGAGCTCGATTATCTCTTGTTGCAACAACATCTTTGTGAATAATTTTTTGGTTTAGTTTTGGATTTGTTACTAGCGTATGGACGAGTTATTCGGTGATCGTGGGATGAGTGACTTGTGCACCTAAAATTGGGTATGTCACTGAAAAAGTCCACATGTCAATCATTTGATGGTGAATATATTTTTCACATTTAACGATGGACCTAATAAAAGTCCTAATCGGGCTCTCCATCATGAGAGAATAGAATGACAAGGAGCAAGAAGCATCTTGATATGGTATAACTTTATGCTGTTGAAATACAATGGATAGCGTTGAATCAGTTCAAGTCTTGACTGACTAGATCACAGCCAAAAGTAGTGCACAGATGTGGAAAGAACAAGCTCGGACAGATGATGGAGACTGGTCCTCTGCATTTTGGATGGTCGGAAAACAATCCATATCCAAATGCAGCCTGCAGATTGGATATAAATCTGTCACTTTACACTAGGAATAGTTCCCCTTGATGTTTCTCGGAATCAATTCGTTTTTTTTTTTTTTTTTTTTTTTTTGTCCTACTTTGAAATTTAATGCCATCAACAGGTCTTATAGATTATTGATCAAAAGTTAAGAAATGATCTGAGCAGGTTTCACATGGGAAGGCAACCCCTGATAATCATAGCAGATGCAGAGCTTTGCAAAGAGGTTGGGATAAAGAAGTTCAAAGACATTCCTAATAGAAGCATCCCTTCCCCAATCGCTGCGTCCCCACTGCACCAAAAGGGTCTCTTCTTCACCAAGTAACGTCTCGTCTACACCATTTTCACAAGCAATTTATGTTCTTTTTCCTATGTTAATTTTGCGAAAACACCCTAAGGCAGGGGAACAGAAGAGGGTATACATGCATTAGTTCAGTTCCATTATCACTAATAGAAGTCCTGTCGCAGGGACGCAAGGTGGTTGACAATGAGGAACACGATCCTCTCTGTTTACCAGCCGTCACACCTTGCGAGCTTAGTCCCCACGATGCAGGAGTACATTGAATCGGCAACGGAGAATCTCCAATCTTTCAAAGAGGAGGACATCGCATTCTCCAACATCTCTCTCAAGTTGGCCACTGATGTGATCGGCCAGGCGGCCTTCGGCGTGGACTTTGGCCTTTCCAGAGGGCAGTCCGAGCAAGGTCATGGGAGTAGTGCCAATGAAAAAGGCAACGGCGACAGAGACAATGAAGTCAGCGATTTCATCAACAAACACATCTACTCGACGACACAGCTCAAGATGGACTTATCAGGCTCATTCTCAATCGTACTCGGCCTGCTTGTCCCTATTCTCCAGGAACCTTTCAGGCAGATACTTAAGAGAATTCCTGGCACGATGGATCGAAAATTCGACCAGACTAACAAGGAATTGGCAGGTCGGCTTAATGGAATCGTGTCAAAGAGAATGAAGGAGAAGGAAAGGAGCTCAAAGGATTTCCTGTCACTCATACTCAACGCTAGAGAGTCGGAGAAGGCTGCCAAGAATGTATTCACCCCGGACTATGTAAGTGCAGTCACGTACGAGCACTTGCTTGCTGGGTCAGCGACGACGTCTTTCACACTGTCTTCAGTCGTCTATCTCGTTGCCGGACACCCAGAAGTCGAGAAGAAGTTGCTTGAAGAGATCGATGGGTTTGGTCCACGTGACCAGTTGCCAACTGCTCAGGATCTCCATAAAAAATTCCCCTATCTCGATCAGGAAAGATCTTGAAACTTGCCATTCATCGTTACCACATGTAACGATTTAAACGTTGAATGTCTCGCGCCAGTTGCTCAGCTTCTCACCTCTAATTTTTGTTTGCTTTGTTGCAGGTAATCAGAGAGGCGATGAGGTTTTACCTGGTTTCGCCTTTAGTTGCAAGAGAAACATCGAGAGAAGTAGAAATAGGTGGCTATCTTCTCCCAAAGGTACATTGAGTTCACTTCATCGGTGCCTTGTGCTGCTTGCATCCATGTTCTTTTGTGAGCTAGAATGTGGGATACAGTGCGTGAAAGATTTCCTATCGCAACGTGTAGGGCACATGGGTCTGGTTGGCGCTCGGAGTTCTAGCGAAAGACCCAAAGAACTTCCCCGAGCCAGAGAAATTCAGACCAGAGAGGTTTGATCCAAATTGCGAGGAGCAGAAATGGAGGCATCCTTACGCCCACATACCATTTGGAATCGGTCCTCGTGCCTGCATAGGACAGAAGTTCACCTTACAGGAAATCAAACTCTCTTTGATCCACTTATACAGGAAATACATATTCCGGCACTCCCCAAATATGGAGAAACCGTTGGAACTCGAGTTCGGCATAGTCCTCAACTTCAAGCATGGCGTGAAGCTTAGGGTCCTTGAGAGAAAATGAAAATCAGTTCGTAGGTAGAAGTATTTAGGAGTACTCCTTAAAAGTTTTGTAATAAAAAAACACTTTCATTCACCGTTTCAACAAATTAAGAAGCTTAATTCTGTATCTTTTAACAGAAACAAAGATCATACACGTCCACAACGTTCACACCCCAATATGAAACTCTGAGCTCCTAATGTACTTGTCACGGTGAATATAAAGGGTTCAATGTCTCCTCTTTTCCCTGATTTCTGTTCTCAGGCCCTCTAAAGCCCTAATGGCGACCATCCCCCGTAGTGAATGTGCATTACACACTAAGAACCGGCCAATTCAACTGGTTATGAAGAGAGGTGACAAACCCGTAAATGACTATGCTCAAGTTAAAACAAATGGCTCATCATTTGAGCTTTACCTTAGACATCTCATAAATGTGATGCAGACAGAACTCACACAATAATGTATAAACTTCATTTCATATGGTATTGTATAGAGTATTTTGCACTTCTCAGAGTGGAACATATTAATGCAACAGAGTTTGACAGGAATAATTCCCGTCCACCATCTTAAAAGGACAAACAAAGCGACATTGGATAATTGTACAGAACGAAGGACCACTTCATGATTTTCGTTAGAGACTCATGCTGTAGACGCATTCTGCGACTTTTGTCGAGGGGGAATGCGAAGCCAATTCTTCATCGTATCATATGCTGTGAAGCCAATTGCCACGGAAGGAACAATCTACAGCGCGATCAAGAAAGGAAAAGAGCGGATTCAAGTTAGACAGATGAGTGAGACAATGTCATAAGTTCAAGCAACCGATCTCGTTTGCTAATAGTTTGAAATCTGTTAGAAACCACATACCTTGATGTAATTTATACTGAGGCCTGCAAACAGCTGTTTCCACCCTTGATTACGGACTATACAAGTGAGGCCGTCCCACGTGTTCTTGTATCTATGACCACCAACAGAGGGCTGCAGAGATTCAACCTGCATAATTTTCAACAAGGAACTCAATACTTCAGATCCAAGTAATTGTAGTCACCGGATTTCAGAATTCTAAAGTTGTTCCCACAAAGTAGAGACACCAATAGCCAAAATGCAATCTTAAAGTAAGCAAGAACATTTGGAAATCCAGAATCAAGCCCATAGAGGAATTGGGAGAGCGACCATGTCATGTAAATGTTTGGAGTATTGCCTCCAAAAACACAATCCAAAGAAGATTTAGTAATGATAATGAACTTCAAACAATCAAATGCCTCATAATCTAAGTTTGACCTCCCCACTCCACTGGAGACAGAGGACATCAAAAATGAGATGGTGTACTCATTATGGGGAATCTAATAGCCAAAAGTCTTCATTAGCCTTGGGATATAATGCATGGTCAATTGCATTATGGCAAAAGTCTGAATACATTATTTAGTGTCAATTTCAGATAATGCTTTATCTTGAAGCACTAGAGTGTCATGACATAAAAGTAAAGATTCTCCCATTAGGTTTCAGATTTTTCCCCTTCCTAATATTTATGAGCAACTTAGGACACAAAATGTTGCCTAGCACATCAAGTATAAGAGAATCTAAATATTGAGTATGTGAGCGTGCAGACATGTGTGTGTGTACGTCTTTCCAGTTCTAGCACTCGCAATCATAACAGTGGTCTTCTCCCCCCAAAAATTTCTGGGAGTCAATGGTGCACGAACTTGTGGTGGACAGGAATTATGTAGATTCATACATGCAGCTTCTACAAATAGATGCTTATGTATCAGATAAGTAAGACAAAGCACATCCATTTAGGCTTCTACTAAAGGAGAAAAAACATCAGCCAGCTAATCACCCAAAAGTGACAGAATTATACCTGCATCTGTCTTCTGACAACATCTAGTGGATATGTGAAAGTCTGTCCAAATAATCCAGCCAGAGCTCCACAAGATAATCGCATCACAATGGACTTCTGATGCTCTTCAGGAACATGTGTCTTAAGCTCCTCATATATGTAGAACTTTAAACCAGCGTATGGCAGTATTCCAATTAGAGTTGGACCTGATTAAAGAGCGCAAAATAGTTGCTTATAGGAAGAAGATGATATTTCAAGAGGACCCTAACCCATGGTATCGTAGTATGCAGTTAAAATAGAATACAGCACTTTCTCAGAACAACATGGCTTATGGAATAAAGATATGAAAAACATTATAAGATTGACTTTCCAACGGATGTTGAGCACACTCACCTACACCCCGGTACAATCCACGCATTCCCCCTTCCTTATAGACACTTCTCAACACATCTTTAATACCATCATAAGCAGGCTGGAGAGCGACACTTGATACACCATTGCCCAAAGTTGCTCCAGTGTTTTTAATCTGCTTGTCCATTAACACATATCAACCAAGAAGATACACTTAAACAACAGCTATCAGCTATCATTCTATCAAACAAGGATCATTGCTCTGGATAGATAAGAAAGAAAAGTTTAAAAGACTGCTCAACCACCAAAAACAGTTAACACTCGAGAAAAAACGTCAGATGATCCAATAATATCATGCATTATGTGCTCAAAATGCAAATTGAACAATTTTGTCTGGCAAAGAAGGTTTTAGTAACGTCCTATCACAGACATTTAATACAGATGGAGCCACAACAAAAGAGTATCCTTGAATAGATGATAGAAACAAACGCATGTAACCAATAATGGCATCCAAATAGGATGCTATTGAATACTTATTAAACTCCTGAAGAACGATAAGAGTCCTGAAAACATCAGGATTTTTTTTTTTTTAATAAAAAAGAAAAGGATAATGGTACATGCAAATTATTTACCTGATAAGCAAGTTTAGTTCGAGCAAGATCCAATGGATATGTGCATAATACTGCTGTTCCTCCAGCTGCCGAACCAGCCAGAAGATCTATAACTGGCCCAGAACCCAAAACTTGGTAGTTATTCAAGATCCAGCAGCGGTATTGCTCATATGTCATAAAATGCAAGGCTGCATAAGGAACGATACGAAGGACACTGGCTCCATTTCCTCTGGAAAACAACACAAAGACATGCATCATTTTACTGCCTTTCATAGAGGAAAAAGGACGCAAGTTCACATATTCAATTACAAACTCACTTATAAAATCCCATAAAACCTTCAGTCTTCAGCAACTTATGCATGCTTCTCCATACACCCAGAGATTGGAATCCCTCAGTTCTTGTCTGCAAGATAAGCCAGAAAATGTGCACTCAACAAGGCAACAAACAAAAGAACATACAAAACCGATTCTTCCCTGATTTGCAAAGCTGAAGCATATAAACCCCCACAATCACTAAGTTACCCAGCTGCTTCTCAAGTAAAAGCAAAGAAATACACCTGGTGGAAGTTAACGAATGTTATATGGTGCACTCAGAGAGCAAAACCATTGGAAATCCATGGTCGATTAGACTGCAGCTTCTTTTGTCTAAGGGAATCACCACATACATGTAGACCCAAGCAGGGTGAACTTTGACAGATTGGTTTCTCAGAGAAAGCATGCTAGATGCACCTCAATCCATCCAAACTCATAACCGCAAAAAAAAATATATACTGAGGTCCTAATGGCAATTCAACCATTAGTCAACAGCTAGATGACAGCGAGAATCATGAACACTTTAAAAAAAAATGCGGAAATTTTTTTTTAATGAAACCAAGATACCAATAAGAGTTTGCAAAATCATAAAGGTACTATTATAAAAGAATATGGCACGAAAGAATTAGTATTATAGGAATTGGTTTATCACAGCTCGGAGGTACAAGCAGAAACCCCCACATGTCAATTTCCAATTTTCCATGCCTTAACAGCAAATAATCAATACGTCTTGCATGGCAAAAGGCTCAACCAAACTAATACTAATTTTTTCCCTAAAATATAATTACATTGGATTCACCAACTCAAGAGAGAGAGAGAGAAACCTTCTCCAAGTATTTACCTGCAAAAGTATCTTAGTCCGTTCAAGGGGAGCGACAGCAGTCTTGGCAAAGCCACCAGCAGCACCCCCAGCTATCAGCTCCTTGACATAAACAGGGAGGCTATCGATGTACTTAGCCATCCCATGAGCCGACGATTCCTCGACAAGCCCAGCCACATCAGCCGACAAGGTGGAACCTTGAGGCGAGCCCATTGCGAATCACCACCGCCGATCGAAAACCCAAAAAATCCTACCCCTTCGAAACCCCAGCTATATCGACAGCTTCCCAGTTACCCCAGTTACCCGCCCTGGAGCTGGAAGAAGGCCTTATCCCATCTATCTCTCTGGGTGCAGAAGGAGATCGCTTTCTGCTCAAAAGGCAGCAGAGACAATGGCCTGAGAACACCCCCAGACGTCTTAGGTATGTTCGCAAGCCGATCCCCCTCTCTGAAAATCACAAGATACATCCACAGCACAATGAAGCTCCTCCCACGACAAAAATAAACCCTAACGATCTCTCAATTACCACCAAACCCCCATGGATCGATCCAGAAATCACCAGCACTCATCACCAAACGATCCCTCCTCCAGATTCAGCATACAAAAAAGAACAAACCAGAGCCGACAGAGCCGACAGATCCAACCCCCGCCCAGGCAAGCGATCGAACGGCGAAGCCTCCCCACCCAAAGTCCGAACGATCCGAAACGATCGAAGCACGAACGCGAACCGAGGCCCCGATCCGAGCCCAAGAAGAACGAGGCGATTCGACGGAACAAAACCGCGTCGAACCCGAGCCGCCGCCGCGTGGAGATCGCCTGCAGAGAGCGCGATCGACTTCGATCGAGTCAACAGCTCCGGGCCGCCGCCGCCGCCGCCGCCGCCGCCGCCGCCGTCGAAGGGGCGGATATCGGGGAGAGAAAATCGAGAACCCTAACCTCGCTCCGCGTTCCGTTTCGTAGCGAGGAAGTAGGAGGCTTTCGCGGGGATTTCTTCTTTTCTTCTTTCTTCTTCTCCGGCGGGTCTTCTGCTCTCTTTTCTTCCTTTCGTTTTATTTAATTTTTTTTATTTTGTTATTTTGGGCGGGGAGTGGATCCACGGTTGATCCAGGCCGTCGATTTCCGTCCGATCCCAAAACAGAGAGGGGGGGAGAAGGGTCACCGGCTGAAACCGGTTCTGAGTCTAGTGTAACCTTTTTGTTTTTGTGTTTTTTACTTTGATAGAAAAATGCAGATAAAATCAATATATGAAGCTTTGCTAAAACGGCCCAGTACCCTAAAAAAAAACCTTCAATTTTTAGCTCAAATCCCAATTTTTCGTCTCATAAAAAATTATTGACCTTTGGTCCAAACTCAATTATACTATGCATTTCATAAAGAACTAGCAAATTAAGTTCAATTTCATCTTTACCTTAAACTTTTTTATGTCAGAGAAAATCAATAATTTTTACTTGAATCACATATCTGCCTATTGACACTCCGTCCAAAATTGCTTTTAATGATGTGGCACTTCCATGTTATTACTCTAGTCTTCCCTAAAATTTTAGATCCAAGGATATGTTTTTTGGAAATAAATGTTAGCCCATACGATGTCTTCTTAAATTTGGAATTGGAGTAAACTTAAAACAATTAGGATTGACATGCTTTTACTTTCAAAGAGTTATCCTTCCATCTAGCTTAGAGATCTTCAATTTTGCACTCAGTATTCAATCTCTTGTGCTCAAGATTCGTCCCATCATTGAAGCGTTCGCACTCAAGCGTTTTCCATCTATTGATTGTTAAGAGAACTTCTAGACGAAAGATTAACATCAAATTTTGGATTCAAGTGAAAGTTAATAATTTTTCATGAGAAAAAATTAGGGGACGTTGGGACCGAACCTATTGTTGATATCATTTATGCAATAAAAAAAAATGTTTATGGTAGAATAAGGATTTGACCTAAGTTAGAGGTTTTTTATAAGAACAAAAAAAAATTTTAAGTTAGAATTGGGATTAAATTTAAAGTTGAAGATATTTTAAGGTATTAGGGCTTGCTAAAATACAATATCAATGAAACTTCTTTTTACAGTATAGTATTAATGGAGGGACTTATGCTACATTTGATTGGGCATTTGAAATGGGCTTTGGACCTCTACAGGCCTTCGTGCCAAGATTGAGGTGTTTGGCGAAATAATTTCAAAAAATTATGAACCAAAGTCATCATTTCCGAAGGTTCTTAGCCCAATGCAAGTCCAACCCATTTTTGGCCTTGAACGTTTCCAAAATGCTAAAAGATTTTTTTTTTTTCGTTTCAACTTTGCTCTGGCTAAATTATCTAAATTCTAATTTTGCCATCACCATTTTTGTTGTGCAGCCTTGCACAACGTCACAGCAAGCCCAAATATGACCATCGGCAAGGGTTGTGTGGGGTCAGGTCACACAACCTTTGACAACCTAGTGCCTAAGGTAGGCAGGTTAACCTACGGGCCTTGAGCACGGCTAAGCTAGGGTTTCCTCTTTTAAGATTTTTATTTTTTTTATAATTACTTCTTGATTAGATTTCATCAAAATCCTTTTAAGTTAAAGTCCTTTACATATAACTAAAGGCATTTCCTCAAACTCTCCCACACGCACCTTTTCTTGGTGTTTGTGAAAGTTTAATTTAGAAATCAAATCTTACAGGAAGCATTATAATTGTTCAAAGTCCACAAACATCGCCTCAATAGTAAGCCTAAACGAAATTGAGTTCGTTTTGTCATTATTCAAGGTAAAATCTCGCAATTTCTTAAACAATCCATTGTGTTGTCACGCCTTTAATTTTGTACCGGTGGTTACGCACTAAGGCTCCATGATCAGTTGCGGTGTAAAATCTCTTGATATCGGCACCTTTCAAACTTACTGATTGAACACCAAATTAACAAATTCAATTAATTTGAATTAATGAAATATGCAATAAGTGTTCAGGAACTACATTAAATAAATCGAAAGTTGAGGAATAACATTATTTACCGGGCTAAAATTCACGAATTATATAAAATAATTAGAAATTCAAAGATGATATTGCATATTAGGCGGAAATATATAGATCATTTGTCTCATTTTCTCGTGAAATTATGACGGAAGGCAATTTAGTTAACAAAAAATATATATATATATATATATATATAATGAAAGGAGGCTGCAGCCGGCCAAAGGGAAAATAAAAATAAAAAAAATAGGCTACCGGTGGTAGCCGGTGACTCTATTGAGGATCTAATCCTTGGGGGATCTCTAGAGCGGAGAGCGGAGGTGCTCCTTGAAGACCAAGTTTGAACGGGAGAAGGACGCCACGCGTGCGTCAGCAGTGACGTCGCTACCAGAACGAACCAATCCACTCTGGCCACGTGGCTCTTGCCGTTCGGTACGGTTGAAAAGGCTTCGATCTGATTGGCCGCGCCAGGCGGGGTGGACCCCACAGACAGAGGGAGACAAACAGAGCAAGGGATTTTCTATTTTAAGGAATTTAATTTTCACCGACCCAAGAAAAAAGAAAAAGGAATAATCTTCAAAAACACGCATTATACTGACGGATAAGGTAATATTGGCCCGTTTAGTTCGACTTTCCCAAGTCCCCCCAAAGTCCCTTGGGTAAATATTTTTGAAAATTCATTTGCCAAATATGAGCATTTCCAATGCTGAAAGCTGAATGTTGAGAAAGAGCTACTTTGAGTATTGGCATTTTGGAGATGCAATTTCCATTGTTCATCGCGTACTATTCATTTTCTTCTTCTCTGCCCATATCTTCCACGCTTGAGAGTCGAGCTTCTCTGGTAGTCGCCACCACCGCCTGGGGGTCACACGTCCTCGGTGACCACCGCCTGGGATGGCGCGACCCGCGACCCTGGCGGCATCGCTTGGGTCGCATGGACCTCCGGTGATGCCGCCCGAGGTCGCGACCTCGAGCCGCGATCTCGACGGTCCGGAGGCGGATCCGCCGTTGGCGCCAAATCCGCCTTTGCAACCTTAGGCAGTCGTTGGCCGGTGGTTAGCTAGCCGCTGGCCGCTAGATTTGATTTTCAGATTAAAAAAAAAAAATAGCTAAAGCCCATTACAAATGTGGGTTTTGCCAAACGGTGTAACATTTCAGAAAATCTCTTTACCTCAAATATATTTGCATTCTCCCAAAGGCATTTCCCCAAAACCGAACCAAATGGGCCAATTATCCGTTTTGACCCCTTGCAGCCTTTTTCGTGTTGGGATTGGTAGGATTTTTGTGGTTAATAGTTGCAATAGTTAAAAAAATCAAATATTTAATTTGTTTACATATTTTAATTTTCAAAATATTTGATAACATCATAATAAAATCCAACATGATAATGGATTAAGAAATATAGAGAAGTGTGCATGAGGGGGAGTGTAAAAGTAATTAGACATTAAGGCACGTTTTGTAACGTACTAAACAATACTTGATTCCATTTTTTTGTTCATCAAAATAAAAAAAAGAATAGAAATTTGTTCGATAACTGTTTTGTTCCCGGAAATAGATTTGGATCAAAATTAAAAAGTCAAAAAAATTACTATTTTATTTCTATCAATAACTCAAGAATCAAGCCTTTTTTTTTTCTCTCTTTTCTTTTTTTCTTCATCTTCCTTTAGCTAGTCGCCAACCTCGGTGATGGTCAACAATCTCACCGGAGCTCGCCTAGCCACTAGCAAGGTTAAGGTGAGGCTTCCTTGAGGTAGGCGATCGACAAGAGGAATAAGAATGAGAAGAAAAGGAAAAAAAAAAAAAGGGAAAATGTATAAAAATTATTAAAAAATTAAAAGAAATTCTAAGTCACGAAAAAATTTGAGGGCCAAGCCAAATGCATTTCTATTCAAAGAAAAAAAAATTATACAATTACTAAATGTGTTCGTATATTCAAAAATTGTTTAGGGAACAGAATCAGAATAAACCATTTATGAACATAAATTATTTATTAGAAAAGAACAATTACTAAACGCATCCTAAACTACGCCTTCATCAATAATTTTATCTTCAGAAAGTGCAACCCTCAACCTCATTCGTTGGTGGAAGAAGTTGTACAACTTTACCAAGTGTGTATTAGAACACATCAGACAAAGAGGGAAGGAAGGAACAAAAATCCAAACGTACCTCATATCCCAAATCTAGGAACCCTAAAGCTCAATGTCGACGGCTCTTTCATGGAGGGAAGTATGGAAGGAGTGGTGGCTTGTGTATGCCGAGATGCCAATGGAGTTCTGGTGCATGGTTTCGCTCGCATGGTTCCAGCGTCATCAACGATCCAAGCAGAGGCTGTCGTCGTTCTTCAAACCCTAGAACACGTCTCCACGTGAAGAACACAACCGCTTGTACTTGAATTTGACTGTTTAGAACTGGTAAGTGCAATATCCAACTCATCCATAGATAAGTTTGACTAGGAGGCACGTGGGTATTTGGAGAAGATTAGGGATGTCGTTTATTACGCAAGAGAAGCGAAATGGGCTATGGACTAGGCCGCCAGGACTCAGCGTTGCTTCATTCGAATTGGGTTTTTCGCCATCTTCGGCCTTGTGGACTATACTTTGCTATGATGTTATGTCTCTAAACATTAGCTCAGTTTCCTTATAATTAAGAAAGTAATTTTCACGACCGAAAAAAAAAAAAAAAAAAAAAAAAAAAAAAAACCAACTACGCCTTCGTCCAACCCATAAAATCTCACGGTTTTCACGGCAAAGTTTAAGGTCTGATTTTATTTCTCGAGGGGAACTTTAAGGATTTGATTGATCGGAATAAAACATGGCAGATTTAATCAATAAGGCGGCTAAAATATTAGGGTGCGTTTGGTAATGTTTACGTTTAAAAATTGTTTTCGAATCGAAATAGAAAAAACTATTTTTGTTCGGAGAAAAATTTTTGAATAGAAAGAACACGTTTCAGAATCGTATAAAATTTATGTTCCTAGAATAGAAAAAGAAAGAAACGTGTTTGATAAATTTGTATAATTTTTTGTTTTTATTTTTATTTTTAATATTTTTAATACTTTTTTCTTTTTTTTTTTTTTTTTCTCTTTGGCCAATCACGTGGCTAGGTGTGGTCGACGATCGGTTCCCGGCGAGCGCCGGCTAGCCGCGGAAGCGAGGCTCGGCCTTGCCCAAGTGGCGTGAGGTCAACCTTGCCCCTAGCTTGGTGAGGCTCGACTTCGCGTCGGCTAGGGAGGTCGAGCCTCGCCATGGCCGACCTCAATTCGGGATAGAAAGAAAAAAAGGTTATTGCAAAAAATATACGCTTTTTGAAGGCCCAGCCACTGGCAAGGCGGGCGAGCTCGACCTCACCCAGCCCAGGTGAGGCCGAGCCTCGCAGTGGCTCAGCCTCTCCAGGGGCCGGCGACGCTCAGGCGAGGTCGCCAACCCTCGTCTGGCCGGTCGCCGGCGTCGGCCATGGTCAAGGCCGATGACCAACAAAAGGAAGAAAAGAAGAAGAAAAGAAAGAAAAAAAAGAAGAAGAAAAATGAGAAGAAAAAAAGTGTTTCTCGAAGTGTTTGGGAGAACAAAACAAGTTTTTTCTACTTCTTATTTTATTCCAAATCTATTTAGGAACAAAAATATAAATTTTTTGTTTAGGAACAAAAATGTAAACAAACGTTTTTACGTTCTTTTTTGTTGCGGAATAAAAAACAAAAATTTGTGTTAGGGAAATAAACACGGAAATAAACAAATAGGGCCTTAGAGAACAAATATTCGATTGTCGGCCCAATAGGCTCGAGCTGAGTTGCTTTTAAACATTCAAATTTCAAAATGATTTTTGTGCATGTCACCACACTTATAAAAATGAAATTTTCAACAAAAAAAAAGAAGAAGATGCTCGATGCCCTCATTGGTTTTCACCTGTTTAATAATACCAGGAAAAAAAAAAAAAAACGTGTGCACAGAAGTTTGGGGCCTACATGGTTATAAATTGAACCGATTTGTTGGCGCCCGATTGGATGGCTGAGCCTCTCCGGTTCGTTGAGCAGCACGTTATCATCGTTGTCTATCTAATTAAGAAATCCTCAACTTTACTTACGACTTTTAACCATAAATTATCTCTACAAAGACTAATCTTTTCACGTCACAAGAATGCAATAAATATCTCCTTTGAGTCTGAGGTTATCGATATAAAAAAAGAAAAATCAAACATTGAACATGTGGACTTTACTTCCACATTTCATTTCGTCTGAATTTTATGACCCACGCATTTTTACCTTTTTTCCCTAATCGAAGCACCTAAAATTTTCCCATATATAGATTTCGTCATGTAGAATTGCACATAACTTTTTCATTTTTTTTTCTAAGTTGCAATGTAATTGGAATTTTGACGGTGTTCATTTTGGTAAGACCTAAATAAACACGCCTTGATGCAAATAGTGAAAACTTCAACATCTCCGGAACAAGATACTTGGCTTTATCACATGGGAAATTTCAATGTACTAAAATAGTGTCATTATATTTATACGATCTTGTTATGATATCATGTTAAGATAACTGAGATTCATCAAGAAAAGATGTGGGCAAGAATGCTCGACCTAAAATCAAGGAAAAGAGAAAAACTGATGTTGGCAAATTTCATTCGAAACTTACACATTCCCCCTCGCCTCCCCCTAAGGGATTGCATCTTGATCGATCATAGAGTTAGTCCTAGACACGGTTAAGGATCTTGGGGTCCTCGGACGGTAGGTCGAGATCCTATTCCCTTGGCCGTCGTAGATTATCGCGCCGTCGTCGTCGTCGGGGACCCTGCACTTCTCTCCGAGGATTATGGTCTTCGTCCAGATGGAGTCTTCCCGCTTCAATATCTCTTTCTTCCCGTCTTGCCAACGCTTCGATACCGATCGGCTTCTGGGGATCTTCACGCTCAAGTTCATCTTCAGGTTGTGGTTCGAAGATGCCGCCCTCGAGAGGCGGCTGTTGGAATGGCTCTCGTTCAGATGCTTCCTCGCTGGTGGAAGCGGGAGCTCTCGGCTTTGAGATAACCCCAACTCTGCATCGTCTAACTCTACTTCACCATTCGCTCGAGGTGCGGAAGCAATCACCGCCGCCGTCGCCGTAACTTTCGGTTCGAATGCCGTGCTATCTTTCTCTTTCCGATCTTTGGACGAAGCTTTCGATCTCCTTCGGAAACGGACGCCGCACAGAGTAGAGATCATAACTATCGGGCAACGATCCAAGCAGCTAGAAATAATTACGGAAACGGGATATTTGCAAACGGGTATTCACTGCTCATGGGGCTTCTTCTTCCCATTACCAAAAGAACAAAAAGTCAAGCTCGCCATAGTTTCCAATCATTCACCGTGACATAGACACTGATAACAATCGAGACGAAGATCGAGTCCCTCGTGAATCGAGATTTTCAGCGGTGACACCACGTTCTTCTTCGAATTCTCTATGGAACATGGCTCGAGAACAAATTGGACATGCGGCCGAGGGACGAAGGAGAGGGAGGGGAGAATGGAGAAAGAGGCGATTTCCTTGGATTTGACAACCATTTGCTCTCAAATTTAGTAAGTTCATATGCTCTGGGCAGTTAGGTTAGGTTAACCCTTTTGGCCTAAAACGGTACAAATGACAAATGCCTCTCTCTCTCTCTCTCTCTCTCTCTCTCTCTCTCTCATTCATTTTGGGCCCCACAAGTTCACGGTCATAGGCTCATTGTCCAAACACTTGGGGGCGAATGGCACATGAGTGCCACATCAGCAGACACGGCATCAAGGACCTTTCTTTCCTTTTCCTGTTTTTTTTGGGGGTCGGAACCATCGAGGGCCTTGGTCTGTAGGTAAATGCACATGGCCAGCAGCATTGATTGGTCAATCAAGCTCAATCCTTGTCTACTTAACTTATGCCTTTTGGGTCTCTTTGTTCCTTTTAAGGTCACCCTGTCCTTCGGGCAAGGACAGAGAATCTTATCGATGGACCTTCCAATGAGCTCGGGTTGCTTTGATCTCGAATTCCGCGCCCTTATCCTTGTGGTGTGCTCCTTCATTCCTATCCATGAAAAGGGAAAAAGAGATTTCAGATGCTCTCGAAGTCGAACCACATTTGGCCGCCCTTATTGGTTACCCAGAAGATGACCGCAAAGCATCATCAATCGAGCAAACAATCACGTGATGCTTCAATGATACCTTAAATTCTTTATAGACGATAATGATAATGTTTGTGGGTCGGTAACACGTTTATAAAGCACATTGTCCCACCTTTTCTTCATGATATATTTAATTCCTCTACCTTTCCTGGAGGGCTAATACATTGAACTGAATTTCTCGAACCGGTTCAAGTTGATATCAGCATCTTCTCGAGTATGACAATATTGTAAATTGGGCATCCGAGGTTCTGAAGAGTTCATTTACTTTCCTTCTTTTGTTTTTTTTTGTTTTGGCTGGATCTTGGAAGAGGAAGCTAGAACCAGAAGTCCTTACTTACACGCCTCCTCTCAGATTAGGTGATTAGGTGATGATAATTGAGTTTTTAATCCAACTTGTGTCGGAACCCGAGAAGGACAAATGATATAATCAAAGAAAAAAAAATGATTTTCGTATATATAGAATTCGATTATCTTTGTAGGACGAAGGACGTAACTATACAACGAAAAACATGTAATAGGGGTGCTCTCGAAAAAGAGAAAATTGAACCGACGATTGTTCAACTAATGAATATAATTATCCCTAATTGAACACAAGTTGGTGTTGCCATGTGACATCACATGAAGACCCTTTTTGTAAACTTTGCATATGTCCGTTATAAAATGCAGTATATTCGGAATTGATCCATCAAGAGGATGGTGATTCATATAGATAATTAGATGGGAGTTACTTAATTCTATAATCTTCTGTTGCTCGACATAACACCGCGTCTGGGCACAGGGTTTCTCAATAATTCCATTCTTTTAATTGGCTCTATATATAGGTCCATTTAAAAAATAAATCATAGGTCAAAATGTGTACGAAATAAAATAAAGGTGGA
Organism: Eucalyptus marginata; assembly: GCA_014182565.1. Lineage (NCBI taxonomy): Eukaryota > Viridiplantae > Streptophyta > Magnoliopsida > Myrtales > Myrtaceae > Eucalyptus > Eucalyptus marginata. The sequence continues at coordinate 5,561,270 of CM024587.1, forward strand.
TGTCTAAGATGATTAAATAATGTTTTCAATTGTACTTTTTTAAGGTTAAAATATCACGTGTATCACAACTAGGCATTAGGAGGACTTGGCATCAGGCAGAGGATTGGATTCATTTACAAAGGAATAATTTTGACGGAAATTTCCTTGATATCACTTTTTTATATATATATTTTAGGAAATGGAAGTCCTTTTCCGCAAACATTGAGATATTTTGTCCTGCTCATGCAAATGGACATACTCTAATGGAAGTTATTAAAATAATGTGACAAGTTGAGGAGATGATGATGATATGTACGGGAGTTTTTTTCTTTTTTTTTTTTTGGTCGAGATATGTACGGGAGTTTAAAAAGACAAAATCGAGGGTGTTTTTATATTTTGGTCCGGAAATTGTATATTACAATGGAAAGTTAATTACGACAAAAAAAAAAATAATGCAATAGACTTCCTGAATAAAAAAGGCTGTGGAAATATCAAGTCAAGCTCATTTAATTATTACAATTTTATTTTTATTTTATTTTTTCTTTCTTTATGTCTAGAGTCAGCTTTTGATGTTAATTGGGCCCTTATCATGGATTCCATAGAGTGCTATGATTGGAATTTGGAAATTTTGATGACCACCCGACCAAAAATAAACAAAGTAGGATGTTGTCAATAAAGCATTTAGGATTATAATGTTCTTTTAGACCTTTAACTTACGACAAGAAGCTACTTTCTTACCGTATACGCCAAAGTATGTCGAAAAACAATGATCATTTATATTAAAAAAATATACGTATTGTATACGGTATAAAAATACAAATAATTATCAGATTGATGGTACTCATGCCGGGAGAATTTTGTGTTAAATTAAATCGAGGAATATTGATGACATTGATATAAAAAAAAAAAAATTATCATAAGATTACTCTATATACCAAGGGAAGTGGGGCTTTTTCTCTAGATAAACACTTCCCTTTGTTATTCCTATCTATATAATAAATCACATCACCAATGGTCTCAAAAAGAAAAGTCGAAATTTAATGAATAAGCACCATGATTTCATTACTTCAATTTGATCTCTGTACAATAAATTTAAAACTTTTTAGATAATTTTCCGATCGATCAAGGAGCCACCCATTTCATTTTGCTTGCTCAGCTCACTCTCAAGCTTTTTGTTATGTGTTCTTCTTTTCCTTTTGTTGGGCTTCTTTAGGCCAGACCTATGTTTTCTTTTCTGGATCATATGCCTTTTGTTCTGCAGATAAACTTTCCTGTTCACATCACTGTGAAAAATGAGGAGGGGAGAAAATACCATAAAGCATACGTCCTTGTCTTCTGGCCGAGTCATCTACAACACAAAGGCCAGCAGCGCCTTATTTAATTCGATTCCGAATCTTTGCCTAAACCGACAGGGAAACATTTGATTACAAAGGCAATGAAGCATGTGGGCTAGTCGTGTCCTCATTCACCCCCCGGAGAAATATATAATCCATGCCTACTAGACGCCTCCGAAGAAAGAGTCCTGCGATTTCTCAGGCTTTGAATGCTCAGTTTACCGATATCGAATCAACCCAAGATTGTCTTTTCTTAAGTACCCGAAAATTTTTTTGACCCGTCTTTTCCATTTCTTTATTCGTCACACTGTTCAGCGGGTTGTAATCTACAAAAAGGCTTTCTTGCTTGCTTGGCTTCTTGCATCTGTTCTGGTGGTGGTTGTGTTTTTTATGGTCCTTTCTTGATTGAATTTGCGCGAAGAAGCTCGAGCGGCTTTAAATGGAGGACGGTGAAGTTATTGGAAGCAAGTTCCGGAGGGTCTGCGTGTTCTGCGGGAGCAACTCTGGGCACAGACAAGTGTTCGGCGATGCGGCTCTCGAACTTGGCGATGAACTGGTTTGTTTTTTAACTTGGGTTTTTCTTTATGTGTTCTTTGCTAGGATTCTTGCATGGTGAACAGTCTTCTTTTCACACTTGAGGTTGAAAAAGAAAAAGAAAAATCGAAACTTTTCTCCTTGTTTGATGGCTACAAGAGGAGATTGTGTACCGAAACTCCGAGAGCTCATTAATTTCATTGCATATGGTTGAGAGGGTTTTATTCTGTGACCTCATCATGGGTTTACAATGCGTAGGAGTTTGTGTTTTGACTTTAGGTCTCTTCATAATGTTGACTGTAGCGAAGGTGTTTGATACTCGGAGCCGGTTCACGGTTACTTCGATGCGGATAGATGGTCAACGGCTTTTGTGTTTAATATGGTTGATCGTTTTTCCCCTTTTGCGCGTCAGTGTTGTTCACCTTTTGTGGGTATAAATTCTGCAGGTGAAGAGGAAGACAGATTTGGTTTATGGTGGAGGGAGTGTTGGGTTGATGGGTTTAATTTCCCAGAAAGTGTTTGATGGAGGGTGCCATGTTTTGGGGTAACTATGAGACACTCTGTATGGTGTGCCTTTTGTTTTTCCCTTCCATTTATAGGAATGTTAGTGATTTGATGGTAATTCCCTGTTTTGAAATAATCTCTACTTCTTTTGCACGCAGGGTGATTCCTAAAGCTCTCATGCCCCTTGAGGTTAATAGCTTTTCTGGTCCTTCTTCGTTTCTTTTGAGCCTTTTTGTAAGGCTGTGGTTAGGGTGGTTTCGTCTTCACGGATTCTCTCCCTTCCTCATTTTTCAGCTGTCCTAGCTAAGTTGGATAAACATATGTTAGGTCAATCTGATGCCTGAAATTCACATCTTCCTGTTGTCATAAGCACAAAGTTGTTATATGTGCTTCAGCGAGTCACCCTCAGTGATGGTTGTTGCATGTTAGTATGGTTTATCTCTTGGTCTTAATGGTAACATAGTCCTAGTTCATTCCCCAATATGGTCTGTTCACAGCCTTGCTATGATGACTTATTTCTGCTTCTTTCTCTGCATCTTTATCATTGATCTGGGATTATAACATCTCGTGCGTTGCTATGACATTATCTTCTGGTTGATAATTTAAGCTCTTTATATGTGATAAACTCCATGTCTCCCATCTTGTCAGATATCTGGCGAGACTATTGGAGAAGTACGGACCGTCCTTGACATGCATGAGCGCAAAGCTGTGATGGCTCGTGAAGCAGATGCCTTCATTGCTCTTCCTGGTATTCTTTATTAGACCTTGTAGTTGTCATGCTTTGATTTTTTATCTTCATTAGTGTTGGAAACTCTCTATGTTTGTGCTATTGTTGCTCAGGAGGATTTGGAACAATGGAAGAAACTTTGGAAATGATAACATGGTCCCAGCTTGGCATTCATAAGAAACCAGTAATTTCCAAATCTTCTTGTTTAAAATGTAATGATCATGCATTTGTTCACGAGTTATGATTCTGTGGATAACGATATAGGTTGGTCTCCTGAATGTTGAGGGGTACTACAATAGTCTGCTTGCTTTATTTGACAATGGTGTCAAAGAAGGTTTTATCAAGCCCGGTGCTCGGGATATAGTGCTCTCTGCTCCCACTGCCAAAGAGCTTATGATAAAGATGGAGGTATAATATATTCGCTATTTGTGCTTCTTACTCTTGTCAGCAATTGTAATGCATTCTTGAGACTCAAAGTGTCTACTTTCTCTAAAAATAGTAGATGCAACTTCTCATGGTTTGTTAGCTGTATTGTTGAAGCTAGCTCCTGAAGTAATTTCACGTTGGCCTTTTTAGATGCTTTAGCATTAATAGATGAGATTTGACATGCAAATGTTACATGACGGAGACATCACTTTCCCTTGTGTCATTGTAATGAATATGAAAGGCCAAAAAAATAAAGTAAACTACCTATGTTTTTCCTTTCTTGTGTCTTTCTTTTAACCTAACACGTAATCTGAACTTCTGATGCTTCTAGCGTTCATAGTACTCAATTTGTTGACTTGTAACAGGATACTGTTTTGCTTTGCTGCTTTGTTGTAGCTCGCATTAGAGTATGTTTTTATCATTCTCCGTCTCCTTTTGCAGCAATACACCCCTTCCCACGAGCATGTTGCTTCTCATGAGAGTTGGCAGATGCACAAGCTTGGTGATTATCCAGGGCAATAAATTGCACAGGAAGTTTAGATACAAGAGAGGCATTTTTCATGATTGGGTCCATGGTGTCAATCATTATTCTTTTGAGTCATTTGAAAGAGCTTATTCACAGGGGCCCAGACATTGTTTGTTCTTGCTAGGGACTGCATCCCCAGCTTAGCTGTTTCCCAGCGCCAGTTGGTATGGTCAAATGTAGAACTGTTCTGCCATCATATCAATTGGTTGATGCTCTATATACAAGAAATGCATTTTGAAATTCTAAGGAGATGGTGATTGCTTTTGTATCGAATCTTCGAGCTTGTTATGATATATTTCTGCAAAGAAATGCTTCGTGATAGTGGATGGTGTAGCATGTTCTAGGGCGGTTCAGTAATGAATGTCAAGTGAAACTCGGCTGAGCTAAAATATTACGAATTTCTTTGTTCCCCACCAGGGGAAGTGAAGTAAGTTTAAAATTATTCCTTCACCTATCACTGAATCCTGTGTGCAGCTTTTTTTGTACATGTTCATTGAGATGGAGGATTGAAATAGCATTACAATCTTTCAGTATAGGTGACTGATCTAGTTTCTTGATGCAAGATTCCTCTCTATGGTGATTGTTCGGAATAGAGGATAGGTATCATGGCTGGATTCCATGGCTCTATTTATTTCCTTAGTTCCCAAGTCTTGAATGCCTTACATTGTGCATGGTTTGGGGCTAATGGTGAAATAAAGCCCCTCCAGAAAATTCTGCCGTTTGGACAAATCGAAAGTTAAGAGGTTGCCACTGAATTTTATGTAGTTGCCTACGGTGAATGAGTTGAAACCAATTCAGTGTCATGCCTTAGCTTTTGTGTTTGTTGTCATATTTTTGCTCATAATAAGCATGCAGTTTCAAAGATAGGCATGCCTATCACTGCTGAAACCAAACGAGAGTCGTAAAGATGCCAGATGTGCTTTCTGAGGTTGTATATTCTGCTCCATCCCCGGCTCTTCTTCATTGATCTCAGTGCCATTTTCTTTCCGAAGACAAGAATTACTACTCTTTGGGAAAATAGCGACCTTTCAGGAAAATATCGGTAGGACGCGTTAGCGTGTTGAGAACCGCGGATAATCCTATCCAAAACCCCAGGAGTCCAACTTGATGTGTCACGTTTGAAAGCTAAACTCTGTGTTTGTTGCTTCCTTAGGTTTAGCTTGGCCTTATTTGGCGGTGCCAACTGCAACCCACATGGCATTCCGAGAGGGGGATGTCATGGCGAGGTGGTCCTAATGGTCCTAATGCCCCCAGCATCTTCTCGGTGATTAAATTTGAAAGACCATGAAGAGAACGAGGGTCATTCAGATTTCCACACGTTGACTCCAAAGGACATGTCGATTCCGAGTATAAAACCAGGCTGTCTTTCGAGTCTTTGGTTTCCGCAGGACCCAGTACCGATGAACTTTCACGCATTATTAGCGAAGCGAAATTCAGTATCTGTCGTATCACGCGAACAGTTTCTGCTCCCCAGTATTGCTTGGTCGTGTCACGGAACACTCTCATAATGCCCCGCCCGAGAGAGATTCCTGATAGCCGGTTTTGTTTTCTTGCACGCCCCTCCGGTCTTTCCCACCATTGATGGTTGATGTCGATGTCGTGGTGGACCTTGTTTTGTTCAGTTCATATGCGCAAAAAGATGGAAGCGATGGTTTGTTGGTTCTAACTTAGGGGGGTCCCCCATTTTTGTTGTCTGTTCGATCTCCTGTAGCCAAGCGCCATTGAGCTGTTGAAGTGGACAGGCCATGAATTGACTGAACAGGTACTTTTGGCCCTTCATCACTCAGAGAGATTGTTGGGGGGTCCATTAATTTCTCCAGCTCTCTCTCCATTTCGGAATCCGGTGCTATTTCACTGGGCACGGAGTCATTGTCATCTCAATATTTATCGTCACTGTGCTTGGCTTAGTCAGGAAACACGTCCGTGTTATGGATATAGGTCAGCTTCTTTAGAAATTTAGTGTCGCATGACGGTGATGTGGAAATTAGATCTCGAGTGTGAACCCATTTCGCAAAAACCTGATTCTAGCCACGTAAGTCCCGTGTTCGGGTTTATTTTCTGTTTTCTAATTAATCGCGATCTGCCAACTAGGTTTCACGTCGGTTAAATACTTTATCATCACTGTGCTTGGCTCTATTGGGAACTGCCATTTTTATCTTCTTCCGTATAAACTTTCTCATCATATCATTTCATGTCATCAAGTCATGACAGAGTGACTGTAGTTAATGAGGGAGCTCTTTCTTACTGTTTCCGCATCACTTATCTTGTTGATGCCTCTAAGATAGTAAGGATACCCTAGTTGGCAAGCATTGTGAGCTACTAGAGTTCGCATAAAGCAGAGAAGGCGCTATTTTGGCACGATGATGAATTTCCGCAAGCGCTGCAAAGCTATAGAGGTCAAAACACAATGTCGGCACTTAGGTTCGCGCTTGTCAATGGAGTCACTGAACGATAAAGATGAAGCTTGCATAGATGTTATTATGAAAGAAGCATGTGTTCTGACGATGTACTGGTGCCCTACTAAGCAAGAACTCGACTTTATCTGGTTGGAGGATATCTTATGAACATCTAGAAGTAACATGGGGTTATGGTTTGGGCCACGACGTGCTGGAACCGCGTAGTTGACATGTTTATCATTGAAGTTAACATTGCTATGGCCTTCTTCTCAGTGCTTGCTGCATTCTCAAGTATCAGTCGTTTTTAAGCAACGACATGGGACTTTGCTGTTATTGTCAGGCTAGTAAGGCCATAAAAGGATGGCTTAGCCTAGTTTCTTTCTTTTCATTTGGAGTAACTGTACTGGCTATTATGATAGAATGAGATGAGACAACAGAATCAGGTTTCGGTATTCAAACCCAGATTGCAAAATTGCCTCTTTGGTCCTCCTGAAAAGCCGAAGGACTAAACAATTTGCAGGAAAATGAATGGAAGGAGAGATGAAGAGCTGGGCAGATAGGTCACATTGTGTTGTACGTCCAAATGAATCCCACATTGTGTTGTATGTCAGAGCCCCCATTCAGGTACTCAAGAGAATAGAGCTAATATCATGTCTTGATTATCACAAGGATATAACAACTATTGCAAGAAAATGAACTTGATTATGTTAACACTGTGTGGATAGTACGGTAGATTCGAGCACTATGAAATTTCAGCATAAGAAAGTAGCGCTGGTGAAAATGCAAATTATAGTTGCTCTGTCTGACTGCATGAGCCAACCAGAGGACAGTGAGCCCTCACAGTCACTTTCCTATATCCAGGTCCCCTCGTTATCGGATAAGCCGCTTGCTAGAAAAAAGGATCTTGCCTGATGAATAGTACGCAACTGAAAGTCATCCTTGTAAGCATAGGGCATGAAGAAGAAGAGGAAGAAGAAGCAGCCCACTGATAAGGTGTCCAGAGCTTATGACAATAGAACTCGAAGTTCCGAGGTTATTTAAGGTGTGGTACTACGTCCTAGTGCCTTACTAGGTGTCCACAGACTCAAGATCAGGTAGCTAATTTGATGAACTTTTGAAATGTTTAAAAGACGATACCAATTAAAAGCATAAGAAATGAGAGAAGAGAGGCACGAGATGGGAAAGGAAACTCAATGTCCAGCTGAATGAGCAATGGCAACTGGCAAGATATCAAGGCAAACGGTTAACAATGAACCATCACAGAAGAAATGGATTCAGTTATGTGATCCATCATCGAAATTCTGTATCCATGGGATCTGAATTGGCAGGACTCTACTAATGCAGTGAAAAGCTCGACTTCTGAACACAACACATCAGATCAAGTGAAAGCATCGAGTTTCATCGCAGAAAGTTCAGAGCATACCTATGAATCAAATTCATCGTCTACAAGTAATTGAAGCAGTAGACATCAACTCACTAGATGAGGCCTCTCTCTCCTGGCTTTTGCTAGCAAAACAGAGGAGTTTAAGAGGGGTCGACAACCACAGACAGCCGGAATTACGCACCAGCTAAGGCTCTTGAATGAGCAATACAAGACTACTGATCGTAGACTCACAATCAAAGTTCAGGTGCTACCTACACCTGGGTCATAGGAAGCCCTTATGACCTCATGAAAACTAGGGCGCGACGGCATTTATCTGATGCTTAACGAAGAAATCACGAGTTCAAGAATATAACTAATTGTAGCTGCATCCTAGACTTTGCTGAGAGGACCTGAGAAAAGCACCTAAGTCGCGTCATGGCCGCAAATTGCAGCACCTAATGAAGGAAACAGAGAGCTGTATAGCCCTAGCTAATACATTCCTTGCCTTACGCAGATCTGACCTGAGAAGTGTCATTCTAAACTTAGATGCATACGGTGCTAATAAGACATTGCGGCATGATTAAGGTCCCCGTTGTGAGCAAAATACTAGCTAATAACGCCTCCGGTCATCATTGCCTTAACCCCACAAATGGCAAGCTATGAAACAACCTATAAATGACAGCATATTCAGGCCCATCATCACAAATTGAACTACTTTCCAATCCCATCAAATATGCACTGAACTAGGAGAGCATTGGCCTCTCCCCACAAAAGTTACTCTCAATTTCAACGCTTGCGAGACCTGTGAACACCGACATGAACATGCAGTGCAGCACCGAAAGAATATTAATTATTGCCAGGAATCACCAAAATTTACAGCTTCCCTCCACCATTTCAGTCCAAATTCCCTAGAGATCAACCATCGTCAAACTTCGAATTCGAGAACAAAAAAAAACCGACGCCATGACCTCACAAAAAGCACGCCTCCCCGCCATTCACCGCCAGCCATAGACGACCCGCGAGTACCTGTCCTTGAGCCACCGGAAGCTCTTCCTGAAGGACCCCTTGACCTTCCCTTCGACGCCGTACATCTTGTAGCTCGCGACCCTCCGCTTCCTCTGGAACTCGGGGTCGGCGACGATGCCCCAGGAATTGGAGGCCGACCCAGATGCGCCCTTCCCCTTCTTCAGCTTAAAGTCCCTCCCTTTATCGTCGCCGCGGACGTTACCGTTCGTTCGGGCCTGCGCGTAGGAGACGCTGTGGCATCTGAGCTCGTGGGGTCCGCCATGGTAGGTCTGCAACTGCATGTTGGTGTTGCTGCTGCTATTGCTGTAGCTGTTGCCGCCATAGCTGTAGGCTCCTGGTCTGTCGTGGTCCTCCATGGCTATGGCGATTGGATGGGAATGAGTCGGGCTTTGATTCTTTTCCTTTTTTTGGAGGTTTCTGATATTGACAGATGACAGAAGGAAGGAGGATAGAGGAGAACAATGACAGGGAAAAAGTGAGAGAAGTCTACGATGCATTATTAAATTTAGGGTAATACGCTGAAAAATCACAAATTAATATTTATAATAAATTTATCAAAATTATTTTTTAACTCAAAAATTTGTATATCTTTAATAAATTTACCCCAAACTAAGACACTTATGACAAATTTACCCTATATTAATTTTTAGTTTTCTATTAAATTTTTAAGTTAAATTACACGTAACTTGGTTGATTGGTATATAAATTTTGGATTTTACGCTATGTTTGTCATAGTTTATAATTTTTATGATTTTTTTTTGTGGTATTAATACAATTTAACGGAGGGTATATTTGTCACAAATTTGTCAGTTTGGAGTTTTTTGCTGTCGAATAAATTAGTTTTGGGTAAATTTGTTAATAATGTACCAATTTATGATTTTATGATTGGTCAGTTAAGGTAAATTTGTCACAGATGTACTAGTTTGGGGTTTTTCAAAGTATTAACCCTTAAATTTATCCTTAATGTATTTAAAAATGAAAGACATTTCTCCATTAAGGCTTCTTTGTTTCTCAATAAATAAAAATTAATGATTCAAAACATATTTTCTTAAAATTAATTATTTATTTATAAAAGTGAATAAATAAAATTTGTATTATATTTAAATTATTACCGATAATAAAAACTCTTTTCATCGATTAAATGTATTCAAATTACACAAAAGGTTAATTTTTGAAAAATATTTTTAAGTTTGGTCATTTTGCACAAAATAACGAGCACCCAAAGTTGGTAATTTCTATTTGTGTGCTTTCAATTTTTAGAATGCCACCAAACAGTTCTGAATTATTTAGGGACGATGTTAAAAAATGCCTCTTAAGTGCTCATCGAATTTTTTTACATGAAGTGATTGATTTTATGGTGAGTCCTCCCATTTTTAAAATGTCTTAAAAAGTGTTTATTTTCCAATCTCAAAAGTTTTAATTTAGTGTCTCGCGTGCACTTATTAATTTAACCCATTATAGGTAATTGGAACCCTCACTAATATAGTTCGAATTTACATTCTGATGTTTGAAATGGAAGCACATCCTTCCATTTCATCCGTTAATAGTACAGTCATTAAGTTCAAATGAGCTAATATATTTTAAATTTATATGTATTTTTTTGTCAGATACATTATTTTATATAAAGCACGCAAAAATATAAAGCAAGTTAGGACGGCGGGGTTCATGGAACTTTTCCTCTAAATGGCGTGCTGACCGGGCAATCATATGGCGTGCGGCGATTTACTGTTATTTTAGTGGTTTTCTTTAAAATTTTAAAATTCTAATTTTTTTGGTTTTTTTATTTCTTGGGGATTGGGGGGATTTAATTGAATTTTAATTCTTTTGACCAGTCAATGAAAGCCGGTCACAATGAAAATTCTGACAGATTTCGCGCATGGAAATTTGCTGCATTTTCGGCAGAATCGCGATCTCCAAGACCAAACGGTTTCAGATTGCATCTTTTTTCTAAACAGCTGCACTCTTCCAAGATTTTTTTTTTATAAAAAAAATGGCATAAATCTGGAATTTACATGAGCATTCTCTAGCAAATGCACTTGAAGCCAAAGAGATCGTAACTTGGCCGGATAAATTTTTACTTTTTTAACTCATCTAAATTTGATCGTGGATGCACTTATATATAAATATACCCTTTTTTGTAGCTGGAAAATGTACATAATTTTTTTGCGACAAGAGTAACGGAGCATGTAAGACAAGCGCTTTTGAGGAAAAAACTACACGCATCAAATAGGAGGGAATGCATTTTCGAAATTAATTTAAACACTTAAGGCAAAAGTCACCAAAATCTTTAAATTATACTTACTGTGACACATTTACCTTAAACTCTTTTTTGTAATAGAAAAAATCTTAAACTTATGCCTATGTAATTATAATCACTAAAAATTTACTTTCATGGATATTTGGAAGCATACAATGTTAGATATGATACCCATGTGATTTAAATAAAATAAAAAAGATATTATTTTGGCTGAAAATTTATCTAACAAAACCATGATGGAAGGTAAATATGTCACACAAATTTTTTATTTTTTAAAATTTTAGAGTAAATGTGTCATGGTGGGCATAGTTTGGGATATTTGATGTCATAAAAAAAATTCTTGATAAATATGTTACAATTGGCATAATTTGGAATTTTTTTTGGCCGTTTCCCTACTTAATAAGCACATTTATATATGATGTATTTTCTAAAAAAACTTTTTGTTATTTTCATTTTGGCGTTTGATTTTGAAAACTTATTGAAACACAATCTCCACAAAGATCATGAATGTCGATTATTATATGAATAATAGTGGTAAATTAAATGGGAAGGTTTAATATAATACGTTCGAAATGGAGACTTAGATGTTAAATAAATGATGTTAAATATAATCGACAAGAGCTTTGAATTTTAGGTTTGAAGGTCTTACTGCAAAATCATCTCTACATTTTTTCAAGATATTTAGGCTCTATTTACCATGTGGAAAATGATTGACATGGAAGACATTTTGCTAAAAATGATTGTTTGTATCAATCGAAATAATTAGCCTATAAAAATTATCTTTATTATCGATAGCAATATATGCTTGAATATTTTCGTGGACGGTGAAAATGTTTTTGGTTAATTTATTATTATAAGCAATGTGAGCGAATGGACTCTTAGTCAAGCTAATAACTCTGCACGTGTGAACTCTGCCGGAGTCAGTGGTCGACGCTTTGACCAGCACTACGTGGGCCCCATGAAACAGCCCAGCAAAGTGGACTTGACCCGGTCGGATCAGACAACGGAGTCTACGCCAAAAATAATAAGATCAACGGAGCTAGGACAGGCCCATCACGTGCGTGTTGTCTTGTCCACTGAATTTACTCGATCTACCATAGTCGACCATGTCATATGATAAAGTGTTCTCGTCGTGATTTTGTATTCAATAGCTATGTATGAAAAAGGATACAAAATAGCGAGTTAGGTGATGCTTGGATTGGCTTTCAAGTTCGCCCGTCGAGGGCTCCGGCCCGGAGGCTTACTTGAAAGAAAGCTCAGAAAGGCTCATGCGAAGTGCTCGTCCTGATGTATGCCATGCACAGCCTCCGTATGGTTAGCTCTAGATTAATGGCGGGATCCCGAGTCGTCCTCGTCTATGCGGACGTGCTAGGGAGTGAAGCTCGTTGAGGAAGGCCGGACCCGGTCTACCCTTGAACCTTTCCCGGTCGGCTTGATGTCGGGACAAGGGCCGCTTACTCCTAACCCCTGGACTCTCGACACGTGGCAAAACACCATCCGTCCATTGGACACGCTCGGATTGCCATGTGGCCGGATCCCGTTCAGTAGCCATCTCTTGCTTAGAAGGACCCATAAACCGTTCGCTTTAAGGATGACAAATTTTACGAAGGAATAGTTAGGGCCGAAATATTTTTGGGTCTTACGTTTTGGGCTCACTTTTGTAGTGGGCTTGGGGAGGGAAACTGAGCCCAATCTTGCGTCTTGCTCAGCTAGTTTGATAATCAGCTCTATTACGTATTCTTGCGTACGAAAAAAGCATTCATTTACTTGCAGAATATAGTCAAATCCATCCATATGCTATTGCTATACTTCTTGTGATAGACCATCTTTGATATTCAAAAGCACAGCTGCTCCTGTGCCAAGTTTAAAGGCCAGCAACTTGGAAAAAAGAAAACCCCCTGTTGAAATGAATCGCCGCCTTGAACAAAAGTAATTTTGCTCGCTATCATTGCAAATTACCCGAAAAGCCATCGAATGTGTTAAAGGGTTCTTGGAGAAAAGCATTTTTTGTAAGATGTAAGTATTTGAATTTCTGCATCAACCTCTGAAGGTGAAAGTTTAGAAGCTCATGTCTGTTGTTTCATCGACAGATATGAGGATTAGAAGCACACCGAAATGTATTCCTCAAAACATTTTTTAAACAGCATCATTTGAAATGATCTGATAGAAGCTCTCTTGAAGAAATATATAAGTTTGCTGCAGTTCATCTCTAGGGCGCCATAAGTTTAATTCTCACCCTGTGCATTGGCGTAAAAATTAGGCACTTGGACCTTCTCTTCAAGAGGCAAGGGTTTTTCAAGTTCGACCTCTCGCTTGTTGTCAATTCTTAAGGTCACCTCAAGAGTTATGAACTCATGTGATTCTATTATTATCCGAGTAGCCAAGATAAGATGGCCATCAAACTCGATATGGGGAATGGTCGGTTGCCAACTGACGCTCGACATTTCCGACATTATATTTAAAAAATCCTTAAGTCTAACCCATTTTTACAATGAATTTGAGATGTTATTCCATGATCAAACAAAGAGATATCTCAACGTCTATTGGTTGAACATTTTTATCGATTACAAGAGGCAACTGAAAGATAGAAAATTTGTGCATTTGTATACTTCATTTGTTTGTGTACATAGTATACAGAAGATAATGCATCAGATCATACAGGATTGTAACCCTAAACTAGCCAAAATTTATATATATGATATGCACAAATCTACCAATATTACACTCATATCAAACCAAAATCGTATCTCTTGGCACATCCAATCTCAAACATCAGAAGATGAACAAAGGAATTACATCTCCTCTCCTCCTAAACATGATTCCTCTTTCTCCTCCTGCGATTGGGAAAATTAGATCATAGTAGTCATATTCGAGCATACTATATAAATACACTCGAGCTTATAAGTACAACACAATAATGAAGCAAGTCCAAATAGGACCACACATCGTCCCTCTTCAGGGTCTCGAACTCAATCCAGTTTTTTAATGTTCGGAGATTTGCGAGTATATCAATCTGGGATTTCAAACTTCTTGTTTTTTGCAGGAACTCTGGAACAAAATTAATTAAGAACCAAAAGGGAAGTCAAAACAAGCACTGTACTAGATTAATCATCGTAGGTTTCCAAAGGAAAACGTACCTGTAAGGTAACTATAACTCAAGAAGAAAGATCCTTTACTTGATCAACTTATCCTCCATACAGTAGGAAATCAAATCCTAGGCCGTCTGTATGACAAACAACAGCTTGAAAATTCTTGAAATTATCATGTACAAATCAAGAGATGCACACATAATCTCAAAGGGGTGGGAGGGAGGGAGAGAGAGAAGGTATGAATGATTAATTGCCAGAATCACAAGCATGTATTAGTTTATCTCTTTGTATGAATAGACTCGACCCGATGACTTTTCGAAGCAACAAAGCAACCAAAATTATCTCTTCAACATCATAATCAGCCAGAATTCAAGTGCAATTGACCTGGCCCCTCGCGCAATTCAGGGGTAGAATCTATACTTTAGAAAAATAAAAGTAATCTTTTTTCTATCTGGGCATCTGAAATGATACAATGGACCAACAATGATCAAGACAACTAAACAAGATTAAAAAACTCCTGAGACTTTTCTAGGATGATAGTGATAATACTAGGCAAGAAAAATCCTCGATTCACTTTTTTATTCTGGGTTTTGCTCGATTAGGGAACGACATAAACCTAGGCAACTAATTTACTGTGGACCTGCGGCCTCGGGCACTGCAATAAATTTACTGCCTGGCCGTTAAAGCGCTCGCACAGACGGAAAAAGAGATGCAACAACGACCAAGATCTGGCAGTGTTCTAGACAAGAAATTAGTAAATAAAAAAGATGCCGATTAAATTAAGATGGAACCCTAGACAGATAAGTTTGGGTTCCAAGACACACACAGCACAGTTCGGTTATTCCAACACTTGGATCTACGATGATACTTAAAAGGAAAAACAACCTGGGAAAAGAAGAAGATGTTCACTGAAATGAAAACACCGGTACTTGCTACTCCGCAAGATTCAAAAAGGGCCAAAAAAAAGAAAAAAAGAAGAAAAAAGGGGGAGAGAGAATGAATCGCGCATGTTAAAAACAGCATAACAGAGGAAAAGCTGGCATGAAATTAAAAATCACATCAAGATCGGAAAGGGAGAGAGGGAGGGAGAAGGAGAGGGGAGGGGGTGACAGACAGAGGGTGAGCACACAGAGCTTCGAGCATGGATCGGTACATGCAAGAAAGAGTACCATGTGTGCTCACTCTCTTCTGTCACCTCCCTCATTTCACCATTTCATTGAACTGAAGAATCCCCAGGACAGGTGGACAAGAAACCCTAATCTTGTTTTACCCTCTTGAAATCTCAACCCTCTTCTCTCTCTCTCTCTCTCTCTCTCTCTCTCTCTCTGTGTGTTTACTGTTCCATTGGACAGAAACAAGGGCTCAGATGATCTGATGCTGTGGATGGAGAAGTTGCGCTGCTGTTTATATAGATGGAAAAAGAGGAAGGAGAGAGATAGTGCGTCACGCACGGCATAAATGGGGCTTCTCTCTTCATTGGTCGCCCTAGTTTTTTTTAATATTTGCCCCCGTCAGGGTAGGGAGAAAGAAGCCAAATCTATATGCGTTGAGATAATATGGGAAGGTGTGTTTTGGCCGAAAATCGAGATGCGGGGCATGCCAAAAAAGGCAGTTGACGAAGATCGTGTGTCGAGGTGATCCGATCTGAGCCGCTTGGAGAGGGATCGGAATCGCCCCGTGATTCCACGCTCGAGCACAAAGAGCACTGATGGGGGGGATGAAACTGCACGAATTCAGGTGCGAGGAAATGTAAAATATAAAGAATTGAGATAAGGACAAACATTGAGAGGAAAACGTGATCAGAATTTAAATTACAAGGAATTGAAAGACAGAAGAGTGGGATTGTCCTTGTGAGTGTTCTTCGACATATGCCTCCAAAAGCTTTTCAAAACTCCACGAATTTGCCAGCAGTTGCTACCTCCCTCCACCTTCCATATTTTAAGCAAAGTACCTTCACGTATCGATCCACATAGATGCACCTGACTTGGACATCAATATCGATAAATACGGTGAGTTCCTACTACTCTAAAAGTGGTTGTACAATTTCTTCGAGGTTTGGAAGCTCTTATCTCCTGATCTAAATCTAGATTTGGGAGTTCTTCTCGTTTGATTTATATATAGATTCGGGAATTCCTTAGAGGTGTTTCTGTGTTTATCTAATCTCTCTCGATATAAATCTAGATCCGGAAGCTTGTTCAACTTGTTTTTGGTGTCTTTGTATAATGATGACGTTGAGAACGCTAAATTTGGGTACGCATTGCCCACTGGCCAAACTATAACTATTGGAGGAGGGGATTAAGGTGTTTGCTCATCACTAATAACAATACGAGATTCGGTGATTAGCCATCATTCATTTTGTTTTGATGCTGAAAAAAATTTAATTTTATGGGATGAGAGTGTGTTTTTTCCACTTTTTTTCGTGGTCAATTTTCTACTTTATTATTTTGGACTTGCTTTGTTTTGAATCTCTCATTTATCATCTTGAGGATATGCATAAAATATTTATTTTCAACAAAAAAGAAAACTTACAATGATATAATGTGAGTACATTAATTATTCAACTTCTCTTTTTAGTTAAATTAAGTAAAAAAATATTTTAGTTTTTTTCTTGGTTCATTTTCCTTCTTTAATGCATAGCATTGTGTCATTAACAAAATTGATCGGAGTTTTGTCGAAATATCCATGATTCCCGTCAAAGTTTTTTTTCATTGAATTTAACCTAGACATCTAAGTCATTTGTTATCAATAGAATTTGTAACATACGCGATTCAGGTAACCCAGAAACCCATTTGAACAAATTCTTTGATGTATAATGAAAATTCATACTTATAAGGATGAATAACTTAGTCTCTACAAATATAAATATAAGTGTCCATTTCTATATAATAGTTCAGCTAGAAAAATTGACTTTATTATGGGCAACACAAATATTTGGTAGAATCGAGAATAGATTAAATCTCTATGAAATAATATATTGTGTAATAGAGTAAATACATACAATTGCGAACATTATTTAGTATGACTTCATTATGCATAATATGTTTATCTACAAACATAATTCTACTTCTTAACATAACAATTAAAATGACTTCTTATTAGGCAATACAACGTGAACGTGATTGCTTAAAGTATGTTGAGAAAGCATTCAAGTCAAATTATAAAGAAGAACTAGTCTAGGACGAATTCAACTTAATATATATACATTTAGTAAATAGGACATATTAGATATCTGACATGTCAAATTATACATTTAATATGTAAGATGATTTTATTCAAGATAATTCACAAAAAACACGTGAAGCATCGACATCTCTTTGCTGTACCAAACTTGTAAAGCGAAATCAATAACAAAGCAATAATAGAGACCTTTCCAAGCAATGTGGGACAAGAGGATGTAAGAAAAATGAGCCATTTGAAATACATCTATTCAAAAGCTTTTGTGTGTATGCAGAACTTACTAGTTCTAATTGAGCCTTTTGAAATGCTGTAAAACCTTTTTCTTCCCAGCTCGAAACTACTGTAGAGCTTAGACCTATTACCCAAAATCACATAGACATCACATCAATTATTTATACACACACAAAATCATGTTGCCCGCAATGGATGGATACGCATCCTTTTTTCTGCCATAACGGGACACGACATTTCTCTGACCATGTTGTAGCAACTTGGTAGGGTTGTGTGAGACTCGTATCAAACATGAATGATGTGGAAAAAGCAACAAAGGAGAAAGCCACGAGAATATATATCTGCATGCCCACCGATCATTTCAATCATGGATGGCACCACCTTTACATAGTAGATCTCTCTCTCTCTCTCTCTGCGCAACTGCAGGAACACGCGTGACGTGCAATATTGCAAAAGGTCAAAAGAGAGCAGAAGGGATACTGATTCAAATCATTCAAATTCAATTGGCATATAACATGGGGGTTTTGCTTTGAATTGGCATATCAGGCCTGTATGATCTCATTCAATGCTTCGCTAATGGGGGGCCATTGTGGCCCTCTTGGCCTCATTAAAAGTATTCGGTTATCTCTCTCTCTCCCCCCTCCTGTCATAAGTTGCTTACAGGTGGCCATGAGCTTATGCAGATGAATTGCCCTTTTTCCCATAAAATACAGACGAACAAAGATATCTATTTCTCAGAGGGAATACGAAGGAGGTGAGGAGGGACCATCCTCAATTATAGAGATTTTCAAAGATTAATTAAAAAATTGAATGAGGGCACAGCCCAAGGAAAGAAGGATGGTCCCAAAAAGTCATCACAAGCACATAAGATTGTTGAGCTGTGCCATTTAGTATTTTTAGGAATCTTTACTAACGCCCAGTCTTTATGAAGGAATCATTTTTCTTTCAAAAATTGAAGAAATTGCAGATATTTGTCCTTTTTGGGCTACTATTCCCAATGCTAAATTTTCAAGAGAATTACACATATCGATGAAGTCGCTTGCTTCAAATAGTGAATATCATATTTTCTAGAATATATTTAATAAGATTCAACGAGTGACCATAAAAGAATGCGTATATACAACATTTATAATGAGGGACTCGAGATCCACCACTCTTACTAAATTAGGTGATTTACTGAAAAATACGATATTTTATAAAATATTCATAGGTCTGTTTAACCTAATCTAGACGGTCAAGTATCGTTAAGGAGCCAAGTACACAAACTTAAGTACATGCGTGCAAGGTTTATATTCTCTTTTGCGAAAATCAAAGCCACAATGTTCAAGAGCCAGTCCGGTCAATGCGCAGTACCATAGCTCTTTTACACGAGCTATGATGTCGAGGCCATACCTAATGCACCAAATCAGAGAAAAAACCTAGAAGCAGACTCCCTCATCTCATAGCCTGCACGACCCCAGGAACGACAACCGATGCCATTTAGGTTGGTCCTCTCAACGATCTTGGTTCTCTTGAACCCCGCCGGGGTGGGGGGGTGGTTTCCTATGATCATGTCTGCACAGTATTATTAGCAGTCGGTTTTCCCCTATAATTCTATCTGGTATCTGCACGGTACTGTTAGCAGATGTTATCATTAATGGTGGATCTGACCCATGTAATAACAACACGACAACAAAACCTGACAGGAAACCCTAATCGAGGGCAAGTTCCTTTTAGAACCAGATTCAAGGGCCTCTTTGTTTTGTTAATCGTTCGGCACTGCTGAAGATAAAGGGCTCTCATGATGTTTAAAGAGACTTGGACACTCGAACATCGTGGGAAACTAAAATTTAATTAAAAAAAAAAGACGAATGAAAAAGACACATCTTATGAGGCAAATGGTCCATGGTAATCAAGTTCCCCAACACCCTACCAAATTATTGGAGGGACCATCTAACTTAATACTTATCCAGCCAATTTGGAAGCAAACAGATTGATCCGACGGTTGGGTGGGAGCCAACAAGCTCATGAATCCCCCTGGACCGACACTTGGAATTGCCAGAAACATGTAGACACATCGAGCATCACCATCATCTATGTCATTTGCATCTGCCGAAAGTGGCATCCAATCTTATCAAGATAGGATCACAACATGCTTCTACACAATTTTCTCTTTTCTTTATTTAAGGCAAAGAAAAAGGAGGAAGGAGGAGGAAGAAGAAAAGGAAAAGTTTTCAACTTTTGGGATCTAATTAGTACTTTTGATACATCCAAAGTTTGTTCTGAACATATATAGCAAGATATTTGTAATCGGTCATGGTAATCTCCGGTTGAAGAAAATTTATTTCCATTGATATATGATATGTGACTTCTTTGGAAAAAAAAATTGTACATCTAAATAATCTCTCTCTCTCTCTCTCTCTCTCTCTCTCTCTCTCTCTCTCTCTCTCTCTCTCTCTCACACACACTCATACTTTTGCCTAAGTTTTTGCCTTTACAATGCCCGACCTGTTATTATCTTCACAATGTTTGAGCATTGCCATTTCAATGACATTGAAGTTTCTGCCTTACCATCCAAAGCACACACAATCAAAACACACATGTTTGTATGTTAGTGTGCTTGTGTACTTGTGCACCACAAAGGTTGTGTAGTCCATCCATATGATGGAGGTCACAACCTTCTAATTACCTAATTCTTGAGCTCCCTTAAGTGGGGAGGCACAACCAATTTGAGATTGAGATTTCAAAACAGGCTCTTGAGATTGCAATGGCAATTATTGTCGCATGATTCCAATATTAAAAATTAAAATTACAAAAATACGTATCTAGAGTGATCTGTGTAGATTATCAAGATGCATATTAAATAAAAATTGTTTTTTTTTTCTTTTTAGATGGGTGGGGTGGAGGGTTGAAGATGCTCATCATAATTGGTGTTCGATGCTCTCATTATTCCTTTAGTATTGGGTTGAAAGGGGAAAGAAGTTTTTTTTTTTTTTTTTTTTGGTAAAAGGGAAAGAAGTTTTTGTGCTCATGGAATGGAACAATGTATGTGTAGGCATTCCCATCACCTCCACTCCAAAAAGGGAAAGTCTTGATCATCATTAAACAATTGCCCACTTCCCCAAAGGGTAAGATTTTTATATTTTGTACCGTACCCACCACTTATCATCATTTTAAAGCACACCCAAAGAACAAGAATCCCTTGGCATATGAAGACGGAACAGTGAATGCTGATTGAATGATGAGCAGTTGCATCATTTTCTACAACTGTACATGTAGCCCTACCCCTCACCGTCCAATCATTTTGACCCACCTTTTGTTTAATGGCTAATTAACCGACCTACCTAGATCTCCATCGATGACTTCGGTTTGGCTTTTATCATGTTCATCCATAATCCTTTCTGAATCCAGCTTAAATGATTGGTTCAGATAATTTGATAAATCATTACATAGTTCATGTGGGAATCATTCGCGATCATGAGATGGTATATGTTGATGAATTATGCGGCTTTCCTTTTATCAAAACAGCATGATCTATCGAGTTTGTTCGGTAGTTGCATAATTGAGAATATATGGTCCAGATTTTGACATGTGAGCACACATGCTTAAAGAAAGACAACCAATCTAAATGAGTGAAACACCGTGTGTGAGGAATCGAATTCGTGGCCTCTGACCTTAATACCATGCCGAGGCTGCTCGAGAAAAGTTTTGCTTTTGTAAATGGTGATTAGTATAGAAATATAATGTTTAACGAGGTGCTTTACGCAAGAATCGAAATCTGCTCGCGAATGTATAAAAGCAATGACGTCCCCGCAAACCGCGCACTCGCAAGGATTGGTCGGGACAAATGTCGATGATTCTCAGCGTGTCATTATTTGCGCTAAACTAATATAAAGCAGTAAAAAGCAAAAAAGCATATATACTTTAAGTTGCTTTAGCGCCGCATTAGATCTTTGCGTGAGCATGTGTTGATGGTGTCTGTTGGTCTCCCATTGGCTGAATCAATCCAATTCATGAAGAGCACCTTCCAAAATCTTTTTCTTTAAAAAAAAAAATGTGTGTATTATTTTCTTTTCCAGAATGTGGGGCCTGCCATTAGGGTTTCTTCGTTGAGTTGGTGGTCTGATTTGCATTTGAGATGATAAAATTAATCAAGGCAAGAGCATGTCTCTTTGCAAGAAGGAAACATTACCCACCTTTTCTTTGTGTCATGATGGCTATATTCCCAGGCATGAAGACACAGAGCATAAACATACCCTAAATTTAATTGGCACCACTTGCGAGGAACATAGTCAAAATCTATGGTTTCTTTCCCTAATTATGGAGGTCCAAATATCTTTTATTTTGAGTTTATAGTTTCTTTCCATAAGTTTGAAAAATGGAAATTTGGACTTTGAGGAGAGACTGAGGGTGGATTTCGAGATTCAAACACAAAATCTTCTTCTATAAAATCTGGTGAAAATGATGCGAATTTGTCTGGACACTTTAATAAAATAGTAGATGAAATCATCTTCAATAATCCAATATATTGGCGAGAAAGAGCAATAGGTTTTTAACTTTGCTTCTAGTGTCTTCAAGATTTGCAATTTAGCAAAGAAGGAATATTGTCAAATTGACTATGCCAAACCAATTACACCAAAACTCTTTATCTTTTTTTTTTTGGTGAAATGTAATTAATATATTGAAAAAGATTGAGTGAACAAAAAGAACACGGCATCAAAACCCACACTCAAAACAACGGATCATAATGAATGGAGGGATGTCGGAAAAAAGCCACAGCTTAGACAACCCACTACCAATTAGAAAGAAAACCCACTACCAAAACTCTTTATCGTTTTATTGAATCTCCAAAAGTCAAAAGGACAATGGTATTTACACTCCTAACTTTGCTTTTGGGTCATTATGTAAAAGTCGATTAAATCACTTAACCTTTCATATTCAACCCAACACATAGAGAGTGAAAGAAATGAAATCACCAACATCTTGTTATCAGAGTTAGCGCCCATCTTCTTCTTGCTTATTTTTACCCATCTAGGGCTATACTCTTGCTTGTTGTTGCCTAATGATTAAGTCTAGCACAACATTGGCTCTCTTTGTTGCCTTATTCTATCTCTTAGGCAACACATTGTAATAGTGTTGGCATAAATAATCTTAAGCAACGGAATATTTTAGTGTTGCAATTGTAGTGTTGTCTAAGGTCACTGTAGTGAAAGTCTAAAGGATTATTTGACAACTAAGCTATAACCTATACCATTTTAAATGATTAAAAACCGACAATTAGGTCACAAATCTGCAACTTTTATATGGCAGATATTCAATCTTTTGAAATTCTCATCCCTATTTTCTAACTCAAACCCACCAAATCCATTTCTACTTTTGACATGTTTCATAGCGCCCACGGATGGTCTCGGCACCATAAAAAAAAAAAAAAAAAAAAAAAAAAAAAAAAAAAAAAAAAACTCAAATTGCCTTGAATTTTATAGCCTTAAACCTTAGTTGATGTCGATGACATGGAAATTTGACAAGCTTGTATTAAGGTTTTTGACGGAGTCAGATGAATGGACAAACCCATCCCATTTATCTCCACAGGCACATGAAGGAGTAAAAAGCAGGGATATGACTTGAGGAAAGTGGAATGTAATGGAGGCAGGAAGACCAGCGTGGGGATCGGAGGGCCATTACATGTCGAAGATCTAAACGCATTGGCAACCGCAGGCGAAATAAAATAGCCTTCAATACGTTTCCCACAGATTGATCACTTGGCGACAAGCTGTGCACTAACGACGCTTGATGGCAACAGCCCTTGACTGAAAGGTTCAGTCAAACATGTATTTATAGATATGGCATCCCCAGGTTGAGTTGGATTGGCAGCATTATCTTTTTCATTTCCTATTGCTTTCCTCTTCCCAAAATCATGGGTGTTATCTGCAGTTTCTTGGTCTCCTTTTCTTTCCTTTTGTGCTCCCTGGGCTTGATCGACTCCTCAGCACGTTGGCTTTCTACTGTCAATATGGACCACGGTCATTGAAACTGTATCTGCGTGATTAGATAGCAAGAAGATCATGGTTTAAGTTGAGGAATTGATCAGGAAAGGGTAATACAATAGCATCAACAACGAAGAAGATTCCAAGTCGGCTTCTTCGGTGATTTCTAGAAGTATATATAAGATTTGCTTTGGAGAGAGTGTTGAATGTTGGGATTATTGATCTCCATGTGGAATGGCAAATGCTAAATCTTGGAAACGGAAAAGGAAAAGAAAAAGAGACTACGCAATTGTTGAAGTGCAACTATGAGACTAGAGAAAAGGGAAGGAAAAGAGATACCGAATAGATAAGTTTATCTCACAATTAACTATGTTCATATCAAAAGTTGCTTTGGTAACTCCTCTTTAGAAACAAGATGTATTTAGCCAAAAAGGGTGTGCGAATACCTCCACCTAATAATAATGACACTGAAAAAATCTTAAAATTTTCTTAATTAGCTTGCTTAATAAGTGTTGAGAACACTTTTTAAGCAAAACCCTAATATCAAATTTTGCTTATGAAAACGATTTTCACAAAAATGATGTGCCGGCCTGTTATTGAGTATGAAGAATTTAAATTGGACTTTGGTGCAAATACGGCGTTCGAAATCAATTCTTTTCAAGTGAAGAAGCTCGGTAGAAATGATCGCTATACACACTTACATATTACTATTTCCTCTTTATATTTTAGAAATTTATATTGGACGGACTAGATGTTTGAAAATATCCTTTTCACCTACGTGTTCTCTCTCTCTCTCTCTCTCTCTCTCTCTCTCTCTCTCTCTCTCTCTATCGCTATTTGGGACTGATTAGCAATTAAATATTAGGGCAACCAATGAAAGAAGAAGCCCCATTTATGCTTGGGCAAGAGCCACCTCTCTCTCTCTCTCCATCTATATAAACACCATCACCCCAAGCTTCTCCATCCACAGCATCGAATCATCACCACTCCCCTTTTCCTCTCTAATGGAACAGTAACGCAGGGGGGAGGGGAGTGAGGATCTGAGGAAGTTTATGCAAGCCAAAGTTAGGGTTGCAATTCAAGTGAATGGGCAGATCGATCTGGGGTAAATAAGGGAGGTGACAGAAGAGAGTGAGCACACATGGTACTCTTTCTTGCATGTCCCAATTCATGCTCGAAGCTCTGTGTGCTCACTCTCTGTCTGTCACCCCCCTCTCTCTCCCTCCCTCCCTCCCTCCCTCCTCTCTCTCTCTGTGTTTTTGCTCCTGTTGTTTGTGCATGTGTGAATTTGTGATGCATTTTCTCTGCCTGTTGTGTGTTTAATCTGCCCAGAAAAACTTGCATCTTTTGCGTTTGCTATGTTGTTTTAAGGTTTTTGTACAGCCTCAGCGAACATATGTTTTCTTTCTTGGGTTTTTACCAGATCTTCTATGTTTGTCCTTTTATACACTGCTGATAATTAGCCCCGGCGAAATGGAAGAAGCTAGCGTTGAATTGAATTTAAAAACAAAATCTTTGCCCTTATTTTTTTTTCCTTGTGTAACTGACTCATAGATCCTTCTCTTGTACTTTTTTTCGGTACTTAAAATGACAAAAGGTCTGTACTTTCTCCATCCAAAAATTACAGTGTCCAAGAATTCCGTTTTCCCCAAATAATTTATTAGTGATTAGCGAGATCTTTCTTGTTTTTTGTTTTTTTGGTTCTGTGTTGTTGAGCTTTAGCAGATCTAACCTTCCTGTTTCAGAAAAAAACCATCTTCAAGGTTGTAGACTCCCCAGAAGAATCAGATCTATCAGTTTCTCCTATTTCTCCTTTCAATCGTATTCATTTCACCCTCTTCTTTACATTGTTTTATGTGTTGGAGTTTTTCCTTTTTCTTTTTTCTTTTTTGGGGTTTGCAGGGTGATGCATTTTGAGATGAGTTCTTTACAGGAGGGCAATTTCCAGTGATCCTGAGGTAAACTTGTGACATTTTTTATATAGTATTGTATTTTATAATTTCATCTTGTTCGCTTCTTGTATATCTATCTTTCTTCTGGTTCAGTAATGCTAGTTATGCTAAGGCCGATATCTAACTGTTTATATGCTTATTTGTAGTCTCTCACATCATTTTATGTCATTTTAATGTACCTAGCATTAGTCGTTTGCAGTTTCTCTTTTCATTTTCGTTTTGGCTTTTGGGATGTAAGATCTCTCTCTCTCTCTCTCTGTGATGTTGCGGGATCAATTCATCAGCCTTATGAAATCTAAGATTTCTTAGGTCAATTCATATTAAGTGGTTTTGCATGTTGTGGTTTTCACTGATGATGTTTGATTAATTATTTTATCAATTGGTACCATTCGAGTTAATGTTACATTAGCCAATAGAAAGATCACTTTCTTTCCTGAGAATAGATGAGTGGGTGTTTCACTTTAATTAGATTAAATAGATCTCACTTTAAAAATGACTGGTTACCCTGGCCATATGGCTCTACAAAATTTACCGGGGGGAAGAACATAGAATTAATTAGCTGAGTTAATATGCCATTGCTTACACTTAATCGCCCATCGTAGGTTGACCTTGTGATTCTGGGAATGACCCATCTGGTATATGTCTTGGTTCAGGGCCTTAACAAGGTTCCCTCTTCTTATCCTAATTGGATTAATGTATCAAAAGTTGATTGATTGATTAAACTTTGTCCTATCATTTAGGATAATGTTTACCTTTTCTTGTTCTAATGATAACCAACAAGGCCTTTCCAACTGGTTAGCTTTTTTCACCGCACAGATCTTTTCACACATTTGCATTTTCATTCCTTGCAACATCTTCCTTAACATCCAAATGCTCAAGATCATTTTTTGCCCAATGTATTGGTATGTCCATATCTTTCTCAGCCTTCCCTTCTTCCTTTTTCTGTATTTGTTTATCTTTAATGTTAGTTGAATTCTTTCTTAATAATCACTTAAGTAGAAAAAAAAAAGGATTCATGCATAGGATTACATCTGCTGGATTGAACTTTTTGTAAGTTAAGGAGAATCTTTTGGATTTTAGAGGTATATACTTTCGCAACCCAGATGGACCAATTGTGACAAAAGTACTCTCATGAGTTAGAACTCTCAGTCTGGAAAAAACTAGGCCGAGCTCGAGTACTCTAAGATCAGCGGCAACGTAGCAAGCAAAAAGATCATATCCAGAATCTTGTGACAACATAAGAAGTGTAGATTCATGTACTTGCAATTTGAAAATGCTCTCTTGCTGATTGGATCGTGCAGCTCAGCAGTACAGGGCCAACTCTCTTCTTGGATTTATGGAATTAGAATGCCTGTCGTGTAGGGCGTGAATGTTCGTTGTTCTGAATATAGCTCAGAACTCATGTTAGCTGCATTACTCACGATGGTGCTGCTACTTAAGTTAGCAATTCATATTCATTGATGTGTTATTTCATCACTGGATTTTTGTTATGGAAAGACCTCCGAGCACTTGTTTACGAGCTACTACATGGACAAAATTTTTACCTTGAGGCGATGGTAGTGTTGTAATTTTATAGCTTAATGAGAGCCTCAAGGATAACCCATTAACATGTTTTCTTAATAATATATGATCATTTGCCTGATGGAATGTGAAATATAGGTACCAAGTCCTTACATTTTGAAGAGAAGTTCAATTACAATGGAGATGTGTTGACATTTACAGATGTGCTATTGAGAAATATATATAAAATATATATGTATGTATATTTCTTGATGCCAATCCTAATGGTACAACTACTATTGACTAATTTAATTCTATTGCAAACATTGATTTTGCAAATCCCAAAATGTGGCGACAAAGGATGCAAAAAATGTTGTTCTAATTGAAGAGATTGATTGTGGGATTTTCTTGCGCTATTGTTAAGATTGGGTTCGTTCTTCCTTGATTCCGATCTAATCTTCTTGATTCTCGTCCTTGATTGATTATAAGTCGAATATTATTTCTAAACAACACCGATCAAGGGGAGATATTTTGTATGCATCATGTGAAATTCATCTTTAGATAGAAAGGGTTAGCTTCTCATTCTTCGAGATAATAAATTTGCAATTCATCTAGCAAATATGGTTAAGTCAAAGAGGCAAAGATAAATTTGAGTTAAAAAAAAAAAAAAAACATGTGAAGCCAATCACTAATATCAATTGGCCAAAAGAATTGACTTACTAAGGGTCATGTTGATGATTGCCTCCGGAAAATTTGCAGTCGCTAAGCGTACTTAATAAGGAATTGTTGGATTTGAGCATTGATCACGTATATATTACGAGAAAACTTTGTAACATTTTCTTAATTGGTTGCTTAATATACACCCTAGAATAATCGTTTCTCACTTATCATTGCCAATTGTAGATTACAGATACAATCTATTACGCAATTGCATGGGTTTTTGTTAAAACATTTGGAGGTGTAGAGCTATGCAATTTCATCTTTACATAAGAAAATTTTCACGAGTTCATGTCGAAATTATCTTTATTTTTTAAAATTTTACTTTTCATAAATTCTTCGCTCTTTTAGCTCCAACACTTTTGAGCATAACGGAGCATCATAATTTTTTTTTTTTTTGATTCGTATACAAAATGAATCATTTTTTTTTTTAGTTAATATCATGAAAATCCCAAATTGGTACATATGTGACAAATTTACCCTAAATTAATTTTTTGACCAAAAAAATACCAAATTGGTGCACTTGTGATAAATGAAAGGTAAAATCCCAAACTAGTACACTTGTCAACTTGGCAATTTGATGGTAAAATTTACCTGAAACTAATGAAGGGTAAAATCCCAAACTAGTACACCCGTCAACTTGGCAATTTGATGGTAAAATTTACCTAAACCTAATGAAGGGTAAAATCCCAAACTAGTACACCCGTCAACTTGGCAATTTGATGGTAAAATTTACCTGAAACTAATGAAGGGTAAATTTATCAAAGATGTACCAGTTTTTAGGTTTTTATGATCAAAAGATTAGTTTGTGATATATTAATTATAGATGTACAGTATGGGGTTTTTCATGATATTACCCCTTTTTTTACATGAAACCACAAATAAACTTGATTTTGTTGTATCTCAATTTATTGGAAACAAAAATGGCTTAACATTTAAGTATCGAGTGTGATTTGATCATCCATAATTATGTTCATCACTTTTAGTTGGCGGGTGCCAATGACCAGAATAGTCATGGGGACAGAAAGAAGAAGGATTCTAGGTAACGCAATCTAATCTTCCTGGTTGGTCATTTCACGTGTTCTTTCTAGGGCCTCCTGAAGCAGAGGTAATATAATAGTTTCTAGCGGGCCCAATAAGGCCCACACAAACTCACCATTGAGCCCCCACTCATTTTCTGTCTGTCCTTTCTTCTTTTGCCTTTTCACTATTGTCCAAAAGGAAAAGGAAAAAGGAAGGGAATGCATTCATATAACAGGCAACTCAAATGAAAGTAGGGTGTTCAACGAGCTCATGATCATCTGATGTTTATCCTGGGCATCAATTCGGCGTGTAGGTACCGATCTGAATGAGTGTTTCGGGATGCATATAACAGGAGATGTGCATTATCTGCTATCTATTCGTTAGATCGCTGATTTACTTTGGCATGTGTTTGTCTCAATAACACATCGAAAATTCATAGAAAACACTTAAATGAAGCACGAAATGCTTGATGGACCTATGTGGCTAAAGATAACTGTGTCCCATCAGTCCATGCTTTTTAACCAACGCACATGAGTTATCTGAGTATAGTCTTGATGGCATGCCTTTCTGGCTACCGGAGTTAGTGCCAGCATCCTCAGAGCTCGACTCGATTAGCTATTCGAACACTTCGGACTCAAGTAGAATTTAGGAAATTGCCAAATTGATTGAGCGCGGCGACAAAAAATTTGAACAAGCGTCTCAAGAAGGGCCAATTTGCAGCTTGCAACATAAACTAAGGAGAAACTTTTATGAACAGCTAGCATCCAGAACTTACAAGCAAGCACCAAACTTAGTGAGCAAATTCTTGCTCTCTGGCTATGCCCTCTCAACCACATCCTAAGATCATACAACATAAAAGAACAACAACAGCAGCAACATAAACAAGTGACAATGACCAGCTAGAGTAGCAGCCTCTGAGGCATAGAAATAGTAGTAAGGATAAGAGTAATCAGGCCCTCCCATTGCCACTCCTGGAGTCCCAGGGCCAGAAGGTGGATAGTTGGAGTACTTAAAAGGAGGCGGCGGAGTGCTCCCCGAAGGGTACAGCGACGGCGCCCCGGGCGGCGGCAGCAGCGTTGGCAGAGGCGGGGCGGGAGGGGTGCTCAGCGGCGGAGGCTCCAGCGAGGACGACGGCGGCGGCGGCGAGGAGTAATGGGAAGACCCGGGCGGAGGATGATGGTGGTGGGCAGGCGGCGGCGGGGGCAGCGGCGGCAGCGGCGGCTGGTAGGACGGCAGTGATGGAGTCGGGGATGAGCAAATGACAGGGCAAGTGGAGCAGTTGCTGATGCAAACGACGCCACTACTGGGTGTGGCTGGGGGCAGCACGCCCTGTGAAGTCACTCCACCTGGGAGCAAGAGCAGTGCACAGAAGATCCCAGCTTTAAGCACCAATGGAGACACGAAGGAGCTCAACCTGAGACAATTCCAGCTCATCTTCTTCTTTATGATGTTTCAGCTGGCATAAGCTTTTGCAGAAGCTGCTTGGTAAGGTGATTCACCAGAAGATCTGAACTCAAGAAGCTACACTGTTGTGCTTGTGCTTATCTTGTCACTGTTGGTGAGTGACTTTATGATCAGTGGCAAGATACCCCTTTTGCCCTCTCCTCTTGAGCGGTGTGTTTGTAAAGCTGGATTCCTCTCTCTCTCTCTCTCTCTCTCTCTGGTGTAGAAGAGGAGGGAAATGGAGTCTCTCTCTAGTTCATTACTCAATGCAAGTTTCATCTCTTTGGTTTTAGATTAACCACTGAGAGAAGATTCAAAAAAGTTGAATTCAGGTGCTCCCTTTTTGTGGGGGTTCCATGGCTTCTTTTCTTTGTTTAATTAGGCCAATGTATGGCGTCAGTCCCAAGAACTTTCCCTCCACATTTCTTGAAATCTGCACGCTAGGAGCCAGACAGCATTGTCAAAAGCGCCTCCTTGACAACTGCACCAGAGGACTGGCTGGGCCCTCTTTGAAATCTGTGGATGCGATTGTACAGATTTTCGCCTTTATGTGTGAACGGGAGACGCAGGCTCGCAAAGATAGTACAGACTACAGAGTGGTGACAAAGGGACAAATTTCAACTCAATACCACGTGCATAGTTAGGCTGATTTCAGGATTTAAATGCTTGTCTAAAGTTGTTTACTTAGGACAGATCAAATTATCGTTGTTTCGATTGGTCCAGCAACGTGCTTTCCTCGAAACTTCTCGCCAGTCCGTTATTGATTTCTGTACAACGGAGTTATCTCATTATTTTTTTTTTTTTTTTTGGGTGAAAGAATGATGTCTTCTGGATAATCAGAGAAAGAATCACCGTGTTGGGCCATAAGGAAATGAATCATTTGTTGAGGACCCCAAAAAAGGGGCTTTACCACATGAAAGGGCAGAATTTAGAGACCCTAGAGATAAAAGTGTGTGGTCTTTCAATTCCCTTTCATTCCCATGGAGTGGAATCCTAAGTGAAAGTTGCTTGACAGATGCTGTTGCTTTTTTGCTTTTGACTCGGCGCATATCACGACCCATTCACCTCTTTTTGTGCATCAAGTCCTAGCCACACAGATCACACCTTTTGCTTTTATTCTTATGCTTCTCTTTGGAAGGTTGGCCTCCAACTTTCCACTTCCATTCCTGATTCTAGGAAAATCTTGTTTGTATTCGATTTAACTAGAAGATCACATAAGTAATGTTTTTTAATTAGAAATCTCCATGAACCTAGTTTGAAAACATGTGACTTAGTCTCAGCAACCTGATCATTAGAATGGTAATGGCAAAAAACAAAATCACGAGAAGACATGGCGAGGCCAAGAAATTTGGAAGAAATGCGGTTTCCATGCGTGTCACAAGGAACAATTGGAAGGCGAATTCATTCCAAGAGCAAATAGAAAAGTTGCCAATTGATTCCAAGTGGTAGTAATTATCTGCCGAAAAAAGCTCAAGTATACACATTCCTCACTGTTTTCTAATATCAACAA
Source organism: Eucalyptus marginata (assembly GCA_014182565.1). NCBI lineage: Eukaryota > Viridiplantae > Streptophyta > Magnoliopsida > Myrtales > Myrtaceae > Eucalyptus > Eucalyptus marginata. Next base: position 5,592,947 of record CM024587.1, read on the forward strand.
GCCCCCCAAACATTGATCTGCACAGTTCAATCTGACTGGGTAATAGCAGGACCAGGATCTTTGCCTACCGAGTAGCTTTTATGTGATGAGTCCTGAATCTATGAGTTCTTCGAGATTGGTTGGTGTCATCCTTGCTCGCATATGCATCCGTTCATCCGTTGTTTCCATCATTTGAAGTCTCATATGACAAACCCTGTGCAGATGCCAGCTGATATCAACATACAAGCCAAGTGTAATGGACTTATTTTTTCAGTTGAGTGGATGCCAGTGTGTAAATGCATAGTTTCGAGTTTCAGCTTTTTCACAGCTCAATGACCGTATGCATGCATATTTGTGATTAAACTCGCCTCCCCTCATCATTTTTGCACACAACGTTGAGAAGATCTTCCATGAAAGAAGGAAAGGCCTAAAAAAAGTGATATTATACTAGTCAACTCTAGAAAACAAAAAACACACAGAAAAATCATCTGTCATCAGTTGTCCTGATTAGTTCTCAGTTTATGTTTCTGTCCATCCAAGCAATGAGGATCAAGATGTGATGTAGGATGCTTCCATTTAACTTGTTGAAAGCTAAAACACAACCGAGTTTAGTGTTTAGTCATACCTGACGAGGACTCAAAACGGGAGAACATGATCCATAGCTTACAGAGGGAGAACTAGGTCCACGGCTTAAATCGGTAGAACTTGGTCCAGGGCTGTAACTATTACCGCTGCTGCTTTCTAAGTTGCTTCCAAAATCCCTTACCCGGTTAAGCTCTGGCAATACAACCGTCCCAAGATCAGGTCTATCCTTCTTTCGCAGCTCTGCGCACATGAGAGCCAATTTCGCAAATGCTAAAGCCTCTTCCACTGGCCAATCCGGCACTGCTGGATCAAGCATCTCTTCAAACGTTCCCTTCTCGATGGCAGTTCTAACATGGTGGGACAGCCCCATTGCAGGTTGAACTGTGATTATTTGAAGCAACATTATCCCGAAGGAGTACACGTCTGATTTGGTGGTTAATTTGCCCGTCTGTTGATACTCCGGATCTATATAACAAAACGTTCCTGCAGCCGAAGTCATGTAAAATTGTGTGACATTGTCTGCTACAGCAGGGGGGACCAACCTCGCTAGGCCCACGTCACTAATCTTGCTCTTGTAGTTGCGGTCTAAGAGGATGTTGGCTGGTTTGAGGTCCCTATGAACAAGAGGCTCAGGCTTGGATTGGTGGAGAAACAAAAGAGCTGTTGCGATTTCAGCTGCTATATCAAACCGCTTCTGCCACGAAATCGGAGGGGTTTTGCCTTTTCGAAATAGGCGGTCTTCGAGACTGCCACAGTCCATGTATTCGTACACCAAGCATCCATACTCCGGGCACGCTCCTAAAAGGAGGACCATGTTTGGATGTCTCATGCAGCTCAGAACCTCGACCTACATTTTTGGCATAAGCAATTAGCATTATGAGATAAAATGGGAAACATAGAACAGAAATGTTTTGTATAAATTAGCTGAAAATATGTTCTTTCAAATGGTGCGGGTCACTCCACCTACTCCCCCAATCGTGTCATTTCCTCATATTCAGAGATTCTAAGACTGATGGCTCCAGAGATGCATTCATTCAAGCCAGAAGATCTTAGTATGCATTGAGATTACTCAAAGACTCTAATTCTCATTCATCAGGACTACCGACCAACAAATCCAAAGAAAACTATATATTTTTTCTTTTTTTTTTGTACGCGCATGGGTGGAACGCAAGCAACCAACAAAAATTTATGTACCTCTTGATGGAATTGCTTTTTCCCTTGAACAGCATCAGGTCGTAACACCTTGATTGCTACAGGCGTGTGGTCGAGCTTTCCCTTGTATACTGGCCCATATCCGCCTTCGCCAATCTTATTTGTCTTCGAGAATCTGTCAGTTGTTTCCTCGATTTCTTGTATGGTGTATCTCCTGTATCGGGTATCATTCTGGTGCAAAGCACTCAGTGCTCGAACCTTTTCTTTTGACTCTAGCTTGGCTTTTATCTCGGCTTGTCTCCTTCTGTGTGCCTCCATTTCAGCTAGCTTCTGCGCCTTCTCTGCTGCTTCAATGGCAGCTTTGCACTTGGCCTTTTCCATCTCGGCCAGAGCAAGAGCTGCCTCTTCTGCATTCCTGGCTTCCTCAAACTTACGAGCTTCTTGAATCTTCAGCAGATGAAGTTCTTCAGCCTACAAAAAAACAATACAATCCCCATGATACTCAGTTACATTCAATACCTTTTCCATAGCTTCAAAATAGGTGCACCAACGATATACAAAAAGCTTATCCAAGTTGCATGTCCAATATGTCCATTGCCAATTATAGAATGATCTGACAGCATATTAACATGATGTATTTGCGAACTAATTAAGAAGTTCCTGTCCGCAAGACAGGAAGATATGCATAGGCCTCAATCTTGCATTTTTTAATGCTAACTTATCTTCATCCATCCACAAGTGCCAATTCTTTTACTGTTAAATTGAGGGCTATTGCGAGTATTTGTCAATAATTATATTGTAGAATGAGAATATAACAAGTGAAGGAAGGATTCTGCAATTACCACTCTCTAATAGATCAAGTTGGTGGATTTGTCAAACATTTTGGAAAGTTTCGTAAAATATCGTCTAGATAAATATTAGAAACAAGCGGGCACAAAGGGTATCCCCATGAACTATCAAGGAAGTCATCCGTGCATCAGAATTTGAAGACATAATGTTACCTGCTTTTTGGCGGAGAGGGCCTCTTTGCAAGCAGTGCTGTACATGTCCATGGTTTGCTTAAGTTCAAGCTTGAGTCTTTTCATTTCGGCCTCTAGATCTCGCTGCAAAGAGCCACCAATTATGCTCAGATAGTGAAAATTGGATCGAACATTTTGAAAATATGATTGTGAACTGCCGTGCATAGACATCGATGCGGTAACTCATAATTATAGAGAGGTTGTACTTACAGAAGATTGAGTGATGAAGGAAGATGATGGCGAAGCTGACTCTACCATACTGAAATCAAATTTCTGGTCCCCCCAATCCATCGATCCTAAAGAAAGAGACCCCGAAATATCACTCTCGTCGGACGTAGAATTTCGCTGTGGCGGAGGACTGAGCCCACGGAAGTCATAATTGTCTAGCGACAGATTCGCCACAGCAGCTCGGCTCCTCTCGTTTCCCATACTTATCATATCCGATCCCATACTTCTTCTTCTTCCCCTGCCGTTTACTCTGACGTATCGAACAACATTAGGACAAGCGAAACTTGGCACTTTGACATGTAAGGAAGGCCCTTTATGACACTTCTAATGAGATCTCCTATTTTCGACATTGTTGAGCATCGCTCGATTTAAAAAGCATGAGTACTCTTAGTCACATGAAACAATCTCATGCATCCACATTATCTCGTGTTCTATCAACATGCAATTACTCATTGAGTGTAATTTCCACATCTAATAATACATGAAGAGGTATATTTTCTAAAGCGTAAGAGCTGAAATCAGTATCTACTACCTGGCTGTGTCGTGGAGCTTGGTCTGTTCTGGCGAATGAATAGGAGAGACGGCACGAGAACTTGGCTGTCTAGGGGGAGTCGCGGTGTTTACCACAGGCCGTCGTGCTTGCCGGACCGATACTACCTTCCCTTTTGAAATCACATAGACGCTACAAAAGTCGGGCGCGGATTTCGAAACGGAGGTTGACACATCGGTGTGCTTCAACTTTCTAAGGGCAAGAAAGAGAGAACCAACTCAATTTTTTCATCACTGTTTGATAGGGGAAGAGAGAGAGAGAGAGAGAGAGAGAGAGAGAGAGAGAGAGGGACCTGGCGAGAGTGTTGCGACTCGCTGCGCCCATGACGACGCTTGTGATGCAGTTGTTTGCGATATATTCCAAAAGGCCTTTGGCAATATCGTTCTCCTCAACGACCACCTCCTTTATATGAACCTAAAGCAAGTTTTACCTAGAGAATGAATCTGATTCGTTTGCATTCATCAATCGCCATCCATTTCCCAAAAATGATCTTCCGTTAACCGTTTTGCCATTTCTTGTCTATCGAATATAAGTAGAAGTGATTAATGTTCAAAACCGGATGCTGCTGCTGCATCTAAAAGCTTAAACTTAGAAACTAAGGCCTTGTGATTCATGGAACATCAGCTGCAATTAGATAAGGAAGCAGATAAAGAAACCTAGTGCCGTGTTGATGTCCAGGGGTGATATTCACGGATTGTCCAGAATCACAAGAACCCTGAACTCCGAACCATGACTTGATCTAGACTCTCGTACTTCGACATGTAAAATGTTCAATTTGTGCATGAGAACGAGAAACTGGCGTACCCCTTTTCGAGCGCAGTATCCCTGGTACATGACGAACAGATCTCGCGAATCTCCGTCCACTTGGTCTCCAACAACATCAGTGCCGGAAGCAACTGCAGAATCACATTAATAACCTCTCAGGTGCGGACAAAAACCAAACTGTCGGTACGCGAAATCCATTTCAATCATGAATCCTCATTGTCACCGGGTCAACGACTGGCGTGAATTCGAGAAACCAACCGAGAGAGAACGAGGGTACCTACTGTGATGCGAATTCTTGTGCCTGACGTGGATCAGGTCCATAACCAACCCGTTGGCCCCGAGGTGGTCGATGGCCCACCGCACAGCGTGCGGGCTGTTCTTGTCCCTGTCAATGGCCACGGCCACGGAGGCGGTGCCCACGGCGGCGGCGGCGTGGTCGGCCGACAGCTGGTACGAGGCCATCTCGCAGACCGACGAGCAGGGGACGGGGCTGTGGCCGCGGCTGCTGCAGCTGGCGGCGTGGGACCTGTCTACTCCTCCTCCTCGTCCTTGATGGGTGGAGGAGCCGGTCCCGAGGTTGCTGCAGACGATGCCGTCGATGCCCCCGATGGCGGTGGATGGGAAAAGGGGCTGCTGATAAAAAAAGCTCATCGCGCCTGCGGTTTGAAGGGGGGGGCGTCTTGTGTTGTCTGTTTTCCTCGGCGGACATCGAAGATACTAACGAACTTTACCTAATTTGCGCGCCAAAGGTTCGAACCTATTTTTAGGAAGTTTGACCAGGTCTTCGTTTTCTTAAATAAATCGTTAAGATAACTTGAAGTGGCAAGTTGACACGTCACCCCCGTGTCCCCGTCCATTTGGATGGACAAGGGCCGAGATAGTGGGTAATTGCTTATTTTTGTCTGGATAATTTTTTTTTTGTTTTTATAAAATGCCCAAAAATTTATTTACTTTTAAAAAAAAATGTGAGCTTATTAGTTAAATGAGAAAATGGTGGAAGGACTCGTCGAGTTAAAGTGTAAGAACCATTTTGAATAAATTGAAATGAGCCACGTTACTTTTTTTAAGTCAAAATTTGGAGATCATTGGTATTATTACCCTTTTATAAATTTACTCCGATTTGTCCACGACGGTTTGGGCAACGTTTAATCCTAATTGAATGATGTGATCATTAATTGATGTTCTTAATTTCATGTCACTAATTGGTCTGGTTGATGCTTACATGGTCTCATCGTTTTTTATCAAATGTTTGGCGAGAGGAGTAATGTGAATAAATTAGGAAAAATTATATAAATGATCTTTAAATTTTATCTTAATGTATAAAATGGTCCATAAATTTTTAATTTATTTATTGTGGTACTTAAACTTAAACTTAATGTGAAACATAATTTTTGAAAATTTAATTTATTCAATATGATCCTTAAATTTTGGATGTGCACGCTCAATTTAATTTTTGAATTTTTAGTACAAATTCAATTTAATTCTTGAATTATATAAAATTGTTAACATCATTCTCGAATTTGAATTAATAAAAAGACAGCACGACAAGTTTAAGATTATATTGAACAAATTAAAAATTTAGAAATTTCCTTATATGTCAAGCTAAAGTTTAAGGATTATTTGTATAAATGTCCTCTAAAATTATATGGTGGAGGGGCATAATTGAAAAAGAAAAATATTCAACGACGACAGCTCAGGGACCGGCTGCCGACGGCGTCGTTTGGGGTGTTCTTCTTCCCCAGCCGAGCTCCAGAAAAACCTGGAAATCGCGGGCGGCGGAAGATTCGCCTTCGTCGAGATCGGCGCGGGGAGCTCCGGCGGGGATTCGGGTAGAAGATGTCGACCGTGTACGTGTTGGAGCCGCCGACGAAGGGGAAGGTGGTGCTGAACACGACGCACGGCCCCCTCGACGTCGAGCTCTGGCCGAAGGAAGCGCCCAAGGCCGTGCGGAACTTCGTCCAGCTCTGCCTCGAGGGCTGCTACGACAACACCATCTTCCACCGCATCATCAAGGACTTCCTCGTCCAAGGCGGCGATCCCACCGGCTCCGGCACAGGTCCCCCTCTCTCTCTGTGTTGAAATCAAATTGCAGGGTTTTGAGCAAAACGAATTGGTTCAGTAGGGTTTTGTTGATAGTTGTTGTTGCTGGTGATGGCTGGTGTGTTGTTGCTGTTCTATTGCGTTAGTTCGTGTGACGGTAGAGATTGGATTGGAGTCTGAAGATTGGGGAACGCCTCGGGGCAACAGCGCGTTGCTGATTGTTTAACTCGGTCGAGAGCGGTTTTTCAGATGTGACGTTTATTTGCTTGTTCCTGTAGGGGAAATTGCCGGAAATGTATCCGTCTTTAGGTGTTAGCAGTGTCAAATTGGATTGTTTTGATGGCCAGTCTTTTTACTTCTGTGAAGCAATTGGCTTTTGTGATTAATGAAATGGATTTTGGACCTATACGCCCTGGTTATTTAGGGTTTATGTGGCAATGCGCCAGCTGGATCTTCTAGGCTAGAACGTGCGCTGCGTTTGTTGGATGAGAAATTCCTTGTGATGGATTTTCCACTGAGATCGGCAAGTGTGGTGATTTCAGGTGGCGAAAGTATTTATGGGGACGTATTTGCTGATGAGTTTCATTCACGTTTGAGGTTCAAGCACAGAGGTTTGGTGGCTTGTGCCAATGCGGGATCACCACACTCCAATGGGAGTCAGTTTTTTATCACATTGGATCGATGTGACTGGCTTGACCGGAAAAATACCATTTTTGGAAAGGTAAACATGTGATGAGTCACGAGCAATATGTAGATTGCGAGTTGTTTGATAATTTTCTGCTTTTCAGATAACTGGTGATTCCATATACAATCTTAGTAGATTAGCTGAGGTCGAAACTGACAAGAGCGATCGCCCGTTGGATCCACCCCCCAAAATTATCTCAGTGGAGGTAGGTTCTTGTCATGCTTCTAAGAGTCTTTGAAGAATTGTAACTAGAGGTACAGCATGATGTTGCTCCTCTGAGGTTATCCCAAATCCAGATTTCTGTGATGGTTTGCTCACTTTTTTTTCATTTTTTTTTCCGGTATAACAATTCACTACACCAGGTACTCTGGAACCCTTTCGAAGATATTGTTCCTAGAGCACCAGTGAGGTCTTTGGTTCCAACTGCACCTGATGTTCAAAATAAAGAACCAAAGACAAAGGCCGTAAAGTAAGATGTTCTTCACTTATATGATATGACTGAAGCAGGGATATCCATAACTTCCCCCACATCTATTCGAGAACATAATTGTCTTACTGGTTCTTTGTAGAAAGCTGAACTTACTTTCATTTGGAGAGGAAGCTGAAGAGGAGGAGAAGGCATTGGTTGTTGTTAAACAGAAGATCAAGAGCAGTCACGATGTGCTTGATGATCCTCGCTTGCTGAAAGAACATATACCAAGTAAACAATCGGTAATTAGATAGTCGCTTTTATGGTACTATAGCTGGAGACATAGAGAATAGCTTTACTTTTTCTTGAGAAAACCTTGGTCCTCCATTCTGAGTGGGGAGTCGCATTTGCAGTGTCTTTTTCTATGCAGGCACAACATTTTCTCTCTGTTATACCTGTTTTTCCGTAGATTATTTACTCTTAGCGATGCCAATTGTGAATTGCAGGACTCATCTGACGGCAAAACCTCAAGGGATGTCCAATCTGTTAGAGAAGCTTTAAGCTCAAAGAAACAGGAGCTGCAGAAAGAGTCCGGAGCTGAATTTTCAAATTCATTCAGGGAAATTGCCGATGATGAAGATGACGACGATGACGATGCGAGCTTTGATGCAAGAATGCGTAGGCAAATACTTCAGAAAAGAAAGGAGCTGGGTGATCTCCCTCCAAAGCCAAAGTCGCGTGATGGTACTGAATTATCATCTGATAGTGCAATTTCATTTATTAAGTTCCTGTTTTGCCGACATGAAGACTTTTACTATTTTCAGTTGCTTCTGTGAACGTCAACAAAAGAAACATAGCGTCTCAGATAGATTGCTTTTTCTATGTTTATGGCATCAAACTTTGAACGGAAAATCATGAGTAGAGAATCAATCAATGGATATAACCGAAGCTGTGTAGTAGCGTGATTGGTGTGAAGGGAAAAATGTAGACATTTTTGGAAGATGAATCTCACTTCAACCACATATTTCATCTAGGAAATGAATTGAGGAAAAAGCAAGAGTCAATACCCTTACTCATGATATCAACTAATGTGAGAAAGATCAAACTCAGTAGTTTGTATCGAGGATATCTTAAGAGTATCATAAGTGGACAAAAGACTAACGTTTAGAATCATGAGATTTCACAAATGAGTTTGTTTTATGGATACTCTTGAAATGTCCTGAAACAATTGCATGGTGCAGCTTTGCTTTTAGGGTTCTGAAATCCCTTCTCTCCCACTTCACACATCAGAGCGCACCATTATTATAGAGAGAAAGGTTATACTTATCTGATGATTGTTATACTGGTAGTTTGGAATTGGTTTACATTTTTCTTACTTGTCACATTTTGCTTGGAGCTTTACACTCACTTTGAGGTATTTGACTCTTGAGAGAAGCTTTATCATCAACTGAAATAAAGAAGAAGGACTGCTAATTATTATAAAAGATACCTGGTGACACTGACTGGACAAGATAATTGAAAATTTGCATAGGTGCTCCTTTGCATGGTTGTTTACTTGGTTCGTCTTCATATCCAACTTAAATGTGCTATATTGCTCGAAATGCAGGGATTTCTGCCAGAAAGGAGCGGGAGACATCTATTTCAAGGTAAAGAGAGAACGTAATTCCTAAATTAAGGAAATGGTAGACGTTTATCCATTATAATTCAAATTGTCTATCCTACTTAACCTTGCTCTGCAAGCAGCGGTTTTGTCATACCTCCCTCTTCATACAAACTTTAGTATATCTTCCGAAAGAAGCTGTTAAATGATCAAGTATTCGCCATACTCTGCTTATAATAACAACATGCGAGTGCAAAGTGCTAATTTAGATAAAAGTGGCCGAGACCTTAGGTGACTAGGCTTTTGTTGTTACTGAGACTAAGTGACGTAGATTCTGTGATTTACTATCTGGATTTCTCCTTGAGGAGAAGATGCTCATGAATAGATGAATTAGTTTACTCATAACCAGGGGATTTACCTCAACTTTTAGTGCATCAGGTTTATAAGACGACAGTTGTGGCTTAGTGTTTTGACTTTAGACTAAAAATGTCACTGTGCTTAAGATGCATTGGGGCTAATGGCATTCGATGCTGTGGGAACAGAAGCGTAGTCGGCTGTAATAGTAACTGATTCTCTCACCTGTTGCTAGTCAATAGAAATTGCTGCTATTCCTGATTTTTGTGTTTGAGGCTGGTTTTGGGCCTTAGGTGCACACATAAATTAGGGTGAAGTAACCTTAACGATATTTGACATTTGACATCTTCACTGTTTATCGACCGAAGGATGCATCTACTAACTTAACAAGTTGCCGGGTTAAAGTAATTTATGTTTAAGCCTTTTTAGTATTGATATGTGGAAGCTTCCAGTTTTGTTCTTTTTCTTTTTTCCTTTTTCAGATAATCTTAACATTGTCCTCTTGCTGCAAAATCATGGATCAAAATTGAGCTAGTAAAATGAAAATCTGGTCCTTAAAGCAAGTTTCTCGTCCGGAAAATCAGTTTTAGCCATTTATAGAGGTATTTTTAGAACTATAAATCAGAATTGGGGTTGGCCTGCCTTGTATTTGAAGTCTAGCAAGTTATTTTCTGATTCATGATTGTTGCATCAAGCCATAATTCAACACCTGATGGTGTACATATTTCTATATAACCAGGGACAAAGATGACGATGATGATGATGATCAACCAAGGTTGGAAAAGCTCTCCTTGAAGAAAAAAGGAATAGGATCTGAAGCCAGAGCTGAGCGAATGGCTAATGCCAATACAGATTTGCAGCTGTTGAATGATGCTGAACGAGGTAGACAGTTGCAAAAACAGAAAAAGCGCCGGCTTCAAGGACGTGAAGATGAGGTATTTAACTGTAATTTTCACAATGTTACCATTCCAGGAAATTTGTAGTTAGTAGCAGAGAATTGGATCAACAAGCAAATGGTCTAGAGCTGATGATTGCGCCAGAAGTCACAATTTATTGACTCGTGATGCATTTTTTGCTAAATGACTTGAGTTCCTATTTGTGCACTATTAACTTACATTCACCTGCTGAGTTCATCCAATGCTTGGATTCCTGGTTTGATAGTATATGACTTTCAACAGACATTATTTTGCATCAGTTTTGTTCTTTGTATTTCGTTGCTTTATATTCCTGTGCTTGCAGTGTATGTTGTTGTTAATACAATTTTTTATTCACTTTTAAGGTACTTACTAAGCTCGAAACGTTCAAGGCGTCAGTATTTGGAAAACCTTTGGCGTCAAGTGCCAAGGTTGGAGATGGTGATGATGATTTATCTGACTGGAGATCAGTGAAGTTGAAATTTACTCCTGAACCTGGCAAGGTGAGCCTAATTTTTTCGAAGTTTATGGCTATATGTTGAGTTCTTTCAAACTTTCAACAGCTTTTGGAGGGTCAAGAAAGAATTTTTCCGATGTATAACTAGTATCTAGTAGTGTAATTAACGGAAGTTTTAATTGAAACTACACTGTCATTCCCGAAAGAAGTCTAGGGTGAAACTGGTTCTGTTAGTACTGACAAGTTGGGCCTTTAAGTTGTACATGAAATTGAGCGGTCTTCTGTTGTGTATGAGTATATGATGAAATATGTGCAACTGAGAGATTTTTTAATTGCAAATGGCAGTTTAAAAACTTAAATGTTTCGTGCTGTTGACCATTGGAATGCTCCATATGTTAAAATAGTTTTGCTAATACATCTGCAGGACCGAATGTCTCGTAATGAAGACCCAAATGATTACGTTGTTGTGGACCCTCTCTTGGAGAAGGGAAAAGAGAAGTTCAACAGGATGCAGGCCAAAGAAAAACGAAGAGGACGGGAATGGGCGGGCAACTCTCTCACTTGATCCCATTTATCCCTACTGGCATGTCTCATGAATATAACCCACTCCGTGAGCCACCAGGCGATGGTGCCAGGTTCATGCTTGCAGAGCCATTCGACCAACAAACTTTGGACAAACTAAACCAGCAATTCTAGAAGTGCCATGTTAGAGGTGGTAGCTCTCTTCATTGAAGAGATTGACCTATTGACATCCTCTTTCTGTATCACTAGGACACAAATCAACATGTACATAAGTCTCTCCTTTGGGAGAGGCGGATATTCTAGTAGGACCGTTCTCGAAGTGGTACTATTCTTGCTGAGAGTCTTCTTAGTTCTTTCCTTTTGTTTTCTCTCTCAACATTATGTTTTGCTGGTCTTATTTCAACCGAGGCGCTTCTGGAAGAAAACAGCATGGCCGGAAGACCTGGAAAACAAGGGGAGGGATCTCCATCTCTGCCCACTAACGCCGAGCATGACAGGAAGGAAAGGCGTTGGATTCTGACCAACCCCACCACGATGTTCTCGATTCCTTCTAGACGTTTGACGATGGGAGCTGACTGCAGACCGTTTGGTTGGCTATTCTTGAAGGAGAGCTATCACATGGTCCTTGTTGGCTGTGTCGGGTCCATTGGAGTTTCGATCGTCTTGTGCCGTATTAGTTGTCATCATCATGAGAATTTGGGAATCCGACTCTCCTCGTTCTTGAATCGCGACGACCAATTTCTATGCATAGAAGAGAGAATTATTTTTATTTTTGGGTGGTCCTGAGGGTTGGGAAACTTCGGTATTTCTTCGTTTTTGCTTCTTTGAAGGTGAGCAAAGGAGCAAAGCTTGGGTTCGAAAGCTGGAGCATTTGACCCCAGGGCCTCTCTGGAAGGTGTGCGGCTTAGATTTCAGAACAAACCGCTGTTCTTTTGGGTTCAACTGGGGCCTCACGCTCCTCCAATTTGAATATTATAGCCACAGCTTTCGTTCAAATTCAAGACAAGTTCGCACCAACTCTTCCCAAAGCACCGGAATTTCATACATCACGGCATAACGTTCCAGCGGCTGCCGGCTGTGGGAGCGATGACCTCGGTGTCTCGTTTCATGCGAACCCATTGTGTCGCTTACTAGGGTCGAGTCTCGAAGCGTGAATCTCTCTCTACCCGCGCCTTCCCATACTGGTTCGGATCGGTTGGGTAAATTACACCCGAGCAGGAGGCCTCTAGGAAGCAATGGTGGACATAACATATGTTACAACATTAAACAAACAACGAGCGGGAGGAATGATTTTTGAGGTTTGACTTAAGTCCTCCATAGGACAGACCAGATAAAGCCCCGCAACGAGCAGCTGAAATTTCCAAGATGCTGCTCGAAACATCGTTCCGCAAGCAAAGCCATGATTCTCTCTCTCTCTCTTTTCCTGTTTGTCAGGCTTAGCTGCTCAAACGTCAAAAGGCAGCGTAAAACGTTGAATTTTTGCCCCTTCAGATTGCAATCTCGATGAATGCACCGAGCTCGGCCGGTAAAGACTCGAAATTTTCCTGCTTTATTTTATCTTTGACTTCATCCTGAAGTAACATGGTGGGCTGATTTAAGGAAGAATTGATTGATTAATTAATTGATTGATTAGATAAACTTGCAATGCAGGGCTTGTTCAGGCATCATCTATACGCGTTGGGGACTAATCATGATCAAGATTAAATGATAGTTTATTCCATTTATTTATTCGTTTGGATGATCTAGCTCTCACTTGTTGGGCAATTCGATGACGTTGACCGGATGTAATGTCTTAGAAACGTACAAGTATATTCTTGCGATATTATTATCATTTTTTTCGTTTCCGCCCTATATGATATGTATGTCCTATTTTAAAAAGACGTGCTTTTCTTTTATCTAAAATTCTCAACAAAAAATTATTGAAATTCTAAAGAATTATAAAACTATCAGGAAGGACGTTGCGTTTCAATATTTCTTTGTTTCGAAAGGTTTCGGGTGCTAATCAAAGTCAAACTCTAAAACGCTACTCGGAAAAGAAAAAAAGGTTAAAAAAATTACCTTAAATTGTAGGAATTGCGAGCAGCGTTAGTTCCGAATAATTTATGCTAATCCTGCTCTGAATATCTTAATCAATTGCAATAAAGGACAAGTACTTAGATTAAGGTATTCACAAAAAGTAACGACGCTTCATCACGTTGCTTTCAAGATTCAACATCATGTGGGTTGCTAATGTCGGCCTTAATGTGAAACCATGGATAACAATTGTTTTATGTAACTCCAGATTAGCTAGCTAGACCGGTTCCACTACGAGTAGCTCCAATAAAATAACAATAGCCCCTCCTTTTCGATGCAATCTATTCATTTGATCATTCATTTTTAACGAATCGAAGTCTTGTCTGCTTCTTCGTGCACATAATTCAACCAAAAAAGCTTCGATTGAAATGAACTTGTATCTTAAATGGAAGAACAAAAAAAATCGAAAAACCCATCTGAGAACGAATTGTGCCTAGTGTAAAAAAGACCCATCACCATAAAAAATGGATAAAAAAAGAAGAAGGTGTCATCAGTAAAAAAAAGGTTGATTTGGCCGGTAAGTACTGACCCGACGCCGATGTCCACGTTAATCATTTCCGATAAAAATAGTCAAGAATACTATATCGGTAAAGAGCCGAAAGGATCATGATAAAATTGATGAAATCAGAAAGTACAGAATATGATTGGCCGTCGTATAATATAAGATATTGTTGGATAATTTTTGTTGAAAAGAGAATTTTAGGGACCAAATTAAGGAATATAACGCTGGAATCAACGACCATGTGGGGTGCATAGAAATCGGTGTTGGAAAGCCAATACGTTTGGGGAGGGGGAGAGGAATAATAGGGAAAGGAGGGCGCTGGGTGTGAACGCAAGGAGGAGAAAGTCAAAAGAGATTCTCTCACTTGTCTCTCCGGGGCACTCATGCCCAATGGAGCAAGGCATATCCTGCCTCAAAACTTTTCTTGAAGGGGACATCTAATCCCACGTAATTCAAAAGGGAGGCGACTCCACGTGTCTCCTGTTTTTTTTTTTTTTTTCATACATTGAAACATTCAATGCCGCAGAGGTTTAGATGACAACGCATCATGTGCCCCCTGTCGGCCTCTCATTCGATAGAGGTTTCGAGATCTCAGTTCGAAATCATTGATCCTTTCATATACACCGAAAACCGACTTGTCCACATATATCGAGTAAGATTCCATTTGCAAATTATAATTGAGAACCATCTCTTATTGATGATCGACCTATATTAAGGTCTGAAGCCTAATTTGACATGGAGAATTCGAGCTTTTCAAATGATTAATCCCAAATTTGTCTCATTCACATGCATCAACCGACACTTCATCCATAAGTTAGAGTTAAAATCATCTCTAATTGAGGATTGAGCTTTGTCAAGGTTTCAAGTCTAATTTGATACAAAAAATTTGAAATTTTCGAATAATTAATCCCTATCTATGTACACATGCATCGGTTGAGACTTCACCCATAAATTAGAGTCAGAAAACCATCTCTAATTGATGATCGAGCTTTGTTAGGGTTTCAAGATCTAATTCGACTTCTATCCCGACTAATTTTTTAACGTGGAGTATTCGAACATTTCGGCTGATCAAGACCCTGCATAAGCACCTTGCATCGTCTCGTCCACATGCATCAGCTGAGACTTCACCCATAAGTCAGAGTTAGAAACTATCTCTAATCGAAGATCGAGCTCTGTCAAGGTTTCGAGTCTAATTTGATACGAAAAATTCGAAATTTCCAAATAATCAATCCCTATCTATGTACCCAAATCCATCTTGTACACATCCATCGGTCGAGACTCCACCCATAGATTACAGCCAGAAAACCATCTCTAATTGACGATCGACCTTTGTTAGGGTTTCGAGATCCAATCCGACTTCTGTCCCGCCTAATTTTTTTAACACGGAGTGTTCGAACATTACGGCTGATCAAGACCCTGCATACGCACACCTCGCGTCGTCTCGTCCACATGCATCGCCCGGGGCTCCACTCTCCTAAAAGCGGCACGCGCGCCCCCTAGAACTACAGATTTTTTTTTTCCGCGTTCACACACCGAGAGAGTCGTGGTATGAAAGTCTTCGCAAAAAAGGGCGTCCGCCGGACATCAGTAATTAGGTTCACACCCACTTTTTGGGCAGTAGTTGTCATTAGAATTTGAAAATGTACTCCTATGGAAAAAGGTCAAAATGTCCCGAGCTTATCGTACAAGCTGCCCGGTGCCATTATGGACCATCCTTCCCCGCACCGAAAGGAAGCGCTCGTCCGGGTATCCACGAGGAATTTCACCTCTTCACGCACCATTCGATCGACCACGTGGAGCTCGCGTCGAATCCGAATTCCTCAAAAAAAAAAAAAAAAAAAAAAAAGACATCGTGATAATTACGAAATAAATGAAGATATAGAAAAACAGGGCCGTGCCCGAGAATCAATGGCACCCGTCGCGTACGTCGGATTGCCCGACATCGAACGATCTTCTGGAGTCAGGATGCCTTGCTTGGGTCGATGAAATTAATCGGTATTTAATTATATTCCTGTGGGGAAGGTGGATCGAGACCCCCAAAAAGAAAGTCATTATATATTAATTATATATGCATATGTATGTATGTATGTATTGTATTGTATTATATAATTATTTTTTTTTGGGGGGGATTTTGCGGGATCCGAAAAACCGCGTGTTGAATCACAAGAGAGCGAGAGTCACCGTCCCGCACCAACCACCGCCACCCCGCCACCCCCGAACCGCGTTCACACCTGCCTTCCCCCGCCTTTTAATTGCGCAGCAATCCTCTGCTGCGCGCCCCCACAGAGCCTTCCACGCCATCTCCCCTATCGCGCCTCGCCACGTGGCGGCCTCCCGCGCCGTCTGCCCTTTCTCCCCCCTCCTCCGCATCCATATTTCTCAAAAAAAAAAAAAAAAAAGATGGAAAAAGCTGAGTGTCTGTACGCTTGCAAGCTTTGAGTGAGGACTAATCAAGTAAAAAGAGAGAAAACGAAATGCATTTGAATGTCCCGAGTGCCTGTCCATCCGAGCTAGTAATCGGACCTTTGGTCGGATGACATTTTCCTTTCCCAAGTTCGTAGCAACATCACTTTACACCAGAAATAGTGATTCCAACAAAATAGAATTTAATGTTTAGAAATGCGTATCGAAATGATTTTAAATGAATGATATCATAAGCTGAATTTACAGGAGAAATGATTGCTTCTTGATAGTGCACTAGACGGCATTTGATTTCCATACACATGTGAACGTCCAATGGCGGTGGGAAAACAAGAAGCGATCATGAATTCGATTTGTTTCTAGCTACACACGTCACTCGTCCGATCATAAAAACGTTGTACAACTTCAAATCCCATTTCCAAATTTAGGGGAGGGGAGGGGGGCTCCACCGCAGCAAGGCGTGCGCCCGTTCACACACGAGCAGAGCCCCCCCAGTGCAGGAGGAGGGGAATCCCTTATATTAGTCCATCGACGAGCAGGAGCTATCGAACTCGACAAGCAACAGCAACATCATCCTCCGTCCTCACGAGAGAGCATTGTCAAATCCTCTGCCGCCCCCGTTCACACCTGCTTTGTCCGAAAAGGAGCCACCTTTATAATTCCCCAATCCACTTCTCCACCTCCTCGAACGAACCCAAGAAAGAAACGAGGAGGAAGAAGAAGCAGCAGCGACAGCGGCAGCAGCAGCGAGTCGCCAAAGTTGCAATCTTTCTCGTCCCCCCACCCCCAGCCTTTATGAAACTCGCTTCCCTCAAGAACCCAGAAGACCTCTCCTACATCCTGACCCTCCTCCAGAGCTCCATGAACGAGGCGGCCTCCGCCACCACCGCCACCTCCACCAAGCGCCGCCGGAGGAAAGAGAACGGCGGCGACAGGGGCGGCGGCGGGGGCGGAGGAGGAGGAGGAGGAGGAGGTCGGGATGCGGCTCCCCTGCGGAAGAGGACGGCGGTGGCGGGAGGAAGAAGGAGCTGAAGGGCGTGCTCGCGTCGCTGCTGCTGCTGGACGAGCAGGAGAAGCGGGACGGTGAGGAGAGCCAGAGGGCGTCGCGGGAGGAGAAGCAGCTGTTCGAGACCAATCACAAGAAGAAGACCAAGGCCATGCTGGACTACTACTCCAACCTCGACGAGTACTACACGGAGGTGGAGGAGCAGGACCGGGTGAGGCGGAAGAAGGGGCGGTCGCTGGCCGGGGCCGTCGCCGGCGCCGTCGCCTGCGAGGCGGAGTCGGTGGGGAGGAAGGGGGAGAAGGGGGCCAAGAAAGGGGGCGGCGACGGCGGCGGGGGCGGGCAGCAGAGGCGGTTGTGGGTCAAGGAGAGGTCGAATGCGTGGTGGGACGAGTGCAATACGCCGGGCTTCCCGGAGGTGGAGTTCAAGAGGGCGTTCAGGATGGGGAGATCGACCTTCGACATGATCTGCGAGGAGCTGAATTCGGCCATCGCGAAGGAGGACACGACATTGCGGAGCGCGATCCCGGTCCGGCAGCGGGTGGCGGTCTGCCTGTGGAGGTTGGCGACCGGCGAGCCGCTCCGGCTCGTCTCGAAGAAGTTCGGTTTAGGCATTTCGACTTGTCATAAGTTGGTTCTCGAGGTGTGTACGGCTATTCGGACCGTGTTGATGCCTAAGTACTTGCAATGGCCTGACGAGGATAAGGCTAGGAAGATCAAGGATGAGTATGAATCGATTTCGGGGATACCCAATGTCGTCGGGTCGATGTACACGACCCATATTCCGATCATCGCTCCTAAGATTAGCGTCGCCGCATATTTCAATAAGCGGCACACGGAGCGGAATCAGAAGACCTCGTATTCGATCACTCTGCAAGGCGTGGTCGACCCCAAAGGGGTGTTTACTGATGTCTGTATCGGTTGGCCTGGTTCGATGCCGGATGATCAGGTGCTGGAGAAGTCTGCGCTTTATCAGAGGGCTAATGGGGGGCTTATTGAAGGGCGTTTGGATCGTCGGGAATTCAGGGTACCCCTTGTTGGATTGGGTCTTGGTGCCTTACACGCAGCAAAATTTGACGTGGACTCAGCACGCGTTTAATGAGAAGATCGGCGAGGTCCAGAGGGTGGCGAAAGACTCATTCGCGCGGTTGAAAGCGAGGTGGAGTTGCTTGCAAAAACGAACGGAAGTGAAGCTTCAGGATTTGCCGGTGGTTCTCGGAGCGTGCTGTGTTCTGCACAATATCTGCGAAATGAGAGGCGAGGGAATCGACTCGGAGCTAGGACTCGAGCTCCTTGATGATGAGATGGTCCCTGAGGTATCTTTGAAATCAGTGAGCTCGATGAAGGCTAGGGATGCTATTGCCCATAACCTCTTGCACCATGGCCTGGCTGGGACTTCTTTTCTATAGAGCAAACAGTCGCAGCTGGTTTAAATTCTGATTTTCGTTTTTTTTTTTTTGTACTTTTGAAATGGTAATTCTTTGGAATTCTCTTTCTTTCATACTTTGCTGTAGTCTTACACCATAATTATTCATCATGATTTGTTGAAGGAGCTGTGTAAAAGATACGCTCTTGCACCTTCCACAAACAGATGATACAAGTCTTCATAAGCTTTATGTTATATAGGTTGAATCGAAGGAAAATGTTGCAGATCGTGATTACACACTTGAATTAGCAAAAAAGGAAAGAACTCAAATGAAATTTGACATTATTGGATTCTTTATTTGCACAGGCTTTTTCTCTTGTAATTTATCGCGTTTTGTATTCTTTGTATGCAAGAACTGTGGATCGATGCAATGGCAAAACTCATCTCCGACTGCTAGATCATGTTCAGTTTTATCTCATATGCTAGCTGCTTCCTGCAACTTCTCTCTGTATAAGCTCCGGCGAGTCATTCGAGTATCTAGTGCAATATGGCTGCTTATATATGAATCATGAGGGACCGAGCTACTTGAATACTAAAGTCCTTGATTCTGGTGTACCAGAAATGTGATTTTCCTCAGCTTATCATCTGAGAGACTACGAGGGACGTCACCTTTGCATTGCCATTTGTGCTCATTATTTCCTTTCTTGTGTTCCTTTTTCTGAGCTCAGCTAGTTTTCATCACTAGAATGGAGTAATTTTAGTTGGAATGGGAAGTATATATAGAGCTAATCAGGTTTTTTGTCGATTCGGTAATTCTTCTGTATCTGAGTTCAAGCATACAGAAACTTACTAGAAGTTCTTTTATCGTCTTCCAAGAGGAGTTATCTCGAATTCTCGGTCATTTGGTTTTGTAGCTATCGGTTGCTTGATGAAATGCGGTAAGCCTCGGCGACATTGCGAGGGGTGATTCTCCGCACTCCGAGTGTGTTCCTCTGCACTGGCTTCGTATTTCACTGACATTCTTTTGCAGATCCTATAAACATTTCACCTTCATTCCTTCCGAGTAGAATTTTCAAGTTGTTGCTAAAAGCTGATTACTTAGGGAATTAACAGAAGCAAAAGCCAGTGTTGATGTTGAATCTCTAGTTTTAAGGGAGGCATTTCCTCTTAGTGCGAGTGTATAAAGACTGTTATGTTTTTCGACCATTGTCATTGTGATCATGTAATTCAGTCCACCAAGTTTTAGTTGGGGATTAGCTTACAAGGGCGAAAAATGCCGATCGAGGAACTCTGGCTTCAGTTTTAATAGGTTCATTGCTCGATACTCTTCGATTCTTGGTCTCTATTCCCAGATGAACAACGAGGAAGATGGCACATTCAAATCTTGTGCTCACCAAATGAATCACTTTCAGCAAAGAAAATAAAATCGAGAAAACATGTCTCAAATCTGTTGAACCAATGAAAGTATGAACCATTGAGGTAACCAGAAAAGGGACTTCTCGTACCATTAAGCGGACTTAATGGATATTGTTGCCGACAGGAAGTCGGATTGTAAAATCTTTTACCGGATTTAAGCAAGACAAGAATAATGATGTGTGGAAAAATGTTCCGTTTTTTCCTCCACTTTTGCAGCATCAATCAGAATGGGCTGTAGTGCAATCGGGAAATGGCCAATAGCGTCTTACACCGGCCTAGGTGATGTTGCAAGTTGTGCTTTCGATTCAGGTTTGACAATAGAACGGCAGCTGTTAGAGCAATAACTAGATGGTGTCTCAGTCCACAGCTTGGACTTTGGAGAACCCATTGAATTTTTCTCTTCCTGCCACTTTCTCTAGGAGCGCATGACTTGAATGACAACATCAATGATGCAAGGGATGAATTAGCACGAATATGTTAGTGCTGTTACATCCACTCCACTCGATATTAATCAAGTCCACTTTCTAAATTGGTCTGAATCATGCCATTTTTCACATTTTTGCATCTATGTCTATGTACCAGTCCCTTATAGTGACCAGCATATCCCCTGCCATAACTTCCTCCGGAAAAATTGGCAAGTCCATATCAAGATGACCAATGGAGCAACCTGATGTGAACGAGTCCATACTAGTCTAACCACACAAATCCGAACAATGCGTCTTTCCTTGAGAAAGCTTATCGCATCTTCATGTTTGAGAGGAACCCGCTTAGTGGGGATCAAAAGAGAGCACGCTTAAGCTCGACAAGACCTTGCAGTCATCCTGAATAATCATTAAGACCACGGTAAAATTTCTGTTTCCTTTACAAGAACATAAAACAGAAAATTCTTTTATGTAATGCTCATGAACAGTTCAATCAACTATAGGTCAAGCCATATTCAAAGGAACGCCCATTCTTGTTCCCATCCTTAGCTCCAACAGCCTGGTGATGTTGAAGCTAGCAAAATCAGAGATATGCACACTAGCCTACACGTCATCCAGTACAGATTGATCACTATCACATCCATTTGCTCAGATCAGACCTGGCTTTCTAGCTGTTTTACATCATTTATCAGAGGGTAAACGGAGAGGAAAGTGTGCAAATTGAATCCTCAAGACTGGGGAGTCTGGTTTCTTGTCATCAAACTGGTAACCTGCCAAAAATCCCAACAAGCTCTTGTCAGGTCATATTATCAACTCTAGATACAACATACAGTAATAAACATAGGAAGATAAGTTAGCTGACTAAAAAAGCTATACAACTACGTTTGGTGGCCAAGATAAAAGTCAGGATTTTTATCCTATCCAATGTTTAATTGCTGTTCAAGACAGAATAAGGCCTGATAAAAGAGGTAACGACTGGCGATAGCATGGCAAGGTGAGGCGATGTCAACGGCAGCTTGACGGGTGGCAGCAGAAGGCAATGGCAATGTCAGGTCAATGACAATAGCAAAAAGGTGGAGGAGGGAGAGAGAAGAATTTGCATTATATCCATTTTATATCCAAATATCTACTGAACTAGTGCAAATCTCATCATCATACTATCTGGATATATCCTATCCCACAAAAAAGTCCAGACGACCAAATGTAGCCATTAGGTTAACAAAGGACTCAAAATATAACACGCGGTAACAAACAAAGGATGATAGATTAGTTGACAAAAAGTCGAGAAATGCAGTCATTTGAGGGATGTACTTTAGGGATCGAAATGCAGTTTTTTTCTTTCTCCCAAGACTTCAATAATGTACTCATAAAATAAGATTCTGTGCATAATTGATGGACAAGTTTTACCTTGAAGAGCTTCCATAGCTGTCAAAGCACATTTGGAATCCACAAACTCAACAAAGCACAATACCAAAGCCCTATCTCCACTCTGCAACAAATACCAAATGACACGAGAACTTTTTACTGCTATAGAACCAAATAACAACATAAATTTTTGAGATCAGGATGTCAATTTGGCAGAAAATCAGGATAGGATTGATCAATACGAATGACATTATTGCTTGTATATAGCGAATCTTTGAAGGTGTACATCCATGGGAAATTCCACATGAGTGGGTTAATCTAGTTTCCAAGTGGTCATACAAGCACTCAACGGATATTCTGGAAATAGGAGAGAGATTCTCAGAGTTGGAAGAATCAAACGTGCTAAATACCCATGATACAGTCGGTGGAATAAAAAGTTAACAGAGATTGGGGATGGGGGAACCATGGAGGAGGAGCCAGAAGGAAGGAGTCTGAGGGAAAAAGAAAGGATAGTCCCAGCATTTATGCCAATAGGTAACTACACATGAAAAAGGAAGAAGAAGAAGAAAGAACATTAACATTTAGGCTCGATTTAAAGCTATTGAATGCCGTCACCATTTGGAAAGCATGAGATAATAGTAAATATTAAGCAAAAGGCTAAACTAGACTTACCCGTCTGGCCTCCTTATGGATAACTCTGATCTCCTTGAAGCCATAAAATGGTCGAAACAGATCTACCACTTAAGTCAGGAAGTTACAGTTGACTGAACAGGGAAGTTAGGACCTGATCTCGTTTCTGATTGAAAACAGATGGGGAATATAGGCTCCCTTAAAAAATAAGCAACAAAGTCATATCCTTGATAGGACATGTAACTGAACTATTGCAGCACCAATATGATGCCCAATGCCCCATCTTTAAACTCCAAACTTCTGTTGAGGCAATGGAATATAGGTAATGTATTTTGATAAATCATGCAATGAACAAAAAGGATACGGCCTACTTCTCTTCTGGTACAGTCAGTTGGAAGACCCTGGACAAACAAGATAGTTGATTCTCTTGCGGGTTCTGCCAAGCTATCAAAATTCCTCAAGGAACTTGACCTTTCAGTTGCTGAAATTATAGGGCTAATGCCTGCTGAAAAGTCTTGTCTTTGATGAAGTACTGGATCTTCTAAAGGAGATGAATAGCCCCTAAGTCTTCCACCAGCTCCTAATCGTCCGGTTCCAGGTTCAGGACGTATTCCCCTTCCTAGAACATCATCTACACCATATGTCCCAGGTCCTACTGGATTTACCTGAATTTAGAACCTATAAGTTAATTTCTCCCAACAAACTTATTGTAAGAGCTATGAAACTATAGCTAAGTAATTACATCTTTCTGCAAAGCATCTGAAGAAAAAGTGCGTAGATCTCCATAGCCGAATGCATGACGAGATGCTAATGATGGCGCCTCAGATGACAAATAGCCAGGAAAACTTGCCCTGGCAACAGTAGCTGGCATGACATAATTAGAGAAAAATCAATGATGCGACGGTTAGGATAAAAGCTTAATAGTGGACAGTACAAAAAGAAAAGAGCAGCATGAGGTTCAATTTAGCAGGACATAGATACTTGGATATTCCAATTAATACCGTTACGATCCAGATAAAAGTGACATCGTTTCGTTTTATTGTGGCTTATTAAATTTTTTCCTAACTTGGCCACAGTGGTCGGTGGTATTACAGGGCCGTTACTGCATACCGGCAATCTTCAATCCAAGTCTTCCCATAAAGCTATAAAATGTCTTCAAGACATATGAAACACAGTATTGATTGATCTGACACCTGCATTTTGCAGGATAAAAATATAGTCTCTCTTCTTCTTATTGCACCAACAATCATGATCTGTTGACTGCACTAATCATCTTCTCCTAAAGACTTACGTCTTTTTCCCTTTCTTCTCTAATAAGAGTGAACCAGATTGGGTAAGCAGTAGCTTAATATGCAGAGGAAGACATAGTCTGAATAATTCGCGCCACTCTCGAATGGAAAAATAATGGCACAACAGACAATCTTCGTGCTAGAAACAATTCGAACTCAACAAAACCGAACAGAGCATTGCAGTATAAAATCCCGCATCCTGACATCGACTACATTTTGTGACCAATTAGCTCAAATTCATTATCCAGAGAACAAATTCATTATCCTGAGAACACGAAGTGGAGTGGGATACTACCATCAGAACCACAGAATGCCAGGTTCACGTTTCCCTGACAGAGGCACACAAGACCAAAGAGAACCCAACAACGCATGTTCAACCAAGCCAAAAGGGCACCAATAAAAAAGGGTTCTTTCCTCCCCCTTATGACACAAAGCAAGCAAGTCCGTACAGCCGACTGCCTAGAATTCTCGCCAAAACACACTCACGGCCGAGGTCAGATTAACGTCGTACGCCACACGAATCGAATGGCAAAAACTTCAAAACACGGCGATCGTACGTTAATCCGAACAGCGCCGTGTCCAGAAAAACAACGAATGCGCCGACCCATCTCGAGGTAATGCCTCGATCGGTTCCCGAGGAAACAGTCGGAACCTTTTTTTTTTTTTTTCCCTTTTGTTCTCTTTGTGGGGTAAGAAAATTCGGAGCTCTTGTTCGGATTGATCAAACGAGACGAAGGAACAATGGAAATCGTCGGCCTTCGACGAGCGACTGAGTCAGGAGGAAGAGATGGAGTACCTCGGTCGGTGGTGGGAGCAGGATAAGCGTAGTAGGGATCAGCCATGGAAGTGCCGAGATGCAGAGCTTTCGCCTGCGTGCGGGACGCTCGTCAATTACGTAGTGTTAAAATTTGTGGCAATTTGATATAAGGTAAATTCAGGAAAATCTATAGATGAGGATATAAAAAGCTCTCGTTTCTATGAATAAGGGATAAAAAAAAAATTAGGGAAAATTTTAAATAAAAGTGTAAAGTATTATTATTTTCTCAAATAAAAATTCGAAGTTGACTTTGTTATAAATAAGAGCCCTAAGTAGTTAAATTGTTTCAAATAAAAGTCCGAAGTGGCCAAAATGTCTCAAACGAGAGCTTTTTTAGCTGGTATGATTATTTTAATCATAAAAAAAATGCATTTTGGTCAAAAAAATTATAATCATTTTTTTTTCTTTTTTCCTCTTCCTTCCCTCAGACATTATCGTCGTCAATTGGAGGCGAGGGGGACTCGCCCAATGCCAAGTTGCCCTAGCCAGATTTGGCAAGGAGCACTCTGCTTGACGCTAACGAGTTAGTCCTTACCTAAGTCTTACAACCTTTGCCTTGGCCAGCAAAGGGAATGGGGAAAGAGAAAAAAAATTAAAAAATAAAAAATAAATTAAAAAACAAAAATGTTCTTCAATCTAAGAGATTATGTCATTTTTGGAAATTGATATGGCTATTTCAGGCTTTTTTGTTTAGAATAAGTTCCACTTCCGATTCTTTATTTGAAATAAGATCCATTTCGAGCCGAATTTTTTAAAAAACGATGACAATTCAAGTTCTTATTCAGAATTTTCTCAAAATTTTATTTTTAATGAGAACCTGAAATGCTATTGTTTTATTTAATAAGTGTCTGAAATTGACATTGTCTCAAATAAGGTCATGTTAGTCTCAAAGGAAGGCATGACTTATCACTTATTAGGGGCATTTTTGTCATTTACATATATTTCTATCTTCTTTCCTTTTTTTTTTTTTTCTAATTTTTTCTTTCCAAAATAACATACTTAAAAAAGAAAAAAGACTAAAAATTTTGAAAAAAAAAATAAGCTGGAGGGTGAGCGAACCTCCTGTCGCATGTGGCCATTTCTAATGCCTCATCGGAGATGGGGTGGCAGTCACAGGGGGAGGGAGGGTTGCCTCCAATTTATTTATGTGCCTTTTTTTTTTTAATTTTTTGAGCTGTAGTTTTCTTTTGCCTTTTTTTTTTTAAAAAAATTGTCTCCTTTATGAAAAAGAAAGAAAGGGAAAAATAAAATTAAAAAAATGTAAATGATGGAAACACTCTTGAGGTTAGGTCTTTCTTTGAAATTGATTTGACCACTTTAGATCTCATTTGAGAAAATAATTGCACTTTACCTCCTTATTTGAAATAAGATTCACTTTCATTTGAGTTTTTATTTGGAATTTTCCCTTTAATAGATGAGAAATCTTAAAAAGGAATATTTCAAATAAGAGCAAGAAGTGTCGTCATTTCCTCAAATAAAAGCATAAAGAAGTGAATTTTATTTTAAATAATGGTCCGAAATGTTCATATTCGTTTTAAAGAAGGAATTGACCATACTAGTTGGTTGAGACTTGAGAGTATTTTCGTCATTTACGCTCTTCATTGGTGACTTCGCTTGCCATGGCGCAATCGCAGGCAGGAGAGGGCCCATAGCTCTCTTGCTTGGGTTTTTATTTTTATTTTAAGCCTTTTTTTGAGTTTGTCTTTTGTTTTAAAAAAAAACTGGAAAAGGAAAAAAAAATAAAGAATAAAGGAAAGAAAATAAAGAAAATGTAAATGATGAAAATGCCTTTAGGTTAAGCCTTTTTTTAAAGACTAACATAGCTACCTTATGCCCTTATTTCAAACAAAATTTACTTTAAATCTTTATTTGAGAAAATAAGAGTACTTCGGGCTCCTATTTGGAATAAGATTCACTTCAGATTTTTATTTGAGAAAATGAAAGAATTTTATGCTTTTATTTGGAATTTTCCCAACTTTCAATTCTTGCCTTTTGAGTTCAATAACTTTTCCAAAAAAAAAAAAAAAAAAATCCATTAACTTATGCATCCCCTACATAGTATTTCCGTTAACACCGTTAAATTTTTAGAAGTTGACTTTTCATGTAAGTGATCTTTATGAGAACCTTTTGAATCAAGTATTGTAGTGATTCAAATGGTTCTCGACAGCCTACATGAAGTAGGAAGTTTTCTTATCTTCTATTCTTACTTATTTTTCTATTCTATTTCTATATAGGCTTGGCTTGTTCTATGTTTGTATTTGTCGGGATTTTTTTGAATTTAATTAGATCTTAATGTAAATTAAATGAACCATAACTATGTAATCCTATTCCTAATAAATTAACCCCAAAATAGCATATCCAAATTATAAGAAAGCCTATAGAAGCCACAATTGCGCAATTTAAACTTTCCCAATTTTTATTTGTTACTAATATAATTCTTAATAAAGACTATCTTAAAAAATGGATCACATTTTTTCGACTCCTCATTTGACTTTAACACTCTCTTTTACAATGTAGTAACTAGACCCTTGTTTTTTCCTTGCCGTAGTCGCAAAGAGTAAAAAATGGGGCTTATTTAGGATTGTTTTTATTTATTTCTTCTTTTTCTTGCACTTTCCTTTTTTTTTATTTTGATGGTTTTGTTGATTAGGGACTCTTGAATCTGACAATGTCACTGTCTCCTTCAATGATATTCATTAATGAGAATGTCAAGGTCTTTATCTTCTCAGGTGGTCAATTGTAGATGCATCAAGAGTTATCCTCTTCACGTTTAGATCTTTGCTTGTTGCTCGTGAACTCGAGCACCATGATCATTCTGTTCTGATTTTCAGAAATCCTCACAAGAACCAAATGATCGCGGTGGAGAATTACATCTCAAGAAAAATCACACCGGCATAGGGGCGATGCTGCCATATGTGCAAGGGCGACGATGGTGAGGTAGAGAGGAAGCTCGCACGGCTTCGTGAGACCGCTCAGTTGTTAATATGCATGGAGGTGTCTAAGGAGGAAGATGAAGAAGCTCTAGCAATATCTTCAACACAAGCGAAAACAAGAAAGAAAGTGGAAGAAAAGGAAGAAACAACTTCAAAAAAGGTCCCTCCATGGAGGGACCCGCAATTGATTAAGCAGGGTATAACATTTAAAAGTGGACATGGCAAGTGATAATATGGTCAATACACCGCAAAATGGGGTGTTTGAGTCAAATAAATAATGGAAAAATTGCGATTCTAAAGATATACAAAAATGAACACAAAGAATCTGCGCCGCCAATCCTCGCCATCACCAACAAGAGACTCTCGCTCAATGGTGCCAACGACGCACCTTGCTCTTACCCTTCCAATTTTCTTCAATTTTACTTTTAACTAAAACAGAGAATGATAGGATTTTAACATGTTTCGTCAGCTTACCAACGACCACATGGATGAAAAAATAAATCAAAAATGTCATCCCGAATAATTCCCTCCACTGAAAGATTATATCAGGTGTCCGATCGATATAAGTTTTACGGCTCCTTGTCCCTATTTCTCTTTTATATCTTGGTGAACTTTTGTTTTCCCCATGTATTCTTTCTTCCTCCTTCGATTTGGCTCGAAATATTTTTCAACAGTAATTAAATTGCACCATGAAGTAATTTTTTGTATGGGAACGGAAAATCACGATCTTGCTCTTCTGATTGGGCAAAAAGAGAGAAAAGAAAAGGCTGCCAGGAAGCTAAGTTGACTCCTGAACACCGAATCGGTGAATGGTGGCGACGACCATTCTATCTTCAACTTATTAAATCTTCATTGAGCGTGCAAAAGAATAGCACTAGCAAGTCCACAACCACAACATCCCTACTGGTTGGATATGCTGCGTATGGCTTCAACTTGGTTTTCAATCAGATACTATCGGATGGCCGAAGTCAATCGGGTTTGCTCGGATTGCATCCTACACCGAGATTGGGATTCGCAAAGAACGTACAACTAAGAACACCATACATGTGCGGAGCGCAAACACAGTCGATTCACCATGTTCGTCCGCTTCAAATTCCCTCTTACATGATCATCAAACAACATAGCGAAATTTGCTGCTATTTAAATGGTTGCGACTCTAATTCGTCTTGAACAATGATAAAGAGTTCGTTATTGTGCTTAGCCTGCGCCAGAATTATGTGCCTCAGCTTAAACCTCAAGCTGTTCTTAAACATGTATCCTTCAAATCGATAGAGAGACGAACAAACTCATTTCTTTTTAAACAGGAAATGTGCCACCATCCACTCTTCCCCATCATTGTATCCAAATAGTTCCGCAACAGCGATGAAGAATGTTCTCCAGTAGACAGTCCACTTGACAGCTTGTTCCTTGCCATAAGTGCCCTCCATGATGGGCTTGATTGAAGCCAAATTCTGATCCATTCTCTTGAGCCATTCTTCACTGTATGGAGCAATACTTTTATTCAAAGGCGCATAAAAGGGACCAGTAGTGTAAAAAATTGTGTGTATTGGAAAGTGGAGCTCAACGGATATTCAGAAACTTCTTAACCACACCATCTATACACCATGCATGATAATGGACATCTTTCGTTTACCTCGTTTGTGCATAATGCTTCCCATTGACCAGCCAATGATTGACAACAGAAACGTCATCCTGCACATAATTCATCAGAAATAAGTAAACCTGCCAACCTATCTTTTGCATGTGACAGTATCATGTCCACAGTAGGTTGAGAGCCTTGTGTATAGAGACTGGACCCAGCAGAGGCAATCGCCATTAACTTCAAAACTTGAGGTAACGTTGCCCCAAAGAGAATATCAATGTCCCACTAAGAATGGAGAGTAAATTAAGTTTCTAGCAATCAAAAGCAAACTAAACCCCTGGTCTATATAGATCCTTCTATGCTATTCTTTTCTATTCTGTTTCAAGTCTGCTGAAAGGTCTAAGTGCTCTATATCTTTTCTCATCATCTCCTTCCGTGTCTTTCTAGTTTTTCCTCAAGCCTTTTAACCTGGGTCTGATTAAGTTTCTGAGTGATTCATTTCTGAGGGATTAACCTTAGGATGGTGAACTTATAGGTTCAAAAGATTTGATGTTGATTCGTTCTCACAAAGAGTAAAACATAAAGAATCTATGCCATGAACAGTTGTAGTTTCCATAGTTTCACAGCATCAGGTTCTTTAAAGGCTAATGTACACAAAAGCTAAGAGATTCAGCTCAGAAACTCATTTTTGCAAAATGAAAAACCATGACCTGAATTTATTGGACAAGAGAACCAAAAAATCTGTCTCAGTTTCTAATATAGTAATGTGCAAAAATTACCTGAAAATAAAGAAGCAGGTTAGCCGAGGGCATTGTACCACCGGTGAAGAAGTATCTAGTAATCCAGTCATCTTCATTTATGTCCTGCAAGGAAATTAAAGGATGAAAATTTATCTTCCTATGGGATGAAGGATACCAACTTTTTCCAAAAATGAGGATAGTGATCTTTTATCTCGACAAAGTGACAAGGACATCTAACTGAACTACAGTTGTACCTCAAAATGGTATGCAAATGCCTTATGGCAGAAATGATGGACAAAAAGAAGGCCATCCTCTTTCATCCACTTTGAAATTTTCTGGAGAAGATCCTTATAGTTCTTCATATGCTGCATGAAAAATTAAAACATTCTCAATATTACTGTTAACACCTGAGTATCTGGCAACTAAAGCCAGTAAGAAAGACAAACCTCAAACATCTCGATAGAGAATATTCGATCATATGAAGCTTCCATTTCATATGTGCTGATATCAGCAACAATGATCTCCACATTCTGCAACTGAAGATTCCTATGAAGATTGCGGTAACAACTTAGTCCATTTTCCTCGGTGCAGCGCAGAGCCAGATCGAAATATCGTTCATGTTGCAAAACATTTTACATCTCTTAAATTATTCCCCAAAATAAATGTGCATTTAACAATGTATACCGGCACTGCTCTTCGATGTATGCTTTTTGCGTTGTCGAGTTGCATATTCCTGTAATCTTGCAGTTACTGTATTTTTGTGCTATATACAGAGTCAGTGAGCCCCATCCACATCCCACATCCAGAACAGTGTGGCCATCTTTCAACTGGGATTTCTCACAGTATTGTTCCAGCGTTGCCTTTTCAGCATCCTCCAAGGTCGTCGACTTGTCGGTGAAGTAACAGCAGCTGCACTAATTCATACTTAAGCAGATCAGCCTATGAGGCCTGAGAACACATGGATGCTTTCTTCGAAGTGGACTGTTCATCGACTCAAATTTATAATAAAAGATTAGTTGCAGGCTTGGAGCTGACTAACTGCAAGGTACGGATATCTTATGTAGGCGAACTTTATCTTATATACTTGGTTCCTCCGTCACAGGATATCACTCTAGGATCCATGTGCTCTGTATGTATATATAATATCTCTCTTCTGATTTCAAAGAAAACAAATCAAGAAGTGCCTTCAAGAGAGATCTAGTCTACAATTGCATTCTCACTTCTGGAAAAGATGTTTCCTATACGAATCAGTCGAGACGTATCCTCAGACACAAGTACCTGTATTTGAGATGCTTGCCGAGCACCAGCTTGAAGAACGAAGTGGGCAGCTCATAATGCTGTTCTTTGGGCTTCTCCGTCGTGATGGCGATAGGCATTTCTTTCAGAGCTGCAAAGGATCGCAGAATTCGAACCCGGGATAGAAACGGAACAATTCATCAGACTTACCCCATACTAAGTACCAACACATGAAGCAGCATATAGCAGTCCCCAACAAGTGAAAAGCTGAAAGAGCATCTCTTCCATAGAAGAGATAAGGCACAGGATGAGATTATCCACCTAAAAAAAATAAAAAAATAAAAAAATAAAAATTCCCCCTTCATTTCTTCTTGCGCTTATTCTGATCCATCCCACCACGAAACGAATGTCATTATCAGTTTTACAAATGCCGTAGTTGAGTCGACAGCAAACGGCCAAACGGAAAAAAACTCAAAACTTGACCATCAGCGAACGAGTTGATGCTCGAATTCGTAGAACGCGCGAAAACAGCACATGCTAAAGCTCTGTTACGAAAATCATAACCTGCTCATCGAACCGTTTCAGTCCATCACTCAAGTTCAATCGTCTCTCTCGAACCCAATCGTTTAGCACAAGAATTACGAATCAAGTCGACGTGAGTAGAGAGAGGAGAGAGAGAGAGAGAGAGAGTATACAATGGGCGAAGTGGAGGAGGTCGGAGAGCTGGAGGTCGGAGGAAGGGCGGTAGCTGGAGCGGAGGCGGCCGGCGAGGAGCAAGCGCGTGAGCCGCCGGATGACGACGTCGGGCAGGAGGTTGCGCTCGAGGGAGGCCATCATCACCTTCACCGTCGCCTCGTACGGCACCTGCATCATCTTCTCCATCTCCCGCGGAAGGCTCGAAGCGATTGGGGCGGTCGACGGCGGCGCGGCGGTGGCGTCTGGTGGGGACGGCACTGCCTCTGCCTTTTGTTGCCGTCCTCCAATTTTATTATTTGTACGTCATGAAGATAACACGCCGGTTGACTGAAAATAAATAATTTAAAAAATATTATTATAAAATGTCGGTTATAGCAATTATAAAAATGATTTGACAATAAATATATTCATAATCTACAAAATATTTATGCATAAAGTGTTGTTAATAATAAAAACATTTGTCATCTACTAATTATTGCAAGTATATTTTCTTTCCGTCCTCCAATTTATTATTTGTACGTCATGAAGAACTGAAAATAAATAATTTGAAAAATATTATTATAAAAGATCGGTTATAGCAATTATAAAAATGATTTGACAATAAATATTTTCATAATCTACAAAGTATTTATGCATAAAGTGTTGTTAATAATAAAAACATTTGCCATCTACTAATTATTGCAAGTATATTAAAAGTAATCATTCTTTTAAAAAATAATTTTCAAATTATTTATTTTTCGTGAAACAAATGAGGTCTAAAAAACATACATATCAAAAAATAATAAAATTAGACATGTTAACATTTTCCGTTAGCCTGGTTGAATGGTGTTAATTGAATGATTTGATTGCACTCTTATAACAAAATTTTGCAATTTTCAATGTACTTGTCCCTTTTCTTAATTTTTAGATTGTGATTTTCAATTTAATTAAGATAGGATATGATATGAAATTTATGAATTTTACTATATCCTATCTACTATTTGATTGCTGTAATAAAGTCATATATTTTTATATCATATTATGTATATTATTTGATACAAAAGGCATATTAATATAAATGAATAAAAATTTACAAATGGTCTCGCGACATTTGTGCCTACTTCATTTTTATAATTTTTCTCTCTTTTTAAATTAATTTATTTTTTTATGTCTTTCTTCCCATTTCCATCATTCCCTATTAAAATTTTATTAAATAGTAAACTATACTAATTACCTAAAATACTAAAATACCTAGAATATATAATAAATATATATTTACATTTATATGGTGAATTTATATTAAAAAAAAATAGAATTAAATTCCAATATATAAAACAAAAATAACATTAAATTAAAATAACTAAATTGCTATTTTTGTTATTTTGAATCAATTTTTTATATTATAATTCAAATATTATCTATATCAAAATATAATTTTAATTTTGTTAATTTTTAAAAAATGTAATTAAAAAAATTACAATTTTGTTCGGAACAAGAATCAACTTTTTTTTTTTCTTACGATTCTCGTCCCAAATGATTATGTATGTTAGGAATCAAAAATTTATTCAAACGCGATTTATCCCGATTTTCCGTAGATAATTTTATTTTGTATATAAAATTAACATCAAATTAAAATAACTAAATTGCTATTTTTTTGTTATTTTGAAATTTTTATATTAGAATTCGATTTTATATCAAAATATAATTTTAATTTTGTTAATTTAAAAAAATATTAAAAAAATGTTAGGAATCTTATTCACCTTTATCCCATTTCCTCCGTAGATAATTTTATTTTGTCCGTATTCCTTTTAAATTCGATTTTATTCTCTTTTGAGTAGATATTAAATGCATGATAAGATAAATTTTATTCTATGTTAGATTTTATCTTGATTACCAAATGCAATGTTAAGGAGTAGAGCCTATTCTTAAGTTAATTACCCTTGATTGCCGTAATTTTCCCCAATCAACTGCAAAAATTTCACAATCATAGATTAGCGACAGACCTCAAACGTCAGTAATTTACAAATTTGACAGGGCACATCTGACGGACGAGATCTTTTAAATTTTCGAATCGAACGGTCATACCGTACACGGCACTGATCCGGCAGAAGGGGGCCCCACCGGAACCCGGGAATTTTCCAACGCGCACAAAAGGACAAAAAAAGACGAAGAGAAGGAAGCATTCATTTTCCTCACGCCTTGCTCGTGACAAAAATAATTTTCTCGAGAAAAAGTGCAGCAAAGCGCGAGAAAGGGAGAGAAAATCAACGCCTTTCCTCGAGAAAATACGCGCTAAATCCAACGGATCCTTCCATTCTCGTTCCGTCTTCCATTCGTCTTCTTCTTCTTCCTCTTCCTCCGCCGCCGAGTTCCGAGTCGGAGCAGCTCGCGCGGTCAACGGACTCTGCTGAGTCGCACACTCGCCTCGGACCGTTTCCCCTCGCCGGAAGCAAAGAATATCCGCGATCCAGGTACGCGCCCCTCGCTTCGGCCGCCGGATGGTTTTCCCCCGGCCGGCCGCGTGAGTCGACCGTTGCGCTTAGACTCGAAGTGCATGCCGGCGTGAATCGCCGGCTCTGTTTTCACTTCTTTCCTTCGCCCGCATGTTTCGGATTCTCGATTTACTCGTGTTGCGGAAATTGTTTGCGGATGTGATTCTGCTGTTGTGCTGTTCTTTGATCTCGGTGGCGATTGTGGTCTGAGCCGCGCCCGCCGAGGTGTTTCCTAAATGCGCGGAACGTCTTTGGACGGTGGATGCGTTTCCGTTTTTTCTGGATTTTCGAGATTGTGTTGTCGGGAGGTGCAGAGATGATGGTGTCCGGACAGGAGTAGATGATCTTCTTGGTTTGAAGTAGCTGTGGGTGTAACTGCCTTGCCGTTTGATTTTCTCTGCATTTGAGTGAAGATTGTCGTTACTAGTTTCTGTGCATTTTTCATTCGTGTTGAAACGTTGTCGATTTGATTTTCTCCTGTTGTTCGTCTCCTCAATTGTCATGATCTGAGTGAGTTACTGAAGCTTTGTGTGCTTAGAGAGTCGATACATGATGTGCTTCTTTCTTGGTAAAAATTCCAGATTTAGTTGCCACGTGGTGCAGAGATGTTGGTGTCGGGACATGAGTCTGGAAACGATGCGTGCTCTACGAGCGCCAGCAATAGTCAGCTCTTGCATGATATTGAGGCAATAAGCAAAGCTTTGTATTTGCATGAAGCCACTCAAAAGCCTTTGATCTCCCCATCAACTCAATATCCTGGAAAAGTTGGGTGGGTCGAACATAGATTGGTTCCAAAATTGGGAAATCAGGATGAAAAGGGATCGAACAAGTTCAACAAATCATTGTCCTTGTGGAATTGGAAGAAACCCCTAAAAGCCCTGTCCCATCTCCGGGGCCGAAAGTTCGGATGCCTTTTCTATCTTCACATGCACTCTGTTGAGGGTTTACCTGTGAATTTTGATGGTGTTGGTTTGTGCGTGGAATTTAAAAGGAAGGATGAGGTGTTAAAGTCACGACCATCAAGGGTTCTAAGAGGAACTGCTGATTTTGATGACACTTTGATGCATAGATGTACTGTGTATTGCCATAAAAGTGGGCCTCTCAACTCATGCAAGTATGAACCTAAGCTGTTCTCAGTTCGTACTTCTGTGATTGGAACTCAGGGCGTTGATGTTGGTGAGCACTGGGTTGATCTCACCAGGCTGCTGCCTCTGACTTTGGAAGAGTTGGATGGAGACAAAAGTTCGGGTAAGTGGACAACAAGTTTCAAACTTGCTGGCAAGGCTAAAGGTGCAACTCTGAATGTCAGTTTTGGTTATTCACTGGTAGGTGGAGGTAATCTTGAGTCTAATGGTAATATGACTGTTTCAGAGCTCATAAACTTGGCATATAGTAGGTCAATCGCAAAGCAACAAGATAGAGGATTTCCTGAGAATTGTTCAACTGAAAAGCTTTGGCGGAGTGGGAGTGTTCCAAGCAATTTAAACCATCCTTCTCTCCAATTTGCACAGCCTCTTGATCTTGAGGTGGGACATGGTGCCTTTGTTGATCCTGCTATGGAATTCTCCAAATCGATCCATTATCTCTATGAGAAACTTGAGCAAGATATTTTGAGTGATAAATCGGGGTCGGATTCATCATCGGAGAATGTGAAGTCATCAAAAGCAAAATCTGGTCTCTGTCCTGAGCCTGCTAGAGAACCTATAGATGATGAAGGAGATGACATAGACTTTGTTGTGATAGACCAGGGAATTGAAGTACCTCAAAGTAAACAGTTGAATCCTGTTCAAGTTAGCATTCATACTCAAGATTCTACAACTGAAGCACTAAATAAGGATGACACCCTCTTAGGCAATGACTCACTCTGTCTGGACAAGATGAAGTGTGATTTAGTGGATCACTTAACTGGTAGTACAACGACTGGGTTTGTAATTGGTGATAATAAAATAGGGGAGCAAAGTGTACATGCAAAGCAGTCAGCTCTGGAAGTGGAGTCAACTTTTCTTGATGCGTTGATTTTGGACTCAGCTGACTTGGGTTCTTTGCCTGCTTCAGTTCACAGTAAGTGTGAGGAAGACTACATGGGGCTTAAATATAGTTATAAAGCAAACAAAAAAGGAACCAAATCGCAGAGTTTTAATGATATTAGTGAACATGTGACTGGTGATTTCTTGCACATGCTGGAAAGCGAGTGCAGTCTCTCTGGCTCAAAGTTCAATGGCGAACCTGAGTCTCCCAGAGAACAACTCTTAAGAGAATTTGAAAGAGAAGCTTTCCTTTCTGGCAATTTTCTAATAGATTTTGATGCCACGGAGGAGCGGGTGAGATTTGATTGGGGGGCTTTAGTTGGATCTTCTTCTGAAGATAACCCTGCAGATTCTATTCTCACTTTAGCTCTTCAAGATGCTGAAGAGGAATATGAGCAGTCTAGTCAGTCATTGAGGCACAGAAGAAAGGTCAAAATGCTTGAAGATCTAGAGACTGAAGTTTTAATGCGTGAGTGGGGGTTGGATGAAAAAGCCTTTCAGAATTCTCCTCGATGTTCCTCTGGTGGCTTTGGGAGTCCAATTGAACTACCTTCACAGCAGCCAGTTGAGTCACCTTTGCTTGGAGAAGGTTTTGGTCCATCTATTCAGACTGTAGGAGGAGGTTTCTTGAGGACTATGATGCCCTCGCTCTTTAGGAATGCTAAAAATGGCATGAACTTAATCCTGCAAGTTTCTAGACCAGTTGTGTTACCTGCGAGAATGGGTTCTAGTAACATAAAGGTACTCCAGCACCTTGCATCAATTGAAATCAAAAAGCTTTCTAAGCAGATCGATAAAGCCATGCCTTTGGAGGACATTACTGGTAGGACTTTGCAACAAATAGCCTGCGAAGCTGCTTCCAAAACCATATGGTATGATATGTCCCGAACTTACTATCTTCATTTTTTTTTTTTTGGCTAATTACAGATACCAGCTCAATATGCATCACTGTTGGCTCATTGGCACTATACGTCCATGTTCTGATGATCATATAGTTTAGTATCTTCAACTTATCATAGATATAAAAGTTCATCTCTTATTTTAAGTGTAAACTGGTTGCTGTAGCAGGCAGGCTCTTTTGCATCATGAAACAGCATCGAGCCAAAAATTCAAGGAACAAGAGTGTGGTTTGAGCTGTCATAACCCAGTCTTAGACTCGGCATCTCTAGAAGATGTTGTGCTCTTGGCTATGGATAAGATTGAAGCCCTAACAATTGAAGGTTTGAGAACTCAATGTGGGATGACAGACGAGGAGGCACCTTCAAGAATTATTCCACACTTCGAAACGCCTGCTTCTCAAAGAAAGTATGCAAATTTTCATGAGCTTATGGGCTTGGAAGATGATGCATTTCTCCTTTACGATGTTCATAATGGTGACAATGATGCTTATGGATTGATGGATTTCTATGTAACTTTGGATGAGTGGTTGAGGCTTGACGCTGGAGTCAGTACTGGAAACCAGGATGAAAGTGGGGAGAGCACTAGAAAGATACTAGTGGCCCATCATGAAAAGTGTGAGGACAGCTCGAGAGAGAAGCTGATTGATGACATCAATCCTGATGAAGCATCTGGTTTAAGGAGCGGCGTTTTACGGAACAACCTCGCCGTAGCCTTCAGGGTGCAGCTGAGGGACCCTCTTAGAAACTTTGAAGCTGTTGGTGATCCAATGCTTGCTCTGGTTCATGTAGAGAGAAGATATGTTCACCAAGATGTTTCAGAGGGGAGAAACGAGGAGGAAGACGACAATATGCCCGCAAGAGATGGCATAGCCATTTCTTCGTTTAGAATCACTGAACTCCATCTGGCAGGCATAGACGCCGAACCGGACGAGAAGCATTCATGGGGAACTACAAGACAGCGACAATTGGGCACCCGGTGGTTATTTGCAAGTGGTTTGGGTAAGGCTACTAAACAACCACTCGCGAAATCAAAAGCTGTGGTGAAGTCATCGCTAGGAGTGAAGACAAAGGTGCCACGTGCAGATATTTTGTGGAGCATCTCTCCTTATGCTCATGGCATTGAAAGCAATTCGAAGAAGTCTGGACGACTACCCACATACGTGCGAAATCCCGACGTCATTTTTCTAAATGAAAGCTCACGTTCAGCATCTTGTATTTGAGCGATTGTAATCTAATTGAATAATCCACTCGATGCATGCAATGATGTATCCATCCTTTGTGAAGAGGTGGATCGTGTTATTTTGTATATAACTCCACAGTGAGTTGGTCTCTGAAACCAAAAGCTGGTTCAGTTAGTTAACATGACCACGCATGCTGTCCATTGACAGATCTTTTGGTCCTGGCAGTGTAACTATTTTCGTAGATCATATGTCATTTAAACTTATTTCCTTGAGCTCGAGAGCACCACTCGATGCGACAAGCTAATTTTATAGATATTGAAAAGGTACCCTACAATGGCTGCTGCAAGAATTCTTGGTTACACTACAACGAGAGTTGCATACAGTACAAGGCTATCAGTGACTACTGAGCGCGCCTACCGAAAACAGCCCTTTGATTCTACATTACTTCAACAAAACTCAACAAATTGCGAGCCCGGCCTCCGCAATGTGTGCGACTAGAAGGGCCCTTGGTGATTATGGATGCCCTCGTATGTTGTTATTACATACCTTGGGTCGTCTCTGTCCCGTTCGACTCTCTTCTTCACAGGACAGCCTTCCACCGAACACCGGTAGTAGTTCCTGCAGATCATTCAAGAACGAAATTATTCGGCGAGAAGCAAACCTAACTGGTACATTTGTGCTTCTAAGACTGCTTTCTAGGTCAAGTCTCCGTTTCGCAGCAAGCAAATGTTTTGGCTGATAGTATTCGAGCGAGGGAATTAAACAAGCGGACACTAGGGCATGGGAGTCAATTTATTAAAATGTACATGTCATTTTCAACAGTTAAACAGTGGGCAATACCGCAATCAACTCAAAGCAAGAACTACCTCGGATTCGGACTGTTCTTCACCATCTTCTTCCCGTACTTCCTCCACTTGAATCCGTCATCTAGTATCTCGACCTCGGATTTCGTCTTGAAGGCGAACCTTTCTTTAACTTCCTTCTTATCCTTTCCGCCTTCGGCGTCTGCTAGTAACATACACAAACTCTCTCAGGCGTGAGTTAGCCAAAGCAATGAATGTATGCAGCACGGACAAACTCAGTGACTTTTTCTACATGCGTAGGAACCCTCAAGACTAGCATCGAATCGATAACCGAAAAAGAGAATGAGATGCGACGGAGGAACAGATGTTTACGTCGACTGGGGCCGTCCGGGTTGCTGCTAGATCCGATGGAATCGTCAGCCTCATTCGACTGGTGAAAATAATTAGCCGGCGCCCCATGGACCATGGACGCTGGATCATCACCTAGCCACTCATCGATCTTTAAGAACTCCGAGAGCTCGAAATCGGACTGGTCGTTGAAGTCCATGTCCGGTGAGTCCGGCGACCGGAGGTTAGGACTGTCGGACATTCCAATGACAACGACGGCGACGATGAAAGGAAGAGCACACTCCCCTCCCAATCTCGAGCGTCTGTGGAGTGAGAGCGTCACCGGCGCGACCCCTTTATACCGAGCTCTCGTGTTCTTATCTAGTAGGCTGCTTCTGCCGAGCTTCCTCGCTGATGAAGGAAACTTCAACGTTAATTCTCAGTTGAAATGAGGCACCAAAATGTGATTCTCTCGCCGGTCCCACCGAGAAAATGAAGAAGGGAAGAGAAAGGGTTTTTGCCTCCACGAGGACAAGGACAAAACCGAGAAGGACGAGATTGGTGGGGCTTGCTGAGGATGACTTGAGGTTAGACTTAGGGCACAAGTTCTCGTGTGAATTTAGTTTGTGGGTCTCGTGCCAAGACTCCAACCCCTTCTCAACGGGGAAGAATAGGGAGTCAACTCTGACTGCGACGGGCTGGGGAGACTCGAGCCGTCTCGTTGGATTCATTCGCCATCATCCGATAATGCTGCTCATCGATGTTAGGGTTTTCCTTTTGGGCAGCTGCTAGGGCATTCAATTTTTAGTACCTATCCTCCCCCCCCGGAGAAACCGGTGCGTGACCCGTCTTTCAATCTCAAATATGATTTAGGAAAGGTTGTTAAGGAATACCGATACGTGTGATTTACAACCTATGATGTGTAATTTACGACCCATGAGTACTCTATTGAATCGATATGGATCGCATTTCAAAGAGCAGATGCGACACCTAAATGATGAAAAGAGTCTTAACGTGTTTTACACGCTTTTCTTTGTGGTTGCTTTTGACCGATGGGTGCCGAGATAATAGTAGGACGAGGAATGCTCTAAGAAACATCTCTTTTCACGGGAGATAAGACTTGGCTCTGGTCATGCACGATGGTTATGGTCAGCAAGCTCTTTAGCTCTGCTTTTTCACATCTGAGAAAAGAAAGAAATAATATCTAGCCCAGGCTTTGCCATATTGGATTAGGGTTTCTTGTTCAAGATAAGTATGTGGATTGCCTCATTGGTTGGTCATAAAGAGGTCAAATTCCGTGGTCAAGTCAACTTAAACAAAAAAATAAGAGGCAGAGAATTAAAACCATGTATGTAGATTCAATGCACAAGAACCGGAATTCAATGATCTTATTGTTCGAGCCATCATTTTCTGTCACCATCATACGTACTGAGATGCTCTCGCCTTTATTTAACAGCTGTTGCAAACCCCGAATTATAAACTCGACCCTTTAGTTTGATCGGGGCGAGAGAGAGAGAGAGAGATCAGTGAGCGACGAACGGAAGCGTCGCGGCGCTTTCCTCTGGATGCCAACTCATCCGAGGAGATCTAGAAAGATGGGTTGAGTCGCGAATCGACTCAATAGTCGATGCCCACCTTGTCGAATGAGAAAAGCTCCAAAGGGACATGAAAGCAAAAGCATGCGTCTCCGTGACTTCATTTTTCTTAAGTCAGCCCAGCGAGGGGTGGTCTGGTCCGGTGGTTGACCGAGAAGTTGTGAGGAAGCTTCTATTGAAAACGAAAGAGATGAAGGGAAGAACCCCAATATCGTCCGTAGTAATCTTCATTCCATTTTTTTAAAATTTTTTTGTGGGATACGCTAGTTCATCGGGTCGTCGCCAACTTCCACCGGCTACTGATTGCGAAACCTGAGGTACTTAGGAGCACCGCCGTACCATCGCGATTAGCTTTGATTACGATGCCAACGGTGGATATTAGGCATCTGTCCATATCAAGAAGGGTTCCCTACGCAACGATGATGGCTTTGGATGATGTTTTAGGGCTAGTTCCCGGAACCTACGTCATAAGCATTCTTGACTGGATTCGTCGTTGGTAGAATCGATTGCGGTTTTGGAAATTGACCGGTCTCGAATGGAGTCCGTGCGGGGTTTAATGGTGGTAACCATTTTCAGGTTACATGAGACGTGATCCATACTTGCGGTTTGTAGGCTGGGCGAGGCGAGACGAAGAGAGTTGCTCGAATGGTGAGCATCTTTCGTCTTTCTCGCCTTAAGATCTGGACGACAATCGACGTAGATGGGTTTTCTCTTTGGAGCATATTGAATGATACGGATTACATGTGGTTCGACGGGAAAAAATTATCAAAAAGTTCTAAACATATTTTATTGATATCAATTTAATCATAAGTTTTTTTTATACTAGCACTAATTCAGTTCATTTTATCAATTTATATTGGAAATCGCTTTTAACTTGGGATAAATGACCATCTTATGTGGTATAGCGACGTAATTTGGATATTTTAATAATATTTTGATTTTCTTTTCTTTTGTTATTTCTTTCTTTTTCCTTTATTTTGTTGTCGGTCATTGGGCAAGGGCTTGAGCCCTTGTTGACCGTTGGCAAGGCACCCCTCGCCTAGATTGAATGAGGGTTGTTGCGACCTTGTCGGCTCTGCAAATGGGCCGTGTTCAGCCAAAATGAATGGAAAAAAAGAATAAAAAGGAATAAAAATTACAAAAAAATTATTAAAAAAAATTTACATCAGCACTAGTTATGTCACTAGGACGACTAACATTTCCATTAGCAATTTTTGACCTAAAATGGTTAGATGGATTGAACTGGTACAAATATAAAAATATTTATGACTAAATTAGCCCAATTTAAATGTTTAGAATTGAATGAATGGATTTAGGATCTTTTTTGGTACTTCTCAGCTCGATGACTACTGCTTGTAATTAAAATTGCAAAATACTCTTTGCTCATTTGGTCAGCAATACTAAATTTTGCACAACTTAGGCGGCTTGAAAAGGTTCAGTGGACCGGACCCTAGGTCATGCGTTCTCATTTGTCCCTCTAGAAAAGGGGACCATGATTATCCTCTTTTAAGTTCCTTTCTTGGCAAGCTTCAATATAGAAGCTTTGAAACCTGTCAATGCCATGCTATTAACCTAAGGAAAAGAATAGTTCTCTCAATGCTCTTCTATATTAAACTTGGAGTGCGGAAACCATTCTAAATTTAGGTTAGAAAGTGATAATGTACACATTTCGTATTGCGACACTTCATATCATAAGAAGGTTGATGTGATGGTGCGACCTTGATGCCAAATTGAATATGTTTGGATTCAAGTATAATCGAAATGAAAAAAAAAAATACATAAAGAATGAAATAATATTGTGGGGGCATTATTTAATATTGGCAGACTGTCTATTCATTATCAATCCCAATTTCTCTCTCCCTCCCTCCCTCCTTGATTATGTTAGTACCGATCTCTCTCTCTCTCTCTCTCTCTCTCTCTCTCTCTCTCTCAATTATGTTGGTACCAGTCACAATTTGGGTTAGCAATCACGACATGGCAATGAATGACTTAGACAAGATAAGGAATGGCGGACCTCGAGTGCCATCTCAACCGGAATCAATCTAATCATGTTTTCACAATTTTTGTTGGTCATAAATGTTTTCACCAATTTAAGCAGCATTATCTGTTATAATAGGGAAAATGACCCAAATCGTTCTTAAACTTCAATTTAATGTGCTATTTAATCCCTGAAATTTGACAATGATTGTTTTTCATTATCAATCAATCTCTCTCTGTACTTGATTATGTTGGTATTGGTCGCAATTTGGATTAATAATCACGTCATGGTAAAGACTTAGACAAAATTTGG
The DNA here is from genome assembly GCA_014182565.1 of Eucalyptus marginata. Classification (NCBI taxonomy): domain Eukaryota; kingdom Viridiplantae; phylum Streptophyta; class Magnoliopsida; order Myrtales; family Myrtaceae; genus Eucalyptus; species Eucalyptus marginata. The sequence continues at coordinate 5,636,290 of CM024587.1, forward strand.
GACGACAAACCTTGAGCATCATTTCGATCGAGATCATTCTAATCATGTTTTCACAAATTTTTTTGGTTATAGATGTTTTCACCAATTTGAGCAGCATTATGAGGCGTAGTAGGGAAAATGACTTTAATAGTTTATGAATTTTAATTTAATGTGCAATGTGATCCTTGAACTTTTGATTATTCAATGTTATTCAAAATCTTGAATTAATGGAATGACGAACAGCTTCATATAGTTCATGAACTACATTGAATATGTATAAAAATTTTAGAGACTACATTAAATATTAAGTTAAATTTCATGAATTATATTGAATAAATTAAAATTTAGAGACCGCATTATACATTAACTAAAGTTCATGGACCATTTGAATGACTCTTCCAACAAAAAAATAAGAAGTGGGCCCAACCTTTCATCGCTGCCCGGATCGGCCTACTAACTAGCCCAAGGAAGCCATAGGATGTCGTTCCAGTGCGAAATGGACCCAAAACGACGCTCCTCCTCCTCCTCCTCTTCCGCCTTTCAGTTTGGGACTTCCCGGACACCCTCTCGTTCTTTCTCCATATCTAATGAAGGTTGTTGCGACCTTGTTGGCTCTACAAAAGGGCCATGTTCGGCCAAAATGAATGGAAAAAAATAAAAAAACAAAAAAGAATAAAAATTATTTAAAAAAATTATTAAAAAATATTTACATTAGCGTTAATTATGTCGCGTAAGATGATTGACATCCATATTAGCAATTTTTGACCTAAAATTGTTAGATGGATTGAATTAGTACAAATATAAAAATATTTATGACTAAATTAACTCAATTAAAATGTTTATAACTAAATTAATGAATTTATGATTTTTTTGGTACTTCTTCTGGCTCGATGACTACTGTTTGTAATAAAAATTGCAAAGTACTCTTTGCTCTTTTTTTTTTTTTTTTTTTTGTCGATCTTTGCTCATTTGGTCAGCAATACTAAATTTTGCACAACTTAGGCGGCTTGAAAAGGTTCAGTGGACCGGACCCTAGGTCATGCGTTCTCATTTGTCCCTCTAGAAAAGGGGACCATGATTATCCTCTTTTAAGTTCCTTTCTTGGCAAACTTCAATATAGAAGCTTTGAAACCTGTCAATGCCATGCTATTAACCTAAGGAAAAGAATAGTTCTCTCAATGCTCTACTAATATTAAACTTGGAGTGTGGAAACGATTCTAAGTTTAGGTTATAAAGCGATAATGTACACATTTCATATTGCGACACTTCATATCATAAGAAGGCTGATGTGATGGTGCGACCTTGATGCCAAATTGAATATGTTTGGATTGAAGTATAGTCGAAATGAAAAAAAAAAAAATACATAAAGAATGAAATAATATTGTGGGGGCATTATTTAATATTGGTAGACCGTCTATTCATTATAAATCCCAATCTCTCCCTCCCTCCCTCCCTCCCTCCTTGATTATGTTAGTACCGGTCTCTCTCTCTCTCTCTCTCCTTGATTATGGTGGTACCAGTCACAATTTGGGTTAGCAATCACGACATGGCAATGAATGACTTAGACAAGATTTGGGATGGTGGACCTCGAGTGCCATCTCGACCGGAATCAATCTAATCATGTTTTCACAATTTTTTTTTGGTCATAAATGTTTTCATCAATTTAAGCAACATTACGTGGCATAGTAGGGAAAATGACTCAAATAGTCCTTAAACTTCAATTTAATGTGCAATTTAGTCCATGAATTTTGACAATGACTATCTTTTCATTATCAATCAATCTCTCTCTTTTGGCAATTTGGGTTAATAATCACGTCATGGCAATGACTTAGACAAGATTTGGGACAACAGATCTTGAGCATCATCTCGTCCTGAATCATTCTAATCATGTTTTCACAAATTTTTTCGGTTATAGATGTTTTCACCAATTTGAGCAACATTATGAGGCGTAGTAGGCAAAATGACTCTAATAGTTCTTGAACTTTAATTTAATATGCAATGTGATTCTTGAACTTTTGGTTGTTCAATGTTATTCATAATCTTGAATTAATGGAATGACTACATTGAACGTCTTCGTATAGTTTATAAACTACATTGAATAGGAATTATATTGAACGTTAGGTTAAAATTCATGATTGAATAAATTAAAAATTTAGGGATCATGTGCGTTAAATCAAAGTTCATGGGCCATTTGAATTATTCTTCCTACAAAAAGAAGAAGAAGTGGGCCCAACCTTTCATCGCGGCCCGGATCGGCCTACGAAGTAGCCCAAGGAAGCCATAGGATGTCGTTCCAGTGCGAAATGGACCCAAAACGACGCTCCTCCTCCTCCTCCTCTTCTGCGTTTCAGTTTCAGACTTCCCTCGTCTCTTCTCTCTCCGAGCTGCTCCGACAACCGAGCGATGCGCCCGCCCGCGCCGCCAGCGGCCGCCGGCAAGGCGGAGGTCCGGCGGCTGAGCAACGCCGAGCGCTCGGCCTACTTCGCCCGCAGGGAGGCGGCGAAGGTGCTGCGGATGGTCCTGCAGGGCGACGCCCGGCGGCGGGCCGTCGGCTCCGTCAAGTCGCTCGTCTACAGCCCCTCCGTCAGGAACAAGCGAGCCACTTTCGCCTTGGTGTGCCAAACGCTGAAGCGTAAGTTGTTTGAATTTCCGCGCGGTGCGCTCGCGAGCTTCGGATTCCGTTTTCGCTCCTCTCGCATGGAGGCTGCGTTTCGAGAGCTGTTGCCTGCCGGAGTTGGCTTAAGTTTTGTTCCAGTGGTAGGGTTTGTTGCGAGCGATTGAGATTGATGTTGCGTGATGGTTTTACGTTCTCTACTGGTGCTGAAATTTATGATGATTTGGTGGTATTTTCATGAGTTGCTGGCAAGTGGTAGCTGCGTTTTTTTTGATTGTTGGAATGGACCGTATGGTGTTACCTGCGTGCGTTATGAAATTGGCGAAAGTGGCGAGGTCACGTGGTTTGGAAATGCTTGATTTTGACCGAAACCAACGCTGAGGATTTTCAAATGGGCGGTGAATTCTGTGCAATCAAAATGAAGCTTCAAAGTCTCATTTGAATTGGAAGCCACGTGGGACGTCTATACTTGTAAGGTGTTGAATGGCGGAGTGGGAGGGTGATGATGATAGCTGAAGTAGAAGGAGAACCCTGCCGATTCTACTTATGGAAATCCCTTGTCCTTGGATCAGCCTATTGCCATTTCATTTTCTGCTTGGCATTTAGTCAAGTGGCAGTTATAACTGGCATGCCCTATGTGTGGCGTCGTGAGAGGATGACAATGAATCCACTGTTCTTCTAGATTGATCCAAGGCAGATGTAGTTTGACTTTAGAAAGTCGAAACCCAGATGATCACTTCCATTTGGGCCAATAAAATCCTTCACTGCTCAGCATCTCTTGCTGAAGTAGCTAAATGGAAACCTTTTGGGCCAAATAAGAGCCACCCTTTGAAATATATAAGCACATTGCACTTCAATAGCTGCAAAATGGAAACCTCCTGGATCTGATAAAAAATGCATCTTGATTAATAATGTAATGCATGGACTGTTCTAAAGAAGATACTTTTGATTGAAAATGCATTTCTAGCTTACTTTTCTGATTTATGACATCTTGACATTGTGTAACTCTCTGCTGGCTCAGATTTAAGACGTCATTGATTTAATGGGCTGCATCAACTGCTCTAGTTCTCTTTTTCTCCACTTTTCTTTTTGTTCAGCCCTTTGTTTTATGCCCCCATTTGGTGGCTACAATGTGGCTCATTCCATTTCCTCCATGTAGTGCAACTTTCATGTAATTATTGCTTTTGAGTGGCAAAATTAGTACTGATGGAGTATATATCTACTGGCTTTTTCCAGTATGCTTTTTAATTTAATTTATAAATGATGCATGCAAGTAGCAAATTAGATTATAGTTTTTTGTCAAACAATTGGCTTCTTTCCTTGCTTTTTCAATAGAATGATCTTTTATCTGATGCTGTCTCAGATCTTCCTATTATAAAGAAGATCTTGGAGGATGCTGACATTGTAAATAGCAAGTGGAAGGTAAAATTATCCAATCACTTGTATGCCAACTCATGTAACGAAATGAATTTCTTCTAGCAATATGAGCATGAGTTAATTTAAAGTTTTTTGACTCAGTCTATGAGTTATTTTTGCTAATGTGCTTAGTTATAGTTGTTTTGAAATGTTCAATTATGGCTCAATAAGTTGCAAGTTTCACTTTTCACTATAGTATACTATCAGAAGAGCATAATGCTAGAGATACTTAGACTCATATATCCAATGGATTTACTAGGTGATGTGATGGATGCCTATTGAGTGCTTAAATGGGCTGACAAACTTAAATAACTACTTATGTTTGCCACATCATTTAGTTAACTCATTTAGGATATGGGTTGTAATATCTTTAGCATTACTTGTCAAAAGAGTTTTCCCTAGAAACTTTTGTAATCATCAGATGAGTAACTCTTGCATTGGCTCTTTAGATGTGGGAAGTTTCTGGTTTTAATAGGACCTGCCAAATTTCCAGCTTATCCAGCTATCGCGTGTAACCTTTTTTTTTTTTGATCAACAAGCTATTTTGAATACTCAAAAAAAAAAAAAAAAAAAAAAAAAAAGAGCTGTTGCGTATAACTTGGCTGGCACATTTTATGTTCTCTACTTTTGTTCTTGCAGAGAAAAGAAGACTTGCTTTTCATAGTGACCTATGACGTTCTCTTTGGTCAAGTAGGTCATTGACTTTCCTCAGACTCTTGAGTGCATTGTGCTTCAGTATTCTTACTGGTTTGGGCTAGCTTATGCTTTTGCTTATGTTATCCTGGACAATAGTTCAGGTTATTTTCTCTTTTGTCTGTATGGTGAATGAAATCCTAGGGCTTTTCCAGTGTGAACAATTAGCAGTAATCTAAGGAGTTGTGACCATTAAAAGCAAGAAGCACAGCATTCTCTCTGTCTTCTCCCATATTTAGATAAAAGTCATATAAGTGTTCTTTCACCAACTAAACAAGGTGTATTGGTTAGGGCTAGTACATCAAACCTATTATAGGGGCTCTTCTTACATGCATCTTGTGCTTGTAGGGAGGTGCTTGTTGCTTCAGGGATTGGCATAAATATTTGGTCATTGATTTTGGTCCATTTGGTAATGATTTAAACTGCAGCTGATTTACAAGAGTACTCTGTGCTGCAGGCAAAGCAGTCAACTGGTGATGCGGAGAAGTTTATCATCCATCATAAAATTAAGTTGCAGGCAGCTTTAGAACGATTGTTATTGACAAAGAAAGTCAATGGTGTAGATGAATTGACAAGCCTTTATCAAACAGGAGGTAGAGCTTAATCATGCTTGTGTTGCAAAATTCTCAGAATTTGTCTATTTAAACTATTTTGCACTGTTATTATAAATCCTACAACCCCCAACGTACATAGGCAATTGTTTCTTTAGTTCCATTTTGAGGACTCAATACCAGGTCAATGTAGCACAGAAACTGACATGTTACTATGGAATGACTTGATCATTAGATTAAATATTATGGTCATTTAATTAATTCAAATCAATGATTTGAGGACCTATTAATTCCACGCACTTTGTTTGAAAATGAGTTTCAGGGACTATCAATTAGAGAACTATTAAAAGAAAGGAACTTGCACTTGAACACAGCTACTTTCAAGTCTTGCTTTTAGCTGGATGGTCATATGGCCGTGGTGTTTCTGACATAGGGAATTGTGCTGCCTTTCTGCCTGTATGTCCTATCCTTTAATAAAACTAAACTAGTCACCGATCTCATTTCAGTTGTTGCATGAGACATGCAAATGACATCTACTAGACTGCGATGTTCAGCTAATGCAACTTCTGATTTCTCATGCAGATGCTCCTAAACCACGATATGTTAGAGTGAATACTCTGAAATTGGATATTGGATCTGCCATGCTTGAATTGGGAAAACTAACAAAGGTATTTTGCTAGTGTGAATTCTTATTAAATCCATTGCATGCCTGTGTGCATCATGTGTGCGTGAAATAACTATAAAACGGGTGAGAAGAGGATTGTGACTGGGCAATCTGCAACATAGAAGAGCAGAGATAAATGGGTGTCAGTCTTCTTGATCCCTCCATTTTAAGTACTGTCACCCAGTTTTGATTGACAATTCTTGTTAGTTAACAACCTGTTGCTGAATGATTTTGAATGCTGTATAACCTTCAATTTACAGTAGATCCACCCTCTGATGCTTTTGGATGCATTAGTATTTCCCAATTAAGAGATGGAATACAAAATGACATTATGGTGTTCTGTGAATGGATTTTGCATGCTGTTCCTCTGAATTTTCAGTTTTCATTGGCTATGTGCCTAAAGTTAATGGGATTTATTCTTGTGTTACATAGGTTCAAAAGGATGGCCTGCTTCCTGACCTGCTTATTCTGCCAGCCGGTACTGACTTGCATGATCATCCTCTTGTCTTGAATGGAAGTGTCTTTTTACAAGTAAGTTGTGCTGTCACGATGTGGTTCTAGTGTGTTTATCTAATATTTAGTTTGATAGACATTCCATGTGTTTTATCTAATGTTGAGTTTGGTGGAGAGATTTTTATTTTGAATATCTAATTTTGCAGGGTAAAGCAAGCTGTATGGTTGCAGCAGCCCTTTCTCCTGAGCCAGGCTGGGTAGTGAGTTGCTTTTCCTACTGTTTTTAGTGTTCTCTCTCTGAGTTGTACTTTAATCTCAATAAAGATACCGTGCCATTTTTCCTGACGTGGTTCACATATCTTGATCCTTCTATTTTCTGAAGGTTCTTGATGCTTGTTCTGCACCTGGAAACAAAACTGTCCATTTGGCTGCTCTCATGAGGGATGAAGGAAAGATTATAGCTTGCGAACTCAATAAGCAGAGAGTTCATCGTCTAGAAGATACTATCAGGCTGTCTGGCGCTTCCAGTATCCTTTTGCCTCATTTACCAGTATTTTGGCGGCTATTGACACCTAGATTGTATGCATCTGTTTGTGTTGTATCTACAGCTGGGTGCATTGTCTTAACATGTGGGAACATTGGTGATTCACTTATGCATTCTTGGTTCTTCTCTTTCTCACTGTCCACTTATTGTGAGCCTTGATAGCTGCTAGACATCCATGTGGTCCATGGAGATTTTTTAAATTTGACCCCAAGCGTTCACCCATACAACAAGGTAAAGAATCATGACATATATTCCATGGTATGCTTGGTTTAACTGCACATGTTATCGTGGTGCTTTGCAACAGTCATTTATGGAACCTCACCGCCAGAAAATTATTATTTCCACATCTTCGGGGGGTGTGGGGTGCATTGTCGATCTCCCCTGTGCGTTTCTACACAGTAGTCATGAGAGTTCACATTTGCAGGTCCGAGCAATTCTTTTAGATCCATCCTGTTCGGGATCTGGGACATCTGCTGAGAGATTGGATCATCTGCTTCCTTCTTACACGACCGGTAATTATCCATTTCTGCCTTTACTAAACTTGTTTTTTAGAATAGTATGGTGATGGCTTCCTATTTTCAGGAGTTTCTTGCATCATATACATCCGTGCATCTTTTTCATTTAACCAAATTAATAATGTCCAAACCCCCTTGATATCTCTGGGTTATCCAGGTCTTGCAGCTGATGGTACAGAAATAGCGAGGCTCAGTAAACTTGCAGCTTTTCAGAAGAAGGCCCTGTCACATGCATTAACTTGTAAGATTGTTGATCGATTCCAAAGCCATTAGCAATGCATCGAAAGGATCTCATGTATTTTCCTCTGTACAGTTCCAGCTGTTGAAAGAGTCGTCTATAGTACCTGCTCCATCCACCAGATCGAAAACGAAGATGTAGTACAGTCTATCCTCCCTCTCGCTGCATCTCATGGGTTTCGCCTGGCAGCTCCCTTGCCCCAGTGGACTCGCCGCGGTCTTCCAGTTTTGAAGGCGGTAAGTGCCGTGTCATTTGATTCTAACCTCCAGGAGGACTCTTTCTTTGCTTGCTTCAAAAGCCGGTCTCGGCCTTTGTCCCCCTGAATCATTGTTCCTTGTCATGCAGCTGAGAAGTTACTGCGAACCGATCCTGTGGAGGACAAAGAGGGTTTTTTCATTGCTCTGTTTGTCAAAGAACATGTCGACAGGAACAGAGGAATTCCATCTGCGTTCCCTGCTCAGAAATCCAATAGGAAAGTCGCCGGTTCGACAAAGAAGAGATTTGTAACGGGCACTAGATTGTCCAGGTTGCTTTTTTACCCATCAGGGTTACAGACTAAAACTACTTAAGAATCATTATGATATGTGCCATTTTGGGTACCCTTTTAAATCATCAAAGCATGCCGATCGGCTGAACTTATCACGAGTCATTTGATCGGTTCCACCACGGTTCCATAGGTATCATCTAAATCCGATTGAGCAAATCGATCCGTCGAGGGAAGTCTCCGAAAAATAGAATCGAATTGTCAAAATACCTCAATTACCGCACACTGTCCTGAAGTGAACTTGTCTCGGTAATGTTCAAAGGATGCCGGTCTTCTCCATGCATTCATCAGATACAGCAACTCAACGTGCTCCTCGATTTCGACCCATTTCTAATTCCGTGACGTTTCTCAAATTCGACAAATCGAGCGCGGCTCTCTGAAGAGCAGACCACGACGTTAAGTCCTGGTAAGGAAATCTGCGGAACACGCGGCAGATTCCCGCAGCGCAAGAAGCTGAAGATACTTAAAAGTGGGGAAGGTCAGGAAATTATCAGCCAAGGCAACTGACGGTCCGACCGTATCGAAGATTCCGACTGCGATTGCGGAGGCAGAAGGTCAGATGGGAACCTTAGAAGTAATCCAGAACGACCATGTCTGATTCTTGCATATCCTGCGATATTACCGGTTTTTTCTTCATGTTTCGTAGATACAACCTTGGTTGAGTAATTGTTACATATTCATCGCAGTAGTACACGACAGACTTATGCAAGAAGCTCATTCCAGAAAGACCCCACGCAGCCAGACTTTTTACACTACTACTCGCACACAACAGTAAGAACAAAAGAAGAAACCCTTTTCTTGTTTCTTCGACACCCTCTCATTCTTTCTCCATACTAGGCCCCGGACATCGACACGTGCGGTCGCGGGCGGTTTTAGGCGATCTGGACCTCGATGGTCTTGGGCTTCTTGGGCTCCGGCGGCGGCCTCTTCTCCACCGTCACCGTCAGCACCCCGTCCTGGTACGACGCCGATATCTTCTCCGGGTCCGCGTTCTCCGGCAGCACGAACTTCTTCAGGTACTTCCCCAGCCTCCTCTCCATCTTTATGTACCTCAGCAGCCCCCCTCCCGATCCATCCTTCTGGTCCTTCAGGTCCTTCTCTTTCTCTCTCTTCCTCTCGCCGCCCACCACCAGCATGTTCCCGTCCTCCACCTGGACCTTGATCTGGTCCCGCTTCAGCCCCGGCATGTCGAGCACGAACACGTACGAGTTCGGGTACTCCTTCACGTCGGCCGGCGTCGCCGCCATCGCCTTCTTGTCGCGCAGGAAGGCGCGGGACGGGGCGTGGTGGGACTTGGCGTCGGCCTCGTCGGAGAGGTCGAGGAGCTCGTGGAGGGTGTCCAGCATGGTGGGGTCGAAGCCCATGCCTCTGAGATCCATGCTCTTCAGCTGCAAAGCCTCGATGAGAAGCGTCTCTTTGCGTTTCTTGGTGCAGATGGCGAAGTCAGGTCGTGGAGGCCGAGGTATTTATATGGAGTTGACGGAGTCGGTGGTGTGACAAGTAACCTTGTAGATGTTTCCATAAGGATCTGCGGAATTCTCGTGCCGAGGAGATTTCCTGGAGACTGTCTGGCTACGATGACAGGTGGTGATTGAGCACACAAGTCACTGACACATCACAGAGCTCGCGTGGCATCTTTCTCATTTTGTTTTTCCATTTTCTTTCCTTCCTTATTCGAAAACCCAACTACATATTTGAAGGAAGATGACATGATATGAAACAATAGGGCGCAAGCCGGATTACAGAATGCATGTGGAATTTTTTTTTTTTTTTAAATAAGGGTGGACGCACATTCTCGGGAGAGGAATATCATTGTCTCTTATACCATAATAAAAAAACTTAACTAATGGATGGAAAAAGATCACATGAATATATAAGTATTTAAGATTCGTTGTTAAATGATATGAGATAATATTTCAATAATTCTCAAACTTTAGTTAAGCTAAATTAGGCTCTCACAATATCTGTGGTAATTCAATATTTGTTCAGGTAACTAATGGATGGAAATGTAAAATAAGAAAAAGAGAGAGGAGCTCTATTTGTTAGACTAAAAGCTTTTTCACAATACCTTATGGTTTTTCTTCAAAATGCCAAAAAAAGAAAAGGATTATATTAATTCCAAAACAACCTAATGCCGACTATTTATATTTTTGTGAGACTTAGAAAGTTTAATGTTAGTCAAGATAAAACAATGAGTGTAAACACAAAATTTAAAAACTGTGAATAATGATAAATATCACTGTCTAGATATTCTTGAATCTTTAGGTGAGATGGAGAGAGAATTGATAAAGATTGCATCTGTACCCAAATAACTACATATTAGTATATTAGAATCAAGGGTATTTATACCCAACCAATACGTATATGAAAGGAAATAATTTAATAAGTAAATTAGCTTATTTATAGAATAAAGAAATAATAAATAATATTTTTAATCTAATAATACCTGCAATATTCTTGTTAGAAAATTCTTTAATATTCATAAATATTTTTTAACAAAAAATGGAGGCTTTACTATTAAGATCCTCTAGTAATTAAAGAATTCAAAAATTGTTGCTTCGTGGTGGAATTTGGAAGGAAGGGGAAGGGGGAGGTGGAGATAGCATTCCTCCAAAAAGCAATCGGTGAGCCTCTTTCATGCGTGGTGGGGCACCAGGTGGCCCCGGCCTCCACGTGGCTTTAGCGTACTCTTACTTGGGGAGAAAATGTTAAGTAGGTTAGGCACGGGCCGAACAGGACCGATTCAAGAGATAATTCTTAGGAAAAAATATTAAAAAAGCCCTAAACTAAGGTATTGATGTCAATTTAATTTTAAATATTTTAATTAATTTTATCGCATTACTATCAATTTAATCCATTTGGCTAATTTTTGGCAAAGCGCTAATGTGGATATTAGCCGACCAGTGAATGCTGACGTGATAATTTTTAAATAATATTTCTTTATTTTTGTCCAATTATTTATTTATTTATTTATTTTTATTTTTCATTTTCATTTTCTTTTTCCTCTCCTACCTCATTGGGCTTCTTCTCGCAATGGCCGACGAGGCTTCAGTGAGACTCGCGGCCGCAAAGCCCTTGTCACCCGTAAGGATCGCGGCCCTCGCCTAGCCTTCCTAAGATCTGGGTGAGGCCAAGGGGTCGCGGGTGAGTGCCACAACTCTTGTTGGTGGCCGATGAGGGCTTTGTGGCCCTCGCCTAGTGGCCAACGAGCCTCGCTAGTTATTGCGGAAGAAGCCCAGGAAGGAAGAAGAGGAAAAAGAAAAAAGGAAAAAGAAAAAGGAAAAAGAAAAAGGAAAGGAATTAATTAAAAAATTCCAAAAAAAATTATTTAAAAGTTACCAAGTCGACTTTCGCCAACCGATTGGCATTCACATCAGCGCCGATCGGATAAAATTGATTGGATGGATTGAATCGATATCAATGTAAAAAAATTTAAAATTGAATTCATCCAAATTTTATACTAAATTGATATTAATGTAAGATTTTTTTTGTACTTTTCCCATAATTATTATAACCTGAAATCGAAACATGTGGACCTATATTATCTTTGATCATTTAATTTTCGCACGAGACTCGCGGGAATTAAGCTATTCGAGCTGGGAGGCCTCTATTTTGGGAGCTCTTTTGCTTTTTCTTGAATTGGGTAGTAAAGATTATTTTATATATCCATCGGGCCGTTATATTCCAATCTAATTGCCGACATACAATGACTAGAAATTCAATCGAATCGTTAGAATTTAGTATGTATTAGAGATAGTCCTACGTACTCTATTAATCATTTGATAATTCAAAACCCTTACTAGACTTCATTACACAGAGACATGTCTCATTACACATATCGAAACCCCATAAGATAACAGAGGGAACTCCACGAGCCCCTAAAAACTTTCGTAGACAGAACTAAAACCGGGCCATCATCAACCGGCCTTGACTTCGATGGTCTTGGTCTTCGGCTCCGGCGGCCGCACCTTCTCGACGGCCACCCTGAGCACCCCGTCCTGGTACGCCGCCGTCACCGTCTCCACATTAGCGTTCTCCGGCAGCACGAACCTCCTCATGAACTTCCCGGTCCTCCTCTCCATGCTCAGGTACTTGGCCCCTTCCTCTTTCTCCCTCTTCCTCTCCCCGCTCACGACGAGCACGTTGTCGTTCTCTATCTGGACCTTGATCTCGCTGGCCCTTATCCCGGGCATGTCCACGACGAACACGTAGGAGCCCGGGTACTCCACGACGTCAGCAGGGGTCGCCGCCATGGCCTTTGCATCGCGGACGTAGGCGCGCGAGGGGTTGCTCCTCGATTTCTCGGGCTCCTCGGGGAAGTCGAGCATGTCTTCTAGGATCCCAAAGAGGCGCAAATCGAAGCCGAGATTACGCAGATCCATAGGGCTGTTCGCTTTTCCTCGTCTGAAGATGGAGTGTGCTTGATTGTGGGATGCAGAGGTTGGAGCTCTAGTTAACTGGGGTTTTATAGAGCAGTTTGAAGGAGAGGATCGCCATGAGAGAGATCTTGAGAGAGTTCTGGAGAAGAGTAGAGGGAATTGCTCATGATGGTTCTTGAGATGTTTCGGCAATCTTCTGTAATTTACCATAGAGATTACTAAATAGGGACATTCACCTTTTTAATGACACGTGGTCCATTTGATTCGTCTGTATTAATCAACCTCATCTTTCTAACATACAGCTCACTCGAACGTCGAGTAAATGCAAGATTTGCCATCATTTTAGTAAATCCTTCACTAGGTAAGATTTCTTTGATAAAAAACTGTTAAGAAGCATTTGGAATTTAGATTTTAAATTTAATAAGATTTTAAATAAGGTTTTTCTTTAAGATAAGTTTTTAAATAAATTTAAAAAAAGTATTTGTAAATATATTGACACGGTAATTTGCTAAACGTTTTGATTTAGTGCAATTCAGCTTTTTTTTTTGATAATTATTAGTCGGATATTGTTGATGTGGATGTTGGTTGACAATTTTTAATAATTTTTAATTGATAAATTTTAATTTTTTTTTTTTTTTTTTTCTCATTTCTTCTTTTCCTTTTTTTGGTGATCGGCCGCCGGCCATTGATCATGCGCAATGGTTAGGAGGGCTGGCTTTGCCGGGCCATGGCGAGGTTGAGCCCCAGCAAGGGGATCGGCCTCCCCTAGGCCAAATTTAGCAAGGCCAGCTCGTCTAGAGATAGCCTATGGCTGGTCACCAGCACAAGGAAGAAGAAATGAGAGATAAAAAGAAAGAAAGAAAAAAAGAAAAATAATAAAAAATTAAAACATTATTAGAATATTATTCACGTTAGTGCCATTGATGCCACGTTAACCAGACAACATCCACGCGTCAGTAATATCCAACTAAAATTTATCGAAAAGACTGAATTGGTATCAAATAAAAAGATTTAAAACTAAATTGATACAAATATAATATTTATAACTAAATTGAACTAATGTAATAGGTTTATGACTTTTCTGACAATTTTCCCCAATCCATCATAGAGTATCCACAATTCAATTATTACATATTTTAATGAATAGAACTTGGAAGAAACTTGCTAGTTGAAATTTAAGATTGACAATCGCTAACCAACAATGGGTAGAAATTTAAAAGAAGAAAGAAAACTACCATTGACCATGCATGTTAGCTATCATTTCTAAACAATGAATTTTTTAATCACGGTTGAAAAGCCTATGTCAAAAACTTAAATTGATAAATGAACAGAAAAAAAATGTAAAATACACACAAAATAAACTAGAGCAAAATTTGGCTCTAATATCATGATAAAATATTCAACTCAAAAGCTTGAACTAATAATGGAAGGAGAGGACATGTATATGAAATGTAGATAAAGCAATATGAAATATTTCAACAGTCATACTTTAAAAAAATTTGAGGTTGAAAGTTAACTAATAATTTGCTCCATATGTCTCGTAATTATAAGAATCATACAAGCTCCCATATGTATAATACATGCTTCTAAACAAAGGAAGCATGACGAGATCATATCATTAGCCACGAGTCTAGGGTCTGCTACCAGAAAAAAAGGGACCGCATCCCCTGTGCAAAATTGACTGATTACCAACGTAAAGATAATTTATGAACTGTAAGATCACTTTTGCATTTACTAATATTTAAGAACGTAAAGGTAATTTAATAACGTTGAAACTAATTTTATGAACAGATTAGGAAATATGGGTTTGCATTATACACAGCTGCTCGGACTCTCCTTTAATTGATCGGGCCTGTTCATGGGATCAAACTTGACATATTTTCAACAAGGGATATGTTCAGCAGAAGTCCTAAAACTTGTTAAGGAAGTGCAATTGAGTCCCTAAAACTTACAAAAAAATGCAATCGTCATAAAACTTGTCGAGTTGGTTCAATTGAGTCCTAAAGTTAACACCGTTAGTCTTTTCCGTTAAAAATGCCGACGTGGCATTTTAAATAATTTTTATATTCCATGTGGATTTTTTAAATTATTTTTTTATTCATTTAAAAAAATAGATTTAAAAACTAAAAAATTAGATTTATTTATTTTATCTTATTTTCACTAAAAACTAAAAAGAAAAATTAAAAAAATTATTTTTAAAAATTGTTTAAAAAAAAAAAATCAGCAGCTCTCCTCTCCCCGCCGTTGCCGCCGCCGCCCATCGCCGGAGGGGCCGGGCGACGGTCGTCGGCCTTGGGCGAGGGGTGGCGGCCCTTGCGGCCCGGGCGAGGGCGGCGACCATCGCCGCCCGGGCGAGGCCTCGTTGGCCCTGCTTGGGGCCGGCGAGGCTCGCCAGATCTCGGTGGCCTCGCCGGCCCCGGGCGAGGGCGGCGACGGCCGTCGCCGCCCCCGTGAAGGCCGGCGAAGACTCACCCGGGCGGGCGATGGCCGTTGGACCCCGCAAGGGCCGGCGTGCCCGGATCCGGGCGTACTCGCCCGACCGGCGGGGTGGCCGGCCCTCACCGTGGTCGGCGAGGCCTCGCCGGCGAGGGCCGTCCACCCGCCTGTGGCCGGGCTACCATCGCCGGCCCTCGGGATGGGCGGCGGCGGAAGTCCACGGTGCCTTTTTTATTATTATTTTGAACAGTTTTGTTTTGTTTTTTTTTTTTGTTTTTAAATAAATTTAGATTTTCCTTTTTAGTTTTTAATCTAATTTTTAAAGATTTTGAATAAAAAATAATTTAAAAAAGCCATTTGAAAAATAAAAATTCATTTAAAATATGACGTCGCGCCACGTCGCCACAATTTCCGTTAATAAACCGACGGTGTTAACTTTGTGACTCAATTGAACCAACTTGACAAGTTTTAGGACTTGATTGCACTTTTGTAAGTTTTAGGACTCAATTGCACTTTCTTGATAAGTTTTAGGACTTGTGCTGAACATATCCATTTTCAACAATTAGCAACTTTGTTGGTTGAAAGACTAGGGTAAATGCACTTATGACACTATTGCTAATTTCAAGCATCTTCCTAATACAATCATGTTGGAAATTTTCTATAATATGAGCTTACATTAATTAATTATTTTTCTATTTTAAATAATTGGGTTAATGGATATTCTAATATTTGTTGAACTAATCTTATTGAATTTGACCACTAGTGGTGGGCATTTGGATAAGCGCTTATTGATCCTTCTCCAAAGGTGAGGGGTTCGAAACCAAGTAGGCGGCAGTGTCTTAAGTGTGACGTCGGGGTGGTGGGTCCTTCGCTAACGTCATCTCGGGTTTACCTCGCCTGGCTACCAGGCACGGGGTTCCCTGTCACCAAAAAAATTAATAAAAAATATCTTATTGAATTTGGTATTGGCATCTATTAATAACGGGTCTAGTTACAGTTGAAGAAAGTGTAAACGGTGTGTTTAACGAAGCCTATAATGGGAATGGGAATGACCGAGCCTTTGTTGATTAGGGTTTGCTAGGTCCATTCTCTAGCTTATAAAAGGGTAGGTTATACTTATCAGTTGCTTTAATTCTACTGAAAGCCGCTATACTGAAATAAGTCATAGAGAGGAAGATTTGACATTCCGATAGATCACTGATTATCATATTGATCTACTTTTTTTCAAGTGAAGCAATGGCTCAAATAGGTACGCTTTTTCAAGTTTTTGAAAACGATCAAATAGGTACGCTTTAATTTCGTTGTGTTTATTGATCTCGGTGTTTTATAGCCATATATGAATTCGATTCTTCTTGATTGATTAGTTGTTTATGTGAATAATTTTATACATGTGGTATCAGAGCAAGGTCATATATGATTGTAGAACCCAATTTTTTTTTTCTTAAGGACAAATTCAAAACTTTCCTCTTTGAGTCGAATATTGTCATTATTTTTTCGTGTGGATTTTTTGCCCGATTGATCATGAAACCATAGGGTTTTTGTTCTACATGTCGAAATCTTTCCAACCATATATAATTTGTATAATTTCGTTGTGAATTGAGTGAGAATTTGAAATTTGAAATTCTAGGGTTTATACATGAAAAAGTTCTAGAATTTCTTGCAATTGATTGATGTTCGTTGTAAATCGTTGCACGGGTATTGTTATATATATGTTTTAGCATCCTTCTGTTGCATTAAGGTAAGTCTCCCTCTCTCTCTCTCTCTCGCAATCTTGATCTTTGTCTTCAGATCCGATCGTGTCCTCCTGATTCTTGGGGGTTAATTGAATGTGTCGTCGATTCGTCGTGAAGGGTCTCGAGGGTATGTTGCGTGCTGGGTCGGCGATGGCTGGAATCGTCGGATTGGTTGCGGAGTTCATTAGATCTTGTGGTGTTTGTTCTGTCGTCCGGTTGTCACGATCGAGTTTGCCTCTTTTCGCGATCCTTTTTGGTAATCCAAGGGTTCGATGCTTCTGTTCTCGTTTCTCCGACGCATTCCAGTGTGGTCCTGTCGTTTCTCAGCTCAGTTACTGGTGGATGTTACTGACGAACGATCTCCGTCGAATAATGCCGTGGCCATAAGTATCTATTATCTGGCTCCCGTCGTTGAGTGACATAAACAAGTTCCATGTCAATGTTTCAGTGTGACATACGTAAAGATCTGACTTTCATTCTGGTTCGTATCTTGTTTTTGTGTTTTTCATCCTGCGTTGCGTGTCTCGTTTTTGATTACTTGCTTCAAATAAAAAAAGTTTTGCCGTTGAAATTACATGACGTGCTTTTCTCTACAAGCTCACAGTGTTCTTGCGCAAGCAGGTCTTACTGATATATGGAGCTTTAAGATCTCAACTTATATGTTAATCATCTGGTTATGGTGTTGCAGCACGCTCGTTCGATTTGTGATGAAATCCATTCTTTTTCTTTTTTATGACGCCCAGAACCTTCATTTTAATGTTAGTTCTGGGCTCACGCCCAGAACCTTTCTTTCCTTGGTTCATGGGCGTGAGCCCAGAACTAAGAATAAGAACAAAAAAAAATTATGGGCCATTTTTATTTCGTGGGACAAATTTTAATTCGTGGCCCACCCGTTTTAAGTGGCATGTATGAGCTTCTCCGGATTGGGCCCAAGCGGAGGTAAAATTCTTGGGCCTCACGGGTCAGGGCCCGCGGGAGGGTCCGAAAGGCTGCTTGCGGGTCCTGGGCCCCGCGGGAGGGTCCGAAGCATTAAAATAATAATAAAATAATGATAATAATAATAAAATAGATTTTTTTAAAAAAAAAAAATTAATGGTGGCAAAAATTGTTGCTTTTGATAAATGCAATATGATCTCAGCAAGCACATGTTGTAAATTACTTCATATTGTTTGATGAATTTTGGACATAAATTTTGGAGTTCCCTATTGATAAAAATTAGTATATACAATTACTCGCTCAAATTGGGTTATTGTGTATATTAATTTGGCAAAAAGCATGAAGATTAATTCCGAAATTTAAAAGATGGGGATGTATAATTGAAAAATATTTATCTGCCCAAAGGGGATAAATGTTTTGAAAATCATATGTAATTCCCCTCTATATTGATATTATGGAGATGTATAATTTAAAAGGATTTGTCTGCCTAAAGAGGATTGATCCTTGACAATTATATGTAATTCTCCTTGTTGTTGCTTTAAAAACTTCATGCCGTGGAAAATAATGGTGCATTATACACTCTACCCAAATGAGAGTTTATAATGTACTAATTATTTTTTGTTGAATTGCTTATTGCTCATAATTGATCTTATTGCATTATATGTGACAAACAGTTACCTTTGCTGTAAATAACAATAATGCCACGGTTGAAATGTTAACTGGATCAAACTTCAAGAGATGGAAGCAAGATATAGAGTTTGCGGACTTGGCTTTACATGAGGATGAACCTTCTAGGCCCAATGATCAAAGTACTGTAGATCAAAAGGCCCATTATGCTAGATGGGAAAAATCTAACCGACTAAGCCTCATTACTATGAAGAGGTCTATTGCTAAGCATCTCATTAGTGGTTTGCCAGAAGATACGAATGCCAGACAATTCCTTGAAGTAGTGGGAGAAAGATATAGAGTCTTAGATAAGGCTAAAGCTGGGAACTTGTTGAGTGAGTTAACAAACATGAGGTATGATGCTGCTATGGGTGTTAGAAAATTTATACTAAAGATGGTCCACATTCAGTCCAAACTTAAGGCTCATGAAATTATTCTTTCTGAAAATTATATTATGCATCACGCCTTAAATGTTTTGCCAGCTGAATTTAGCCAGATTAAGACTACTTATAGTGCTTAGAATGAGACATGGAGCGTTGATGCCTTGATTACCAAGTGTGTAACTGATGAAGAGAAGTTAAAGAAGGAAAAGTATGAGTCCGCCCACTTAACTGCCAATGCTAAGTTGAGTTCATCTAGAGGCAAATGGAAGCCTGAATGGTCAAATGCTCATGGTCCAAAGAAAGGCCAAGACTTCAAGAAAAATGAGAACTATGGGAGAAATAGAGATAAGGATTTCAAGTGTTTTCATTGCAAGAAGCAGGGTCACAAGAGAGCCAATTGCTACAAGTTTCAAGCTTGGCTAAAAGCAAGAAAAGAAAGTCACCAAGGTGAGTTGTTGGTTTGTTTTGAATCAAATCTGGTTAATGTTCCTTTGGATTCTTGGTGGCTTGATTCTGGTGCTACTGTTCATGTGACAACTACCTTACAGGGTCTCACAAATCTAAGGAATCCAAGTCCGAGGGAGTCAAAGCTTAAAGTTGGAAACAATACTGGAGTTGATGTGGAGCGTATAGGGATAGTTTTTTTGAATTTAGATTTTGGTTTTCAACTTATTTTGAACAATGTCTTTTATGTTCCTAGTTTTAGGAGAAACTTAGTATCTCTTTCTTCGCTTGACAAAACTAGAATTATTTTGTGAATAAAAGAGTGGATTTGAGTTATGATTCTAGAATTATTGGGAATTGTGTTTTGTCTAATGGATTATATTGATTATCCTTATCTCCCGATAGATCATATTGCTTTTTCAATGTCGAGAATAATGTTTCTAAGAGATCTTTAATCAAAGAAAGATCTTTATTGCTATGGCATAAGCAATTAGGGCACATCTCCAAAGAAAGGGTAAAACGACTCATTAAGGCGGATATTCTCCCTCCTCTTGACTTAGATGATATTGAGATTTGTATTGATTGTGTGAGGGGAAAATTGACTAAAATCAAGAAGAAAGGCGCTACTCGCAGTCAAAATCTATTGGAGATAATTCATACTGATATTAGTGGGCCATACTCAACTACCTTGTGTGGAAATAAGTACTTCATCACATTCATTGATGATTTTTCTCCTGTTATTGTTATGTTTATCTAATTAAGGAGAAGACTGATACTCTTGAAATGTTCAAAGTGTTTCGCGCTGGAGTTGAGAAACAATTGGGAAAAATTATCAAGATTGTTAGGTCTAATCACGGTGGTGAGTATTATGGGTGATATACTGAGACTAGACAACAAATGAGACCGTTTGCAAAATATTTGTAGGACTGTGGTATTGTCGCTCAATATATAATGCTTAGGAGTCCTGAATAGAATTGTGTAGCTGAACGGCGCAATCGCACACTCATGGAGATGAAACGAAGTATGATGGGCAGTTCTAATTTGCCTGAATACTTATGGGGAGATGTAATTAAAACAACAACTTATATATTGAATCGTGTACCTAGTAAATTGGTGTCGAAAACACCTTTTGAATTGTGGACTGGGAGAAAACTAAGCTTGAATCACTTTCAAGTTTGGGGTTGTCTTGTAGAGGTGAAAATTTATGAACCTTCTCAGAAGAAGATCGAACTTAGGACTACTAGATGCTACTTTATTGGATACCCTGATCATTCCAAAGGGTATAGGTTCTATTGTGCTACTCGTGGCACTAGAATCGTTGAATCTCAAACTGCCAAATTCCTGGAATTAGATGTTGCTAAAAAGAGTTCTTCTCAATCTTTCGAAAGGGAAGAATCACATAAAAAGGTCCATCTATGGTCTCAAACAAGCATCACGTCAATGGTACTTGAAATTTCACAAAGTTGTGAGATCGTTTGGCTTTGAAGAAAACAAGTTTGATCAATGCATCTACATGAAAGTAAGTGGGAGTAAATAAATTTTCTTAGTACTTTATGTAGATGACATTTTATTTGCTAGTAGTGATGTTGATCTATTGAATGACACAAAAATTTTTCTATCTACAAAGTTTGATATGAAAGATCTTGGGGAAGCCTCTTTTGTTCTAGGCATTGAGATTCATCGTGACAGATCTAAGAAGGTTCTGGGGTTATCTTAGAAAAGTTATATAAATCGTGTTTTGAAAATATTCAATATGCAAACCTGTGACATCTTGATTTTCTGACTCTGTTTTCGATTGAATGAGTTGGGCTTTTCATCGACGCGTCTATAGTCTTTTTCTCTGAGCTGATCACTCATGAGATAACTAATTTATCTGGTGAAGCCGTTAAGGAATCTAAATGCAATAGACTTGAGAATTCAATCAGAAATCGACTGCTCGATTGTACTAATCTGCAAGGGTCAGTACAGCATAGTCAAAATCGATTAGAGATCGGAGATAAGTCGGTTCGACAGAGGCATGTGATTAAAGTGTGGGTGATTCTACCTAATTGCAAAATTCTCGTTGAATGGCACTAAATTGGTTTTTCTGTCATTTCTGTATCTTGTGCTCGTATTTGAAACCTCGAGATTTTCACGACAACCGAGAGTCGCCAATGAGTCGAAGATGTACAATGTGGGTCGAAATAATCGACCACAGGTCAAATGTGCTAAAAATTTATAAAAGCTACCCGGTAGACTAGGTCACGCTAAAATCGCGCTCAGTTGAAGTTAACCGTGAAATTGAACCCGATTTCAGAAATTGAAAGTTCTGTCATGTCACAATTTATTTTAGGAACGTCGACTCGTCTTCCAAAGATTTTTCTACAAACCCGAGTTTTCGGCAAAAATTCAAAGTAGGGCTATTTTGGATCAGGAAAATTAGAGGACCGTTTTTGGTTGCATTTTTTGGCAATCAAGTTGGACTACTTGGCAAGGAAAAATGTGGAATTTGATGTGGGCATCCTCCCGGTCATTTTGGCCTTTGATTTGAGCTCAATTGGAGAAGATTGGAGTTGGAATTGGAGGGGAATGTTGCAAAACTCGTAGGCCAAGGGGGGAACAACATTTCAGCCACCTTGGGAGACTTCTTGGAGAAGCTTTGGTGTGGATAATGGCTGAGGATGATGGCTGAGCATGGTGGGGGCATTGGTGAAGAGTGTTTGGATATTTTGAGGAGACTTTAGAGGCATTTTGGGCCCCCCTTCAGCTGAGCTCTCTTCTTCCTCCTCCTTGCTGCCCCTTTCTCCATTGTTGAAGAGTTGTGAGCTCAAGAAAACCAGAGAAACCAGCCCCTCACGCCGTCGACCGCTTGTGCAGGCCGTTTGAGCAGCAGTTGCCTGCTCGAGCTGTCGCTAGCCTCCCGCTCGTCTCACGCCGCTCATCGTCCCCCGCGAGCCCAGGCCACCGTCTCGCGTTTGCTCGTAGGTCCCCGAGCTCGCCCTGGTCGTCGTCGAAGCCATCGAAGCCGCCGGAGCCACCGCCGTCGCCCGCCTAGAGCTGCTGCAACCACCGCCACCTGTCTCCTTGCCGTTTCAGCCGTGAAACCCTTCGGTCCAGCCCAAGGACAGAAGCTGAGTCTCAGCCCAGCTAAGACTTGCTGGCTGTTTTATGGGTCCGTCCGACCCTCGCTTGGTGTCACCGCAAGCTTGTTTTCCGCTCGCCTTCGCGTTGCCGTCGCCGTGAACTCATTTGCCCGTAAAACCGGTGAGTTTACTTGCTAAACTTTGCTTAGGGAGTTAATGACGTTTAGTAGGTAATTAGATTAGGCTAAGTATGGCTTAGGTGGTTAGTTAGTTTTGATTAGTGATTTAATTGCTTAATTATGATTGTTAGGTGGTTAGAATAGATTGATTAAGGGCTAAATAGATTGTACTATTTATGTGGATATGTGCATTAATTTTCTAGGCTCGTTTAGGTGGTTAAATTAGCGTTTCCGGCTTAAGTATGTATTTATTGGATTAATTTACATTTATTTAATTAATTTTGTAATTTATTTAATTATTTAATATTTTCCAGAAATTATATCGAGATAGCTGGTGACCGGAATTTCGTGCTGATTGCAATTGTGTGCTTAGTTTATGTAATTGATTGATAAATTGTGAAATTGAGTGATGATTGTGATTTTTGAGTATTTATTTCAAAATTATGAGATTTTGGTATTTAATCGAAAATCTTTGGGTGTCGGGTTTTGACACCGAAAATGCTTTTAAATACTATATCAAATAGTGGGATTTTAAAAAGGAAGGGTATCAATTTGTCTAATTCAATCTGACCGTGTACCCACACACAATTATTTTCACCGAGTGTTTTTAATAAGAAGAAAATAGGCTAAGCACATCATCTTAATTGAGGCATTTGAGTGCAATGCACGGTGTCCTTGGCCGGAATTGAATGATCATGTGGTGGTTAAGAGAACCCGTCCCCGATGTGCGTCAGGTGGATATTGCCCCTATATGGAATGCCCTTGTCAACAGATGCCGGTTGTAGTAGATTTTGGACCGATGCTCCTTTGGGATTGCTGTGCTCAATGGAGTGAGATGACGCCTGGCTACGCCAGAAGACCGCCGAACGTCGAGTAGGCCGTGCCTTGGGGGCCATAATCAATTGGAACGCGTGATTGATTGAGATAGACGCGCCAGATTATGGGACAAAATTGTGTGGCACGGAATGAGACATGTCATAACGATTTGGCCTATAATCGGGACCCCTGTGATTGATTGAGATATAAGTTGCGGCGTTCCAATTGATTGAGTTTTATTATTGCTTATGTCTGTGATATGAACTGTACTGACATGCAGGGAGGATCTGAGACGAGGTGAGTCTTTGTGGTCGTGTGGTTGTGTGGTTAGGCCGCCCCTAGGTGTATTTTCTTCCTAGTTGGGGTTAGGGGGTGAACTTGCTGAGACATTGTCTCACCCCGTCATGGGCTCAATCTTTTCAGGTCCTTAGATGGCGGTCCCTCTGGTTCGTTTTGGATAGCCTCGGGGGATTTCTGAGTGGAGTCTGAAGGATCGGCGAATATGTTTGACTAGTGGGTCGTAGGACAGCTTCTTTTTGAGAGCCGATCTTTTTGTAGACTTTTGTATATAAACCCAGTGTGTTTATAAAAAGTGTTTTGTGAAAATTTTATCCTGCTTTTATATCCAATATCTGTGTTGTCTGGAGATTTATTAAATGCTTCCGCATGTGCAATAAAATGATGGGTCAGTGACGCATCCTGGGACGTCGCAATTTTATTGACCACCGAGGGATGTGCGCGCGCTCGAGGTTCGGGGCGTGACAAAACCTGCAAGTCATGTGAAGCTTCTGCTGTGAAAGGAGAAAAATTGAGTATAGAACAATGCCCCAAGAATGATGTTGAAAAAGAAGTCATGAAGAATGTTCCATATGTTAGTGTAGTTGGCAGTCTTATGTATGCACAAGTATGTATCGGACCTAATATTGCTTTTGCAGTGAATACTCTTGAAAGATATCTGTCGAATCCAGGTCATGAACATTGGGTTGCAGCTAAAAATGTGATGAGATATCTACAACGAACAAAAGACTTCATGCTCGTGTATAGTAGTGTTGAGGACCTGAAGGTGATTGGATATTCATATGTTGATTTTGCTAGTTGTTCAGATGACAAAAAATCAACTTCTGGATATGTTTTTATGATGGCTGGAGGTGCTATTTCTTGGAAGAGCACAAAGCAAACCTTGATTACGAACTCTATGATATGAGTTTGTAGCGTGCTACGGCGCGTCAATTCAAGCAATTTGGCTCAGAAATTTGATCTCAAAATTGCAAGTTGTAGACTCTATTGCTAGACCTTTGGTGATCTATTGTGACAACACTGTAGTTGTGTTTTATTCCAAGCATGACAAGATCAGCAATGTGTCCAAACATATGGAGATCAAATACTATACTGTTAAGGACTTGGTCAAAAAGGGAGACATTGTAATTGAAAATATCAGAACCGAGTCCATGTTGGCTGATTCTCTAACAAAAGGCTTACGACCCATTTTGTTTAAAGAACATATAAAGAATATGAGTGTTTTAGATTCTTTTGATTTCTTTTGTTAGTGGGAGCTACATAATTTGTATTTATGGATATTATAGTTATATGCAGACATGATAATGCTTTCATAATGTCTATTAAAGCATTTATTTTCAATGATCGTTATTATTGATTCTATTGTTATCCTTTCTCCTATTGACTGAAAAATAGAAGTACAAAACAGTATTTTTAAACAAATTTTAGTTTAAAGATGACTAGATGTCACTGATTATGAGATCTCATAGTGGATTGTGACAGAATCATGTTGTTTAGAAATTGCATTGAGGACCGATAAGAAAAAGTGTATATTTTGATCACATGTTGGCATTATTTCTTATTACACTACTAGGCCCATGATCCATGAAAATATAATGCTTATTATATGTGATTATGGAAGGTCATGTGTTGTGGTATTTTCTTAACACATTGATCTCCATATTCTTAACACATTGATCTCCATAGTCATATACTGAGGTTATATAGGATTGGATTGGTTTTGAGATACCGTTATTGGAATATTATTTTTTAAAGTTGTGGCCACATAAAACAAAATTTTTAGTTATTAACCCGATAGTGTCGTTTTCAATATAAAATCTTTTTCAAAATAAAATAAATTAATTAATATAGCCCAAGTGGGAGAATGTTGGAAATTTCTATAATATGGGTTTATGTTAATTAATTAATTTTCTATTTTAAATAATTGGGTTAATGGATATTTTAATATTTGTTGAATCCTATAGTGATCTTATTGAATTGGGTATTGACATCTATTAATAACGAGCCTAGTTGAGTAGCGAAGTGTAGGCAATTGTGTTTAACTGAAGCTTGTAATGGGAAGGGCCCAGTTAACACTAATTAAGGTTTGCTAGGTCTCCTCTCTAACCTATAAAATGGTAGGTTATACCTATTAATTGCTTTCATCCCATTGAAAACTGCTATACTGAAATAGATCATAGAGAGGAAGATTTGACATTTCGATAGATCACTGATTATCAAATTGATTTACTTTTCTTCAAGTGAAGCAATTGCTCAAATAGGTTCGCTTTAATTTCGCTGTGTTTATTGATCTCGGTGTTTTACAGTCATATATGGATTCGATTCTTCTTGATTGATTAGTTGTTTATGTGAATAATTTTATATAAATCCATCTAAGTTAAATAAGCTTAGCTGAAGAATAAGGTACCGCGCATGCTCAAATAAGATTATAAGAAGAGCTTTAGAAGTTCAGATGCCGTGTTTAGGAAACTGGGGATGCATCTGGGGACCATTTGGCGGGGACATCGTATTCATTTGGCCTACGTAGGTCAAGTTCACGCTTTCATATTTGTCCATATTTGTAAGAAAAGAAAGGAATGGTGTTTGAAATATCTATGATTTTTCACGAAATTACGTTAGAGAATTTTGGTCTTTGATTTTTGCCAACCATGTCTAAGATTGTGTGTAAAAGGTCTGGCCGTGGTTTGAGAGAAGAACATCGTCGCATAAGCTAAGACCCCTCTGCCTTGGAAAGGCGCCTCAAGTGTGGATTCGCCGCCTCAGCCCTCTATGAGAATTAACTATAGTCGAAGCGAGCTTATGACCTTCTCCATGTCTGCTCAGAGGCAGCTCGGCTCGCAAGAGCTTCTTCGACCTAGAGCCACTCTTCTCCTCTTTTGCTCCAACACCGGCTCCAACTCCTTCCCTCCCTCAGGCGAGCGGATCGGTCGCCCATAACACTTGTACGTGCATCAAATTCATCATCTTGAATGACACCAACCGGGACTTGGCGGGACTTGAGGTCGAGGACTGAGCAGTTCGGGGACATGCCCATCACGACCAGTGCAGGAGGAGGCGAAGGCTTGGTGGCCGGCAGGTTTTCAAAGGCGGAAGGATCAGGGCGAGGGAGGGGGCGACCGCACTTGGAGATGAAGGAAGACTCATCCTGTCGTCTGGACGGCCTGCGTCTCGTGGGTATGTGGGTTTTGAAATAATGGGTTGGACTATAGTTTTTCTCATTCCATTTTAGCCCATTTTCGCATTTGCTAATACTTATGAACGTAAAGGTAATTTAATAACGCAGAAACTAATTTTATGAACATTAAAGTATGACTTACATACATCATTTTTCAGTTATGATACAATAAAGATGTTACTACAATTAGACTGTGCTAGCAATTTATTAAGAATAAGTATAATTAAGATCATAAAAAATTAGCACTCACTCTATTTACTAATTACAACGGAAATGACCACCTTAGAGGTGCATTACATCTTATAGGGTGAATTACTACTTTTAATTACTTACTATAAGGCATATGATTGTCTTAAGAGACGTTGCTACTTTGAAGGAGAGTACTTACACTTGGTGATTTCCTTATAACATAGTAAATTATCTCAAACCATCACAAGTGATATAACACTTGCTAATTGACCTAAAGTCATGGTAAACTGGCCAAACTCCTCACAAGTATATTGCACTTATTGTTCGTACATTTTTATTAAAAACAATGACATTTCTTTACACTTGGTAAGTTGGGGATATTGTCGCCAGTAATTTTCCATCTTTAGTTGGTATTATTACCACCGGCATACTTTTTTTTTTTCCCCTTCCCCAACTGGAAAGTCCCCATGTCATACCTGATCTAGTTAAGGGAAAAACGAATGCCTTAGCATGTGTTCTCTTCTTACTTGTAACCATCTGTAATCTGACTACAACCGCAATTCACCCCTTACATTAAGCACATCATCTAAAGAAAGAAGAAAGAAGAGAACTCCATATATTAAAATTACCTAATGTTGATACTCCATTCCATCATCCATGTAAACACCATTCTTTTAAATGCATCATCTATCGACCGCCCACGTTATATACTTTTGAGGACTAAGTTTGCTTCCAGTGTTTTTAGGACCTCTAATGTGCGTGACTATTATATATGATGCCTTCAAAAGGGAATCTCATCCCTTGTTGAGTTTCTTCTTATTCTCTGTTTTTATAATCCTTCTAATCTAGATGAAATTAGTGTCAAAATAACGTGAAGTGTAAAATTGTAGTTAATTATCTAGACGAATGACTTCTTTTCCAAATATCAAAACTTGTGATGATTTAGGAAAAAAAGTGTTAGAATAGTCCTAAATCTATGGTATTAGTGCCAATTTAGTTCCAAACTTTTTTATTATGTCAATTTTGTCCTAAACCTTATGACCTAATGCCAATTTAGTCCTTTTGATTAATTTTAAACAAATTTTGCTGACGTGGACCTTATCTGGTCTACGTGACATCGGTGTTGATGTGGATAATTTTAATTATATTTTTTTTTTTCCTTTTTACTTTCTTCTTCCGGTGACCGGTGTCGTGTGACATCCCGAATTTTCAGTCCTGCTTTCAATTAAATTAATCGGGCCTTTCATCGACGCACCTATAGTGCTATTCTCAGAGTTGACCAATCTTGAGATAACTAGACTATCTGGGGAAGTCATTAAGGAATTTTAATGTAATAGACTTGGGAATTCGACCAGGAATCGATTACTCGACCGTGCTCATCTGCAGAAATTATTACGGCATAGTTAAAAGTCAATTATAGATTAGAGATAGGTCGGTTCGACAGAGATGTGTGGCTAAACGCGGGTGATTCCACTAAATTAGAAAATTCTCGTTGACCAAGACTAGACTGATTTTTCTTTCGTTTTGGTACCTTGTGTTCGTATTTGAAACCTCAAGATTTTCACGACCACCGAGAGTCGCCAATGTATCGAAGAGGTTCATTATGGCTCGAAGAAAATCGACCATGGGTCATTTGCACTAAAAATTACTGAAAGCTACCCGATAGCCTAGGTCACGCTAAAATCGCGCCAGATTGAAATTAACCGCGAATTTGAATCCAATTTCAGATATTAAAAGTTCTGTCATGTCACAGGTCATTTTAGGAATGTCGACTCAGTCTTAGAAGATTTTTTCTGCAAACCGAGATTTTGGCGGAAAAAATCGATTTAGGGCCGTTTTCGACCGGGAAAATCAGAGGACCGTTTTTGATCGCGAAATTGGGATGCAAGTGGGTTTTAATTGCTAGGAAAAATGCCAAGTTGATCGAGGACTTGACAATCAAATTTTTAGAAGCCGAATTGCACCGATTCGAGGAGGAATTGAATGGAAATTGAGCCAATTCCAATCAAAATTCGTAATCCCCCCTTGGACCCAACATATGGACCAACTCAAGACTTCTAGAGGAAGCCAAAGGGCTGGGAAATTGGCTGTGGAAGATAGCTTGGTGGTGGGACACACCAAGGGGACCAAAGAGATGAGAGAGAGACCAAGTGGCCCCCCCTTGTTGCCGCCGGTCTCCTTCTTCTCCCTCAGCCCGTCGACCTCCATTCCAAAGTGAGAGAGAGAGCTTCAAAAGCCCAAAAAAATTGAACCAGCAAGCTAGCAGCCCGCCGGAACCACCACATGCCACTGCTCGTCGTCGCACGCTCGTCGCACCTCGCACACCAGCCGCCCCAGGCCCATGTGTCCCTGGTCGTCGTTCCGTCTCTGCCGCGAGCCCAGTCCTTCCCCCGAACCATTCGGACCTACCTCGCCGTCGCCGGAGCCGCCTGGATGCCCACCAAGTCGCTGGAAGCCCCACTGCAGCCACCGCCGGGCCTTTCTCATTGTTTCCAGCTCAACCGGCCACCGGAGCAGCCTTCTTGGCCCCTGACCAGAACCGAACAACATTGGGTCTCCAAGCCGCTGTTTGGCCCGTTTTGGTGGCTTTCCCGACCCCGCTTGGCGGTCCCGCTTTGGAGTTTATCGATCCCCTCTGCGTCCCCGTCGTTTTGATCCGAGCAGATCATTAATCAAGTGAGTTTAACTCATTAATCCATGCTTAGTAAGTTAATGACGTTTAAGGGTTGATTAGTTTAGACTAAGTATGGATTATGTGGATAGTTAGAATATATTAGCAATTTAATTAATCGTTATTGCATGTTAGGTGGTTAAAGTAGTGTAATTAGAGCCTAGACAAGCTTTAGTATTTATCTAAAGTGGTTCGAAAATTTTCCGGGCCCGTCTTGGCTTTTATTTAGGCTTTTCCAGCCTAAGTGGTATTTATTGGTATTTATTAATTAATTTCCGTAATTATTTAATTAATTATTATTTTTCTGAAATTAGACCGGAATAGCTGGTGACCAGAAATTTATGCTGATTGCAGTGGTGTGATCTGTTTATTTAATTGACTATTATTTTGTGCAAATTGAGTGTGATTGGTATTTTGGGTATTTATCCCAAATTTTATTTAATTTAAGTAATTAATTAGAAAATCACCGGGCGTCGGTTTACAGCACAAAAAATATTTTGGTGGACCATAATAAATGGTGGGATTTATGGAAAGGAAAATATTATATTTTGGCTAAGGCCGACCGTGTACCCATACACGATTATTTTTATTGGGAATGATAAAAATGGTGAAATGATTAGATGATCAGGATGGTATACTATATCAGTCTGCGGGCGATATGTCAGCTTAGTGCAAGCAATATACCGTTATACTATATCAGCCTGCGGGTGATATGTCAGCTTAGAGCGAGCAGTATACCAGGCAGCTTCTGATGAGCATTATTAGTATATTATATCAGCCTGCCGGTGATATATCAGCTTAGTGTGAGTAGTACATTATTTATCAGCTTAGTGCGAGCTATACCTTCTATTATTAGCTTAGAGTGAGCAGTCCTAATTATGATCGGACTTTATAGATAGTATTGATTGAGATGACCGGGGAAGGGTCTCGATGACATGAAATCGATTGAGTCGATTGATCGATGATTCGATTTGATTGGTTGAAATGAATGGAATATTTGAATTATATCGACTTGCAGGAAGGAACTGAGGTCAAAGTAAGTCATCTGACTCGTGGTTGTGCTTAGGCAGCCCTCATGGCGTATTTTCTTTCTAGTCGGGTCTTAAGGGGTGAACTCGCTGAGACGTCGTCTCACCCCGTTGTGGGATAATATTTCAGGTCCCTAGATGGCAGCTCCTCCCGAGTGTTTTGGTCAACCTAAGAAGGTGACAGAGCAGAAGTATATTATCCCACTGCATGGGAGCCCTAGGGGATGGACCTATGAGCTGGGGAAATCCGTGGTCTGGGTTGATGAGGCCTTACCCCATAAGGTACCTCATCAATACAGAGCATGGTATCGTCAGGCTCGAGATGGGGAGGGAAGGTCCCATACCTGAGTCTGAGATTCCCTTGTACGTGCTGGAAGTAGCCTTTGGGAAAGGCACAGCGGACCCTCCATAAGGTTTAGTGGTAGACGTGGAGCCGGAGATGACAGATCCAGAGTCCTCGATGTATTCCGTTGAAGGTTCCAATGATGATGAGGATTTGTAGTTTTATGAAAACCCCCCTGTTTTGCAGACTTTGCTTTTATAGACTTGTATTATATATGACATGGTTTGTTATGTATATATAAGTGTGGTTTGGTTTTCGAGAAAATTGTGGCCATGCTTTTCTATCCCATTGTGTTATTGTTTGGGGATTATTTATTTGCTTCCGTGTGTGCATTAAAATGAATGGGTTGGCGATGCGTCCTGGGACGTCGCTTTTTAATCGACCAAGAGGGATGGGCGCGCGCCTGGAGGATTCGGTCGTGCCACGTAGGACAATTAGTGACCATATCAGCAATTTTCTGCCAAAATTTGCCTGAAGGACTGAATTGACACTAAATCAAAAGGTTTATGACTAGTTTGGCACAATTAAAAAGTTTAACACTTTTTTGACACTCCTCCCTAATGATATTTATAAATGGATATCTTTTAACTTTTGAATATTTCTAGGACATTCATGTTTCCTAGAACCGCCTCTTTTGTTAATAAGCTCATTGAATTTGACTAGTGTAGAGGCTTGGTAGTATGAATATACCTCAATTTGTCCATCTGTTGCAGCCAAATGCAAAATTGTATTGCCATCTTCATCCCTTGAGTTGATGAACTGAACATCACCCAAGATATCTATCAAAAGCTTCAAAGCTTCCAGTCTGTTGTGCTTCACGCATAAATGCGAAATCGTCTAGCCATGTTCGACATGAAGAGGGTTTCTTTTGTATTTGTCATGGATGAAACATACTTCAGGGTTAACTTTTACCAAGCTTTCCACTATGTTAAGGTACCCTTTTGCTGCCGCGAGATGAAGAGACGTTGAACTCTGAGAATCTTGCTCACTTGCCATTTCAGCCTTTTGAGTTAGGACCTCTTTCATGAAATCCAAGTGTTCGAGCATAGCTGCGATGTGCAGAGGAGTCTCAGTGTGATTTTCAGTCATGATTCTGTCGAGAAGTAACTTATCTTCTGCGAGCAACTGAATTAAAGGAGTCGTATTTCCTTCCGCAGCGGCTTCGTAGAGCTTGGACTCCATACTTGGATCTCTCAAAAGAGGGTTTCGGAATCCTCACTCCTCCATTCGCAGATTTAAATATACATTGTCTCAATCAAGTGAACCTTCACAGTAGGCTTGACGAAGACCGAAAAATGTTTTGTAGATCTTTCTCGACAGCGATTATTCGGCCCTGTTCGCGCAAATGTCCAAGGATGTCAGAAAAGGTGATGATTCTTGGAGCTTTATCGAGGGTAAGTGGGGATTCGCCTGTCGGCCATTTTCTGCCGAGTCTCGTCTCCATTTGGTCCTGAGATAGGTCAAGTTAGCACATGTAACACATGCCTCAAACCTCTATTCATGCAAATTGTTGTGGACATAAATTAATATTAAAGGACATGAATTTCATCGAAATTTGAGAAAGAGTTTTTGCACCAACACTCGCTTAAATGGAATGAGCCGTATCCTAGGCAATTTTAGAGAAATCATTTTGCCGCATGGACATGTTAAAAATATAATGCACGTGTAAGATATGTTAAAGAAATTTAACATCAAAGAATTGATGTTGTATGGAGCAGTTAATATATCCTAATTGACGAATAACTAATTGATTTAAACTTTAAAGTGAAGTTAAGTACAACTAGATATATTGACGGCCTTGAATTTAGACTCTCTCTTAGTGATCTCCCGAAGAGAAGGCATCAGGTTTGTATTGCACACTCACAACAAGGAAGATAGTAACAAATGAGCAATAGTAGTATTAGCACATTAGGACTTGGTCTTCTTAACACGGTAATCTCAAGTTATTTCGAGCTTGCAAATAGTTTAAGCTTAATGTAGAGGCATCAGCCTGTAGAGGCATCAGCCTTGCTATGCCTCCAAAAATACACCAAAGAGAGTTAATCTTCTCTTTTTTTTTTTTTGGACAGAAATAGATATTATTAAGATGGAACGATTACACAGCCCGCAGCTAAAGCGTCTGAAAGCAAAAGATCTAAAAAAAGAAGGGGCGGAGAGACGGCCCAATTAGAAACAAGAAAACCTTTCGCTTGGGCCTTTGC
The DNA here is from genome assembly GCA_014182565.1 of Eucalyptus marginata. Taxonomy (NCBI): domain Eukaryota; kingdom Viridiplantae; phylum Streptophyta; class Magnoliopsida; order Myrtales; family Myrtaceae; genus Eucalyptus; species Eucalyptus marginata. The sequence goes on from CM024587.1 coordinate 5,669,439, forward strand.
AGCCCAGTCGGTTGCAAAGTTTGCCCTACGAGTGCAGAAGCTAATCCGGAGGAGAGCGAAGCGACGCACGAGAACGGTTGCTTCGTCGAACAGGGCACGGAGATGCCATGGAGGGTCAAGGCGATTGTTGATGGATTCAACCAGGAGGAGGCAGTCCGATTCTATCTGGAGAGGCGCTTCCGATTTGTTGTGTTGTAAGAGGTGGTGAAGGGCGAAGAGCAAGGCTTGGGTTTCGGTGTGCAGAGCCGACGAAGCAGGTACAGTCTCGGAAAGACTCTCTTGCATCTTCCCATGGTGGTCTCTACATATAAAGGCTATATTACCTTTTGTTTTGCCATTTATATATGCCCTATCAATATTGATCTTCAATGTTCCCGGATCAGGGGCTCTCCAAAAGTTGCCGTTGTCGGAATAGGTACTCTGTGGTCGTTTGGAGTGATGATCAAGATTCTGAGTCGTTTTGACTTGAGTAGCAGTAGCTTCGGCAACATGGTGAGGATTCGGGCGTTGACGACAGAAGATGGCTCTGTTCCGAGCCTTCCAAATCTGCTAGAAAATGGCAGCAACTACTTCCAGATCAGGTGAGTGTTGCCTCCGAAGAATACTTTCTACAATCCACTCTTCCACTCTATGTATGTCTGAGGCAGCTATGGGAAAGCAAAGGCTAGGGTGAGACCAGATAGTATTAGTCCACGGACAGCAAAACAAGAGATGTTCTAGCGTTTCTGGTATTTGCTGATTGCATAAAGTGCAAATGGGATCAGGGGTTATTCTTCTTCTAAATAAGTTGTCTTTGGTCGGCAATGCATTTTGACAAACTGACCACATAAAAATTCTAACCTTAGGAGCCAGTTTTAGCTGCCAAATTTTTTTCCATAGGAGAGGAGGTGCTTGATAGGAAGACGAGGCCTGCTGATGGGTGTTAGTTGGAGTAGATTTCCTGATTGAAAGATATCCGCTCTTCACTGTGTATGTACCTTGGGTCGTGGATGTCCAAACAGATGATCAGAAGTGAGGTCTGCCCGACTGGAATTTCCAGAATATCCTTTACTATTGAGGCGTTGAAGAATTTGTCTAGTAGGGGCTGATTCCAAGTATTTAGGTTATTCGCCAGTAGGTTCGAAACAAACTCAGGTTCCCCTCTTATTGCTGGGCCATAGAGTAGTCCCCTTGGTAGCCACCTAGCTTCTCGAATTTTGATATTAGATCCATTACCAACAAACCACTGAAGGTTAGGTAGGATTGCCTCCCTTCCTAATAGAATGCTTTGCCAACCCCAGGAAGGCCTGGTGCCTTTATCAGCCTTAAGAAAATCTTTGGTTGGGAAATACAAGGCCTTAAACAGTTTACTCCAGAGGGAGGAAGGCTGCTGTAATAAACGCCATGCTTGTTTACCAAGCATTGCCTTATTGAAGGCTATTAGATCTCTAAAACCCAATCCGCCCGAAGTTTTCGTAGTTTTTAAAACCTCCCATTGCTTCCAATGAATACCGGACTTCCTACAGTCATTTTACCACCAGAAACGAGCTACCTTATGCTCAATAGATTTGCAAATGGATATAGGCAGTTTGAAAACAGACATAGAGTACTGAGGTATTGCCTGCACAACAGTCTTAATCAAGGTTTCCTTTCCACCCTTGGAAATAAGGTTCTCCTTCCAACCTTCAAGCTTATTGTTCACTCTACCTAAGATCCAGGCGAACATATCCTTTTTGGACTTTCCCCAATCAGAAGGGATCCCTAAATATTTACCTGTTCTATCCAACATAGGGACTCTTAATTCACCTGCTAAATTCTCCTTAAGGCGCAACGGGTAGTCCCTGTTAAAGAAAAGGCCTGATTTATTCCTATTTAGTTCCTGACCCGTGGCTAGGCAGTATAGATTCAAAATGTTAGCCATATTTTGACATTCTTTTTTAGTGCCATCTAAAAAGAAAATGGCATCATCAGCGAAAAACAGGTGAGAAAGAGTGGGACACGACCTGTTAAGTTTGATTCCCCTCAGATTTCCCATATGAATTGCTTTGTGGATGAGTGTCGAGAGGAGATTTGCCCGAATGATAAAAAGATAGGGTGATAAAGGGTCTCCTTGACGAAGACCTCGCGTAGGTTGGAAATACGGTAGCTGCTGTCCGTTGAATTTGATGCTGATAGTTACTGTTGAGATGCATTGGGAGATCCACTGAACCCAGGTAGGATGAAACCCTAGCTTAAGTAAATATGCCGTGAGGAAATCCCATTCAATTCTATCATATGCCTTCTTCATGTCCGTCTTTAAAACTGCCCAGAAATTCCTTCTTCTTTTGTGAGTCTTGAGCTGGTGGAGAATCTCTTGGACCATAAGAATGTTGTCCTGGATTTGACGTTCAGAAACAAAGGCAGTTTGTTCCAAGGATATAAGATCGGGTAGTAGGGGTTTCAGTCGATTGGTTAAGACTTTAGAGATGATTTTGTAGGCATAATTACATAGGCTAATGGGACGGTACTGCTCTAGACTTTCTAGTGATGGAATCTTCGGAATCAAAGTTACTGAAGTCTTATTAAGATCTGAAGGCAGCTTACCAGACTGTAAAAAGTTATGAACTGAAGCGAAAATCTCATCCTGAATAATAGCCCAATTTGATTGGTAGAATAGGCCGTTTAAACCATCCGGGCCCGGGGCTTTTGTAGAGCCCAATTGGAAGGTTGCAAGGCAAACCTCCTCTCTAGAAACCTGAGCTGTCAAAGCATAGTTCATTTCGGGAGTCACCATACTTGAAACCTGGTCAAGAATGGGGATAAAGTCTCAGTATCCCATTGTTTTGAATAGATTAGATTAGAACTCCTGAATCATCCCCTTCAAGTTTCCCTCATCTCTCACCCATCCATTATTGGCGTCTAGAAGCATCCGTATTCTGTTTCTTTGTCGTCTCTGTATGGTCGATGCATGGAAGAATCTAGTATTTCTGTCACCACATTGCGGCCATTTAATTCTTGACCTCATATGCCAATACTGCTCCTCTTGGTTCCAAAGCTGCTGGATCTTTGTTTTGATCTTGGTTGCTGTAGTTTTATCGAAGTAGGTACCACCTTGGTTTGTGATCTGTTGAAGCTGAAATTGCAGTTCTGAGATTCGATGTTTGGCTTTAGCAAATTTACCATGGCTCCATCGATTTAGGGCCGAACTAACATATTTGAGTTTCTTTGGCAGATTAGATTCAGATCTGGTGGCTATGTTCCATGCGTTGGCAATGATTGTCTTACACTCTGGATCTTGCAACCAAAATGCTTCAAAGATGAACGGCCTACATCTCCTGTGCCGAGTGGCGTCTGTACTCAAAAGTAAAGGACTATGATCCGATCCCACTGCTGGTCGGGCAAACACCTCAGCTTCGGGAAAGGTAAGGCGCCAATCCAAGTTACAAAGAGTTCTATCCAAACGTTCTTTAATAATTTCATCACCCGCCCGATTGTTCGTCCAAGTGAACGCACAGCCCTTACTCTCCAAGTCTAATAATGAGCAGTCATGAATTACCTCTCGAAAAGTATTCATTCTGTGAAAATTTGCTAACCGTTTACCTACCTTCTCCCAGTGATAGGCTATCTCGTTGAAATCACCAGCGCAGATCCAAGGCAGAGAGTTGCAGTGTGCAATGCTGCGGAGCTCATCCCAAAGCTGTTGGCGGAGTCGAAACACTGCTGGTGCATGAACACACGTCAAACGATAAGGTAGGTTGTTCCCTGATTCTGAATATATCAAATCTATAATGTACTGATGCGAATGGACGATGTTGATAGAGATATTTGTCTGCCAGAATAGTGCTAGTCCTCCTGCCGTGTCGATCGGATTAACCAAAAAGGAGTTCTCAAAATTAAGCCGTCTCTATAGTTTGTTTAGCTTCTCTTTTCTATTTTTGGTTTCCATAAAAAAAACCAAGTCGGGTCTTTCTTTGGCCACTAGGGCCTTTAGGGCTTGAACTGTCAGGGTAGAACCCAGACCCTGACAGTTCCACCATACGAACTTCATTTCTCTATTGGTGGCTTTTGCAGGCAAGCCACCTCGGCCCAAATGTTCTTCTCTTCAGCTAGAAGAATCGGTGTATCCATCAGTTGGGTTTCATCCTAGTCCTCGGTAATATGGCTTCTAGACTCATAAGGAGTGTATCTTTTCAGCTTTTTAGTAGTACCTACTTTTGTAGGAACTTTCGAGACTTTCAATTTTTTAGGAGTTGGGGCAACTAAATGCTGTTCTTGAATACTTTGTAATTGTGCAGGAACCGAAGTGATAGCCCTCTTAGGAGATGTTGGTAACAGAGTGCTCACTTGAAGCTGATGCGAATGTAAGTCAGTAAGTAGTCGCTGATCCCCTTGCTGTGTCTGAAAATCTGATATATTCCTTTGTTCTGAAACTGCAGGGGCTTTCTCACTGCTGGAGGATGGTCCAGCTTGCTGTCCATCGATGCCAGCTACTCTGGAAGGGGTTTCAGTTGGAGGTAACGCAAGGGTCTTGGGTATCAATGAAGGAGGGGTCTCTGGTATTACACTCTCAGCCCCTGTGGATTTCTCTGGATCACAATAAAAGGTTAGCCAGTAAGGACTATGTTCTCTATTCTCGGCACGCAACCATTGACCAAAAGCCATTTTTTCTTTTCCTTCCATTTTTGCCTCAGTAAAAGGAATTTCCTGACAGTATGTGGCATAGTGGCCTAGCCTACCACAGGAGTAACAATAGTGAGGGAGGCGCTCATAGTGAAAGTCAAGCCAAAAATTTTCCCGTTTAGACGGATTAAGTGCCCCGGTTTTAAAGGCTGACTGAGGTTGATATCCACACGAACTCTTCCTGCCCTGAAGTTAGAAATTTCCTTTGCGTCAAGTCTGACATCAATCACTCGCCCAACTTGTTTAACAGCTTTACACATCATCTGTTCCGTGCACCATTCGAGAGGTAAGCCGAATATTTGGATCCAAAAAGCACATGTAGAAAAATCATAACACTGTATTGGAGTATTTGGAATCCATGGTTTTAAGATAACCAGGTGGCTAGAGAAAGACCATGGACCACTCTCTAGTATCCGCCTTTTCTCCTCTTCAGATTTAAATTTTGCAACATATAGGCCAGTGTCGTGTTGAGTTATTTCTACCTATTCTGTATGCCAAGAATGTTTAAGAGTATTCTGTAAAGCCTGGAAATTAATGGAAGGGCTTGACAGAATTTTACCAACTAACACAAGCTTGCACTCTTCAATCTTCTCCGGCAGCGGCGGGTCATCCCACACTTCGATTTCAAGGTCAGCACTGAGATTACCCAACCTGGTGCAAAGCGCAGCCAGGCGTAAATCCTCCTCCTGGTCCTTATCTTCCATGGAATCAGGGTATGGAAGTAGATGTGGCTATGGCGTACAAACAGGAGTAAGACAGCATGCAGAGGAAAAGAGGAGAAGCCTCAATTGAAGATGAAAGCCAAGAGAACAGGGGAGAAGAAGATGTGGTAAGGTTGGCAGGTATGAGGTAAGGTGGAAAGCAAGTAGCAGCGTCGGAATTGAAATTCAAAACCGACAAAGCATCCGCGAGCAGATTCAATTGGATGTGAAGGGCTTCGAGCGAGAACAAGCGAAAGCAAAATTCGGAAGAGATGGCGGAAGAAAATCAGGGGGGATGACGAAATTGAGGGGAGGAAGAGGGTTTAGTTAGGCGAAACTAGGGAAGAGGGTTTAGTTAGGGCAAAACTACCATTGACGGTGAAGCTCTACATGACGAGAGGGTTTTCTGCGAACAGAAGCGGAGTTTATCTGACTGACTTATCGCTTTCTCTTTCTTCTATTAAAATCGATAGATTGGAGGACCATAAGTTCCCGATTGATTTGATCATTCACGAAAGGCCTAAATGGTACTAGGCAGAGAAATGAATCACATAGAACTTATACCCCTCCCACCACACGAATGGTTTTCTTATTTAGATTAAGAAGCGAAGGATGATTGTGTACACAACCGCTCGGACAGATGTCGCTCACAGCTCTATAGACCTAGTCAAACTTAGCAGCACAGATCGGTCGTAGATATTTGGAATCTACTTACAACTGTTTCTTAAGGGAAGTATCTTCTTCAAATATGTATTGTGTCAGATCGAATTCTAATTTGTTTGAAAGTCCTTGCCGTAGATTGCCCTGAAGGAAGCTACCATTCTATTCTTGACCGTCGCTTCTCTGGCAATGCTTCATTGCGATGATGGTCTTCCCTTAAACCACGACCAGACTCAACTACTACAATGAAACAATAGCCTTTTCCCTGATAAAGAAACTTTCTCTTTTAGAAAAGTTTTTGGCATGAAGTGGGCGACCATGAAACATCATATTCTAAGTTACTCATTACGATGACATGACATTACAAAGAATCAAATCATCTGCCTTCTGCATCACCCTTCTTCTTATCTGCAAATATGTGTCCTGGTTCATCCAATGGTCCTAGGGAGCTCAGGTGAGGGAACGATTCTTCGAGTTCGTGTGAGGATACAATCTATATATGAAGAGAGGCTATTCCTTCATATGTTCAGAGGATTCAGTCCCAGATATGGCTTTTGCCCCATGTATGTCTTGCTGCCTGTTTGCGCATGTGTGTTAAAACTTTTGATTGGCCAATTTGAGTGGCAAGAATGTAGGGCATATGAATCTCCTATATCAGAATCGAAGATTTTTTAAGAATTATGTACTGATATTAGACTCTTAACAGATAAACATAGTGTCATAGTCCCTGAGGCCTTCCCATGATTTTAGACATGATTGGCTAAGATCAATGACCATAGTTTTCAATGATACTTTCGCTGAGCAATAAGAGATATATCAACATCATTCCTCTCCTTTTCTTTGGAATATGGACATGTGTGAACGCGTGACCTTGACCCGCATAGACCAAAGGCAAACAGTGTCACCACAAAATGGTCCCCAACTGTATCCCCCGATTTCGTAAAAGCAGCAAGTCAACTTCAAAGACTTCTATTATAGTCTTATTTGAGCCTGCACATTACTTGATTCTTCGGGAGGATTATTCAACTTTATGAATTCTTTTAGGAAGATGCTTGAAATGAGTAATAGTGTCATAAGTGCTTTTGCAATTAGTTTTCCCATTCAAATATTCGCAAATGATTTAGAGCTGGTAAAAAAAATTAAGCACAATGAGCAATTAGCAGTCTTGCTATACATTTGATTGCCCATTTCTGTTCGAAAACCAATTAACATTTGAAGGTATGATCAGCATAAAGAAATGATCATAAATTGGAGAAGGGAAAGATAATTTATGAACAGCAAGATAACTAGGGGATGCTGTCACTAGTAGTTATCAAGCATTATCATAATTTTCTTTAACTAGTCAAAATTGGTAGTTGATTATTTTGTATTATTCCATCATTAGTATTAACATCTTTTATATTTCATAACTCGACAATGGAATTACTAAATAATCGTCCTAAGGGTAATTTTCCTCAACTAGCCATAATTTGTAGTACCTGTCCTTAATAATTATACCTCCGGCAATTTTAATTTGCTTGAAATCATCATGATCTCAATCGCATGTCTAATTAGTACTTTCCCTTTTGAGTGGTAATTGAGCTAATACAGTTTGACACAAGAATTTCGTATCACCTAGCAATAAACTATTATGGGAATAAGTACATTAGAAGTGCCAAAAGTTGTATAAGATGTTCACTTTAGTACCAAAAGTTTTTGTCACGCCCGATCCTTAAGCACGCGCCCATCCCTTACTTGGTCGATTAATAGCGACATCCCAAGACGCATTGCCGACCCATTTCATTTAGAATGCGCATGCGGAAGCAAATATAAAATCCCCAGACAATAAAGCAATGGGATAGAAAAGTAAGGCCATATTTTTCACAACTGAAAAACCACAACCACACTTTTATACAGAGCAAACTCATAGTATATATTACAATACTATTAGCAAGTTAGATTTATCACACATCAGATCATAACTCAGGGTTTGCAAAACAAGGCGGAGGTCTTAGTCTTCGTTGGGGTCATACTCTGGATCCTCCTCGAGGTCATCCTTCGACTCCTCTTCAGGTTCTTCTTCTTCTTCAGACTCCTCATCAGGGTCTTCCAACTCCTGATCCTCCTCCTGTTCCTCCTCCTCAGGCTCCTCCTTTGGCTCTTCTTCCCATGGCTTATCCTGTTCGACGATTTCCCTTTCCTCTTCGCTCCAATTAGCGCCCTCAGCTGAGTATACTGGTGACTTAGGATCGCCCTCGAGCTTGGGATCCTTGGCATCCACTATTGACCCACCCTTAGGGTCTGCCGTGCCTAGCCCGAATGCTGCCTCCAGAACGTACAGAGGCACATCTCCTTCCGGGATGGGACATTCTCTTTGTCCATCATGGTAGTGACGATACCATGATCGATACTCATGGGGTACTAGGTCGTTTCTATTCACATCTACCCAAACCTTGGACTTTATCAACACATACTCTAGCCCATCTGGGTGGTGGTCTATCGGGAAGTGGTATCCCACCTCGGTGATCTCTTCAGGAATACCATAATGCATCGGAGGACGAGGAGATGGAGGTGCTGCCATTTACGGGCCTGAAATGTTGTCCCACATCGGGGTGAGACTACATCTTAGCAAGTTCTACTCTCTAAGACCCGATTAGGAAACCAATATGCCATAAGGGCTGCCTATGCACAACACGGGTCAGAGGACTTACCTTGGCCTCAGTTCCACCCTGCAATTCAATACAGTTTGAATAGGCACCCAATCAATCAATTCACCACATCAGATCAAGTCATTGATCAATCGACCTAGTCGATTACATGTCACCACGACCTCCCTCTGGTCGGCATATTCAATACTATATATAATGTCCTATCAAGTCAGGACCTGCTCGCTTTAAGCTGAAGATAGATAGTATAACTCGCACTAAGCTGATAAATAGTGTACTGCTCGCAATCTAAGCTGACATATTAGAGCCCGTAGGATGATATAGTATACTAATAATGCCCTCTCTAAGCTGATAAAGTATACTGCTTGCAATCTAAGCTGACATATCAGAGCCCGTAGGATGATATAGTATACTGTTAGTGCTCTCTCTAAGCTGATAAGGTATACTGCTGACAATCTAAGTTGACATATCGCCCGTAGGCTGATATAGTATACCACACCCAACCGTTCATTCAATTTATCGTTTTTATCATTCCCGATAAAAAATACACGTGTGTGGGTACACGGCCGGCCTTAGCCAAAATACTATAATTTCTTTTCCACAAATCCCACCATTTTCTGTAGTTCACCAAAATATTTTTGGTGCTGTCAACCGACGCCCGGTTATTTTTCAATTAATTACCAGAATTAATTAATTTAGGAAATAAATCCTAAAATCACCAATAAATTAATTCAGCACAATTTAGCACTCAATAATTTAAACAGACTGCACTAAGATAATCAGCATAAAATTCTGGTCGTCGACCATCCCGGTCTAATTTTCGAAAAATAAATAGATAAATAAATAATTACGGAAAATATTAAATAAATGCAATAAATCCAATTTAGGCCTGTAATGCCTAATTGGAAGCCGAGATGGACTCGGAAAATTTTCGAGACTTGTTCAATAATTACCTGAGCCTATCTACTCGCTAATTACACTAACCATTTGCCTAACATGCATAGGTATATCCCAAATTTAATTATTCTAATCTAATCTATCCTAATTGCACTTAACTAAATCTAATCAACCCTTAAGCATAATTAGTTTACTAAGTAGGGATTAGTGAGTTAAACTCACTTGTTTAACAAGCGGTTCGAATCAAACCGACGGGAACGTCGCGGGGGTCACTTCTCTCCAAAGCGGGCCTAGGTTTTGAGGCTTGGAACCACCTCAAAACAGGCCTAGACGATGGCTGGAAACCCACAAACTTTCTGTTCTGTTCTTGCTGAAACAGAAGGGAAACAAGCTCGATTTAGGCAGGGATTGATCGAGGAAGAGTGCAAGGGCCAAACTGGGCCATGGTGGGGCTTACTGGCGGCGGAACGGCAGTGCACGGGCTCCGGTTGAGCTCCACAAGCTGCTGGATAGCAGCTGGGACGGCGAGAGGACGAGAAGGAAGTGGTGGCGCGGGTGGTGGCGTGCGCGGACGGCGAGCAGTCCGGCGGTGCGAACGGCGGCGTGAGGCGGTGACGGGCGGCTTCGAGCGGCTTGATGGCGAGCTGCTCCGTTTCTCCTCCTCTGCTAGTTTGAAAATGGCAAGGTAGAGGAGTGCTTAGCCGGCTGGTGAGGAAAGAGAGAGAGAGAGGATAGAGATGAGGGGACCAAGGGCTCCACCAAGGCCAAATTTTCCAATGCTTTGTCCCCTTGACTCATCCAGGGCCAAGCATGCTTCCTTGGTTGTCAATGAGCCACCAATGCTCATCCATGGATACTTGAGGTGGTCCAAAATGGCTAGGGGAAGGGGGGCACACGAAATTCAAGCATTTCCCCATCAATTGGAGACCATTTCCTCCTTAATTCAATCTCATTTGGCCTCGATAAATTTTGTTATCGAGTCAATACTCAAATTAGTATTTTTCCTCACCACTTGAACCATCTTGCATCCCAAATGTGAAATAAAAAACGGTCCTGGCCTTTTTCTGAACAAAAACAGCCCTAGGACGACTTTTTCCCAAAAAGTCTCAGGTTGTAGAAAAATCTTCTGAGACTGAGTCGATACTTCTAGAATTTATTGTGATATGACAGAATCTTCAATTTCTGAAATCGAACTCGAATTCGTGGTTAATTTCCATTTGGCGCGTTTTTAGCGTGACCTAAGCTACCGGGTAACTTTCAGAAATTTTTAGTGCAAATGACCCATGGTCGATTTTCTTCAAACCACAATGAACCCACTCGACTCATTGGTGACTCTCGCTTGTCGTGAAAATCTCGAGGATTCAAATACGGACATAGGGTACCAAAACGGTAGGAAAATCAGTCTAGTGTCGGTCGACTAGAATTTTCCAATTTGGTGGTGTCACCCACGATTAGCCACACATGTCAGTCGAACCAACCTATCTCTGATTTCAAATCGATTTTATACTGTGTCGTAATGGCCTCTAAAGATGAGCACGGTCAAGAAGCCGATTCCTAGTTAAATTCTCAAGTCTATTGCATTAAAATCCTTAATGGTTTTCCCAGACAGTCTAGTTATCTCGAGAGTGATAAGCTCTGAGAATAGCCCTGCGTGTCAATGAAATGCCCGATTTATTCGGTAGAAAACGGGGTTGAAAATCTGGGATGTCACATTTTTTGGACACTTAAGTACCACTTTTTTTAAAAAATGATCACTTAAATGTCAACTCCGATCTAAGTCGTCGAAAATCTGATGTGACTATATTTTATTAATTTCTTAATCCTAAGTGGCTCACCGGCGTGCCTAGTCAGCAGATAATCCTTAAACGACATTTTCTAAAAGTTGTAAATAGTGATCATTTAAGTGTAAAATTTTGTTTAAAGTGATCTCTTCAGTGCCAATAGTTATTAAAAAACGATTACTTTAGTGCCAGCCATGCCACGTGGACTAGAGTTTTTAAAAAATTTTCCAAGTCATTTTATAATTTTAATTATAAATGCCACGTAATCAATTTGGCCGGAATTTCTCGCTGTTGGCACTTAAGTGACTGTTTTTCTCCGATTTAACACTTAAGTGAGCTGGGAAAAACTTTTAGCACTAAAGTGAGTGCCATAAATAACTTGTGGCACTTTCAGTATACTTATCCCACTATTATAATAGTAAGGTACTTGAAATTGTCATAAGAGGCACAACTTATAATTAATTATTGACATCAGTAGCAAGTCCATGTAGATGGTAGTTAGTTCTATACCTTCATAGATAGTAAATTACCTCAAGTAATTGTAAGCTCGAAAGGTCTTAATGATTATGACTTTTATTGAGAAATCCAAGCAACTTAAAGTTTACTTTCTATTTCCCTATTTTTAGTAAATCTACGTAAATAATCCTTCGAATTTGTAATCAATGGATCCTATCCATAAGTAATAATTCTTTTGACTATCATGATTTTCCGTAATAATCTTAAGACTTGCAATTCCACTAGAACAAACTTCCTTTATTGTCAATAAATTACCGCTTTAACTTGTTCAGGTTACACTATGTAAAATTGAACCCATGGCTGAGATTTTTGGACTTTAAATCCAATAAGTCATTCTTTTTTTTTTTTTATAAACTGCCACAAATCAAATCAAATAAAACAGCCATCCATTATACATCTAAACGCCATCTTTTACATAAATTCAACACGCTTAAAACATTTGCTTTCACACGCACATACCATACTCTAATGCATCGAAGCTAGGTTGTCTAACCGGCACACTGAACAACACATACACTGTATAACATCTACTCTTTTATGGCCTTGGGGTTCAGGGCGCTTCTTCTAGAACAAACACATTTGCAGCTATATGTTCCGTCAAGGCTTCGCGGACGCATTTCCGGACCCTGCGTTCCAATTTTAGGATTAAACGAACAAAGTGACGTAGGAAAAGAAAAGCCATCAACCCAATCCATGCCAGCACCGCAAGTCCAATTGCATCAATGAAAGTATTCTGTTGGCTCTTCGGTGTGAAGACAAATATGGAGATGGCTTAAGTTGCTGCTGCAAAAGTTTACGCAACCCACATAGTCAGCATTACAATCCATGTGGTGATCCGATGCCGCTTTAGAGGAAGACCATTTATGAAAAGCATAATGATGCTAAGCGATGCGATGAAACTTATCATGTTACAGGTTAAGAAATCCTTGTACGCATTCGGGTACTTACCTGTCATTACAGATTCGCCCACACTATGTTTTGTAGTGTTTGCATCACCTGGGAAATCTCCTTCCCAAAGGCCGCTAGGCGGGGTAATATTGGCTTGGAATGCCATGGTAGCTAGCAATGTCGCTACCACCATTAGCATCTTATGCATATTGTTTTGCCATTTTCTCTTTCTTTCCTTGCGTTCACTTTGCCACTTTCTCTTCCTTTCCTTGCTTTCGCCTTGTGCTAATAAGTCGAGTGTGTAAAACCTCCGGAATTCTTAATGTTTGGTTTAACTTCTTTATTAGTCAGGAAGACCATAGTCTGCACAGGAGTAACAACAGAATGTACCAATTGGGGTCAAATTTGAACTAGACAATCCCATGTAACCTACTTTTCAGGATTAACTTTGCTAGTAGCATTTTTCAGTCCTCTAGTTTCTGTGACTATTATTTGATGCCTTCAAAAGGGATATCCATCCCTTGTTGACACTCTTTTGTTATCTCCCTATCTCTGTTTTTATGTTCCTTCTGATATAGATAAAATTAGTATCAAAATAGCGTGAAGTGTAAAGTTGTAGTTTAATTTATGGACCAATGACTTTAAAAAAAAAAAAAAATCTTTTAGCTTCCAAATATTTCTAGGACACTGACATGTCTTAGAGTCGCCTTATTTATTTATTTATATATTAATAAGCTCATTGAATTTGACCAATGCAATGCAGAGGCTTGGTTGTATGAACATACCTTAGTTTCTCCATCAGTAGCAGCCAAATGCAAAATCATGTTGCTACGTTCATTTGTTGAGTTGATGAACCGATCATCACCCAAATTATCTATCAAAAGTTTCAAAGCTTCTAGTTTGTTATGTGTCACGCATAAATGCAGGATTGTCTGGCCATGTTTGACAACACTATGGGCTGTATCATGTATTCCAATACATCCTTTTATGGCTGCGACATGAAGAGGGTTTCTTTCATATTTGTCATAGATAATACATATATCGGGATTGACTCTTAACAAGCTTACCACTATGTTAAGGTGCCCTTTTGCTGCCGCGAGATGAAGAGTTTTGATCCCTGGGAATCTTGTTCTTTTGCCAGCTGAGCCTTCTGAGTTGGGATCTTTTTCACGAAATTCAAGTGTCTAAGCATGGCTGCAATGTGCTGAGGAGTCTCAATGTGATTCCCAGTCATGATTATATTGAGAAACAACTTATCTTTTTCGAGTAACTGAAGCAAAGAAGGCACATTCCTTTCACGGTGGCTACGTGGAGGCCGGACGCCATGTTTGGAACTCTACAAAGAGAGTCTCGGAATACTCATTCCTCCATTTAGAAACTGGAATATATACTGTCACGACCAAGTCACCTTCACAGTAGGCTTGACGAAGAGCGAAAATATAATTGGTAGATCTATCTCATCAGCAATTATTTGTCTCAGTTCCTGCAAATGTCCTAGGACGTCCAAAAAGCTGACGATTACTGGAGCCTATCGTGGGTATGTGGGGATTCGCCTGTCGGCCATTTTCTGCCGAGTCTAATCTCCATTTGGTCCTATATAGGTCAAGTTCGCAGACGTAGATGTCCCATTGGAGCTATGACATCCTTTGATGATGTAAAGCGGACACACCCTACTCATGCAAATTGTTGTAAACATGAATTACTTTGAAAGGACATGAATTCCTTCGACTTATCAAAAATAATTTTTGCGCTAATGCTCGATCAATCAGAATGAATCATGACCTAGGAACTTTCACAGATATTATTCTATTATATGGGTGTGCTAGGAATATAGAAACAAATGAGCAATAGTATCATTCGCACATTAGAAGTCGGCCTTCTCAACACGGTAATCCCAAGTGATTTCGAGCTTGCAAATAGTTTAAGCTCAATGTGGAGGCATCAGCCTTGCTATACCTCCAAAATTTCGCCGAAGAGAGTTGATCTTCTCTTTCTTCCATTAAAAATTTCAGAGATTGAAGGACCATAAGTTCCTGATTGATTTGATCAGTCACGAAAGTCCTCACTGGTATTAGGCAGGGAAATGAATCACAGAGGATGTAGGCCCCTGCCACCACGGGATGGTTTTCTCATTTAAATGAAGAAGCCTCGGATAACTGTGTACACAAACGCTTGGACATATGTCACTCACAACTCTATATGTAAGGATTTGGTGGGATGAGGGTGGGGAGTGGTCGTTAGCTAGAGGGTTCGGACAAGAAGTGGCTCCTCACGGGCTTTTAAGATAGCAAAATGGGTAGAAATGAACTAAACCGTGCACTGAAAAGGAGCAGAGTGATTCTAGGATATATATGTGAAAACCAAATGGCAAGTTTTGATCTGGAATTGCAAAATTAAATGTGTTCAGGTTAGAGCACTATTAGGATGGGTGATCTCTTGGTAAAGTGAATGCTTGTGACATCCCAGATTTTCAACTCTGTTTTCTACTGAATAAATCGGGCATTTCATTGACACGCCTAAAAGGCTGTTCTCAAAGCTGATCACTCTTGAGATAACTAGACTATCTAGGGAAACCATTAAGGATTTTAAGGCAAAAAGACTTGAGAATTCAACCAGGAATCGGCTTCTCGACCGTGCTCATCTTTATAGGCCATTACGGCACAGTATAAAATCAATTTGAAATTAGAGATAGATCGGTTCGACTGAGATATGTGACTAATCATGGGTGACACCACTAAATTGGAAAATTCTCGTCATCGGCATTAGATTGATTTTCTTATTGTTTTGGTACCCTGTGTTCGTATTTGAATCCTCAAGATTTTCACGACAACCGAGAGTTGCCAATGAGTCGAGTGGGTTCATTGTGGCTCGAAGAAAATCGACCACGGGTCATTTGCACTAAAAATATCTGAAAGTTATCCAGTAGCCTAGGTCACGCTAAAAACGCGTCGAATGGAAATTAACCACCAATTCAAGTCCGATTTCAGAAATTGAAGATTCTGTCATGTCACAATAAATTCTAGGAGTGTCGACTCAGTCTCAGAAGATTTTTCTGACACTCGAGACTTTTTGGGAAAAAAAAAGTCGGGGCCGTTGTTGTGCGAAAAAGGACGAGGATCGTTTTGATTTCAAATTTGGGAAGCATGATGAATATATGAATGAGAAAAATATCAATGGGAGCATTGAGGTGACAATTGAATTTATTTGAGGCCATATGTGAGATTGAATTGAGCAATAAATTAAGTCCAATTTGAAGCCAAGATTGTTCAAATTTGTGTGCCCCCTTCCCCAGCCAAATTGGACCATCTCGTGGTTATAAAGTGTGGATTTGGTGGCTCAATCAGCAGCCAAGGAACATCACTTGGCCAAGGTTGAGTCAAAGGGAGACCAGTCTTGTGGAAAATGAAGGCAAAGTGGCCCTCCACCCTTATCTCTCTCCCCCATCCTCTCCCTCAACCCGACCAGCTCCTTTCTCTCCCCTCCTTACTTGTTTGATGCCCTGAAGGCCAAGACCAGGAAGCCAAAAGCCGGCCAGACCCGTTGTCGCCTCACACGCGCCGCACGCCATGCCGTCGTTGTCCCGTGCGTGCCACCGCCGCCCCGCACCGCCGCCCGAGCCGTCGCCCTTCTCGCCCTCTCATGCCATCCTGTCGTGCGTTCCAAGCCAGCTGTCCCGTGGAGCAAGCCGGAGCTCGAAGCTCCCACCATGAGCCGCCACCACCCTCAAAACCGTTTGTCACCCACCGGTCCCCCTATTGTCTCACCGCACCAAGCCAGCTTGTTTTCTTCTGTTTTGCAGCCCTAGAGTCAGCAAGTAGAAAGTGGGTTTCAAGCCACCTTCAAAGCCCATTTTGAGGTGTTTCGGGCCTCGAAACCTTGGCCCGCTTTGGAGAGAAGTGATCCCCGCGACGTTCCCGACATTTGGAACCATTCAGCTCGTAAACAAGTGAGTTTAACTCACTAATCCCTACTTAGTTTGCTAATGATGCTTAGGGATTGATTAGATTTAATTAAGTGCAATTAGGTGGATAGTTTAGATTAAATAATTAAATTAGGGATTTACCTATGCATGTTAGGCAAATGGTTAGTGTAATTAGCGAGTAGATAGGCTCGAGTATTATGGCACGAACCTCGGAATTTTTCCAGGTCCGTTTCAGAGTCCAATTAGGCATTACGGGCTAAGTTGGATTTATTGCTATTTATTAATAATTTTCGTAATTATTTATTTATTTAATTATTTTCCGAATATTAGACCGAGATGGTCGACGATTGGAATTTTATGCCGATTATTGTGGTGCAGTCCGTTTATTTATTTGAAGCTTTATTTAGTGCTGAAATGAATTATTTGTGATTTATGATTTATTTCCTAAATTAAGAAATTTTGGTAATTAAGTGGAAAATTACCGGGCATCGGTCTGACAGTGTCAAAAATATTTTGGATTGACTTCAGAAAATGGGAGAAATTGAAGTGAAAATTATTATATTTTGGCTAAGGCCAACCGTGTGCCCACGCACGATATTTTATCGGTATGATAAAAGATGAGAAAGAATATTGTATGACGTGGCTCGGTGATAAGTACATCGCCTGGAGAATGCACGTGAATTGTTGATTATATACATCACTTGGAAAATGCACGTGGCTCGGTGATTAGTACGTCACCCTATATGTCACCTTAGAGAACACGTGGCTCGGTGATTTGGTATATCACCTTAGAGAATGCACATGGCTCGGTGATTACGTCGCCTTGGCGAATATGTCGCCTTAGAGAATGCACGGGGCTTGGTGATTAGACATGTCACCTTTGAGAATGAACGTGGCTCGGTGACTAAGTATGTCGCCTTAGAGAATGCACTCGTAACTAGGTATGTCATATACTATGACCTTCACCTTTAAGAATGCATTGCTATATATATATATCTTGGAGATTGCATAGTATGGATTAAAATGACCGGGAATGGTTTGAGTGACATGTAATCGACTAGGTCGATTGATCGATGTTTCGATTTGTTGTGTTTGATTGGGTGCCTATTTAAACTATGCCGATTTGCAGGTGGAATCTGAGGCCAAGGTAAGTCCTCTGTCCCGTGTTGTGCATAGGCAGCCCATAGTGCATATTTATTAATCGGGTCTTAAGTGGGATAGAACTCGCCGAGACGTAGTCTCACCCTCGTTGTGGGACAACATTTCAAGCCCCTAAATGGCAAAAGCACCTCCACCTCCTCGTCCTCCTATGCACTATGGTATCCTAAAGAAGTCACCGAATTAGAAATTCATTTCCGATACACCCTCACCCGGAAGGACTCGAGAGTACGTCTTGGTCAAGTCCACTATTTGGGTTGACGTGGGTGTACATATGACCCGAGGCCTCATGAGTATCGGTCATGGTACCGTGAATATTATGATGGCAAAGGGAAGGTCCAATGCCGAAGAGGACGCCCTTAATCGTTTTAGAGGAAGCATTTGGGAAGGGGACGGCTAGATCCTAAGGAGGGATCGGTAATGGATGCTAAAGGACCCTAAACTCGAGGACGAGGCTGGTACTCCTGTGTACTTAGCTGAAGGTGCTAACTGGGGTGAAGAAGAAGGGGAGATAGTCGAGCAACCGGAGGAGGATCAGGACTGGGAGTGGCTAGAGGTGGAGCCTGAAGAGGAGGAACTAGAGGAGGATCGGGAGTTCGAGGATGACCCCGAGCTGAGGATGAAGAAGAAGAAGAGGAATGAGAAGATGAGTCAAAGGAGGATCCTAGAAGAGGATGATCCAGTATAACCCGAATGAGGACCGAGATCTTATCCCGTTTTGCAAACCCTAAGTCATGGACTGATATATGATAGATTCTTTTGTAAATAGTATTGTATTATATACTATGTGATTTGTATTGTATAAAAGTGTGGTTGTGGTTTTTCAATTGTGAAAAATATGGCCCTACTTTTCTATCCCATTGTTTTATTGTTTGGGGATTTTTTATATACTTCCGCATGCGTATTATAAATGAATAGGGTCGGCGATGCGTCCTGGGATGTCGCTATTAATTGACCAGGTAAGGGATGGGCGCGCATTCGAGGATCGGGGCGTGACATCCCGTTTTGGTGGTATTAGAGTGAAGTTCAAGATTGGAGTGATAAGGAGCGATGGTTCATGGGATAGTAGTAGGATGGCCTTTAAATTCATGCTTGGTGCATGTCGATGTTAGTTGATTGGTAAAATTGTTTGTCGTGTGTGAATCGCTCATCTTCTAATCTAGTGTGGATTTGGAAGATAGGTGTCAGTATAAAGCTGAACCATGAGTGACTAGGAGCCAAGAACTCCTGCTAAGAGGGCCAGTAGGGCCATGACTCGGGGAAGAGCGAGGTAGAGGTAGGGCACAGGCTTAGGCCAATGCCGGTGGAGAAGCACCAACTCTTGTCGGTACTGGGGTAGCCACCCCGGGTCATCCCAGGATAGAAGGGATTATGCGGGTATTAGAGGCCATGGGAATCGTCATGGACAAAGCTCGTAATCAAGCCGCCGTAAATCAAGCCGCCGCGCCGCCGCTACGCTTGTTGCACATAGCCACAGTCGCCCTTGTTGCCATACCCGCCAAGGTACAACCGAAGGTCCGCCAGTAATTGTGGTCGTTGAAAGACTAATTCACAAATTGGTGGAACAATTCTTGAGGCTGAATCCGCCTCAATTCACTTGGATAGGAGACCCTGAAGATGCTGCTTCATGGATCCAGAAGTTGGAGAAAGCTTTTGCACTACTGATGTGCAATGAAACTGAGAAAGTAGTCATTGCAACTTACCAACTAGAGGAAGTTGCAAATACTTGGTGGAAGACTACCCGAGGAGCAATATTTCCAGAGGGTGTCGTTCCGGAGTGGAACGCCTTCATAGAAGCCTTCAATGACAAATACTTCTCAGAGACTGCCAGGGAGATGAAGATGGTAGAGTTTCTACGTCTACGCCAAGGCTCAATGGCTGTAGACCAATATGAGGCGAAGTTCGCTGAACTGTCACAATATGCCCCTGAGTTAATTGAGAATCCAACGAACCGAGTGAGAAGGTTTAGGGACGGATTTAGGCCGGACTTGAGAAGTACACTGATCTCTCTGGATCTGAGGACTTACAATGACATTTATGGGAGAGCCCAAAAGATCAAGAAAGATCAGAACGAAAGAGCCGCCTCGTCTGGATCGAGGTTAAGCTCCCATAGGGATAGTATCCGCCAAGGAAAGAGACCTATGCCTGGAAACAGATTCCAAGGCCTGCCCAGCAAGAAGGGTGGCTTTGGTAGGTTAGGGCCCAATAGGAGTGAAGCATGTTGCTTCTGTGGGAGAAGACATGGGTCAGCACCGTGCCCATCTAGGTCGGGTGCATGTTTTGAATGTGGTCAACAGGGCCACATAGCCAGAAATTGTCCTAGAAAGCTAAGAGGACAACCGCAGCTACCGCCGCCGCCATAGAGGGGACAGATTCGGGGGTATGCCCCTCAAAACATGCCACAAGGAGGACAGCTAAGACCTCCAGTTCAGGGCACAGTGTATGCCATTATGCAGGGTCAGGCGGAAGTTGTGCCTGACGTGATAACATGTATGGTTTCACTGAACGACCATCCTGCTTACGCGTTGTTTGATCCGGGAGCAACTCACTCCTTCATTGCCGAGCAGTATGTTAAGTTAATAGGAGTTAGTCCTATATTATTGGAATCGGCAATTTGCATATCTACACCCTTGAAAGATAAAGTCATTGTTGCTTTGGGTTGTTCGGGGTGCAAGTTAGAGATTGGTGAGCGAGTGGGGAAAATTGATATGTTAGTCCTAGCCATGTATGATTTCGATTTAATAATTGGCATGTACTGGCTCACGAAGCAATGAGCTAAAATGGACTGCTATCGCAAGGCGATTCAGTTTGACCCAATAGAGGGTAAGAGTTTCGAGTTTGTAGGGAATCGAGGAGGACCCTCGATTGTCTTGATCTCGTCGCCAGAGGCAACTTGTCTGTTAGACGAGGGTTGTTAAGGATACTTGGCAACTGTCGTGGATACGACAGTTGAAGAATTGAAAATGGAAGACATTCAGTCGTGCAAGAATTTCTAGATGTTTTCCCTAAGGAATTGCCAGGATTACCTCCAGAGAGAGATTGAGTTTGTAATTGAGCTAGCACCCGAGACAGAGCCAATCTCTAAGGTTTCTTACTGGATGGCGTTATATGAATTGAAGGAACTGAAGGTGCAGATGCAGGAATTATTGGATAAATGATTTATTCGCCCTAGTGCATCACCTTGGGGAGCACCAGTTCTATTTGTAAAGAAGAAGGATGGTTCGTTGCGCTTGTGCATCGACTATCGACAAATCAATCAGGTAACGATCAAGAATAAGTATCCACTCCCGAGGATCGATGACCTGTTCGATCAGTTGTAAGGAGCGTCAATATTCTCGAAAATTGACTTAAGGACAGGATATCATCAGCTAAGAATTAGGAAGGAGGACATTTCTAAGTCAGCATTTCGTACTCGGTATGGTTACTACGAGTTCACAGTGATTACATTCGGGTTGACAAATGCTCCAGCTGCCTTCATGGATTTGATGAACAGAGTATTCAAGGAATATCTAGATCAGTTTGTGACTGTGTTCATCAATGATATCCTGGTATATTTGAGGAGTGACGGAGAGCACGAGAATCACCTGAGATTGGTACTGGAGAAGCTGAGAGTCCATCAGTTGTACGCCAAGTTTAGCAAGTGCGAGTTTTGGTTAACTCATGTTGCTTTCTTAGGACATGTGATCTCAGGTGAAGGGATATCAGTGGACCCGAGCAAGATAGAAGCCGTGATCAATTGGCCAAGACCGACTACAGTGACATAAATCAAAAGTTTTCTTGGTTTGGCAGGTTATTACAGACGGTTTGTGGAAGGGTTCTCATCTTTAGCGTCGCCTCTGACAAAACTTCTGAAGAAAGAAGAGAAATTTGTTTGGACGGACAAGTGTGAGCGTAGTTTCCAAGAGCTAAAGGAAAAGCTGACTACGGCTCCTGTACTGACCATTCCATCTGGTCCCGGAGGATTCGAGATCTATAGTGATGCGTCATTTAGAGGGTTGGGTTGTGTACTGATGCAACATGGTAAAGTTGTTGCATACGCCTCCCGACAATTGAGGACTCATGAACATAATTACCTGACACATGACTTAGAGCTCGTGGCGATTATCTTTGCCCTGAAGATTTGGAGACACTATCTATGCGAAGAAAAGTTTCAGATCTTCACGGACCACCAGAGTCTCAAGTATCTATTCTCTCAGAAGGAGTTGAACATGAGACAGCGCAGATGGATGGAATTGCCAAAAGACTACGATTGTGATATTCTATATCACCCGGGAAAGGCAAATAAGGTTGCCGATGCTTTGAGTCGAAAGTCTTCAGTAGCTCATATACTAATTAAGGAGTGGAACTTAATCGAGAGAGCTTGAGATTTGGTATTCAAGTTTGAGGTAGGCCACCTTTCAAATCTCATGGCCACCCTCAGAATTGAATCGGATGTCCAGGTCAGAATTAAACTATTCCAACCGACAGATCCAGATGTACAGAAAATTCTACGGGAAGATACTGAGAAAAGAAAGGCTGACTTTCAAATTTCTGATGATGGAATATTAAGGTTTTGAGAACGTTTGGTTGTACCTGACGATGTAGAGCTTAGAGAAGATATTTTATCTGAAGCACATCGTAGCAGTTACAACATTCATCCTGGGAGTACCAAGATGTATTAGAATCTGCGTCAACACTATTGGTGGTCAGGTATGAAGGCGGATGTCGACAAGCATGTCGCTAAGTGTCTGACCTGTCAGCAAGTAAAAGCCCAGCATTGCAAGCCAGGAGGACTTCTGCAACCTCTCGCGATTCCAGAATGGAAATGGGAGCATATCACGATGGATTTTGTGACTGGACTACCGAGGAGTCAAAGATGAAATGATTCAATTTGGGTAGTAGTCGACAGACTGACGAAGTAGGCTCACTTCATTGCAGTTCCAAAAGACCTAAGTTTGGATAGACATGCAGACCTGTACATGCGTAAGGTAGTTCAAATGCATGGAGTGCCAGTTACGATAACCTCAAATAGAGACCTGAGGTTTATCGCCGCTTTTTGGAAAAGCTTGCAAAGTGCCTTAGGTACAAAGCTTCAAGATAAGCACGGGCATATCATCCTCGGACGGATGGCCGCCCGAGAGGACGATTCAGACCCTCGAGGACATGTTGAGAGCTTATGTACTAGACTTCAAAGGAAGTTGGGAAGATCAGCTTCACCTGGTGGAATTTGCCTACAACAATAGTTATCAACAAAGCATCAAGATGAAGGTGGAATTTGAAGCGTTGTATGGCTGAGTGTGCAGGACACCAGTGTGTTGGGATGAAGTGGGTGAAAGAAAGATCACAGGCCTAGAGTTGGTCCAGCAATTAGTGGATGCCGTGGCAGTAATCAGAGGCAGATTAAAGACCGCTCAGAGTAGACAGAAAAGTTACGTAGACAAGCGTCAGAGATTATTGAAATTCCAAGTTAGTGATCACGTTTTTCTAAAGGTGTCACTAATGAGGGGAACTTCACGCTTTGGAAAGAAAGGCAAATTGAGTCCGAGATACGTAGGTCCATTTGAAATTCTAGAAAGAATTGGGACCTTAGTGTATCGTTGTGTTGCCGCCAAGATTGGCGCAAGTGTACGACGTCTTTCACATGTCGATGTTAAGGAAGTACGAGCCTGAACCCGACCCACGTGCTCAATTTTGAAGAATTGGACGTGGATGACCGTGTGTCATACGTTGAAAGCCCGGTTCAGATCGTGGACAGAAAAGAACAAGTCCTGCGTACAAAGACCATTCCGATGGTCAAAGTGGTCTGGCAATACCACGGTACAGAAGGAGCAACATCGGAGACTGAAGAGTCGATGAGACGTTTGTACCCCCACAGTTTTGCTTAAGTTTTGTAAGGTTTAAATTTCGATGACGAAATTTTTATAAGAGGGGAAGAGTTGTGACATCCTAGATTTTCAACCCTGTTTTCTACTGAATAAATCAGGCATTTCATTGACGCGCCTATAGAGCTGTTCTCAGAGCTGATCACTTTCGAGATAACTAAACTGTTGACACCTAATTTAGGATCAAATTTTTTTATTTTAGGAAATAAAATAGAAGGTAATAAATAAAATAAAGCATTTGGGTTTGTGGAGGGAGATTTCGAAAAAACAAATTTTGAATGATGAAGCATTTTTATTGTTGAACACATATCTTCATTTCAAATTTTTTTTTTAAAAAAAAAAAAAGGAAAAAAAAAGCGAAATCAATGAGAGGAATTAATGGGATTTGACTAGCAATATGGAAGGAATGGACACTCGCTCGAATATTGGGCATGAATCTGGACATGTTCGCGGCAATATAAATGAATTGCGAAAGAAAGTGAAGGATTTACGGCAATAAATCGGGGCTAAGATTTCGGCAATCCCCGCGAACAAGGGAGCACGGGTCCCTGACTTTCCACTATTAAATGGAAGTCCTTGCACTATAAAAGGGGCTTCTCTTCGTACAAAAAGGGAGGAGGGAATTCAAAAAATTCAGAGCAAAAAAAAAAAAAATTCTGTTGTGAGGGAGCTTCTCTTAGTTTTTCATGGAAAGGAAGGAATAGAAAAGTCATTAGGGGAAGTCTCTCTTGCTTCAAGGAAAAAAAAAAACAAGAGAAGAAAAGAAAAGTCGAAGCAAAAACTTCTGCAGAGAGTGAGAGAGACAGGTGAGAGAGAGTGTCGGGAGAGAAAAGTAAAAAAAAAAGGGGGAAAAGTGAAATATACTGTTCATCTTCCTCGTAGCTTCCCCCCCGCACATCCGCCCGAGAAGAACCACCGCCCGTCGCTGCGGCGACGCCGCCCGCCGCCGCCGACGCCACCCGCCGCTGCCGGGCCGCCCGCAGCTGCCAATGTCGCCCGCCGCCGCCGAAGCCGCCCGAAGCCGACGCCTCCGCCGCTTGCACCTCCGCTCGAAGCCAGCCGCGACGCTCGTCGCCGCGCCCGAGTCCCGCTCCGACGCCGCTGCCCCGACGCTCCACGCGGATCCGTCCGCAGCCACTCGAGCCGCGACGCCACCACCGCTCCCGGCGCCAAGCTCCGAGCGCCGCTCCCTCCGCCCGAGCACCGGTACTGGGAGTTTGCTGCCAACGCCTCGACGTCCCCGCGACGACTCCGACGTCCCCGCCGTGCCGCCATCTAGCCCTCACCGGAGCTCCGGTCGCCGGCCATCTTTCGCTCGGTTGCCCTCTTGTTCCGTTGGTTTACCTTAGGTAGTTTTACTTCTTTATTTTTATTACTTTGTAGTTTAGGTTTTTTGTTTATATTTTATGTTTATTTTCCTGTTTATTTCATTTGATAGCATGTTTAGTTTAATTATTTAAATGTTGGGTGTTAATATTTGCAATTTCTATTTGCATTATCCATAGATTTTAGCTCAAATTACTATAGTTATTAATTTGATCCGAGAGACATCGGGTCATTTTTTTAATTATACTAATTTTGAGTTTGTTTTGGTAGAATTTCATTTGTTAAATCACAATAATTATTTAATTTGGTCCGTAAGACTTCGGACTAAATTTTTAATTATTTTGTTTTTCTTGTTGTGATTGTAGAGTTAAAATAATTATTAACTTAATCCGTGAGACAACGGATTATCTTTTTGATTATTTTAACTCTTGTCTTAGTTTTTTTTAATTACTTGTTTGAGAAAAATGAAAATTATAAAAAAGAGAATAGTGAAAAATTAAAAATTTGCATGAGCATGTAGGTCACGTAGGTTTATTAAATTAAGACACGTAGGTTTAAATTAACCTTTAGGATTTTTTAGAATTTCACCCTTAGATAGTTGTTTTTTAGTCAGGATTAGATTTAAACATTTTTTTTATTATTTAGGAAAAGTTTGCATGATAAAAAAAATAAAAAAAATAAGAAAAAAAAATAATAGGTGCATATTAACTAGTTTGCATAATAGGCACATTTATTTAGAGTTTGCATAATAATAAATTAGGATTGCATCATATTATCATGTTTTAGTAATCCCATCGTGTAATTTTTAATTACATATAATTAACATTTTTTTTAAAGAAAAACACAAAAATCATTTACTTGGTTAATTAATAAATTAGTTCATAATTAATCTCATTTCATATCATCATTGTTTAGTGTAGGTTGCATACATAAAAAAAAATCACAAAAAGAGCATGCATATAGAATTGTTATGTCATGCATCCCATGTCATGTATTATATGCACATTAGGATTGTATAAATTAGATTGTATACATATAGTTCAAATTAAGCCATATAAATTGCATTTCACATATCATTAAAGTAAAATTTGTGCATATTAATTTTAATTTAAGATTGCATGATAATAAAAGTTAGGTGTCATGTCATTTAGAAATCATGTTTAGGGCATGCATTTTTACTAGCATTTTTTTAAAATGTTTTCTTAGAGAGTGGACTTTAATAAAGTTGCGGTTTATAATTTCTTAGCATTTTGATTTATTGAATGTTATTTAATTGTTTGTGCACCCGCATGATCACCATTTGCATGTTAGTATCTTAGATTAAAATTGATCAAGACTGCCTGTAAAAAAAAAAATATATCTTTTTAAAATAAAAGGTACCGAAAGGGCGTTAAATTAATTTAGCGTAACCATGTCCCCGAATCCATTAAATCTCTGGTTCGTAAAAGGTAAAGTATTCTCCCATACTTTACCTGGGTTTCTAATCAGCCCTAATTGGTTAGTGGCGGCTCCAATTTGAAATATAATTGCATGTTTTAATGGGTCTTTTCTTAACATCAAGTCGCGATTGGTAGGGCTTGGGAGAGTCCGCGCCAAGTCTTCGGACTTAGTAATCCATTAACCTAGTTTTAGGTGATTCACCTTTCGAAAAAATCAGGTCGCGACATAAACTATCTGAGAATTCGACCAGGAATCGGCTTCTTGACCGTGCTCATCTTTATAGGCCATTACGGCACAGTATAAAATCAATTTGAAATTAGAGATAGAGCGGTTCGACTGAGATATATGACTAATCGTGGGTGACACCACTAAATTGGAAAATTCTCGTCGACCGGCACTAGACTGATTTTCTTATTGTTTTGGTACCCTGTGTCCGTATTTGAATCCTCGAGATTTTCACGACAACCGAGAGTCGCCAATTAGTCGAGTGGGTTCATTGTGGCTCGAAGAAAATCGACCACGGGTCATTTGCACTAAAAATATCTGAAAGTTATCCAGTAGCCTAGGTCACGCTAAAAACGCGCCGAATGGAAATTAACCGCCAATTCAAGTCCGATTTCAGAAATTGAAGATTCTGTTATGTCACAATAAATTCTAGGAGCGTCGACTCAGTCTCAGGAGATTTTTCTGACACCCGAGACTTTTTGGGAAAAAGTCGTCGCAGGGCCGTTGTTGTGCAGAAAAAGGACAGGGATCATTTTGATTTCAAATTTGGGAAGCATGATGAATATATGCATGAGGAAAAATATCAATGGGAGCATTGATGTGACAATTGAATTTATTGAGGCCATGTGAGATTGAATTGAGCAACAAATTAAGTCCAATTGAAGCCAAGATTGTTCAAATTCGTGTCCCCCCCTTTCCCTAGCCAAATTGGACCATCTCAAGGTTGTAAAGGTGAGATTTGGTGGCTCAATGGCAGCCAAGGAACATCACTTGGCCAAGGTTGAGTCTAGGGAGATAGTCTTGTGGAAAATGAAGGCAAAGGGGCCCTCCACCCTTATCTCTCTCTCCCCTCTCCCTCATCCGGCGACCATCTCCTTTCTCTCTCCCTCCTTACTTATTTGACGCCCTCCAGCCAGCAGAGAAAGCCAGCAGCCGGCCAGGACCCGTTGTCGCCTCACACCGCCGTTGCACGCCACGCCGTCGTCGTCCGTGAGCGCCACCGCTCGCCCGCACCGCCATCCACACCGTCCACCCTTCTCGCCCTCTCACGCCGTCCTAGCCCCTGTTCAGCAGCTTGTGGAGCCAAGCCGGAGCTCCTACAGCCATCATGAGCCGCCGCCACCACCCTTTAAACCGCCGAAGTCACCCACCGGTCCATCGTTGTCCTCACCGCACCAAGCCAGCTTGTTTTCTTCCGTTTTGTAGCCCCAATCAGCAAGTAGAAAAATGGGTTTCTAGCCACCTTCTAGGTTCGTTTTGAGCTGTTTCCGGGCCTCGGATCTGTGGCACCCCTCGACGGCCCCCGATCCGTTAGGGTCGCCACAGTTCGCTTACCTTTCACTTTCCTTAGTAACATGTCACTCTGATACCATTTCAATTGCAGCGGGTCCATACAACCTGGGGGTTTACATCTTTTAGATCGGTCCCTTGCGCAATTCATATAACGGAAGCATAACCAACAACTCCCTTCCCTATATTAAAAAAAAACAGTGCACACCAACTAAACATCTTTTATAAGTTAAAGCCGAACACTTTTATTTACATAAAGCAGATGGACATCTTTAGTCGGTACATCGAAATGCCATGGTTTTCTATACTTGGCTATACTTCAAAAGATGACCGACATCTCCTCCAAATCGTATACTTAAAGTCCATCAATTAGTGTCGGCGTCCAAAAGTTCCTTCCTTTGCTATCCTCCTCCTCGCGGTCATATCCAACCACTTGATCCATCTACTGGTGGCAGTGGCAGCAGAGGAATCTTATCTAGTCTGAAATGTTAATCCCCAAAAGGGGTGAGTACAACCACCCAGCAAGTAAAGATCCACCAAACTACTCAATGCGTCAAACGGTAACAATCAAGGTATCATGAACAAAGCACATATCATTTATTCATTCAAGCATACCTTACCTTGCAGCCATGCATATATCACCATGCCATATGTGCATATACCGCCATGCACTTATCATCAAGCATTCATGCATATATCACCATGCCATATGTGCATATACCACCATGCACTTATCATCAAGCATTCATGCATATATCACCATGCCATATGTGCATATACCACCATGCACTTATCATCAAGCATTCATGCATATATCACCATGCCATAAGTGCATATACCACCATGATTCATATCATCCATGCTATCAAGCATACATCACCATGAGATCCATTCATACCTTCATGATCGCATTTTCAATATCAAATAGCATCTATTTACTTTCATAAGCAGATCATGCATCATGCCATATGCATACACCAATGCACATGATTCACTTTCAATTCTTATCTTTCACAAGGATCTCATCAATTTTTCTTCCCAGGGACCAATGTTTGCATCCCACAATTTATCGCTCGCACCCAACCTGGCATCGCGAGGAACCTCCGGCACACACCTCCGGGCATCTCGCATCCCAACTAGCATCACGAGGAATCCCCCCCGGCACACACCTCCAGGGCTTCCGGAATTACGTACCGACATACCACCAGGCATTCCCCCTGGAATTACGTACCGTATACCACCGGGCATCTCGAAACTCCCGAGGACATCCGGCTCACACCTCCGGGCATCCGGCACACACACTCCGGGCATCCCGATACTCTCGGGGCATCGTCGGCTCACACCTCCGACGGCCTTCTTATCATTACAATGCATACTCTCATATATCTCATTCTTCAATTTCACATTTGATGTAACAATGCCAATGATTGAAATCAGCCTTTTTTTTAAAATCATATGATATGCATTGGAAAAATATCATTTGATGCAATAGTTTGAAAACTTCATTGAATTCATAAAAATCCGTCAATCTTTTGATGTCATATGATATGCATGAATGTCACCACATCATTGCACGAATAACAACCCAAAATATCACAATTTATATAACAAATCAAATAATCTTTAAATAGAACAGTTTTCAGCTTTAAACAGAATGCGTTCTGCTTGTGAAAAATTCTGGAAAATTTGTAAACGATGAAAATAAATTCTGCAAATTTAACACATTGTAGATAAGGTCTAAAGAAACACTTTTCGTGAAGAACACCCTATCAAACAAAGCTTCACAGAAAACGTATAGGTCCATGCATCACAGAAAAAATGGATTTTTAGCCTTACCCATGCACAGTTTCGAAGATAATTTCGATTAAGCCCTTAAATGAACTCAGAAAATTATGAAATTTGGACACACTGTAATTAAGATCTAGAGGTACAAGTTTCATGAAGAAATCGAAGTCCAATTCGTTCTGAATTAAAAGTTAAAATCGATTTACTTTTCCTGTTCTCAGTACCGTTTTCCAGATCTACCCGTGTTGAAGAAAAATCGTTTCCTTAGTCATTACTGGTCCATTTATTCTGAAATTTCAGTATGTTGTTCCTCAAGACGTTATCTACAAATCTTATCAAGAGGACGAAGTAAAATTAGAACTGGAACATTTTATAAAATTAACAGAATCGTAAGAGGTCAAGGAGCATTTTTCCAGATCTACCCGTGTTGAAGAAAAATCGTTTCACTAGGCTATACTTGTTCGTTTTACCTAAAATTTTAGTATGTTGTTCTTCAAGGTGTTCTCTACAAATTTCATGAAGAAATCGAAACAAGATTCCGACTAAAAAGTCACATGCAACACACAAACTCAAAGATGGTCAAACTGGTCTTTCCAGAAACAGCATGCATGACCAACGAATCCCTCTCCATAGCTCCGAAATTTCATCCCATCTACCACAACCAAGACTTACCATCTACTACACATACACACAGCAATGCAAAGAGTAGGTTTTAGGACTTCACTTGCCTCAATTCCTACGATGCTAACGGTGAGGGGTTCGGTGCGGTGGTGCGACTCAACGGCGGCGAGCGGCGTTGATGGCGGCAGCATGCACGGGCGAAAGGGGGTCCTTTCCCTTCTCCCTCGCTGCCCTCTCTCGAATTTCTCTCGCTCAAACTCTCTCTATTTAGCTCGCTCGCTCGCTGCTCACTCTCGATTTCTCTCTCTCTCAACTTGCTCGACCGTTTGCTTCTCTTTTTTGTTAGTTGACTAACTTAGTCAAAAATCATGGAATTCGGTGGCCGTTAGATGGAGCGACAGCAAGGAGCCCAGAGCCGATCAAATGACATCTTGCATGTCCATGCAAGATACGTGTCCGGCTCCTTTCTCCTACGCTCGGTGTGCTGGCCAAAGAAGAAGAGAGACGCTCGCACACCGACAGCTGGAAACAAACGTGGCTTCATGGTCAAAGTTTCCTCTTTGGTTGACTTATTTGTCAATTGCATGCAGGTTTCTTTGGTGGCTGCACGCGCAAGAGACAGCTGGGGGAGAAACGTGTCTTCAGCAAGCGGATCCCCCTTCTTACCGAGCCAACTCAACGTCTCATGCGGGCGTGCCTTCCGCAAAGCCACATCCTCCCTTTTGTTGTCCACCGAAAGAAAAAGCCACCTGGCGTTTAGTCAATAATCCTCTTCCATAATTGACCGGCCAAATAAAAGAAAAGTGATATGGAGCTGTCCTTTGGTGGTTACAATTCCTCACGTCCACATGCATGCTTTTGGACGTTCTCTTAAGTTAATTGATTTCTTTAGTCAATAAACACAAATTCGCGGGCCAGCTTGGACGGAAAAATAATTCCTATGGATCATCGAATCTTCCTTTTGTTAGCTGCCTAAAGAAATTAACGTGCATGAAGTTTTTAAGGTTTTCCTATTTTTCATGCACATAAGAAAACGGGCAGCTCCCGATGGCCGATCCTTGGATGTTTCTTCACTGGCGTACCCAAGTTGGCAGGGTCGAGAATCATTTGGAATGAGTCTTGGTCTAGCTTGAACCTATGAAAGTTTTCCGACAAGACTATAACTTATCTAATGAGCGGACCATTACTAAACGTGACATACCGGTCTGATGATAATAACAAAACGATGTCTGTTGTGGTGTCGATAACACCGTCCGACGATACTTCCGTCACTTAGTCACGGACAGTTGCATAATTGAGGGTCGTCAAAATTTCCGGATGCCACAGGATCCTAGGCTCGCTTTGGAGAAAAACGTCCCCCGCGACGTTCCCGTTGGTTTGATCCGACCCGTTTGTTAAACAAGTGAGTTTAACTCACTAATCCATACTTAGTTTGCTAATGATGCTTAGGGGTTGATTAGATTTAATTAAGTGCAATTAGGTGGATAGATTTGATTAGAATAATTAAATTAGGGATTTACCTATGCATGTTAGGCAAATGGTTAGTGTAATTAGCGAGTAGATAGGCTCGGGTAATTATGGCAGGAACCTCGGAATTTTTCCGGGTCCGTTTTGGAGTCCAATTAGGCATTATGGGCTTAAGTTAGATTTATTGCTATTTAATTATTAATTTTCGTAATTATTTAATTAATTAATTATTTTTCGGATATTAGACCAGGATGGTCGACGACTGGAATTTTATGCCGATTAACGTGGTGCAGTCCGTTTATTTAATTGAGCTTTATTTAGTGCTGAAATGAATTATTTGTGATTTTAGGATTTATTTCCTAAATTAAGACATTTTGGTAATTGAGTGGAAAATTACCGGGTGTCGGTCTACAGTGTCAAAAACCTAATTTTTGGATTGCTGAAAGAAGTGGGAGAAATTGAAGTGAAATTATTATATTTTGGCTAAGGTCGACCGTGTGCGCACGCACGATATTTTATCTGGTATGATAAAAGATGAGAAAGAATACTGTATGACGTGGCTCGGTGACCAGATAAGTCGCCTTGGCGTATAGGTCACCTTAGATAATGCACGTGAATTGTTGATTATATACATCACCTGGAAAAGGCACGTGGCTCGGCGATTAGTACGTCACCTTGGCGTATATGTCGCCTTAGAGAATGCACGTGGCTCGGTGATTTGGTATATCGACTTAGAGAATGCGCGTGGCTCGGTGATTAAGTACGTCGCCTTGGCGAATATGTCGCCTTAGAGAATGCACGGGGCTTGGTGATTAGACATGTCGCCTTGGAGAATGCACATGGCTCGGTGACTAAGTATGTCGCCTTAGAGAATGTACGTGATTCGGTGACTAGGTATGTCATCTCGGAGAATGCACGTGGCTCGATGACTATATATATATACTATCTTGGAGATTGCATAGTATGGATGGAAAGACCGGGTAATGGTCTGATTGACATGGAACCGACTAGGTCGATTGATCGATGTTTCGATATGTTGTGGTTGATAGGGTGCCTATTTAAACTGTGCTGATTTGCAGGTGGAATCTGAGGCCAATGTAAGTCCTCTTTGCCGTGTTATGCATAGGCAGCCCTTATGGCATATTGGTTTACTAATCGGGTCTTAGTGGGATAGAACTTGCTGAGACGTAGTCTCACCCTGATATGGGACAACATTTCAGGCCCCTAAATGGCAGCACCTCCACCTCCTCGTCCTCCTATGCACTATGGTATCCCCGAAGAAGTCATTGAATTAGAAATTCATTTCTCGATACACCCTTACTCGGAAGGACTAGAGTACGTCCTGGTTAAATCGACCGTCTGGGTTGACGTGGGTACATATGACTTGAGGCCCCATGAGTATCGGTCATGGTACCGTGAATATTATGATGGGCGAAGGGAAGGTCCCATGCCAAAAGAGGACGTACCCCTAATCGTTTTAGAGGAAGCGTTCGGGAAGGGGACAACAGATCCCAAGGAGGGATTGGTAGTGGATGCAAAGGACCCGAACCTCGAGACTGAGGCTGGTACTCCTGTGTACTCAGCCGGAGGCGCTAACTGGGGTGAAGAAGAAGGGGAGATAGTTGAGCAACCGGAGGAGGATAAGGAAATGAGAGTGGCCAGAGGTGGAGCCTGACGAGGAGGAACTAGAGGAGGATCAGGACTTGGAAGACCCTGATGAGGAGCCTGAAGAAGAAGAACCTGAAGAGGAATCAGAAGATGAGTCAGAGGAGGATCCCGAGGATGATCCAGTGTATGACCCGGATGAGGACTGAGATCCCATCCCGTTTTGCAAACCAGAAGTTATGGACTGATATATGATAGATAAGACTTTTGTGAATAGTATTGTATTATATACTATGTGGTTTGTATTGTATAAAAGTGTGGTTGTGGTTTTTCAGTTGTGAAAAATATGGCCCTACTTTTTTATCCCATTGTTTTATTGTCTGGGGATTTTCTATATGCTTCCGCATGCGTATTATAAATGAACAGGGTCGGCGATGCGACTTTGGACGTTGCTATTAATCGACTAGGTGAGGGATGGGCACACGTCCGAGGATCGGGGCGTGACAATGCCCGTACGTTAAAGGAAAAAACTGTGAGATTCGCTTTGATACGGGCTAAAGAGGATAATACTTCGAATGAGTTAATCCAATGATGTTACAATATAGTATTAGGGTGGAGTCTCTAGTAGGTGTATGGTTCGGGGGCAAACCACACGGAAGCTAGTGGGCCCGTAACGACCTAGTCTGATGAGGGCGGGGAGTGGTCACTAGGCTAAAGAGCTTGGATAATGAGTGGCTCTTGGTAGGTTTTTAGGATGGCAAATGGGACAAGAATGAACCAAACTATGCATTGAACAGAGGAAAAAAGATTTTGAATTGTGTGTGTTGTGTGTGAAATTCGGTATAGGATGAGCCAAAATAGACAATATCTTGAGTGATTTAATTTAGGGATGTCACATTATAGGCCTAGTCAAACTTGGCACCATAGATAGTTTATAGATATTTGGAATCTACTTGCAACTATTTCTTAAGAGAATTAGTAAGAAACCCGCAATCTCTTCTTCAAATGTGTGTTTTGGTAGATCGAACTTTAATCTGTTTGAAAGTCCTTGCTGTAGATTGCCCTAAAGGAAGCTACCTTTCTCCTTTTGATTAACGCTTCTCTCTAGATGCTTCATTGCGACGATGTTCTTCCCTTTAACCATGACCAGACATTCTTCTCAACTGCTAAAATGGAAGAATAGCCTTCCCCATAAAAATATGAGAAATGCAACTCCCTCATTTAAAAAAGTTTTAGACATGATGGAAATATGAGAAAAGCAAATTTCTCTTTAGAAAAGTTTCTTAAAAAAGTTTAGACGAGATGGAAATCTGAGAAAAGCGACATTTTCTTTTAAAAACATTTTTGGCGTGAAATGGGCGACCTTGAGTTACTCATTACAGTTACAAGATATCACCAAGAATCAATCATCCGCATTCTGCATCACCCTTATTCTTTTTTGCAAGTAGGTGGCCTGATTCATCCAAAGGTCCTAGGGATGTGTGTTGGCCGTCGAAACGGCATCTCAGGATTAACATAGCTAGATACTCAAACATAGTGAAGGAGAAGAAAGAGATTTGCGTATCTGATTTGGAATCCATCGTTCTTTATGTTGAATGACGACGATCCGATGCTTAGGTTCTTCTCCTCTATCGCCCTCGGATCCTGGCTTGATGAGACCGTCCCTCACGACTTTTCTTATGTGAGGTGATAGTGTGTTCGTGGAGATAAGAGAGTTAGAGAAATGACCTTAGCGCTATTTATAGAGTTTTCAGCTAGACTCTCTCATCACAGGCAGGGCCCAACTCAGCCCACACAAGCTAGGCCAATATTCGACTATTAAGAAACCTTATTTCTTACCTTATTAGACCAACCCCATAAAATAGTAAATTACAATCTCAATTAATATACCCCACATTAGGAAAACTCTTATATTTTCCCACTTAGGCTATATTAGTTGAGACTGTACTGTGTATGCGTACCTTTATGTTGGTCTATAAAGAATTTTTAATAGTCAATCCTATCCCATAAAGTCTCAAATACCAAATCATGGAAGAGCCTTCCAAGGTCACAGGTGCTTTCAACTTTACTGATATTGATTTAATATGAATGGATAACACCTTATAAAGAA
This sequence comes from Eucalyptus marginata, assembly GCA_014182565.1. NCBI lineage: Eukaryota > Viridiplantae > Streptophyta > Magnoliopsida > Myrtales > Myrtaceae > Eucalyptus > Eucalyptus marginata. Next base: position 5,704,975 of record CM024587.1, read on the forward strand.
TAATACATTATGCGTCATCCCCTTTGTCGGTCACTATTCTTTTACTTTAAGTGTCACAAGAAACCGGATGTGTCACTAAAGAATATATTTATGATTCTAATGAACCAACATATGTCTTATCTTTATAATAAACCTATCTTTATGTGTAATCAAGACATACGCTCAAGGTTGGTAATCGGATACCCTCAGCCTTCACTTAAGGCTTACACAATACCTTGAGATTTCCATTACATGTAATTAACTTAACATGATGACAACACATTCATGAACACTTTATTGAATGTGAAAGAATTTATACATGTCAAAATGTTACTGAATGTAACAAAATACAGGTGTAAGCTTTATTAGAGCAAAAGCAAAATAGCTTCCACTAAACATTGGCATTCGATGATGCTCCTCAGCCCATGTTTACGATTTGTCGTTCAAATACACAAAGGGCAAAGGTCTTTAGTTAGTGGATTAACAACCATATCATCTGTGGAAGTTTGCTATACTGTAACGTCACCACTTTCTATTGTTTCTTTATGGTAAAAAACTTGACCATCATATGTTTAGACCCCACGAGATCTCTATTATTGTTAATAAATAACACTGAAGAGTTATTGTCTCAATACAATTGTATTGGTCTATTCACAAAATCAAATACGGTCAACTTCGTAATGAGATTATAGAGCCAAATATTTCGAGTAATAGCTAAAAAGCGTGCCACAAACTTCGCTTATATGGTAGAGGATAACATAGATTTCTATTTCTCGCTTTGCCATAATACTGTACCTTCTGCTAACATAAAGATATATCATGTTGTCGACTTCTTGTCATCTTGACAGCTAACAAAGTTTGCATCCGAATATCTTACTAGCTCCAGGTCCTGAACATATTTGTAAATCAGTATATAGTCTCTTGTTCTTTTAAGTATCTCAAAACCTTCTTAACAACAATCCAATGATCGTTTTCTGAATTTGACTGATATATACCTAGAAGTCTTGTCGCAAAGGCACCATCTGGTCTAATGCAAACTTGAGTATACATGATACTTCTAAGTGTACTAACATAAAGTATATCCTTCATTTGAGCTTTCTCAATCTCTAAATGAGGACACTGCAGTTTATCACCTTTAATAACAGGAGCAATTCTTGCATAATGAATTTTTCTATAATACTATGGACATGTGCCGTCTAAGATAAACTTAATACATAGCTAGAATGATCCCTATAAATCTCAATGCCAAAATTAGAAAGACGCCTCATTATGGTCTTTCAAGTCAAGATTCTTTCACAACATTTGCTTTGTCTCATGCAGTAATCTAGCATTGCTACTTCCAAGCAAGATGTGTTCCACATAAAGTATGAGAAGAATAAATTTCCTCCTACTGATCTTGGAGCATATACATCGATCTACTTTGTTTTCAACAAAACCGAATGAAGTGACAACACTATGAAACTTCAAGCACCATTGTCTACAAACTTGCTTGAGGCCCTAAATAAGACTTTTCAGTTTACACACAAGCTTACTTGAATCATCTACTGCAAAACCTTTAAGTTATATCATACAGACTTCTTTATCAAGGTATCCATTGAGAAATGTAGATTTAATATCCATCTAACGTAACTCTATGTCAAAAATGAGCTATAAATGCCATGTTCATTCTGAAATAATCTTTAGAAAAGACTAGAGAAAAAATTACTTCATAGTCTACTCCTTTTCTTTGAGTGAAATCCCGGGCTACTAGTCTGGGTTTGAACTTCTCAATATTTCCTTTGCAGTCTCTTTTACTCTTGTACATCCATTTGCAACGGATGAGCTTGTGACCTGCAGGCAATTCAACAAGCTCCCAAACACTATTATGTTTCATATATTGTATCTCGTCTTTCATCGCATCTAGCCGTAGATCTGATTAAGGACAAGAAACAACATTGATATAAGTCACTAGATCGACCATGTAGTAGATATCGTAGTCATGCTCTCACAAACATACTATATAGTCTGGTGATACAACTGATGGCCTCTCCTTAATAGATCTCTTAAGTGGAGCTATAATCACTTCATCCTGCACCTAAGAGGTTTAAGAAACTTCATTAGGACTTATATCAATAACAATATCCTGAATCTCAACAGGCTTAGTATGTGGTGTAGGAGATTTCTCAATTATTTGTATAGGCAAAGACAAAGATACAGTGGTCTCCATCGTACTATTATCCTTAATAGTTTCAGAGCAACTATCCTCTGCAGCTATGCCAAACTCCAGAAACTTTGCTGTTGGTGATTCCACAATTCTTACACATCCATTAGGATTATAAAACCTGATATTCCTTCAAATGATCTGAGTAAAACACGAAATAATACCGAGTGGTTCTAGATTCCAACTTACTTAATATTAGATTATATAACCTCATTTCCGCAGGATACCCCAAAACTTAAGATGAATTGAGTTAGGTTTACGTCCAGTGCATTACTTAAAAGAGTCAATGGAACAGCCTTGGTAAAAACGCGATTTAATGCATATAGGGTTGTTTTCAATGCTTCGCCCTACAAAAAATCGGATAAACTAGTCTTATTAATCATACTCATCATTATGGTGCAATTATGCCTTTCGGCTACTCCATTTTGTTCAAGATTTTTAGGTATAATAAACTAAGTTACCATCCTAGAATCTTGTAAGTATTTGATAAATGACCCTTTAAGCTATCTAGTATTTCCATACTTGCCAAAATAATCACCACTGCGGTCAAATCCAATAATTTTTAAGACTTATCCCAACTGTTTTTCGATTTTAGTTCGAAAGATTTTGAATTTGTTAAGAGACTTAGACTTTTCTTTAATCAAATACAAAAGAAATAGTCGTCAATGACTGTGTTGAAATAAAAATTTCCATACAATGTTACCATATAGGGTTCACTAATATCAGTGTGAATGATCTTCAATAAGTTAGAACTTTGGACTGTGGTTTTCTTCTTTATTTAAGTTATCTTTCCTCTACAACAGTTTACGGAAATCTCTAGGTCACTTTTAAGAGTAGGCAGGATGTGTGTCTTTACTAGCCTTTCCACTCTTTTTTTAGAGATGTGACCAACATGTTAATGTATAAGATTATCCCTTAAGCAGAAGTCTTTTGGAAACAACCTTTTTAACTATATACTCGATGTATATATCATTGGGAGTTAAACATAATATGTAGAATCCATTTAATATATTGCATCACCCAACTTTATTTGAATTAAAAAAAATATAGAAATAATATTGCTCTTTACTTCAAAAAATAGCCACACACTTCAGACATGATACAAAAACCAAGTTCCGTCTAAAGGAAGGTACATAGGAGATGTTTCTCAATATCAGATGAAAACCATAATCTACAATTAGAACTCGACGTCTATTTTGATATTGTTTATCACAGTGATTTTTGATTCATCCTGATTTGGCGTCCTTCAATTTATGAATCCTCTTATAGTAAACAACATAATTTGTTGTACCACTATCTAGTCACCAAGGACTGAATGAGGCTTTTGATAGGATTTGCATTCATAAACGAATGCTAAAGAATCATTAGCTGTAGGTTCACGCTTGCACAATCAAGCTTGATATTTATCGCAGTATTTATGTATGCATCATTTCTTTCCACAAAAGTAGTAAATGACACTATTCCTCTTAAAGGGTGCTATCCTTGGATCAGACTGTTAGAATGACTGGTGGCTTCATGAGTTCCTTTATGATTATGATTTTTGTATTTCAAATCTACCATCCTCAAGATATAATCCTTAACCTTATCAGAACCATCGTATATTATGTTAAAGAGTTCTTGCATTTATTCCAATCTCACCATTAGACAAGACACGATTTGAAGCCACCAAGGCTTCCGTCATCCTTTTAGCAATACAATCAGCTAGTAAACCATTTTTCAAGTGTTCATGAATGGAGCTCTTTATGGATAACGGACAAATTTGATTGCTCTTTTCTCAAGTAGCAATATGTGCATTCTAGTTTCATATCGCCGGCAGTGATATTGCCGGCTTACTCTTAGTAAGAGTAATATGAACATCCACCAGTTTCATGTCAAACAGAAAATCCTCTTTTCATTACTTAAAATTTAATCCAGTAAGAACCTCAATCATGGTGGAGTTGCTGATTATAGAGAATGTGACTTAATAATAAGCAATGTATGCAATTGGCATCATGTGAGTACAGTGTAACTTGAGAACTGTATAAATACACATCCTAAGAGTTACATACATCATCATATAAACACCTTTGGATAGAATACATGTCATGCAATTATATACTCTCCACATGATAGTGGTCATGAGAATATATTCTAACATTTTATGAATTCACCACCTTTGGGCATATGAACCATTAAGGTCAATCACTCCTCAATTATATGCTGTACATGTATCCCTTCATAAACTAATATACAATCACCTCCTTTGGGAGTATGACCACGCATTAAAACAAGAGACATTCCATTAGATTATGAGACCGATATTTCTCAAATTCAATCAAGTGTGTCATTTTGGCAGTCACAACCCAATTGAATTATTGAAACTCTCTCATACTAGAGATATAAACTTTATATTTCACATTTACCTTATACATGTGATTTTAGACTCAATGACAAAGGCAATTCGTTATTAAAATCACATGTCATACCAATTACTTTGCTTCATTCATTAATACATGTTGAACCTTATATATGTTATTAATGAATCAATGCTTTACACATTCTTTATGTGATGATATACACGTGAGCTTGCAATCGTATTTCCGAAATCATAGAGAAATATATAAAAATACGCAAAAAAATACCCTAAAATCCACGTATTTAGGGTTCAACATATATTTTCACATCCTTAAAAGCATCAAACATGTAAAAAAAATACTTCACAGTGTAGAGAATTTCTATATGAGTATGAGGGTACCATGCACGCACCAACTGGAGCATGCGTGCGCCTTCTTGTGCTGCTGGAGTGTGCAGCGCGTGAATTGCACGTGTTGTCGTGCATGAGTCGGTCTGAAAATCGATTTGATAAGGATCTACTGGTTCAATCGGTCAACAATCCAACCGGTCAACAATTCAACTGGCCAATGGTCTGACTGGTCAATGGTCAAATCAAATCGAGTCAAAATCGGTAAACTTGGGTCGGGTCAACCCGGTCAAATCATATTGGGTCAACCTAGTCGGGGAATGACGTCATCCATGACATTAGCATCGGCAAGGTAGTTGCCAAGTCGGCGAGGGCGATGTCACTGATGATGTCATCCTCGCCTAAGGCAGTCACGCGCCTGCGTGTGCGAATGCATGAGAGCGCTCGGCAGCGCGTGGCGCGGCTCATTGGAGCCACTATGGCATGTGTGTGCCCGTTGGGGAGCGTCCAGCCTCTTCCAAAGGGGCACCACCCATGAAAATGCTCATCTCATCGAAAGGAGTCCAAGTATATGATCAAAATTCATTTTTACCGGACCAAAAATCATGAAAATGAGCAAAAACTATTTGAAGCCATGTCAAATTGGAGATGCTCATGGGTGGCGCATTCGGCCTTCGCCAAAGGCATGCCAACCACTGAAACGCTTGGCTTGCCAAGACGAATCCGAATATATGTTCAAAATCAAGTTTCAATAGATAAAATTTTCAAAACAGGCCAAATTTCTTATGTTCGAGTTCTAGGCTACAAGTGTCACGCCCCGAATCTCGGGCACGCAACAATCCCTTCATTGGTCGATAGAAAGCGATGCCCCATGACTCATCGCCGACCCTTTCATTTTTATTTTTTCATTATGCACAAGCGGAAAACGAACCATCTCCCCATCAATAGACAATCAAGCAATCAAACAGGGATAGTGAGATGAACAGCAGAAACATGATAACTCTATAAAAATAGAGTTATTTTACCTATTTTTGGCAACAATTAATGCAATATCTATGAGAAAATATTTGGATTTTCTTTTGATTATTTGAATTTTCCTTATTTATGCAGAATAATGATATATGGAGAAGATAAGGAAAAAGATGGCAAAACCGAGGAATTTAAATCAAGCGCAAAGTGGGAGATAGATATCAAATCAAAATCCTCTGATTTACTCCCTGATTTTGTGCGCAATTGCTTGGAGATAAGGATCTTAGATATATCCTATGAATAGGAGAACATGAGAGAGAAGCTAGGTGTTTTTTGTTAGATCGTTTTTCATTCTTCTGAGAGTTTTTCAAGTATTTTGAAGAGAAGACAAAAGTGGTGACAGAATTCTTGTCCTTTGATTCAAGATGCTGGGTTTGATCTATATTTTTATTTTTTCTTCTACTATGTTCTAATTTTCTTTTGTTAGGGCTACGATGTAGCCTAACCATGATGATGTGAATTCCATGATTTTTATGTTTTACAATTGATTTCATTCATGTGAGTTATATATTATTGTGCTTAATGCTTTTGAGTGACCGCCACCACTTGAATGATCGATGTGCATGATTGAGACCGAGAAGTGATGATATGCAATTGCTCATTATAATATATAACCATGAATTAAACGTGGATAGAAATATACTGCGTTATTTGTATAGCTTTTGGTGATAAGGTAATCCAAAAGACTCATTGTAAGTCGGGAGTATTCATAGTTTTTAATGCACTTATGTTTATTTTAATTCACATATAGATATAGTGGATTAATAAGCTGAGTAGGTTTGCTATACCTAGAGATAGGATAGTAAATAGATTAGGAAATTCCGCTATCACATGTTTGATGTCGTTCTCGTATTCACAACAATATGAAATTCATATCTAGTGGTTATGGTAAAATTGGATGCTCTAACATATTTATCTGATCGATTTACTGCATTTAGTCTACAAATTTCGTTTTTAATTTATTCTTAATTATATTTTGATCTGTTAGATAAATTTTAGGATTTGTCTATTTTAGTATTTAATTGGTTTATTAATCATCGATCTCCGTGGGACGATACTTTTTCTCATTATTATATTACTTATTTGACACGTGCACTTGCGTTTAGAATTTTATGAACAAGTTTTTGGCGCCGTTGCCGGGGATCGTTTCTTTAATACTAATTAATATTGATACCAGATAATTCTAAGTTTAATCTAGCTTTTGTTTTGTTTTATTTTTCAGGGTGTACATCGGTTTATGACACGTAGCCAACAAGGGAAACTTGTTGAGCTTGATCCAGAAATTGAGCGTACATTCAAAAGGCGACTAAGAGAACAGAGAAATCACGCTAAGAAGATGGCAGACGGTGAGAATGAAAATCCACATAGACTCTTAAGAGATTATGCTGCGCCAATAGTTCAAGGCACCACATCAAATATCAGAAGACTTGCAATTCAAGCAAACAACTTTGAGATCAAGCCGTCACTCATTCAAATGCTTCAACAATCAGTGCAATTCAGTGGGCTACCAAGCGATGATCCAAATGCTCACATCGATGCTTTTCTTGAAATCTGTGACACCATTAAATATAATAGAGTTACAGATGATGCTATTAGATTGAGATTATTTCCATTCTCTCTTAGAGACAAAGCTAAGAGTTGGCTTTCTTCTCTTCCTGCAGGATCAATTACTACATGGAATGATATGGTTCAGAAATTTCTTGGTAAGTTCTTTCCATCTGCAAATTCTGCGAAGATGCGTAACGATATTACTAATTTTATGCAGATGGATAATGAATCATTATATGAAGCATGGGAAAGATTCAAAGAATTTCTTAGGAGATGCCCACATCATGGACTACCCGTATGGATGCAGGTACAAACTTTTTATAATGGCTCTAGTACAAATCTTCGTTCTATGATTGATGCAGCTGCAGGAGGAACTCTAAATAATAGAACACCAGAAGAAGCCTACAATCTATTAGAGGAGATGGCGTCCAATAGTTATCAATGGCCTACTGAGAGACTACCAATGCGAAAAGTTAGCGGGGTTCACGAAGTGGATGCTTTTGCTGCAATTGCTGCACAATTTGAAACACTCAACAAAAAGCTTGATAATATGAGTGTTTCAGTCATGAAAATTCAGAATTTAACATGTGATTTCTGTGGTGGAGGACATGTTAGCACGAGTGTCGAGGTAGGTAATACTTTAAAACAATCTCATGAAAATTCTAACTTTGTTGGGAATTTTAACAGGTCACAGAATAATCCCTACTCCAACACGTACAATCCGAGATGGCGCAATCATCCAAATTTTTCATGGAATAATAAGAATGTGACAAGACCACCGGGATTCAAACAATCAGAAGAGACAAAGTCAAATTTGGAAGATATAGTCACCAAACTTGCTAACACGACTCATGACTTCATCAAAAGCATAGATGTAAGATTTCAAAACCAAGAGGCTTCAATCAGAAATTTGGAGATGCAAGTGGGTCAGTTAGCAAGCATGATGTCAGGAAGACAACAAGGTTCTTTGCCAAGCAACACAGAGAAAAATCCAATTGAAAACATAAAGGCCATTACCCTGAGAAGTGGTAAACAAGTGGGAGAAGAAGAGATTTTCAGAGACAAGGAAGAGGTGGTCAATAAACAATCAAAGGAGACAAGCAAGAGTAAACTTTTTCCAGATAATCCCAAGCCATATGTGCCGCCAATTCCATTCCCTCGGCGACTCCAGAAGAGCAGAAAATAGATAAGCAATTTTCTAAATTTCTTGATGTATTTAAAAAATTGCACATTAACATTCCTTTTGCAGATGCTTTAGCGCAAATGCCTAGTTATGCAAAATTTTTGAAGGAGATTTTGGCAAACAAAAGGAAATTGGAGGATTATGAGATTGTGAAGTTAAATGAGGAGTGTTCGGCCATCCTACAAAACAAATTAACTCCGAAATTAAAAGATCCAGGGAGTTTTACTATTCCTTGCACTATTGGGGATTCTTACTTTGAAAAAGCATTATGTGATTTAGGTGCAAGTATTAATTTGATGCCTTATTCAGTTTTCAAGAAATTAGGATTGGGCGAGGTAAAAGCAACCACAGTGTCACTTCAACCGGCGATCGATCAATTAAATATCCGAGAGGTATTGTGGAAGATGTTTTGGTAAAAGTTGACAAATTTATCTTTCCTGCAGATTTCATAGTTCTTGATATGGAGGAAGATTTTGAGGTACCACTTATCTTAGGTCGACCTTTTCTAGCAACAGGAAGAGCTCTTATTGATGTACAATAAGGGAAGTTGATCCTTAGAGTTCAAGATGATCTTGTTTCATTTAATGTTTTTAAAGCAATGAAATATCCATCTGATGATAATTCTTGTTTTAGAATTGAGACAGTTGACAAGTTGGTGAATAAGGTTTTTCAGGAAAATATTTTTAAAGATCCACTTGAAGCATGTCTGATTCAACCAAGGGACAAAGATATTCAGAATGAGGAGATAAAGGAGTACGCAAATTTCATGGAGGCAATTCCACCATATTCAAGGCAAAAGGCAATTAAATTTGAGGAGTTGGGACAACACATTACAAAGCCTAAACCATCAATTGAAGAGCCTCTAATTCTTGAACTCAAACCCTTACCTTCTCATTTGAAATATGCTTATTTAGATGGAGTTTCTTCTTTACCGGTAATTATATCTTCTTCTTTGACAGATTTGATGGAGGAGAAATTGCTTAGAGTATTAAGAGAGCATAAGGGTGCAATTGGATGGAAAATAGCTGATATCAAGGAAATTAGTCCTTCAATTTGCATGCACAAAATTTTGATGGAGGAGCAATATAAACCCACTATCCAACCTCAGAGGTGTTTGAACCCGAAGATGCAAGAACTAGTGAAAGCTGAGGTAATTAAGCTACTTGATGCAGGTATCATCTATCCTATCTCTGATAGTTTTTGGGTAAGTCCTGTACAAGTTGTGCCAAAGAAAGGTGGTATGACTGTTCAGAAAAACGACAACAATGAATTGATTCCAACTAGAATAGTTACTGGGTGGCGTGTGTATATGGATTACAGAAAATTGAATGATGCCACTAGAAAAGATCACTTTCCTTTAACATTTATTGATCAGATGTTAGAAAGACTTGCAGGGCATGAGTTTTATTGCTTTATGGATGGATATTCGGGTATAATCAGATTCCTATTGCACCGGAAGATCAAGAGAAAACTACTTTCACTTGTCCCTATGGTACTTTTGCTTTTAGAAGAATGCCCTTTGGTCTTTGTAATGCACTGGCTACTTTTCAGAGATGCATGATGGCTATTTTCTCTGATATGGTTGAAAAATATATTGAGATTTTCATGGATGATTTTTCCATTTTTGGCCTATCATTTGATTCTTGTTTAAATAATTTGGCTTTGGTCTTACAAAGATGTGAGGAGACTAACCTTGTTTTGAATTGGGAGAAGTGTCACTTTATGGTGCAGGAAGGAATAGTGCTCGGGCATAAAATTTCTCGAAACATAATAGAAGTCGATCGAGCCAAAGTGGAGGTCATTGCAAAATTGCCTCCGCCAACATCTATGAAACTTGTCAGAGGAGTTTTGGGGCATGCAGGATTTTACAGGCGATTTATAAAAGATTTTTCAAAAATTACTAAACCTCTTTCTAATCTTTTGGAAAAAGATGCTCCTTTTAATTTTTCTATTGAATGCATGCAGGCTTTTAACACTTTAAAGGAGAAGTTAATATCAGCACCAATTATGGCAGCACCAAATTGGGATTTACCTTTTGAACTGATGTGTGATGCTAGCGATTCTGCAGTAGGAGCTGTTTTGGGACAAAGGAAGAATAAAATTTTTCGAACCATATGCTATGCCAGTCGAACCTTGTGAAGTGCACAATTGAATTATTCAACAACAGAAAAGGAACTTTTGGCGGTAGTATTTGCTTTTGATAAATTTCGTTCTTATTTAATTGGCTCAAAAGTTATAGTTTATTCTCGACCACTCGCTCTTAAGTATTCGCTTGAAAAGAAAGAATCAAAACCCAGGTTGATCAGGTGGATTCTATTGCTGCAAGAATTTGATTTGGAAATCAAAGATAAGAAGGGGATTGAAAATCTAATTGCAAATCACTTATCAAGAATTCCAAATTCAAAGGAAGAGGTAAGACCAATTTTGGAAGAGTTCCCTGATGAGAAAATTTTTTCCATTAAGTCCACAAAAATTCCCTGGTACGCAGACTTTGTAAATTATTTGGTAAATAATGTTCTTCTTCCTGAATTATCATATCAACAGAAGAAAAAAAAATTCTTTTCTGATGTTAAAAATTATTTTTGGGAAGAACCTTTCTTGTTTAAAGTATGTGCGCAGTGGTCATAAGGAGATGTGTTCCCAGACAAAGAAAAGGCAAACATTCTATATCATTGTCATGATGGAGAGGCAGGTGGCCATTTTGGTGCCACCAAAACTGCAGCTAAGATTTTACAACTTGGTTTTTATTGGCCTACACTTTTTAAAGATACATACTCCTATGTAGTTTCATGTGATAGGTGTCAGAGAACTGGAAATATTTCAAGAAAAAATGAGATGCCTTTAAACAACATTATTGTGTGTGAATTATTTGATGTTTGGGGTATTGATTTCATGGGACCCTTTACACCTTCTTATGGAAATTTATACATTTTAGTGGCTATGGAGTATGTGTCTAAGTGGGTAGAAGTTGTAGCATTGCCAACAAATAATGCTAAGGTTGTGGTCAAATTCTTAAAGAAAAATATTTTTACCCGATTCGGCACTCCTAAGGCAATCATAAGTGATAGGGGACACATTTTTATAACAAACAATTTGAAGCACTTTTGAGTAAGTATGGAGTCACACATAAGATTGCAACCCCTTATCATCCTCAGACTAGTGGTCAAGTAGAGATTTCAAATAAGGAAATCAAGAGAATTTTAGAAAAAACAGTGAATGCCTCTAGGAAAGATTGGTCAATAAAACTTGATGATGCACTTAGGGCCTATAGGACAGCGTTCAAAACTCCAATTGGGATGTCTCCTTTTAGGCTAGTGTTTGGAAAAGCTTGTCACTTACTAGTGGAATTAGAGCATAAAGCATATTGGGCATTGAAATTTCTAAATTTTGATATGCATCGTAGGTGAAGAAAGATTATTGCAACTGAATGAATTGGAGGAATTTCGCAATGAGGCCTATGAAAATTCTAAGTTGTACAAGGAGCGTACAAAAAGATGGCATGACAAGCACATATTCAGAAGAGAGTTTAAAATTGGTCAAAAAGTCTTACTTTATAACTCCCGTCTTAAACTTTTTCCAGGAAAGTTGCGGTCTCGATGGTCTGGTCCTTTTACAGTTACACAGGTATTCCCATATGGAATAGTTGAAGTTGCGCATGACACTGAGGGCACATTCAAAGTGAACGGTCAACGTTTGAAGCCCTACTTTGAAGGTAGTTACAACAAGTAGAAGACCACCATTGAACTTCATCCTCCAACATAGCGACATCCGAGATAGTTTGGCTGAAAACTATAAAGCAAGCGCTTCTTGGGAGGCAACCCAAGCATTTTAATTATGTTTTTTTTTTAAGTTAATGTTTTGTAAAAAAAAAAAAAAAGATTAACTTTTCTCTGTTTTATCCAGGTTAATTTTTAGGGAGCACCTTTCAAGAGTTTAATCATCAAGATCATCTATGGACTTATCCTACAACCAGGGAAGTTTTCTTCTTCCTATTCTATTTTTTGCATTGAGGACACTACTTCATTCAAGTTTGGGGGGGAGACAAGTTTTTTTTGGATAATTTTTTTTTATCATGATTGCATTCTTGGTTGTGAATTTTTGCGATTCTTAGGAAAATTTAAATTTTATTTAAACTTGCAATTGATGTGTGAGTTAATCTTAATTCTGATTATGTTGATCCACTTACCGAGCACTAAAAGTCCTTAATTTTTGAATTGTGTGTAAATCTAGAGAACATTCATGTGAAGTATGTGATTTTCTTAAATTTCACCCAAATCTTAGAATTTGTTTGATTTTCTCTTGAGGCGAAATCTTAAGCTAAATCTAACTGAGAAAATGATTTAGGCAGTTTTTGGATCGATTGAGCCTTTCAAGCTAACCCTGTTTATTTATCCCTAGTCACCCCGTTGAGCCTTAATTACTACCCAATTTTTCATTGGCACCCATATATATTTAGCCTAGCTGCTATCAAATTATATCATTGTCCCATGCCCTATGAACACGTTGATTTTCTTTTGGGATAAAAAATTGTTTGAGCTTGATAGAAATTTGGGAGGAATGATGGAGTATGAAAAAAAAAGCAAAAAAAAAAAAAAAAAGTAAGTGATTGCTATGGTTGTTTGGGGTGTATTGTAAAAAAAAAAAAAAAAATTGCCTTTATGGTTCCCTATCCAACTTTCAATTGAGTGAGCCTTTTGGATACTCAATGGGTTGGAAATTTTCATGTTATATTAGGAGGGACTTTGGGAGAAACTCCACCATAAAGCAATTCAAAAGAAAAAGAGAGAGAGAGAGAGAGAGAGAGAGAGAGAGAGAAAAAAGAGAAAAGAAAAAGGAGAAGAAAAAAAAAGGAATGATGATATATGGTGGCAGAAAAATTATTTTGAAGGAGTGAAATTGGACAATGACATTGGCTCTAATTAGATCCTAGAAATCAACGTGTTGATGGGTGATTTGAGCTTAAAATTCCCGTTATCTCACCTTTAGCCCAGCCTTACATTACAACCCGAGAAAAGTCCTATTGATTTTTGGTTGGATAATTAGCTTACATTAGTGGAGAGAGGAATGAAAAGCAAACCTATGAGATTTGGTCATAATTATTGAGAATTCTGAGAGGTTGCATGTAAATGTGAATTTATCTGGATTGCATATAATTCGAAAAAGATGAGGACTCTCACACACACACTTGGATCATATAGTTAGAATTGGTCTTAACTTATAAATCGATTTCAATGTTTGGATGAAATTTGTGTTTTTATTTGAATTGTGAATTTGAGCAATTATGGAAAGATGTCATGGAGGAGATTGTTAGCTTGAGTATGTGTTATGTCTTGATTTTGCTTGAGGACTAGCAAAATGTTAATTTTGGGGGTTTGATAACTCTATAAAAATAGAGTTATTTTACCTATTTTTGGCAACAATTAATGCAATATCTATGAGAAAATATTTGGATTTCCTTTTGATTATTTGAATTTTCCTTATTTATGCAGAATAATGATATATGGAGAAGATAAGGAAAAAGATGGCAAAACTGAGGAATTTAAATCAAGCAGCAGTGGGAGATAGATATCAAATCAAAATCCTCTGATTTACTCCCTGATTTTGTGCGCAATTGCTTGGAGATAAGGATCTTAGATATATCCTATGAATAGGAGAACATGAGAGAGAAGCTAGGTTTTTTTTGTTAGATTGTTTTTCATTCTTCTGAGAGTTTTTCAAGTATTTTGAAGAGAAGACAAAAGTTGTGACATAATTCTTGTCCTTTGATTCAAGATGCTGGGTTTGATCTATATTTTTATTTTTTCTTCTACTATGTTCTAATTTTCTTTTGTTAGGGCTACAATGTAGCCTAACCATGATGATGTGAATTTTATGATTTTTATGTTTTACAATTGATTTCATTCATGTGAGTTATATATTATTGTGCTTAATGCTTTTGAGTGACTGGCCACCACTTGAATGATCTGATGTGCATGTTTGAGACTGAGAAGTGATGCTATGCAATTGCTCATTATAATATATAATTATGAATTAAACGTAGATAGAAATATACTGCGTTCTTTGTGTAGCTTTCGGTGATAAGGTGATCCAAAAGACTTATTGTAAGCCGGGAATATTCATAGTTTTTAATGCACTTATGTTTATTTTAATTCACATAGAGATATAGTGGATTAATAAGCTGAGTAGGTTTGCTATATCTAGAGATAGGATAGTAAATAGATTGGGAAATTCCGCTATCACATGTTTGATATCGTTCTCGTATTCACAATAATATGAAATTCATATCTAGTGGTTATGGTGAAATCGGATGCTCTAACATATTTATCTGATCGATTTACTGCATTTAGTCTACAAATTTCGTTTTTAATTTATTCTTAATTATATTTTGATCTGTTAGATAAATTTTAGAATTGGTCTATTTTAGTATTTAATTGGTTTATTAATCATCGATCTCCGTGGGACGATATTTTTTCTCATTATTATATTACTTATTTGACACGTGCACTTGCGTTTAGAATTCTATGAACAAAACACAACCTCCTCTCATATATATACATATTTATATTTTCATATTGGATTAACCTACGGAGGATCGTTTCCGATTTACAAGCCCAATAGAGGGGCCAATCCCTTCTCTAAGCTAGACCAAAAAGAGACTCGTCTAGGCTAACTCAACTGTACACCAGAAAGAACTCTTGGACTCGATCCTACAGTCACTCGGATTTAAAGGATTCGGACCCCGTCGATTTAGAGTTGGAGCCGTACGGGTCTGTCACTGGTGAAGCGGGGCCAGGATTCTCCATTGCGCCATCAGGAGGGTCCAGCTCCATGGATCCTAGTTATCGTCCTCAGGGCCCCTACCAGGCGACCTGTCAAAACCTCTTAGGGGACCGATTAGCATGTCGCCATTCCGGATGAACCACACCAGGAACCTATGGGGTATCCATTGCCCCGGTCCTTGATCTACCTAGATGGTGGTCAGGTACTTCTCGTACAGATGCGATCGACTCGGGAAGCGGTGGTGCGTCACGACAGTATCCCAGTCCTTAGGGATACCGAACCTCATTGGCGGAAGTGCCATCCTAAGGACCTGAAAGTGGTTATACAATAACCAGTGAGATATAAATCTCAGCGAGTCCTCCCCTAAGCCCTCGGTTAGGACACCAACTCAACTCAGGGTATCTCTTCAGAACCACCCCACAAACAACCAACGACCCACACTAACAACCAACAATCAATAGTCGGTTCGCATGCAACCTTACTCGGTATGCCATACCCTGCACGTTGAATCTCAGCTTAATACACGCAATGCACATGGCCATTAGATGATGCAGTTCATCAATCACATATGAGTCACGTTATAAGCGATCTCACCTGGCCATTGCCACACTCTGCACGTTATTGATTCATGCGTGTGTACCATAATCAACGTGCTCAACTCATGCACAGTCAAAACCAAAGATGCCATGATTCGCATATGCCCTTGCACTTTAGTGCGCCACCTATCATGCATCACTCAATCACACGGGTCCCAATTATAAGGTAAAATCGTTATGACACGTCCCATACCGCGCCACACAATTTTACCCCATAATAAGGCCTAACCATCTCAACCCTCACGTGTGCTCTAGTTACTAATGACCTACCGGCCATAGCTAACTTTCCAATTAGTACTCATCCACCTCACACTCATGTGTGCTCCAGATAATAATGACCTCTCGGCCATGGCTAACTTCCCAGTCAGCGCTCATCCGACTCCCGCCGGGCTACCGATAAAAAGATCGGGCTTCGTCCCGCCCGGTCGGGCACGGCTATGTCTCGAACTCCCGTTCAGACGGTTTCCCAAAAAGGGACATCGGTCCAAAATCTACTGCAACCAACTTCCGACTCCCGCCGGGTATCGTCCCCAAACTCTCGTTGGGTGACGGTCCAACATTCGATCACGTAAACATACCTCCTTAATTACTTCTCTCATAAAAACGGTCCATTTCTAACCATATTTCCCTTCTTGTGATAATCACTCAATTCATGCGGATGCCCATGCATTTACACGCTCATTCACTTCATAGGATTAAAATACATGAATTTAGAATACTTTTCATTCTCGGGTGAACAGTGCTCGTGAACAGTACTGCGTGAACAGTACCGTGTGAACAATGTTTCGTGAACAGTGAAATTTCCAGAATTTAATAATTAATAAATTAAATCCAACAATCATTAAAACAATAATTAAATTAAACAACCAATCAATTAAAGCTAAACATGTTTAATTAACCACATAAGCCACATTAAGCGAGTAAAGCAATATTAAACTAAACTAATCTTAGCTACTAATCTAACCACCTATCTTAGGACTAACATAGCTTAATTAAATCTCCTAAACTAGAATCAACATTAATTAAAGTAACCCTAAGCAAGTTTAGGCACTAATAAAGAGATTAGGAGCTAAACTCACCTGTTAAACGGGCCGGAGACGCACACGTGGCGGCAACGACGGAGGTTACGCACCGGGACCTCAACCACGACAATCCAAGGCAGTCCCAAGGCTGAAACAGCAGCCACAAGTTCGAACTTCCTCTGCAACTCCAAGAAACCGAACAACAGAGGAGGAAAGGGAGTAAAACGGCTTCGTCGAAGCTTCGGCGAGGGGTTGACCGGCAATCGGCGGCACTAGGGGGTCAATTGGGTCTTGTTGGTGGCTGGTATGGGTGAAACTTTGGTTGGAATGGGAGAAAAATCGAAGAAAACTTGAAACAGGTGGAATTGGGCGGAACCGGGCGGTCCGGCGCTCGATTCCTTCTCGTCGGCGGACGGGACGGCCGGCGGCGGCCACCGTCTGTACGGAATCTCTCTCCTGGTCACGGTGGTGTGTGGAGCGTAGGCTGATTCCCACGGGAAGACCACTTTTAACTCGAGTTTTTGACGAAAGGTCAGCTGGAGCAGAATAGGGCCAGGCGGTCAGACTGCCGTTGGCTTCTGGCCGGCCGGCGGGTCAAACGACGGCTTTGACTGACGAACGGCCAAGTCCTCCCACACGGTATGGATCTCCTGAGCACAACGATAGGTGGCATGCAAGCTGATTCGTCCGGGAAGCCAACAATGAACTCAGATCTTTGGAGGATGGTCTGCTGGAACAAAAGCAAGAAGAAAGGAAAAACGAGGAGAGAGAGAACTTGATCGTTTGGGGCTGATGGAGGGGAGAGAGAGTGTTATGGGAGAGCTGCTGTCAAGCCTCATCAAAGCCCCAAATCCCCATGCACATGACCTCACCTTTCTCTCTCTTCCTTTGCCCTTATCCAAATGCTTTTAGGGGCAAAATGGTAATTTTTACCTTGCACAAATTACCAATCTGAGATTGGGCTGAAATTGATGTATGAGCCTAAGAAATGGGCTTGGAAATGAATAGTATTGGGCTTGGGAATTGGTTGGGCTCAAATGGGCTTAAGATTAGATAATGGGCTTGGAAGATGAATAGTGGTTTTGGGCCCTTGGGCTCAATTGCTTGCCTTGGGCCTTCCATGGTGGCTGTCCCACCTTGGGCCTAAGGCCCACATTGGCTTTGCTCGGCCCACGCCCTCATGGGCTTGCCTTATCGGTCCTTAAGTCCTTTTTCCCCACACTTGGCTTGCTCGGCATTGTCAACTGTCGAAGTCGCATCATCCAAAGTCCGTTCCGGACATTCCCGATAATTCGAAGTCCAATCTTGGGTTCTCATGCCATGTCAATTTCGCCCTAATGCCATTTTGGGTACAGCTTAGACTGACAGGCGGCTTTGAGGATTCACACGTAATCGACTCGTGTCTAACCACGTTCAAGACACCTTGACACATGGACGTCCTTGACTACATGAATTTGCGAAGGATAGATTCTTATTTCAAAGTACACGATTATTGAGGATCGACATAGGGTCATTCGCGTGCTCGATAATAGTAAACGGAATCACCCGTTGCTCCATTATGTTCGTTCGCGAATCGACTTCTAGTTGTCCTTAAAATCGGCCTGCCTATCTACAGGATCGTCCTCACGCAAGTCTTATTGTCAAGTCATTTTCCCAGGTCGAGTCCTTTAGTCGTACGAGTTTTGTCCTCATTAGCCTTTCCCCTCAAGGTTAGTATCTCTGGAGTGATCAATTCCGAGTGAGATCAACCAACAATGCATTGACGAAATTCACATTCCTTTATCCTATAGAGGGCTCGAATTTCAGGATGTCACAACAAGGCTCTGATACCAAATGTTGGTAGTCGAAATGGCATCCTAGAATCAATATAGCTAGATACTAGAACATAGTGAAGGAGAAGAAAGAGATTTGCGTACCTGATTTGGAATCCATTGTTCTTTATGCAGAATGGCGACGATCCGATGCTCAGGTTATTCTCCTCTATCGCCCTCAGATCCTGGCTTGATGAGACCGCCCCTCACAACTTTCCTTATGTGAGGTGATAATGTGTTTGTGGAGATAAGATGGATATAGAAGGGACTTTAGCGCTATTTATAGAGTTTTCATTTAGGCTCTCTCATCACGGGCTGTGCCCAATTTAGCACACACAAGCCAGGTCCATATCCGACCATTAAAATTTTTTATGTCTTACCTTATTAGACGAACCTCGTAAAACGGTAAATTACAATCTCAATTAATATTAGCCCACATCAAGAAAATTCTTACAATGTGAGGTAAGGGAACGGTTCTTCAAGTTCGTGTGAGGATGCAATCTATATAAAAACAGAGGCTACTCCTTCATATGTTCAGTGGATTCATTCATAAATATGGCTTTTGCCCCATGTATGTCTTTCTGCCTGTTTGCGCACGTGTGTTAAAACTTTAGATTGGCCGATTTGAGCGGCAGGAATGTTGAGCATAAGAATCTCCTATATCAGAATTGACAATTTTTGAAGAATTATGTATTGATGTTAGACTCTTAATAGATAAAGATAGTGTCATGATCCCCGAGGCCTTCTCACAATATTAGACATGATTGGCTAAGATCAATGACCATAATTTTCTTCGGTACTTTCGTCAAGCAATCAAAGATATACCAACATTATTCCTTTCCTTTTTCTTTCGAATATGGACATGTATGAATGCATGACCTTGACCTATATAGAACGAATGCAAGTAGTGTTACCACCAAATGGTCCAGGGATGTATCCCCCAATTTCGTAAAGCTGCATGTCAACCTCAAAAGCTTATGCTATAGTCTTATTTGGGCCTACACATTACCTGATTCTTTAGGAGGATTATTCAACTTTATGAATTGTGTTAGGAAGATGCTTGAAATGAGTAATAGTGTCACAAGTGCATTTGCAATTAGTCTTCCTACCAAAATAGTCGCAAATGATTTAGAGTTAGCAAAAAAATTACGCATAATGAGCGATCAACAGTATTGCTATAAATTTGATTGCCTATTTCTATTCAAAAACCAATTAACAATTGAAGGTATGATCGGCATAAAAAGATGATAATAAATTGGAGAAAGGAAAAGCCAAAATTGTCCGAATCAATTTGACTTGTCACGCCCGAACCCCGAGCGCGTGCACATCCCTCGGCAGTTGACTTAAAAATGCGATGTCCCAGGACCGTCGCCCACTCATCTTTTTTTTTTTTCCTTTCAATTAAGCACATGCGAAAGGGAATTAAATAAACCCCGGACAACCAACAAACATGGGATAGTAAAAAACACGGTGACCAACGTCGAAAACAACATTTTCATTTATCAACTGTTAACCCTAGGAAGTTTAATGGTACTAGCCGTTCTACAGCCACTTCCTATCGACCCTCTCAAAATCCTCAGGGATTAGGGTCAACCTACTTCACTAACGGCAGGACCAACCAAAAGGTGTCGCATCTCGCGCCCACCACATCCGTACTCAGCAGATCTCTACGCTACGGCCCTGAAAAATGTTAACCACGACGGGGTGAGATAAATCTTAGTGAGTCAAAACCCTAAACCCTGGTTAGGACGCAAATTCATCTCAAAGGCGGTCCTAAACACGCACCATACAAAACTCACATTGCCTCGGCGCGTCCCTGCATGTTAGCTCATCATATATGCTATTATCAATGCAGCAAGTGTAATTTAATAACCGGAACACATAATTTCATTCACAAACATTCACATGGGTCCTGATTATAGGGTAAAACTGTTATGACACGTCCCATACCGTGCCACACAATTTTGTCCCATAATCAGGCGCAACTATCACAACCATTCAGGCGTGTTCCGGTTATTACGACCCATCAGCCACGGCCAACTCAAAAGTCGGCGGTCATCCGGCATAACCGGGCATCGTCTCGCCCTATCGAGCACGGCAACGTCTAGAACCCCCGCCTAGACGGCATTCCATAAAGGAGCATCGGTCCGGCCTCCACCGCGACTCGGCTTCCGGACCCCACCGAGCATCCGATAAAAATCGGGCATCGTCCCCAAACTCCCGTTGGGTGACGGGTTCCACTTAGTGACCATGCAAGCATGTCATCAATCAACCCATTTCTTATCTTCCGTCAATTAGCCCAAAATACCAAAATTCCTTTTTAAACAATAAACCTTGCAATTCCTTTTTTTTTCTGTTCAACGCTTTCCGAAATAAATTTGTACGGGGTCACACATTTGAAATTAACCCACCAAACTTTGCACGCATTTAGTATAAAACCTCATCGTTTTATTGAGCACATAAAATTTGGCTTCCAAACCCGACATCTCATTTATTTTCTATTTTCTTTTCCAACCACCCTTTTTGAAAACAATCCTTAGTATCCCTTTTTTTTTTTTTCTTTAAAGCTTTTGGAAAGAAATTCATAGGTGCTCACGTACTCAAAATTAATCCGTCAAACTTTGCACGCACCTAGTTTAAAACCTCCTTATTTTATTGAGCAAATAAGTTTTGGTGTCCGGACCTGACACCTCAATTTTCTTTCTATTTAAAGGCCCAAAGGCCATCTCTTGCAATAATAATAAACAACCAACATAGAGAAATCAATCTCATCATGTCACGCATAAGTTCTCAGCATGCTAAAAATCACTCAAATCACAAAACATACATTTTCTAGCAAGCAAGACACCAAGAACAACCACAAAACCACAACCTGCCCTAACCGGCAAAAACTGGGTCCACTCGCGCATCTCTACGATTAATTCCAGAAATATAACCAAACGAGTTCGGAAAATTCTCAAATTTGAATATGTTATAAAGGACACGTAAAATAACACTTTTTATGAAGACACCTTGACCCCGATCCTCCTAGAATAAGAGAAGTAATTCGCTCAAACTGTTACCAAAACTGTGTCCGTGTCCAGAAATTATGTTTTCCAAAATCAGTTTGGTTTGAGGTCCAAAACTTGTTCGTTTGATCTGAAATTTGACTATGTTAATTTAAAAGATGTGATGAATAACGTTTGTGAAGAAACTCTTTCGAAAATCGAACCCTAAGAGTTGATAAAAATCCTTTAAACACCAAAAGGTCACTGATTCCAGCCCCAACCGAGATTCTGTTTTGCATGAAACGAAGCTGAAATCTTGTTCTTTTCAATTCATAAAATCTTGAGTAAAATATGTCATAAATGAAGATGTTTAGAAATTTTTCAAGAAGGAAGTAACCTCAAAATCGTAGTTCATTTTAACCCACGAAAATGGCAAACGGCAAATGTCCAGTAATCAGCTCTGCAGAGAAATCCACTAAATTGAGCTAAACCAACTTAATTAACACTAATCCTTCTTAGCACTAACTAACCATGATTAGCACTAATATAAACAAGCTAATTAACACTAATCTAACCAAGCTAATTAACACTAATCTAACCCCCTAAGCATAATTAACAACCTAATCAAGAATTAGGGAGTTAACTCACCGAAATTCGACGGCGGCGGGCTCACGGCGACGGCGGTGAGAACCCAAGACTACCGCGTCTCCAACAGAGGCTCAATGGAGGAGGACTTGGCCCTACAAGCTCTCGGCCAAGGGGAGAGCTTGGCTTGGGCTGAGCTTGCTAGACGGTGGCTTAGCTGGACGTTGGTGGGGCTGTTCGGTGGTCTCAGTGAAGCGGCTGCTGTGGTTGAGGTTGGCGGCAAGGTGGGCTGACTGTGGCGTGGAGATGCGGCTGTGATGGCTACTGTTCTGGGCGTGAAATGGAGATGGCGGTGAGGTGCTGGTGGGTTGGTGAAGTGGATGGTGCTTGGAGTGGTGGTGTTGGGTTGCTGGCTGTTGGTGTGAGAAGATGATGAAAACTTGAAGATGGGAAGCTGCAGAAGATGTGGTGCGGCAAAGATGAAGAGGGAGGAAGAAGAAGAAATGTGAGGGAGAAATGAAGAAGAAGAAAGTGGTCTGCTGTAGCAAGAGGATGAACGTGCGCAAGAGGGGAGGAGGAAAGGGAGAAGGAAGAGGGAGGGAAATGGAAGTCAAGGCAAGGACCATTGAGGGCTTGGGCAAAATATCCAAGCCACTCATTGCATGTGCCTCCAAAGTCTTCATGCCAAAGAAGTCCAATGACCATATGATGAGAAAATTGCTCTTATTTCACCCAAATAATCCATTTTGGGCAGCCAAATGGCTCACTCTTCCTCCCATCCGAATTTCCATTTTGTTCCCTTTTTGTTCGAAATTGATTTTTCGCAAAAATTCCGGACTAGACGAAATTTCTCCGAAAGACGAGACGACGTCCTAAAAATGAATCGTGACACGCTCGAACGTCCGATTTCCGAAATCGAATTCAATTTCATGGTTAAAATCGACCGAAAGCGATTTTAATATGACCTAACCGATCGAGTAGCTTTTAGGGATTTTAGCACGCTTAACCCGTGGTCAATCATTTTTTATCCACGTTTGTGCATCTCTGACTTGTAGATGACGTTCGATTGTCATAAAAAATCGCGACGTTTCAATTACGTGTCCCGAGTATAATATCGATAGAAAATCGGTTTACTGTCGTTCAACACGAATATCGCAATCGTGCGGAACCACCCGCAATTCGATTACGTGATTCCATCGAATCGACTTATATCCGTTCGCTAATCGATTATAATGGTGTCGTATTGACCCTTGCCGATTATTATGGTCGAGCGATCGATTTCCGATCGAATTCTCTAGCCTGTCGTATTTATATCTCTTAACGGCCTCACCTAATAGATTAGTTAACTCGATAGTGATAAGTTCTGAGTAAATTGACCATAAGCGCATCGACGAAGCAACCATTTCGTATATTCGAAATGAGGTCAAATTTCGGGATGTCACATGACCTGTGGGAATTTTTTAAAAAAGTCATAAACATATTGCATTGATACCAATTCAGCCACAAACTTTTCAATTAGACCAATTCAATCCTAAATCCTTTCACATTGGTATCGATTTAGTCCATCTGGTTAATTTAAGTCAAAATTGATGATGTGGAAATCAGTTATTCTACATGGCATGACTAGCTCGATGTGGACATTTTTAATAATATTTTAATATTTTTAAAAATTTTAAAATAATTTTTTCATTTTTTTCCCTTTCCATTGTATTTGCCTTTTCTTTATGCTAGTGGTCATCGCCGGTTGTCAGCCACTAGCCACAGGCCATGGGCGGCCATCGGCCACAGGCCATGGCTAGCGAGGGTTGGCAGCGCCTAAGCGCCGGCCGTCCAAGTGAGGCCCCTCGTGCCAAATCTGGCAAGGCTGACCCTCACTCAGGCTAGGGCAACCTTGCCGCGCGGGGCCTGACGAGACCAACCCTCCCTCAAGTGAGGCGCAGCAAGGCCACCTTGGCCTCGGGCGAGGGTTGGCCTCACCGGATCTCGTTGACGGGGGCCTTAGCTGGCCGCCCCTAGATCGCCAGCACTCGCCCTTGCCCCGGCAGGGCTTGGCAAGGGCAACCCAAGCGAGGCCAACCCTCATTGGACATTGCTGTGGTTGGTGGACAGTGATGGCCATAGCAAAAAGAAAAGGTAAATAAAAGGGAAAGGAAAAAACAGAAAAGAAGAAATCATTGAGGAAATTCAAAAATATTAAAATATAATTAAAAATGTCAATGTTAGCGCCGATCATGCCATGTAGGATGCCATTGTCCATGTCAGTAATTTCTAGCTTAAATTGATCGGATGGACTGAATTTATACTAATGTGAAAAGATTTACGATTGAATTAGTCCAATTAAAAAATTTATGACAATGGGGTGATACCGATGCAATAAGTTTAGTATTTTTTGGTACTTTTCCAGCAGTCTCCCTCCCTCTCTCTGGAGTTTATGGATGTGGAAATGCCCGAAGCTGAGGGAGTTGCCCAGGGTGGCCTCCCTCCCTCCCTCCCTCCCTCCCTAGAATGGTTGTTGATCTTCAATTGCCCGATTTTAGAGGAGCGATGTAAGAAATAGACCGGCTGCTATTGGCCCCTCATCCGCAAAATCCCGCAAGTTACATTGGGTTATTGACCTTGACGAGTCAATTACTTAATAAAGGGATTCGGACTTTGAATATTCTACATGGAAGAGACTAGATATTTTAATATCTGTGCCTTAGTTCTTTTTGAATAAGGAGGTTCGTATTTTAGACCCAAAATTTTTAGATCATTGGTAAAAGCTGAAGCTTCTGAGGTCAAATTGTATAATGATGGTCCGTAATCTTTATATTGATTTTCATTTCTTTAACAGCAGAGGAGGTGAACAATGTACATTAGGAGAATGGAGAGCTGCCGCGCCCATCGCTGGGGATGTATTAGGGCGGGTTTGGTTTGGCCACCCCATGATGTGGATTTTGATCCTAATCATTGCGTCAATGGCTGCGGTGAGGACTTCTCTTATGTCGCTGTGCTCACAGTAGTGTATTAGCCCTTCAAAGCACACATTTAAGGAATTTGGCTCTTGCCTTCTAATCTCGAGACCACAAGCTGGTGCCCAGCTACATTGGCCTCCTCATGGATGCGTCCAAGCCCGGCGCGATTGGCTGCAGATTCTTTGGTCATGGAGAAGATGCAGATGAAGCCCTGCGCGTGGGAACAAGTCAGATTAATTTCTGCAGGAATATCAGCTAATAAAATATTGTTCTATGATTGTGATGATCACCTCTTCAGTTCTTTTAATGTCCATTCCGAACCGTGTTTCTCCTGGTTCGGGGACTAGTTCTACTGAAACCTCAGCAATTCCCGGTAAAAACCATAATCTTATCCCTTGAACTGTTATAATTATGATTATAATTATGATTAATGGATCAACGAAAGCTAATAAATTAAGATACGTCTTTTCTGTTCATGCATCTCTTTTGAATTCATGAATTTCCTAGATTCATGTATCTTTTAGTTCATGTATTTATTAAGTTCACAAATCTCTTGAATTCACGTTTCTCTGGATTCATGAATCTCTTGGATTCACGTATCTCTTGATTCATGAACTTCGTGGATACATGCGTCTATTTAATTCATGTATCTCTTCTGTACATGAACTAAAAAGCTCTATAAATAAATAGGAGCATAGAGCTTCATTAAGGTTTTTGTTTTTGATTTTTCCAACTCGATTCCAAAAGGCTTTGATATACTTTCCTACTCTTCTGATTTTTCTGAGTGTGCTGGTTCAATTGAACAGTTCGGCGAGTCCGTTTGCATAGTGCTAATCCAAATAGGTTCGAGGTGTTGTATCTTGGGAGGCATAGTTCGTGAATCTGCGGAGCACCATTGGCAGGAACTAATCGCCTTAAGGAGATTCGGATATGCGTACCTCACCTCCTATTTTATGTTATTTTTTCAAGTGATATCTTATTTTCTTCTTCTCCAAGATTTGTAAAAAGAAGGATATTATAAAGTTGTTATCATCTTCTTTACATTGATGTTCTGATTACAACAAACAGTGTGTTTTCTCTGGATTATTTTCCAACAATCTTAAGGCGATTATATCACTCACTGTTTGTTGTTCTTGTCAGATTATTGAGATGGCTGAAAACAATCAAGTGCCATTCAATGTTCATAATGTTTCAGGAGACGTTCCTATGGTCGATTCGACCGTTGGTATGGAAGATATTCAACCCTTAGGGTCTGAATTTGTAGTAGTTAATGCTACGGGCCCTTGGGCTAAAACCAATTTTGGTGGTGCGGGTACAAGTCATACGATTGGTATGCCCGGGACTGTTTTTGAACGCATGTGCCAAATGGCTTTTGGCTTCGTTTCTGGAGGGATAGTTCAACAAACCTTGCCTATTGTGATGGCAACACCTTTAGTTACAGCTAATGAGAGATTGTCTACTGTGGTGATGTCCGAAGCATCTCTAATGTCGAACACTAATGGCTGGTGGCTAGACATAGGTACCACAAATCACTTATGTGCAGATAAACACATGTTCTCATCTTATGAGAAGGCTGAAGAAGTTGAGAAGCTTTATATGGCTAACTCTGCATCAGCAAAGATTGCCGGAAGAGGAAAGGTGATCTTGAAGTTTACATCGGCAAGGAGGTCGCCCGTCGAATGTGCTGCATGTACCGTAGATTCGGAAAAACCTAATTTCTGGCCCCATACTTGTCAAGAAGGGTTTCAATGTTGTATTTGAATCTAACAAATTTGTACTTTCGAAAGGAGGGATGTATGTGGGAAAATGGTACTTGTGTAATGACCTGTTTAGAGCCAATGTGGCTGTCATTGATGTAAACTCGAATTATGTGTACCCTAAGACTATTAATAAAGAAAAGTCTTCAGTTTACACTGTTGTGTCTCCTTATCTATGGCATGGTAGATTAGGACATGTAAACTATGGTACAATGAAGAGAATAGCAAACTTGGGGTTAATTCCAAGATTTGAGTTGGATGGCCGTTACAAGTGTGAGACTTGTGTTGAGGCCAAGTTTGCTAAGAAACCTTTCAAATCCGTTGAAAGAACAAGTGAACCTCTACAATTAATCCATAGTGATCTATCTGATTTAAAGTTTGTAGAAAGTAGAGGTGGAAAGAAGTACTTCATCACATTTGTGGATGACTGTACTAGATTTTGCTATGTTTATTTACTAACTAGCAAAGATGAGACTATGAGCATGTTTGTCAAGTATAAAAATGAAGTTGAAAACCAACTTGATAGACAAATCAAAGTGCTTAGGTCTGATAGAGGAGGAGAATACAGTTCAATCAATTTCAAAGAGTTTTGTGTTAGTTTTGGAATAATTCTCCAAACGACCGCACCTTATACTCCATAACAAAATGTAGTTGCTGAACGATTGAACAGACACCAAAGGAGATGGCTAACGCCATACTTTTGAGTTCAGTTTACCTCGAACTTGTGGGGGAGGCGTTTTAACCGCAAATTTTATTCTTAATAAAATACCCCACAAAAAACCAGGTAAAACTCCATACGAGTTATGGAATGGAAAGTTACCATCCTACAATTTTCTAAAACTGTGGGGGTGCATAATGTGATTTATAATGGTAAGTCTAGATATATTCGTCGTAGACACAATACCGTAAGGCAGTTGCTCTCAAATGGAATAATTTCTTTAGACTTTGTAAAGTCAAAGGACAATATTGCGGATCCACTGACAAAAGGTTTGTCAAGAGAGCAGATAAATTGCGCATCGAGGGGAATGGGTTTAAGAGCCTTAACCCAATAAAGAGATTCCAGGGTGGAAACCTAACCTATGCAATTGGAGATCCCATGGTCTAGGTTCAATAGGACAACGCAAATTCTGGAAACTCTAGTGTAAGCACTGTCTCCCATTCCTATGATGCAACAGTGCTTTCCTATAGCGTTATAAAGGGTACGCTATGCGTTTAATGATTCCTATAACTTGGAATGTAACATCCAAGTGAGATATGGTAGGATATCTTTAATAGGAATGCACCTCTATGCGTGGAGCTAGCCGACTCTATGAAAATCTTTAAAGCCTAGATTTTCTAAAGCACGCATGAATCCCGAGAGGTTCAGGGCCGAAAGAACGAACACAACCGAGAACCAATCTTGTGGCACCCCCAAAACCCGATAGGGTCGCCACAGATACTATGCGTTAAGAAACTAAGGCAAAAACAACTTATACGACGATAGAAGAAAGAATTGTAATTCAGGCCGAGGCTTAGGCGTAAAATTTTTTTTTTCTTTTTCTTTTTGAAAAGGCTTTAAGGATTTGCGCAGCTCATAGAGAAAGTAAGAGGCGAGTCTCACCATCTCTCCGCTTCCCTCACGACAGCACAATGCACACCCACTATTTTGATTAAAAGAAAGCACAAGGCCGAACCACTTTTATTTACATATATTTATATTTACGAGGGGTTTTCCACGGGTCGGTACTACAAAAGGTAGGCCAAGACTCTTCCATACGCTCGGCCTTCAACCCCAAAAAGGAACACACGACCCACTAAAAACAGCATGCATAGACCTCCCTCGGACGCTAGTGTCGGCCATATCCCAAAAAGTTACCAACTCCTACTCACGCGCGGGCCGTCACACCCATCCCGGTGCGTCGGGCGGTGGGGGTGGCAGCATCCCCATTATCACCCATCGCGCGAACGTGAGCAGGACACGTACTCCGAATGACCGGGCCCAGAGGCATGCACCCACGTCATAAGACACAATCGCGCGAACCCGGATGAACGTCGACCCGGTAGGGTGGGGCATCGATCTCCATCAACTCGACCTCCACATCAGACGGAAGGCTGTAAAATACTCCCCGCGTGACGGTAGGGAGTGGCATCGTGCTAATCTGAAATGTTGGTCCCCGAAGGGGTGAGTACAACCACTCAGCAGGTAAAGGAATCCAATCACCACTCAATGCATTTAAACAATACGAACAATTTCATTATACATGTCATTCATGCATTCTAGCGTGCTTACCTCGAAGCCATGTACATGCCATCATACATCATCATCACAATCAAAATACGTACATATCATAGGCCACAATTAATCATCATCATCATACCATACTATCCATGCATGACATCATCATACCTTATATACATGCCATCATGCCATCATGTCATCATGTCATCATGTCATCGTGTCATCGTGTCATCATGTCATCATGTCGTTATATCATAGGTGATTATCATCATATCATGTCTCATGTACATGTCAACATGCCATATCACCCATGCATGTCATCATCATATCTTATATACATGCCATCATGCCATAGGTAATCATCATCATATCATGTCACATGTGCATATCATCATGCCATAGGTAGTCATCATCATATCATGTCACATATGCATATCATCATGCCATAGGTAGTCATCATCATGCCATGTCGCATACGCATGATTTAATTTCCACTTTTAATTCTCAATTGATCATCACATCACCCTTTCTCGGGATCATCCATCCCATACTTTACACTCGCACCCTATCCAGGCGTTGCGAGAAGAACCTCCGGAATTATGCCATTCATGGCCACCGGGCATCCGGCACCCCCACATCCCGGGCATCTCGCACCCCAACTGGCATCACGAGGCATCCCCGGGCAAAGACCTCCGAGGCTTCCGGCACCCAACCATTCCGGGCATCCCGATACTCCTGTGGCCATCCGGTCATGTATCTCTATACAGTCCGGGCATCCGGCACCCCCCATCCCGGGCATTATCATCCTCCACAAACAACTTCCCCATTTACCATTACTCATGTTTGCCAATTAGGTCTCAAATTACCATGCACATGATGTAATGGCAAAACAAGATCACCTTCGTTCTTATACATGCATCATCAAGCACTTACATACATGCAGTAAGATGCAATCACTCATAGTAATTAAGTCCTTATGGAATATATGCCACTCAAAACAATGTACTTACCAAATACATTTAGAATTTATTTAAATTCTAACTTGTCCTATTTTTGCAATTAATTTAATTTAAATAATCACACAAATCCCAAATTCATGAAATCAAAGCATATAATAATTTAATACAATAAAATGGTGATTTTCTACAGAAAATGCATAGCCAATCAATTTCTACACAAAAGGCAATATTATTAAAATTCCCGCATAGAATCTCGGACAAGGGCAGAATGTGCAGTTTTCTAAGTAATTCAATTAAAATGCCCAAACGACCTCAGAAAATTATGAACTTTTACCAGGTTATAGTTAAGACACTAAATTATATTTGTCATGAAGGAATCTAGGCCAAATTCGTTTTAGATAAATTTATATAGTCCCACGAAGCTACTGGTCAGATTACCGAAACGTCCAGGGACCTATGTCCGAAATATTGAGGTTTGACCTACCTATCCTTCTTTGTTTTCTCTGAAATTTGGATATGTTTTACTTCTAAGGATCCCCTACAACTTTCATGAAGGAACTTAAGCCAAACTTCCAAGGGATAACCTCCATATCGGTCCATGAAGTCTCGGGTGTCCCATACCGCGACTCCAGATTCATCATCTTCAAGATCAGGTTGGTTTCCTAAGCTATACTTGTTCATTTTGCTTCAAATTTGAGTATGTTGATCCTTAAGATGTGCTCTACAAGTTTCATGAAGAAGTCGAAGAGAGATTCATGGTAAAAATCAACATGCAGCCACAAATCTACCACAAGGTCAGTAAAATAGTTCCAGATCTAGAGTCTCCGAAAATGGGGTTTTGACCCCTTAAATCTTCATCATTTTACACGAAATTTTAGTATGTTATAGTTCAAGGTGTTAGCTACAACTTTCATGAAGAGATCCAAGTCAAAATCAAACTCCAAACATGCATGAAAGCTCCTACAAGATTCTGACTCCAGTGATTCGTGCGAAAACAGCATACACCTTCAAGAACAAATCACCCTAGCTTCGTTTTCTTACCTTTAAACACCCCAAAGATCCAACCAACATGCAAAACACACATGCAAGAGAAGTAATGGACCCTAAACTTGCCTTAAACACAAAAAGGAACGGCGGCAAACGGCGGTGGTCGGCGGTGAACGGCGGCTCCTCCCTCTCTCGGCCTCCTCCTCTCTCTCTCGCAACTCTCTCTCTCTCTCTCAAAATTTCTCTCCCTTTCTCCTCCTCTCTTTGCACGCACACTCCCCCTAAACCGGTTGCCCTTTTCTCTTTTTGCTTTTCTTTCCCCCTAATGATTACTTACTTGACCTTAAGCATGCATGCCAAGTGGCCAAGACACAAAGACACATGGGGGGCATGCATTTCGAATTTTCCTCCCCCTCATGCTTGTCCGTACGGCCCAATGGGCCTCATGGGCTTGGCCAAAATGGCCCACTTTAGGCCCTCTACCCATGGGCCTAAAGTCCAAGCTATTGGGCCTAAGGCCCAAGCCCAAAGATCCCTAACTTGCTTCAATAAATCCCTTAGTTCTCTCCTATAAATCTCGAATTTTTAAATTTCATATGGTCAAAAATCTTGAAATATTTAATTTATAGGAAGACAGGTCTAAGAGAAGCAAAGCCAAGAAAATTTAACCTATAGTACGCATCTTAAGAAAATTCAAGAACATAGGCGTGTAACACTTAGTTTTTTTTTTTTTTAACGGTTAATAACAAAAGCATAAGCCAAAGGTAAAGTTCATTACCTAATTACGAGCTTTAGGACACTCTAAGGCTTGCCCTTAATTTCTAGGATGCCACAATTCTCCCCTCCTTAGAGAATTTCGTCCTCGAAATTAAACGTTACCTACGTCCTCAAATAGGTAGGGGTACTTCTCCTTCATCTGGTCTTCACTTTCCCATGTGGCTTCCTCCTTATCGTGATGTTGCCATAATACTTTCACCAAGGGAATCTTCTTATTTCTGAGAATTTGTTCTTTCCGATCCAATATTTGCACAGGTTCCTCGATATATCTCACTTTCTCATCCACTTTGATGGCTTCATGATCGAGTATGTGACCGGGATCTGGCTGATACTTTCTTAGCATCGACACATGAAACACATCATGCAAATTTCCCAAATTAGGAGGTAGTGCCAAACGATAAGCCGCATCTCCAATTCTCTCGAGTATCTCAAAAGGTCCAACGAATCTAGGACTCAACTTTCCTTTTATTCCGAAACGAGATACTCCTTTTAACGGAGATACCTTAAGAAACACATGATCCCCTATTCTGAATTCCAAGGGCCTCCTACGCCTGTCCGCATAGCCCTTTTGTCTACTCTGAGCTGTCTTAAGTCTTTTCCTAATAATCTCAACAGCTTCAGTGGTATCTTGTACCAATTCAGGTCCTGTCAATCTTCTTTCACCTACTTCGTCCCAACAGATAGGGGTTCTGCACCTTCTCCCATATAATGCTTCATATGGGGCCATGCCTATACTTTTTCGAAAACCGTTGTTATAGGCAAATTCTACCAAATGCAAGTTCTCATCCCATTTCCCTCTAAAGTCGATAATGCGGGCTCTCAAGATATCCTCTAGAGTTTGTATCACCCTTCGTTTGTCCATCTGTTTGAGGGTGATAAGCGATCTTGAATTGAAGTTTTGTCCCCAAAGCATTTTGCAGACTTCGCCAAAAATTGAAGTAAATCTAGAGTCTCGATCCGAGGTGATCGTTACTGGTATACCATGCAAGCGTATTATTCGGCTTACATAGATCTCGCGCGAAGTCTGTTCATTGAATAGTTCATACGGACAGCTAAGAAATGGGCAGACTTAGTTAAACGGTCCACCACTACCCAAATTGAATCGTGGCCACTTGATGTCCTTGGTCCTTGCACAAAATCCATTGTCACATGCTCCCACTTCCACTCTGGTATGTCTAGTGGTCTTAAAAGTCCCGCCGGCTTACGATGTTCCGCCTTTACTTGCTGGCACGTTAAACATTGAGAAACATACTTGGCCGTATCCATTTTCATACCATTCCACCAAAATTGTTGACGCAAATTCCGGTACATTTTTGTACTACCTGGATGGATACTATACTTGCTCTTATGTGCTTCTGACAAAATCTCCTTCTTTACTTCTTCGTTGTCGGGTACACAAAGTCGTCCTTGGCATCTTATCGCCCCATCTTCAGAAATTTGAAACTCTGGTCTCTTTCCTAGGGACATCGCCTCCTTCAATTTCAAAATCTCCGGATCAGACTTTTGCAGGGTCTTGATTCTCTGAATGATTTCCGGCTCAATCCTTAGGGCTTTAAGCATACCAGTAAGATTATCTACCTTCAACTTAAATTCCGAGTCTACTACGGACTTTAATAAACTCCATTCTGCTATTCTTAAACTAGCCATCTCCATGGTGACTTTCGGCTAAGAGCATCTCGCTACTCTATTCGCCTTCCCTGGATGATATCGTATCTCGCAGTCATAATCTTTTAACAATTCCATCCACCTTCTTTGTCTCATGTTCAACTCTTTTTGTGAGAATAAATATTTCAGGCTCTTATGGTCCGTATAAATTTCAAACTTTTCCCCATTTAGGTAATGCCTCCATATCTTCAAGGTGAACACTATAGCTGCTAATTCTAGATCATGCGTGGGGTAGTTTAGTTCATGGGGTTTCAGTTGCCTAGATGCATAGGCTATGACCTTGCCATGTTGCATCAAAACACATCCCAACCCTTTGTGAGATGCATCACTATATACTGTAAAACCATCTGGTCCAGAGGGTATGGTTAAGATTGGAGCCGTGGTTAACTTTCTTTTAAGTTCTTGAAAGCTCCTTTCACAATCCCCACTCCATTCGAATTTCACATTTTTCCGAGTTAACTTGGTTAAAGGGCCTGCCAAACGGGAAAATCCTTCAATAAACCTTCGGTAATAACCGGCCAGTCCTAAGAAACTTCGTATTTCAGTGGGTGTGGTCGGTCTCGGCCAATTTATTACCATCTCAACTTTCGCCGGATCTACTGCAATTCCTCCTCCTGACACCACGTGTCCTAAAAATGTTATCTGGTCCAACCAAAATTCACACTTGCTGAATTTGGCATATAACTTGTGGTCCCTCAGAGTTTGCAAAACTAACCTCAAGTGTTGCTCATGTTCTTTCGGTCCTTTTGAATACACCAAGATATCGTCGATAAAAACAATCACGAACTGATCCAAATAGGACTTAAACACCCTATTCATTAGATCCATAAATGCTGCTGGTGCATTTGTCAATCCAAAAGGCATGACAAGGAACTCGTAATGTCCATAACGAGTCCTAAATGCAGTCTTAGGAATGTCTTCCTTCTTAATCCTTAGCTGATGGTATCCTGACCTCAAGTCAATCTTAGAGAAAACCGAACTTCCCTGAAGTTGGTCAAACAGATCATCAATTCTAGGCAGAGGATACTTGTTTTTAACAGTCACTTGATTTAGTTGCCTATAGTCAATGCATAAACGCATCGACCCATCTTTCTTTTTCACAAACAGAACCGATGCACCCCAAGGTGAAGCATTTGGCCTAATGTGATGTGGACATCGAGCCATATCGAGGAGGAGGTGCTAAGGACCCATTGTCTATTCCTACCTGGTTCGATCACTCGAGCGCGGGCCAAGCAATTTAGGCAAGCTGTTGGTGTCATGGTTCGTGATCTTCAGCGTGGAGATAACCTTGGATCAAATCTTGAAGAATCTTGGAAATCTTGGCGCAATTTGATTATATGGACACCAAATATTTGACCAAGTCAAATATATATAGATATATATTTATAGAGAGATATATATATATATATATATATATATATATCTTCTTGTTTAGGAATATTCTAGAATATGACGCATTATATTTCTAGGGTTGGTTTTAGGGTTTGTGTGATGGCTAGAAAGCCTATATATATAAGACTGACAAATTTCTTTGGGGACAGATATATTTTACTTTGAGAAATAATTGAGAGATTCTCTTTTACTGTTCTTTTGAGAACTTGACTTAATCAAGATTCCCTTGTGACGGTTGATTTGACTTATCGAGCGAGATAGCGAATTCTTTTCGTTCGTGGCGTCTATAACGTTGGTTGGTTGACACGTGTTCGTCAACGGGTCACGTTCATACCGAGGTTGCCAATCACAGGTTTGATTGGAGGTCGAGGTTTGCAATT
This sequence comes from Eucalyptus marginata, assembly GCA_014182565.1. Classification (NCBI taxonomy): domain Eukaryota; kingdom Viridiplantae; phylum Streptophyta; class Magnoliopsida; order Myrtales; family Myrtaceae; genus Eucalyptus; species Eucalyptus marginata. The sequence continues at coordinate 5,740,464 of CM024587.1, forward strand.
CGCACCATCTAGGCCTTCGTAGAACGATCCTTCCGCAGCAATTCACATCATAATGAATCCTTTGTCAAGCAACTCCTGTAGTTGCACTTTTAATTCCTTTAGTTCCGTTAGGGCCATTCTGTATGGGGCTTTCGATATTGATCCGGTTCCAAGCATCAACTCAATTTCAAATTTAATCTCTCTTTCTGGGGGTAATCCAGGCAACTCCTTAGGAAATACATCCGGAAATTCACCTACTACCCTAATTTCATCAAGTTTCAGTTCTTCCTTGGCGCAATCTTTAACCATTGCTAGGTACCCTTGACATCCTTTGCCAAGTAACACATTAGCCTCTACTGCAGAAATAAGTGCTACTGATAGGTGGGTCTGACCACCTAAAAATTCACAACTGGATTGGTCAGGTAAAGCGAATTGGATTACTCTTCTATAACAATCCATTCTAGCCCGATACTTACAAAGCCAGTCCATTCCTAGGATAACATCAAAGTCATACATGGCCATCACGACTAAGTCTATTTCCGTGTCCTTTCCTCCTACGGTTATCTTACATTTCTCACACACCAACATAGACAACACCGCATCCTCTAAAGGCGTAGAAACACAAAGAGGAATTCCAAGAAAAGTCGTTTCAATTTCACTCAACAGTCTATATACAAGGACACAAAAGAATGCGTAGCACCCGTATCAAACAATGCATAAGCCTTCTTGCCATTTATATAAATTGTACCTGAGATGACATTGTTGGAAGCTTTCGCTTCCTCTTGAGTGACCGCATACACTTTTCCTTGAGCTGGTGGCCTCCGAGAATTTCCTTGCAAATTTGATTTGACAGCACTCTGATATCCCTGTCACACTGAGCCAGCACTCACCTGCGACCTCTCTTGTGGGCAATTTCTCCTAAGATGGCCCACTTGTCCACAACCAAAGCACTTCAGCCGCCCATTACAAAGTCCCGAGCCGTGCTGTCCATTGCACCTTTGACAAACACCAGGCTGATAGGGTGCCTTCCCTATATTCATACCACTCCTTGCTCCCCCAGAGTTTCCAAAATTACTCTTCTTCCTCGCATCCCAAGTCTGACCCTGACCAGAATAGGGTCTCTTACCCCTTCTCACATCATTAAAATTCCACGGTTTCTTAAACTCAGACCGCTCTCTTAACTCCCTCGCTCCACCAACTGTGCCCTTTCATAGACCTCATTGTAATCTCTTATGTTCAAAGGCACCAGTTGCTTTCTAATGTCAGTTCTCAACCCTTTCAGAAATCTCTTAGCCTTTTCCTCCTGATCCTCAATCAATCTAGGAGCATATCTAGATAGTTCAGAAAATCTAGCCTCATACTGGTCCACTGTCAGATCTTTTTGTTCTAGCTGAACAAATTCTGTGATTTTCTTATCCTTGGCACAGTCAGAAAAATGCTTTCTATTGAAAGCCCTAACAAACTCATCCCAGTTTATATCAGTACCTGGTGGAAAGATTGTATCTCTTGAAGCTCTCCACCAAAACTTCGCATTTCCCTCCAGCTGGTACTCTGCTAAAGTTATTTTCTCAAGCATCGGTGCAGTCCAACAACCGGAAAATTCTCTCCATTCCATCAATCCAATGCTCCGCCTCCTCAGGACTTCCCATGCCACTGAATTTGGGTGGCTTCAACTTCAAGAATTGTTCTACCAGTCCCTGAGTACGGCGCTCTGCTCCGGGTTGTTGCTGCGCCTGCCTTTCCATCAGATTTCCAATGTTGGCCAATGCTTGCAGGATGTCTTCCATTCGGGGTTCAGCCCTTGATGAAGAGGCTTCAGCCCTCGGTGGACGATGACTTCCAAATCGTACCATGATTTTCCTGCGGTTCCAAGCATTTGCCCTGGAAAATCTCGAGACTTACTGCCTTCATTCAAAGCAACCACTACCACTACCACTACCACTACTAAAGTAACATATACATGTTACTGGCAACTTAAAATAAACCACTAAGGATCTACGGGCGAATACTCATCACCCGTTATTCAATTATTCCACTTTATATCCTATGGTATGCATTGTCAAAACTTCCCTCATTTGCTAAATGAGGTCTCCTTATCACTCCGAACATAAACCTTTAGCTCGATACCAACCGCCATTTGTGGCACCCCCAAACCCGATAGGGTCGCCACAGATACTACGCGAAAAGAAACTAAGGCAGAAACAACTTATACGACGATAGAAGAAAGAATTGAAATTCATGCCGGGGCTTAGGCGTAAAAATTTTTTTCTTTCTCTTTTTCTTTTGAAAAGGCTTTAAGGATTTGCGCAGCTCATAGCGAAAAATAAGAGGCGAGTCTCACCATCTCTCCGCTTCCTTAACGACAGCACAATGCACACCAACTATTTTGATTAAAAGAAAGCACAAGGCCGAACCACTTTTATTTACATATATTTATATTTACGAGGGGTTTTCCACGGGTCGGTACTACAAAAGGTAGGCCAAGACTCTTCCATACGCTCGGCCTTCAACCCCAAAAAGGAACACACAACCCACTAAAAACAACATGCATAGACCTCCCCTCAGACTGCTAGTGTCGGCCATATCCCAAAAAGTTACCAACTCCTACTCCTCACGCGCGGGCCGTCACACCCATCCCGGTGCGTCGGGCGGTGGGGTGGCAGCATCCCCATCATCACTCCATCGCGGCGAACGTGAGCAGACACGTACTCTCGAATGACCGGGCCCCGGGACGGACCCACGTCATAAGACACAATCGCGCGAACCCGGATGAACGTCAGACCCGGTAGGGTGGGGCAATCGATCTCCATCAACTCGACCTCCACATCAGACGGAAGGCCGTAAAATACTCCCCGCGTGACGGTAGGGAGTGGCATCGTGCTAATCTGAAATGTTGGTCCCCGAAGTGAGTACAACCACTCGGCGGGTAAAGGAATCCAATCACCACTCAATGCATTTAAACAATACGAACAATTTCATTATACATGTCATTCATGCATTCTAGCGTGCTTACCTCGAAGCCATGTACATGCCATCATACATCATCATCACAATCAAAATACGTACATATCATAGGCCACAATTAATCATCATCATCATACCATACTATCCATGCATGACATCATCATACCTTATATACATGCCATCATGCCATCATGTCATCATGTCATCATGTCATCGTGTCATCGTGTCATCATGTCATCATGTCGTTATATCATAGGTGATTATCATCATATCATGTCTCATGTACATGTCAACATGCCATATCACCCATGCATGTCATCATCATATCTTATATACATGCCATCATGCCATAGGTAATCATCATCATATCATGTCACATGTGCATATCATCATGCCATAGGTAGTCATCATCATATCATGTCACATATGCATATCATCATGCCATAGGTAGTCATCATCATGCCATGTCGCATACGCATGATTTAATTTCCACTTTTAATTCTCAATTGATCATCACATCACCCTTTCTCGGGATCATCCATCCCATACTTTACACTCGCACCCTATCCAGGCGTTGCGAGAAGAACCTCCGGAATTATGCCATTCATGGCCACTTAGGGCATCCGGCACCCCCACATCCGGGCATCTCGCACCCCAACCGGCATCACGAGGCATCCCCTCGGGCAAAGACCTCCGAGGCTTCCGGCACCCAACCATTAGGGCATCCCGATACTCCCTGGGGCCATCCGGTCATGTATCTCTATACAGTCAGGGCATCCGGCACCCCCATGCCGGGCATTATCATCCTCCACAAACAACTTCCCCATTTACCATTACTCATGTTTGCCAATTAGGTCTCAAATTACCATGCACATGATGTAATGGCAAAACAAGATCACCTTCGTTCTTATACATGCATCATCAAGCACTTACATACATGCAGTAAGATGCAATCACTCATAGTAATTAAGTCCTTATGGAATATATGCCACTCAAAACAATGTACTTACCAAATACATTTAGAATTTATTTAAATTCTAACTTGTCCTATTTTTGCAATTAATTTAATTTAAATAATCACACAAATCCCAAATTCATGAAATCAAAGCATATAATAATTTAATACAATAAAATGGTGATTTTCTACAGAAAATGCATAGCCAATCAATTTCTACACAAAAGGCAATATTATTAAAATTCCCGCATAGAATCTCGGACAAGGGCAGAATGTGCAGTTTTCTAAGTAATTCAATTAAAATGCCCAAACGACCTCAGAAAATTATGAAATTTTACCAGGTTATAGTTAAGACACTAAATTATATTTGTCATGAAGGAATCTAGGCCAAATTCGTTTTAGATAAATTTATATAGTCCCACGAAGCTACTGGTCAGATTACCGAAACGTCCAGGGACCTATGTCCGAAATATTGAGGTTTGACCTACCTATCCTTCTTCGTTTTCTCTGAAATTTGGATATGTTTTACGTCTAAGGATCCCCTACAACTTTTATGAAGGAACTTAAGCCAAAATTCCAAGGGATAACCTCCATATCGGTCCATGAAGTCTCGGGTGTCCCATACCGCGACTCCAGATTCATCATCTTCAAGATCAGGTTGGTTTCCTAAGCTATACTTGTTCATTTTGCTTCAAATTTGAGTATGTTGATCCTTAAGATGTTCTCTACAAGTTTCATGAAGAAGTCGAAGAGAGATTCATGGTAAAAATCAATATGCAGCCACAAATCTACCACAAGGTCAGTAAAATAGTTCCAGATCTAGAGTCTCCGAAAAATGGGGTTTTGACCCCTTAAATCTTCATCATTTTACACGAAATTTTAGTATGTTATAGTTCAAGGTGTTAGCTACAACTTTCATGAAGAGATCCAAGTCAAAATCAAACTCCAAACATGCATGAAAGCTCCTACAAGATTCTGACTCCAGTGATTCGTGCGAAAACAGCATACACCTTCAAGAACAAATCACCCTAGCTTCGTTTTCTTACCTTTAAACACCCCAAAGATCCAACCAACATGCAAAACACACATGCAAGAGAAGTAATGGACCCTAAACTTGCCTTAAACACAAAAAGGAACGGCGGCAAACGGCGGTGGTCGGCGGTGAACGGCGGCTCCTCCCTCTCTCGGCCTCCTCCTCTCTCTCGCAACTCTCTCTCTCTCTCTCAAAATTTCTCTCCCTTTCTCCTCCTCTCTTTGCACGCACACTCCCCCCCTAAACCGGTTGCCCTTTTCTCTTTTTGCTTTTCTTTCCCCCTAATGATTACTTACTTGACCTTAAGCATGCATGCCAAGTGGCCAAGACACAAAGACACATGGGGGGGGGGGGCATGCATTTCGAATTTTCCCTCCCCCCTCATGCTTGTCCGTACGGCCCAATGGGCCTCATGGGCTTGGCCAAAATGGCCCACTTTAGGCCCTCTACCCATGGGCCTAAAGTCCAAGCTATTGGGCCTAAGGCCCAAGCCCAAAAGATCCCTAACTTGCTTCAATAAATCCCTTAGTTCTCTCCTATAAATCTCGAATTTTTAAATTTCATATGGTCAAAAATCTTGAAATATTTAATTTATAGGAAGACAGGTCTAAGAGAAGCAAAGCCAAGAAAATTTAACCTATAGTACGCATCTTAAGAAAATTCAAGAACATAGGCGTGTAACACTTAGTTTTTTTTTTTTTTTTTTTTTTTTTTAACGGTTAATAACAAAAGCATAAGCCAAAGGTAAATTTCATTACCTAATTACGAGCTTTAGGACACTCTAAGGCTTGCCCTTAATTTCTAGGATGCCACAAATCTTGAATTGGAAATACTCCGTGTGAAGTTTATTGTCTAGGCTTACACAAACAACTGGCGATTCAAGGCTTAGTCCATCGACTAGTTAAGTAAGTCCGATAGGCTTTCACTAAAGAAGGTTCAAAGCGAAAGCTACCTATCTTGATGTGGTGTATTTCAACAGGCATGCTCAGATTCCTTCGAGTCAAAAAATGTTTTGTTGATCCATTAATGTGGGGGATTATTATAATTATGATTATAATTATGATTAATGGATCAACGAAAGCCAATAAATTATGATACGTCTTTTCTGTTCACGTATCTCTTTTGAATTCATGAATTTCCTAGATTCATGTATCTTTTAGTTCTTGTATTTATTGAGTTCACGAATCTCTTGAATTCACGTTTCTCTGGATTCATGAATCTCTTGGATTCACGTATCTCTTGATTCATAAACTTCGTGGATACATGCGTCTATTTAATTCATGTATCTCTTCTGTACATGAACTAAAAAGCTCTATAAATAGATAGGAGCATAGAGCTTCATTAAGGTTTTGATTTTTGATTTTTCCGACTCGATTCCAAAAGGCTTTGATATACTTTCCTACTCTTCTGATTTTTCTGAGTGTGTTGGTTCAATTGAACGGTTCGACTGAGTTCTGTTTGCATAGTGCTAAACCAAATACGTTCGAGGTGTTGTATCTTGGGAGGCATAGTTCGTGAATCTGCGGAGCACCATTGGCAGGAACTAATCGCCTTAAGGAGATTCGGATATCTGTATCTCATCACCTCCTATTTTATGTTATTTTTTCAAGTGATATCTTATTTTCTTCTTCTCCAAGATTTGTAAAAAGAAGGATATTATAAAGTTGTTATCATCTTCTTTACATTGATGTTCTGATTACAACAAACAATGTGTTTTCTCTGGATTAATTTCCAACAATACCATTTGGACAGTAATTGTCTGGTTATGTTGCTTCCCCAGACTAGTTTCTTTTCCTGTGGGCATATTCTAGCCCTTAATGAAAAAAGAAGATAGCAAGTAATTACTCACAATGCCAAGACCAGAAGCTATATTGACTTGAGAGTGCTATAATCATAAACAGATCTCAAGAGCTTGTCGAAGAACCTTAACGGAAGAGAGAATTTACTGACATGATGATCTGTTCGGTTTGGATGTTGACAAAGACGAGAGGAATTACTGAGGACACCGATGCAGAGAACCAGGCCATGGACTGGGTTGTAGTGGCCTCGACGGTATGTTCACCTGGCAGCAGCATAAATGGAATGGAGTTAGCTACCGGAGACTGTTGATCAGGCAAGTAGGTCCCGACTTTCGCCTTCCAGTCATATCTCATTCCTTCCTTTCTTCTTGAATTCTGCCGTGTCCAATTGTCAGATGGAAAGTCCTCATCTTATCCCTTCGCACGATATACACCCATGCTCGTCCAAACGAATGTTCCATGAGGTAGTACGTATATCTACCAGCCACGATCCTAGCAGGCACTGCCCACATCTTTCGTGATGTCTAAACCCTTGACGTGAAGTAAAGGTAGATTTAAGAGAAAGAGAGAGGGGTTGGGGTGTGGGGCGGCCGGGGGGGGTGTGGGAAGGCAATGCTAACCTTGCAACTCAGTACATTGTTCAGGGTTTAAACCCCTAAAACCACCACAAGTCTATCGTCCGTAGCAGCTTGGATTGTGAACTTCCTCTGAAGCATCGAGCCCTTAAAAGGCACGATGCGCGCTCAGAGCTTAATCACCCGTTCGCCCCTCCTCACCTTCATCCACAGAATCTCAGCCTGCTGGCTGATTTTGCCGAGCTGGGAGATGAATTCGGACCGGGCCTTGGACGAAATCGTCGGCGTCATCCTCAGCAAACCCCTCAATGATGTCCCCAGGCAGCAGCATGCTCTAGTCCCAGTCCTCCGGCACCTCCTGCTTCACCCCTTTCATGTACAAAATTATTTTAATCTGAAGGTATGATGAGCAAAAACAAAACGATCATAAATTGGAGAAGGGAAAGCCAAAATAGTCCGAATCAATTTGACCCGTCAAGTTTCTTCCCAGAAAGAAAGAGAAAGAAAGAGCAAGAAAACCAAGTCATGCAACGAAATTAAGTATGTTACATACTCAGATCACTGGCTCCACTGCATTCAGAGAACATGGCAAAGAATTCTCGAGAAAGTTTCGATTATTCCTCGCACGATTGATGTAGAAAAATTGGTGGTACGTAATCTTTTTATTTGGACATTCAATCTTTGTACTTTGGGAAAGCGAATCTTAAGTTGTTTGAAAGTCCTCGCCCTAAATTGCCCTCATTCACAAAACATCTCCTTCAGTGATTCTACGTTCTAGGATCCTCTACTTTGTTCTTAAGCTTATTGGGGGCAATTCTAGGGTCCCATATGAAAAAGAGGACCTCCATCCCGTGTGTAAAATTGACTGGCTATAGCTAGTTATTTGTAGTTTACTTTGGTCGTAGACAATTTTGCGAATTCAAGAGGGAATTTATTAACTGTAAGATAATTTTTGCATTTGCAAATATCTACAAACATAAAGGTAAACTAATTTTATGAACAAAACATATAATTTACAAACATCATTTGGCATTTATGATACAATAAGGTATGTTACTAAGAGTTGGCTTTGTTAACAATTTACTAAGAAATTTGACCCAAAAAAAATAACAATTCAATAAGAATGAGTATAATTAATATCATCAAGGATTAGCACTCACTCAATTTACTAATTATACTTACTACTTTCAAGGTGCATTGTTTCTTGTAGGGAAATTACTATTTTGAATTACTTCCTATGAAGTTGATTTTTTCTTGGTAGTTGACCTAAAGATATGGTGACTCGGCTTAACTCTTCACAATCTGATTGCACTCATGATTCGTCAATTTTTTTTTTTTAAAAAAAAAAAATAGGCACATTCCTTTGCACTTCGCAACCTGGGAATGTTTTCACCAGTAATTATCCAGTAATATTGTAATTTTCTTTAATTAGCCATAATTGGTAGTTCATTATTGTTAGTATTTTTCCAGTATTAACAGTAAATTCCTTTTATATTTCAGAACTCTACAATGGAATTACTAAGTAATTGTCCTACAATGGTATAATTTTCCTCATCAAGTCATAACTTGTAGCTCCTATCCTGGATAATTATATCTCCAACAATTGTAATTTGCTTGAAATCACCGTGATCTCAATTGTATCATAGTAAACACATTCTTTTTTTGCATAATTATTTAGCTATACAATTCGTAACAAGAATGGTTTGATGGTAAATTACCGTTTTAAAAGATGTTACTACTTTGATGGTGAGTCATTTATTTTGTAAGATGAGAATGCTTACACCTAGAAATTTCCTTATAACACTACCTCAAACCATGGTGTGTGATGTAGCAATTGGCAATTGATCTAATACTATGGTAAGTTGGTTATACTCCTCATAATCTGATTGCACTTGTTGTTCATAAAATTGTATTGAAATAGTGACATCCATATACTCCCTTTAAATTAGGGATGTTGTCCCTAGTTATCCAATAGTACTGTAATGTTCTTCAATTAGTCAAAATTGTTAGTTCATTGTTTTTCTAGTATTTTTCAATTATTAACAATAATTTCCTTTTATACTTCGTAACTTGACAGGTCATATCTTGTGGTTCCTGTCTCGTATAATTATACCTCCAACAATTATAATTTAGTTGAAATTATCACGATGTCAATTGTACGCCTAATAACCGGGGTTTGTCTTAGTGGCCACTCTTCCCTCATGAGAAGGAGGGGGGGGGGTTCGAATCCCTGTTTTCACATGGTGGGTTGGGGTGGGGAAAAGTACCAAAAAAATAATAAACCTATTGTATTGAGGCAAATTGCCCGCCTTAAACTTTTAATTGAACCAATTCAGTCATAAACCCTTTCACATTGATACCATTCAGTCCATCCGATCAATTTTGGTACATTTGAAGTGGTAATTGTTTAATAATTTTTCAAATTTTTATTAATTTTTTTTTTTCATTTTCCTTTTCTTTTTCTTTTCTCCCTTCTTCTTCCTCCTTGGACTTTGTCCTCCCGATGGTTGGCGAGGTCGTGGCTTCGCCTAGATCTGGGCAAAGCCACCTCGCTCGTGGCCTTGGGCAAGGCCGGGTGAGGGCTTCGCGGCCTTCGCCCAGTGGTCGGCGGTAGCCGGCAAGGGCTTCAAGGGCCGTCGACGAGAGGTTTGCCGCGCCCACTGCGAGGACAGACCAAGGAGGAAGTAGGGAGAAAAGAAAAGGAAAAAGAAAAGAAAAACGTTAATAAAAATATTCAAAAAATAAAATTAAAAATTAAAAATTGCCACGTCGCATCCAGTCACCGGTCGGTGTCAACGTCAATGCCGGTCGGCCAAAATGAACCGGATGGACTGAATTGGTACTAATGAAAAAATGTTTAGGACTAAATTAGTCAAGTGAAAAGTTTATGACTGAATTGGTACAAATGTAATAAGTTTAAGACTTTTTTAGTACTTTTCCTAGTTGGGTGGGGACAATTTAACTTTAGGTATGGGAGTGCGGGAAGCGGGGAAAAAGTTTGAGAGTGAGAGTTAGAGTAGAATATAGTATGACTGACAAAAATAAAATAAAATAAAATTACACGTCTAGTTAGTACTTTCCTTTTTTGTATGGTAGTTGAGCTATACAATTCGAAACAAGAAATTCCTATCACTTAGCATTTAAGTAACGGGATATTAAGGTACTTGACCATGATAACCTTAAATCATTCGTAAGTCCATGTAAACAGAAGTTAGTACTGTACGTTTATAGATAATAAATTACCTCAAGTTATCGTAAATTCAAAGGTGTTAATGATCATAATTTTTATTGAGAAATCTAAGCAACCTAAAGTTTACTTTCGATTTCCCTATTCTTCGTAAATCTACATAAATAACCCTTCAAATTCGTAATCAATGGATCCTATACATTAGTAGTCCTTTTGATTGTCATGATTTTCCTTAATTAATTGTAAAACCTACAATTCCACCGGAGCAAACTTCCTTAATTGTCAATAAATACCACTTCAACCGATCCCGTGGCTGAGATTTTTTGGACTTTGAATCCAATAAGTCATATTCTTTTTCTTTTAACCGCCAAAAACCAAATCAAATAAAACAACCATCCATTATACATCTAAACTCCATCTTGCACATAGATCAACACGCATAAAACATCCATTGTTTCCACATACACACATGGATGCATACTCAAATGTATTGTAGCTAAGTTGTCTAATCAACACACTGAACAACACATACTACAGCATCTCCTCTTGCGTGGCCTTAAGGCTCAAGACACTTCTTCTGGGACAAACACATTTGCAGCGATATACAGCTCCTAAGCTATAACATCCTTCGGCTTCCGTTTTGTCGAGGCTTTGCCCACGAATTTCAGGACTTTGCATACCAATTTCACTATTAAGTGAACAGCATGGCACAAGAAAATAAGAACCATAAATCCAGTGCATACCAGCGCCGCAATTGTAACTGTTTTACTTCTGAGTTCCTTATCCGGTGTGAGCGCCCATATGGAGATGGCATAAGTGGCCGCCATAAAGGTTACCGCAACCCACATAGTTACCATTGCAATCCATGTGGTGATCTGACGCCGCTTTAGAGGAAGATCACTTATGAAAAGCATAATGATGCTAAGTGATGCAACAAAACTTATCGTGTTGCATGTTATGAATATATTGTAATAGGATGGGTACCTAGCTGCCAAAATGGATTGACCCGCCACTTGAATGCTCTCTTCGTAAGGTTGATCTTCTTGCCAAAGGCCACCGGGAGGGCTAATGCTGACTTGAAATGTTATGGTAGCTTGCAATATTGCCACTATCATTAGTGTCTTATGCATATTGCGTTGCCACTTTCTCTTTGTTTCCCTTTTGTCCTCTTCTCCTTTAGGTGGATGGAAGGCGGTGACCGTGTTATTGGCGTAGGCCATTTGTGATGAGTCGAGATTCCTTGAAGTTTGAGGAACATAATCCATAGTCTCTAAGGCTATTTCTGCGTTCTGGCCTTGTGCTAATAGGCCTAGTGCTGTGAAACCTCTAGAGTTCATAATGTTTGGGTCTACTCCTTTATTAGTCAGGAAGACTATAGTCTGCAGAAGAAAACATCAGAATGTATGAATTTGGGTCAGGTTTGAACTAGACGAGCTCATGTTATATACTTTTCAGGATTAACTTCGCCATTAGTGTTTGTGACTATTACATGATGCTTTCAAAAGGGAAACTCATCTCTTGTTGAATCTCTTCTACTATCTCTAGTTTTTTTTTTCCCTTCTAATCAAGATAAAATTAGCACGACGATAGAGCAAAGTGTAAAGTTGTAGTTAATTATTTGTACGAGTTACTTCTTTTTCAAATATCATGACCTGCAATGATTTATAAATGGATACTTTTTAGCTTCTAAAAATTTCTAGGACGCTCTAATATCCTAGAAAGGAAAAAAAAAATACAAATAGTCACTTAATTTTGACTCAATGTGTCATATCATCCTTAAACCTTTAATTCGTCTAATGTGGCCCTTAAAGTATTCCTAAATATTAAATTTAATCTCGAAACTTTTAATTTATTCAATCAAGTCTCTCAATTTTCCATAAAAAATTCAGAATTTTTCTTAATTACACTATTGCTTGGATTTTAGAGAAAAAAAAATCATTTCAATCCATTTCATAAAATCAACAAAAATATGACTATCTTATATATTACTTTTTTTTTAATACCATTTTGACCTTTATAAGTATTACGATAGCTTTATTTAAACCTATTTTAACTTATAATCTCTATAGTAGTAAAAGTAGAACATCATTTATAGTTGTATCGGGTTGATGTTCCTGCTACTTAATTTCCTAATTTCCAAATGTAAGTAAGATCTATCTAAACACAAAAACTTGAAATTTTAATCTATCTAAAAATTTAGATTGAGATTTAGATTAATATAAGTATGCAAAATCTATTGATAAACGAATATCATTGTTAAATATTCTTATGAAGATACTTATTTTAAAGTTAAGAATATATGTATCCAATATAACTTTAACATTTTACTATTACAGAGATCACAAATAAAAACACACTTAAATGGAACTAAAGTAATATTTGTAAAAATCAAAATGCTAAAAAGATAATAAAAAGATCAAGTATTTTTTTTTTTTTTATTTAGGAAATTGATTGAAATAAAAGATATTCTAAAATATGGGTAATAGTGCAATTGTAATAACTTGTAAATAGTACCAAAAGACTTATTTTACTTTGTTAGGAAAGTTGAAAGACTAGATCGAACAAATTGAGAGTTTAGGGATTAGATTTAACATTTATAAATAGTTCAAAAATCACATTGAATAAATTAAAATAACCAAAAATTACATTGTATATTGAAACAAACTTTATTTATTAATTGTGCCGTTTTCTCATCCTAGATTCGCCTTTTTTGTTAATGAGCTCACCGAATTTAATTAGTACAAAGGCTTGATTATATGAACATACCTTAGTTTGTCTGTTTGCAGCAGCCAAATGCAAAATTGTGTTGCCATATTCATCTTTCAAGTTGATGAACTGATCATCGCCCAAGATATCCATCAAAAGTTTCAAAGCTTCCAGGTTATTATACTTCACGCACAAATGCAAGATCGTTTGGCCATGTTCGGTGACACTACGGGCTGCATCCGGTCTCACTTGAACCAAGAGTTCCAACACATCCACATGTCCTTTCATGGCTGCGACATGAAGAGGGTTTCTTTCATATTTGTCACAGATGAAACATATTTCAGGGCCAACTCTTAACAAACCTGCCACTATGTTAAGGTACCCTTTTGCTGCCGCGAGATGAAGAGGTGTCGAACCCTGAGAATCTTGCTCTATTGCTAGCTCGGCCTTTCGAGCTAAGACCTCTTCCACAAATTCCAAATGTCCGAGCATGGCTGCAATGTGCAGTGGAGTCTCAATGCGATTCCCGATCATGATTCGATCAAGAAGCAGCTTATCTTTTCCAAGCAAGCCAAGCAAAGAAGGCACATTTCCTTTCACAGCGGCTTCGTAGAGCTCGGACTCCATGTTTGGATCTCTAGAAAAGAGAGTTTCGAAATACTTACTCCTTCATCTGGGGACTAGAATATCTATTGTCACAACCAAGTCAACCTTCACGGTAGTTTTGACGAAGAGCGAAAAACGACGGTAGATATCTCATAATTGCAGATATGTCCTAGTATGCCAGATAAGATTTATTCTAATTCGACCAAAAAAAGAAAAAGAGAACAGATAAGCTTTATTCTTGGAGCTTTGTTGTGGATAGAGATTCCCCTGTCGGCCATTTTCTGGCGAGTCACGTCTCCATTTGGTCCTATATGGGTCAAGTTCGCACATGTAACATGTCCCGATTGAGCCATGACATCCTTTAATTATGTAAAGCAGCCACACTCTATCAGTGCATATTGTTATGGAATCACTTCATTTGCACAAACATGTATATTACTTTGTTTGGACATGAGTTTCCTCGATACGTGATTAATAATTTTTGCACTAACGCTCACTCAACCGGAATGAACTGTAATCTAGGCACTTTTAGAGAATTTATTGTGCCATACGGGTGTGCTTGGAAGATAGTTACAGATGAGCAACAGTATCATTAGCACATTCAGAGTTGGTCTTCTCAACACGGTAATCCATATGATTTCGAGCTTGCAAATAGTCTGAGCTCAATGTGGAGGCATCAGCCTCGCTATGCCCCAAAAATTTCTTCCGAAGACAGTTGATCTTCATTTTCTCCCATTAAAATCTCAAAGATTGAAGGATCATAAGTTTCTGATTGATTTGATCAGTCACGAAAGGCCTAAATGATACTAGGCAGGGAAATGAATCACATAGAACGTATACCGCTGCCACCACCCAAATGGTTTTCGTATTTAGATGAAGAAGCGTAGGATGATTCTGTACACAACCGCTCGGACAGATGCCGTTCGCGGCTCTATAGACCTAGTCAAATTTGGCAGCACAGATCGGTTATAGACATTTGGAATCTACTCACAACTGTTTCTTGGGGGAATCAAGAAGAGCCCCGCAATCTCTTATTCAGATTTGTATTGTGTCAAATCGAAGTTCCATTTGTTTGAAAGTCCTTGCCGTAGATTGCCCTGAAGGAAGCTACCGTTCTCTGCTTGATCGTCGCTTCTCCGGCAATGCTTCATTGCGATGGCGTTCTTCCCTTAAACCACGACCAGACATTTTTCTCAACTACTACCATGAAACGATAGCCTTCCCCACAGAAAAAGCAACTTTCTCTTTCAGAAAAGTTTTTGGCATGAAGTGAGCGACCATGAAACATGATATTCTAAGTCACTCATGACAATGAGATGACATTTCAAAGAATCAACCATCTGCGTTCTGCATCACCCTTATTCTTATCTGCAAGTTTGTGGCCTAATTTCATCCAAAGGATCTAGGATGTCAGATAAGGGAACGATTCTTCGAGTTAGTGTGAGGATGCTTTTTATATACGAACAGAGGTTGTTCCTTCATATGTTCAGTGGATTCAGTCACAGATATGGCTTTTGCCCCATGTATGTCTTTCTGCGTCTTTGCACATGTGTGTTAAAACTTTAGGTTGGCCAATTTGAGCAGCAAGAAAGTTGAGCATATGAATCTCCTATATCACAATTAAAGATTTTTGAAGAATTATGTACTGATATTAGACTCTTAACAGATAAACATAGTGTCATAGTCTCTGAGGCCTTCACACAATGTTAGACATGATTGGCTAAATGAATGGCCACAATTTTCTACAGTACTTTCACGGAGCAATGAAAGATATATCAACATCATCCCTGTCGTTTTCTTAGGAATATGGACATGTATGAACGCGTGACCTTGACCTACATAGACCAAATGCAAGTAGTATCACCACAAAATGGTCCATGAATGTATCCCCCAATTCCCTAAACGCTGCATGTCAACTTAAAAAGCTTCTGCTATAGTCTTATTTGGGCCTGCACATTACCTAATTCTTCGGGAGAATTATTCAACTTTATGGATTGTATTAAGAAGATGCTTGAGTGCATTTACGATTAGTATTCCTACCAAAATAGTTGCAAAATTTTGAGCATATGAATCTTCTATATCATAATTGAAGCTTTTTTAAGATTTATGTATTGCTATTAGACTCTTAATAGATAGATGTAGTGTCATAGTCCCCGAGGCCTTCACACAATGTTAGACATGATTAGCTAAGATCGATGGCCATAATTTTCTACTGTACTTTTGCTGAGCAATTAGAGATATATCAACATCATGCTTTTCTTTCCTTTTCAAACATGTGTGAACGCGTGACCTTGACCTACATAGACTAAATGCAAACAGTGTCCCTACAAAATGGTCCCCAACTGTATCCCCCAATTCCCTAAAAGCAGCGTGTCGACTTTAGAGACTTTTATTATAGTCTTATTTGAGCCTGAACATTACCTGATTCTTCAAGAGGATTATTCAACTTTATAAATTGTGGTACGAAGATGCTTGAAATGAGCAATAGCATCATAAGTGCATTTGCTATTAGCCTTCCTATCAAAATAGTCGCAATTGATTTAGAGCTAGCAAAAAAATTAAGCACAATAAGCAATCAACAGTCTTGCTATACAGTTGATTGCCCATTCCTGTTTGAAAATCAATTAACATTTGAAGGTATGATCAGCAAAAAGAAATGATCATAAATTGGAGAAGGGAAAGATAATTTATGAACTGCAAGATAAGTTGGGGATGTCGTCACTAGTAATTATCCAGCATTATAATAATTTTTTTCAATTATTCAAAATTGGTAGTTGATTATTTTGTATTATTCCATTATTAGTAATAACTTCCTTTTATATTTCATAACTCAACGATGGAATTACTAAATAATCGTCCTCAGGGTAATTTTCTTCAATTATTCATAACTTGTAGTTCCTGTCCTTAATAATTATACTTCCAGCAATTGTAATTTGCACGAAATCATCACGATCTCAATCGCATGTCTGATTGGTACTTTCCCTTTTGTGTGGTAATTGAGCTAATACAGTTTGAAAAAAATTCAAATCACATAGCAATAAACTATAGGGATGGTAAGGTACTTGAAATCGTCATAAGAGGCACAACTTATAATTAATTATCGACATTGATAATCATAAATCAGTCGCAAGTTCATGTAGATGGTGGTTAGTTCTCTACTTTTATAGATAGTAAATTACCTCAAGTTATCGTAAGCTCGAAAGATCATAATGATTATAATTTTTATTGAGGTATCTAAGCAACCTAAAGTTTACTTTCTATTTCCCTATTCTTAGTAAATGTACATGAATAATCCTTCAAATTTGTAATCAATGGATATTATCCATAACTGATAATTCTTTCGACTATCGTGATTTTCGTAATTAATTGTGAAACTTGAAATTCTACTGGAACAAACTTCCTTAATTGTCGATAAATTACCACTTTAATATGTTCAGGTTACACTATATAAAATCGATCCCATGGCTGAGATTTTTGGACTTTAAATCCAATAAGTCATTCTTTTTTTAAACTGCCACAAATCAAATCAAATAAAACAGCCATCCATTATACATCTAAACTCCATCTTTTACATAAATTCAACACACTTAAAACATTTATTGTTTTCATAAGCAAATACCATACTCTAATGCGTTGTAGCTAAGTTGTCTAATCGACACACTGAACACCACATACAGTGTATAGCATCTCCTCTTTTATGGCCTTAGGTCTCAGGGCGCTTCTTCTGGAACAAACATATTTGCAGCTATAAACAACCACTAAACCATATGATCCTCTGGCCTGCATTCTGGTGAGGCTTTGCGGACGAATTCCAGGACCTTGTGTACCAATTTCAGGATTAAATGAACAAAGTGGTGTTAGAGAAAACTCATTTACTGTTTTGAGGTTGACAAAACATTTCCAAAAGTCTAGTTTAAAGACTCCCAGACTATAGTGTCAAAGTCTAAAGACAGCCAGACCTTAGTTTCAAGGTCTGCCCTCATTGACAGTTTCCAGACCGAAGAACGAAGACTTATCCAGATGCGGGATTATTCTCATGGATTCGATCCGTATGGTTTATGGATGTCCTTATGGCTGGATATAGCACCTACTTGTTACTTATCCTTATTGGAAACAATTCCGATATGAAGATAATTTGAAAGGCGAGTAAACTTGGAAGGTTCTACTTATAGAAACCAAAGATCCTGATTGTATGGGCGAATAGGATTGACGGGTTTTCATCTAGATCATCTAACGACTCGAAGATCCCCTTGATTGATTCTGTCCAACGGGTAGATTGGAAGAATTCCTTTGGTAAGTGCCAATGGTTATAAAGGCATGAAGGAGTATTTAAGGCAGACTCTCAAGTTGTTCGAGTGTGTGCGTGAAAGAAGAATTCCAAAGTCTGAAGCTCTCCAGTTACTTACTGGTTTCATTCATTGAGCTCAAAGTTGTATATAAAAGAGAGAGATACTTAGTGAGACTTTGTGAGAAACCAGTATAGACTCTTCACTGAGAAAGTCGAAGATCACAAGTTGTAAAATCTCTTTTGATTCATAGTGGAATCCAGCCTTAGGGCTGTCAGCGCGGGAGAGTGGACGTAGGCTTGATTTAAGCCGAACCACTATAAACCTTGTGTTCTAATTCTCTTTCCTTGAACTCTTTATTTTCATTCATATATTTGCATATTCATTTAAAGCTGGTTACATTCTTAGTCTATCATCTTCTAAAAGCAAATTATTTCTACTAAGTTTTGCAAAATTTTATTTACACCTATTCACCCCCTCTAGGTGTTTGCACTAGCCCTTTTAATCGGTATCAGAGCCTGTGTGCTTAATTATTGAAGTGTTTTTACTTCTTAAGCTAAAGATCTATGGCTAGTATTTTGGCTCAGGAGTTTGGTTGAAGGCCAAAGCAACACCAGACCTCTTTACTTTGATGGAAAGGAATACAATGTTTGGAAAAACAAGATGAAGGCATTCCTGACATCTAAAGATTCCCTGGAATGGGATGTGGTAGAAAAATGGATTATTCCTAAAGCTACATCAACCTCAAATAGAGGAAAGGAAGTTGCAGATGTTGGCGAAATGACTCAAGCAGAAATAACAAAGAGACAAGCTCTTGATGCTAAAGCCATCTATTTCTTATATTGTGCTTTATCTCCTACTGAGTATAACATAATTTCATCTTGTGAAACAGCTAAAGAAGTCTGGGATAAGTTGCACGTTACCTATGAAGGAATTGATCGAGTTAATGACACAAGAATCAATATCCTACTCGGACAGTATGAAGCCTTCAAAATGAAGCCAGGAGAATCCATCACTGACATGTTTAGTCGTTTTACGGAAATTGTAAACGGTCTAGCATGTCAAGGACAGCCAATCTCAGGACCAATGAAGGTCAATAAATTGCTGTGTAGACTCTCCGAAGATTGGAATCACGTGAAAACTTCAATAAGAGAAACCCAGAGGATCGCGCCTCTTTCAATAGATGAACTTGTTGGCACACTTCAATCATATGAAGTGGAGCAGATCAATGAGGAAGAATATCCTAAATATAAGAAGTCAATTGCTTTAAAATCTAACGATGATTCTAATATTTCAGATTCAGAAGATGACTTGGACAATGAAGAGCTAGCGCTCATGATAAGGAAGTTCAGGAAGTTGAACAGGAAAGGAAGAAAGTTTAACTGGAAGAAGCAAAGCTCTCAAAGATTTCAGAAGAAATCAATTGAAGATAATGAGACCAACAAAGATGTGATTTGCTTCGAATGTAAGAAAAAGGGGCACATCAGACCCAATTGCCCTCTGTTGAAGCAAAAGAAGGACAAAACAGAGAAATACAAAAATGCTCTCAAAGCAGAGACATGGAGTGATACAAAATGCGAAGAAAGTGATGAAGAATATGCCAACATATGTTTAATGGCAAATTCAGAATCAGACAAGGAAGTCAAGGTTAGTAATTTAAAAATTCCTGTTAAAGTCTCAAAATATATAGATGAACTTTGTCTTAGTCTCAAAATATCTCTTAAAAGGATTTCTGAGCTAAAAATGGAGAATTCTAAACTGAAGCAACAGGAAATTTCTTGGAAAGAAAAATTTGAAAATCTAGACAAAAGCTTTGTAGATTTAAAGGATAATGCAGATTCTCTTTTAAAGGAAAATACTTTTTTGAAAGAAGACATTTCAAATATCACAAAAAGGTTTTCAAAAGGATCTGAAAAGTTGGAAAGGATTCTTTCGGTACAAAGACTTTATTTTAACAAATCTGATTTAGGTATGACACTTGAAACTGTTCCTTTAATTGATTTTCCCAAAGTAAAGGAAATAATCAAACAAAGACCTACAAAAACATTTTACAGAAATCATTTTCAAAAAGTTTTTGTAAAACCTGTTGGCAGAAGTGCTCTCAAATGTTCAAGGTGTAACAGCTCAGAACATTTCGAGAAGGAATGTCCCAAAGTTTGGAGACCTGTTAAGAAGGATTGGGCAAAGACTGTTTTTTGTACTAACTCCCCTAGACCCAAGAAAATGTGGGTACCAAAGAAAGCTTGAGTTCTTTTTATAATTACAGGTTACTATCAATACAGGTTACTATCAAGAAGAAGATCAAATGGTATTTAGATAGTGGCTGTTCGAGACACATGACGGGGAGATTCAAGTTGTTTTATAAAGTTTGTTCAAGTAAATGGTGGAAAAGTTTCCTTTGGAGGAAATAGCAAAGGAAGAATTGTTGGTTGTGGAACTGTGAAGATTGGAAGTCTCACAATTAACAACGTTTCCTTGGTGGAAGGCTCGAATTACAATCTACTAAGCATAAGTCAACTGTGTGATACGGGATTCAAAATCAATTTCCAAGAAGGCATTTGTTCAGGAACTAGTAAAGATCTCTCTCAATCTTTTACTGGACGAAGACATGGGAATATTTACCTTCTAGATATAAAACTAGAAAGTTTCAGTGTCTAATTTCCATTCAAGATGAAGCAAATATCTGGCATCAAAAGCTTGGTCATGTTAACATGAAGCAGATTGTCAAGATTTCTTCCAAGAAGCTTGTTCGTGAACTTCCCAATTTGGCTTATCAAAAGTCTGAATTATGCACACCATGTGTTTTGGGAAAACGGGTTAGAAGTTCTTTTAAACCTATAAATCAAGTTTTTACTAATCGAATTTTGCAGCTTCTGCATATTGACATTTTTGGACCAACCAGAACTCAAAGCATTAGAGGAAAGAGATACTACCTAGTAATCGTGGATGATTACTCTCGCTTTACTTGGATATTTTTCTTGGCAAGTAAGTCTGAAGCATTCTCTTACTTTTCTAAATTTGCCAAGAAGGTTCAGAATGAAAAAGGATATGCTATATCAAGCATACAAACAGACCATGGAGGTGAGTTTGAAAATCAAGACTTTGCAAATTTTTGTGATAAATTTGGTTTACAGCATGTTTTCTCTTCACCATACACTCCAGAACAAAATGGGGTTGTGGAAAGAAAGAATAGATCATTGCAGGAGATGGCAAGAACCCTTTTAATTGAGAGTAATATTTCATCTCGATTTTGGGCTAAAACAGTTTCTACAGCTTGCTATATCATTAACAGAGTATTCCTGAGGCCTATTCTAGAGAAAACTCCTTATGAAGTATTTAAAGGGAAGAAGCCAAATGTTTCATATTTTCATGTGTTTGGTTGTAAGTGTTTTGTTTTGAAAAATGCAAATGATCGAACTGATAAGTTTGAAGAGAAATTAGACGAAGGAAAATTTCTTGGCTACTCAACCTTAAGCAAAGCCTACAGAGTATTCAACAAAAAGACTCAGTCTGTGGAAGAATCTATGAACGTCAAGTTTCAAGACTCTATGCAAAATCAAGTGGACCAGACTCAACTTGAAGAGTCTGAACCTGCTCTAAACTTTATAAAGTCTACTTCCCCTGAAGTGGTTCAGACTTCTGAAGTTCAACAACAAGAAGAACTAGAAATCTCAACTGAAGCAGAGGTTCAAGAAACTCATAAATCAACCAGCAACTGGAAGCATAAGTCAAGTCATCCCAAGGAACTCATCATTGGCAACGTTGATGAAGGAATTCGCACCAGATCCAAAAGGTGAGAAAAGTCTAGTGCTTTAGCACTCATTTCTAAGATTGAACCCAAAAGTATAGAAGAAGCCTTGGCTGATGAAAGCTGAATTGAAGCTATGCAAGAAGAACTTAGACAGTTCAGCATCAACGATGTTTGGGAACTGATTCCTAAACCTAAAGGTAAGTCCATTATTGGAATTAAATGGGTTTTCAGGAACAAGATGGACGAGAAGGGAAAAGTTGTTAGAAACAAAGCAAGACTCGTGGCCAAATGATATACGCAAGAAGAAAGGATAGACTATGACGAGACCTATGCACCAGTGGCAATGTTAGAAGCAATGAGATTATTACTTGCTTTTGCTTGCTATAAAAATTTCAGGTTATTCCAGATGGATGTAAAAAGTGCTTTCCTAAATGGATTCATCCAAGAAGAAGTATATGTGGAACAACCACCTGGTTTTGAAAATCCAAGAAAGCCAAACTCAGTCTACAGATTGAAAAAGGCTTTATATGGACTAAAGCAAGCACCTCGAGCCTGGTATGAAAGGTTAAGTCAATTTCTAATTCAAAATGGTTTTGTTAAAGGTAAGATAGATACCACTCTGTTCATTAAAAAAGAAGGTAAATATTTTCTACTTGTTCAAATTTATGTCGATAATATTATCTTTGGACTAATGAAAATCTATGCAAAAAGTTTTCTAGATGCATGCAGGATGAATTCGAGATGAGCATGATGGGTAAATTAACTTTCTTTCTGGGATTACAAGTTAAATAGTCAAAGGAAGGCATTTTCATTCACCAAGAGAAATATGCAAAAGATCTCATCAAGAAGTTTGGATTGGAGAACTGCAAAGAGACAGAGATACCAATGTCAAGTTCTTCAAAGATGGATAAAGATGAAGGAGGAAAGAATGTAGACCAGAAGCTTTACAGGAGCATTATTGGTTTGCTTCTTTACCTTACTGCATTTAGACCTGACATTTTGTTTAGTATTTGTATCTGTGCTAGATTCCAATTAGATCCCAAAGAATCTCACTTAAGTGCTGCAAAACGCATTATCAAATACGTTGCAATAACCCCAAAGCTAGGTCTATGGCATTTGAAAGAATGAGACTTTACTTTCCTTGGATATTCAGACTCAGATTTAGCAGGATGCAAAATAGATAGAAAGAGTACTTTAGGTACATGTCAACTGCTAGGCAACAAGTTGGTATCGTGGTTTTCAAGAAAACAAAGTACCGTAGCTCTTTCAACAGCTGAAGCAGAATATGTGGCTCTTGGAAGTTGTTGTTCTCAAATCTTATGGATAAGGCAACAGCTAAGAGACTTTGGTGTTGAAGAATCGTGCACAGAGATAAAATGTGATAACACCAGTGCCATCAATCTCACAAAGAATCTAATTCTTCATTCAAGAGTAAAGCATATAGAGATCTGACACCACTTCATTCGAGATCATGTTCAGAGCGGAGAAGTTATGATCCAGTTCATAGACTCAAAAAAATTAGTTGGCGGACATATTCACAAAGCCATTGGAGAAAAATTTATTTGAGTCTATTCGTGCAAGACTAAACATCATATCTTTTACCGGGTAAAGTCTGAAAATGTTCAGATTTAGAGTATCCAGAAGTTACGACTGTAAGTTAATACTCTCTAAATGAATGTGAGCTTATTTTTGGATAAAGCTTCGAAAAAGTACGTTAATTTTTGAATCGCTACTTGCTTATTTTATTTTTAGGAATTATCTTTGAATTTATGGTGGTTTTTCATTTTCAAAAAGGTAGTTTTTATATTTGAAAAAGGCAATTTTTACTTTTTCCTTTGTGACTTTTCGTATACCCCGTTTCACTTGCTTTATATATAGTAGAAATTCTTCTTCTTCATTTATGCTCATTCAAATCCTAGAATACAGAGATCCTATTTTCTCTCATTTCTCTTGTGTTTGATCCAAAAAGCCTTCACATTTTCTAACAAACGAGATCAAGAAATCCTCCAAGACTTTGACAATGTCTTTCAAGAGGAAATCTTCGAGACTTGCGAACAGGGGACCACAGCACATGCCTGAGGGTCCTACCCATTTCGATTTAACTGAAGAAGAAGATACTACTCAGTAACAACCTCAACAACATTCTCAACAGCATCACTCCTCACAAAAAGTGACACAAGATCCTCCACAAGATCCTCCACAAGCAGAAGAAGAGATCATTGAAGATGTTGAACTTGTAAGAACACAAAAACCCCAATTTTTGTTTAGACTCTACTCGAACTTGAAGATGGGTGGTTCTGCAATGACTTTGATTGATGAGTTATTGCGATCCAATGGTTACAAGAACGAAACTCTCTTCTTGAATACCATGGAAAGATTAGGCATTGCACCTAAAGGTTTTGCTGCAATGACTTTTGCCAACTTTCCAAGTGATTCGCTCGTTGGTGGCTTTAATCAACCTGAAGGGAAGGACAATGATGAAATAATGTATACCCATTTTCAGCCTAGAATGGGTGTTGCTGCAACTATTCGTGGAAAGGGAACGAGTTTATTCCGTTCCAAGGACCACAAGAGGACTTATTTGAATCTATTGAAGAGAGGGGTTATGAACCCTAGAAGTGTGGACTTTGATTTTCTCGACTCTTTGAAAGTAAAATTGAGGTAGAAGTTTGCACTTCTTCAACTTGAACGCTTTTGCTCAGAAACTACTGAAGCCTACCCTGAACTGACTGCTTACTTCTATTCAAATCTATATTTTCTAGATGCAGATAGATTTTGTTTTACGGTTAGGGACAAAGAATTTGTGGTTGATGTGGATACGTTGGCTGATGTGATTGGTGTGGAAATAGGGAGTTTCCAACCAATTAGTGTGTCTGTTGGTTATGCGACTTTGGCTCTAGTTCGGGACAGATTTGCTGAGGGCAAGATTTCTTACACTAGAATGAATGCCTCCAATATTTTACTTCACAAGATCATGATCAACTGCATCAGACCCAAATCCACTTCAAAAACTTATGTCTCTCACTCTGAAGCGAAGTTGATGTATGCAATCAACATTGGCTATAAGTTCTCACTACCTCACACTATCCTAATGCACATGTATAGGACAGTTGTGAAGGACAAGGGACAACTACCTTACTCTGCGCTTGTTGCTCTACTCTTCAGACATTTCCAAATTCAGATTCCTGCTTCTCTATGTGTTAGAACCATTGCTCCAATGGTGATTGGGCTGAAAATGGTTTCAATGATGCGTATGAAGGAGCTGAATAAGGAATTGGAGCGCCTGAAAGAGAAGACCCCTGTCAAGGCAAAACAAGACTTTGCAGCAACTAAGAGAAAAGGCAAGGAGCCCATGACTGCACCAACCAAGAAGAGGAGAGCCCTTATCTTGCAGGATGAAGAAGATGAGGACGATATCACTCTCTCCACCTTATGTAATTTACGGAGTTTTGTTAGCTTCAGAGCGCCAGAGGACAGAGAGAACAGAGAAAGAGCAGAAACAGAGAAGAGAGGTGAAGAAGGAACATAGGAAGAAGGAAGAGGAAGAAGAGGGTCAAGATGACTCTTTTGAGCCAACATATGATGTATCCTTATTCGAGGATTCTGAAAAGACTCGGAGTGGAACTGCAAGAGATGAACAACATCACTCGGGTGCTGAAGCAGAGCAAGGACAAGAAGAAGAATTATTTTCTCCACCTGAAGGCACAGAAACAGGGGGAGCTGCTAGAAAAAGAGGTACTTCTTCACCTGTCTTTACTAGTGATGTAAGTAGATCTCCAGCAGATCCAAAGGATGTCTATGCCTCTCAATATCCTGAATCAGATGTTGAGGAATCCACTCCTAGTCCTGGTGATCGAACTACTGATGTTCCCTCACATCTCAAGACTCCTGGAACTGACTCGACTGGATCTAGTGTTACAACAGAACCAATAGAAGACTTTCGAAGGCTGTTGGAAATTCTTTTGGATATGAAGGCTCAGCAATATGGAATGGAGTGTGAGATCAAGAATCTTCCAGTCCACTTCAGACTCTCTACAAGAGCAGATACACGCCCTGAAGCTTCAAGTGCAAGAAATTGCCAAGGGTAAGGATATTCAATAGCTGCAGGAGACTCTAAAGAAGCTGGAGGAGACTGTCAAGTCAATGGGGGATTTCCAGATCGTTCGTATCCCCAAACAGCCATGATTTTTACCTAACTCTTTTTATAGTCATTCTTCACTTTTTGCTGTGACAAAAAGGGGGAGAGTTTGTTGCAGATTTGACTGATCTATCTTTTTTGGAACCTTTGATGATTTTGTGCTTGGTATCTTTGACTCTGGTACTTTTTAGTTTGGTTTTGAGCTGACTTTGGATTGTTTAGATTTGAACTTTTTGACACTTGCAATAACTTAGTTTGTGATATTGATTACGGCTGGATAATCATTTTGTCTTACAGGACTAACATGTTTTCTGTGGTTGCAGAATCGATGCTATTCAGGTCTTAATCATTTTTTTTATATCACGTATTGCTTAAGTGTTGTTTTGCAGGTCAAAATTATTCAAATATGTAGGAAAGTTTTGTCACCATAACAAATGGGGAGATTGTTAGAGAAAACTCCTTTACTGTTTTGAAGTTGACAAAACATTTCCAAAAGTCTAGTCTGAAGACTTCTAGACTATAGTGTCAAAGTCTGAAGACAGCTAGACCTTAGTTTTCAAGGTCTGCCCTCACTGACAGTTTCTAGACCGAAGAATGAAGACTTATCCAAATGCGGGATTATTCTCATGGATTCAATCCGTATGGTTTATGGATGTCCTTATGGCCGATACAGCACCTACTTGTTACTTATCCTTATTGGAAACAATTCCGATATAAAGATCATTTGAAAGGCGAGTAAACTTGGAAGGTTCTACTTATGAAAACCAAAGATCCTGATTGTATGGGCGAACATGATTGACGGGCTTTCATCTCAATCACCTAATGACTCAAAGATCCCCTTGATTGATTCTGTCCAACGGTTAGAGTGGAAGAATTCCTTTGGTAAGTGCCAACGGTTATAAAGGCATGAAGGAGTATTTAAGGCAGACTCTCAAGTTGTTCGAGTGTGTGCGTGAAAGAAGAATTCCAAAGTCTAAAGCTCTTTAGTTACTTACTGTTTCATTCATTGAGATCAAAGTTGTATACAAAAGAGAAAGATACTTAGTGAGACTTTGTGAGAAACCAGTATAGACTCTTCACTGAGAAAGTCGAAGATCACAAGTTGTAAAATCTCTTTTGATTTATAGTGGAATCCAGCCTTAGGGCTGTCAGCGCATGAGAGTGGACGTAGGCTTGATCTAAGCCGAACCACTATAAACCTTGTGTTCTAATTCTCTTTCCTTGAACTCTTTACTTTCATTCATATATTTGCATATTCATTTAAAGCTGATTCGTTCTTAGTCTATCATCTTCTAAAAGCAAATTATTTCTATTAAGTTTTGCAAAATTTTATTTTACACCTATTCACCCCCCTCTAGGTGTTTGCACTAACCCTTTCAAGAGGCACATGAAAAGAAGAGCCATCAATCCAACTCATGCTAGCACCGCAAATCCAATTGCATCAATGAAAGTTTTCAATTCGCTCGCCAGTGTGAAGACAAATACGGAGATGGCATAAGTCGCCGCTGCGAAGGTTATTGCAATCCACATAATCAGCATTGCAATCCACGTGGTGATCCGATGCCGCTTTAGAGGAAGACCACTTAAGAAAAGGAAAATGATGCTAAGTGATGCAATGAAGTTTATCGTGTTACATGTTATGAAATTCTTGTACGCATTCGAGAACTTATCTACCATTAAAGATTCGTCCGCATTATGTGCTGCAATCTCTTCATCACCCATGAAATCTCCTTCCCAAAGGCCGCCAGGCAGGGTAATACTGGCTTGGGCAGCGTAATACTAGCTTGGAATGTCATGGTAGCTAGCAATGTCGCTACCACCATCAGCATCTTATGCATATTGCGTTGCCACTTTCTCTTTCTTTCCTCGCTTTCGCCTTGTGCTAGTAGGGTGAGTGCTGTGAAACCTTTAGAGTTCTTAATGTTTGGTTTAACTCCTTTATTAGTCAGGAAGAGCATAATCTGCATAGGAGTAACACCAGACCAATTGGGGTCGAATTGAACTAGACAATCCCATGTTACTTTTCAGGATTAACTTTGCTACTAGCATTTTTCAGTCCTCTAGTCTTTGTGACTATTATTTGATGCCTTCAAAAGGGATACACATCCCTTGTTGAAACTCTTTTGCCATCTCCGATTTTATGCTCCTTTTGATCTACATAAAATTAGTATCAAAATAACGTGAAGTGTAAAGTTGTAGTTTATTATATGGACCAATGACCTTTTTTTTTTTTTAAGTATCATAACCTACGATGATTTATAAATGAATATCTTTTAGCTTCCGAATATTTCTAGGACACTAACATGTCTTAGAATCGCCTTTTTTTATTAATAAGCTCACTGACTTTGCCAAGTGCAGAGACTTGGTTGTTTGAACATGCCTTAGTTTCTCCATCAGCAGCAGCCAAATGCAAAATCGTGTTGCCATGTTCGTCCGTCGAGTTGATGAACCGATCATCGCCCAGGAAATCTATCAAAAGTTTCAAAGCTTCTAGTCTGTTATACGTCACACATAAATGCAGGATCGTCTGGCCATGTTTGACAATACTATGGGCTGCATCAGGTTTCACTCGGATCAAATATTCCAACACATCCACATGGCCTTTTAGGGCCGTGATATAAAGAGGATTTCTTTCATATTTGTCATGAACAGTACATATATCGGGGTCGACTCCTAACAAGCTTGCCACGATGTTAAGGTACCCTTTTGCAGCCGCGAGATGAAGAGCGCTTGATCTCTCAGAATCTTGCTCTCTTACCAGCTCGGCCTTCCGAGCTTAGACAGCTTGATCCCTCATAATCTTGCTCTCTTACTCGTCAGCAAGTACTTTGCGCAATTCCCGCAAATGTCCCAGGATGCCAGAAAAGGTAATGATTCTTGGAGCTTTATCGTGGGTACGTGAGGATTCGGCTGTCGGCCATTTTCTGTCGAGTCTCGTCTCCGTTTGGTCCTACATAGGTCAAGTTCGCACACGTAAGATGTCCGTTGGAGCCATGACATCCTTTAAAGATGTAAATGGCGCGTTTGATAATGCTTCTATTTTCAAAAATAATTTCTAATCAGAAATAATTTTTTTTTTTATTCTTGAAAATAATTTTTAAGTATTTTAAGTAGTTTGGTAACTGTCCAAAATTTCAATTCCCGAAATAGAATTACGTTTGGTACCGTTTTGAAAATTTCTAATCCAAATCATTTTTATAATTTTTTAATAATTTTATTACTTTTTTTTTTTCTTCTTTTCTTTCTCTTATTCTCCTTCAAGGTTTGCCGGTTGTCGGCGGCGACCTTGTCGGAGCATTGCCGACCCTCGGCAAGGCCGCATCTCGTCGGTTGAGCCTCGCAGCGGTGAAAGAGGCTTGGCCGAGCTCACCCCACCGACGGCCGGGCGAGCTCGGCCGAGTCAGATCTAGGCGAGGTCGAGCGTTGCCTAGCCATGGCTGAGCCAAGCCTCGCTCGGCCGGGCGAGCCTCGTCGGTGGCGGGGAGGCCCAGGTGAGGCCAGCCTCGCCGATGGCTGGGTGAGCTCGCCGGACCTTGCCTAACCGTTCGCCGGCGATGGGCGGTGGATGGCAACAGCGGCGGTGGATGGCAACAGCGGCGGCGGTGGCGTTGAAGAAGAAGAAGAAAGAAGGAAGAAGAACAAGAAAAATAAAAGAAAAGAGAGAAAATAGGTTGATTGATTCTAAAATTATTCCAGGAAACAAAAAATCTTTTTCTTTGTTTTTACTTTTCGATTCTTTTCCAAATTTACTTCCGGGAATTAAAAAAAATAGAAATTTGTTCCCGGGAACAAAAATTTTACTAAACGAATCTATGTTCCAAATCTACTTCCGAGAACAAAAGATTAGAAATTATTATTGTTTGGCAAGTTGCCAAATAGAGCCAAAGCGGCCACACTTTATTCATGCAAATTGTAATGAATTACTTGGAAAGGACATGAATTTCATCGGCATGGGAGTAGCAATATTTGCACTAACGCACGCTCAATCGTAATGAGCCGTAACCTACAAACTTTCAGAGAAATTATTCTGCCATGGCGTGTTAGGACAGAAACAAATGAGCACTAGTATCATTGGCACATTAGGAGTCGGTCTTCTCAGCATGGTAATTCCAGGTGATTTCAAGCTTGCCAATAGTTTAAGCTCCATATGGAGGCTATGCCTCCAAAATTCCGCCAAAGAGAGTTGATCTTCTCTTTCTTCCATTAAAAATTCAAAGATTGAAGGACCATAAGTTTCTGATTAGTTTGATCAGACATAAAAGGCCTAAATGGTGCTAAGCAGGGAAATGAATCACATAGATAGAATGTATATCCTTGCCACCATGGAAATGGTTTTCTTATTTAGATGAAGAAGCACGGGATGATTGAACGCGTGACCTTGACCTACATAAATAAAATGCGAACAGTGTCACCACGAAATGGTCCATGGGTGTATCCTCCAATTCCCTAAACGCAGCATGTCAACTTCAGAAGCTTCTGCTATAGTCTTACTTGGACCTGCACGTAACCTAATTCTTCAATAGGATTATTCAACTTTATGGATTGTGTTAGGAAGATGCTTGAGTGCATTTACGATTAGTCTTCCTACCAAAATAGTCGCAAAATGTTGAGCATATGAATCTATTTGATCATAATTGAAGTTTTTTTGAAGAATTATGTATTGATATTAGGCTCTTAATAGATAGATGTAGTGTCATGGTCCCCAAGGCCTTCACACATTGTTGGACATGATTAGCTAAGATCAATGACCATAATTTTCTACGGTACTTTTGCCAAGCAAGCAGAGATATATCAACATCATGCTTTTCCATTCTTTTCAAAGGGTGTGTTTGGGAGTAGCCTTTATAATACACTTTGGACACCCAAAGCCCCTTAAGCCAAATATTGAGTGTTTGGGAAAAAATTTGGAATCCCCATTAGGCCAAAGTTGGCCTTCTGAAAGCTGAAAGCTCATGGTAGGTCTAAGGGTGCCTTGGGCTTTTAGCTTTCTCAGCATACAAGAAGCCCTAGGGTTACTAAATGTGACATCCTGAAATTCGACCCCGTCTCGAATATATGAAATGGGCATTTTGTCGACGCGCCTATGGTCATTTTACTCAGAATTGATTACTCTTGAGTTAACTACTCTATTAGGTGAAGCCCTTAAGGGGTATAAACGCGACAGACTTGAGAATTCGATCGGAAATCGACTGCTCGATTATAATAATCGGCAAGGGTCAATACGACACCGTTATAAATCGATTAGCGAAGGATATAGGTCGATTTGATGGAATCACGTAGTCGAATTGCGGGTGGTTCAGCACGATTGCGATATTCGTGTCGAACGGCTATAACCCAATTTTCTATTGATAGTGCACTCAGGACACATAATTGAAACCTTGCGATTTTTATGACAATTGAGAGTCGCCTACGAGTCGGAGATGCACAAACGTGGATCGAAGATTATCGACCACGGGTCAAACGCGCTAAAATCCCTAAAAGCTACCCGATAGGTTAAGTCGTACTAAAAACGCATTCGGTCGATTTTAACCACGAAATTGAATTCGGTTTCGGGAATCGGATGTTCAAGCGCATCACGATTCATTTTTAGGACGTCATCTCATCTTTCGGCAAAATTTCGTAGAGTCCGGAATTTTGCGGAAAAATCGGTTTTTGGCAAAAGAAATAAAATGAAATTCGGATGGGCAGATTAAAGGATTTATTTGGCTGCCAAAAGGATTTACTTTGTGAGATTTGAAGGCTAATTTGTGATTGGAGGGATGCTTGACTTCAAGGGCTGAAGACTTTGAGGCTTTGTGCAATGAGTGCTTGGATATTTTGGGCTTGGCTCTCATTGGTTATTGCATGGACTTGTTGTTCTCTCTCTTTCCCTCTCTCCTCTTCTCATGCGTGAACCACTTCCCCCTTCCCTCTGCTGATTTCTTATTCTTTTGCCCATCCCCTTCTTCTCTCACGTGTTCAACCCCTCCATCACCAGCAGAATAGCCCTTCTTTCCCCTCTGGTTCTGCTTTTTCCTCCAACTTGCTGCCGTATCTCACGCCAGCTCTCCAATCTGCCAGCAACACCACCGCCCACACACTCCAGCACCTCACACCACCTCCACTCTAGCATCAGCCCACCAACCCAGCTCCATTCTTCATGTTTTATTTTGCTGCATCCTCAACTCTAGAGTAGCCCTCCACCATCATGCCACCTTCATTTCTTCATCATCAGCACCGACCAGCGTCCCCACAGCATCATCGTCTAGCCCACAGCCCCATGCTCAGTGAGCCGCGCCAACAGCCAGCTACTTCACGCCACCACCACCAGCCAAGTCCCTCTTGGCTGAGCACTTGTGGGACAGCCACAGCCTTCGTCAAGCCTCCGTTCGAGGCATGGTAGTCCCGGGTTCACCGCCTTCGCATTCCCGTCGCCGTGAGCCCGCCGCCGTTGGATTCCGGTGAGTTAACTCCCTAATCCTTTTTTTTTTTTTGGTCGAAAACTCTATAATCCTTAATTAGGAGTGGGTTAGATTAGTGTTAATTAGCTTGATTAGATTAGTGTTAAGTTAGATTAGCCTTAAGTTGGATTATTGTTAATCTAGTTTGGTTAGATTATCCTTAATATGGATTAGTGTTAATCTAGTTGGTTAGATTAGTACTAATAAGAGTGGTTTAAGTTGGTTTACTGTATTTCTCTCTAGAGCTACTTTCTGAATGCATGCTGGTTGCGATTTTTGTGGGTCAAAATGTGTCACGATTTTAAGGTTACTTCCTTCTTGACAAATGTTCTAAACATCTTTAGCTATGAAATATATTTTACAAAATATTTTATGGATTTATAAAGATAAGATTTCAGTCTCGTTACAATCAAAACAGAATCTCAGTTTGTGCTGGTACCGGTGACCTTTCGGTGTTCAAAAGATTTTTATCAACTCTTAGGGTTTGATTTTAGAAATATTTTCTTCACAAAAGTTGTTCATCACATCTTGTAGTTTAACATATTCAAATTTTAGATCAAACGGACAAGTTTTTGACCTCGAACCGAACTGATTTTGGAAAATATAATTTCTGGACACGGACACAGTTTTGGCAACGGATTGAGCGAATTACTGCTCTTATTATAGGAATATCTGGGTTAAGCTGTCTTCATAAAAAATGTTTTCTTATGTGTCCTTTATAACATATTTAAATTTTAGAATTTTCCAAACTCGTTTGGTTATGTTTCTGGAATTAAACATGGAGACGCGCGAGTGGTCCCAGTTTCTGCCGGTTAGGGCCGGTAGTGGTTTTGTGGTTGTTCTTGGTGTCTTGCTTGCTGGGAAGTGCATATTATGTGATTTGATTGATGTTTGGCATGCTGGGAACGTATGCGTGATATAATGTTGATGGTTGTGCTATAATGGTAGTTTATTATTATTGCAAAAGGTGACCTTATGGATTATTAAATAGAAAATAAATGAGGTGTCGGGTCCGGATGTCACGCCCCGAACCCCGGACTCACACACACCCCTCGGCGGTCGACTAAAATTTGCGACATTCCCAGGATGCGTCGCCAACCCTTTTTATTTTATGCACATGCGGAAGCGAATTAAACAAACCTTGGACAACAACAAACATGTGATAGAAAAGTAGGACAACCCAATTTCACATAAACACACTTTATATACAATCCAAGTTAGTCTTACAAGTCTGCACACTAAGGTCTGCCCTAAAAGAACTAATGGACAACCTCTACTCCGGATCCCTTCGACTCAGGCTCGGGATTCTCCACGACACCCTCCGATATCTCCAGACTAAGGACCTGAAAAATTGTAAACCACGATGGGGTGAGAATAAATCTCGGTGAGTCAACACTCTAAACCCCGATTAGGACGAAAATTCACTCAAGGGCGTCCTAAACATACACCACTCAGAACTTACCTCGCCACATCACCTACCTGCACATTAGTGCACCTCATAAAACACATGCATACAGTAATTGCATTCAATAACTGGAACGCATCATGACACTCATCAAACAATTCACAGAGGTTTTGATTATAGGGCCAAATCGTTATGACACGTCTCATTTCGTGCCACACAATTTCGTGCCATAATCAGGCGCGGGTAACTCATATCGGTGGTTCAATCCACTCTCGATATTCACTCTCAATATTCAAACTCCAAATTCAAACTCAACATCCCAACTCAATATTTCGACTCCATATTCCAGCTCAATACTCAAACTCAATATCAGACTTAAATTCAAACTCAAGGTTCTAGAGGTGCCCCCTCCCACGAAGTTCCGATATTGCGTGGCACTTAGTCCCTGACCACAATAAGCAATAGCTCGAGGTACTAGAGGTGGCTCCCACGAAGTCACACTGTCGTGTAGCACTTAGTTCTCGACAATAATAAGCAATAGCTCAAGGTAGTTCTCGACAATAATAAGCAATAGCTCAAGGTACTAGAGGTGGCTCCCACGAAGTCACGTTATTGTGTAGCACTTAGTTCTCGACTATCATAAGCAATGGTACAAGATTCTAGAGGTGGCTCATACGAAGTCACGCTATCGTGCACACTTAGTCCTTTACCTGCTCACAACCATTCGGTTTTCTCAACACAACACATCCTCTTTCAATAGTCGCCACATAAAACAATAACAATAAACCACAACCATTCGCGCCTCATCACTCAATTGCACAATTTAACAATCAATTGCATAAAATGATTACACCACGACAATCAGCACGAAATTCTGATCGGCTATCCCAGTATAATTTTCGAAAAATATTAAATAATTAAATAAATTACAAAATAATTAAATAAATTGCAATTAAATAAATAAATTGCGTTTAATTAAACCGAACTACCTAATTAATCTGACCATGCAGGCACATCATCGATCAAGTCAACTTTTACCTTCCATCATATAGCCAAAACACCAAAATCCCATTTTAAAAATAAACTTAGTAACTCCTTTTTTTTTTTGTTCAAACCTTCCAAAATAAATTCGTACGGGATCCTATATTTGAAATTAACCCGCCAAACTTTGCACGTACCTTGTATAAAACCTCCTCGTTTTATTGAGCACATAAAACTTGGTGTCTAAACCCGACACCATATTTTTTTTTTTCTAATTTCTTTTCCAACCACCCTATTTTGCAAACAAACCTTAGTAACCTTTTTTTTTTTTTTTTTGTTCAAAACG
Organism: Eucalyptus marginata; assembly: GCA_014182565.1. Lineage (NCBI taxonomy): Eukaryota > Viridiplantae > Streptophyta > Magnoliopsida > Myrtales > Myrtaceae > Eucalyptus > Eucalyptus marginata. Next base: position 5,775,615 of record CM024587.1, read on the forward strand.
TTTAGAAATAAATTCATAGGTGCTCACGTACTTAAAATTTATTCATCAAACTTTGCATGCACCTAGTTTAAAACCTCATTGTTTCATTGGGCAAATAAGTTTTGGTGTCCGGACTTGACACCTCATTTATTTTCTATTTAATAGTCCAAAAGGTCATGTTTTGCAATAATAATAAACAACCAACAAAGAGCAATTCACCTCATGATCTCACACATAAGTTCTCAGCATGCCACAAGTCCACCACATCACTAAATACACCTTATTCAGCAAGCACAACATCAAGAATAACCACAAACCATAACCGGTCCTAATTGGCAGAAACCAGGCCACTCGTGCGTTTCCAAGTTTAAATCTAGAAACCCAACCAAATGAGCTCGGAAAATTCTCAAATTTTAATATGTTATAAAAGCCACCTAAACGAACATTTGTAATGAGACAACTTAACACAGATATTTCTAGATTAAGAGCAGTAATTCGCTCAAACCGTTGCAAAAACTATGACCGTGTCCAGAAAGTCTATTTTCTAAAATCAGTTTAGTTCGAGGTTCGAAACATGTCCGTTTGATCTGACATTTGATTATGTTAAACTATAAGACGTGACCGACAAATTTCATGAAGAAACCATTTTGAAAATCAAACTCTAAGAATTGATAAAAATCCTTGCAATACCGAAAGGTCACAAGTTCCAGCATAATCCGAGATTCTATTTTGTTTTTAACGAAGTCGAAATCTCATCCTTTTAAATCCATAAAATCTTGAGAAAAATATATGTTATAGCTGAATATGTCTAAAACATTTCTCAAGAAGAAATAAACCTCAAAATCGTAGTACATTTTTCCCCACAAAAATGGCAAACAGCGAGGGTGCTGTAAACTGATCCGAATTTAAGTTAATCTAACTTAATTAATGCTAATCATTCTTAGCACTAATCTAACCATGATAATTAACACTAATCTAATCCCCTAAGTGTAATAAACAACCTAATCAAGGATTATGGAGTTAACTCACTAGATTAACGAGGAAACAGGTTCACGGTGACAGCGGCGCGACGACGGTGAGATCCCATAACTACCAAGTCTCCAACAGAGGCTCGGCCAAGGCTGAAAAGCCCTACAAGGCCCATGGCTTGGCTGGGCGTTCTAAGGAAGGACTAGCCTCGGCTTTGGCTTGGGTTGGTCAGTGACGGACATGGCTCGATTGAGGTGCTGGACACGGGCTGAGGTTGGCTAGTGTTGCTGCTGGTCAGGATGTGGTTGCTGGACGTGGGGTTGATTGGGCGCTGGAAGTGGAGGGCTGCTCGGTGGCTGTTGGCGTGGGGTTGCTGGTCATGGGATAAGGTTGCTGAGCTGGGACGGATTGGTGCAGTGGCTAGTGGAAAGCTGCAGGTGGCGTGATGGTGTCGCTGGGGTGATCGAGCGGTGAAGAGCTCGTGAGGGACAGATGGAAGGAAGAACAGGGGGGGCAAGGGAATTGTTCAGTGGGTGGAGAAAGTGGGCAGAAGAAGAAGCTGAAGTGTAGGGGATAAGGAGGGATAAACGTAAGGGAAAATGAAGATGGAAATAAAGAGGAGTTGGTCGGCTGAGGGGGAAAACTCATGCAGAAATAGAGAGGAAAGGAGAGGGAAAGGGAAGGCCAAGAAGTCAAGGTAAATATCTTAAACACTCATTGCAAGCCTCAAAAGTCTTGTTGCCACAAAAGTCTTTGGCCCATCCAATGAAGAAATCAGCCTTTATCTCTCACAATTAATCATTTTTGGGCAGCAAAATAGCCCACACCTCCTCCCATCCGAATTTCACCTTTATCTTCCTTTTTGTCCGAAATCGATTTTTCCGCAAAATCCCGGGCTCAACAAAATTTCTCCGAAATACGAGACGACGTCCTATAAATGAATTGTGACACATCCGAACGTCCGATTCTCGAAACTGAATTCAATTTCGTGGTTAAAATCGACCAAACGCGATTTTAGCGCGACCTAACCTACCGGGTAACTTTTAGGGATTTTATCGCGTTGGACCCATGGTCGATAATTTTCGATCCACGTTTGTGCATCTTCGACTCATCGACGACTCTCGATTGTCGTAAAAATCTCAAGGTCTCAATCACAGGTACCGGATACCGAATCGACAGAAAATTGGGTTAGTGCCGTTCGATGCGAATTTTGCAATCATGTGGAATCACCTACAATTCAATTGTGTGCTTCCATCGAATCGACCTATATCCAATCACTAATCGCTTATAACGGTGCCGTATTGACCCTTGCCGATTATCATGGTCGAGCAGTCGATTTCTAATCGAATTCTCAAGTCTGCCGTGTTTATATCACTTAACGGCTTCACGATAGATCAGTTAACTCGAGAGTGATCAACTCCAGAAAAAAGGACCATAGGCGCGTCGACAAAATGCCCATTTCATAAAATCGGGACGGGGTCGAAATTCAAGATGTCACACTGCACACCAAAACTTAGGGCGCGTTTGGTAACGATTCTGTTCCCGGGAATAATTTCTGATCAGAAATGATTCTTTTTTATTCTATTCCCAGGAACAATTTCTGAGCAAAAGAACGCGTTTGGTAACTCTACAAAATTTCCGATTCGGAATAGAAAAAGAACATAAATACGTTTGGTAACTACATAAAATTTCTATTCCAATTCTAAAATTTTATCAAATTATAGAAATTCTATTGATTAATTATATTTATACTAAGTAACAAACATATTAACTAATCAAATTTTTATTAAATAGTAAATAATTATAAATATAAATACTAAATAATAAATTAAAATACAAAATTAAATATTTATTCTATATATAGCAAAATTTCCGTTCATACTTCAAATCATTTTTTTTATTTTTTAAAAATAATTTTATTAAATTTTCTTTTTTTCCTTTCTTCCTCCCCCTTCTTCTTCTTCTTCTTCCTTCTTCAAGGTGGCCGGTCGCCGGCCTTAGGACGACCGGCGGACTAGACGAGGGCCGGCGACCTCACGAGCGTCGCCGGCCCTCGGCGAGGCCGTGCCTCGTCGGTCGAGCCTCGCCGGTAGCGGGCGAGTGGCCTCGCCGGATCCCGGTGAGGTCGAGCCCCACCGGCGGCCGGGCGAGCTCGGCCTCGCCGGATCTGGGCGAGGTCGAGCCTCGCTGGCCAAGCGAGGCTCGCGGTGGCCGGGGACGCCCGCCGGCCACCGACGAGCTCGCTAGGCCTTGCCGGTGGTGGGTGGCATTTAGCGGGGCGGCGGCGGCGGCGAGCCGGCAATGGCGGCGGCGGCGACACACTTGAAGAACAAGAGAGGGAAAAAGAATAAAAGAAGAAAGAGAAGGAAAAAGGAAAAATTAGGTAGATTTGATTCTGGAATTGTTCCGGGAACAAAGAATCAACCTTTTTTTTTTTTTTTTTTTTTTATTCTTGATTTTACTCCAAATCTATTCCCGAGAACAAATTTATTCTCGAGAACAAAAATTTTACCAAACGCAATTCTGTTCCAAAACTACTCCTAGGAACAAAAAATTAAAATCGAGTACTGTTTGGATGGTTACCAAACAACCTCTTATTTGCTCAACAAAACAATGAGGTTTTAAACTAGGTGCGTGCAAAGTTTGATGGATTAATTTGGAGTACGTGAGCACCTGTGAATTTATTTCTAAAAGTTTTGAATAAAAAAAAGGGGTTACTAAAGTTTAGTTCTAAAAGGGGTGGTTGGAAAAGAAAATGGAAAATAAATGAGGTGTCGGGTTTGGATGCCAGATTTTATGTGCTCAATAAAACGAGGAGGTTTTATACTAGATGCGTGCAAAGTTTGGCGGGTTAATTTCAAATATGTGACCCCGTACGAATTTATTTCGGAAGGTTTTGAACAAAAAAACAAAGGGGATTGCAAGGTTTATTGTTTTAAAAGGAATTTTTGGTATTCTTGGCTATATGATGACATTATGTGTGAATTTGGTGACTTTTATATGCTATAATGTGCAATTGAGTGCTTGGTGGTAGTTATTGATTATTATTGCAAAACTCGGTTTTATGGGTATTTAATTAGAAAAATACCAGGTGTCAGTTTTTGATGCCGATTTTTAGGTACTATATAAAATCGTGGAGTTTTGAACTAGGAGCGTACCAAATTTGATGGTTCGATTTAAATGCATGACCACGCACGATTATTTTACTGGAATGATTTTTAATACGAAGAAAAGTGGCCAAGTTCATTATTTGAAAACGAGGCATTTGAACGCAAGGCATGGTGTTCTTGGCTAAATATGTGCTCGTGTGGTCACCTAAGTACCCTGATGCGTTTACGCGGGGTAGTGAACCCGTCACCCAACAGGAGTTTAGGGATGATGCCCGATTTTATTGGATGCCCGGCGGGGATCCGGAAGCCGAGTCGCGGTGGGGGCCGGACCGATGCTCCTTTATGGAATGCTGTCTAGGCGGGGGTTCTAGACGTTGCCGTGCTCGATGGGGCGAGACGATGCCCGATTACGTCGGATGACTGCCGACTGCTGAGTTGGCCATGGCCGTTGGGTTGTAATAACTGGAACACGCCTAAACGGTTGTGATTGTTGCGCCTGATTATGGGGTAAAATTGTGTGGCACGGTATGGGACGTGTCATAACAGTTTTACCTTATAATCGAGACCCATGTGATTATTTGATGGATGAAATGATATCTTCTGGTTTTTAAGTATACTTGTGATATTTAAATGCATATGTGACACTAATGTGCAGGGACACGCCGAGGTGAGGTGAGTTTTGTATGGTGCGTGTTTAGGACCGCCTTCGAGGCGAATTTGCGTCCTAACCGACGTTTAGGTTTTTGACGTTAACATTTTTTCAAGGCCGTAGCGTGGAGATCTGCTGAGTGCGGATGTGGTGGGCGCGAGATGCGACACCTATTGGTTGGTCCTGCCGTTAGTGAAGTAGGTTGACCCTAATCCCTGAGGATTTTGAGAGGGTCGATAGGAAGTGGCCGTAGAACGACTGGTACCATTAAACTTCCTAGGGTTAATAGTTGATAAATGAAAATGTCGTTTTCGGCGTTGGTTGCTGTGTTTTTACTATCCCACGTTTGTTGGTTGTCCGGGGTTTATTTAATTCGCTTCCGCATATACTTAGTTAATTGAAAGATAAAAAGGATGGGTCGGCGACGCATCCTAGGATGTCACATTTTAAGTCGACCGTCGAGGGATGTTCGTGCGCTCGGGGTTCGGGTCGTGACACTAAAAAATTTTCTTTCAAAACTATCCTCACTCACTTTTTGTTTTTCTAATTTTGCCCTCATCATTTGACTATTCTCTTCTTCTCCATTGAGGTCGGCCGGCGTGTTGCGTGGGGCAATGAGTGGCCGGCGATGGCTAGATAGAGTCCGGTGTGGTTGCGGTGACCTAGGTGATGCCTGGGGGTTGCGCGACCACCTTGCCATTTGGGTCGCGGCAACTGCCTCGAGGGGCCACGCATTTGGGTCGCCGCGACCTCGATCAGAGTCGAGCAACCAAGGCGTAGGGTCATGCGACCCTCGCCAATGCTTGTTTGACCCTAGTGGCCTTCGCTGAGGTCGCCGAGGGTCGCGCAACCCTCGTCGGGGGTCACTTAACCCCAGGTAGCGCTCGCCGAGGCTGCGCGACTTCAGGCGAGGGTCTCGCCTAGGTCATGCGACCTTCGCGCCATCTAGGTCGCAGTGCCTTGATTGGGGTCAAGCAACCCAGGGACAGGTTTGTGCGACCCTTGCTGGCAATTGCTCGACCCCAGTAGTCTTTGCCGAGGTTGCTGTGGATCGCGCGAGCCAGGTGAGACCCTCGCCGAGGGTTGCCCGACCCCAAGCGTCCCTCACCAGTGGTCTGCAAGGGCTGCCTAAGGTCTTGCAACCTTAAATGGCGGCCGCCGGTGATCCGAATCTATCGCCGGCAGCCGCTTGCCCTTGAACAGCGAGCTATTTTTTTCTTTTTTCTCTTAATAATAAAGGTCCTTTGTAAATATAATTCTCCCAAAAATTATTTTGCTCAAAGGTATTTCATAATAGACTTTTAGGTTACAATTTACCAAACGCAATTTGCATTTTGAAAAATTCCTTTTAACTTAAAGTCCTTTGCATTTTTTTGAAAGACTTTCCTTAAAAGTCTAACTAAACACATCCCGTATCCCCCAATTCCCCTAAAAGCAGCATTCAACTTCAAAGACTTCTATTATAGTCTTATTTGAGCCTACACATTACCTGATTCTTTAGGAGGATTATTCAACTTTACGAATTGTGTTAGGAAAACGTTTGAAATGAGCAATAGTGTCATAAGTGCATTTGCGATTAGTCTTCCTACCAAAATAGTAGCCAACAATTTATATCTAGCAAAAAGAATTAAGCATGGGGAGCAAACAGCAGTCTTGCTGTACGTATGATTGCCCACATCCGTTCGAAAACCAATTAACAATTGAAGGAATGATTAGCAAAAAGAAGTGATCATGAATTTGGAGAAAGGGAAAGCGAAAGTTCTCCGAATCAATTTGACCTGTTGAGTTGCTTCCCAGAAAGAAAGAGCAAAAAAACCGAGTCATGTGAAAAAATTAAGGAGGTTACATTCTCGGATCACTTGCTCCACTGCATTCACAAAATATGGCAAAGAATTCTAGAGAATGTTTTGATTCTTCCTTGCGTGACATGTGTAAAAAATTTGTGGGCACGTAATCTTTATATTGACTTTCATTTTTTTAACAACGGAGGAGGTGAACAATGTACATTAGGAGTGTTGCGGAAAGCGAGCGATTGAACAATAAAATAGACATAAGAAGAAAATAAATCGGACACTGGATTTACGTGGTTCGGTCATAAAGACCTACGTCCACGGGGAGAGCGGCGACGAATTTCACTATAGATTAAGCAATACAAGGAGATTACACACTCGAGTTACTCAAACACTCTCTCGGTGTTTCCCAAGCCCCAATAACACCCAATAAGGCACGCAGTGTTTAGCCTCGAAATTCCTCAAGAAATAATCTCTCAATCTCACGAAGGAATTACACGCAAATCTTACCTCAAGATTTAATCAGCTACAAATACTAATTCTTGGATGTAATTGCACGAACGAAAAAAAACAAGCCCACTTTCAGGCACTAGATATTTGGTGCTTCAAGATTGCTTGCATCAACAACGGCAGAACACCAACCACCCACGCGGCACTTCAAGACCTTTGGTGATCCACCTTGCATCCCACGAGAACGTGCATATATATATATATATTGCACTTAGAATTCAAGCTGACTTCTGCATCAAATAATATCATATCTTTTATTTCCTTTTATTCTTTCTCTTATCCGTTGTTGTTTGACCGAGTTCCAAAAGCCCACACCTAGTAGGATAGCCTTGATTTTATTTCCTTTTCTAACACAAAGTCAGACTTCTTGAACTTGGATTCCCACGTAGCTTTGTTTCCGTAATCTACAAATTCGTGACTTGGTCTCTACAAATCAGCAACTTCAAGTCCAAATATCCACTTTCCTTTGATTTATCTTGGGTTCGGTTTCGTTAACAGACTCAAAGTCGAGACATTTTATAACAAGGAGGACAGAGAGCCGCCGCGCCCATCACTGGGGATGTATTAGGGCGAGTTTGGTTCGGCCACCTCATGATGTGGATTTTGATCCTATCCATCGTGTCGATAGTTGCTGTAAGGACTTCTCTTATGTCGCTGTGCTCACAACAGTGTATCAGCCCTTCAAAGCAAGCATTCGAAGGCATTAGGCTTTTGCCTTCTAATCTCAAGATCACAAGCAAGTGCCCAGCTGCATTGGCCTCCTCATGGATGCATCCAAGCTCGGTGTGTTCGGCTGTAGATCCTTTAGTCACTGAGAAGATACAGATGAAGCCCTGCACGGGGGAGCAAGTCAGATCAATTTCTGTAGGATTATTAGCTAATAAAATGTTGTTATGTGATTGTTATGGTTACCTCTTTAGTTCATTTGATTTGATGTCCATTCCGAACCGTGTTTCTCCAAGTTCGAGGACTAGTTCTACTGAAACCTCCGCAGTTCCGGGTAAAAACCATAATCTTATCCCATGAACCATTTGGACAGTCATTGTCTGGCTATGTTGCTTTGCCAAACTAATTTCATTTCCTGTGGGGATATTCTTGCCCTTAATGAGAAAAAGACGGGAAGTAATCACTCACTAGGCCAAGAATTAGAAGCTATATTGACATGAAGGAACTAAAATCATAAACAGATCTCAAGAGCTTAGCGAATAATCTTAAAGGAAGAGAGAATTTACCAACATGATGATCTGTCCGGTTTGGATGTTGACAAAGATGAGAGGAATTCCTGAGGAAACCAATGCAGAGAACTAGGCCATGGACTGGGTTGTAGTGGCCTCAACGGTGTGGTCACCTGGCCGCGGCATAAACAGAATGGAGCTAACTACCGGAGACAGTTGGCAAGTTGTGACATCCTGATTTTCGACCCTGTCCCGATAATATGGATTGGGCTTTTCATCGACGTGCCTATAGTCTTTTTCTCTAAACTGATCTCTCACGAGATAACTAATCTATCAAGTGAAGCCGTTAAGGAATATAAATGCAACCGACTTGAGAATTCGACCAGAAATCGATTGTTCGACCGTGCTAATCTGCAAGGGTCAATACGGCACCGTTAAAATCGATTAGAGACCGCAGATAGGTTGATTTGACAGAGGCATGTAATTAAAGTGTGGTTAATTCTACCTGATTGCAAAATTCTTATCGAACGACACTAAACCGATTTTTTTTCACAATTCGTGCACACGTGCCCGTATTTGAAACCTTGAGATTTTTATGACAACCAAGAGTCACCTATGAGTCGAAGATGCACAATGTGGATAAAAAATAATCAACCACGGGTCAAATGTGTTAAAAATTCCTAAAAGCTACCTGGTAGGTTAGGTCACGCTAAAATCGCATCGGGTTGAAATTAATCATGAATTGAACCCGGTTTCAGGAATCGAAAGTTCCAGCGTGTCACGATTTATTTTTGGAACGTTGACTCATCCTTTGAAGAAATTTTGGCAAGCCCGGGATTTTGGTGAAAAATCGAAATTCGGCGAGATTGGTTCAAGAAATTCGGATGGGCTAAGTTGAGTGCATTTTTGGCCTTCAAGATGGATCATTTGGTGAGGAAAATTGTGGATTTAGTGGGGGCTTCTCCCTCAGCAAATTTGGCCTTGGAATGGAAGCGAAATTGAGTGAAATTGAGTTGATTTAGGAGAGGAACACATGAAATTTGTAGGCCATGGGGGGTTGCAACATTTGGGCATCAAATCTTGGCTTGTTGGGGAAGATTTAGAGGGGAAATGGCTGCTAGATGAGGCTGAAGGTTGGTGGGGCCTTGCACTTGAGTTCTTAAGATATTTTGGCTTGATTTTGAGGCTTCTTGTCCCCTCCTTCCCCAAAGCATCCCCATCTTCTTCTTCCTTAGCTTTTTCTTCATTTGGATCAGCTGAAGACTCCATTTCCAGAGCAGCAAGCAGCCACCAGCCCCTCCATCCTTGCTGCTTCGTCCACCGTCGTCCAAGCTGCAGCCATGCACCGCCCGTGGGCCAGCAGTCGCTGTCCGCCAGCCTCCCGCGCCATCCTGCGTGTCTGCCGCGTCCTACGCCTACTCGACGTCAGCCCTTGGCTGCTTGTCGTCGTCCGCCTGGCCGCCATCATCGCTGTCCTCGAGCCACCAGCACACCTTCGCCTGCTCGCCCACTCCGCTCCAGCCCATCCCGCTTCTCGACCAGCCCTCCAACAGCCTTCGAACCGGCCCAGCTCAGAAGCAATCTCAGCTTTGGGTTGAGAGCTTCGTGGGCCTTTTCCAGCCCTTTCCTGGCTTCCCTTGGCGTCGCCGTAGGCCCGAGTCTCACTTGCCTCCACGTCGCCGTCGCCGTGAACTCATTGGCTCGTTAAACCGGTAAGTTTACTTCCTAAGCTCTAATTAGGAGGCTAATTATGCTTAGGGTGGTTTAATTAGCCTAAGGAGGGTTTAGTTAAGCTTAAGTGAGATTAGAGTAAATTAGTTAGTTTAGTTGTTAATTAAATTGTGTAATTAGGTTAAGTTAGCAATTAGGTGGTTAGTGACTTTAGTTAGTTAGCTTAGTAGGTTACATTAGTTAATTAAGTTCAATTATGTGGTTAGATTAGCCTAGGTAGATTAATTAGTGATTTATTTAGTTATTTTGCATTTATTTAATTATTTATTATTTTCCGTAAATTATACCGGGATAGCCGATTGCTAGGATTTCGTGCTGATCGTCGTGGTGTAGTCAATTTGTGTAATTGATTGTTAATTTGTGCAATTGGATGCTGATTGTTGATTTTTGGATTTATTATTTCAAAAATATGAAATTTTGGTATTTAATCAAAAAATACCGGGTGTCGGTTTTTGACGCCGAAAATATTTTTAAGTACGATATAAAATCGTGGGATTTTTAAAAGAGGGAATATCGCACTTTGTGGTTCGATTTGACCGTGTACCCTCGCACACCTATTTTACCGGGTGTTTTTAATATGAAGAAAATGGGCCATGCACATTATTTTAATTGAGGCATTTGAGTGCAAAGCACGATGTCCTTGGCCGAGATTGGATGTGCGTGTGATCGCTATGAGAAACCGTCACGAGCTTTTACGCCGGACGATGCTCCTTCAAGAATGCCCCATGTCAATGGATGCCGGTGTGGAGGCTGGACCGATGCTCCTATGTGGAATGACATCTAGATGTAGACGTTGCCATGCTCGATGGTGTGAGACGACGCCTGGCTATGCCGGATTACTGCTGACTATTGAGTCGGTCGTGGCCGTTGGGTCGTAACTAATTGGAACACGCTTGGATGATTGATATAACCGCGCCTGATTTTGGGATGAAATTGTGTGCACGGAATGTGATGTGTCATAACGATTTGGCCTTATAATCAGGACTCCTGTGATTGATTGACAGTTGAAAGTGAAGTGTTCCAATTACTGAGTGCCTTTACTGCATACACATGTTATATGAATTGTACTGACGTGCATGAAGGTGTTGAGGCGAGGTAAGTCATTTATATGGTGTGTGTTTAGGCTGCCTCTATGTGTATTATCTTTCTAATCGGGATTTAGGACGTGAACTCGCTGAGACATTGTCTCACCCCATCGTGGTTTACAACTTTTCAAGTCCTTAGATGGAGGTGAGACCCGTTCATTTTGGATGGCCGTGAGAGGCCGAGGAAGAGCGTACCGTCTTCCCCGTCCACGGGAACCCCGACTGGATCCGTGAGCTTGTGGTTACTACTATTTGGGTCAATGAGGGCCTACCTCAGTTGGTCCCTCATAGATTCAAAGCGTGGTTTCGCCGCGGGCCCAATGGTGTATGGGATGGCCCCTTAGATGGCTTCGACGGACCTGCCATCGATGACGAGTATTTTGAGCTTGACCCCGTGCATGACGCGGATATCATAGCTGATATCGATGCGGACCAGGGACCCGAGGTTGAGGAGCTTGCAGTAGAGGTAGCTGATCCTCTAGACATCGACATCCCTTACAGTGTCGTGATAGACCCAGATCCCAAGTAGGTAGGGTTAGCTCGGTAGTTCCTTTTTGGTTTAGACCCTTGTGTATATAAACATTGGGTTGTTTATAAAGTGTGGCTTTTGTGAATTGACCGTCCTACTTTTCTATCCCATGTTGATTGTTGCCTGGAGATTGTTATTTCGCTTCCGCATGTGCATGAATCGTTTGGGTTGGCGACGCGTCCTGGAAACGTCGCAATTTAGTTGACCACCAAGGGATGTGCGAGTGCTCGAGGTTCAGGGCGTGACACAAGTAGGTCCCGACTTTCACCTTCCAGTCATATCTCATTCCTTTCTTCTTGAATCCTGCTGTGTCCAGGTTCACCACCTGCCTACTCATTTTTGCATTGTCAGATGGAAAGTCCTTATCCTTATCCCTTTGCACGATATACATGCATGCTTGTCCAAATAAATGTTCAAGAGGTAGTATATACATGTACTAGCCATCATCCTAGTGGGATAATTGTGTGGATGAATGTTTGCAGCACATTAGGATGGACTTTCATCTTCATGGTTTTGTCTCCAGGACCTCTTGCCCAGTGAAAGCATTCCGTGATTTACTATCGTGTTGTTCTAGTCTGGAGGCTTATGTTTAATCGTCTTGAGAGAAACTTTGAACAAGTAAAATCAATTGAGTTTAACTAGAAATAATAAGACTTCTGTCCAAAACATGTTTAGTAAGATGCGTCAAATTTCAATCGTTTGAACAATAATCAAATCTATTTCATGAGACTACTCGGCAGTTGGCATGCCCCACATCTTTCGTAATGTTTAAACCCTTAACATGAAGTGATGGTTGATTTAGGGGAAAAAAAACGGCAAAAGTTACCTTGCAATTGAGTACATTGTTCTAGGTTTAAATCCCCTAAAACCACCACATGTCATTCGTCCGTAGCAGCTTTGATTGTGAACTTCCTCTGGAGCATCGAGCCCTCGAGAGGCACTATGTGCGCCTTGAGCTTAATCACACAGTCGCCCCTCCTCACCTTCACCCACAAAGTCTCAGCCTCTTGGCTGATCTTGCTGAGCTGCGAGTTGAACTTCGACTGGGCCTTGGTTGGCACGAACTCATCCATGTCATCCACTGCAAACCCTTCAATATGTCCCCAGGCAGTGGCATGCTCTCATCCCAGTCCTTCGGCACCTCCTGCTTCACCCGTTTCACACACAACTCTGCCGTCTGAGCGCTTCCCATGTCGTCTCTCCTTCCGAAAACGCACCAGTACCTCTCCATGGAAACACTATTCACGCAGTTTATATCCTAGGATAGGTTCACCGTCTGTCCTAGAGCAGTTTGCGACAATGTACGAACACTCCAAGATCTGTGTTTAGGACTTCACATCTAGATCATATTCTCTCAACAGCTTGGAGACCCTTCCAACGCCATATAGTATGTGACATCCTGAATTTTCGACCTCGTCCCGATAATATGAAATGGGCAATTCGTCGACGCGCCTATGGTCCTTTTTCTCGGAGTTGATCACTCTCGAGTTAACCGATCTATCAGGTGAAGCCATTAAGGGATATAAACGCGACAGACTTGAGAATTTGATTAGAAATTGACTGCTCGACCGTGATAATCGGCAATAGTCATTACAACACCATTATAATCGATTAGTGATCGGATATAGGTTGATTCAATGGAAGCACGTAATTGAATTGTGGGTGATTCCACTTGATTGCAAAATTTGCGTCGAACGGCACTAACCCGATTTTCTGTTGATTGTATACTCAGTGCCCGTAATTGAAACCTTGCGATGTTTACAACAACCGAGAGTCGCCTACGAGTCGAAGATGCATAAACGTGGATCGAAAATTATCGACCACGGGTCAGACGTGCTAAAATCCCTAAAAGCTACCTGGTAGGTTAGGTCGCGCTAAAATCGCATCTGGTCGATTTTAACCACAAAATTGAATTCGATTTTAGGAATCGAACGTTCGAGCGTGTCACGATTTATTTTTAGGACCTCGTCTCATCTTTTGAAGAAATTTCGTCGAGCTGGGAACTTTGCAGAAAAATCAAATTGGACAAAAAGAATTTTTGGAAATTCGGATGGGCAGCTTTGCTTGGTTATTTGGCCACCTAAATGAATTAGTTTGTGGAGAATTAAAGGGGAATTCGTATGGCAGCCTCAAGGGGATAAATTGTCCACCAAAATGACTTGATTTCGTGAGGAATTGAAAGAAAATAGAAGGAAATTTGTATGGGCAGCAGGGGAGGCATTTTTGGACACCAAAATGCATTGTTTTGTGAAGTTTTGGAAGGAAATCAACCATTGGATGAAGCCTTGACTTGGAGGGCAGAAGACTTTGGTGGCCAATGCACTCAAGTGCTAGATATTTCCTCTTGTTCCTCATTGGTTGTATGCAAGACTTCCTTGGCCTCTTGTCTCCCCTTCTCTCTCCCTTCTTCTTGCTTCTTCTTTCTCTTGTGCGACGGCTCCCCCTGATCGAACCTGCTTTTGCTTCTCCTTCCTTTCTTCTTCTCTTCCATTTTCCTTGTTGCAACTCAAAACCTCCATCCCTGCCACACGCCAGCCCATCGTCTTCTCAGCCCGTGCCAGCCTGTAGCAACCGAGCCTAGTCGCCAGCTCCACCAGCCTCAATGTTGGCCCGTCCTTAGTCGTCCATGTTGTCTAGCCACCGCTGAAGTCAGCTGGCTCCTGTTTGTCCGTCGCCCAATTCGCCATGTCTAGCCCGTCCCTGTGCACAACCAGCTGGCCCTACTCGTCCAGCCACCCATCCCCGAGCCGTCAGCCGAGCCCAGCCGTGCCTCAGCCTCGCGACCAGCCCCCTCCAGCAGAGCCGCATCTCAGCTTGGGCTAAGACTTGCGAGGCTGTTTTCAGCCTCTTCCAGCCCTCCGTTGGAGATGTCGTAGGCTCGGGTCTTCACCGTCTTCACGCCACCGTCGTCGTGAACCCATCGCCTCACTAATCCGGTGAGTTAACGCCCTAATCTTGGATTAGGAAGTTAATTGCACTTAGGGGATTAGTTTAAGGTTAATTAGGATTAGTGGTTAGTTAGTTAGTGTAACTAGTTAGTTAAGTTAGTTAGTTAGGCCAACTAGTTAGTTAGGTGGTTAGTTAGGTTATTTAGTTAGTTTAATTAGATTTAGGTAATTAGCCTAGCTAGGTTAGTTTAATTAGTTCAATTAGGTTAGTTCAGTTAGATTATTTAAATTAATTAAGTGATTTAGTTTAAATAATTTGCAATCTATTTAATTAATTATAATTAGCGTAAATTGTGCCGAGATAACCGATTATTAGAATTTTACGTTGATCGTCGTGGATGTGTTCATTTGTGAAATTGATTGCTAAATTATGCAATTGAGTGCTTGGTGGTGATTTTTGATTATTATTGCAAAAATATGATTTTATGGTATTTAATTAGAAAAATACCGGGCGTCGGTTTTTGATGCCAAAAATATTTTATGTACTATATAAAATCGTGGGATTTTGAAATGAGATAATATCACGTTTTATGGTTCAATTTAAAGGTGTGACCACGCACAATTATTTTACCGAAATTGACCAAGTCCATTATTTGAAATGGAAGTAATTGAGTGCAAAGCATGATATTGTTGGCCGAGTTTAGATGTGCGTGTGATTGCTATAGGAACCCGTCACCTGATGAAAGTCGGGGAGGTGATGCCTGATTAAGTTCGGATGCCCTTGACAACGGATACCGATTGCAATGGAGGCTGGGCCGATGCTCCTTCAGGAATGCCGTCTAGATGTAGACGTTGCCGTGCCCGACGAAGCGAGATGATGCCCGATTATGCCGGATGACTGCCGACTGTTGAGTTGGCCGTGGCCGTTGGGTCGTAAATAATTGGAACACGCTTGAGTGATTGAGATAGCTGTGCCTGATTATGGGACAAAATTGTTTGGCACGGAATGGGACGTGTCATAACAGTTTGGCCTTATAATCGAGACCCCTGTGAATATTTGATAAATGATATGAGGTGTTCCAATTATTGAATCACGCTTGCTGCATTTATATATGTATATGAGATGTACTAATGTGCAGGGAGGTGCTGATGCGAGATAAGTCCTATATGGTGCATGTTTAGGCTGACTCTAAGTGAATTCTTGTCCTAATCGGGGTTTAGGGTGTTGAATCGCTGAGATTTTTTTCTCACCCCGTCGTGGTTTAAATTTTTCAGGTCCTTAGATGGCGAACTCGGGACCCGAGGCTGAAGGGTCCGAAGCATAGGTGGCTCAGTAGTTCTTTTGGACCAGACTCATGTGTATACAGTTGTAGGGTTGACCTAATCTTTATGTGAATATTAGTTTGTGAAATTAAATGGCTTGTCTTTCTATTATCCAGTGTTTGATGGTTGTCAGGGTGTTTATTAGTTCACTTCCGCATGTGCATAAAATGAATGGGTCGGTGACGCGTCTTGCGAATGTTGCAAATTTTAGTTGACCACCGAGGGATGTGCGCGTGCCCGAGATTCGGGGTGTGACAACCCCACCCGAAGTTCCCTGTAGGTCGTCCTCCCTACGGCGGTGGCAAGATCATCCTCATAGGCCTACTCGAACAATTCGCCACTCGATGGCCCTGCTAACCACATTCAAAGCAGGCTCCCGTTTTATCAGGACACGGGGCTGATCCATGTCGTCTTCCACAGAAACGACACACACCGTTCTGATTAGGTGTCCGCTTTCCTATTCCACCCTTCCTGTTGGGTGGAATAGGATACCTTCCTCCGGCCATCAGTTTCTTCCCGAACCGATTACCATCTCTGCTTGACTCAAACCGTGACCCAGAAGCAGCGGCTTGTTCATTCAAGTTCCTCTCGACTAGCTGTGCCCTTTCATAAAGATCGTTCTAATCCTTCAGATTAAACAGCACAAGCGGGTCCTTAATCTCCGGTTTAAGGCCATCCCTGAACTTCCTCACTTTGTCCACTGGATCTTCTATCAGTCTTGGGGCATACTGGGACAGCTCGGCAAACTTCGCCTCGTACTGATCTACAAACATCAGACCTTGACGAAGACGTTGAAATTCCGCCATCTTTTGCTCTCTAGCACTGTTGGATAAATACTTCCCATTAAAAACTTCAACGAAGGCGTTCCATACCGGAACCGCGCCTTCGGGAAACACTCGTCCTCTGGTGGCCCTCTATAAGGTACTTGCATTTCCCTACAATTGGTAGACCGCAAGGACTACCTTGTCTTCCTCCGAACACCTCAGCAGTGCGAAGGCCTTCTCTAATTCTTGGATCTAGAGGGTTGCAGCCTCAGGATCACCTGATCCTGTGAACCTCAGCGGGTTCAACTTTAGAAACTGTTCGACTAACTTGTGCATCGATCTCTCCCCGATCACATTCCCGGGCGAAACCTCAGCAGGTGCGGCAGCAGTAGTAGCAGCGGCTTGATTCTGTGCTTGCTAACCCATCAAGTTGCCCAACATCTCTAGCGCGTGCACAATCCCATCTATTCTAGGATCGCCAGGTGCTGCTACACCATTACCGACCTATGGCGGTACTCTCTCTCTCTCTCGCTGGCCTAAGCTTGTGCTCTAACTCTGGCACTAACCCCATTCGGCGTCCTACCCCGAGTGACTAACGCAACGGTCTTCTTTCGAGGAGTCCTCTGCTCCGGATCACTCATTCTACAGGATCTTTATAGAAACCTATTTTCTAATTCCAACATAGAATCAGAAAACTGAGTGACCCACACAAAACAATCAATTAATCAATAACAAGCGTCAGCATAAGGAAAAAGCCTTTCCTACTATTATCCCAAAACCTATCGCACCTTATCACTCCAAACACCAATCTCGTTCTGATACCACTTTGGCGGGGATGTCACGCCCCGAACCCTGAGCACGCAACAACCCCTTCCCTTGGTTGATAGAAAGCGACATCCTAGGACTCATCGACGACCATTCATTTTAATCTTTCATTATGCGCAAGCGGAAAATGAACCATCCCCAGTCAAACAGACAATCAAGCAATCAAATAGGGATAGAGAAATGAACAACAAAGACCATAGCACCTACTTGTATATACACATTTTCATTGGATTAACCAACGGAGGATCGTTTCCGATTTACAAGCCCAATAGAGGGACCGATCCATCCACTAAGCCAAACAAAAAGAAACTAGGTTAGGCTAACCCAACTACACAAAAAGAACCCTAAGGTTCGGCACCACTATCACTCGGACTCAGGCTTCGTCGGGTTGTAGTCGGAGGTGTATGGATCGATCACTGGTGGAGTGGGGACAGGATTCTCCACTGCACCGTCAGGAGGGTCCAGATCCATGGGATCCGAGTCAGCATCCTCGGGGCCCCTACCGGTAGGGGTGTGCAACCGGACCGAGTCAACCCAGTTCTCGGATCGGCCCACTCGGAAAATAGGGTCGGGAACCGGTTCCAGTTGAAACCAGTCCAGGAACCGGTTCCCAAAATTCAGACCCTATTTGAACCGGTCTGGGAATCGGTTCCGAGGGATTACCCACCTGGGAACCGGATCGACCGGACCGGTTCGGGAACCGATTTGAGAACCAGTTTTAAAGGCAGCCCAAAACCCTAATTTGTTTCTATCTTTACTCTCAGGCTCTCACACCCACAAACTTCCCCGAGCTCGCGACCTCCGCCGATCCTGGTTCCATTCGAGCGTTGACCCGCTTCCGCTCGCCCACCGTCGCCTTCCTCTTGCGACACCCGCAGCCCGTGAGATCCCGATGTCGCCACTCCGCCTCTCCTTGGTTCCATCGAGCGCCGACTTGCTTCCGCTCGCCCACCGTCGCCTTCCTCCCGCGACACCCGTAGCCCGTGAGATCCCGATGTCGCCACTCCGCCTCTCCCTGGTTCCATCCGAGCGCTGACCTGCTTCCGCTCGCCCACCGTCGCCTTCCTCCCTCGACACCCGCAGCCCGTGAGATCCCAACGTCGCCACTCCACCTCTCCCCGCTCCGCGCCCCCGAAATCGTGACGCCGCCTGTCAACCTGGTTCTGGCTGCTCGCAAGCCTTGCTCCGAGCTCCCCTCTCGAGATCCGCCGCTAGATCCGGCTCCCCGTCGCGCCGCTTCCTCATCTCGCGTTCATTTGGCAAGGTATATGGCAAAAACTCTTTTTCTTTTTTTCTTTTTGTGTTGGGGGGGGATGGGATTGATGTTTGGTAATTAGAAATTATTAGCTTCATTGATTAGCCTTTGCATTTTCTTTTCTTTTATGGGCTTTTGAAACTGTTACTCTCTCGTTTTTAAGTTGTGGTTAGTAATATATTACTGTAAACTCTTTGTTTTCATGCTGAGTAATGACAATCGTTGCCTTGCAGGGTTCGCTCCTCTCAGTATTAAGACAATTCGCTCGCCTGAAAAGTGACAAGCGAGGCAATATCCGTGGGATTTGTTGGCTATCCAAATGTGGGAAAATCGTCGGTGATCAACACATTGAGGACAAAGAATGTAAGTTCTTCATTCTTTTGCTAGCTTATCACCTGTTATTACTCCTGTCTTTAGATGAATAGCAGAGAGTATGTTGATTTTCTCCTTGTGATCAGTGTGGTTGTCAAATAATTCCAGGTTGTTTTTCATGCTGAGGCGCTGTCCTATTGAATCTAAAGGAAGAAGCTCCATGAGGTGCTTTTCCTTTCATTTTAAATCAGAACTTAGTCCTGTCACTTATTTCTGCTTCTTGCCTTTGTTTAAGAGACATATTTTAATTATTGTGCACATACGTAATGATTACTTTGGAGTTAAAGTGAAAATATGAAGCGTATTCTGGTGGTGGTGCTTGGTGCTTTGTCACTAATATCTTTGTTAGAAACTAGATTTTTGGGATCGGCTGTAGTTGTTTGTAAGTGAAGTTTCTGTTCTATCAATTCTCACAAGCACTTTGGGACATCTTCCTTTTTTTTCCTTTTTCCCTTTTTCTTGGTTGGTGAAAGTTTCTTCATTTGATTTGGATACATATCTAATTTATCCAACTTTCAAGCGAGGTCTTGGTACTTTTATACTTGGGTGTTTATGATATGACTTATGAAAGTTTTCAAGGATCATCCACCCCGCCAAATGCTATTGTATTGGATGTGTATGCGAAAAGCCAAACCAAATGTAGCTTTTGGATTGATTTTCCGACTACCGAAATGGGGTGTGCACCTTTTGGCGGAGGTTGGATGTCACTGACTATATGCTTCACCGCTTCCTTATCGAAGTTTCGTGGTAAGCACCTACTTCCCTCTTTTCCCTCTTAGTCTCTTCCAGATATGCAAAGTTTGTACTTGAGTCTACAACTTTCTAGAAAGGATAGCCTCATTTTTTCATGCTTTTACTATCAACTTCAGGCTGTTATTCGAAACACCTATTATAGATATGTTGCCATGGGAAATTTTTTTGAAGCATGCGATCCTCAAGCTTGAGTCCTTGTCTTCTTTCTGGGTCCTAGTTCTCATTGTTCTTCTACATCATTTAACACTTGGGACTTAACCAGGTACAATGTATTGGTGAATCATTGTCCATTTATGTCTATGGCATACGTAACTTGTCTATGATAGCAGTTCCTCACCTAAATTACTCCCCTGCCTTTGCTTAAAAAAGTATCGTAAAGGACTATGAAGAGGAGTAGGAAGGCCAAAGCTGTTTTCTAGACTTCATTGGTGAAATAAAACTAAGACACTCTTGTTCAAACAAAATTTGAAAAATCAAGATAGAGTAGTCTGCAAATGTTGTTGAGAGTGAAGAGATACCCAATATCTAGAGGTGGTTAGTGAAGTTCTGCTTCAATGATTGGCCTCGTTATGGAATCGTTTTCTCTCAAGCCCCCGCTTAAGGATGCCAGCTTCTAAATGCAAATCCGGTGACCATTGACTTCCTTTACTTTGACATGATTTGTTACTGTCTTTGGAAAACCAAGTGAGAGTTCTTTGCTTGTATCAAGGATTTCATTTTTTCAGTAGTAGGTAGGCACGTAGTGTCTTCTAGCTAATACCTCTTGCTGAAGAGATGTGGTCCTGCTGTTTGAGCAAAACTCATTATGCACGTGTTGAGCTACAACTGAAAATGCTTTTAAGGGGAGGAGAAATAACATCCTGTATATTCATCACCATTATATCGATCTAGTCGGGGTTGCGGTTTGTTTCAAGAGCCCTGAATTTGCTTCCCTTTGTGCGGGTCCTTTTATCTGCATTCGATTCAGACGCATCCCTCGACGTTTTGAATCACTCGATTCTAAATTTGATATATTACCTGGTACTTTCTTATCCCACTTCCTTCTTGGGTTCGTTAATTTGCTCCATAACTGATTGTTTATATCCTTCAAATCTCTATTGCTCAAATAACAGTTGGTTGAGATCCTACCTTCAGCTTTAGTCCTCTTTATCTTACGGAAGTTGCCTCCCAAGAGGATATCGGCTCAGCACCATCCAATCCGCTAGTTAGAGTCAATCCTTTTTTTGGTAGATAGTTATTCTTTTGTCCTCTTGAAGATGGGATTTTCATGGTTCGACAGCTAGAGTTACCAAAGTTGAGTAATGGGAAGCGAGCCACGAGGGAAAAAAAGAAAAAAAAATTCCGAGATGTATCATCATTCGGGAATGGCTCACAATCCGGCAATTCTTTTCATTTATACTGTTTTAGCAGACAACTCATCCAGACTTACTTCTCTAAGGTTAATATAAAGATACAACAATTTTTATGCAAAACAGGTTCCAATATAAACAGGGTTAACCCTGTTCCCGGACTGGAAAAACAGCATGGGTCGGGAACAGGGTCCAATGCAAACAGGGTTGGGTACAGGGTCCAAAAAAAGAGAACTAGTTATAACAGGGTTGGGTACAAGGTCCAAGTCTAGACCCTACCCACCCTGGACCCGATCACCCCTACCTACCGGGTGGCCTGTCAAAACCCCGTAGAGGACCGATCTGCATGTCGCCCTCCCGGATGAACCACGCCAGGAACTGATGGGGTATCCATTGCCTCGGTCCCTCATCCACCAGATAGTGGAGAGATACTTCTCGTAAAGATGCACCCAACCCGGGAAGCGGTGGCGCGTCGCAATGGTGTCCCAGTCCTTAGGGATCCCGAATCGCACCAGTGGGTGCGCCATTCTAAGGGCCTGAAAGTGGTTATACAATAACCAGTGAGATAAAATCTCAGCGAGTCCTCCCCCTAAGCCCCCGGTTAGTACATCAAATCAACTCGGGGTATCTCTCTAGAACCACCCCACAAACAAAACCGCGACCAACAAAGTGACAACCAACATCCAGCAAATAACAACAGTCAGGGTCAACCAACAATCAAATAGTCAGTTCGCATGCAACCTTACCCGGTATGCCATACCCTGCACGTTATATCTTAGTACAATACACACAATGCACATGGCCATTAGATGATGCAGTTCATCAATCACATACGAGTCACGTCACAAGCGATCTCATCTGGCCATTGCCACACTCTATACATTATCGATTCATGCATGTCTGCCATAAACAATATGATCAGCTCATGCATAATCGGAACCAATGATGCTATGTTTCTCACACATTCTTGCACCCACACGTGTCCCGATTATTACTGCCCCTCAAGGCTACAATCGAACCCCTGCCGGTGTCTACTGGCATAACCAGGCATCGCCCTCCCCCGTGAGGCGTCGCGACGTCGAGGGTTCTTTCCCAAGACGGCATTCCCGAAGGAGCATGGGCCCGGCCTCTACCACGACTCCGCATCCGGACCCCCGCCGAGTTTTTGATAAATCGAACTATCACCCCTACGAACTACGGCCGGGGCAGAGGGTTCAACTTAGTGATCACGCAAGCATATCACCACAACCCACTTTTCATCTTTGACCATTAGCCAATGCACGCATGCTTGCATATACAACCTCAAATCATTTTCTCATAAAAGCGGTCTATTTCCGGTGTTCCTCGGACAAATCATTTTCCCCTTTTTTGTGAAAACCATACGATTCATGCGGATGTCCATGCATTTACACATCCAATTCACCTCATAAGATCAAAACCCATGAAATTAGACAATTTTTCACTTTCGGATGAACAGTGCTAGTGAACAGTATCGCGTGAACAGTATTTTGTGAACAATGCACTATGAATAGTGTAAATTCAGAATTAAATAATTAATAAATTAAATTCAGAAATTAAGCAAATCATTAAATAAGACAACAATCAATTAAGCAAAATTAAGCTAAGCTAATCTTAACTCTCTATCTAACCACCTATCTTAGGGCTAATACAACTTAATTAAACCTCCTAAACCAGAATTAATCCTAACTAAACCAACCCTAAGCAAGTTTAGGCATTAATCAACGGATTAGGAGCTAAACTCACTTGTTAAATGGGTCGGAGACACGGACACGGCGGCGACAATGAAGGTGACGCACGGGGACTTTAACCATGACAACCCAAGGCGGTCCCAAGGTTGAAACAACAGCAAGCAACTCAAACTCCCTCTACAACACTAGAAAACTGAACTGTCGGAGGAGGAAAGAGACTGAGCGGGCTGATTGGAGCTCCGGCAAGCGGCTGGCCGACTATCGACGGCACCCAGGGGGTCAAGGGGGACTTGTTGGTGGCTGGGCTGGGCGGAGGTTGGGTCGGAATGGGAGGAAAATAGCTGAAAGGGTGAAGCAGTGTAGGGGCAGGCGGTTAGGCGAGCGATGGCTTCTGGCCACCCGGCGGGTTAGTCGGTGGCTCCATCCGACGAACGGCCACCGTAGGGCATACGGTTTGGACCTTCTGAGCACGGTGGTGGGTGGCACGGGCGGTGATTTGCACGAGAAGGCAATGAACAACTCAGGTTTTTGGAGGAAGGTCTGAAGGAGAATAAGAAGGAAGGGAAAGGAAACAAGGGGAGAGAGAGCTACGATTTTCTTGGGGCTGAAGAGGAGGAGAGAGAGAGAGAGGTGAAGGCTAAATGTCAAGCCTCATTAGGGCCATTAAAGGCTTGCTTCAACTCCCTATGCAACATGACCTCATCTTCTCTCTCTTCTTTTGACTTTCCTTATAATATCTATGGGCAAAATGGTCATTTCCACCTTGTACATTTCTCAATCTGCCCTTGGGCTGAAATGAAGGGCAAGCCTAAGAAACGGGCTAGGAAATGAATAGGAACGGGCTTGGGAATTCGTTGGGTTCGAAACGGCTCAAGGTTAGACAATGGGCTCGGAAGGGTAATTTGGTCGATTGGGTCCAACGGGCTCACTTGCTTGTCTTGGGTCTACAATGGTGGCTGTCCCACCTTGGGCATAAGGCCCACACTAGCCTTACCCAGCCCACATCCTCATGGTTTCGTTTCCTTGGTCCGTAAATCCTTTTTCCAAATACTCGGCTTAACTGGCACTGTCGATTGTCGAAGTAGCATCGTCCAAAAGTCCATCTCGGACGTTTCCGAAAATTCGAAGTCCAATCTTGGATTCTCATGCCATGTCAATTTTGCCCGAATTCCATTTTGGTACAACTCAGACTGACAGGTGGCTTCGAGGATTCATGCGTAACCGACTCGTGCCAAATCACATTCAAGACATCTTGACACATGGACGTCCTTGACCACATGAAATTGCGGATAATAGATTCTTATTTCAAAGTACACGACAACTGAGAATCGACATAGGGTCATTCGCGGGCTCGATAACAGTAAATGAAATCACCCGTCGTCCCATTATGTTCTGTCCGTGAATCGACTTCTAGTCGTCCCTGAAATCAGCCTGCCTATCAACAGGATCGTCCTCACGCAAGTCTCGCGGTCAAGTTGTTTTCCCAGGTCAAGTTCTTTAGTCGCACAAGTTCTGTCCTCATTAACCTTTCCCCTCAAGGTCAGTATCTTAGGAGTGATCAATTCCGAGTGAGATCAACCAATAATGCATTGACGAAATTTACGTTCATCCATCCCTTAAAGGGCTCGAATTTCAAGACATCACATCCACCGTTCAAATCCAGCAGCCCCTTCTTCCCTTTAAATTTTACGGCTGCCACCACCACTTCACCGTATCTTCCACCATTCCATCTCCACGCTAGCCTGCTCCCTAGTTGCTACACCACCACCCGTCCACACTTCACGTCACCGCCTCAGCCCACTTCACCCACACAGCCACCCGCCACCAACACTCGCCCCTCATTCCACCGCCGCATCATCGTCCACCTAGCATCCCCCGTCCGTCTAGCCGAGCAGCCACCGTTCGAGACCAGCCCACCATAGCCCCACAAAGAGCCGCCGACCAGCTCCACAGAACCGGATCCCCTCCTTGGCCGAGAGCCTTGTAGGGCTATTTCCTCTGCCGTTAAGCCTCCCTTGGAGACGCGATAGTCTTGGGTTCTCACCGCCGTCGCCGTGAGCCTGCCGCTGTCGAATTCTAGTGAGTTAACTCCCTAATCCTTGATTAGGTGGTTAATTGCGCTTAGGGGTTAAATTAGCCTTAAGATGGATTAATATTAATCTAGTTTGGTTAGATTAGTGCTAATAAGGATTATTTTAATTAATCCTAGATTAGTGTTGACTAAGCTTGGTTAGATTAGTACTAATGAGAGTGGTTTAGCTTGGTCTAGTGGATTTCTCTCCGGATCGGTTTACTAGACACTCGCCGTTTGCTATTTTCGTGGGTTAAAATGTGCTACAATTTTGAGGTTGCTTCCTTCTTAAAAAATGTTCCAAACATCTTCATTTATGACATATATTTTACTCAAGATTTTATGGATTTAAAAGAACAATATTTCAGCTTCGTTGCATACAAAGTAGAATCTCGATTTTTGTTGGAACCAATGACCTTTTGGTGTTTAATGGATTTTTATCAACTCTTACGGTTCGATTTTTGAAAGAGTTTCTTCATAAAAGTTGTTCATCACATCTTGAAGTTTAACATAGTCAAATTTCATATCAAATGGACAAGTTTTGGATTTCAAACCAAGCTAGTTTTGGAAAACATAATTTCTGGACACGGACACAATTTTGGTAACGGTTTGGGCGATTTACTGCTCTTATTCTAGGAAGATCTGGGTCAAGGTGTCTTCATGAAAATTGTTCGTTTTGAGTGTCCTTTATAATGTATTTAAATTTGAGGATTTTCCGAATTCGTTTGGTTATGTTTCTGGAATTAATCTTGGAGACGTGCGAGTAGGCTCGATTTCTGCCGGTTAGGGCCGGTTGTGGTTTCGTAGTTGTTCTTGGTATCTTGCTTGCTAGAAAGTGTATATATTGTGATTTGGTTGATTTTTGGCATGCTGAGAACTAATGCGTGATATTATGAGAATGATTGTTCTATGATGATTGTTTATTATTATTGCAAGAGATGGCCTTTGGGCATTTAAATAGAAAAAAAATTTAGGTGTCGGGTTTGGATACCAAAACTTATTTGCTCAACAAAACAATGAGGTTTTAAGCTAGGTGCGTGCAAAGTTTGATGGATTAATTTTGAGTACGTGAGCATTTACGAATTTCTTTCTAAAAGTTTTAAAGAAAAAAAAAGGGGTTACCAAAGATTGTCTTCAAAAAGGGTGGTTGAACAAAGAAATAGAAAAGAAATATGTTGTCTGGTTTGGACGCCAAGTTTTCTATGTTCAATAAGACCATGAGGTTTCAAAGTAGATGCGTGCAAAGTTTGACGGGTTGATTTCAAATACGTGACCCTGTACAAATTTATTTCGGAAGGTTTTGAACAAAAAAAAAAAGGAGTTGCAAGTTTTATTATTTGAAAAGGGGTTTTGGTTTTCTTGGCTAATGAGAAAGAAAACAATGGACTTGAGTGATGGTGTGCTCGTATGATCACCTAAATACCCTGATGCGTATGAATATGCAGGGTAATGAACCCGTCCTGATGCGTATGAATATGCGGGACGATACCTTATCAAGTTCGGATGCCCCACGTCAACAGATGCCAAGTCGCGATAGAAGCCGAACCGATGCTCCTTATTGGAATGCCGTCCTGATGCGTATGAATACGTGGGATGATGCCGTGCCCGATGGGGCGGGACGATGCCTAGTTACGCTGGATGACCGCCGACTGTTGAGTTGGCTGTGGCCGTTAGGTCGTAATAACTGGAATACGCCTGAATGGTTGTGATAGCTGTGCCTGATTATGGGGCAAAATTGTGTGGCACGGTATGGGATGTGTCATAACGGTTTTACCTTATAATTGGGACCCATATGAATGAAATGATGTGTTCCGGTTATTAAATTATGCTTGCTACATTGATAATAGCATATGTGATGAGCTAACATGCAGGGACACGCCGAGGCGAGGTGAGTTTTGTATGGTGCGTGTTTAGGACCGCCTTTGAGGCGAATTTGCGTCCTAATCGGGGTTTAGGGGTTTGACTCACTGAGATTTTATCTCGCCCTGTCGTGGTTAACCTTTTTCAGGGCCGTAACGTGGAGATCTGCCGAGTGCAGATGTGGTGGGCGCAAGATGCGACACCTTTTAGCTGGCCCTGCCGTTAGTGAAGTAGGTTGACCCTAATCCCTGAGGATTTTTGAGAGGGTCAATAGGAAGTGGTCGTAGAAGGGCTTGTAATTGTTAAACTTCCTAGGGTTAACAGTAAATAAATAAATAAGTTGTTTTCGGCAACTTTTGCTTTGATTGACTATCCATATTGTTTGTTGACTGGGGGTTTATATAATTCGCTTCAACGTGTGCTTAATTGAAAGATAAAAAGAATGGATCGGTGACGCATCTTAGGACGTCACATTTTTTATCGACCACCGAGGGATGTGCGCGCGCTCGGGGTTCGGGGCATGACAATAGTAAATTACAATCTCAATTAATATACCCCACATCAGGAAAACTCTTATATTCTCCCACTTGGGCTATATTAATTAAGACTGTATTGGGTATGCGTACCTTTATGTTGGTCTATAAACAATTATAAATAGTCAATTCTATCCCATAAAGTCTCAAATAGCGAATCATGGCAGTAATTGCATGTACACACACAGAGCCTTCCATAGTCATAAGTGCTTTCAACTTTACTAATATTGATTCAATATGAATGGATAACATTTCGTAAAGAATAATACGTTTATGTATCATCCCCTTTGTCGGTCACAATTCTTTTACTTTAAGTGTTACAAAAAACTGGATGTATCGCTAGAGAATATATTTATGATTTTAATGAACCCACATATGTCTTATCTTTATAATAAACTTGTCTTTATGTGTAATCAAGACAAATGCTTAAGGCTGGTAACCGGATACCCTCAGCCTTCACTCAAAGCTTACACAATACCTTAAGATTTCCATTACATTTAATCAACTTAACATGACGACAACACATTCATGAACACTTTATTGAATGTGAAAGAGTTTATACATGTCAAAATGTTACTGAATGTAACAAAACACATATGTAAGCTTTATTAGAGCAAAAGCAAAATAGCTTCCACTAAACAGCGGCATTCAATGATGCTCCTTAGGCCATGTTTATGATTTTTCGTTCAAATATACAAAGGCAAAGGTCTTTAATTAGTGGATAAACAACAATATCATTTGTGGAAGTATGCTCTACTGTAATGTCACCACTTTCTATTGTTTCTTTATGGTCAAAAACTTCACCGTCATATGTTAAGATCCCTCGAGACCTCTATTGTTGTTAATAAACAACACTGAAGAGTTATTGTCTCAATACAATTGTATTGGTTTATTCACAAAATCAAATACGGTCAATTTCGTAATGAGATTCTAGAGCCAAATATTCCTAGTAACAGCTAAAAAATGTGCCACAAACTTCGCTTATATGATAGAGGATAACATATATTTCTATTTCTTACTTTGCCATAATATTGTACCTTTTGCTAACATAAAGATACATCATGTTGTTGACTTCTTGTCATCTTGACAGTCAGCAAAATTTGCATCCGAATACTTTACTAGCTCCAGGTCCTGAATATGTTTGTAAATTAGCATATGGTATCTTGTTCTTTTAAGTATCTCAAAACCTTCTTGACTACAATCCAATGATCGTGTCATGAATTTGACTGATATTGTCACGCCCCGATCCTCCGAGTGCGTGCCCATCCCTCATTGGTCGATTAAATAGTGACGTCCCAGGACGCATCACCGACCTATTCAATTTAATGCACATGCAGAAGCGAATAATTAATCCCCAAACAACAACAAGATGTGATAGAAAAGTAGGGCCACAAATTTTTTAAAACCAAACCACACTTATATATATATATATATATATATATATATATATATATATATACATATCACATCAAGTCATTTACAAAACTAGCCGATCTATAAACAAGGCCTGCAAAAAGGGGGAGGGGTAGAGGCTACAGATCCTCTAATCAGTCGAGTCTTCGATTGAGTACTCCGGGGTTCTTGGATCTGACAGGTCTAGGTCCATCACTGAACCTTCTGGTGGGTCGGCCGTGCCTTTCCCAAAAGCAACCTCCAGCACATAAAAAGGAACCTCGGACTCCGGTATGGGCCCCTCTCTCTGTCCATTCCGCTCCTAGTGATACCATGATCTGTATTGATGGGGCACCTTTTTGGGTAGGCCCGCATCGACCCAGACCACGGACTTCACCAACTCATATACCCATCCCATTGGGTCACTATGAAGCGGAATGAAACACTTCTGCTCAGTGACCTTCTTCGGCTGTCCAAAATGCTCGGGAGGAGCTACCATTTATGGACCTGAAATGTTATCCCACAACGAGGTGAGACGATGTCTTAGCAAGTTCACCCCCTAAGACCCGACTAGGAAGAAAATACGCCCTCAGGGTTGCCTAAGCACAAGCACAAGTCAGAGGACTTACCTTGGCCTCGGTCCCTTCATGCAAGTCAACACAATTCAATCATTTCGATCACTCATTTCAACAAATCAATTCATCCAGACAGATCGAACCATCGATCAATCGACCTAGTCGATTCCATGTCATCAAGACCAACTCTTGGTTAACCATTCCAATACTATCTATCACCCAATACTATCTATCCAGTCGTTTCATTGAAAAGATCATTGCTCACCTAAGCTGATACGAAAGAATGCTTGCCAAAGCTGATAAGGATAGATAGTATAGCTCATTGAAGCTGATATAAATAGATAGTATAGCTCACCGAAGCTGATATATATAGAATAGCTCGCCTAAGCTGATTTGTGCTCGCCTAAGCTGATTTGTGCTCACCGAAGTTGATTTATGCTCACCGAAGCTGATTCATAGATATTATACTCATCCACTACCCTTTTCACTGTTTTCAAAGTACCTGGTAAAATAATCGTGCGTGGGTACACGGTAGGCCTCAGCCAAAAATATAATATCTTTATTTTGTAAAATCCCACTAATTATATAGTCGATAAAACATTTTTGGCACTACAAACTGACGCCCGGTAATTTTCTAATTAAATACTAAAATTATTAAATTTTGGGATAAATACCCAAAATTGCAAATCACACTCAATTTGCACCATCCAAGACTCAATTAAATAAACAGATCACACCATTGCAATCAACATAAAATTCCGGTCACCGGCTATCGCAGTCTAATTTCCGAAAAATAATAATTAATTAAATAATTTCGAAAATTAATTATTAAATACCCAAAAATGCAACTTAGGTCGGAAAAGCCTAATTAAATACCAAAACGGGCTCGAAAAATTTTTGAGACTCGTTAGATAAATACTACGATCTTTCTACTTGCTAATTACACTACTCTAGCCATCTAACATGTAATATCGAACAATTAAATTGTTAATCTACTCTAATTATCCACCTAATTTATACTTAACTTAAACTAATCAACTCTTAAGCATAATTACATTTCCTAAGTAGGGATTAGTGAGTAAACTCACTTGATTAATGGACCGATTGAACCACAACGACGGGGACGCGGAGATGGGCCACAAACTCCAAAGCGGGTGCGCCTTTCGAGGTCCGGAAGGCCACCAAAACGGGCCAAACAGTGAGTTGGAGACCCACTAGCTTTGGTTCTGTTTGGTGGCCGAAGGAGCTGCTCCGGTGATCGGTTGAGTTGGAAACGGGCACGGCAGGGCCAGGAGGCTTGGACGGGTGAGCATGGACGACGCCAAGGCTTCTGGCGACGACGGCGGTGACGGACAGTGGCTTGGCGAGCTGCTGGACACGCGAGCTAGGCGGAACGGCGGCCAAGGACGCACGGAGAGCAGTGGGACGCGAGCAGCGACGGTGCGGCTTGCGATGGGCGGACGGGCGACGCTTGAGCTCCGGCGGGCGATAGGGAGCTTTTGGCTGGCTGCTAATTCGGTTTCTGGGTTTGTTGGAGCTTCTTTGGTCTGCAAATGAAGGGGGAGTCGACAAAGTGATGGAGGGAGAGAGGAAGGGGACCACCGAGCAAGGAGGGGGCCACTTGGTCTCTCCCTCATCTCTTTGTCCCCTCAACTTGGTCCCACCAAGTCACAGCCCTATCCTCTGCATTTTCCACCCCCTTGACTACCTCTAGAAGCTTTGGAAGTGGTCCAAAGGTGGTGTCCATGGGGGGCTACGAATTTTGGTGTGATTTCCCTCAAATTGGACTTCAACTCCTCCTTGAATCAACTTAATTCGGCTCCCGTAAATTCAATTATCGAGTCCTCGATCAAATTGGCATTTTTCCTCGCCAATAGATCCTACATGCGTCCCAATTTCACAATAAAAAATGTCCTATGAATTTTCCAATCGAAAACGGCCCTATATCGATTTTTCGCCAAAAATCTCGGTTTGCAAAAAAATCTTCGGAGGTTGAGTCGACGTTCCTAAAATGACTTGTGACATGACAGAACTTTCAATTCTGAAATTGGATTCAAATTCACGGTTAATTTCAATCTGGCACAATTTTAGCGTGACCTAGGCTATCGGGTAGTTTTCAGAAAATTTTAGTGCAAATGACCCGTGGTCGATTTTCTTCAAGCCACAATGAACCTCTTCAACACATTGGCGACTATCGGTTGTCGTGAAAATCTCGAGGTTTCAAATACGGACACAGGGTACCAAAACGATAAAAAAATCAGTCTAGTGCCGATCGACGAGAATTTTTCAATTTGGTGGAATCACCCACGTTTAACCACACATCTCAATCGAATCAACCTATCTCTAGTTTCTAATCGATCTTTACTGTGCCGTAATGATCTCTGTAGACGAGCACGGTCGAGTAGTCGATTCCTGGTCGAATTCTCAAGTCTAATGCGTTAAAATTTCTTAATGACTTCCCCCAGATAGTCTAGTTATCTCAAGAGTGATCAGGTCTGAGAATAGCACTATAGGTGCGTCGATGAAAGGCCCGATTTATTTAATTGAAAACAGGATTGAAAATTTCAGGATGTCATAGATATATACCTAGAAATCTTGTCACAAAAGCACTATCTGGTTTAGTGCAAACCTGAGTATTCATGATACTTCCAAGTGCACTAACATAAAGTATATCCTTCATTTGAGCTTTCTCAATCTCTAAATGAGGACACCACAGTTTATCACCCTTAATAACAAGAGTAATTCTTGCATAATGAATTTTTCTAGAATACTATCGACATGTGTCCTTTGAGATAAACCTAATACACAGCTAGAACGATCCCTATAAATCTCAATACCAAAAACGAAAGACACCTCACTAAGGTCTCTCAAGTCAAAATTCTTTGATGGCATTTGCTTTGTCTCATGCAATAATCTAGTATTACTACTTGCAAGCAAGATGTGGTCCATATAAAGTATGAGAAGAATAAATTTTCTCCTACTAATCTTGGAGTATATACACTGATCTACTTTGTTCTCAACAAAACCGAATGAAGTGACAACACTATATAACTTCAAGCACCATTGTCTACAAACTTGCTTGAGGCCATAAATAAGACTTTTCAGTTTAGACACAAGTTTACCTAAATCATCTACTGCAAAACCTTTAAGTTATATCATATAGACTTCTTTATTAAGGTATCCATTAAGAAATGTAGATTTAATATCCATCTAGTGTAACTCTACATAAAAAATGAGCTATCGATGCCATGTTCACTTTGAAATAATCTTTAGAAAAGACTAAGGAAAAAATTACTTCATAGTCTACTCCTTTTCTTTGAATGAAACCCCGGGCAACTAGTCTGGGTTTGAACTTCTCAATATTTTCTTTGGAGTCTCTTTTAGTCTTGTATATCGATTTGCAACAGATGAGCTTGTGACCTTCAAACAATTCAACAAGCTCCCAAACACTATTATGTTTCATAGATTGTATCTCGTCTTTCATTGCATCTTGCCGTAGATCTAATTAAGGACAAGAAATAACAGTTATATAAGTCACTAGGTCGATCACGCAGTAGATATCATAGTCATGCTCTCAAAAACAGATTATATGGTCTGGTGGAACAACTGATGGCCTCTCCTTAATAGATCTCTTGAGTGGAGCTACAATCACTTTATCTCGCACCTAAGAGGTTTGACAAACTTCATTAGGACTTGCATCAATAACAGTATCCTAAACCTCAACAGGTTTAGTCTGTGGTGTAGGAGACTCCACAATTATCTATATAAGCAAAGACAAAAACACAGTGGTCTCCACTGTATTATTATCCTTAATAGTCTTAGAGCAACTATCATTTGTAGTTATGCCGAACTCTAGAAACTTCACTATTGGTGATTCCACAATTCTTACACCTCCATTGGGATTATAAAATCCGATATCCCTTCGAATAATCTAAGTAAGACACGAAATAATACCTAGTGGTTCTAGATTCCAACTTACTTAATATTGGATTATATAACCTCATTTCCATAGGATACCCCAAATCTTAAGATGAATCGAGTTAGGTTTATGTTCAATCTACAACTCAAAAGAGTCAATGGAACAACCTTGGTAGAAACACGGTTTAATGCATATAGGGTTGTTTTCAATGCTTCGATCTACAGAAAACCGGATAAATTAGTCTTATTAATCATACTCATCATTATGGTGCAATTATGCCTTTCGGCTACACCATTTTGTTCAAGATTTTTGGGTATGGTAAACTAAGTTACCATCCTAGAATCTTTCAAGTATCTGACAAACGACCCTTTAAGCTATCCAGCATTGCTATACTTGCCAAAATACTCACCACTGTGGTCAGATGCAACAATCTTTAAGACTTATCCCAACTGTTTTTTGATTTCAGTTTGAAAGATTTTGAATTTGTTAAGAGACTTAGACTTTTCTTTAATGAAATACAAAAGAAATAGTCATCAATGATTGTGTTGAAATAAAAATTTCCGTACAACATTACCATTTAAGGTTAACTAATATCAGTGTGAATGATTTCCAATAAGTTAGAACTTCGAATTGCGGTTTTCTTCTTTATCTTAGTCATCTTTTCTCTACAACAGTCTACAAATCTCTAGTTCACTTCTAAGAGTAGACAGGATATGTGTCTTTACCAACCTATCCACTCTTTCTTTATAGATATGACCAACAAGTTAATGTATAAGATTGTCCCTTAAGCAAAAGTCTTTTGGAAACAACATTTTCAATTATATACTTAACGTATATATCATTGGGAGTTAAACATAATATGTACAATCCATTTAATATATTGCAGCACCCAACTTTATTTGAATTAAAAAAACATAGAAATAATATTGCTCTTTACTTCAAAAAATAGCCACACACATTCAGACATGATACAAAAACCAAGTTCCACCTAAATGAAGGTACATATGAGATGTTTCTCAATATCATATGAAAACCATAATCTACAACTAGAACTCGATGTCTATTTTGATATTGTTTATCACAGTGAATTTTTAATCTTGATTTGGCGTCCTTCAATTTATGAATCCCCTTATAGTAAACAACATAATTTGTTGCACCGCTATCTAGTCACCAAGGACTGGATGAGGCTTTTGATAGGATTTGGATTCATAAACGAATGCCAAAGAATCATTAGCTATAGGTTCACGCTTGGACAATCAAGCTTTATATTTATCGTAGTATTTCTTTATGTGTCATTTCTTCCCACAAAAGTAGTAAATGACACTATTCCTCTTAAATGGTGCTATCCTTGGATTAGACTGTTAGAATAACCGGTGGTTTCATGAGTTCCTTTATGAGTATGATTTTTGGATTTCAAATCTACCATCCTCAAGATGTAATCCTTAACCTCATCAGAACCATCATATCTTATATTGAAAAGTCCTTACATTTATCCCAATCTCAGCATTAGACAAGACATAATTTCAAGCCACTAAGACTTCCATCATCTTTTTAGCAGTGGAGTTAGCTAGTAAACCATTTTCAAGTGTTTCTGAATGGAACGCTTCATGGATAACGGACAAATTTAATTGCTCTTCTCTCAAGTAGCAAAATGTGCATTCTAGTTTCATATTGCCGGTAGTGATATTGCCAGCTTACTCTTAGTAAGAGTAATATGAACATATACCAGCTTCATGTCAAACAGAAAATCCTCTTTTCATTACTTAAAATTTAACCTATTAAGAACCTCAATCATGGTGAAGTTGCTGATTATAAAGAATGTGACTTAATAATAAGCAATGTATGCAATTGGTATCATGTGAGTACAGTGTAACTTGAGAACTATATAAATACACATTCTGAGAGTTACATACATCATCATATAAACACATTTGGACAGAATAAAGACATACAATTATATACTTTCCACATTATAGTGGTCATGAAAATATATTCTAACATTTTATGAATTCACTACCTTTGAGCATATGAACCACTAGGGTCAATCACTCATCAACTATACATGTATCCATTCATAAATTAATATACAATCACCTTCTTTGGGAGTATGACCACGCATTAGAACAGGAGACATTCCACTAGAATATGAGACCGATATTTCTCAAATCCAATCAAGTGTGTCACTTTGGCGATCACAACCCAATTGAATCATTGAAACTCTCTCATACTAGAGATATAAATTTTATGTCTCACATTTACCTTATACATGCGATTTTAGACTAGATGATAAGGGCAATTTGTCACTATAATCACATGTCATACCAATTACTTTGCTTCATTCATTAATACATGTTGAACCTTATACATGCTATTAATGAATCAATTCTTTACACATTCTTTATGTGATGATATACACGTGAACTTGCAATCGTTTTTCCGAAACCATAGAGAAATATATGAAAATACGCAACAAAAAATACCATAAAATCCATGTATTTAGGGTTTGACATATATTTTTCACATCATCAAACATGTAAAATAAATACATCATAGTGTAGAGAATTTCCATATGAGTATGACGGTACCATGCACGCCTCAAACGGAGCACGCACGTGCCTTCTTGCGTTGCTGGAGTGCGCGGCGGTGAATTGCACGTGTTGGTGTGCATGAGTCGGTTTGAAACTCGGTTCAATCGGGATCAATTGGTTCGACCAGTCAATAGTCCAATCAGTCAACAGTTCAATCGGCCAATGGTCCGACCGATCAATGGTCAAATCAAATCGAGTCAAAACCGGTCAACCCGGTCAAATCAGATCGGGTCAACCTAGTCGGGGAATGACGTCATCCATGACATTAGCATTGGCAAGGCAATCATCGAAATGCTTGGGTCACCAAGACGAATCCGAATATATGTTCAAAATCAAGTTTCAACGGATAAAATTTTCAAAACAAGCTAAATTCCTTATGTTCGAATTCTAGGCTACAAGGTTCTGATACCAAATGTTGGTCGTCGAAATGGCATCCTAGGATCAACATAATTAGATACTAAAACATAGTGAAGGAGAAGAAAGAGATTTGCGTATTTGATTTAGAATCCATTGTTCTTTATGCTGAATGACGACGATCCGACGCTCAAGTTCTTCTCCTCTATCGCCCTCGAAACCTGGCTTGATGAGACTGCCCCTCACGGCTTTCCTTACGTGAGGTGATAGTGTGTTCATGGAGATAAGAGGGTTATAGGAGGGATTTTAGCGCTATTTATAGAGTTTTCAGTTAGGCCATCTCATCATAGGCCGAGCCCAATTCAAGCCACACAAGCCAGGCCCATATCTGACCATTAAGGGTGCGTTTGGTAACGTTTCTGTTTAAAAATTGTTCCAGGAAACAGAAATAGAAAAAAGTGTTTCTGTTCCAGGGAATAATTTTTGAACAAAAAAACGCGTTTGGTAACTGTATAAAATTTCTGTTTTCGGAATAGAAAAAGAAAGAAACACGTTTGGTAATCGCACAAAATTTCTATTCTTGGAATAGAAAAAGAAACACGTTTGGTTTGGTAATCGCACAAAATTTCTGTTCCAATTTTTTTTTTTTTCAAGTGTTTTTTTTTTTTTAATAAAGTGTAAACTTGGTATTAAATTATCATTCTCATGAAATGCTCATCAATTTAATTTTGTTCATATTAAGTGAAAACAAACATTCTAAACATGATCATATTTGCTTACTTGGAAGAAAATTTTTAAGTTTGTACCAAAATTTTCCCAATTGCTTTTTTTTTTTTTTTTAATAAAGTGTAAACTTGATTTTGAATTCTCATTATCATAAAATGCTCATCAATTTAATTTTGTTCATGATGAGTAAAGTCAAACATTCTGAACATGGTTATAAGTGCATACTTTGAAGAAACTTTTATAAATAAACTTTGTACCAAATTTTTCTCACGTGCCTTTTTTTCAATAAAGTGTAAACTTGATATTGCATTATCACTCTAATGAAATGCTCATCAATTTAATTTTGTTCATGATGGGTGAAGACAAACATTCTGAACATGGTCATGTGCATACTTGGAACAAAATTTCGTAAGTAAAATTTGTACAATAAGAGCTAGCTAAAAGAAGAATATCTTATAGATCTCTACATAGACCCTTTCATACATAACATCACAATAATGAAGTAATATAGTTCATTGTTCAACTTCATCACATTGAATTTGATAAGTGAGTACTTAAAAACAAAATTACAAAAGTCGGAAACACAAAATCATGAAATCTCAGGCATATTATGATCCTCGCCATTTTATTTGCAATCCTTGTCCTAAGCATGTTTATTCCAGGTGCATCATGCAATGTATCATCTGCAACCTCAGGACAAAGAGGCAAAGATAGTTCTCAATTTCTGCAGGCATGTCATAGTTGATCACATGTTGAATGTCGGGAAAGTCCAACCCCTTTGAAGCAACATCTGTGGCAACCAAGACATCTTTCATGCCTGCCTTAAACGATGAAATAGCATATTCTCTCTCTTCCTGGTCTTTGCCACCATGAATAGCCACTTTGCTTCAACTCCTTTCAAAAGTAGATACTCATGAATGTCATCCACATCGGCCTTGTTCTCACAGAGAATATAAGGACGGGGGTGGAGTTTTCTGAAGGCACTCAAGAAGGTAAACAATTTTTGCCTCCTCATGTTTGACATACTCGACCTCCCGAATGACATCAAGATTTGCAGCACCGCTCTTCCGACATTGACCGTGACAGGCTTCACCAGAGCACTTCTTGCAAAATTCTGAATTTTAGTAGGCATAGTGGCAGAAAAGAGGAGCGTTTGACGTTGAGCTTTGAAGTGGTCGAACACCTCCCTTATATCATCTTCAAATCCCAAGTCCACCAATCTGTCAGCCTCATCTAAAGTAAGGTACCTGCAGAAAGCAACAGATCAGTATAATTGTCCCCGCAAATAACAAGTCCGAATATTTAAGACAGCAGTGCATTAACAGAAAATCAAGATTGAGGCTAATTTAGGAAAGAGTGCAAGATGAAGAATCTTGGTTCGGTGAAATCCCATATCCTCAGGACAAAGAGGCAAAGATAAGAACTCAAAAAGCAATCTCAATCAATGTCCCATGCCACGCTATTTAACCTTTGAGCTAGCATTGACCATTGGAATCCAAATGGTGCACATAGAACTCAAGCAAAAACATAGAGCACTAAGAACGCAAATATGCTCGACTTAAGCACTATTGAGTTTTTTCAATGCAGATTTATTGAAGATTCGATGTAGTTGCTTCAGAGTAGGGATAACATTTAGTATTTGGCAGTTTCACGTCTGCTGTCCACTAATAACTTCCTACCAATAGCAAACCAATCAACTTGCCAATGCATGATCATACGCCAACAGTTACAGATGGAATTATTCAAGACAACAAGATGTTGTGGAAAGCAGTGTACAAGTTCAAAAGGTATAAAAGGATGAATTAAAGGATTTTACCTGCAATTACAAGGTTCATCTTTTCTTTGTCGCATATCCTTCAATCTACCAGAGTAGCAACAACAATGTGCACTCCCTTCCTCACAACCCACCTATGACCGCATATCCACTCGCCAATACATAGCAGAGCCCTCAACTCGGATATCCGGCCTCTCTCAACGGAACCAAAAAGTGCTCCACAACTTCATATGTCCTGTCTCGCGAGCTCTCTTGAAGGGCAGACAACCAATCCGAACGGTCCTTCACCGTGAGCAATGGGCATCATCATCTCCTCCCGAAGAGCAATCATGATCATCAGCAACACGAAAACCAAAGTCTTCCCGACCCCGTGAATGCAATCCCTATCATATCTCTCCCCGCCAAGACCACCGGAAGACCCCCGCACTTTGAATCCGCGTCGGCCGCACAATCCCCTTCGCTTTCAACTTCTTCAAAATAGGGTCTGGGAACCTCATATCCTTAAAATTCTTTATTGGCGGCAGGATATCCTCTCCATCAACAATAATATGCCACTGCTTCCGAATCATATCGCACTGCTTCCCGACATCCTCCGAATCGGCAACGGCGGCTTCCACCTGTCGGCCGCTAGCGGCTCGGTGTAAATGATTCCCTTCGCCAACTCGCGGACCGACATCAAGGTCTTGCGATTGGATAAGTTCTCGAGCATCTTCTTCTCATGCTGCACCATCGCTGGGTGGGGTAATCTCGGGCTGATCCCGTTTCAGCTGCGTCGCCTTCACCGGAGGCTAGGCTTGACTTCCGCCGCCTTCGCCTTCTAGTGGTCTTCCTCGAGCGAAGAAGCGTTGCCCTTGCGCTCGGAGGATCTTCGGGCTTCCATCGCCCTGCGCTTGGCGACGGGGACGTACTCAACGTAATCGTCCTCCCCCTCCATGACCGTGGAACCTCCCGCGGCGGCGGACATGCTTAAAAGTACCGTCGAATTTCTCCGCGCGAAGTGCGTGAAACCCTAATCCGATGTTACTCGGGCAGCGATGTCCGGAGCTATAGAACCGGTTGAGCACTTGCCCCTTGAAGAATCAAACGGATCGAGGAGATAGTACCTGGGTGATGGGCGGAGCACGGCGAATCGCTTCGATGGCCGAGCAGAGAGCGGAACGGCGGCGGTGGCGGCGAGAGAACCGGCGAAGGCGGCGACGCTCGCTAGAGCAAGTGGGGAGAGAAGGAGAAAGGGAGATTGGATACGTGAGACCGGAGATCCGTACCGCGAGCGAGCGGGGCTCGCCGCAAGCTAACGCTTGAGCGAGCTACTCATCCGGGCGAGCGTGCTGGTCCGATCTCGGACAGCGTCTACTCGCCGAGCGGGCGAGCATGCTCGTCCAGATCTCGAGCGAGCAGACGAGCCACGCCGCAGACTCGGCGAGCAACGGTGCCCTAGATCCGGGCAAGCGCTGGCTCGAGCGAGCCCTCACGCTCGAGCTCCGAGCAGCCATCGCCCGATCTGCGAGGGCCTCGTCAATCGGTGAAGGAGGAGCGGTGAGCGGGTTCACTGGTGAAGGAGCAGCGGCTGTCGGCGCCGGAGAGGACGACGGTGGAGAAGCCGGATGGTCTCGAGATAGAGGCGGCTGTCGGCGCCGGAGAGTGGGAGGCGCCGGAGAAGACGACGGTAGAGAAGATGCGGGGAGGAGAGGCGGTGTTCGAAAGGGCTGAGCAAGAAATAAAAAGAAACACGATCGGGAATAAGAAACAAAATTTTGTTCCTTTTTTGTTCTTAAAATGTGTTTCAAAAATAAGAAACAAATTTTTTTTGTTTCTTATTTATTTGTTCCACATTTGTTTAACGGGAACAAAAAAAAAACAAAAAAGGAACAAAAACGCACCCAAACGCGTTTATGTTCTTTTTTTGTTCCCAGGAACAAAAAAACAGAAAAAGTGTTTAGAAACAGAAAAAAGTAATAAAAACAAACGCAACCTAAAAAACTTTATGTCTTATCTTATTAGACCGTCCGTAAAACGGTAAATTACAATCTCAATTAATATAACCCACATCGGGAAGATTCTTACAATGTGAGGTAAGGGAATGATTCTTCAAGTTCGTGTGAGGATACAATGTATATATAAACAGAGGCTACTCCTTCATATGTTTAGTGGATTCATTCACAAATATGGCTTTTGCCCCATGTATGTCTTTCTGCTTGTTTGTGCACCTGTGTTAAAACTTTAGATTGGCCAATTTGAGCGGTAGGAAAGTTGAGCATAAGAATCTCCTATATCAGAGTCGACGATTTTTTAAGAATTATGTATTGATATTAGACTCTTAATAGATAAACATAGTGTCATGGTCCCCGCGGCCTTCTTACAATATTATACATGATTGGCTAAGATCAATGACCATAATTTTGCTACGGTACTTTCGCCGAGCAATCAAAGATATCCCAACATTATTCCTTTCCTTTTTCTTTCAAATATGGACATGTATGAACGCGTGACCTTGACCTACATAGAACGAATGCAAGTAGTGTCACCACCAAATGGTCCAGGGATGTATCCCCCAATTTCGTAAATGCTGCATGTCAACCTCAAAAGCTTCTGCTATAGTCTTTTTTGGGCCTCCACATTACCTGATTCTTCAGGAGGATTATTCAACTATATGAATTGTGTTAGGAAGATGCTTGAAATGAGTAATAGTGTCACAAGTGCATTTGCAATTAGTCTTCCTACCAAAATAGTTGCAAATGATTTAGAGCTTGCAAAAAAATTGCGCATAATGAGCGATTAGCAGTATTGCTATAAATTTGATTGCCCATTGCTATTCGAAAACCAATTAACAGTTGAAGGTATGATCATCATAAAAAGATGATCATAAATTGGAGAAAGGAAAAGCCAAAATTGTCCGAATCAATTTGACCTATGGTAAAAAATTTTAAAAACTCATAAACATATCACATTTATACCAATTCAGCCACAAACTTTTCAATTTGATCAATTCAATCATAAATCCTTTCACATTGGTATCGATTTAGTTCATCCAGTCAATTTAAGTAAAAAATTAATGATGTGGAAATCAGTTATTTCTACATGGCATGACCAGCTCGATGTGGACATTTTTAATAATATTTTAATATTTTTTCATTTTTAAAATATTTTTTTCATTTTTTTTCCTTTCCATTGTCTTTGCCTTTTCTTTATGGTGGTGGCTATTGTCGGTTGCCGGCCACTAGCCACAAGCCCTGGCTAGCGAGGGTTGGTAGCGCCTAAGTGTAGGCTGCCCAAGCAAGGCCCCTCGTGCCAAATCTGGCAAGGCCGACCCTCACTCAGGCTAGGGCAACCTTGCTGTGTGGGGCCCGGCAAGGCCAACCCTCTCCCTCAAGCAAGGCGCAGCAAGGCCACCTTGGCCTTGGCGAGAGTTGTCCTCACTAGATTTGTTGAGGGGGCCTTCAACTGGCCACCCCTAGATCGCCAGCACTCGCCCTTGCCTAGGCACGGCCTAGCAAGGGCAATCTAGGCGAGGCCAGCCCTCACTTTGGACATGGTTATGGTTGGTGGACAGTGATGGCCATAGCAAAAAGAAAAGGTAAATAAAAGGGAAAGGAAAAAGAGAAAAGGAAAAATCATTTAGAAAATTAAAAAAAAAATTAAAATATAATTAAAAATATCCATGTCATCATTGATCGTGCCATGTAGGATGTCATTATCCACGTCAACAATTTGTAGCCTAAATTGATCGAATGGACTGAATTTATACTAATGTGAAAAGATTTATGACTGAATTGGTCCAATTAAAAAATTTAGGACATAATTGATACCAATGCAATAGGTTTAGTATTTTTTTGGTACTTTCCAGTAGTCTCCCTCCCTCTCTCCGAAGCTTATGGATGTGGAAATGCCCGAAGCTGAGGGAGTTGCCCCAGGGTTGTGACATCCCAGATTTTCAACCCTGTTTTCTACTGAATAAATCGGGCATTTCATTGACGCGCCTATAGGGCTGTTCTAAGAGCTAATCACTCTCGAGATAACTAGACTACTTGGGGAAGCCATTAAGGATTTTAAGGCAAATAGACTTGAGAATTCGACCAGGAATCGACTTCTCGACCGTGCTCATCTTTAGAGGTCAATACGGCACAATATAAAATCGATTCGAAATCAGAGATAGGCTGGTTCGACTGAGATGTGTGGCTAATCGTGGGTGACACCACTAAATTGGAAAATTCTCATCGACCGGCACTAGACTGATTTTTCTATTGTTTTGGGATCCTGTGTCCGCATTTGAATTCTCGAGATTTTTACGCCAACCGAGAGTCGCCAATGAGTCGAGTGGGTTCATAGTGGCTCGAAGAAAATCGACCACGGGTCATTTGCACTAAAAATGCCTGAAAGTTACCTGGTAGCCTAGGTCACGCTAAAAACGCGTCGAATAGAAATTAACCGCCAATTCAAGTCCGATTTCAAAAATTGAAGTTTCTGTCATGTCACAATAAATTCTAGAAGTGTCGACTCAGTCTCAAAAGATTTTTCTGACAACCGACACTTTTTGGGAAAAAGTCGTCGGCGGACCATTTTATGCGATTGAAGCCGGGAAATTATTTTGATGACAACATTGAGGAACATGAGGGATTCTTGGATAAGGAAAATTGTCAATTTGATAATTGAGACATCAACTAATTTTATTAAAGCCATTTGAGGTGGAATCAAGAGAGGATTGAATCCATTTGAGGAAGATTGAGCCAAAATTCGTAACCCCCCTCATGCCTAGCCAAAGTGGACCACTTCAAAGGTTATGAGGTGTGTGTGTGTGGTTAAATGAGAGCCAAGGGATTCTACTTGGTTGAGGTTGAAACTGATGAAAAGTTGTGGAAATTTGAGGCCAAATGGCCCACCTTTCCTCTTATCTCTTCATCTCTCTCTTTCCCCATCATTTCCTATGGGTTGCTATCCAAGAACCATCCTCCCCTCTCTCTATTTGCTGTGTGTGACCAGCATACCAAGAAGATCGCCGGAAGTAGCCTCGCCGTCGCACCGGAGCCGGGACCGCCTCATGTGCGCGCGCCCGCCTCACCGTGCACCGCCGTTCCCCTTGGCCGTCTCTCCCTCTCTTGCTAAGCTGCTGTCCAGCCACTGTTTTTGGTTTGTAGAAGCTCCACAAGGGCTGGTTTTGAGTGTTTCTTCGCCGTAAGATCAGAATAGAAATAGAGAGGGTTTCGCAGCGGCTTCTAGGTCCGTCTTGAGGTGGTGTCGGACGTCGAAAGTTGGCCCACCTTTGGAGTTTATTGTTCCCCACGCCGTTCCCGTCGGTTTGAGCCGATTTGCGCGTTATTCCGGTGAGTAATCTCACTAATCCTTGCTTAGTGGACTAATTATACTTAAGGGTTGTTTAGTTTTAATTAATTAGGTTTAGGTGGTTAGATTAGTATAGATTAGTATTTATTAATCAATTGTGATGCGAATTGGACAAATTGAGTGTGCATTTAGCAAGTAGATGTGGTCTACTATTTATTGAGGGTAGCTCGGGATTTTTCCAACCCTTTATCGGGCTTCAATTTGACAATTGGGCTTAAGTGGAATTTTTAGTAATTAAATATTAATTTTCGAAATTAATTTAATTAATTAATTATTTTCCGGAAATTCAACCAGCATGGCCGGTGAGTGGAATTTTATGCTGATGATTGTGGTGAAGTCAGTTTATTTAATTGGGCTTTATTTTGAGCTAAATTGAATTTTTAATGTTTATTATTTAATTTTCGAAATTAATTAATTAATTATTTATTTTTCGGAAATTAAGGCTGAGATGGCCGGCAACCGAAATCTCGTGCTGATTGTTGTGGCACAGTCCGTTTATTTATTTGAGCTCTACGTTGCATGGAATTAATTTAATTGTGATATTTTAGGGATTTACCCTAAATTGGTTGAAATTGAGTGGGATTGATTGAATGAATGATTGGTAGTTGGCCGAGTATGTTTATTTAGCATTTATAATGCTTTGTTGAGTTGTAAAGTGAGTAGAATCGTGAGAGTGAATCGGAATTACTCTGGGCTTGAACCGATCAGACACGGTGTATGGGCCTACGTGGTTTGGTGATTTGGGATATCACTGGCGAAAACGGCGCCTTAAAAAACGCACGTATCGGTCTAGTACATACATCATTGTGGACCTACGTGGTTCGGTGATTGGGATATCACTAGCGAAAACGGCGCCTTAAAGAACGCACGTATCGGTCTAGTACCCATATTGTTGTACGCATGTGTGGTTTGGTGATTAAGGACATCACTGGCAAAAACGACGCCTTAAAGAACGCATGCAATTGTTTATTAAGCACATTGTTGTAGGCAGGCGTGGTTCGGTGATTAAGGATATCACTGTGCGAAAATGGCGCCTTAAA
Source organism: Eucalyptus marginata (assembly GCA_014182565.1). Lineage (NCBI taxonomy): Eukaryota > Viridiplantae > Streptophyta > Magnoliopsida > Myrtales > Myrtaceae > Eucalyptus > Eucalyptus marginata. Next base: position 5,820,549 of record CM024587.1, read on the forward strand.
AAACACACGCAGACTGTCTATGACTTGTGGCAGGCGTGGTTCGGTGAAAGGATATCATCTGTGCAAAAACGGCGCTTAAAGAACGCACTGCCTATGAATCGTGACAGGCGTGGTTCGGTGATGAAGGACATCACTGTGCGAAAACGACGCCTTAAAGAACGCACATAGACTGTCTGTGATCTATGACGGGCGTGGTTCGGTGATGAGGAATATCACTGTGCGAAAACGACGCCTTAAAAAACGCACGTAGACAGTCTGTTACTTACGTCACCTTGGCAAAGTTGACGCCCGAGAGCATTGATGTGGCTTTGTGACCGAGTGCCCTATGGGAGGTTTTATAGTGTGGAATCAACGACCTAGAATGGTCCGACTGACATGTAATCGACTAGTTCGATTGATCAATGTTTTGATCTGATTGTCGTGATTTGATTGACTGTTCGATGTGATATATGAAGCATATGTATATAACCTTGAATTGCAGGTTGGAACTGATGCCAAGGTAAGTCTTCTGACTCGTGCTGTGCTTAGGCAACAATGTGGTGTATTGGTTCCCTAATTGAGTCTTAGTGGGGTATAGCTCGCTGAGACGTAGTCTCATCCCGGTTGTGGGACAACATTTCAGGCCCCTGAATGGCAGCACCTCCACCTCCTCGTCCTGCTATGCATTATGGTATTCCTGTGGATATCACCGAAGAAGAATACCACTTCCCGATAGACCTCAATCCCGAAGGATTAGAGTATGTGTTGATAGAGTCCAAGGTTTGGGTTGACGTGGGTAGAGATGACTTGGTGCCCCATGAGTATCGATCATGGTATCGTCACTACCATGATGGTAGAAGAGAGGGTCCCATCCCGGAGGGTGATGTGCCTCTATACGTCCTAGAGGCAGCATTTGGGTTAGGGACGGCAGACCCTAAAGGTGGGTCGGTAGTGGATGTTAAAGATCCCAAGCTAAGGGGTGATCCCGAGTTATCAGTGTACTCAGCCGGGGATGACAACTGGAACGAAGAGAACGGTGAAATCGTGGAGTAGGAGGATTGGCAGGAGGATGAATCTATGGAGGAGGAGCCTGTGGATGAACCGATAGCTGAAGTCGAGGATGAGCCATAAGAGGAAGAAGAAGAGATGGAAGAAGATGAAGAGGATGAGACGGATCCAGATGATCTTGAGTATGACCCGGATGAGGACTGAGGTCCCATCCTGTTTTTGCAAACTATGAGTTTTGATCGGTGTACAGTAGATAAGACTCGTGAGTAGTATTGTATCATATACTATCTAGTTTGCCTGTATAAAAGTGTGGGTGTGATTTTCAGTTATGAAAAAGATAGCCCCACTTTTCTATCACATTGTTTTATTGTCTAGGGATTTTATTTATGCTTCTACATGCACATATTAAATGAACAGGGTCGGCGATGCGTCCTGGGACATCGCTATTAAATGACCAGGTGAGGGATGGGCACGCGATCGAGGATCGGGGCGTGACAAGGGTGGCCTCCCTCCCTCCCTAGAATGGTTGTGGATCTTCAATTGCCTGATTTGGAGGAGTGATGCAAGAAACGAACTAGCTGCTATTGGCCCCTCATCCGCGAAATCCCGCAAGTCACATTTGTATTGACCTTGACGAGTCAATTACTTAATAAAGGGATTCAGACTCTGAATATTCTACATGGAAGAGACTAGATATATTAATATCTGAGCCCTAGTTCTTTTTGAATAAGGAGGTTCGTATTTTAGACCCAAAAATTTTAGATCATTGGTAAAAGCTGAAGCTTCTGAGCGTGAAACTGTATAATGATGGTCCATAATCTTTATATTGATTTTCATTTCTTTAACAACGGAGGAGCTGAACAATGTACATTAGGAGGACAGAGAGTCGCTGCGCCCTTCGCTGGGGATGTATTAGGGCGGGTTTGGTTTGGCCACCCCGTGATGTGGATTTTGATCCTAATCATTGCGACAATGGCAGCGGTGAGGACTTCTCTCATGTCGCTGTGCTCACAGCAGTGTATTAGCCCTTCAGAGCACGCATTTAAGGCATTTGGCTCTTGCCTTCTAATCTCGAGACCACAGGCTGGTGCCCAGCTGCATTGGCCTCCTCATGGATGCGTCCAAGCCCGGCGCGATCGGCTGCAGATTCTTTGGTCATGGAGAAGATGCAGATGAAGCCCTGCTCGTGGGAACAAGTCAGATTAATTTCCGCAGGAATATCAGTTAATAAAATATTGTTCTATGATTGTGATGATCACCTCTTCAGTTCGCTTAATGTCCATTCCGAACCGTGTTTCTCTAGGTTTGGGGACTAGTTCTTCTGAAACCTCAGCAGTTCCCGGTAAAAATCATAATCTTATCCCTTGAACCATTTGGACAGTAATTGTCTGGTTATGTTGCTTCCCCAGACTAGTTTCTTTTCCTGCGGGCATATTCTAACCCTTAGTGAAAAAAGAAGATAGGAAGTGACATGAGGGTGCTATCATCATAAACAGATCTCAAGAGCTTGTCGAAGAATCTTAACGAAAGAGAGAATTTACTGACATGATGATCTGTTCGGTTTGGATGTTGACAAAGACGAGAGGAATTCCTGAGGACACCGATGCGGAGAACCAGGCAGTGGCATAATTGGAATGGAGCTAACTACCGGCGACTGTTGATCAGGCAAGTAGGTCCCGACTTTCGCCCTCCAGTCATATCTCATTCCTTTCTTCTTGAATCCTGCCGTGTCCAATTGTCAGATGGAAAGTCCTCATCTTATCCCTTCGCACGATATAGACCCATGCTCGTCCAAACGAATGTTCCATGAGGTAGTACATATATCTACCAGCCACGATCCTAGCAGGCGCTGCCCACATCTTTCGTGATGTCTAAACCCTAGGTAGATTTAAGGATGTTTGTGTGTGGGGGGGGGAAACCAACTCAGTACATTGTTCCGGGTTTAAACCCCCTAAAACCATCGCATGTCTATCGTCCGTGGCAGCTTGGATTGTGAAATTCCTCTGAAGCATCGAGCCCCTAAAAGGCCCGATGCGCGCTCAGAGCTTAATCACCCGGTCGCCCCTCCTCACCTTCATCCACAGTCTCAGCCCGCTGGCTGATTTTGCCGAGCTACGAGTTGAATTCGGACCGGGCCTTGGACGAAATCGTCCATGTCATCCTCAGCAAACCCCTCAATGATGTCCCTAGGTAGCAGCATACTCTGTAAGAGTTTTCCTGATGTGGGCTACATTAATTAAGATTGTAATTTGTTGTTTTACGAGGTTGGTCTAATAAGGTACGGCATAAGATTTTCTTAATAGTTGAATATGGGGGTTTGTGTGGGCGTTAGGCTGCAGGCTTTGTGATGAGATGGGGTCTAAAAGCTACATAAATAGTCTTGGGTTCCTCATGCAGCGCTCATTCTTGTGAACTTTCTCTCACCTCACATAAGGTAAGTCGTGAGTGGCAGTCTCATCGAGCTAGGAACCGAGGGTAATAGAGGAGGAGAACCTAAGCGTTGGTTCGTCATCTGAGCGTCGGATTGTCGTCATAAAGAACAATGGATTCCAAACCAAGTACGCAAATCTTCGTATTCACCTCCAATATGTTTGAGTTTCTAGCTACGTTGATCCTAGGATGCCACTCCGACGGCCAACATGCTCTAGTCCCAGTCCTCCAGCACGTCCTGCTTCACCCTTTTCATGCACAATATTAATTTAATCTGAAGGTATGATGAGCAAAAACAAAACGATCATAAATTGGAGAAGGGAAAGCCAAAATAGTCCGAATCAATTTGACCCGTCAAGTTTCTTCCCAGAAAGAAAGAGCAAGAAAACCCAGTCATGCGACGAAATTAAGTATGTTACATACTCAGACCACTGGCTCCACTGCATTCAGAGAACATGGCAAAGAATTCTCGAGAAAGTTTCGATTATTCCTCGCACGACTGATGTAGAAAAATTGGTGGTACGTAATCTTTTTATTTGGACATTCAATCTTTAACTTTGTACTTTGGGAAAGCGAATCTTAAATTGTTTGAAAGTCCTCGCCCTAAATTGCCCTCATTCACAAAACATCTGCTTCAGTGATTCTACATTCTAGGATTCTCTACTTTGTTCTTAAGCTTATTGGGGGCGATTCTAGGGTCCCATATGAAAAAGAGGACCTCCATCCCGTGTGTAAAATTGACTGGCTATAGCCAGTTATTTGTAGTTTACTTTGGTTGTAGACAATTTTGAGAATTCAAAAGGGAATTTATTAACTATAAGATAATTTTTGCATTTGCAAATATCTACAAACATAAAGGTAAACTAATTTTATGAACAAAACATATAATTTACAAACATCATTTGGCATTTATGATACAATAAGGTATGTTACTAAGATTTGGCTTTGTTAACAATTTACTAAGAAATTTGACCCCAAAAAAATGACAATTCAATAAGAATGAGTATAATTAATATCATCAAGGATTAGCACTCACTCAATTTACTAATTATGCTTACTACTTGAAAGGTGCATTGTTTCTTATAGGGTAAATTACTATTTTGAATTACTTCCTATAAAGTAGATTTTTTCTTGGTAGTTGACCTAAAGATATGGTAAATCGGCTTAACTCCTCACAATCTGATTGCACCTATGGTTCGTCAGATTTTTCTTAAAAATAGGCACATTCCTTTGCACTTCGCAACCTGGGAATGTTTTCACCGGTAATTATCGAGTAATATTGTAATTTTCTTTAATTAGCCATAATTGGTAATTCACTATTGTTAGTATTTTTCCAGTATTAACAGTAAATTCCTTTTATATTTCATAACTCTACAATGGAATTACTAAGTAATTGTCCTACAATGGTATAATCTTCCTCATCAAGTCATAACTTGTAGCTCCTATCCTTGATAATTATATCTCCAACAATTGTAATTTGCTTGAAATCATCGGGATCTCAATTGTATCATAGTAAATACATTCCTTTTTTTGCATAATTATTTAGCTCAACAGTTCGTAACAAGAATGGTTTGATGGTAAATTATCGTTTTAAAAGATGTTACTACTTTGATGGCGAGTCGTTTATTTTGTAAGATGAGAATGCTTACACCTAGAAATTTCCTTATAACATTACCTCAAACCATGGTGTGTGATATAGCAATTGGCAATTGATCTAATACTATATTAAATTGGTTATACTCCTCATAATCTTATTGCACTTGTTGTTCATAAAATTGTATTGAAATGGTGACATTCATATACACCCTTTAAATTAGGGATGTTGTCCCTAGTTATCCAATAATACTGTAAATTTCTTCAATTAATCAAAATTGTTAGTTCATTGTTTTTCTAGTATTTTTCAATTATTATCAATAATTTCCTTTTATACTTCATAACTTGACAGGTCATATCTTGTAGTTCCTGTTTTGTATAATTATACCTCCAACAATTATAATTTAGTTGAAACCATCACAATGTCAATTGTACGTCTAACAACTGGGGTTTGCCCTAATGACCACCCTTTCCGCATGGGAAGGAGGAGGTGAGAGGTTCGAATCCTCATTTTTTCATAGTGGGTTGGGGTGGAGACGATTTAACTTTAGGTATGGGAGTATAAGGAAGCATGACAAAAGTTTGAAAGTGAGAGTTAGAGTAGGAATATAGTAGGACCGACAAAAAAAAATAAAAAATACACATCTAGTGGCACTTTCCTTTTTTGTATGGTAGTTGAGCTAGACAATTCGAAACAAGAAATTCCTATCACTTAGCATTTAACTAACAGGATATTAAGGTACTTGAAATTGTCATAGGACACACAAGTTATAATTAATAATTGACCACGATAACCTTAAATCATTCGTAAGTCCATGTAAACAGAAGTTAGTACTGTACGTTTATAGATAATAAATTACCTCAAGTTATCATAAGTTCAAAGGTGTTAATGATCGTAATTTTTATTGAGAAATCTGAGCAACCTGAAGTTTACTTTCGATATCCCTATTCTTCGTAAATCTACATAAACAACCCTTCAAATTCGTAATCAATGGATCCTATACATAAGTAGTAGTCCTTTTGATTGTCATGATTTTCCTTAATTAATGGTAAAACTTGCAATTCCACCGGAGCAAACTTCCTTAATTGTCAATAAATTACCACTTCAACCGATCCCATGGCTGAGATTTTTCGGACTTTAAATCCAATAAGCCATATTCTCTTTTTTTTTTAACCGCCAAAAACTAAATCAAATAAAACAACCTTCCATTATACATCTAAACTCCATCTTGCACATAGATCAACACGCATAAAACATCCATTGTTTCCACATACACACATGGATGCATACTCAAATGTATTGTAGCTAAGTTGTCTAATCAACACACTGAACAACACATACTATAGCATCTCCTCTTGCATGGCCTTAAGGCTCAAGACACTTCTTCTGGGACGAACACATTTGCAGCGATATACAGCTCCTAAGCTATAACATCCTTCGGCTTCCGTTTTGTCGAGGCTTTGCCCACGAATTTGAGGGCTTTGCACACCAACTTCACTATTAAGTAAACAGCATGGCACACGAAAATAAGAACCATAAATCCAATGCATACCGGCGCCATAATTGCAACTGTTTTACCTGTTTCACCTGTACCTTGGAGTTGCTTTTCCGGTGTGACGAACTTTATGGAGATGGCATAAGTGGCCGCCATAAAGGTTACCGCAACCCACATAGTTACCATTGCAATCCATGTGGTGATCCGACGACGCTTTAGAGGAAGATCACTTATGAAAAGCATAATGATGCTAAGTGATGCAACAAAACTTATCGTGTTGCATGTTATGAATATCTTGTAATAGCTTGGGTACTTAGTTGCCATTATGGATTCGCCCTCCAGGTATGTAATGTTGCCTTCGTAACTTTGATCTTCTTGCCAAAGGCCACCAGGCGGGCTAATGCTGGCTTGGAATGTCATGGTAGCTTGCAATATCGCCACTATTATTAGTGTCTTATGCATATTGTGTTGCCACTTTCTCTTTGTTTCCCTTTTGTCCTCTTCTCCTATAGGTGGATGAAAGGCGGTGACCATGTTATTGGCGTAGACCATTTGTCTAGATGGGTCGAGATTCCTTGAAGTTTGAGGAACAGAATCCATAGTCTCTAAGGCTATTTCCGTGTTCTGGCCTTGTGCTAATAGGCCTAGTGCTGTGAAACCTCTAGAGTTCATAATGTTTGGGTCTACTCCTTTATTAGTCAGGAAGACTATAGTCTGCAGAAGAAAAACACCAGAATGTATGAATTGGGGTCAGGTTTGAACTAGACGAGCTCATGTTATATACTTTTCAGGGTTAACTTCGCCATTAGTGTTTGTGACTATTATATGATGCTTTCAAAAGGGAAACTCATCCCCTGTTGAATCTCTTCTACTATCGCTAGTTTTTTTTTCCTTCTAATCAAGATAAAATTAGCACGACAATCGAGCAAAGTGTAAAGTTGTAGTTAATTATTTGTACGAGTTACTTCTTTCTCAAATATCATGACCTGCATTGATTTATAAATGGATACCTTTTGGCTTCTAAAAATTTCTAGGACACTCTAATATCCTAGAAAGGAAAAAAAAATACAAATAGTCACTTAATTTTGACTCAATGTGTCATATCATCCTTAAACCTTTAATTCGTTTAATGTGGCCCTTAAAGTATTCCTAAATATTAAATTTAGTCCCAAAATTTTAATTTATTCAATCAAGTCTCTCAATTTTCCATAAAAAAAAATTAGAATTTTTCTTAATTACACTATTGCTTGGATTTTAGAGAAAAAAAATCATTTCAATCCATTTCATAAAATCAACAAAAATTATTACTATCTTATTTATTACTTTTTTTTATTATCATTTTGACCTTTATAAGTATTACGATAGCTTTATTTAAACCTATTTTAACTTATAATCTCTATAGTCGTAAAAGTAGAACATCATTTATAGTTGTATCGGGTTGATGTTCCTGCTACTTAATTTCCTAATTTCCAAATGCAAGTAAGATCTATCTAAACACAAAAAATTGAAATTTTAATCTATCTAAAAATTTTAAATGAGATTTAGATTAATATAAGTATGCAAAATCTATTGATAAACGAATATTATTGTTAAATATTCTTATGAAGATACTTATTTTAAAGTTAAGAATATATGTATCCAATATAACTTTAACATTTTACTATTATAGAGATCACAAATAAAAACACACTTAAATGGAAATAAAGTAATATTTGTAAAAATCAAAATGCTAAAAGATAATAAAAAGATCAAGTATTTTTTTATTTAGGAAATTGATTGAAATAAAAAGATATTCTAAAATCTGGGTAATAGTGCAATTGCAATAACTTGTAAATAGTACCAAAAGACTTATTTTACTTTGTTAGGGAAAGTTGAAAGAATAGATCAAACAAATTGAGAGTTTAGGGATTAGATTTAACATTTATAAATAATTCAAGAACCACATTGAATAAATTAAAAAACCAAAAATGACATTGTATATTGAAACAAAGTTTATGGATTATTTGTGCCGTTTTCTCATCCCAGATTCGCCTTTTTTGTTAATGAGCTCACTAAATTTGATTAGTACAAAGGCTTGATTATATGAACATACCTTAGTTTGTCTATCTGCAGCAGCCAAATGCAAAATTGTGTTGCCATATTCGTCTTTCAAGTTGATGAACTGATCATCGCCCAAGATATCCATAAAAAGTTTCAAAGCTTCTAGTCTATTATGCTTCACGCACAAATGCAAGATCGTTTGGCCATGTTCGGTGAGACTACGGGCTGCATCCGGTCTCACTCGAACCAAGAGTTCCAACACATCCACACGCCCTTTCATGGCTGCGACATGAAGAGGGTTTCTTTCATATTTGTCACAGATGAAACATATTTCAGGGCCAACTCTTAACAAACCTGCCACTATATTAAGGTACCCTTTTGCTGCCGCGAGATGAAGAGGTGTTGAACCCTGAGAATCTTGCTCTCTTGCTAGCTCGGCCTTTCGAGCTAAGACCTCTTCCACAAATTCCAAATGTCCAAGCATGGCTGCAATGTGCAGCGGAGTCTCAATGCGATTCCCGATCATGATTCGATCGAGAAGCAGCTTATCTTTTCCAAGCAAGTCAAGCAAAGAAGGCACGTTTCCTTTCACGGCGGCTTCGTAGAGCTCAGACTCCATTTTTGGATCTCTAGAAAAGAGAGTTTCGAAATACTTACTCCTTCATCTGGGGACTATAATATCTATTGTCACAGCCAAGTCAACCTTCACGGTAGTTTTGACGAAGAGCGAAAAACGACGGTAGATATCTCATAATTGCAAATTTGTCCTAGTATGCCAGATAAGATTTATTCTTATTCGACCCAAAAAAAAAAAAGAACAGATAAGCTTTATTCTTGGAGCTTTGTTGTGGATAGAGATTCCCCTGTCGGCCATTTTCTGGCGAGTCACGTCTCCATTTGGTCCTATATGGGTCAAGTTCGCACATGTAACATGTCCCGATTGAGCCATGACATCCTTTTATTATGTAAAGCAGCCACACTCTATCCATGCATATTATTGTGGAATCACTTCATTTGCACAAACATATATATTACTTTGTTAGGACATGAATTTCCTCGATACGTGATTAATAATTTTTGCACTAACGCTCACTCAACCGGAATGAGCTGCAATCTAGGCACTTTTAGAGAATTTATTCTGCCATACGGGTGTGCTTGGAAGATAGTTACAGATGAGCAATAGTATCATTAGCACATTCAGAGTTGGTCTTCTCAACACGGTAATCCCATATGATTTCGAGCTTGCAAATAGTCTGAGCTCAATGTGGAGGCATCAGCCTCGCTATGCCCCAAAAATTTCTGCCGAAGACAGTTGATCTTCATTTTCTCCCATTAAAATCTCAAAGATTGAAGGATCATAAGTTTCTGATTGATTTGATCAGTCACGAAAGGCCTAAATGATACTAGGCAGGGAAATGAATCACATAGAACGTATACCCCTGCCACCACCCAAATGGTTTTCTTATTTAGATGAAGAAGCGTAGGATGATTCTGTACACAACCGCTCGGACAGATGCCGTTCGCGGCTCTATAGACCTGGTCAAATTTGGCAGCACAGATCGGTTATAGACATTTGGAATCTACTCACAATTGTTTCTTGGGGGAATCAAGAAGAGGCCCGCAATCTCTTATTCATATTTGTATTGTGTCAAATCGAACTTTCATTTGTTTGAAAGTCCTTGCCGTAGATTGCCCTGAAGGAAGCTACCGTTCTCTGCTTGATCGTCGCTTCTCCGGCAATGCTTCATTGCGATGGCGTTCTTCCCTTAAACCACGACCAGACATTTTTCTCAACTACTACCATGAAACGATAGCCTTCCCCACAGAAAAAGCAACTTTCTCTTTCAGAAAAAGTTTTTGGCATGAAGTGAGGGACCATGAAACATGATATTCTAAGTCACTCATGACAATGACGTGACATTTCAAAGAATCAACCATCTGCGTTCTGCATCACCCTTATTCTTATCTGCAAGTTTGTGGCCTAATTTCATCCAAAAGGATCTAGGATGTCAGAGAAGGGAACGATTCTTCGAGTTAGTGTGAGGATGCTTTTTACATATGAACAGAGGTTGTTCCTTCATATGTTCAGTGGATTCAGTCACAGATTTGGCTTTTGCCCCATGTATGTCTTTCTACGTCTTTGCACATGTGTGTTAAAACTTTAGGTTGGCCAATTTGAGCAGCAAGAAAGTTGAGCATATGAATCTCCTATATCACAATTAAAGATTTTTGAAGAATTATGTACTGATATTAGACTCTTAACAGATAAACATAGTGTCATAGTCTCCAAGGCCTTCACACAATGTTAGACATGATTGGCTAAATCAATGACCACAATTTTCTACAGTACTTTCGTGGAACAATGAAAGATATATCGACATCATCCCTTTCCTTTTCTTATGAATATGGACATGTATGAACGCGTGAACTTGACCTACATAGACCAAATGCAAGTAGTATCACCACCAAATGGTCCATGAATGTATCCCCCAATTCCTAAACGCTGCATGTCAACTTAAAAAGCTTCTGCTATAGCCTTATTTGGGCCTGCACATTACCTAATTCTTCGGGAGAATTATTCAACTTTATGGATTGTATTAAGAAGATGCTTGAGTGCATTTACGATTAGTCTTCCTACCAAAATAGTTGCAAATTTTTGAGCATATGAATCTTCTATATCATAATTGAAGTTTTTTTAAGATTTATGTATTGCTATTAGACTCTTAATAGATAGATGTAGTGTCATAGTCCCCGAGGCCTTCACACAATGTTAGACATGATTAGCTAAGATCATTGGCCGTAATTTTCTACTGTACTTTTGCTGAGCAATTAGAGATATATCAACATCATGCTTTTCTTTTCTTTTCAAACATGTGTGAACGCGTGACCTTGACCTACATAGACTAAATGCAAACAATGTCACCACAAAATGGTCCCCAACTGTATCCCCCAATTCCCTAACAGCAGCGTGTCGACTTTAGAGATTATAGTCTTATTTGAGCCTGAACATTACCTGATTCTTCAAGAGGATTATTCAACTTTATAAATTGTGGTACGAAGATGCTTGAAATGAGCAATAGCGTCATAAGTGCATTTGCTATTAGTCTTCCTATCAAAATAGTCGCAAATGATTTAGAGCTAGCAAAAAAATTAAGCACAATAAGCAATCAGCAGTCTTGCTATACATTTGATTGCCCATTTCAGTTCGAAAATTAATTAACATTTGAAGGTATGATCAGCAAAAAGAAATGATCATAAATTGGAGAAGGGAAAGATAATTTATGAACTGCAAGATAAGTTGGGGATGTCGTCACTAGTGATTATCCAGCATTATAATAATTTTTTTCAATTATTCAAAATTGGTAGTTGATTATTTTGTATTATTCCAATATTAGTAATAACTTCCTTTTATATTTCATAACTCAACGATGGAATTACTAAATAATCGTCCTAAGGGTAATTTTCTTCAACTATTCATAACTTGTAGTTCCTGTCCTTAATAATTATACTTCCGGCAATTGTAATTTGCACGAAATCATCACGATCTCAATCGCATGTCTGATTGGTACTTTCCCTTTTGTGTGGTAATTGAGCTAATACAGTTTGAAACAAAAATTTCAAATCACATAGCAATAAACTATAGGGATGGTAAGGTACTTGAAATCATCATGAGAGGCACAACTTATCGATAATCCTAAATCAGGCGGTGGTTAGTTCTCTACTTTTATAGATAGTCTATTACCTCAAGTTATCGTAAGCTCGAAAGATCATAATGATTATAATTTTTATTGAGATATCTAAGCAACCTAAAGTTTACTTTCTATTTCCCTATTCTTAGTAAATGTACATGAATAATCCTTCAAATTTGTAATCAATGGATCCTATCCATAACTGATAATCCTTTCGATTATCGTGATTTTTCGTAATTAATCGTGAAACTTGCAATTCCACTGGAACAAACTTCCTTAATTGTCGATAAATTAACACTTTAATATGTTCAGGTTACACTATATAAAATTGATCCCATGACTGAGATTTTTGGACTTTAAATCCAATAAGTCATTCTTTTTTTAAACTGCCACAAATCAAATCAAATAAAATAGCCATCCATTATACATCTAAACTCCATCTTTTACATAAATTCAACACACTTAAAACATTTATTGTTTTCATAAGCAAATACCATACTCTAATGCATTGTAGCTAAGTTGTCTAATCGGCACACCGAACACCACATACAGTGTATAGCATCTCCTCTTTTATGGCCTTAGATCTCAGGGCGCTTCTTCTGGAACAAACATATTTGCAGCTATAAACAGCCACTAAACCATATGATCCTCTTGCCTGCATTCTGGCGAGGCTTTGCGGACGAATTCCAGGACCTTGCGTACCAATTTCAGGATTAAATGAACAAAGTGGCACAGGAAAAGAAGAGTCATCAATCCAACTCATGCTAGCACCGCAAATCCAATTGCATCAATGAAAGTTTCCAATTCGCTCGCCGGTGTGAAGACAAATACGGAGATGGCATACGTCGCCGCTGCGAAGGTTATCGCAACCCACATAATCAGCATTGCAATCCACGTGGTGATCCGATGCCGATTTAGAGGAAGACCACTTAAGAAAAGGAAAATGACGCTAAGCGATGCAATGAAGTTTATCGTGTTACATGTTATGAAATTCTTGTATGCATTCGAGAACTTATCTACCATTAAAGATTCGCCCCATTATGTGCTGCAATCTCTTCATCACCCATGAAATCTCCTTCCCAAAGGCCGCCAGGCAGGGTAATACTGGCTTGGAATGTCATGGTAGCTAGCAATGTCGCTACCACTATTATCGATTTATGCATATTGCGTTGCCACTTTCTCTTTCTTTCCTCGCTTTCGCCTTGTGCTAGTAGGGTGAGTGCTGTGAAACCTTTAGAGTTCTTAATGTTTGGTTTAACTCCTTTATTAGTCAGGAAGAACATAATCTGCAGAGGAGTAACACCAGACCAATTGGGGTCAAATTTGAACTAGACAATCCCATGTTACTTTTCAGGATTAACTTTGCTACTAGCATTTTTCAGTCCTCTAGTCTTTGTGACTATTATTTGATGCCTTCAAAAGGGATACACATCCCTTGTTGAAACTCTTTTGCTATCTCCGATTTTATGCTCCTTCTGATCTAGATAAAATTAGTATCAAAATAGCGTGAAGTGTAAAGTTGGAGTTTATTATATGGACCAATGACTTCTTTTTTTTAAATATCATAACCTACGAGGATTTATAAATGGATATCTTTTAGTTTCCGAATATTTCTAGGATACGAACATGTCTTAGAATCGCCTTTTTTTATTAATAAACTCACTGACTTTGCCAAGTGCAGAGACTTCGTTGTTCGAGCATACCTTAGTTTCTCCATCAGCAGCAGCCAAATGCAAAGTCGTGTTGCCATGTTCATCCGTCGAGTTAATGAACCGATCATCACCCAGGAAATCTATCAAAAGTTTCAAAGCTTCTAGTCTGTTATACGTCACGCATAAATGCAGGATCGTCTGGCCATGTTTGACAATACTATGGGCTGCATCAGGTTTCACTCAGACCAAATATTCCAACACATCCACATGGCCTTTTAGAGCCGCGACATAAAGAGGGTTTCTTTAATATTTGTCATGAACAGTACATATATCGGGGTCGAATCCTAACAAGCTTGCCATGATGTTAAGGTACCCTTTTGCTGCCATGAGATGAAGAGCGGTTGATCCCTTAGAATCTTGCTCTCTTACTAGACAGCTTGGACCTCTTCCACAAAATTAAAGTGTCCGAGCGTGGCTATAATGTGCAAAGGAGTCTTGGTGTGTTTTTTTATCATGATTTTATCAAGAAGCGACTTATCTTTTGCGAGCAATTCAAGCAAAGAATGCACATTTCCTTTCACGGTGGCTACGTAGAGCTCGGACTCCATGTTCGGATCTCTAAAAGAAGAGTTTTAGAATACTCATTCCTCCATTTGGAAACTTGAATAAATACTGTCACAACCAAGTCATCTTACACTAGGCTTGACGAAGACCGAAAAATGATTGGTAGATATTACTCGTCAGCAAGTACTTGGCGCAATTCCCGCAAATGTCCCAGGATGTCAGAAAAGGTAACGATTCTTGGAGCTTTATCGCGGGTACGTGAGGATTCGGCTGTCGGCCATTTTCTGCCGTGTCTCGTCTTCGTTTGGTCCTACATAGGTCAAGTTCGCACATGTAAGATGTCCCATTGGAACCATGATGTCCTCTAATGATGTAAATGGCGCGTTTGATCACAGTTCTATTTTCGAAAATAATTTCTGATAAAAAATGATTTCTTTTTTTGTTTTCGAGAACAAATTCTAAATATTTTAAGCCATTTGGTAACTCTCCAAAATTTCAATTCCCAAAATAGAATTACATTTGGTACCATTCTGAAAATTTATAATCCAAATCATTTTTTTATAATTTTTAAATAATTTTATTACTTTTTTCTTTTTTTCTTTTCTTTCTCTTCTTCTTCTTCAAGGTCTGCCGGTCGCCAGTCGACGATCGGCCAGACAAGGGCCAGCGACCTCGCCGACCCTTGGCAAGGCCGCACCTCGTCAGCCGAGCCTCACCGGCAACTGGAAGAGGCTTGGCCGAGCTCGCTCAGCCGCCAGCAGGGCTCGACCTTGCGGTGGCCCGACGAGGTCGAGCCCCACCCGCCATTTGGGTAAGCTCGGCCGAGCCAAATCCGGGCGAGGTCGAGCCTCGCCTAGCCATGGGCGAGTTGAGCTTTGCCGGTGGCTAGGGAGGCTCGGGTGATGCCCGCCTCATCGGTGGCTAGGCGAGTCTTGGCGAGCTCGCCGAACCTCGCCCAATCGATCGTCGGCGACCGGCGGCAATGAGACGACACCGGCGTTGGCGGCAGCAGTTGAAGAAGAAGAAAGAAGGAAGAAGAACAAGAAAAAAGAAAAGAAAAGAGAGAAAATAGGTTGATTGATTCTAGAATTGTTCCCGGGAACAAAGAATTAACTTTTTTTTACTTTTTGATTCTGTTCCAAATCTACTTCCGGGAATAAAAAAATAGAAATTTGTTCCAGGGAACAAAAATTTTACTAAACGAATTTCTGTTGCAAATTTACTTCCGAGAGCAAAAGAGTAGAAATGATTATTGTTTGGCAAATTACCAAACAGAGTCAAAGCGGCCACACTTTATTCATGCAAATTGTAATGAATTACTTGGAAAGGACATCAATTTCATCGGCATGGGAGTAGTAATTTTTGCACTAACGCACGCTCAATCGTAATGAGCCGTAACCTACGCACTTTCAGAGAAATTATTCTGCCATGGCGTGTTAGGACAGAAACAAATGTGAGCACTTGTACCATTGGCACATTAGGAGTCGGTCTTCTCAGCATGGTAATTCCAGGTGATTTCAAGCTTGCCAATAGTTTAAGCTCCATATGGAGGCTATGCCTCCAAAATTCCGCCAAAGAGAGCTGATCTTCTCTTTCTTCCATTAAAAAATTCAAAGATTGAAGGACCATAAGTTTCTGATTGGTTTGATCAGTCATAAAAGGCCTAAATGGTGCTAGGCAGGGAAATAAATCACATAGAATGTATATCCTTGCCACCATGGAAATGGTTTTCTTATTCAGATGAAGAAGCACAGGATGATTGAACGCGTGACCTTGACCTACATAAATAAAATGCGAACAGTGTCACCACCAAATGGTCCATGGGTGTATCCCCCAATTCCCTAAACACAGTATATCAACTTCAGAAGCTTCTGCTATAGTCTTACTTGGGCCTGCACGTAACCTAATTCTTCAATAGGATTATTCAACTGTATGGATTGT
This sequence comes from Eucalyptus marginata, assembly GCA_014182565.1. Lineage (NCBI taxonomy): Eukaryota > Viridiplantae > Streptophyta > Magnoliopsida > Myrtales > Myrtaceae > Eucalyptus > Eucalyptus marginata. The sequence continues at coordinate 5,836,941 of CM024587.1, forward strand.
GTTAGGAAGATGCTTGAGTGCATTTACGATTAGTCTTCCTACCAAAATAGTCGCAAAATGTTGAGCATATGAATCTATTTTATCATAATTGAAGTTTTTTGAAGAATTATGTATTGATATTAGGCTCTTAATAGATAGATGTAGTGTTATGGTCCCCGATGAAAGTGCTAGTATTACCACCTAGAGGGTGGTGAATAGGTGTAAAAACAAATTAAGCTAATGAAAGCAGTAAAAGTTATTTTCTCAAACAAAATCTGACTGACTCAAGACTTTTGATAAAAGTTCAGACTCAAATAAGATGTTTTGGAAATTAGAAAAACTTAGAAAAATATTGTAACAAACAAATCAAAAGAGTTAAGGGAAGAGAAAATTGGACACGAGATTTATAGTGGTTTGGCTTAGATCAAGCCTACGTCCACTCTCCCACGCTAACAGCCTTCCTGCTGAATTTCACTAAGGAATCAATAGAGAAATACAACGACTTGAGTATGATCACTCAGTGAAGAGTTTCTTTTTCTCTCACTAAGTCACTCATTTTATGTTTTTCTCTCTTGAGTACAATTTGTAAGCACAATCGATGAAGAACAAGTAATTGGAAATGCCTCAAACTTTGGAATTTTTAATCCTCACACCCCCTCTCAAATGGACCAAATGATCTCTTTAAATACTCCTCTACGCCTTTCTAACCGTTGGCACTTTCCAGATGAATTTCTTCCAATCAACCCATTGGACATAATCGATTAAGAAAATCTTGTAGCCGTTTGAAGATAGAGGTGAAAATCCGATGATTCTGGTCGCCCATACAATCAGAATCTAGGTTTCCATAAGTAGATGCTTCCCAAAAATGAACTTGTCTTCAAAATTGATTTTATCAATCCTGTGATTGATTTCATCAATATATTTACAAAAGGCAAGTGAGATTCTCCGCTAGAAAGCCATATATTTGCACATACTGAATTCTTGTTGAAAGATCAATAACCTAAATCTGATCATATCTCCATTCTTGACTTGGGTTCAGTCTGGATCTTCATCAGAGTGGGAAAGACTTCTGAAGTAAAATAGACTTTGACAGCATTCCACGATATAACACAAAAGTTTAGTATCCTTCAGAGTAAGAATAAGAATAAGAGAAGGAAAGTTTTATCAACTTCAAAACCTTATGGGAGTTTTCTCAACACCCAAGGCCTTCACACATTGTTAGACATAATTAGCTAAGATCAATGACCATAATTTTCTACGGTACGTTTGCCAAGCAAGCAAAGATATATCAACATCATGCTTTTCCATTCTTTTCAAAGGGTGTGTTTGGGAGTGGCCTTTAGAAGACACTTTGGACACCTAAAGCCCCTTAAGCCAAATATTGAGTGTTTGGGAAAAAATTTGGAATCCCCATTTGGCCAAAGTTGGCCTTCTGAAAGCTGAAAGCTCACAATAGGTCTAAGGGTGCCTTGGGCTTTCAGCTTTCTCAGCATACAAGATGTCACGCCCCGGATCCCGAGCACGCGCACACCTCTCATCGGTCGATTAAATTGCGATGCTCCCAGGACTCGTCGCCGACCCATTCATTTTATGCACATGCGAAAGCGAACTCATAATTACCCAACCAACAAACAAACACATGGGATAGTAAAAGCAAGACATCAATTATCATGAACCACACTTTATAAACAACCCAAGTTAAACCTACAGGTTCATATACAAAGGTCTGTCTCCCAAAAAGAAGTCCTAACCGACCTATACCCGAATCCCTTCGACTCCGGCTCCGGATTCTCCATCCTAGGGACCTGAAAAAGGGGTAACCACGACAGGGTGAGACAAGATCTCAGCGAGTCAACACCCTAAACCCCGTTTAGGATGAGAATTCACTTAGTGGCAACCTAACATGCACCATTCAGAACTTACCTCGCCTCAGTACCTCCCTGCACATTAGCTCATCACATATATCAATGCATACAACAAACGCATTTCATAATTGGAACACATCAATTCATCTTTCAAGCAATCACATGGGTCCCGATTATAAGGCCAAACCGTAACGACACATCTCATTCCGTGCCACACAATTTTGTCCCATAATCAGGCGCAGCTATCTCATATCGATGGTTCATTCCACACTCAATCTCTAAACTCAAGGCCCTAGAGGTGGCTCCCACGAAATTACGTTATCGTGTAGCACTTAGCCCTTGATCACATATAGCAATAGTACAAGGCCCTAGAGGTGGCTCCCACGAAGTTATGTTATCGTGTAGCACTTAGACCCTTTACTATGTATGTCAATAGTGCAAGGCCCTAGAGGTGGCTCCCATGTAACTCAAGTCGCCAAGTAGCACTTAGCCCTTGACTACAAGTCCCTAGAGTTGGCTCCCATGTAACTCAAGTCGTCATGTAGCACTTAATCCTTTACCTGTTCACAACACACTTGATTTCCTCAACACAACACATATCATCTTTCAATAGTCATCTTTTGTAATAACAATAAACCATCACCATAGCACAATCATTCACATATCATCACGCATAAGTTCTAAACATGTCACAAGTCAACCACATCACCAAATATGCATTGTCCAGCAAGCACAACATCAAGAATAATCACAAAACTACTACCGGTCCTAACCGACAGAAACCGGGCCACTCGTGCATCTCCAAGTTTAATTCAAGAAACATAACCAAACGAGCTTAGAAAATTCTAAAATTTGAATATGTTATAAAGGACATAAAAAACACTTTTCATGAAGACACCTTGACCCATATCTTTCTAGATTAAGAGCAGTAAATCGCCCAAACCATTACAAAAACTGTGACCATGTCCAGAAATTCTGCTTTCCAAAATCAGTTTACTTCGAGGTCCAAAACTTGTCCATTTGATCTGAAATTTGACTATGTTAAACTAAAAGATGTGATGAACAACTTTTGTGGAAGAACTATTTCAAAAATTGAACCCTAAGAGTTGATAAAAATCCTTTGAACACCAAAAAGTCACTGTTTCTAGCACAATCCGAGATTCTGTTTTGCAAATAACGAAGATGAAATCTCATTCTTTTAAATCCCTAAACTCTTGAGTAAAATATATGTCATAGAAGAAGATGTCTATAACATTTCTCAAGAAGGAAGAAACCTCAAAATCGTAGCACATTTTTCCCCACAAAAAAAGAAAACGGCAAGGGTCCAGTAATAAGATCGGAGGGAAATCCACTAAATTAGACTAAACCACCCTCATTAGTGCTAATCTAACCAATTAGATTAACACTAATCCATATTAAGGCTAATCTAACCAAACTAGATTAACAAAAATCCATCTTAAGGCTAATCTCACTTAATACTAATTTAATTAAGCTAATTAGCATTAATCTAATCCCCTAAGTGCAATTAACAACCTAATCAATGATTATGGAGTTAACTCACCGGATTAGGGAGGCAATGGGTTCACGGCTACGGTGGCGCGACGGCAGTGAGATCCCGTGTCTACGGCGACTCCAAAAGAGGCCCAGAAGAGGCTGAAAAAGCCTTGCAAGCTCATGGCTTGCTAGAAAAACCGGTTCTACTTCTGCTCTAGACTAAGGGGGTTGAGGTGGTTGGTTTGTTCGGCTTTGAGGGCTAGACACGGCACGAGGACGACGGAGCTGCTGGTGGTTCGGTGGCTGCTTGGGGACGACGAGCTGACTGAGGCGAAGCTGGTCGAGCGGGCTGCAAGCGGCCAGGCGAGGTTGGTGAGCGAGACCTAGTCAGGATGGCTCTGCGAAGGGCTGGTCTCGCTGCTTGCGAGGGTGGTTGGACCGAGACGAGTGGCTAGCGGCTGAGCTAGGCGAAGCTGGCGGCAGCGACAGTGAGGCGGGTTGTTGGCGGATGGCTGGCGGACTGATGGTGGTGAGCTAGGCTGGGGTTTGGACGGGGGATTGCTAGTGAAACGGTGGTGTGCGGCGGTCGGTAGGGACACAACTGGCTGAGACGCAACAGCAAGCGGGCGTCGATGGCTGGCTGGTGCGAAGGAGTGAGGTTGGCTGAGGTGGTGGGCTGGAGTATGCTGCAATAGGGAATGAAAATGGAGAAAAAGAAGAGCTAAAGAAGAAGAAGAAGAAGGTTGCAGAGGTTTTGCTAGGGGGCTGTCGCACAAGGGAAAGAAGGGAGGGGGAACAAGAGGGGACAAGGGACTTGAAAGTCTTGCAAGGAGCCAATAGCCATCCATGCACAAATATCTTGCACTTGAGTGCATGGACACCAAAGTCTTCAGCCACCATAAGTCAAGACATCCTCCAATGGACTAATTTCCTTCAATTCTCTCACAATCCAAGTCAATTTCAAGTCCAAAATAAAACCCTTCAGCAGCCATACGAATTTCCACAATTTCCTTCACAAACTAATTCAAATGGGTAGCCAAAATTGCCAATTAAGGTGCCCATCCGAATTTCTTCCATTTTTCCAATTTGCCGAAATTGATTTTTTGTAAAAATTCTGGGCTCGACGGAAATTTTTCAAAAGATGAGACAAGATCCTAAAAATAAATCGTGACACGCTCGAACTTTCAAATCCCAAAACTGAATTCAATTTCGTGGTTAAAATCGATTGAACGCGATTTTAGTACAACCTAACCTATCGAGTAGCTTTTAGGGATTTTATAGCGTTTGACCCGTGGTCGATAATTTTCAATCCACGTTTGTGCATCTCCGACTCGTAATCGACTCTTGGTTGCCGTAAAAATCACAAGGTTTCAATTACGACTACCGAGTATAAAATCGATAAAAACTGGGTTAGTGTCGTTCGACGCAAATTTCGCAATCATGCGGAATCACCCGCAATTCAATTACGTGATTCCGTCGAATCGACCTATATCCAATTACAATTCAATTATAACGGTGTCGTATTGACCCTTGCTGATTATTATGGTCAAGCAGTCGATTTCCGACCAAATTCTCGAGTCTGCCGCATTTATATCCCTTAATGACTTCACCTAATAAGTTAGTTAACTCGTGAGTGGCCAACTCAGAGAAATAGGACCATAGGTGAGTCGACGAAATGCCTATTTCATATATTCGGGACGGGGTCGAATTTTCAGGATGTCACACAAGAAGCCCTAGGGTTACTAAATTTTTTTTTTCCAAAACTAGCCTCACTCACTTTTTGTTTTTCCAATTTTGCCCTCATCATTTGACTATTCATCTTCTTCTCCATTGAGGTCGGCTGGCGTGTTGCGCAAGGCAATGAGTGGCCAGTGACGGCTAGATAGAGGTCGGTGTGGTCGCAGCGACCTAGGCGATGCCTGGGGGTTGCGCGATTGTCTTGCCATTTGGGTCGCGGTAACTACCTCGAGGGGCCACGCATTTGGGTCGCCGTGACCTCGATCAAGGTCAAGCTGTCATGCCCCGAGCCCCGAGCGCACGAAACATCCCTCGATGGTCGACTGAAAATGCGACATCCCAGGACGCGTCGCCAACCCATTCTTTTTATCTTTCGATTAAGCACATGCAGAAGAGAATTAAATACAACACCCAGTCAACAATTAAACATAGGGATAGTAAAATACGATCGCGATTTTCCAATAAAAACCATGACTTATATATCAACTGTTGTCCCTAGGAAGTTTAATGATTTACAAGTTCTTACACTGGCAACTTCCAACCAACCCTCTCAAAAACCTTCAAGGACTAGGGTCACCCTAAACTTCGTTAACGGTAGGGCCAGCCAAAAGGTGTCGCATCTCGCGCCCACCACATCCGCACTCAGCAGATCTCCACGCTACGGCCCTAAAAAAGGTTAGCCCACGATGGGGTGAGATAAAATCTCAGCGATTCAAACCCTAAGCCTCGATTAGGACGCAAATTCATCTCGAATGCGGTCCTAAGCACACACCATACAAAACTCACCTCGCCTCGGCGCGTACTTGCACGTTAGCTCATCACATATGCTATTATCAGTGCAGCAAGCATACTTTAATAATTGGAACACATCATTTCAATCACATGGGTCCCGATTATAAGGCCAAACCGTTATGACACGTCCCATACCGTGCCATACAATTTTGTCCCATAATCAGGCGCAGCTATCACAATCATTCAGGCGTGTTCCAGTTATTATGACCCATCGGCCACGGCCAACTCAAAAGTCGACGGTCATCCGACATAACCGGGCGTCGTCCCGCTCCATCGGGCACGGCATCATCCTGCGTATTCATACGCATCAGGACGGCATTCCACACAGGAGCATCGGCCTGGCCTCCACCGCGACCGGCATCCGTTGATGTGGGGCATCTGAACTTAGTCAGGCATCGCCCCGCATATTTATACACATCAAGACGGGTTCATTACCCCACATATTCATACGCATCAAGGTATTAGGTGATCACACGAGCACACCATCACTCAAGTCCATTGTTGTCTTCCTCAATTGGCCCAAAACACCAGAATTCCTTTTAAAACAATAAACCTTGCAATCCTTTTTTTTTTCTTTTTGTTCAAAGCCTTCCGAAATAAATTCGTACACGGTCACGTACTAAAAATCAATCCGTCAAACTTTGCACACTTCTACTATAGAACCTCCTTGTTTTATTGAGCACATAAAATTTGGCGTCCAAACCCGACACCTCATTTATTTTCTATTTTCTTTTCCAACCACCCTTTTTTGGAACTAAACTTGGGTAATCCCTTTTTTTTTCTTTAAAAATTTTGGAAAGAAATGCGTAGGTGCTCATGTGCTCAAAATTAATCCGTCAAACTTTGCATGCACCTAGTTTAAAACTTCATTGTTTTATTGACCAAATAAGTTTTGGTGTCCAACCTAAGACCTAACTGTCTTTCTAATTAATTGCCCACAAGGCCATCTTTTGCAATAACAATAAACAATCACCATAGCACAACCATTCACATATTATCAAGCATAAGCTCTAAGCATCCCAAAAGTCAACCACATCACAAAAATATACATTATCTTGCAAGCTAGATACCAAGAACAACCACAAAACTACAATCGGCCATAACCGGCAGAAACCGGGTCCACTCGTGCGTCTGCAGAACTAATTCCAGAAACCTAAACAAACGAGTTCGGAAAATTCTCAAATTTGAATATGTTATAAAGGACACTTAAAAAAAATTGTGAAGACACCTTGACCCAATTATTTTTATCATAAGAGCAGTAAATCGCTCAAACCATTACCAAAACTGTGTCCGTGTCTAGAAATTAGGTTTTCCAAAATCAGTCTGGTTTGAGGTCCAAAACTTGTCTGTTTGATCTAAAATTTGACTATGTTAAACTAATAGATGTGATGATAAACTTTTATGAAGAAACTCTTTAAAAAATCGAACCCTAAGAGTTGATAAAAATCCATTAAACACCAAAAGGTCACGGTTTCCAGCACAAATCGAGATTCTGTTTTACAAGTAACGAAGCTGAAATCTTATACTTTGAAATCCCTCAAATCTTAAGTAAAATACATGTCATAGCTGAAGATGTTTAGAACATTTTTCAAGAAGGAATCAACCTCAAAATTGAAGCACATTTGAACCCACGAAAATCACAAATACCAAGGGTCCAGTAAATCGATCTATAGAGAAATTCACTTGATTAAGCTAAACCACCCTCATTAGTGCTAATATAACCAACTCAGTTAACACTAATCCATCTTAAGGCTAATCTAACCAAACTAGATTAACACTAATCCAACTTAAGGCTAATCTAACTTAACACTAATCTAATCAAGCTAATTAACACTAATCTAACCCATTAAGCGCAATTAACAACCTAATCAAGGATTAGGGAGTTAACTCATCGGATTAGGGCGGTGGCGGGCTCACGGCGACGGCGACGTGAAGGCGATGAGATCCCGAGACAACCGTGTCTCCAACGGAGACCTAACGGTGACTAAAAACAGCCCTACAAGCTCACGGCTTGTGGCTGGTCATGGTTCTGTTCTGCTGGGCTGGTTTCGACTGAGCTGGTCTCTGCAGCTGGCGCGGCTGAGGCCACTAGGCGAGCTGGGTGCATTGGACTTGTGGACTGCTGCTGGGTGTGTTGGTGAGGATGGGATGAAGTTGGCGTGAGGGATGGTAGCTGCGGATGTGGAGTGGAGTTGTTGTTCGGTGGAAATGGAGAAGAAATGGGATTCGGCTACAGCAGGGGATGAAATGGAGAAGGAAAGTGGGCTGTGGCAGCAAGGTGGAGATGGGGATGAGTTGGTGGATGCGTAAGGTTGGGTAGTGCAGCAACAAAAAGGAAGAAAAGCAAGCTGGCATGAAGGGGTGAAGGAGAAAAGAAGGCGTGAGGAAGAAGCGGGCAGAAGAAAGGAAATGGGGAAGAAATTGGAGTTGGCCTCTACTGGTGTGGGCTGTACGCATGGGAGGAGAGAGGGAAGAGAGAGGGATGGGAGGTCAAAGCACTAACCAATCAAAAACTAAGAGGAATATCTAAACACTCATTGCTTTGGCCTCAAAATCTTCCTCCCAAGAAGTCAAGTACTCCACCAATGGAAATTTAGCTTCAAAATCCCATAATTAAACCATTTTGGGCAGCCAAAAATCCCTTAAAACAGCCCATCCGAATTTCCACTTTTATTTTCGATTTGTTCGAAATTGATTTTCCGCAAAAATTCCGGACTCGATGAAAATTCGCCGAAAAATGAGACGACGTCCTAAAAATGAATCATGACACGCTCAAATGTCTGATTCCTGAAACCAAATTCAATTTCATGGTTAAAATCGACCAAACGCAATTTTAGTATGACCTAACCTATCGGGTAGCTTTTAGGGATTTTAGCGCATTTGACCCGTGGTCAATAATTTTCAGTCCATGTTTGTGCATCTCCGACTCGTAAACAACTCTCGGTTGTCGTAAAACTCGAAAGGTTTCAATTACGTGTCCCAAGTATAAAATCGATAGAAAATCGGGTTAGTGCCGTTCAACACGAATTTCTCAATCGTACGGAATCACCCACAATTCAATTACGTGATTCCGTCGAATCGACCTATATCCAATCACAATTCAATTATAACGGTGTCGTATTAACCCTTGTCGATTATTACAGTCGAACGATCGATTTCCGATCGAATTATCTAGTCTATCGTGTTTATATCCCTTAACGGATTCACCTAATAGATTAGTTAACTCGTGAGTGGCTAGCTCAGAGTAAAATGACCATAGGCGCGTCAACGAAATGCCCATTTCATATTATCGAGATGGGGTCGAATTTCAGGATGTCACACGCGCAACCTAGGCGCAGGTTCGTGCGACCCTTGCTGGCGATTGCCCAACCCCAACAACCTTTATTGAGGTTGCCGTGGATTGCGCGAGCCAAGTGAGACCCTCGCCGAGGGTTGCCCGACCCCAAGCGGCCCTCACCGGTGGTCTCTGAGGGCCGCCTGAGGTCTTGCAACCTCAAATGGCGGTTGCTGGTGATCCAAATCTATCGCCGACAGCCGCTTGCCCTTGGCTAGCGAACTATTTTTTTCTTTTTTCTCTTAATTATAAAGGTCCTTTGTAAATATAATTCTCCCAAACACTATTTTGCTCAAAGGTATTTCATAATAGACTTTTAGGTTATAATTTACCAAACGCAATTTGCATTTTGAAAAATTCCTTTTAACTTAAAGTCCTTTACATTTTTTTGAAAGACTTTCCTTAAAAGTCTAACTAAACACATCCCGTATCCCCCAATTCCCCTAAAAGTAGCATTCAACTTCAAAGACTTCTATTATAGTCTTATTTGAGCCTGCACATTACCTGATTCTTTAAGAGGATTATTCAACTTTACGAATTGAGTTAGGAAAACGTTTGAAATGAGCAATAGTGTCATAAGTGCATTTGCAATTAGTCTTCCTACCAAAATAGTAGCCAACAATTTATATCTAGCAAAAAGAATTAAGCATGGGAAGCAAACAGCAGTCTTGCTGTACATATGATTGCCCACTTCCGCTCGAAAACCAATTAACAATTGAAGGAATGATCAGCAAAAAGAAGTGATCATGAATTTGGAGAAGGGAAAGCCAAGGTTCTCCGAATCAATTTGACCTGTTGAGTTGCTTCCCAGAAAGAAAGAGCAAAAAAACCGAGTCATGTGAAAAAATTAAGGAGGTTACATTCTCAGATCACTTGCTCCACTGCATTCACAAAATATGGCAAAGAATTCTTAAGAATGTTTTGATTCTTCCTCGCGTGACATGTGTAAAAAATTTGTTGGCACGTAATATTTATATTGACTTTCATTTTTTTAACAGCGGAGGAAGTGAACAATGTACATTAGGAGTGTTGCGGAAAGCGAGCGATTGAATAATAAAATAGACAGAAGAAGAAAATAAATCGGACACCAGATTTATGTGGTTTGGTCGTAAAGACCTATGTCCACGGGAGGAAAAGAACGACGAATTTCATTTATAGATCAGCGATACAAAGGAGATTACACACTCGAGTCACTCAAACCCTCCGGTATTTCCCAAGCCCCAATTACACCCAATAATGCACGCAGCGTTTAGCCCTGAAATTCCTCAAAAATAATCTCTCAATCTCACGAAGGAATTACACACAAATCTTACCTCAAGATTTAATCGGCTACAAATCTAATTCTTCTCGGATGTAATTGCACAAATGAAAAAAAAAAACAAGCCCACTTTCAAGCACTCCATATTTGGTGCTTCAAGATTGCTTGCATCAACAATGGCGGAACACCAACCACTCACGCGGCACTTTGTGATCCACGCCGCCTCCCACGAGAACGTGCATATATATATTGCACTTAGAATTCAAGTCGACTTCTGCATCAAATAATATCATATCTTTTATTCCTTTTATTCTTTCTCTTATCCGTTGTTGTTTGACCGAGTTCCAGGAGCCCACACCTACTAGGATAGCTTTGATTTTATTTCCTTTTTCTGACACAAAGTCAAACTTCTTGACCTTGGATTCCAACATAGCTTTGTTTCCGTAATCTACAAATTCGTGGCTTGGTCTCTACAAATCAGCAACTTGAAGTCCAAATATCCATTTTCCTTTAATTTATCTTGGGTTCGGTTTCGTTCACAGACTCAAACTCGAGACATATTATAACAAGGAGGACGGAGAGCCGCCGCGCCCATCACTGGGGATGTATTAGGGCGAGTTTGGTTCGGCCACCTCATGATGTGGATTTTGATCCTATTCATCGCGTCGATAGCTGCAGTAAGGACTTCTCTTATGTCGCTGTGCTCACAGCAGAGTATCAGCCCTTCATAGCACACATTCAAAGGCATTAGGCTTTTGCCTTCTAATCTCGAGATCACAAGCAGGTGCCCAGCTGCATTGGCCTCCTCATGGATGCATCCAAGCCCAGTGTGTTCGGCTGCAGATCCTTTGGTCACGGAGAAGATACAGATGAAGCCCTGCACGAAGGAGCAAGTCCGATCAATTTCTGCAGGATTATCAGCTAATAAAATGTTGTTATGTGATTGTTATGGTTACCTCTTCAGCTCGTTTGTGTCCATTCCGAACGGTGTTTCTCCAGGTTTGGGGACTAGTTCTATCGAAGCCTCCGCAGTTCCGGGTAAAAACCATAATCTTATCCCATGAACCGTTTGGACAGTCATTGTCTGGCTATGTTGCTTCGCTAAACTAATTTCTTTTCCTGTGGGGATATTCTTGCCCTTAATGAGAAAAAGACGGGAAGTAATCACTCACCAGGCCAAGAATTAGAAGCTATATTGACATGAAGGAGCTAAAATCATAAACAGATCTCAAGAGCTTGGCGAATAATCTTAATGGAAGAGAGAATTTACCGATGCGATGATCTGTTCGGTTTGGATGTTGACAAAGACGAGAGGAATTCCTGAGGAAACCGATGCAGAGAACCAGGCCATGGACCGGGTTGTAGTGGCCTCAACGGTGTGGTCACCTGGCGGCGGCATAAACAGAATGGAGCTAACTACCGGAGACAGTTGATCAGGCAAGTAGGTCCCGACTTTCACCTTCCAATCATATCTCATTCCTTTCTTCTTGAATCCTGCGTGTCCGCGTTCACCACCTGCCTGCTCATTCCTGCATCGTCAGATGGAAAGTCCTTATCCTTATCCCTTTGCACGATATACACGCATGCTCGTCCAAATAAATGTTCAAGAGGTGGTATATACTTGTACCAGCCATCATCCAAGTGGGATAATTGTGTGGATGAATGTTTGCAGCACATTGGGATGGACTTTCATCTTCATGGTTTTGTCTCCAGGACCTCTTGCCCAGTGAAAGCATTCCGTGATTTACTACCGTGAAGTTCTAGTCTGGAGGCTTATGTTTAATCGTCTCGAGGGAAACTTTGAACAGGTAAAATCAATCGAGTTTAACTAGAAATAATAAGACTTCTGCCCAAAACATGTTCAGTAAGATGCGTCAAATTTCAATCTTTTGAACAATAATCAAATCTATTTCATGAGACTACTCGGCAGTTGGCATGCCCCACATCTTTCGTAATGTCTAAACCCTTAACATGAAGTGATGGTTGATTTAGGGAAAAAAAAAGGGCAAAAGTTACCTTGCAATTCAGTACATTGTTCTAGGTTTAAATCCCCTGAAACCACCACATGTCTATCGTCCGTAGCAGCTTTGATCGTGAACTTCCTCTGGAGCATCGAGCCCTTGAGAGGCACTATGCGCGCCTTGAGCTTAATCACACAGTCGCCCCTCCTCACCTTCACCCACAAAGTCTCAGCCTCCTGGCTGATCTTGCCGAGCTGCGAGTTGAACTCCAACTGGGCCTTGGTCGGCACGAACTCATCCATGTCATCCTCTGCGAACCGTTCAATATGTCCACAGGCAGCAGCATGCTCATCCCAGTCCTCCGGCACCTCCTGCTTCACCCGTTTCATGCACAACTCTGTCGTCTGAGTGCTGCCCATGTCGTCTCTCCTTCTGAAAACGCACCAGTACCTCTCCATGGAAACACTATTCACACGGTTTATATCCTAGGATAGGTTCACCGTCTGTCCTAGAGCAGTTTGCGACAATGTACGAACACTCCAAGATCTGTGTTTAGGACTTCACGTCCAGATCATATTCTCTCAACAGCTTGGAGACCCTTCCAACGCCATATGGTAACTAGTGTCATGTACTTGATTAATTAGAATAATGACAAGCGAGCCGACTAAGTTAGGTTACAAATATAGTAATAGACTGACCAATTTGTGCTCTGCACTAAACAGCCAAATGGAGACCGTACAGAATTTCACACAAAAATATTCTATTGTCTTTCGAGGCTTAACAAGAAATTCTGATCACAGATTAAGTGTATAATGCAAGAAAGAGTATCCATCTTTGTCCCGGCTTCGCTCACAGCACCACTGTACACAAACGAAAATATGCCGAGAGACGAAAGTATAAGACTCATCAAGGTCTCAAAATCTCTGCAGCGTATGAATGTATCCAACTTAGTAAACATCGTACTAGTCTGTTCTAGCGACTCCATAGCGGATCTTGTCCAAATTTCATTGCCATTCCTCGATCTCTGCTTGGGTGTGACTCCTTTTCGGTTCATCTTCTCTCTTTAGCTGCTCCCTTAATTCCAAGATCTTTCTCTCAATACATTGAACATGCAGAAAACCAAAATTTGGCTGAAGTGGAAAATTTTGGAACGGCAAATTTCAATTTGATCTGAGAGAAATGAAATGGAGTATAACCTTTCTATAAGGCCACTGCCCCACTCTGCCTTTTCGACAAATTTTCTTGACAACGGTAGGACACAAATGCAATCTCTTAGAAGCCATTTCGATCGGAAGATGGAAGTAACCTCCGACATCTGCCAGCGTCATCTCTCCCGCTCTCTCCCTCTGCATTATCTCAGCACATAATTACAGCCGTTTTGGAATAATGGAAGAAAAAGATGAGTTCAATGCAAGCGACATCCGTTGAACAAGATCTCTATTCTAAAGGCCAAGTCCTAGAGGATAAAAGATTGACGGAGTAATCTATATTTCAACAGAATCCACGCAGAAACTGCTTGCGATGATAATTTGGCGAAAAACAGAACTCTGGATATCGCTTCCACTTATATATAACAGTCATAAGAGATATCCATTAGAAAATATGATCGCTTACCGGAGCATAGAAGGCTGTAAAGGACACACATACACAGTATATAATTCTAGAAAAGCAATAAACTGCGCTGCAAGCCCAGTTTTAGGATACTTCGCCTGTCGTTTCTTAGGTTTTTTGGCTTGTCCGTTTGCCTGGTATTTCTCTGCATCAAACAACGAAAAATACAAAACAATAAACGAAACGCATTCTACGATTTCCAGCCATTCAAAAGATCGACAGGAGCTTGAATCTGATTCTATATGTGAGGCTTTTAATGTTGCGACGCAAAGAAGTGCGAATGGCTATGCATCAACTGAAACAGCCGGGGGCGGAGGTAGTTGAAAATAATCGACCTTCACATTGCCGTTTGTCGCGACCTAATTTTCGGGTTTGCCACCTAGAACTAGGTTGATGGACTACTAAGCCTTTAAGCTTAGCTCGGGCTCTCCCAAGCCCATACCAAATCGCGACTTAGGGATTTTGACATGCAAAAGATCATTATCTGGAGTCGCCACTAATCGGTTTAGGGTAGGTCGATTAGACACCTAAGTAAAATAATGGGAGGATTATCTTACTTCTACGAACCAGAGATTTTGGGTACGCGGACTTGATTACACTAGACTATCCTAGTGCCCTTTCGGTACCATTTCTTTTTATTTAAAAATGTTTTGCAGGCAGCTTGATTTGATTTTAATTGAGCTTCCTAACATGTGAGGTGATCATACATGTGCGCATACCACCAATTTAACACATCAAGAAAACAATTAAATAATGCAAAAACATACCTTAAAGCAACGAAAGCATCTGCAATGTTAAATCAGAATTCACATCAACAATCCTAGATATGATTCCTAATTAACAAGCAATCAATTTTTTTTTTTTGTTTTCGCTTTAAAAATCATGACTTATGCAATGCATTGTTACTATTCTAACATGAAATGACGACATGACCTAAACTATATGACATGAAGAAATGCAATAATTAAATGCAATCTAAATGATCTAATTATAATGACATGCAATGTGATGCAATGACATACCAAATTATTTAAACTAAAATGACATGCTTCATGCAATTTAATATGCCAGCTATATGTCACGTGACATTTATTAAATGCCTTATTCTAATGACAAGAAAGTTCTAATTAAATGAACTTAAATAAACTAAATGACGTGCATTTGATGTTTCTACTTTTAAAAATGCAATCTATCCTAAAAATTGAAATTAACTTATGCAAAGACAAATTTTGTATTTTCTTTCATGAAATTCGAATGCAAAAATGACTTAGCTAGATTAAAATTCTATCTAATTTAAACTAAGGATTAAGTCATATTAAATCCTGATTTAAACTAAGACATTATCTTAACCTAACATGCAATTTATCTAAAAAAGATGATCTAAATTAAAGATGAAACATGCAATTCTAACCTAATATGCACAATGATTTTTTTTTTTTGCTTTTCTTTATGAAATTCGAAATTAAAACTAACACATAATTAAATGTGCAATTAGAAAAAAATAAAAAAAACTAACAACCTAAATGAATGCATTTTTTTTTTTTTTTTTTTTTATATTTTTAAATTCGAAATAAAATCCCTATTCTAGATATTCAAAATAACCAGAAATATTCTAAAACCAATTGAAATCCTAATTCAAACATCTTTTTGATTTTTATTTTTTACGAAAATAAAATTGACCTAAACACCATGACATCAAATCAAACATAATGAGATTGATATTCAAAAATTGGCGAACCATATCTCGCGCATGAGATCGGGTTGTCCAATTTTAAAATTAAATCGCGAATCGAATCTCGAGCGTGAGATCGGATTGTCGATTTTTATAAAGAATTGTGAGTCGGATTTCGGGCGCGAGAATCGGACTGACAAATCCTAATTTGAGGCGCATTTTCATGTCGGAATATCAATCATATATCAATGAATAAATTCACTAAAAAAAACAAATCTATAAAGGAAAATAATAAAAAAAAAAAACTATACGTGAATAAGTAATAAAAAAAAAACAAAAGAAACTACCTAATTTCTTTTTTTTTTTTTTTTTTTCTGTTTCTTTGTTTTCTCCTTCCCACGCACGGTTCACGGGTCTCCAAGGGGCAGCCGGTTGGAGCTCCGGCAAGGGGAAGACGCCGGCTAGGGTTCCGGTGAGATTGGGCAGAAACGGCGCGATGGTGGCGCGGCACGGGGAGCAGCAGCAGCAACCTTGCTCGGGCTCGAGCAGAGAGCGTAACAGCTCAACTCAGGCTCGGGTCAAAGCGTCGGGTCGGAGATCTGCTGCAAGTGGCACGGTGGTGGGCGATCGGACAGAGACGCGATGGAGGTGCGGCGCTGGGCTAGGCAAATCGTGGACAGAGCAGGTCGGCGATGCGGGAGCGGGCGTCGCTCGGGCGTCGGTGCGGCGGATTCGTCGCTCGGAGCTCCGGGCGTCGAGCGGGCGGAGGCACGGCGGCTGGATCTCGGGCGGCACGGTGGAGCGGGGGGGTGTCGGGCGGATCACGGGCGGTCTTCGGGTCTTCGTCGTCGCGGTGATCGGAGTTGGGCGTCGCTCGGGGCTCGCGTGGGCCGTCGGATTCGTCGCTCGGGTGCGATGGATGACGGTGGGCGGCTAGTCACTCGAGCGGATACAGGCAGGCTGCCGGCGGGCGAATCGCGGAGATCTCGGCGCGGATCGGCGGCACTCGGAGCGAAGGTCGCGGGTCGCGGCTTGGGGCTTCGCCGGAGTGGGTCTCCGCTCGGGCGCGATGCGGGAATCATCGGGAGTGGTTGCCGCGGCGCGCAGGGAGGCGAGGAGTGGCGGTGGACGATGGGCTTGCTGCTTCGGCTTCTGGGCGGCGCGGCGTGGCGAGTCCGCGATGGGCGTTCCGGCGTTGGTGAGCTGCGGGGTTGGTGCTCGACGAAGGAGAAGCACAGTGCTTCCCTCCCCCTTTTTACTATTTCACCTGCCCTTTTTACTTTTGCTTTTTGTTGCTCCTTCTCCACGCACGGATGGCTTCCATCTCCTCTCCTGATTTTTGACTTTTTGTTCTTTTTTTCCTCTTTCAAGAAAACTAAAAAAAAACCCCCAAGCTTTTCTTCGCGTTGAATTTTCTTGACCTAAAAATCGAGAGAAACTCTTCGTGCCGTGTATTTTCTATTGTGTGGCCCTCCTCAAAACCCTAAGCAAACAAACCTATTTATAGGCCACCGATTATGTTTTCAACTTTTTCAATCCGATATCCATGAAGATTCTTTTTTTTTCAAAAAACAATATTTGTTTTGCTAAACGCAATATTAGTTTTTCCACTTGCCCTATATTGATAATGATCCAAAATCGCGATGGAATTTTTTCAAATCCAAATCTTGCCAAGATCAATTGCAACAATTTTTAAACCATATGCCCTATCCAAAAAATCCATCATATCCCAACAAAATTTCAAGATTTCTATTTTTCCATAAGATAATTTTTTAATCATTAGAAAAAATGGGCCCGGGCCAACTTGCTTTTTTCGTGGGCTTAGTCCATCTAATTTGAAACTCAAAACCATTAATCCGACCCATCGCCGTCCAAAAAATAAAAATGCAAAACATGTAAATTAAAAATAAATGCACCTAACACTATATGCTATGCAATTGAATTATAAAATAAAATTAACCCCTAATGACTAAATGGGCCGCCAAAATTTAGGTGTCAACACCGTTCAAATCTATTCCTAGCACACAACTTCAAAGAACATGGCGAGCGGGTCCTGGTACATGATGTAGCCAGCCAGTCGCCTTCCCTCACAGTATTGCTGCAGAAAATCCTTCACATTCTGTATGCTTTTCTTGCAAAAACTGAAATGGAAGCAAGAAAGACAGGACTATATTGCTGCAAGATACATATTCAGAACTCCAATTTCCCAAGAAAGGAATGTCATCTAATTTTTTAAGGAAGAGATTAACTGAAGTTCTTTCTCGAATGTCCTACTTCGATCCAGCAACTTGTTACAAGTCGATAGGTTTGGAACCCTCTTTCTTTTCTTTGCTGATTCCTCTCAATGAAATTTTCCATGTTGCACTAAGTTACTTATGGATGTATGCATGCAGTCCAGGGACACTTTGGGGTGAACACCAATCGAGATGACCCAAGAATTTTGCTATTTCGATTTTGCTAGTCCTTAGGAACAACGTAGCGATGGATAATTCAGAATCAGAATAGGTCCAGCCCAGGAGACAAATCAATAGGAAATGCTGTTTGTTGGGGGACTTCAACATCATCAAGGAACAAAGAGATAGAAAGGGGCGGCAAAACAGGAAAGACATCACTCTTATGGAGGATTTCAAAACAATGTTAGCAACCCTCAATCCAGAAGACATAAATCTAGTGGTTTCTTCACATGGACAAAAAAGGAAGGAAAGAACAGCTGGAGTGTATTGATCGAATGCTAGTTAGTGATAGATTATTTTCTAAAACTATGCAATCATAAAGTGCTCCCGCAAACAGCTGTCAGACTTAGTGAGCCGGACTCCCTTCCATCGGATGATTTGGGAGCTATTTGTGATCGCTTTATGGGATTGCGCAGTTCTCAAGGGGTTAAACCCCAAGGATCCGCCTAACTCTTTTGAATCCCCACTAATTAATTACGTTACAACAACTGAACAAACTTGGTTGACGAACAGGGTTTATGTGCCGCTAATGTAGCGGCTTGTCAAGCATTTCTAGTGGTTGCTTCTCTGGAGAAAGATGGGCTGGTTATGCGGACCATGATGGAAGGGCCAGAGCAAGGGCCTAAAGTTTTGTCTCTCAAAAGCAAGGACTCGAAGAAGAAGCCTTAGGCCAATAACTGCGAGCTCAAGATCAAGAGCCAAAGCGGACCGACAAGAAAGAAGGAACGCTTCATCTACTCCAAGCCCCTAAAGAAGTCAAGGTTTGGAACCCCCAAAAAAGGAATCAGCGCCGACATACACTTATTCAGGACTACATGCTGCCTCCCCACAGGGGCGAATTCAAGATCTCCATTTTGGAGGGAAAATTGGAACAATTTTTGGGTGAGAATGCCACGAACTCCTCTATCTATAAGGAGCTTATACGAGCTTGGGACTAAGTGGCTACAATGGTTCAATAAGAGTCTTCGCTGAGCCGTCCCAGAGAAATGGGAGCAGGGGAAAAGGGAAGTGGTTCTTGTGCACCAGTTGAAGGAAGGAGACTTGGAAGCTTACCAACAACCTATCAACTCCTAACACATCTAATGTCACGCCCTGAACCCCGGGCACACACGCATCCCTTGGCGGTTGATCAAATTGCGACGTTCCCAGGACGCGTCGCCGACCCATTCATTTTATGCACATGTGGAAGCAAATCAAACAAATACCCAGACAACCAACCAACACAGGGATAGTCAAAACACATGCCAACACCTTTTTACAAAACACACTTTATAAACATATCAGGTTGGCCCCACAAGTCAATATACAGAAGTCTGACTCAAAAAGAAATTATTGGGCCACCTACACTCCGGACCCTTTTGCCTCGGGCTCCAAACTCTCCATCCTAGGGACCTGAAAATTTTAAACCATGAAGGGGTGAGACAAGGTCTCAGTGAGTCAACACCCTAAACCCCAATTAGGATAAGAATTCACTCAGAGGCAGCCTAAACATGCACCATATAGGACTTACCTCGCCTCATCACCACCCTGCACATTAGTACATCTCATATACATATATAAACGCAACAAGCGTAAATTCAATAATTGGAAGACCTCATATCATTCATCAAATATTCACAGGGGTCCCGATTATAAGGCCAAAACGTTATGACACGTCTCATTCCGTGCCACGCAATTTTGTCCCATAATCAAGCGCAACTATCTCAATCACTCAAGCATGTTCCAATTATTACGGCCCAACGGCCACGGCACCCCAACTCAACAGTCGGCAGTCATCCGGCATAACCGGGTATCGTCCCGCTTCGTCGGGCACGGCAACGTCTACATCTAGACGGCATTCCACACAGGAGCATCGGTCTAGCCTCCACTACGACCGGCATCTATTGTCAAGGGCATTCTACACAGGAGCATCGGTCCAGCCTCCATTGCAACCGGCATTCGTTGTCAAGGGCATTCTCGAAGGAGCATCGCCTCCCCGACTTTCATCGGGTGAGGGTTCTGATAGCGATCACACGCACATCCAAACTCGGCCAAGAACATCGTGCTTTGCACTCAAATACTTCCATTTCAAATAATGGACTTGGCCAATTTTCTTCGTATTAAAAATACCTGGTAATATAATTGTGCGTGGTCACATAGTCAAATCGAATCATAAAACGTGATACTCTCTCATTTCAAAATCCCACGATTTTATATAGTACATAAAATATTTTTGGCGTCAAAAACCGACACCGGGTATTTTTCTATTTAAATACCAAAATCCAATTTTTGCAATAATAGTCCATAACAACAACCAAGCACCCAATTGCACAATTAATTAATCAATTTCACATATTATCGAGCATAAGCTCTAAACATGCCAAACATCAACCAAATCACCACATATTCATTTCCCAGCAAGCTAGATACCAAGAACAACTACAAAACCACAGTCGGTCCTAACCGGCAGAAACCGGGCCACTTGCGCGTGTCCAAGTTTAATTCCAGAAACCTAATCAAAAGAGTTCAGAAAATTGTCAAATTTGAATATGTTGTAAAGAACACATAAAAGAGCACTTTTTCATGAAGATACCTTGACCCAAATCCTTCTAGAATAAGAGCAAAAAATCGCTCAAACCAACACCAAAACTGTGTTCGTTTCCATAAGTCACGTTTTCCAAAACCAGCTTGGTTCGAGATCCAAAACTTGTCCATTTGATATGAAATTCGACTATGTAAAACTAAAAGATGTGATGTAACAACTTTTGTGAAGGAATTCCTTCGCAATTCAAACCCTAAGAGTTGATAAAAATCCATTGAACACCAAAAGGTCACTGGTTCCAACACAAACAGAGGTTATGTTTTGTTTTTAACAAAGCTGAAATCTTAATCTTTTAAATCCATAAGATCTTGGGTAAAATATATGTCATAGCTGAATATTTCTAAAACATTTCTCAAGAAAGAATCAACCTCAAAATCGTAGCACATTTTGATCCACAAAAATGGCAAACGGCGAGCATCCAGTAAACTAATCCGGGAGAAATCCACTAAATTAGGCTAAACCACCCTCATTAGTGCTAATCTAACCAATTAGATTAACACTAATCCATCTTAAGGTTAATCTAACCAAAATAGATTAACACTAATCCATCTTAAGGCTAATCTCACTTAATACTAATTTAACTAAGCTAATTAGCACTAATATAACCCCTAAGTGCAATTAACAACCTAATCAAGGATTAGGGAGTTAACTCACCAGATTAGCGAGGAAATAGGTTCACGGCGACTGCGGTGCAACGGCGGTGAGATCCTGTGACTACGGCGCCACCAACGGAGGCTCGGAAGAGGCTAAAATCAGCCTATGAGTCTCACAGCTTGGCTGGAAGACCGGTTTTGTTCTGGAGCTGGCTGAGCTGGTTGCGAGACTGTCTGAGGTTGGGCGGACGGCAATTGGCAGGCGTGGGGACAAGCGGTGAGGCACGGCTGCTGAAAGGGCGATCACTGGTCGCTCGGTCACGGCTGGCTGCTTGGGAACGGCGTGAGGCTGTTTGGTGCTTATGACTGAAGCAGTAGCAGGGCTGGTGAACAATGGTGCATCGCTGGCCTAGAGCAGTGAGGGTTGTGGGATGTTGGCGCGAGGAAGCGGTGATGAGGAAGGGAGGTCACTCAGCTGCAACAAACAAAAGGGAAAAATGGAGGAAGATGAAGAAGATGAAGTGAAGAGGAAGAAGAAGAAGAAGAAGAAGATGTTCTGCAGGGGGCTGGTCGCACGCTCAAGAAGAAAAGGGAAGGAGAGAGGGAACCAAAGGGGGACAAGGGGAGAAGAAGTCCATCAGCTAGCCAATGGAGTCCAAGGGTGAAATATCTAACACTTGAGTGGTTTGTGCCTCAAAGTCTTCTGCCCATTTTGTCAAGGGACCAGCCAATGAGCATTTTCTCTTCCATTCTTCACAAATAACTTCAATTTGATGGCCAAAATTGCTTAGGAGGCTGTCCATACGAATTTCTCTTGATTTTCCTTCAATCCCCACCAAATCAAGTCATTTTGGTGGTCAATTTATCCCCTTGAAGCTGCCATACGAATTTCCCTTCAACTCTTCACATAACAATTCATTTAAGTGGTGAAATAACCAAGCAAGGTTGTCCATCCGAATTTCCTCCTCTTTAATTTTGCCGAATTCGATTTTTCCGCAAAATTCCAGGCTCGACGGAATTTCTTCAAAAGATGAGATGAGGTCCTAAAAATAAATCGTGACACGCTCAAACGTTCAACTCCCGAAATCAAATTCAATTTCGCGGTTAAAATCGACCAGACGTGATTTTAGTACAATATAATCTACCGGGTAGCTTTTAGGGATTTTAATGCATTTGACCCATGTTCAATAATTTTCGATCCACGTTTGTGCATCTCTAACTCATAGGCAACGTTCGGTTATCGTAAAAATCTCAAAGTTTCAATTACAGGTACCGAATATAAAATCAATAGAAAACCGGGTTAGTGCCGTTCAACACGAATTTTGCAATCAAGCGGAATCACCCGCAATTCAATTACATGATTTCGTCGAATTGACCTATATCTGATCACAATTCGATTATAACGGTGTCGTATTGACCCTTGCCGATTATCACGGTCGAGCAATCGATTTCCGATTAAATTCTCAAGTCTGCCGCGTTTATATCCCTTAATGGCTTCACCTAATAGGTTAGTTAACTAGTGAGTGGCCAACTCAAAAAAAAAAAAAAAAAAAAAAAAGGACCATATGTACATCGACGAAATGCCCATTCCATATTATCGGGATGGGGTCGAAATTCAAGATGTCATATCTAACTAACAATTTTTTAGTATACGGTATAGCAAAGACGAGCTGACTAGACTCTTTTTGAAATTGCATATCGAAAGAGAGATTTTTCTTACTTGAGTTTTTCTCCGTTCCTCTTGTATATCATTGTAACGCCCTTAATGCTAGGTTTTGAAAATGACTTTCATGTCATTCCCATTTAGGTCCGATTTGGATCCCTACACCCGAGAGCAAGGGAGGAAGTTTCCCATTCCAAAGTACAACAATCCAGATAGATGAACTAAGCAAGAACTGTGCTAACAGCATAGATCAACAAGATGTCATGACCGGTTAGGCTTGGTTGATTTTGTTAGAAACGAAAGTAGGTTTAGGGGCTTCATTCATTAGTACACTTCCGGTGCTGGTAAGGACGGGACCGTGGTCGTCTATCTAGAATGCTACCTCCAATTCCTTGTATGTTCGATAGAGCCAAAGATTCCCCCCACTGATCGAAGTTGTCACGCCCCGAACCTCGGGCACGTGCACATCCCTCGGCAGTTGATTAAAAATGCGACATTCCAGGACGCGTTGCCAACCCATTTTTTTTTCTTTCAATTAAGCACATGCGGAAGAAAATTAAATAAACACCCGGCCAATAAACAATAGGGATAGTCAAACACAACAACCATTGCCGAAAAAAACATATTCATTTATCAACTGTTAACCCTAAGAAGTTTAATACTTGCAAGCCTTCCTATGGCCACTTCCTATTGACCCTCTCAAAAACCTTCAGGGACTAGGGCCAACCTAAACTTTACTAGCGATAGGACTAGCCAAAAAATGTCTCATCTCACGCCCACCAAATCTGCACTCAGCAGATCTCCATTCTACGGCCTTGAAAAAGGTTAACCACGACAGGGTGAGATAAATCTCAGTGAGTCAAAACCCTAAGCCCCGAGTAGGACGCAAATTCACCTCGAAGGCGGTCCTAAACACGCACCACATAGAACTCACCTCGCCTTTGCGCGTCCCTGCACATTAGTACATCACATATACTATTATCAATGTAGTAAGCGTAATTTAATAACCGGAACACATCAATCCATCCACATGGGTCCCGATTATAAGGCCAAACCATTATGACACGTCCCATACCGTGTCACACAATTTTGTCCCATAATCAGACACAACTATCACAACCATTCAGCCATGTTCCAATTATTACGACCAATCGGCTACGGCCAACTCAACAGTCGGCGATCATCTGGCATAACCGGGCATCGTCCCGCCCCATCGGGCACAGCAACGTCTAGCATCCTCCGCCTAGATGGCATTCCACACAAGAGCTTCGTTCCGAAATCCATCCGCGAACGGCAATGTCTAGCATCCTCCGCCTAGACGACATTCCACACAGGAGCATCGTCCCGCGTAAACGCATCAGGACGGGTTCCACTTAGTGACCATGCAAGCACGTCATCAATCAACCCATTTCTTATCTTTCGTCAATTAGCCCAAAACACCAAAATCCCTTTTTAAACCATAAACCTTGCACCCTTTTCTTTTGTTCAAAACTTTCCAAAATAAATTCGTAGGTGCTTGCGTACTCAAAATTAATCCGTCAAAATTTGCATACACCTAGTTTAAAACCTCGTCGTTTTATTGAGAAAATGAGATTTGGTGTCCAAACCCGACACCTAATTTCTCTTTCCATTTAAATGCCAATAAAACCATCTTTTGCAATAATAATAGACCATCATCATAGAACAACCAATCACATAATATCACGCATAAGTTCTAAGCATGCCAAAATCCAACCAAATCACAAAATGTACGTTATCCAACTAGCAAGGCACCAAGAACCACCACAAAACTACAACCGGCCCTAACCGGCAGAAACTGGGTCTACTCGCGCATCTCCAGGATTAATTCCAGAAATCTAACCAAATGAGTTCAGAAAATTCTCAAATTTTAATATGTTATAAAGGACACTTAAACGAACACTTTTCATGAAGACACCTTGACCCAAATATTTCTATAATAAGAGAAGTAAATCGCCCAAACCGTTACCAAAACTGTGTCCGTGTCCAGAAATTACATTTTCCAAAACCAGCTTAGTTCGAGATCCAAAACTTGTCCGTTTGATCTGAAATTTGACTATGTTAAATTGCAAGATGTGATGAAAAACTTTTGTGAAGGAAATATTTCGAAAATAGACCCCTAAGAGTTGATAAAAATCCCTTAAACACCAAAAGGTCACTAGTTCCAGTACAAACCGAGATTCTGCTTTGCATGTAACGAATCTGAAATATTGTTCTTTTAAATCTATAAAATCTTGAGTAAAATATATGTCATAGCTGAAGATGTTTAGAAAAGTTTTCAAGAAGGAAGCAACCTCAAAATCATAGCACATTTTAACCCACGAAAATAGTAAACAACGAACGTCCGGTAAACAGATCTGAAGTTAGGCTAATCCTACTTAATTAACACTAATCCTTCTTAGCTCGAAACTAACCATGATTAGCACTAACCCAAACACCCCTTAAGTGCAATTAACAACCTAATTAAGGATTAGGGAGTTAACTCACTGGAATTCGACGGCGGCGGGCTCACGGCGACGGCAACACAACGACGACAAGAACCCGAGACTACCATGTCTCCAACGGAGGCCCAACGGCGGAGGAAACGGCCCTACAAGGCTCACGGCCAAGAGGGGATTCGGTTCTTTGGAGCTGGCTGTTGGCGTGACTGTGGTGGCTGCTCGGTATATGCGGGACTGCGGTGGACGGCGGCTTGATTGACACAGAGGAGCTGGGCTAGACGCCGGTGGTTGCTACGGCTGTAGGCATGAAGATGGAGTTGCAGGATGGGGTCGGTGGTGCTAGCTGTGGCGTGGAGTTGCTGCGGTGTGGTGGACATGTGAGATGGAGATGGCGGTGGAAAATGAAGCTGCCATGAGTGTGTTGGTGGCTGTGAACATGTAGGCTGGTGGGGTGATGATGAAGTTGCTATGGGTGGAGTTGGCTATTCGGTGGAAATGGAGAAGAAATGGGATTTGGCTGCAGTAGGAGGAAGGGGACGGGGACGTGAGGGATGGAGGGAAGAAGGAGGAGCAAAAAGGGGAAAGGATTTGGTCGGCTAAGGCAAAGGGGATGAACGTGCATGGAGAGAGAGGGAATTGGAGAGAGAGAAAGAAAGCTAAGAAGTCAAGAGGAGGGCCAATAGAAAGCCTTGCAAAATATCAAAATGATCATTGAAATGCCCCAAAATTCTTTAGCCCTAAAGTCAATTGGCCAACCACTTAGAAAATAGCTCTAATTTCCCTAATTAAGCCATTTTTGGGTAGCCAAATAGCACACTCCTCTTCCCATCCGAATTTCCATTTTATTTTCCTTTTTGTCCGAAATCGATTTTCCGCAAAATTCCGAACTCGACGAAAATTCGCTGAAAGATAAGACGACGTCCTATAAATGAATCTTAACACACTCGAATGTCCGATTCCTGAAACCAAATTCAATTTAGTGGTTAAAATCGACCGAACGCAATTTTAGTACGACCTAACCTATCGGGTAGGTTTTAGGGATTTTAGCGCGTTTGACCTGTGGTCAATAATTTTCGATCCACGTTTGTGCATCTCCAAATCGTAGACGACTCTCGGTTGTCACATAATCGCGAGGTTTCAATTACGTGTCCCGAGTATAATATCGATAGAAAATCGGTTTACTGCCGTTCGACGCGAATATCGCAATCGTGCGGAACCACCCGCAATTCGACTACGTAATTCCATCGAATCGACTTATCTCCAATCACAATTCGATTATAATGGTGTCGTATTGACCATTGCCAATTATTATGGTCGAGCGATCGATTTCTGATCAAATTCTCTAGTCCGTCGCGTTTATATCCCTTAACGGCCTAACCTAATAGATTAGTTAACTCGAGAGTGATCAGTTCCAAGTAAATTAACCATAAGCGCGTCGACGAAATGACCATTTCACATATTCGAAACAGGGCGAAATTTCAGGATGTCATAGGAGTACGCCGATTACCCCCCGAACCGTACAAGATAGTTACCACCTATCGGATGGCTTTCTAACTTCACTTCTTTTTTTGGTCAATAATGACACGGTGATGTATCTTGAGTAGTCTTTATTCATTCATTTAATGACTGCTTCAATAGAATACATACAATGGTTTATGCTTGCTAGCGTCGATTTATGCTTCTTGACCTCTATTTGCCTTATCAAATCATCTTATGGTGTGGTAGGGTACGGTGGGTGGTACCGCTCAGATTGCGGCCAATCCTCCTAACCGCGCGCAGGCCAGGCTTAGAGCGCGTGAAACTCATCACTACCTCGTAAGGGCGTTGAGACCATAGCATGTTACATGAAAGCGCCGCTTTCTCTGTAGTGTTGTCACACAACTGCCCACTTAGAAGAGCCACTCGCTCTGTAGTGTTGTCACACAAGATAAGCACGACGCCCGCTTGCTGGCCGGGCAAATCGAAGTTCTCTTTTGGTCAACTGTCCACCCAGTCAAGTGCAAAAACTACAGTAGAATCACACAACGCATGCTGCTGGTGTGCTTCCTGCCCGCGAGTCTTTCCCTAGGAAGTCAAAGTTTCCTGGGTAGGTCTAACTATGGTCACAAAGTACTTAATTATGCCCCAGGGCTATCTTTCTGTTCTAGAGATTGTGAGCGGAGGCCCTATCCTCTTGTGTGCTATGTGACATCCTGAATTTTCAGTTCTGTTTTCAATTGAATGAATCAGGCTTTTCATCGATGCGCCTATAGTTCTATTCTCTGAGTTGATCACTCGCGAGATAACTAGTCTATCTGGTGAAGCCGTTAAGGGATTTTAATGCAATAGACTTAAGAATTTGATCAGGAATCGACTGCTTGACCGTGCTAGTCTGTAAGGTTCATTACGGCATAGTTAAAAATCGATTAGAGACCGGAGATAGGTTGACTCGACTGAGCCATGTGACTAAGTGTGGGTGATTCCATCTAATTGCAAAATTCTCGTCGATCGGTACTAGATCGATTTTTCTGTCGTTTTGGTACTTTGTGTCCGTATTTGAAACCTCAAGATTTTCACGACAATCGAGAGTCACCAATGTGTCGAAGATGTACAATGTGGCTCGAAAATAATCGACCACGGGTCAATTGCACTAAAAATTTCTAAAAGCTATCCGGTATGCTAGGTCACACTAAAATCACGCTGATTGAAATTAACCGCGAATTTGAACCCAATTTCGGAAATTGAAAGTTCTGTTATGTCACGATTTATTTTAGGACTGTCGACTCATCCTCCGAAGATTTTTCTGCAAACCGAGATTTTTGGCGAAAATTCAAAGTAGGGCCGTTTTTTATCGAAAAATCATAGGGCCTTTTTTATCGCGTTTTTAGGATTCAAGTTGGTTCAATTGGTGAGGAAAAACCTTAATTTGGTCGAGGACATCTTGGTTGGATTTATGGGGACCGATTTAGATCCAACTGAAGGAAAATTGAAGTGGATTTGGGGGAATTTGTGTCCAAATTCGTAGGCCATGGTCACCACAACCTTTGGACCACTTGGTTAGCTTCTAGGGGAAGATTGTGGGCTGCCGAGGGGCCATGGATGACAGCCATGGCTAGTGGGACCTTGCCAAGGGACCAAAGGGATAGAATGAAGATTTTAGAAGCCAAAGAGGGACCCTCCACCTTTAGCAGCCTCTTCTTCTTCATTTCCAGACACCTTTCTCCATTTTTAGTCCCTCTTGAGCTTCTAAAGAACCAGAGAAAACCGAGCAGCCTCCCCCTGCCGTCGCAAACCGCCCGCCGAGCCCCTAGGACCGCTCGCTCACCGTCGCGCCGCCCGCGAGCTCCACGCGCCAGCCTACTCGCGTCCCGCTTGTCCCACGCTATCACGCCATCCCCCACGATCCCTGAGCTACTGTTAAGCCTCTATCCAGCCACCTGAGCCGTCTCTGTCGCTGTCCAGTCACCGTCGAGCGTCGCCGTCACCCACTGCAACCATCGCCACTCGTCCTTGTCGTTTCCAGCTCAACCCATCGCTCGATTGACCCTCTCGGCCTAGCAACTTGAGCCGAAGACCAGCAAAGGTTTTTGGGCTTCAAGGCCCGTTTCGGACCTCTTCCAAGCCTTGCTTGGCTTCGCCGCCAGGAGGTTTGTCGCCCGTCTCCGCGTTGCCGTCGCTGTGGACTCACCGGATCGCTAAACCGGTGAGTTTACTCACTAAACTTTGCTTAGGGAGTTAATGATGTTTAAGGGGTATTTAGATTAGACTAATTGAGGTTTATGTGGTTAGTTAGAACGGATTAGCGATTTAATTATTCGTTTATGCAGGTTAGGTGGATAGAACGGCTTAATTAGGGACTAGACAAATCGTGCTATTTATCTAGATTGGTTCGGAAATTTTCCAGGCCCGTTTCGGTATTTAATTAAGCGTTTCCGGCCTAAGTTTGCTTTTTTGGTAATTAATTGTATTTATTTAATTATTTTTGGTATTTACTTAATTATTTATTATTTTCCAAAAATTATACCGGGATAGTTGGTGATCGGAATTTCGTGCTGATTGCAATGGTGTGCTTGGTTTATTTAATTGAGTGCTAATTTGTGCAAATTGAGTGGAAATTGTAATTTTGGATATTTATTCCAAAATTGTGGAATTTCGGTATTTTAATTAGAAAATACCGGGCGTCAGTTTTCAACGCTGAAAATGTCTTTGTGGACTATATAAATAGTGGGATTTTCTAAAAGAAAGATATAGCATTTTGGCTCAGTCCGACCGTATACCCACGCATGATTATTTTTATCGGGTATTTTTAACACGATGAAATTAGGCCAAGTGCATTATTTAATTGAGGAATTGGTGTGCAAAGCACAAGGTCCTTGGCCGGGATTGATTTATCGTGTAGTAGCTTGTTTGAGCATTATTATTGAATTGTCAGCTTGTGAGAGCAGTATACTATATCAGCCTATATGAGCTTGATATGTCGGCTTGTGAGAGCAGTATACCTTATCAGCTTGTGAGAGCAATGATCCGTATACAGCTTGTGCGAGCTACTATTTATCTATATCAACTTGTGCAAGCTACTATCTATCTATATCAGCTTGTGCGAGCTACTATCTATCTATATCATATTGTGCGAGCTACTATCTATCTATATCAGCTTGTGCGAGCTACCGTCTATCTATATATTAGCTTGTGAGAGCTATTACCGTCTATACTTCAGCTTGTGTGAGCAATAATTGAATCGATTGATTATTAGATGGTAATGATTGATAGATGGTATTGATTGATAAATAGTATTGATTGATAGACAGTATTGATTGATAGATGGTATTGATTGATAAATAGTATTGATTGATAGACAGTATTGATTGATAGATGGTACGGATCATATCGATTGTGTCGAATTGAGTTGATTGACTGAGTGGATCGATGGATCGATGGTTTGAATTGAATTGATTGGTTGAGTATATGAATCGTACTGACTTGCAAGAAGGAACTGAGGCGAGGTAAGTCCTCTGTCTTGTGTGTGCATAGACTGCCTTTAGGCGTATTTCCTTCCTAGTCGGAGTTTAGGGGGTGAACTTGCTAAGACATTGTCTCACCCCGTCGTGAGCTCAACCTTTTCAGGTCCTTAGATAGCGGCTCCTTCAGTGCGTTTTGGCCTGCCCATGAGGGTTACCGAGCGGGTTTTTAGTTACCCCGATCCCGAAAGTCACTAGGTCTATGAACTTGTGGTGGCCACCGTCTGGGTCGAAGAGGACCTACCTCATAGGGTACCTCATCGATTCAGAGTGTGGTTTCACTGCGGACCCAATGGATTCAAGGTGGGTCCCCTTAGGGGTTTTCAAATCCCCGTTGTGGTAGTTGATGCCACTCCAGGTGAGAGTGCAGCTGACCCTTCTGATGGTGTGGTGGAGGACCTAACACCCCCGGAGCCTATGGAGACAAAAAGATCGGCGAATGTGTCTGGCTAGCTGGTCTTAAGACAGCTTTGTTTTGAGAACCGGTCACTTGTAGACTTTATGCTTTTGTAGACTTTTGTCTATGGACTAGTATTGTAAATAAACTAGTCAGCTGTGTATAAAGGTTTGTTGTGGTTGTGCAATTGTGGTCCTGCTTTTCTATCCCATCTTTGTGCTGTCTAGGGATTTATTTATAATATCACTTTCACAGCAAGCACAAATGCGTGAGAAGCAACACTATTCTTCAAAGAAAGAAAAGGTAAAATGCAAGTTCCCTGCCTATAGTCATTACTCTCTCTGGTAGAAATTCCTTCTCTCCCTGCTCTCAGTCAGTCCAAGCCAAGGGGAAAATCGAAGCTTGCGAGATTGCTTGGTACCCTCTTAATGCCGCATCTTTTCCGAAATCGGGGACCTTTTCTCATTACTTCTGCTCCTTGCATACCCTTTTGTCTTGAAGTAAGACATTTGAAGCAAAACATTCGAAATAACTCGTAGTAGAAATAGCGCATATATTTAAACACTCCAGTCTCTCTAGCTCCTTGGCTCTAGTACTCTAGTTATCGCTCCTGCATATGTAGCTCGTTTGAATATGGTCTCTTTTAGGTTAGGGGAGATTTCTTTGATATAATCGATTTCTTAGAGATGAAAAGCAATTCTTCATACCTCGTCAGATATAGGGGGCTCCCTGACGATCCCGAACTTTCAAAAAGTGATGGGTATGTGTTCTTTCTTTGCACCATCTTTCTTTGTTATGCCAACCTAAAAAGAGATAGGGATACAGAGCTTGACTTGAAATGAAAAGAAAGAACTAGCACTGCCCATATATTTAAACACTCCAGTCTCTCTAGCTCCTTGGCTCATTTGAATATGGTCTCTTTTAGGTTATGGGAGATTTCTTTGATATAATCGATTTCTTAGAGATGAAAAGCAATTCTTCATACCTGGTTAGATATAGGGTTCCCTGATGATCCCGAATTTTCAAAAAAGTGATGGGTATGTGTTCTTTCTTGGCACCATCTTTCTTTGTTATGCCAACCTAGAAAGAGATAGGGATACGGAGCTTGACTTGAAATGAAAAGAAAGAATTGGAACTACGCCCCCCCCCCCCCAACAAAAGGCGGATAGGGCACTTATTGCCTTCCTTAAGTCCAGGATACGGCTTATTCCACTTCTGTAGGGACTCTTCCAAGTCATTTGATCCTACAGCTTTTAACAGGAATCCGCAGAGCAAGACACTAGTAAGAGGATCACAGACTCAAAGCCTGAGAAGCCGGGAGAGGAAGACCTATGTGGGGCACCTTTTGGGTGTGGGACGCTCGTTTAACCTCTGTATTCATCTCGTTCCTTATTTACCCGGGTGCATTGCGTTTTCAAAAGCTTCATGTCGAACCGGCTTCTATTTAAATCCATGCCGGACCGATGGATATACCAATAATCAAGTCTTCAGTCAACTGGTGGAAAACTGAAGTTCTTTCTCGAACATCTGATACCGATGCTCGCCGTTGGATGGTGTTACACCAAGATTCTGCTGAGTGTCCAAAATCGTGTGGCTGACCATACCGACTCTTCCATGGAGTCCGAGTTTTGTGCTATGATTGGTTTCCACTAAAAATTTTTGAAGAACTTATGTTTGAAACTGTTGCTGCAAAAAGGATTAGCAAATAGCAAACACCGACGGCACATGATCAATCACAGAACTTGTCAACAGCGTTCAACCGTGCCTGAACTCCTCACACAGACTAATTCATCAAGAAAAGTTTCTACCCTATTGGAAGAATAATCAAACGCCCTGTGAGTTTGAATGATCTCTCTAAGCACGTGACAACAACTGCAATTGTATGGAAGTGGCGTCGCTGGCCGATTTGGGAGCACCCTTGGCACGAAATAGTTCCACTCCTCCAGTTGTGGATAGAAGCAATCCTCCGCGCCGCCACTGCTCGTCCCTGAGGGACCCGCGTGGGACAACCTGGCCCCACCGTTCCCGTCACCATGCCTTCTGTTGAACATGTGCCAAATGGCTGGATGGTCAAATGGTTTAAGGTCCCCAATACAGTCCTTTCAGCAAATTTTGGTTATGCCAAACGGCTGGATGGTCAAATGGTTTAAGGTCCCCAATACAGTCCTTTCAGCAAATTTTGGTTGGATATTACTGATATAAACATCAGCCGGCTTATGTGACACCGTTGGCATGTTGATAATTTTTAATAATATTTTAACAATTTTACAATTTTTTTCTTTTTTTTTCTCTCAATTCTTTTTCCTTTTGTTGGTGATTGGCCACCGGCCACAAGCAATGGTCGGGCGAGCTGGCCTTGCCAGATTTGGCCTTGGTGAGGCCAACCTTGGCATCGCCTGGCCGGTCACTGGCATAAGGGAAAAAAAAGGAGAGAAAAAATAAAAGAATAAAAATTATTAGAATATTATTAAAAATTGCCCACGTTAGTGCTGGCCGGCATCTACGTGAGCAATATTCGACCAAAAATTGCAAGAAGGACTGAACTAATATCAAATCAAAAGGTTTATGATTAAATTGGCACTATTAAAATGTTCAAGACTAGATTGATACTAATGTAATAGGTGTAGAACTTTTCCAATGCTTTTCCCCTTATCAATCATAGAGTACCCATAATTCAATTATTATTTATTTTAATAAATAAAACTTGTAAGAAATTTGCTAGTTGAAATTTGAGATTGACAATCGCTCACGAAAAATGGCTAGAATTGGAAAAGAAGAAAGAAAACAACCATTGACCATGCATGTTAGCGATCATTTCTAAACACTGATTTTGTTTGTCACAGTTGGTAAGTCTATTCCAAAAACTTAAACTGATAGATAGACGGAAAAGAAAATATAAAGTAAATGTGAAATAAATCAGTGTATAATTTGGCTCTGATATCATGATAAAAGATTCAACCGAAAAGCTTGGACTAATAGTGGAGGGAGAGAACATGTATATAAAATGCAGATAAACCTCACAGTCAAGCGATACAGAATATTTCAATAATCATACTTTTTAAAAAATTGAAGTTGAAAGTTAACAACTAATTTGCTTCATATGTCTCGTAAATATACGAATCATTCAAGCTCCCATATGTGGGGGCAAATGAGAAGGGAGCAAATGTATGATACAAGCTTCTTAACAAAGAAGCATGAGGGGATCGTATCATTAGCCGCGGGTCTAGGGTCTGCTATGAAAAAAAAGCGACCGCATCCCACGTGCAAAACTGACTGGTTACCAAAATAAAGATAATTTATGAAGTGCAAGATCACTTTTGCATTTACTAATACTTAAGAACTAAAGGTCAATTAACGCTAAAACTAATTTTATGAAGGCAAAATGAAATATAGGTTTCCATTGTACATATTTGCGGATGTCCCTAAATTTTTTATTTTCGGAGTCTCCTTCAATTGATCAGGCTTGTTCATGCGATCAAACTCGACATTCTCAATAATTAGCAACTATGTTGGTTAAAAGACTAAGAGTAAATGCACTTATGACACTATTGCTCATTTCAAGCATCTTCCTAACACAATCCATCTAAGTTAAATAGTCTTAGCTGAAGAATAAGGTGCCGCGCATGCTCAAACAATATTATAAGAAGAGCTCTAGAAGTTCACATTCCGTGTTTAGGAAATTGGGGATGCATCTGGGGACCATTTGGCGGGGACATTGTATGCATTTGGCCTACCTAAGTTGTCACGCCCCGATCCTCCGAACGCATGCTCATCCCGGCTTGGTCGATTAAATAGCAACGTCCCGGGACGCATCGCCAACCCATTCGTTTTAATACGCATGTGGAAGCAGTTATATAATCCCCAGACAATAAAACAACTATGAAGCACGGACACGTTGTCCGTGCTTCCGTGTCGTGTCCGACACGTGTCGGAGCGTGTCGGACACGTCGACACGCTCGGACACGGTCGGACACGCGGTCAACGCGTGTCGGATTTTCCGACACGCGGTCAACTTTTTCTCGACACGCGTGTCGACGCGTGTCCCAGACTCCGGGTGGAGGCGAGGGGGGGGAGGGAGCAGAGGCCGCGAGCGACGGCAAGAGACGGCCAGAGAGAGGAAGAGAAGAGGAAGGGATCGGGGCCCGAGGGGGCGCAGCGGCGGCGGCGGCGGCAACGGTATCTCCTCCTCCTCGGCGTCGCGTCCGCTCCATCGTCGGAAGCGAGAAACGATACGAGGTGCGAAAAGAGGGGAGCGAGGTCTCGCTGTCTGCGTGTTTGTCTTGGTCCGGGCTTTCTTTGCGCGAGCGGTAGAAGGAGGAAGAAGAGGGTCACTAGGGTTTGTGGTAAGGGAATAAAAAATAATAAAAGAGGGGACGATGGCGTGTATTTTGAGTTTGGGGGGTGGGTGACATTTGCAGTGATTTTGAGAGGGAAAAAAGTAAAATAAGTTTGGGTGGAGGGAAATGGACAAAGAAAAGAAAAAGTGGATTTGGTTTTTTTTTTTTTATAGAAAAATTAAATAAATGAAATTGAAAACTAATTTCGAAAAGTAAAAGTATTGAATTTTGAATAATGATAAACTTTGATCATTCTAAAAATTATGAATTTATTTAAATAAATTGATTCTAATTTCTTATTAATTATTAATTTTATCAATAACTTTTGTTAAAATTAAAAACATGTTTCACATTAATTATGAATATATCTTTCGAATTTCAAATGAATTGATTTATTAATATTATTAGTGTAAATTTATTATAGGCTTAAAATTTTGAATTAAATTAATTAAAAATAAAAATTTTATTTAATATTCAACGTGTCGCAACGTGTCGGAATTCTCTATTTTTTAGAAATGACGTGTCGATGTGTCGTGTCGTGTCGGACACTCGTGTCGTGTCGCGTGTCGGTGCTACATAGTAAAACAATGGGATAGGAAAGTAGAGCCATATTTTTCGAACTTGAAAACAATAACCACACTTATATACATATCAAGCCACAATGTATATATTACAATACCAACCATATATGTCAGGTCCTACAAAAACCAGTTCATACAACAGGGTCTGCAAACAGGGGGTGGGGTTTCACGAACTACGAGTCATCGTCCTCGATTTCCCCTTCTTCCACACTCCAACTAGAGCCTATAGCAGAATACACAGGAAATTCTGGCTTAGCAAGCTTAGGGTCCACTGGGTCTATCACCGAACCACCTTTAGGGTCTGCAGTACCCTTTCCAAAAGCAACCTCCATCACATGCAGAGGTATCTCCGATTCCGACATGGGGCCCTCTCTCTGTCCATTACAATACAGGCGATACCATGCCCTGTATTGATGGGGTACCTTTTTGGGTAGACCCATATCAACCCAGATTATAGATTTCACCAGTTCGTACTCCAGCCCCTCAAGGTGCCCATCAATCGGAATGTAGAACCTCTGTTCTGTGATTTCCTCCGGTTGTCCAAAATGCTCGAGAGGAGCTACCATCTATGGACCTGAAATGTTATCCCACAACGGGGTGAGACTACGTCTCAGCAAATTCAACCCCCTAAGACTTGATTAGGAAGAAAATACGCCCTAAGGGCTGCCTAAGCACTATCACGAGTTTGAGGACTTACCTTGGCCTCAGTTTCCTTCCTGCAAGTCAATACCATTTAATATTTCACCGAGTCATAACAACAATTCAGATCACCCAATTAGATCGAATCATTCATCAATCAACTCAGTCGATTCCATGTCAACAAGACCATTCATTAGTCATTTCAGTCAATACTATCTATAAAGTCCGACAACCTTGCGGACAGTTTACTCTAAGCTGAGAAATAGATAGTAGCTTGCCTCAGGGCTGATGATTAGTATACCGTTCCTTCTCTAAGATGACATATTGAGTCATCGAGCTAATATAGTATACTGTTCCTTCTCTAAGATGACATATCGATTCATCAAGCTGATATAGTATACTAACACTGCTCACCAAAGCTGTGCGAACCGTACTTGCTCATTGAAGATGTGCGATACTTAGGATATACTGTCACTCTAAGCTGAGGTATCAAGCCCGTAGGCTAATACAGTATACCATTCTAACCAACCAATTAATCATCAACTTTTATCATACCCGATAAAATACTCGTGTGTGGGTACACGATCGGCCTTAGTCAAAATACAATAATTTCTCACTTAAAAATCCCACTAATTTTAGCAATCTACAAACCATTTTTGGCATTGTAAACCGACACTCGGTGATTTTTCATTTAATTATCGAAATTAATTAAATTTAGGAATATATCCTAAAAATCACAATTCACACCAAATCAGTACAAATTAGAACTCAATTAAATAAACAAACCACACCATTGCAATCAACATAAAATTCCGATCAATAGCTATCCCGATATAATTTTTGGAAAATAAATAAATAATTAAATAATTACGAAAATTAATTAATAAATGCAATAAATAGAAACTTAGGCTCGTAAAGCCTAATCGGAAGCCAAGACGGGTCTGGAAAATTTCCAAACCACTCTAGATAAATACTAGAGCTTGTCCAGGCCCTAATTGCACTAAACTAACCACCTAACATGCATCGGTAATTAATCGATTCACTAATCAAATCTAACTAACCACATAATCCAAGCTTAACTTAAACTAATCATCCATTAAGCATCATTAACCTACTAAGCGAGGATTGGTGAGTTAAGGGGGCCAAACCGGGTCTAGGCGGTGGCAGTAGGAGCTCCGATGGGCTTCGGCAGTGGCTGAAACTTCTCGGCGGCTGGCGGGAGCAAGGGCGACGAGACGACACAGCTGGAAGGTGCAAGGGCGGAGGACGCGGGCGAGGCGTGACGGCGCACGCGCGAGGCGGGAGACGGCAAACGGCGACATGCGACAGCGGCGGGCTACTCGGCGGCTTCAGCTGGTCTTCTCTGCAAAATTTGAAGTCCTTAACGCACAATGAGGAAGAAGAAGAAGCTGGTCGACCGACTGAGGGGGAGAGGGGCAAAAGGGGGCCACCAGAGGCCTTATCTCATCACCTTGTTCCCCTTGGAGGGCTCCACCAACCTCAGCTAGCTTCCTCAGCAATCTTCAACTCAAAAACCCTTCTAGAAACCTTTTTGAAGTGGTCCACAAGTCATGGCAAGGGGGGGCCACGAATTTCACAAGTTTTCCCTCAATTGGACTTCAAATGCTCTTTGAATCAACACCAATTGGCTTTTATAAATTCAATTATCGAGTCAATAATCAAATTGGTATTTTTCCTCACCAATTGATCCTACTTGCATCCCAATTGCGCAATCAAAAACGGTCCCCGACATTTTCTGGACAAAAGACCCTACCTCGACTTTTTCCCAAAAAATTTTGGTTTGCAGAAAAATCTTCAGAGATTGAGTCAATGTTCCTAAAATGACTCGTGACATGACAAAACTTTCAATTTCTGAAATCGGATTCAAATTCGCGGTTAATTTCAATCCGGCGCGATTTTAGCGTGACCTAGGCTACCATGTAACTTTCAAAAATTTTTAGTACAAATGACCAGTGGTCAATTTTCTTCGAGCCACAATGTGAAAGGGGCTAGTACTAACACCTAAAGGGACCACCGCCTGCGGTGGCCTAGCTGGATAAGAGCTCCCATGACGTCTACCCAAGACGGAGGAGTTCGAATCCCGCAGGACGCACGGGATCTTAAGCGCGACATCGGGGCGGTGGGTCCTCCGCTAGCATCACCCCAGGGTTTACCCACCGGGTGCCAACTGTACGGGGTTCCCTGGCATTAAAAAAAAAAAAAAACACCTAAAGGGTGGTGAATAGGTGTAGATAAAAATTTTCGCAAGACTTGGAGAATTAGTTTTTCCTTTGATAATGATAGACTTAAAAAGTAACTCAAATTGAGCAAGTAAACAAAAGATATAAGAAAGTAAGAAGTTCAAGGAGGAGAAAATAAGAACACAAGGTTTATAGTGGTTCGGCTTAGATCAAGCCTTCGTCCACTATCCACGTTGACAGCCTATTGGCTGGATTCCACTATGAATCAAAAGAGATGTTATAGCTTGTGATCTTGACTATCACAGTGACGAGTCTCTACCGAACTCTCACACAATCTCACTAAGAGTATCTCTCTTTTGTATACAACTTTTAGCTCGATGAATGAAAAAGCGAGAGACTAGAAAGCTTCAGACTTTGGAATTCTCTTTCAAGCATCATCTTGAACAACTAAAGAGTCAATCCTTAAATACTCCTTCATGCCTTCTTGACCATTGGCACTTTCCAAAGGAATTCTTCCAATCTACCCATTGGACAGAATCAATTAAGGTGATCTCGAGTTGTTTAGATGATTTGTGATTAAAGACTGTCAATCATGTTCGCCCATACAATCAGGATCTTGAGTTTCTATAAGTAAAACTTTCCAAGTTTGTTCGCCTTTCAAAGATCTTCGTATCGGAGTAGATCCCAATAAGAATAATCAATCAAGCAAATATGAAATCCAGCTATAAGGTCTTCCGGTAATTATACAAATCAAAACCTTGAAGATAATCCTGCATTTGGATACTAATTCTACATTTGGATAAGTATTCTGCATTTGAATAAGTCTTCATTCTTCAGTCTGGAACTGTCAATGGGAATAGACTTTGAGACTAAAGTCTGGCGGTCTTCAGACTTTGACAATAAAGTCTTGAAATCTTCTGATATAGACTTTGGAAATGTTTTGTCAACTTCAAAACAATAAAGGAGTTTTCTCTAACACAATGAACCCCCACTCGACATATTGGCGACTCACGGTTGTTGTGAAAATCTCGAGGATTCAAATACGAACACAGGGTACCAAAATGATAGAAAATTCAGTCTAGTGTCAATCAATGAGAATTTTGCAATTTAGTAGAATCACCCACATTTCACCACACATCTCAGTCGAACTGACATATCTCTGATTTTTAATTGATCTTACTGTGTCGAAATGATCTCTGCAGATGAGCACGGTCGAATAGTCGATTCCTGGTCGAATCCTCAAGTCTATTGCATAAAAATCTCTTAATAACTCCCCCAGATAATCTAGTTATCTCATGAGTAATCAGCTCTGAGAATAGCACTATAGGCGCGTCGATGAAATGCACGATTAATTTAATTGAAAGCAGAACTGAAAATTCGGGATGTCACATAGGTCGAGTTCACGCTTTCACATATGCCCATATTCGTAAGAAAAGGACAGGAATGGTGTTTGATATATCTGTGATTGTTCGGCAAAATTACCTTAGAGAATATTGGTCTTTGATCTTCGCCAATCATGTCTAAGATTGTGTGTTAAATGTCAAGCCGTGGTTTGAGGGAAGAACATCGCCGCATAAGCTACAATTCCTCTGCCCTGGAAAGGCGCCTCAAGTGTAGATTCGCCGCCTCAGCCCTTTTTGAGAATTAACTATAGTCGAAGCGAGCTAATGACCTTCTCCATGTCTGCTCAGAGGCAGCTCGGTTCAAACGAGCTTCTTCGACCTATCTCCTCTTTTGCTCCAACACCGGCTCCAACTCCTTCCCTCCCTTTGGCGAGCGGATCAATCGCCCATAACACTTGTACCTGCATCAAATTCATCATCTTGAATGATAGGTGCACCAACCGGGACTTGGTGGGACTTGAGGTCGACGACTGAGCAATTCGGGGACTTGCCCATCACAGCCAGTGCCAGAGGAGGCGAAGGCTTGGCGGC
Organism: Eucalyptus marginata; assembly: GCA_014182565.1. Lineage (NCBI taxonomy): Eukaryota > Viridiplantae > Streptophyta > Magnoliopsida > Myrtales > Myrtaceae > Eucalyptus > Eucalyptus marginata. The sequence continues at coordinate 5,877,479 of CM024587.1, forward strand.
CAGCAGGTCGTCGCAGGTGGAAGGATGGGGGCGAGGGAGGGGGCGGCGGCACTTGGAGATGGAGGAAGACTTATTGTCTCGTCTGGACGGCCTGAGTCTCGTGGCTGTGTGGGTTTTGAAAAATTGGTTGGACTATAGTTTTTCTCGATCCATTTTAGCCCATTTTAGAAGGGAAAAAAAAAGAAGTTACTTGTACCAAATTAGGCTCATTAAATTTGACAAAAAAATGACGGGATCATATCCTAAGCCACGGGTCTAGAGACTTTTGTGGGAAAAAGAGGGACCGCATCCCACTTGCCAAATCGACTGGTTACCAACATATAGATAATTTATAAACTGTAAGATCACTTTCGCATTTACTAACACTTAAGAACGTAAAGGTATTTTAATAATCAGAAACTAATTTTATAAACACAAAAGTATGACTTACAAGCATCATTTTGCAGTTATGATACAATAAAGATGTTACTACTATTACACCGTGTTAGCAATTTATTAAAAATTAAGTATAATTAAGATCATCAAGAATTGCACTTACTCTATTTACTAATTACGAGGGAAATGACTACCTTACAGGTGCATTGCATCTGATAGGGTAAATTACTACTTTTAATTACTTACTATAAGGCATATGATTGTCTTAAGAGACATTACTACTTTGAAGGTAAATCACTCATTTTATCGCATGAGAGTACTTACACTTAGTGATTTCCTTATAGCATAGTAAATTATCTCAAACCATCACAAGTGATATAATACTTGCTAATTGACCTAAAGCTATGGTAAATTGGCTAAACTTCTTACAATAATATTGCACTTATTGTTCGTACGGTTTTATTAAAAATAATGACATTTCTTTGCACTTCGTAAGTTGGGGATGTTGTCGCCAGTGATTATCTATTGATGATTTTAATTTTCTTAATTAGTCGTAATTGGTAGTTCATTATGTTTCGTATTTTTCCATCTTTAGTCGGCATTATTACAATTGCCATGCCTCTTTTTTTCTTCCCCAACTGGAACGTCCCCCTTTTATACCTGATCTAGTTAAGGGAAAAATAAAAACCTTAGCATGTGTTCTCTTCTTACTTGTAACCATCTGTAATCTGACTACAACCGCAACTCACTCCTTACATTAAGCACATCATATGAAGAAAGAAGAAAGAGAAGAGAATTCCATATATTAATATTACCTACTGTTGATACTCCATTCATCATCTATGTAAACTCCATTCTTTTACATGCATCATCCATCAACACGCCTAAGACACTTATTGTTTAAACTAGCACATAGACAATTGCATGCATTCTCAAACGTATCGCACATAATTGGCTGATGGGCACACTGAATAGGACATATTATATGGCATCTTCTCTTGCATGGCCTCATGGCTCAGTGCATTTCTTCTAGGACAAACGAACTTGTAGCAATAGACAGCCACTCAATTATAGAATGCCCGCTCATCCCTTTCTTGAAGGTTTTGCAGACAAATTTCGGGACTTTGCAGGCTAATTTCAGGACTTTGCGTACCAATTTGAGGATTAAGCGGATTATATGACGCAGGAAAATAAGGGACATCAATTTCCCCCAATATCTGCACCGTATTTCGTACTGCAGTATTAGCATACGTTTTTTCCTTCTCCGGTGAGGAGAATACTATGAGGAATGAATAACTCAATGCAGTCAATGTTATAGCAACCCAGATAGTTAGCATTGCAATCCACGTGATGATCCGACATCCCTTTAAGGGAAGACCACTTATGAGAAGCATAATGGTGCTAAGTGATGCGATGAAACTTATCGTGTTACATGCTATGAACCACTCGTAATTGTTAGGGAAATCCCTTATGATGTTTTGAAGATGACAAAATAAATCAAATGCTACTAACATGTTTGATGGTTGAGTAATAGACTATGCATATGATAGAATGTGTAAAGGATATTGTCGAAGTCTATGCTTGGAAGAACCAAAAGACGGACTCTATGCTGAAGCTGAACTTATTCAGACTGTGTCCAGACCTTAAAGCTAAATCTGTTCAGACTCAGATTGTAAAGTCTATCGCACTCGGACTCAGATTGTAAAGTCTGTTGCTCTCAGACTTTAAATCCAGAACGAGACAGATCGTAACACAAGCCCTAAATTTATAACGGCTAGTGATCTGGTTTGGATTCTACATCAAGATTGATTTGATTGACTCAATCTAATTGATTGACAATTAGATCTTGAAGACAAGAACTTTCCATACAAAGAAGCTCTACTTATGGAAACCAAGATTCTGTTTGTATGGGCGATCAGAATCAATTTGGGATTCTACTTTTGTCACTCAACGGCTACCAAATCTTCTAGATGCAGATCTGTCCAATGGGTAGATTGGAAGACGATGCTCTAAGATACTGTCCAATGGCTAGTTTGGAAGTGGAGGAGTATTTAAGGAGATCAAGGACCGATAAGCAAGTAAGAGACGGAGCGTAGAATTTATAATTCCAAAGTCCGAGCGACCTTCGATCATACATTTGTCTCTTATGAGCTTAAACATTTGTGATCGTGAGAGAAATACCAAAAGAGTGACTTAGTGAGATAGTGTGATCTACTACTAAGTGTTTGCACTCAAAGTTGTAATCTCTTGTTGATTGTATAGTGGAATCTAGCAAAAGGCTGTTAGCGTGAAAGAGTGGACGTTGGCTTTATCTAAACCGAACCACTATAAACCTTGTGTTCTTATTCTCTTCCCTGAACTCTTTTTATTATGTTCATAGTTTTATCTAACTACTATAATCTGAAGTCATTCATAATCTGCCGTTTTCTAAAAAGCGAACATCCACACCTATTCACCTCCCTCTAGGTGTTCGTACTAGCCCTAACAATTAGTATCAGAGCTTGTGTACTCATTTTATTGAAGTGTTTTTACTTTTGAGCTAAAGATCTTCTATGGCTAGTATCTTGGCACCAGGACTTATGGAAGGGCAAAGCAATAGCAGGCCACCATATTTTGATGGAAAGGAATACAACGTGTGGAAGAACAAAATGAAAGCATTCCTAAGATCCAGAGATCCCTTGCAATGGGATGTTGTGGAAAAAAGAATCAATCCCACTGCTGCGTCTACTTCAAATAAGAATAGCAAAGACAAAGAAACCAAACCCTCTGCTCCTATGTCTCGAATGGAGTTGTCCAAAAGAGAAGCTCTTGATGCAAAAGCCATTTATTCTTTATATTGCGCCTTGTCTCCTGCTGAATATAACAGAATTTCTTCATATGAAACGGCTAAGGAAGTCTGGGATAAACTTCATGTTACTTATGAAGGGACTGATCGTGTAAAAGAGACAAAAATAAACTTCCTACTTGGCCAATATGAATCCTTCAAGATGAAGCCAGGAGAGTCAATTAGAGATATGTTCGATCGTTTTAAAGAAATTGTAAACGGTTTGACATATCAAGGTCATCCAATTTCATCCCCAATGAAGGTCAACAAACTCTTGCGATGTCTCTCAAAAGATTGGAACCATGTCAAGACCTCAATCCGGGAAACTCAGAGGATTATGCCACTTTCTATTGATGAATTGATTAGCACCCTTCAATCCTACGAAGTGGAACCAATCAATGATGAAGATCCCGAAGGTAAGAAGTCCATCGCTTTAAAAGCTAATGCTAATTCTAATGATACAAACTCAGAAAATGACATGGACGACGAAGAACTTACCTTTATGATCAAGAAATTCAAAAAGGTGAGTAGAAAAGGAAGGAAATTCAGTGGAAGAAGACAATACAAGCATAATGGGTAGAAAAGAACAATGAAAGAAGAAGACGAGCAAGGAAATATATGCTTGATGGCACATTCAGACTCAGACTCAAATTCGGAATTAGAGTCTGACTCAGACATAGACTCAGAATCTGATGAGGAAATCAAGGTAAGCCATTCAAAAATTCCTATCAAAGTTTCAAAGTATATAAATGAGCATTGTTTAAATCTCAAATCTTCTCTTAAAAGGATCTCCGAACTAAAAAAAGGAGAATTCATGGTTTAGGCAACAGGATCTTTCTCGAAAAGAAAAGTTTTAAATTTTGCAAAAAGATTTTCTACAAACAAAAGAAAGTCGAGATTTACTTGTAAAAGAAAATGATTCTTTAAAGAAAGAATTTTCAAATATTTTGACAAAATTTTCAAAGGGTTCAAAAACATTAGAGCATATCCTTTCCATACAAGTACCTTACTATAATAAGTCGGGACTTGGTTTCAATAAGGAAAGTGATTCTCTAATAGATTTTCCTAAAGTCAAGGAGAAACTTAGACAAAGAGCTCCTAGACTTGCGTACAAAAAGCATTTTCAAATGATCTTTACAAAACATGTTGGTCAAAATGCCCTCAAGTGTTCAAACTGTGGAGATTCAGAACACTTTGAGAAAGAAGTACCTAAAGTCTGGAGACCTGTTAAGAAAGATTTGGTAAAAACAACATATTCTACCAACTCTGATGGACCCAAGAAAATATGGGTACCAAAGAAAAGATGAGTTGTTTTTTGCAGGAAAAGAAGAAAGAGAATTTGGTAAGGAATGTACTTTTCTTAATTTGGTTTGAGTACATAATTTAAAAATTCTCATTATACTTATATTCTTTTTGTGCCTCAATTGATTCAGATTTCATTATGATCATATTCTATGATTTGTTTTATTGAAGAAAGAATCGTGTGATTTATTTTTGTGAGTTGTGAGTTGAGATTTGATTTAATACATGTGATTATTTTTGATATCTTGCTTAGAGACAATTGATTTTATTTGGTTTGATTTTATGCTCTCCGAATGTCATTTTTTGCAAAGTGAAAATCCATTTTTACGTGATATTAATTTATTATGCAAAATATTCTTTCTTAAATATTCAAGAATTTTATTCTCTCTGGTTTTATTGTGCTTTGACTAAGTGAAAATTTCTTTTTCAAGATATTATTGTGCATAATGTTCTTTCCTTAAATACTTCGTTATGATGAGTTTAGAAAGAATATTTGATTATTCTTGAAGATTTTTTATTTTGCTCTAACGAAATGGAAGGATCCAAATTGATGAATACCAAAAAGGAAATGAGTGCATTGCGGGAAATTCTATAAGGGAAGAATGATTGCGAGTTTACGAAAGTACCATGCGTATATCTATGTGATTGTCGTCGATTTTTCTTGGTGAAGTAAGTCTTTTATCCCTATACTATGCAATTTACTTTTGGTCCGTCCATGACAATCTAGGTTAGTCGTTTGATCTAATTCATTTCTCAATTAAAAAAGAAATGAGGAAATTGTCATGCAATGAATCATTTGAAAAAAAAAAAAAACTTTGGAGAATTTGTTTTCAATTCATGTTTAGGAAATTTGATTTTGTTAGGGTGTCTATTTTTCTAGCTCTCTTTAGGAAACACCCTTCTTCTACAAACTTTTCATGAATAAATGGAAAAATCGATTAGGTCATTGTCATGGATTGACTTTCTATTTACACCTTATGTTTACATGTTTCCGTTCATTTGAACTAGGTGATTATGGAACGATCCTGCTCATCCATCTGTTCATGATCGAGAGCTAAAATGACGGATCAAAAAGAGCTTATCTCGTCAAGCAAAAGTGCTGCGATCTATCTTCAGTGAGAAATTGTGACTCCAAGAAGAGAGCCAATAAGACCTTTCGAACCGTCTCATTTTCCTGAGGTAGTCGAATTTGATGCCATCATGAAGAGGCTAAGAATATCTCGTCTGAAGGGTTCGCATTACAAGATCAAGGAGGATGAAAAATTCAAGTGCACATGATTTATGGTCCTAAGTAATTCGATCTCCTCATTTAATTAGGGGCATGCACCTTCCCCTGCATGGGAATTTTTATCGCTCTTTAGGGATTGGTTTCAATTTCTTCTATGCTTGAACATCACATTTTTCATTCCAATAAATGTAATTTGATTGATAAATATCAATAAAATTACAAGTTTTATTTTTAGGACATGATGGGGTACACCAAACCAGCCGAGTGACGATATCCAACAATGAAAAGAAAATATCATCCGTGGAGAAATTCTGAGGACTGGGCTTCTTCATGCTTCCTCATCCAAAAAATTCAAAAAAAAAAAGAGAATAAAAAAAATCATTTTTGAAGCCATTTCCAAAAACATGCATTAGATTACCCTTGTTTGTTTTTCTAACTCATTTACTTTATGTCTCAGAGTATAACAGAGAGGTGTTTGAAAATAACACATCAATTTTCAGTGATAGTGGGCCCGTTGATTTGGGAACATATATCCGAAGGAAAAATAGACATAGGGGCAAAGGATCATTTCCTAGCTGATTGTGATGACATCTCCCAAGAGTGAAGAAGATCATCTAGATTCTAGAGTGTGATGTGTGGCACATCTCATTACAATTTGTGTGAGATGTCATTCTCGAAAGCAAAATGAAGTTTCTCATTTCCATGAGAAAATGATGGAACAAGTCAAAAGAGGATCATCCATCTTGGATGAAATAGATATATTGTGTTCATGAATATAATTAATTTTGGAATTGACACTCTGTTCTTTTCCTTGCAGATGACGAATTGGGACACTACAGATTCTAGTAGTGACATGACTAAGACAAAATCTCAATCCGAGTCAAAATGGTTGTGCAATTTGAATTTACTCTGATATCCTATTCATGCATGTTCTCTTGTGCAGGGACAAAAGCGGATTTTCAAGGACAATCCAAAAACATCAAATCCTGAGAAAATCCTCTCGTGGGACAATTCCTTGAATGAATGCTCAAAATCATGTTTTTCATACTTACGAAAGCATTTTTTTAGTGTGGTAAATTGTTTGTTCTGAAGTTTGCAATTTTTCATGCTTAAAGCTATTGAGCTCATTTAAAAAAGATTTTGCATGATGACTCTTACATGTTTGGTCCACCAATTCCACTAAAGAATATCAAGATGGACTAATTCAATGAATGACGTGGAATGGGTTAAGCATGCTAAATGAGATGTGTCGGGATGATGAAAGGCAAGCCCTATCCTATACACAGTCCCTTACTTATACACTTGTGAGATGAGTGTAGGAAAGTTCCATATCCGCAAGGTGAAGAGTTCTCTCGCAAAAGGTACGATAACTGAAATGATGAGAGGCAGCTTATTTCTCTATCCCAAACACTACAGGTGATCCATTGCTTAATCCCTTTGAGCCCCATACACTTATGAAGATTTTTTTTTCAAATTATCCCTGTCAAGAACCACCCCACACTGGGGCAAATTGGAGGGTAAGGCAGCACCATAAGGTGAAGAAAATGGATTGAAATTTTCTTGCTCTCACTTGCATCGATCTTCTAGTCATGCTATTACATTGAATTCATGTGGTAATTTAAGTTCCTTAGGATGACGAAGAGCATTTCTTTCACTATCCTATACACTTATATCCTTTGCATAGCCCACTTGAGCCTACAATTTCATTTTTTTTCAAACCCGGTTGGTGATCATCCCGACATCGGGGCAAGGCAAAAGGTAGATGAAGACTCTTGAAAAGTCCGAGTGTCATTCAAAGTGTAGTTGCTTGACGCATGCATTGTGCGCAAGAATTGTATTCAAAATAGAACTAAGGGGTATGAAAAAGTAGTGTGCCTAGTAAAAGCAAAGGCCAATGCCCATAAAAAAAGAGCATGAGAATTAAGGGTATGAAAAGCAGTGTGCCTGGTAAAAGCAAGGCCAATACCCATAAATAAAAAAAATCAATATAAGGTGACTGTCAATTGCAAGAATTGAATCCCGATGGAGCAATATTCAAAGAACTCAAAAGTTGAGTTTTTACAATCAATGGGGCATTTCATGAAGATAATCCCCGGTGATGAAAAAGAAAACCGGTGGCAATGCCAAGATGATCACCAACTCTCACCATTCACACATATTTTGAGCCTAATGATCATTTCGTTTCTCAACCTATGAACCCAACCTATGTTGCGTCCCTTACAAAGTCTCTTCTGATTAGGGCACTTGAATTAACATGGTAATTCATATGTTTATAAGCATCGCTCGAAGAAGTACGAGCAAGACTATTTCTTTCTCATTTTGCAGGGTTCTTGACTTGTAAACTCGGAGATGATTGCGAAGCTGTTCTTTCAATAGCCTTGACTCAAAGAGTCCAATTGTTAAGCCATTAACCGAGCCCACATTACGGTCACTATTAAAGACCTCTCAGATTGGTAAGGTTGTACCGCTTGCGAGAATACTTGGACCCATGTCGATATGATGAAATTGAGTGATTCTCATAAAATAGCCATTCTAAATGAGAGTGAGTGAAAGTCCTTTCTAACCAAAAGTCTCTCATTTAGTATTCTTAAGAAATCCATGTCATGAGTGAAAATTGTCTTGAACGATAACTCTCTCTAGTGGAAATTCGGATGATGCAAAAGTCATTATGCATGAACCTTGACTGAATTGATAAAAATTTCAGTAGATTTTGAAGTTTGCATTCCAGAATAGCTTTAATTGCTTATTTCTTTGGTAAATGCATTTTTGCTCTAATCATGTCTGACAGATAATGTTTTCTCAAAGACTCAAGAGCTCCTAACATTCAGGTTCTTTTCAAAATGCCTCATGATATGAGGAGATGAGAAACCATCATGGCATTCAAGGTGCATCCTTAATGTTCCAAAATTTATTTCTACCAGGAGGTGAGAGGCCTTCACAGGATATCTAAGTTCCGAAGACATATTCCAAAGAATCGAGATATCATCGTAAGTATATCTCTACCCATTCTCGACACTTGACTCGGTCAAGTTGTTCCTTTAAAATTGACCTGGCGTGCTTTCGTAGCCCAGAGTCCTGTTATACTATTCTGGCGTGCTTTCGTAGCCCAGAGTCCTGTTATACTATTCTTGCGTGCTTTTGTAGCCCAGATGCCATCTTTACAGGAGACATATCCCTAATGAGCAGAGATGTCACCAGGTAAGTATATCTCTATCTATATCTTAAATACTTGTCGTTGTACAGGTATTTTCACTTTTGAGTACTTTGACACTCGATGGAGTTGTCCTTAAAGATTTTTCCCTAGATTGCGACGTTGGGCGACCGAAGAATGGTTCGGGTCCTAGCCAAGCAAAACCCCGTTTAGGCGACCGTAGAATGGTACGGGTCCTAGACAAAACTTTATTTCCCTATTCAGGTGACCGTAGAGTAATGGTACGGGTCCCTGGAAGGTAAATCCCCGTTTAGGCGACCGTAGAATGGTACGGGTCCTAGACAAAACTTTATTTCCCTATTCAGGCGACCGTAGAGTAATGGTACGGGTCCTGGAAGGTAAATCCCCATTTAGGCGACCGTAGAATGGTACGGGTCCTAGACACAACCAAATTCTATCATACTAGGCGACCATAGAATGGTACGGGTCCTAGGAAAGCAGTTTTCTTTATAAAGTCGTGTTACTATTCTGGGCGACCGTAGAATGGTACGGGTCCTGGACGTGTAACACCAATCTATCTTGAATCATTTTACCCTCCATGAAGGTAAGATATTTCGGGTAGGTTCTTTTGACATCTCCCCTGATCCGGATGTCTTAATTCTTGTCGTTGAACATTTCACTTTGGATGTGAATGTTCTTCTCGATCTCAATGTTTCGATTTATTACCTGTTTGACTCTTCAAGGAGCCTCGAGTGAGAGTTGGGTACTTGTGAAGTAAATAGGGATTTATCATGTACCTCAAGATGCTTTACCGCACCGACCGGTAAGTAATTGCAGGTATGTTCTTTCCTTTCGCATCATGCATTTGCATTAGCATTTCCATGCATCATATAAATTGCATTTTAAAGTGGGATTCATTTTCCAACAAAAAAATCAAAAATCAAAAAAATCAAAAATCAAAAATCAAATCATTCAATGCATGTGCATGGTCAAAATTTAGGTTCAATTTATCTTTGAAGGCAAACTCTTCGAGCTCACCTCCAAAGAGGGGCAGCTTTGACACCTAAATTTTGGCGGCCCATTTAGTCATTAGGGGGTTAATTTTAAATATTATAATTCATTTGCATAGCATTAATTTTAGGTGCGTTTATTTTTAATTTACATGTTTTGCATTTTTATTTTTAGGACGGCAGATGGGTCGAATTAATGGTTTTGAGTTTCAAATTAGATGGACTAAGCCCACGAAAAGCAAGTTGGCCCGGGCCCATTTTTTCTAATGATTAAAAATTATCTTATGGAAAAATAGAAATCTTGGAATTTTGTTGGGATATGATGGATTTTTTTGGATAGGGCATATGGTTTAAAAATTGTTGCAATTGATATTGGCAAGATTTGGATTTGAAAAAATTCCATCGCGATTTTGGATCATTATCAATATAGGGCAAGTGGAAAAACAAATATTGTGTTTAGCAAAACAAATATTGTTTTTTGAAAAAAAGAATCCTCATGGATATCGGATTGGAAAAATTGAAAGCCTAATCGGTGGCCTATAAATAGGTTTGTTCGCTTAGGGTTTCGGGGGGGCCACACGTATTGAATACACGGCCGCATTGAGGGGATCTCACAATACACAGACACACACGTGAGATAGAGAGAAAAAGGGTCGTGTTGCCATCATCACGCCCACACCGGCGACGACGCTACTTCTTTCACGAGCCCAGGAGCTATGGCGGATCCCTTCGACCCATGATAAATAGATCGCTCCTTAACCTAGCTAGCGAATCTCCTTGTGCTTCTGTTCTGTCGGTCTTCGACAAGTCTCAGTACGTACCGTGTGCGTAGGAGTTACGTTGGTGAGTAATCCTTTCAATTTCAACTTTTCACCAACAGCAACGCTCCCACTTGTTGTTCTTTCGCGAGGAGATATCCACCTTTGCAGCAAATCCCAAAGCCACGTGCTCTAGGGATAGAAGACCCAAGAATAAAGAGAATAAAACAACAAAAAGTGAGGGTGGGGCTGGTAGAGATACGTTCATCAAGGAGATACTCGTCCGCGAAGCTTCCAACGAACAGCAGTTTCAGCGACCATGACGTTCCAGTGAAATTGATCTATTCTCGCGGTGGCCGTTCGTGGTGATCTCTGAGCGGGTGACTTTCGAGCAACCAAGCACCACCATGTTGCATCGCGAGTAGCCATTCGAGGATCGGAATTCGGAAATCAATATTCGAATTAGGTGAAAATCTTACCTATTTTTTATTTTCGAAAATTCCATTACCTTATTTGAGATATTTGTTGATGTGCGATTGAAATTCTGACATGAAAGTGCCCTCAAAATAGGGATTGACAGTTCGATTTCGCGCCCGAAATCCGACTCGCAATTACTTAAAAATTGCCAATCCGATCTCGCGCCCGAGATCCGATTCGTGATTTATGTGAAAAATTGGCCAACCCGATCTCAATTTTGGTTGATGTCGTGGTGTTTGAGTCAGTTTTATTTTTGTAAAAGAAAAAAAATCCAAAAAAAGTTTGAATTAGGATTAGGTTTTTTTTTTTATCTTGCATGATCAGATTAGCGATTTTATTTTGAATCATGAAAAAAAAAGAAGAAAAAGTGCATTCATTTAAGATGTTAGTTTCTTTATTATTATTATATGAATTGCATGTTTAATTTTAATTTCGAATTTCATAAAAAAAAAAAAAAAGGAAAAAAATTGGAATTAAGGCATTCTTTGCATGTCATTGCATATTAGATAAAAATTGCATTTTAGTCTAGATAGATCTTTAGATGAATTGCATGATAGGTTTTTTTTTTTAAATGCATGTTTAGAAAGCATTTAGAATAGATAGCATTTTACTTTAGTTTTCACCTTAGCTATACTTTTATTTTCTTTAGTGATTTTAATTATGAATTTTTGTTTAAATAAAAAAAAATCATCATTTGCACGTCATGTAGAATTAGGGTCATGTAGAATGCACGTCATTTAGTGATTACTAGAGTCATTTAATTAAAAAATCATTTGCCCGTCATTAGAATTAGGTCATCTTGGTTAACTTAGATTGCATATTTAATTATTGCATGTTCATTAAAAAATTCACAAAAACTTTTACTCATTCATATAGTTTAAGACATTTTGCCATGCCATATTATTTCATGTTAGATTAGAAGCATTGCATTGCATATGGACTATATTAAAAAGTGAAGGCAAAAATTGAGTGATTGCTTGTTAATTAGAAATCATATCTAAGATTGTTGATGTGAATTCTGATCTAACAACGCAGATGCTTTCGTTGCTTTAAGGTAAGTCTTGCATTATTTTATTTGCTTTCTTGAGTGTTAAATTGGTGGTTTGCACACTTGTATGATCACCTCATATGCTAGGAAAGTGAAATTAATTCAAGCTGCTTGCCAAACATTTTTTAAAAAAATAAAAGAAAAGGTACCGAAAGGGCGTTAGAGAAATCTAATGTAATCAAGTCCCCGAACTCACAAATCTCTGGTTCGTAGGAGTAAAATAATCCTCCCATTATTTTACTTAGGTGTCTAATCGACCTACCGAGAATAGATTAGTGGCGACTCCTAATTGAAAATCAATTGCATGTTAAGAATTTGAACCTAAATCGCGAATTGGTATGGGCTTGGGAGAGCCCGAGCTAAGTTTAGGCTTAGTAATCCATTAGCCGAATCCTAGGTGGTGCACCCGAAAATTTGGTCGCGACATCTTAGAAGATGTCTTATATCTAGCAAGTTTGATCCACAAATCAAAGGAAGATATTATGTGATATTTTTGCAAAGATTGTTATCTATTATACAAGAATTTGCAGGTGGCAAAAGAATTTTCCATATGGATTTTGGAAAGCTCGATTCAAAAATCGTGGAGATTCTATACTATTTTCTGGAGGCTCAAAAATTCCCTTCCTTATGCAAATTTTTTGCAAATTGTTGAGAAAATCCCTAATGTGTCGTACGAAAAGGTTGATTTCAAGAAGAGCTTGATTGAAGAAAATAAATTTTTGCCTCGAATTTCAAAATGCAAATGATGGTTGTGGATATTGTTGCTACGAAGGAAATAATGGAAAAATATTATGCTCAACGTGCACAAGCCACAATTAGTGCTATTCACAAATATTGTCATGATGACAGGGGGAGAAAGCGAATCCAAGAGAAAGGAAAGAATCGTGATCACCTCAAAAAGGCAACAAATTGAGGGGGAGCTTTGATCAATTATGGAAAAATCCTTTTGAATTGATCGTGATCATGATTATTACGGAAGGAAGGAAAAGGTAAATATGTTAGAACTTATTAAGTTCTACAAAATCCGGTTAGTACATCTTTTATTACCTTTTGTCATTAACAAATCTCTTATTTACATTATCTTTTTATTATGACAAAAAGGATAAGTGAATTTTATAATGCATCCGTGATTTTTATTGAATATTTGCTGATACATATGATCGAAGTGAGCTATATTGCATATCTTTAATATTCGACTTACTTTGTAAAAACTGAATTTTTTCTAGAAATTATGTTTCATGCAAAATATATTACCGCTTTATATTCTCTACGTGATACTATTTCTATTGTTATCGCTTTTTGATTATGACAAAAAGGGGGAGAGAATATAAATATGCATATTTGTTGATTGGTTGATATTATTTATTGCATAATATTGAGTTGTGATTATTTTTCTATATATTGTTATGCTCAATCTATTTGCTATTTTCTACTATCTTTTCATTTGAATTACATTCTTTGAATACTCATATTTAAAGATTATTTATGTGCTTAAGATTGCCTTGATTTATTAATATCTTTAAAAGCATGATTACACATCTGCATATTCAGAGATTGTTTTGTCATCATCAAAAATGGGGAGATTGTTAGGGAAATCCCTTATGATGTTTTGAAGATGACAAAATAAATCAAAGGCTATTAACATGTTTGATGGTTGAGTAATAGACTATGCAGATGATAGAACGTGTAAAGGATATCATCAAATTCTATGCTTGGAAGAACCAAAAGACGGACTCTATGCTGAAGCTGAACTTATTCAGATTGTGTCCAGACCTTAAAACTAAATATGTTCAGACTCAGATTGTAAAGTCTATCGCACTCGGACTCAGATTGTAAAGTCTGTTGCTCTCAGACTTTATATCCAGAACGAGACAGATCGTAACACAAGCCCTAAATTTATAACGGCTAGTGATCTGGTTTGGATTCTACATCAAGATTGATTTGATTGACTCAATCTAATTGATTGACAATTAGATCTTGAAGACAAGAACTTTCAATACGAAGAAGCTCTACTTATGGAAACCAAGATTCTGTTTGTATGGGCAATCAGAATCAATTTAGGATTCTACTTTTATCACTCAACGGCTATCAAATCTTCTATATATAGATCTGTCCAATGGGTAGATTGGAAGACGATCCTCTAAGATACTGTCCAATGGCTAGTTTGGAAGTGGAGGAGTATTTAAGGAGATCAAGGACCGATGAGCAAGTAAGAGACGGAGCGTGGAATTTATAATTCCAAAGTCCGAGTGACCTTCGATCATACACTTGTCTCTTATGAGCTTAAACGTTTGTGATCGTGAGAGAAATACCAAAAGAGTGACTTAGTGAGATAGTGTGATCTACTACTAAGTGTTCGCACTCAAAGTTGTAATCCCTTGTTGATTGCATAGTGGAATCCAGCAAAAGACTGTTAGCGTGGGAGAGTGGACGTAGGCTTGATCTAAGCCGAACCACTATAAACCTTGTGTTCTTATTCTCTTCCCTGAACTCTTTTTATTATGTTCATAGTTTTATCTAACTGCTATAATCTAAATTCGTTCATAATCTGCCGTTTTCTAAAAAGCGAACGTCCACACCTATTCACCCCCCTCTAGGTGTTCGTATTAGCCCTAACAGTAATCCTCATCAAAGTTCTTATATGCCTTTGCAGATTCATCAGGTGATTTCATACCTGCTTTGTAAGCTATGGTTGTTGCCAATATCTCCACCACCATTTGCGCCTTATGCATACCACTATACCACTATGCCACTTTCTCTTCACTTCCCTCTTGCTCTTTTTGGTAACCGTGTTAGTCGCATAGACTGTTCGTCTGGGACAAGTCATGATTCTCTGAAGTTTGAGGAACAAAATCCATAATCTCTGAGGCTCTTTCCACACTTTGGCCTTGTGCTAGTAGGCCTAGCATTGTGAAACCTTTGTAGTTCGTAATGTGTAGGTCTACTCTTTTATTAGTCAGGAAGATTATAGTTTGCAGTGAAGTAACAACAAATTGTACCAATTGATGTCGGATTTGAACTAGACAAGCCCATGTTATATACTTTTGAGGACTAAGTTTGCTTCTAGTGTTTTTAAATCCTCCAATGTTTTTTACTCTTATATGATGCCTTCAAATGGGAATCTTGTCCATTGTTGAATTTCTTCCGCTTCTCTGTTTTTATATTCCTTCTAATCTAGATGAAATTAGTGTGAAAATAACGCGTAGCGTTAATCTGTAGTTAATTAATGGATGAATGACTTCTTTTCCAAATATCAAAACTTGTGATGATTTAGGGAAAAGTGCCAGAAAAGTCCTCCATCTATAGCATTATTGCTAATTTTAACCAAATATTGCTAACGTGGACACCATCTAGTCTACGTGGCACGACTAACGTTGATGTGGATAATTTTTAATTTTATTTTAATATTTTTCTTTTTTTAATTTTTTTAATTTTTTTTCCTTTTTACTCTTTTTTCCTGATGACCGTCACCGACGACTGGCCATGACCAAGTGGGCTGGCCTCACTTGGGTGAGGGTCTCTATTGCTCGCCACAAGCGAGGTCCGGCCCAAATGAGGGCTCCCCTTGCTCAGGCTAGGGTGGCCTCGCCAAATTTGGCCTAGGTGAGGGCGAGCCTCGCCAAATCAGGCAAGGGCCAACCTTGCCTAGGCTAGGGTTGCCTCACCTTCGCGCAACCGGGGCTCACCCTCACCCGATTAGGCCTCGCCTTTGGTGGGCGACAATGACCCTCACTTAGGTGAGACTAGCCTACTCAGCCATGGCCAATGGCCAGTAAAAGGACGAAGAAAGGGGGAAAAATGAAAGAAAAAATCAAAAAAATCAAAAAATCAAAAAATCAAAAAAAATATTATTAAAAAAATATCCATATCACCGTCAGCTGTGTTACGTATGACAATCGATATCTACATTAGCAATTTTCGGTCAAAATTAGCTTGAAGGACTAAAATGATATTAAATCAAAAGATTTAGGACTAAATTGATAAAATTAAAAGATTTAGAACTTTTTCAACACACGTCCCTGATGATTTATAAATGGATATCTTTTAACTTTTGAATATTTCTAGGACATTCATGTTTCCTAGAACCGCCTTTTTTGTTGATAAGCTTACTTTATTTGACTAGTGCAAAGGCTTGGTTGTATGAACATACCTCAGTTTGTCCATCTACAGTAGCCAAATGCAAAATTGTGTTACCATCTTCGTCCCTCGAGCTGATGAACTGATCATCACCCAAGAGATCTATCAAAAGTGTCAAAGCTTCTAGTCTACTGTGCTTTACGCATAAATGCAAAATCGTTTGGCTATGTTCAACGACAGTACGAGCTACATCAAGTCTCGCTTGAACCAAGCATTCCAACACATCCACACGGCCTTTCATAGCCGCGACATGAAGAGAGTTTCTTTTGTATTTGTCATGAATGAAACATATTTCAAGATTGACTCTTACCAAGCTTTCCACTATGTGAAGGTACTCCTTTGCTGCCGCGAGATGAAGAGGCATCGAATTCTGAGAATCTTGCTCTATTGCAAGTTCGGGCTTTCGAGCTAGGATCTCTTCCACAAAGTCCACGTGTCTAAGCATGGCTGCGATGTGCAGAGGAGTTTTGGTGTAATTCTCAGTTATGATTCTATCAAGAAGTAGCTTCACTTTTCCGAGCAACTCAAGCAAAGAATGCGTGTTCCCTTTCACAACGGCTTCGTAGAGCTCGGACTCCATGTTTGGCTCTCTAAAATGGGAGTTTCGAGATACTCACTGCAACTGGTTCTTAGGAATTAAGAAGAAACCTGCAATCTCTCCTTTAAGTTTGTTGTTGTGTTAAATTGAATTTGAAATTTTTTTAAAGTCCTCCACAATCTTAATTACGCTGATGTTCTTCAGTCAACCACCACGAGATATTTTACACAAGATCTTAGATATGATTGGCTAAGATCAAAGGGTAACAGCCTGACTCACGATCACGGGGGTCATCATTGCGACGTCCCAGACACATCGCCGTCCCGTTTCTTTTATTTTGTTAATATACACATGCGAAAACGTGTTCAAGTATTCTTCTTGACAAACAATAGTTGGAAATCAAGGATAACACCACAGATGAAGCACACTACTTTATATTATAACAGTATATTTACATGCCTTTTCTCAACAAGCTATTTTTTTCCTTTTTGCATCATACTACAAGTATCCGCATAGGCCAGGAGAATTCTTATCTCCTCTAGCGTCAATGTAGTCCCAAAACTGATGGGAGATTTTCATGCCTACAAATCTGAAAGATAAGAGAGTAAGTCAAGGAACTCAGTATGTAAAACCCCTAATTTTCTACTATGAGGACATCTCATCATCAAAATCTATCAGATACAGAATTCGCAATACAATGTCGATGGTAGATCAATAACAAATTCATCGCTACACATCGACTACGTACATGTGTCCATCACGCCATACTTCGATGCATGCTTACCTTCGACTTTTCATTAAACACATCAAACATATCTTACTTATGCATATATTGGCACACATAAAAGATTCATTTAATTTTGTCATGGCTCGACCAGGCCCTCTTGGCTAAATTGAGGCTTCCAACTTCATGTTGGGCTTTCGAGCTCGACTAAGGCATCTTGGCTTGACCAAGGCTGCTAGCTTCATGCTGGGCTTCCTGTAGTTGGGCTTTCTCACTCAATCAGGGCATCTCAACTCGACCAAGGCTTCCAGCTTCATGGTGGGCTTCCTGGCTGGATCAGGGTATCTCAGCTTGATCGAGACTTCTTGGAGCTAGCTTCTCGAGACTTTTGGACTTAAACCCAAGCATCCCATCGGTGTGGGGGCATCTTGTTTTCATTAACGAGGCATCTCATTGGTGTGGGAGAATTGTCGCCACCTCAAGTGACGACGGTTCTTATCTTTCATTAGGTGATTACACACAGTGCCTCACATAAGCCATTATCTTTCATCTTAGCTAACGCATATAAGGGTCAAGGGCGTGCTCATTCAAGAATGAGTGCCATGACTCTCAATATCATATAATATAACATGTTGGGCACGCTTCTTGGTTCGTGACTTGAACTGAGTGCCCAAGATTGATCCTCGCACCAAGCAAGACTTGGAACCAAGATATCTTAATGCCATACCAAGAACTTGTGAGTTTAGGCGATCCCCATACCGAACAAGAGTAGGATCCGGCACACGTCAATGTCAATCCAAGGCCTTGCAGCCTTGAGCGATCCCTGTGCTACACAAGATTTGGAACGGGCATGCCTCAATATTGATCAAAGGTCTTGCAGGCTTAGGCCATCACGACTTAACATCAATTTCAGGTCGAGCAAACCTTGACTTCATCCTAGAGTGTGAACGCACTCAAATGAGCAAACATGAGCAAACCATACAAAAGAACATCACGACATAATCACGGCTTATACAGGTAAGCACACGGCGAAACTCGACAACATAGGCTATCGTCCTAGTCAAGAATTAGGAATTATACTTACATACAAAGGCATAAGGAAACCGATCGTCAACATGTACACAAACTGAGCTCGAATGAGAGCGCAATCAAGTCAGAGCAACATGACTCTCGGCTTGAACTGACACGCCTCATTGCCATTCTAAGGCCAAGCGAGACCTGTTTGTGATCCGGAGCGCAATTCAACTTAGGAATGTAAACACGTGAGCAATCAATCAACACACATAAAACTAAGCACGAGTGTGTACACAACTAAACTCGACGACATAGGCAATCGCCTTAACCAAGAGTTATGAATTCTACTTACCTTGATGAACCTCAAGAAAGCTAGAGAGAGCAGCTCAGTGAGGGGCGAATGCGTGCGAGGTTGATTCCTCGACCAATCCATGGCTAATTCTTTGACTGGAACATAATTAATCCCTTGGTTACTCTTCCGATCAAGCTGATCGAACCATGGCCAATCCTTGAAACGATCCATGGCCAATCTTTATCATTGGCACACTAGACTCATAGTTATTTCTCATAAGGTTGGAAATCGCGGATGTTACATAAAGACTAAAGTTCTCTAAAGTAATTTTGCCGAAAAATTAGAGATATGTCAAACATCATTCCTCTCATTTTCTTATAAATATGCACATATGTGAAAGTGTGGACTTGATTGTCGCGACCTCTTTGAAGTCTCTAGTGGGCGCTTGGAGACTAATGGCTCGTTAAGTGTAAGCTCGGTTTGGGCTTTCCCTAACCCATCAATTTACAACTTTTGATCCGAGTTTTTAATTTATAAGTCATTTTCAAATTCCCGATCCTAATTTCTTTGGTTGCACAAGAGTAAAATTCGTAGAGCTCGAAGTCCATGTTTGACTTTCTAAAATGAGAGTTTGGGAATACTCATTACAACTGGTTCTTGGGAATTGAGAAGAAACCCGCAATATCTCCTTTAAGTTTGTTGTTGTGTTAAATTGAATTTTAAATTTTTTTAAAGTCCTTGTAAATTGGCCTCAAGTCTTAATGATGCTAATGTTCTTCGCTCAACCACCATGAGATATTTTACACACGATCTTACATATGATTGGCTAAGATCAAAGACTAAAAGTTCTCTATGGTAATTTCGCCGAAAAATTATAGATATGCCAAACATCATTCCTCTCCTTTTCTTAAGAATATGGACATATGTGAAAGTGTGGACTTGATTGTCGCGACCTCTTTGAACCCTCCCGTGGGTGCTTGGAGGTTAATAGCTCACTAAGTGTAAGCTCAGTCTGGGCTTTCCCTAACTCACCGATTCACGACTTATGCTCCGAATTTTTAGCCTACTTGTCATTTTCAAGTTTCCGATCTTAATTTATTTGGTTGTGCACAAACAAAATTTGTAGAGCTCGAACTCCATGTTTGGCTCTTTAAAATGGGAGTTTCAAGATACTCACTACAATTGGTTCTTGGGAATTAAGAAGAAACCTACAATCTCTCCTTTAAGTTTGTTGTTGTGTTGAATTGAATTTTAAATTTTTTTTAAAGTCCTCGTAAATTGGCCTCAGTCTTAATTACGTTGATGTTCTTTGCTCAACCACCACGAGATATTTTACACACGATCTTAGATATGATTGGCTAAGATCAAAGACTAAAGTTCCCTAAAGTAATTTCGCCAAAAAATTAGAGATATGTCGAACATCATTCTTCTCATTTTCTCACGAATATGGACACATGCGAAAACGTGGACTTGACTATCGTGACCTCTCTGAAGCCTCCCACAGGTGCTCGATGGTTGGCTTGGTAAGTTTAAACTCATTCTGGCCTTTCCTTAGCTCACCAATTCATGACTTATAATCTAAGTTTTTAAGATAAAAGTCATTTTCATTTATAAGTCGTCATTAATCGATTTGTGATGAGTCGATTAAAAATCAAGTAAAATATTGAGAGAAATATTTTACTCTTGCGCACTTAGAGAAGTTAGGATCGGACTTGATTACACTAGTTAATTAATTAATGTATTTTCAAATTTAATCTTATTTAAACACTAAGGTTTGATTTTTTTAATGCATTTTTTTGAAGAAAACAACTCAAAATTTATTTTTAAAGCCTTTTGCTAGTTTCCGAAAAAAATCGAACTTTTTCATTTGTTTATTATTTTTAAAATACTAAATATTTATTATTATTTTTAATTGAAAATAGGGACCGAGGTCGGATGTCCGGATTCGACCCTGGTCGGGGCTGAACCGGGACCTAGGCCGGTCTGGGCTCAGCGAATGAGCCCAGTCCGGCAACATTCTTAACCCAAGAAAAATAAAACAAAACCCAGCCCATAATTTTAATAACCAAAGCCGGCCCATTATCAGTAGCTAAGCCCAACCCGAGAAACCAACCCTAAAAACCCAGCCGGATCTCACGCCCGACCCGAATGACCCGATTCGCGCCCCCATTCCTCCACCGCGACGCGCGCGCTCTCGTCGCTGCGTCGCCTTGCACGGCTAGGCCGAGGGCTCGGCCTCCGCCCGACCATCCACCGTGGCCGACCATGGCTCGGCTGAGCCTTCTCACGACTTGCGACGGCCCGAGGACGGCCAAAACGAAAGGCACAACAACTGGATCTCGTTCGGTCATATCATCGAGCAGTTGGGGCACGCTACAAAAAGGGGAGGTTTTTGGCCTCATCGAGACTCAAACCTAAGCCGAGACCCTCACCGGAGGAACGACGGCTCACGCAGCAGCTAGATGGAGGTCGGTCGGGGTCCGGAGTTCGCGTAAGCGGGATGGCCGCCAGCTCCGGCCTGGCGCGCCCAAAAAACATGGCCACGGTAGGGCACTAAGAAGGGGGCTCACCGAGTTCGGCTCAAGGACGTCGTCCGAGAGAGGTCGCCGGCCAGGGCTCGTGCGAGGCTGAGGCTCACTCGCTCTGTCTCAGATCTGGATTCGTCTCTCTCGCTCAAAACTCTCTCCCTCAGACATACTCCCTTCTTACACCATCTCATAGTAAATTATCTCAAACCATCATAAGTGATTTCCTTCTAACTTAGTAAATTATCTCAAACCATCACAAGTGATATAACACTTGCTGATTGACCTAACGCTGTGGTAAACTGGCTAAACTCCTCACAATAATATTGCACTTATTGTTCGTACTGTTTTATTAAAAATAATGACATTTCTTTACACTTCGTAAGTTGGGGATGTTGTCGCCAGTAATTATCCATTGATGATTTTAATTTTCTTAATTAGTCATAATTGGTAGTTCATTATGGTTAGTATTTTTCCATCTTTAGTTGGCCTTTTTACGATTGGCATACTTTTTTTCCTTCCCCAACTGGAAAGTCCCCCTATCATGGGAAATGAGAGGGCATCCGCCCGTTACTTTTATTGCCAGTAACAGACCCACCATAGCCACAAAATTATTTGCTGATAACCAGATGACTTGCTCATCTGGCTTTAGAAAATTAAAATATAAAGGTAATTTTTTCTTCTCTGTATCCCTCAAATCTTTCCTTCTTATAGGGGGTAGAAGAGTAAACTCCCCGGTTTTACATTAATTTCGTTTTGCTAGAGCAATTTAGTTAAAAATCAAAACACAAATATATTTCATGAACTACTTAATTTTAATTCACAAAAGGTAATTATTCTCCCTTACTAACGTATAAATAAATACTTTTAATTTTATTACTCTTTAAAAAATGCCCATAAATTGTCATACTTACGCATATTAGGTATAGTTTTACTTCTATCTAGCTATGTCATGATATTAAAATAAAATTTAAATTGCATTTCTAATTTAAGGAGGCTCAAAATAAACACTTAATGTACCGTCAATATTTCACGTTCAAAACATGTAAAATGTTGTTCAAAGTTATATGCATCATGTACATTAAATAATTTTAATGGAAAAAAAAAACATATCGATTACAACATTGGGATAAAAATTCTATAAATGAAATCAAACAAAAAAAAAAAAAAAAAAATGTAAGAATTATCGGTGCATAGATATTACCCAAGCCGTGATCCTTTTTTGGGGAAAAAAAAGATTTAAATGGTATGTGAAGTAAATATGGTATGTGATTATTATAAGATTTATATTTAAATTCCTTCACACGTCCCCCAGTTGTCAGGGACTCATGAAACCAATTTGTGGTTACAATTGAACCGTTACCAATGAAATCAACGATACCGTTCCCTTCGCAAGGCCCCCATGTCATACCTGATCTAGTGAAGGGAAAAACAAATACCTTAGCACGTGTTCTCTTCTTACTTGTAACCATCCGTTATCTGACTACAACCACAACTCACTCCTTACATTAAGCACATCATATAAAGAAAGAAGAAAGAGAAGAGAATTCCATGTATTAATATTACCTGCTGTTGATACTCCATTCCATCATCCATGTAAACTCCATTCTTTTACATGCATCATCCATCAACACGCCTATGACAATTATGGTCTAAACCAGCACATAGACACATGCATTCTCAAACGTATCGCACATAATTGGCTAATGGGCACACTGAATAGCACATACTATATAGCATGTACTCTTGCATGGCCTCATGGCTCAATGCATTTCTTCTAGGACTTGTAGCAGTAAATAGCCACTAAACCATAGGATCCTCCCTCTTCCCTTTCTTGAAGGCTTTGTAGACAAATTTCAGGACTTTGCGTACCAATTTCATGATTAAGCGGCTTATATGGCACGGGAAGATAAGAGTCATCAATCCTCCACATGTTTGCACTACAATTCCTACTATACCATTAGCATAGGTTTTTTCCTTCTCCGGTGAGGAGAGTCCTATGAGAAACGAATAACTCAACGCTATGAAGGTTATTGCAACCCACATAGTTAGCATTACGATCCACGTGGTGATCCGACACCGCTTTAAGGGAAGACCACTTATGAGAAGCATAATGGTGCTAAGTGATGTGATGAAGCTTATCTGTTACATGCTATAAACAACTCGTAATCATCAAGGTTCTTATTTGCCTTTGCGAATTCGTCATGTAGGTTCGTACCTGCTTCGTAAGCTATGGTAGCTACCAATGTCGCCACCACCATTAGCTCTTTATGCATACCGTTTTGCCACTTTTTCTTCCCTTCCCTCTTTCTCTCTTTGGTAACTGTGTTATTCACATTGACGGTTCGTCTAGACAAGTTATGATTCTCTGAAGTTTGAGGAATAAAATCCAGAATCTCTTAGGCTCTTTTCACGATTTGGCCTTGTGCTAGTAGGCCTAGTGCTGTGAAACCGTTGGAGTTCACAATGTTCGGGTCTACTCCTTTATTAGTTAGGAAGATTATAGTCTGCAGAGTAGTTACAACAGAATGTACCAATTGATGTCGGGTTTGAACTAGACAAGCCCATGTTGTAAACTTTTGAGGACTAAGTTTGCTTCTAGTGTTTTTAAGTCCTCTAATGTTTGTGACTATTATATGATGCCTTCAAAAGGGAATCTCATCCCTTGTTGAATTTTTTCTGCTTCTCTATTTTTACATTCCTTCTAATCTAAATGAATTAGCGTGAAAATAACGTGAAGCATAAAGTTGTAGTTAATTATATGGACAAGTGACTTCCTTTCCAAATATCAAAACCTGTGATGATTTAGGAAAAAATGTCAGAAAAATCCTAAATCTATGGTATTTGTACAAATTGAATCCCAAACTTTTTAATTGTGTCAATTTATTCCTAAACTTTATGATCTAGTACTAATTCAGTCATTTTCGCTAATTTTAATTAGATATTGCTAATGTGGACCTCGTACGGTCTACACGAAACGATCGACAAAGTACACCCCAAGTGCCAAAATTTGGCATGGAGGGACACTTAAGTGTTAAAAGTTTGGAAAGTAATACCTAAGTGCCAAAATCGGAGCAAAATGGATTACTTAAATGCCAATCCGGCCAAAATGTTGATGTGGCGATTTTCCGGTGAGGTAAGTGCAAAACGACGTCATTTTACATGCTGATATGGCTAAAAAAATGCAAAAACGACGCCGTTTTATCTCTCGACATGGTAAAAATTTAATATAAAAATTAATTAAATTAAATTTATTTAAAACATTTAAAAATACAAATTCAAATATTTAAAAATAAATAATAATAATTTAAAAAGGGAGGGGAGGAGACGACGACGAGGGCTCAGCCCTCATCTGCTGCCTCCTCTCCCACCTTTTTTTTATTAAAATAAAATAATAATAATTTATTTTTATAATTTAATTTAATTAATTTTTATATTAACATTTGAATCCGATTAAAAACGACGTCATTTTTGGCTTTGTTTGTTGAGTTAGCATTATGGCGAGCCACGTAGACGAAAAAAAATAATAAAAACTTGACACGTGGGATTTCCAGTGGGGTTCACGGAGATGGCACTTAAATGTCCCACTTTTTTTTAAAAGTGGCACTTAAGTCACTTTCCAAACTTTTGGCATTTAAGTGTCCCTTCCGTGCCAAGTTTTAAGACTTGGGGTGTACTTTGTCCCGAAACGATCAATGCTGATATGAATAATTTTTAATAAAATTTTAATATTTTTTTTGGATTTTTTTTCCTTTTTACTTTCCATTCCGGATGACAAGTTGCCGACCATTAGCCATGGTTGGGTGGGTAGTGAGGGTCTTTGTTGCTTGCCACTGGCAAGGTCGAGCCCCAATGAAGGCTCCCCTCACTCAGGTTAGGGCAGCCTCGCCAAATATGGCTGGGCGAGGGTGAACCTCACAAAATCAGGCAAGACTAGCCTAGGCTAAGGTTGCCTCACCTTCGCTCAGTTGGGGTTCACACTTGTCTGGCTAGGCCTCACCTTTGGTAGGCGACGACAACATTCACCTAGGCAACGCCAGCCTACCCGACCATGGCCAGTGGCCGACAAAAGGAAAAATAAAAGGAAAGAAAAAATAATAAAAAATAATAAAATAAAAACATTATTCAAAATTATCTTAGACTTGCGTGTCGACGTGTCGAAAGAAAAAAAGAAAAACTCGAGAGTAAATTGTGTATAATGGGAAGTGAGAGTCAAAAGAGAAGATAATAAAATATAAGTTTTTCTTCATTCCTAATTTGTTATTTTTATTATTGACTTTTATTTTTCACACACACACACACACATAAATATATATATTGACCATTCGTTTATTGAAAATTTATAAAATTGATCTCACATGTTAGAATCATGTGTCGGAAACTCGTATGTCAGAATTTCGATTCGAGTGTCGAAAAAATTAATCAGGTATTGGATTTTTCGACAGTTGTTGATCAAGTGTTGGAGAGTGTTGGACACGTGTCGAAGTGTCCGACACGACACGAAGGCTCTTAGAGAGCGTCGGTGCTTCCTAGGTTATATGGTTGAATCACTTGCTCCCCTCCATTCAGAAAACATTGCAAAGAACTCAAAAGTCCCGATTCTCCCTCTCATGACCGATGTAAAAATTTCATTGGCACGTTGTCTTTTTAATTTGACATTCAATCTTTTAACGACAGATGTTGCGCGCAATGTACATTAAAAGGACGGAGAGACGCCGCGCCCGTTGCTGGGGACGTAGTAGGCCGCGTTTGGTTGGGCCACCCCATGATGTGGATTTTGATCCTGTCCATCATTCCGATGGCTGCGGTGAGGACTTCTCTCATGTCACTCTGCTCACAGGAGCGTATTAGCCCTTCAGAGCAAACATTTGAAGGCATTAAACTTTTTTCCCCTTCTAATCTGGAGACCCCTAGCAGGTGCCCAGCTGCATTGGCCTCTTCCTGGGTGGATCCTAAGCCCGGCACGATCAGCTGCTGAACTTTTGGTCGCAAAGAAGATGCAGATGAAGCCCTGCGCAGGAGAACAAGTCAGATCAATTTCTGCAACAATATCAACTAATAAAAAAGTGGTTCTATCATTGTGATGATTTCCTCTGCGGTTCGTTTGATGTCCATTCCGAACCGGGTTTCTCCAGGTTCGGGGACTAGTTCAACTGAAAACAACCATTGAGCGCTTGTGTTAGTGATCGTTTCTAAACCATGATTTTGTTGATCATGATTTTAATTTACCAATATGATGGTCCTTTTTAGGATAGGTGTGAGTCGTGAGGTAATATTTGTAAAAAAAAAAAAAATGAAGTTGAAAGTTAACTTACAATTTGCTTCATAAGTCTTTTAAATCTAAGAACAATACAAGCTCCTCTCTTCGACAAATGCATGTATATTAGATTATAGTTTCTGGAACTATAGTTGAACAAATTAAAAGTTTCAGAATCATGTTGTTATTTTTTTTAAGGAAAAAACCCTGGCCTTTGTGGGCTCATCTCTTTCTGCTGATGGACAAGGGGCTGGCGGCACAAAAAGAAAAGATCTCTCTTTTTACCAAATAAAAAAAGTTTTCTTACGTTAAAGAAAAAATGAGGGTCTTTTATTAAAAAAATTCGTCGTCGCGTGGGAGGCACACTATTTCCCTCTGTTCTTCGGCCGTGAAGTTCGAACAGTCCTGTTCTCGGCCGAAACTTCAACGTCGAAGCCCATCCTTGCCGGTGATGAGTTTCGGAGCATTTCCTTCAATTCCTTGCTTGCTTGATCATCGGTTGCGACTGGAAATTCACCTTGTTAAGGTACGAACATATTGCTCTGCCTCCGTTTCCTGAAAACAAGGATAGAGGTATCAAACTCAAGTTTCTGATTGAACGAAAAATCAAATATGTCGGTATGTTTGGTTTCTATGTGGATGTCAATCTTTCATTTGCTTCGAACATAGACACGAGGAAAATGCCTGCCCACCACTCGTTCGACAAAATGCTTTCGAAAAAGGCTCACTGCATATTCATCCCGTTATCAGGAGATCTTAAAGCATATTGACTTAGCTTAAATGACGTCGACCGAATTTCGAGTTGTCGCGCAAGAGTTTCGTATTTCCGTGTTTGCCGAATCTGACCCTGTGTTGTTGGGTTTTTGCCCTGCATTTTACCCGCCCCTTCGGTGTTGACCGTGGTGATAACCGGGGAGGGATGTCCGAGGGGGTGTTGACGCGCGCACAGATCTTTAACTGCAGTTCCTGCATATCCAATGCTGCGTCTCTATTGTCATCATTCATATATTTCTCGACAGTGTATAAAGGATGTTTGATGGATGATGTTGCTTGACTGATGGTGACGCTCCGGCGAAGGTTAGGGTTAACGATGGCATGGCTTGGCTTAGTGATATAGGTCGACCTCAAATAAGATTATTCGGGTGACTGCAGATAGACAAATGGTATGTTCATACATCTTGCAAATCCCTGTGAAAGTAGATTCCGATGGTCCAACCGAATTAAGTAAATCTCTCGTCCTTTTATTGGTCCTCCTTTTATTTCTCTGTCGATTTCCATTGCTCCTGATTTAATTGCAAAATTACAATCCGCTTCCATCACATCACCAATTTCAATAGACGTGTCTCATATTTATTTATTATCGGTAATATGTCTCGAGTTTGAACTCATTGAGAAAATACCAAAATTAAAGGATACAAGTCTGTCTCGATTAATAAAGTCCAAGTTGGATTTTTGTGATTGTCTGCGATTTTGTTTAGCACGCTGGTCGTATTAATCACATTAAATTCTCTGCACGCGGGCTGCCGAAGATGGAAGAAGACAAAAGAGAGGGGCGACAATGATGTAGGCTCTCTTTTGCATTATAAAAGAGAGACGCGTCCAACAAAAGGCGCGCCAGTCCTTGGTGGGCACAGAGAGGGAATACTCTGAGACCGGGAAATTTTGCAGAGAGTTCTTCGGATTTTGCTTGTTCTAACTACATTTCGTGATAATTTAGACGGTTAAATTTTTGTAATTAGAACTTGTATGAGTGAAATTTCACTAAGAATTATGAGGAGCTAAATATTGAGTGAGTTATTAGACGTAATTAAAGACTAAAAAACACCAAGAGTGTTTCGGTGCTAAAAAGACTGAAATATTTTTTGTGTTGCTTATTTTTATAATGTAATTCTATACTGCTCTTCTCATGAACATGGATTCTGATATTTGGATTGAGCCATATCAATTCAATGTTTGATTTATTTTCCTTCCTTCCGACTATTTTATTGATTTGCTTGTCTATATTAACAACAGTCAACGAAATAAAACATTAATCCTTTATCCATGTCAGTAAAAGAGTAATCCATTATCCATATGAACTCCATTTTTCACATACATTCAACACAATTAAAACATTTATTGTTTTCACTGGCAGTCTGGCACATACTCACAAACATGCATTCTCAAACTTATCGTAGATATTGTATCTCATCGGCACGTTGAATAGCACATACTACGTAGCATCTCCTCTTTCATGGCCTTACGGTTCAGTCCACTTCTCCTGGGACAAACACACTTGTAACGATACACAGCCATTAAACTATAAGATTATTCTGCTTCCGTCTTTTCAAGGCTTCGCGGACGGATTTCAAGACTTTGCGTGCCACCTTCAGGATTAATTTAAAAACGTTGACCAGGAGGAGAAGAAGAACCATGAATGCAACACATGCTGGCACAATACGTACGACTCCGCTCCCCTATATAAATATCTGGTGATAAGAATGTTAAGGAGATGGTATAAGTCGAACCGCGGAGAGTAGCACAACCCCAAAGTCAGCATTGCAATCCATGTGGAGATCAAAAGCTGCTTGGACGTTGGATGCTGCTTTGAATTTCGACCACTTATCTGAAGCAGAATGATGCTAAGTGATGCGACGAAGTTTATCATGTTATATACAACGAATGACTTGTATACAGACGAATCCTTAGATGCTATTATGGAGTAGCCCACGGTATGTGGTTCACGATTTTTATCGCCTAGGAAATCATCTTCCCAAGTGCCCCCAGGTGGGTTGACACCAGCTTGGAATGTCATGGCAAATAGCAACATTGTCACCGCCATTACCGTCTCATGCATGCTCTCTTGCCACTTTGTCTTACTTTCCTCATTGTTCTCTTCTCCTTTAAGTGGATGGATAGCGGTGACCGTGTTATTTGCATAGACCATTCACTCGGATTGGTCCTGACTCTCTAAATTTTGAGGAATAGAATCCATAATATCTGAAACTCATCCGCGCTTTGGCCTCGTGCTAATAGACCTAGTGCTGTGAAACCTCTGGAATTCGTGAATTCGTGATGTTACTGGTTTATTAATCAGGAAGTCAATAGTCTGCAGAGCAGTAGCAATAGAATATACCAATTGGTGTCAGGTTCGAACTTGACAAGTCCATGTTATATACTTTTTAAAATTAACTTTGCTACTAGCGTTTTTCAATCCTCTAGTGTTTGTGATATTTGTCTGATGCCTTCGAGAGGGAAACTCATCCCTCGTTGAATCTCTTCTGCTATCTTTGGTTTTATGTTGCTTCTAATGTAGATAAAATTAATATAAAAATTAGCGTAATTTGTGGAGCTGTAGTTAATTGTCCGGACCAATAACTTCTTTCCATATATCATAACCATGATGTTTTATAAATTAATAACTTTTAGCTTCTGAATATTTCTAGGACATTCATGTTTCCTTAAACTGCTTTTTTTTAGTGATAAGCTCACTGAATTTGACTAGTGCATAGGCTTAGTACCTCAATTTGTCTATCTACAGCAGCCAAATGCAAATTTTGTTGCCATCTTCATCCCTCAAGTTGATGAACTTATCATCGCCTATGATATCTATCAAAACCTTTAAAGTTTCAAGTTTGTTGTGCATCACACATAAATGCAGGATTGTTTGGTCATGTTTGTTGGAGAAAATTTCCTTATATGTTTCGATGTTGACAAAACGTTTCCACCGGTCTAGTCTGAAGACTTGAAGACTCTGTCGTTAAAGTCTGAAGACCATCAGATTCAAGATTTAAAGTCTGCCCTCATTGACAGTATCTAGACTGTCGAAGAAGATTTATCCAGTATCAAGGATTTATTTAAAGATTTGTTTCAAGCGGTTAAAGAAGTCTCTTACGGCTGGAGATAGCATTTCAAGATCTTCTTATTCGTTTTTATCTTGATACAAATAAGTGAGATTCGTTAATTGACAATGTATACTTGGAAGGTTCTACTTATGGAAACTTAGATCCTGATTGTATGGGCGAGCATGATTGATGGGCTATCATCACTTCCCTTAAGTAACTCGAAGATCTCCTTGATTGATTCTGTCCAACGGTTTGATGGAGAAACTCCTTTGGAAAGTGCCAACGGGTATGAAGGCATGGAGGAGTATAAAAAGGAGAAGCTCTAGTTATTCGAGTTAGTGTGTGATAGATAAATTTCAAAGTCTGAAGCTTCTCGTTCTTTGTTGATTCAACTGTTGAGTGAAACTTGTATTCAAAAGAGAGATTAAATACTTGTGAGACCTTGAGGAAGTGTAGCTGATCTACACTGTGGAATCAAGGACGTGATATTGTAATAACTCTTTTGATTCATAGTGAAATCCAGCCGGTGGGCTATTAGTGCGGGAGAGTGGACGTAGGTTTGGAATAAGCCGAACCACTATAAATTCTGTGTTTATCTTCTCTCATCCCTGAACTTCCTATTTACGCTTTCGTGTTACTCATCTATTTAATAGTTGAATCTTATTTTACTATCCATTAAACATATTCTTCTAAGTCCTGCGAAAAAGTTTTTTATACACCTATTCACCCCCCCTTTAGGTGTATTCACTAGCCTCTTTCAATTGGTATCAGAGCCTGTGTGCTTATTTATTGAAGTGTTTTACTTCTTAAGCTAAAGATCTATGGCTAGTATTTTGGCTACAGGATTGATTGAAGGTCAGAGCAACACCAGACCGCCTTACTTTGATGGAAAAGAAAGTACAACTGGAGGAAGCAATACACTCAAAGATCTCAGAATAAAGCAACTGAAGAAAATGAGTTCAACAAGGATGTGGTTTGCTTCGAATGCAAAAAGAAAGGACACATAAGACCCAATTGTCCTCTACTGAAGAAAAAGAAAGGAAATACAGAGAAACTCAATAAAGCTCTCAAAGCAGAGACTTGGAGTGACACAGAATGTGAAGAGAGTGATGAAGAGTATGCCAACATTTGTCCGATGGCAAACTCGGTAATCGACTGCACTGAGCACGACTTAGACTCAGATTTTGATAAGGAAATTGAGGTAAGTAACTTTAAAATTCCCATTAAAGTTTCAAAGTACATTGATGAACTTTGTCTTAGCCTAAAGATATCTCTTAAAAGGATTTTCGAACTTAAAAGGAAAATTCTATACTAAGGCAACAGGAAATTTCTCTTAAAGAAAAATTTGAGAATCAACAACAATTTTAAAAATTCAAAAGAAAATGAAGAGTTTCTTTCAAAAGAAAACATTCTCTTAAAAAAAGATATTACAGCTATTTCAAAAAGGTTTTCAAATGGATCGAAAAACTTGATAAAATTCTTTCAATTCAAAGACCTTATTTTCATAAATCAAGTTTGGGAATGACATTTAAAACCGTTAATTTAATTGATTTTCCAAAGGTAAAAGAAAGAATTAAACAAAGACCTGCTAAAGCTTTTTACAAAAATCATTTTCAAAAAGTCTTTGTAAAATCTGTTGGTCGAAATGCTCTTAAATGTTCAAAGTGTAACAGCTCGGAATATTTTGAGAAGGATTGTCCTAAAGTTTGGAAAAGTGTTAAGAGAAACGGGCAAAGACTAATTTTGGAACTAACTCCCTGGACTCAAGAAAGTGTGGGTACCAAAGAAAACTTGAAATTTTTGCATAATTGCAGGTCACTATCAAGAAAAAGATTAAGTGGTACTTGGATAGTGGCTGCTCGAGACATATGACAGGAGATTTTAATTACTTCCTAAAGCTTACCCAATTAGATGGTGGAAAAGTTTCCTTTGGAGGAAATGGCAAATGAAGAATCACTGGACTTGGAACTGTCAAAATTGGGAGTCTTACAATCAACAATGTTTCCTTAGTGGAAGGCTTAAACTACAATCTTCTCAGTATAAGCTAATTGTGTGACACTGGTTTCAAAATCAACTTTCAAGAAGGCACATGTTCAGGAATTAGTAAGGATTTGTCTCAATCCTTTACTGGTCGAAGGCATGGAAACATCTATTTGCTTGATATCAAATCGAAAGCTCTCAAAGTGTCTAATCTCCATTCAAGATGAAGAGAATCTATGGCGTAGAAAACTTGGCCATGTCAGTATGAATCAGATAGCCAAGATCTCTTCCAAAAAGCTTGTTCGTGGACTGCCCAACCTAAGATTTCAAAAGACAGAATTATGTACACCATGTGTTCTGGGTAAACAGGTAAGAAACTCCTTTAAACCTGTAAATCAAGTTTCAACTGATCATGTTTTGCAGCTTCTGCATATGGACCTCTTTGGACCCACCAAAACACAAAGCGTTGGTGGGAAGAAATATTGCTTGGTAATCGTAAATGACTATTCTTGCTATACTTGGGTGTTCTTCTTATCAAGTAAGTCTGAAACTTTCTCTCACTTCTCAAAATTTGCTAAGAAAATTCAAAATGAGAAATGATACACTATTACAAGCATTCGGACAGACCATAGAGGTGAATTCGAAAATCAAGACTTTACAAATTTTTGTGATGAATGTGGTTTAAAGCATGTTTTCTCTTCGCCATACACTCTAGAACAAAATGGAGTAGTGGAAAGAAAGAATAGATCTTTGCAAGAAATGGCAAGAACTCTTTAATTGAAAGCAACATTTCATCTCGTTTTTTTGGGTCGAAGCAGTTTTCAAAGCATGTTATATCATTAATGAGTTTTCCTAAGGCCTATTCTCGAGAAAACTCCTTATGAGTTGTTCAATAGAAAAAAAAAGCCAATTGTTTCATATTTTCATGTGTTTGGCTGCAAATGTTTTATTTTGAAAAATGCAAATGATCGTGTTGGTAAGTTTGAAGAAAAGTCAGACGAAGGAATCTTCCTTGGATATTCAACAACCAGCAAAGCCTACAGAGTATACAACAAGAAGACTCAATCTGTGGAAGAGTCAATGAATGTCAAATTACAAGATTTTACACAGAATCAATTGGTTCCGACTCAACCTGAAGAATCTGAACTTAATCCAGACTCTACAAATTCCAATTCCTCTAGAGTAGCTCAGACTACGTAAGGTCAACAACGAACGAATTTTGAAGAATCAAATGAAGAAAAAGATGAACAAGTTGTCGACCAACTAGCAACCGGAAACACAAGTCAAGTCATCCCAAAGAACTCATCATTGGTAAAATTGATGAAGGGATGCGAACAAGATCTAAAAGGCATGAAGAGTCTAGCGCTATCGCTCTTATTTCTGAAATAGAACCCAAAAGTATAGAGGAAGCTTTAACAGATGAAAGCTGGATTGAAGCTATGCAAGAAGAACTCAGATAGTTCAGCATCAACGATGTTTGGGAACTAACTCCTAAACCAAAAGGTAAATCTATTATCGGTGATAAATGGGTTTTCAGTAAACAAGATGGACGAAAAGGAAAAGTCATAAGGAACAAAGCAAGGCTCGTGGCCAAAGGATACACGCAAGAAGAATGGATAGACTATGATGAAACTTACGCATCGCTGGCAAGGTTAGAAGCAATTCGTTTATTACTTGCTTTTGCATGCTATAAAAATTTCAGGTTGTTTCAAATGGACGTCAAAGTGCATTCTTGAATGGATTCATTCAAGAGGAAGTTTATGTGGAACAACCGCCCGGTTTTGAAGACTCAAGGAGATCGTACCATGTATTCGAGACCATGTATTCGGGCGAAAAAGCTCTATATGGATTAAAGCAAGTACCTCAAGCTTGGTATGAAAGGTTAAGCAAATTCCTAATCCAGTGGCTTTATGAAAGGTAAAATAGACACTACTCTTTTATTAAAAGAGAAGGTAAAGATTTTCTACTTGTTCAAATATATGTTGATGACATTGTTTTCGGATCTACTAATGAAAATCTATGTAAGAAATTTTCTAAGTCTATGCAGGAAGAATTTGAGATGAGCATGATGGGTGAACTATCTTTCTTTCTTGGACTACAAGTGAAACAATTGAAGGAAGGAATCTTTATTCATCAAGAAAAATATGCTAAAGAACTTGTTAAGAAATTCGGTTTGGAGAATTGCAAGAAAACTGAAATACCAATGTCAAGTTCCTCGAAGCTAGATAAAGATGAAGGAGGAAAGAAAGTTAATCCGAAGCTATACGAAGTATCATTGGTTCACTCTCTATCTTACCGCGTTTCTAGACTCGACATTTTGTTTAGTGTTTGTATGTGTGCTAGATTTCAATCAGATCCCAAAGAATCTCATTTGAGTGCTGCAAAATGCATCATCAAATACATTGCAACAACTTCGTCGTTAGGTCTATGGTATCCACAAAGGGGAGACTTTACTCTTCTTGGATACTCAGATGCAGATCTTGCTGGATGCAGAGTTGATAGAAAAAGCACCTCAGGCACATGTCAACTACTTGGAAACAGGACGGTATCCTGGTTCTCTAGAAAGCAAAGTACGGTTGCTCTTTCAACAGCAGAAGCAGAATATGTAGCTTGGAAGTCGTTGTTCTCAAATCCTATGGATAAAACAACGGTTAAGAGACTTTGGAATTGAAGACTCATGTACTGAGATTAAATGCGACAACACAAGCGCAATCAACCTCACCAAGAATCCAATACTTCATTCAAGAGCAAAGCATATAGAGATTCGACATCACTTTATAAGAGATCATGTTCAAAATGGAGAAATACTTATTCAATTTATTGATTCAAAGAATCAAGCGCGGACATCTTTACAAAACCTCGAGAAAAGCCAATTTGAGTCTATTCGGCACAAGCTTAATGTTATAAAGTCCGAAGAAGCTCGGACTCGAGATAAAGATACCCAAAAGACGCTCGTAACCTGCATGATCTTGGATCACGACCGTAAGTTGATTTAATTTATCTTAGAAAGGTAAGCCTATATATCCATAATTGATTGTCTTTATCTTTCTAAATTTTTTGAAAAAGAAGTTATCTTTTTATTATGGTAGTTATTTGTTTTCAAAAAGACAGTTATTTTTTGAAAAGGCATTTTTTTATTGTGATGATTCGTATTCCCCTGATTCAACCGCCTTATATATACCGTTCTTCTTCTTCTTTTTACTCGCAAACCCTAAAAGCGTAGAACTCCATTTTCTCACTTTTACTCTCTAGTTTAATCCTCAAAGTTTTCATCTTTCTCGCGAATCGAGTTTGGAAATCCTCAAAGACTGTGACAATGTCTTTCTAAAGAAATTCTTTAAGGATCGCAAGCAAGGGACCACAGCATATGGGTGAGGGTCCTACGCATTTTGACCTTACGAGCAAGAAGATTCTCTAAGGAACAAAGAGAGCCCACAACATTCTCAACGCGTCAATCTCCTCAGGCTAGACCTCGAATGTTCAGCAACGAACGGAGGAAGTTATCGAAGATGCAGAACTTGTAAGAACTCAAAAGCCTGCCTTTAATTTCAAACTTTATTAAGCTTTAAAGGATGGAGGCTCTCCAATGACTATTATCGATGAATTTCTGAAAGAGAAGGGTTATAGAAATGAAACCCACTTTTTGCAAACATTGGAACGTTTGGGAATTGCTCCTGCTGGCTCTGCATATAAGGCCTTTGCAAATTTCCCAAGTGATCCACGTTTCGGAGGAGTTAATCAGCCTAATAGCAATGATGATGAAAAATTGTTCACTAATTTTAAGCCGAGAATGGGTATTGCTGCGGATGTACGGCAACCAAGTTCAGATATGTTTCGTTCTGAAGAACACAAGCAGATTTATTCTAAGTTATTGAAGCGAGGAGTGATGAATCCAAGGAGTGTGGATTTTGATTTTCTTAACTCCCCGAATGTGAAGTTGCGGAGAAATTCACTTTACTTCAGCTTGAACATTTCGGTTCGACTGACCGTAGCCCATCCAGAACTCTTTGCTTATTTTTATTCAAATCTAAGCTTTTCGGATGCGAACGGTTGCTCCCTTGAAGTGTTAAAGATCAGGACTTTGTGGTGGATATGGACATCTTGGCTGATGTGATTGAGTAAAGAGAGGCTCATTTCAATCAATTAGCGTATCTACTGGCCGTGCGATAGTGGAGCTTGTCCGAGATGGAATGGCAGAAGGACGGATTTCTTATTCAAGGATGAATGCTTCGAATATCTTGCTTCACAAAATTGTGATCAATTGTCTTAGACCCAAATCCACGTCGAAGACTGATGTCTCCAATTCAGAAGCAACACTGATGTATGCCATCAATGCTGGTAAAAAATTCTCCCTGCCACATACTATCATGTTTCACATGTACAGATCGATGGTGAAAGACAAGGGTCAGCTTCCATACTCAACACTTGTTACAAAGCTTTTCAGACATTTCAACATCTAGCCTCCAAGAATTCTGTGTGTTCGAACGTGCGAACAAATGGTGGTAGGGCTAAAGATGGTTTCTAAAATGTGTCTGAAAGAGCTAAACAAGGCTCTGGAGAAGTTCAAAGAAAAGACTCCTCAACAAATTCGTCAAGACTCTGTTGCTGCAAAACGAAAAGGAAAGGAGCTGGTGACAGCTCCAACTAAAAGAAGAAGAGCAATCATCTTGCAGGACGAAGATGATGATGATGATGATGTTACCATCTCTGCTCTTGCTTTGAGAAACTTGCAGTGTTTTGTTCCAGAAACGAGTTTAGAGAAAGACTAGAAGAGACCGAGAAGAGGAGTGAAGAGAGGGAATCAAGGAGGAAGGAGACAGAGGAAAAAGAAGACGAAAACCAGAGAATCAAGGAGAACAAAGTCGTCCTGTCACCGAAGAGGAAATTGAGCAGAAGAGTACTGTTCTCAGCCTGAAGGCACAGACACAGGGGGAGCTGCAGAGAAAAGAGGTACTCCTTCTCTTGCTTTCACTAGTGATGACATTAGTCATTCTCCTACCAATCCAGAAGATGTGTATGCCTCTCACTTTCCTAAAGAAGGTCATGAGGTATATTCTCCGAATTTGGATGTGCCTTTATCTGACCGTGCTGAGGTAAGCACTCAAACAGACAACTCAGCAGACTTTCGAAAACTGGTTGATATTCTCATGGAGTTGAGAGGTCAGATTTATGTCTTGGGATGCGAATTTCAGAACATGCAGAATGCTTATAAAGCCTCTTCAGAATCATTGATCAATCAAGTTCAAGCCCTTAATCTTCAAATTCAAGCAACTGCCAAGGGTGAAGATTTAGCTCATCTGAAGGAGGATCTAAGGAAGCTGGAGGAAACAGTCAAGTCAATGGGAGATTTCCAGCTTATTCGTGTTCCCAAATCATCTTAAATCAATTCTTGTTTTGTCTCTGCCTTTTTAATGCTGACAAAAAGGGGGAGAGATTTGCAGATTTGTTTTGTGTTTGATCAGACTTATTTCTCTGACTTTAAACTCTTATCTAGTGTGACTTTTGAATTGCGGATTATGTTTGTTTATGTGATTGCTTTACAGTATCTTGAGCATACTTGGTACGATATTGATACGAGATAGTTGTTTGTACATGACTAACTCATTTCCTGTAGATGCAGATTTGATACTATCTTCAACTCATTTATTGTTTATGAGATATCGTATTCTTGCTTGCTTGAGTATTGTCTTGCAGGTCAAATTTTCCAAATCTGTAGAAAAGTTTTGTCACCATAAAAAAGGGGGCGATTGTTGGAGAAAACTTCCTTATATGTTTCGATGTTGACAAAACGTTTCCATCGCCTAGTCTCGAAGATTTGAAGACTACGTCGTCAAAGTCTGAAGACCATCAGATTCAAGATTTAAAGTCTGCACTCATTGACAGTATCTAGACTGTCGAAGAAGATTTATCCAGTATCAAGGATTTATTTAAAGATTTGTTTCAAGCAGTTAAAGAAGTCTCTTACGGCTGGAGATAGCATTTTGAGATATTCTTATTCGTTTTTATCTTGATACGAATAAGTGAGATTCGTTAATTGACAAGGTATACTTGGAAGGTTCTACTTATGGAAACTTAGATCCTGATTGTATGAGCGAGCGGGATTGATGGGATATCATCACTTTCCTTAAGTAACTCGAAGATCTCCTTGATTGATTCCGTCCAACGGTTTGATGGAGGAACTCCTTTGGAAAGTGCCAACGGGTATGAAGGCATGGAGGAGTATAAAAAGGAGAAGCTCTGGTTATTCGAGTTAGTGTGTGATAGATAAATTTCAAAGTCTGAAGCTCCTCGTTCTTTGTTGATTCAACTGTTAAGCGAAACTTGTATTCAAAAGAGAGATTAAATACTTGTGAGACCTTGAGGAAGTGTAGCTGATCTACACTGTGGAATCAAGGACGTGATATTGTAACGACTCTTTTGATTCATAGTGAAATCCAGCCGATGGGTTGTCAGTGCGGGAGAGTGGACGTAGGCTTGGAATAAGCCGAACCACTATAAATTATGTGTTCATCTTCTCTCATCCCTGAACTTCCTATTTACGTTTTCGTGTTACTCATCTATTTAATAGTTGAATCTTATTTTACTATCCATCAAACATATTTTTCTAAGTCCTGCGAAAAAGTTTCTTATACACCTATTCACCCCTCTCTAGGTGTATTCACTAGCCTCTTTCAATGTTTAGTGACATTACGGGCTGCATCAGGAGGTCTTGCTCGAACTAATCATTCCAACACATCCACATGCTCTTTCATGGCCATGACGACATGAAGAGGTTTTTTTTTTTTTTTTTTTTTTTTGGTATTCTTCATGGATGGAAAATATTTCCGAGTTAACTATTAACAAGCTTTCCACTATGTTAATGATGCAAGCCAAGGGTAGGCTTTCTCAAACAGTAGGATCGGGAGAGTGACTCGCACACGGGAAACAGGACGAACAGAAATTTCAGTACTGCTTAAGCTCAGGAGAACAGTTGTATCTTTGTCGATACAGATCATATCGACCTGATTCCAAAGCCAAATGAACAAAGACTTATGGATCTACAATTTCTCTGTTTTGGGTTTTTTGAAATAAGCACTGTAGGATGGTCGAATTTGGGTTGGAAGTGGGTAAAAATAACGAATAGAATAGGAAAATATAGAAAGTTCGTTGGTTGCTCTTCTAGGCCTCTAAGGAAGTTGAGAGGGCACTGATTCTTCTAGATCGATGACTGCAACTCTTCAAGGATGCAGATTTCGAAAGCTCCGACTCTTCAAGGACGGAGTGAAAACTCTTCTAGGTTTTCCAGGGCATGAACTTTGCAAGGTTCACGATACTTGCTTCAAAGCAAAGTTTTCATTCATCAAAAGTCGTCTATCTCATACAAGGAATCGGATGGCTTATATCATCAAAGAAATAAAGACAAAGCATTGAAACTAGGAAAATAGTAAATAGCATAGAAACTAGAAAATAGTAAAAGTGTCTTAATGGCTCCCAAGGTGTCTTTCAAACTTCCGGGATGGACTCAAGAT
This sequence comes from Eucalyptus marginata, assembly GCA_014182565.1. NCBI lineage: Eukaryota > Viridiplantae > Streptophyta > Magnoliopsida > Myrtales > Myrtaceae > Eucalyptus > Eucalyptus marginata. The sequence continues at coordinate 5,917,451 of CM024587.1, forward strand.
ATCGATATGGCTTCTCGGTTTTGTCGAGCTTGAATGCGGGTCGATCTTCTTGGTCGAGAGAGCTGGTCTTTAATGTGGGCTGCATCATCCTCCCCATCTTTAAAAGAATTTGTCATTGAATTCTTTCCATCATCATCAGAAGAATCTCCCACATAAGGTGTTAAATGTCGAACGTTGAAGACGTCGTGAATCTTCAAATGAGAAGGAAGATTTAATCGATACGCATTAGGATTGATGTGCTCAAGAACTTCGAGAGGTCCAAGCTTTCAATCACTAAGCTTGTTATAACTTCCGACGGGATGCCGTTCCGGTGGCAAATAAGCCCAAACAAAATCTCCAGGTTCAAAGATAACCTCACACCACCACTTGTCGATGTCCGTTTTATAGGATTCAATTTTGCTCTCTAGTCTTTAGCGCACATCTTCATGAATTGTCCTCATTTGAGAAACAATATCGTCGACTTTGCTACTCAACTTCTCAGCAAAAGGAATTGGTGCAAGATCAAGAGCAGTGTTCGGTTGTCGACCATATACAATCATAAATGGACTATATCCAATGCTACGGTTCTCAGCACAATTATATACAAATTCTCCAAGTGACGACCGCGTCTCCCAAGAACGGGGATTATTATCGATCAAAGTCCTTAATAGATTTCCCAATGTTCGATTGACGACCTCCGTTTGTCCATCCATTTAGGGATGAAACACAGTACTATATTGCAGTTTAGTAACGACATTCTTCCACAGTTGTCGCCAAAAATGACTAAGAAATTTTGTATCTCGATCCGAAGTTTGGTCTTCGGAATGCCATGCAACTTATAGACTTCCTTGAAAAATAAGTCGGCAATACGCGAAGCATCCATAGTTTTTCGACAAAAAATAATATGTGCCATTTTTTAAAATTGATCGACAACAACAAAGATCAAATCCATACCTCTGTTTGTGCATGGTAGTCCAAGGACAAAGTCCATAGAGATATCCTCCCATGGGGCATGTGGAATTGGCAAGGGCAAATAAAGGCCAACATTAGTAGATTGTCCCTTTCCAATTTGGCAACGTCGACACCTCATCACATGTCGATGTACATCACTTTTCAAATGAGGCTAAAAGTATTTGGCTGAGACGAGTTGTATAGTTTTGTTGCGCCCAAAATGTCCTTCACGGTGAACTTCATCGATCACCCTTTGCCAAAGAGAATAGTCCGGCACACAAAAACGGTTTCTTTTGAAAAGAAAACCATCACATACAGTAAAATCAGCAAGTTTCTTTTCATATTTAGTCGGACTCATTCGGTAATGAGCGAGATTCGGCAAAGAGGCTTTGGGCATCAAGTCGATTTGATGCTGAATATCTCTCATTGGAGGGAGACTATTGGGTAAGTCCATCGGGAAGGCATCCTTGAACTCTTCCAAAAGAGGTTGAACCCGATGAGGTACGACAGAGGCAACTTCATTCTTCTCACCTGTTTTATTAAACAAAACATACAAGATACGAACTCCTTTCAAAGTATCCTTCATATCCTTCATTGTAAACAACGTAGGGGAGAAGGAATTCTCAACTACAGGAGTTTTCAGAGCTTTCCTACTAGGTGCCAACGTAATCCTCTTGCCTCCAAATTCAAAAGAATATGTATTTTGATAACCATCATGCGTAGTCCTCCTATCGAATTGCCATGGTCGACCAAGAATAATGTGACTAGCATCCATCGGCAGAACATCACACCATATCTTGTCATAATAAACAGAACCAATGGATAGATTAACAAGGTATCGTTTTGAAACAGTTACCTCAACGCCTTTCTTCAACCATGACATTTTATAAGGCGTAGGGTACGTTTTTAATTCCAACTTCAGCTTGTTTGTCGCAACTTCAGAAATTATATTCTCTCAACAACCAGAGTCAATAATTAATTGACACACCTTTCCCATGATTGTGCAAGCAGAATGAAAAATATTGGTATGCAGCCACCTATCTCCAGTGTCATCTTGAGGAGTAAAAAAAAATTTCCTCACCATAAGAAGTTTGCCAGTGTCAGCATGCACTATTTGTTCACCATCCGCAGCTTCTTCATCATTGTTCAACTCCTCTTCAAGTGGATCCTCAGCATTCTTATCAGAATCATTATCCACCAAGAAGGCTTTACCGACTAGTCGATTCTTATTGATTCAACAATTTCTAGCATGATGACCCAACTCCCCACAAGAATAGCAACGTATTTCGGACATAGCAAGTTGCTTTGAAACATGGGGCTGAGTAGAAGGCTTACTAGCAGATTGCATTGTAGCCTCAACAACTTTAGCAATGCTAGTGGTACTCTTAATGGCCCGACTTGTCATGGTAGTTGATTGTTGTCTCTGAGAACGAGAGCGCTCCATTTTGAGTGCATGTTGGTGTGCATCTACTAAGTCCCAAATGTCGAGGAATTCCAAGGCGTCTTGAATGTAAAATTGAAGACCGCTCAAGTATTTGTTCACAAGCACCTCCTCCGGGTCCTGGATATTGTTACGAATCACCAACTCATTGAATTCATTGGTGTATTTTTGGTCCACCGTTCGCGTACCTTGTTTTAGATTTTGGCACCGTTGGTAGAGCTCTTTCTTATATCCTTTGGGAAGAAAATATTTTCAAATCTTGCCCTCCAATCTCCACAAAGTGATTGGTGCTTTGCCAATGGCTTGGCGAGTTTGTTTTTCACGTCTCCACCAAGCAATCGCATTGCCTTGGAATCGCATAGTAATGATCGCAACTCGACGATTCTCTGAAACATTTCAATGCTCAAACACCTCATTCACAAGTGTTAGCCAATCAACAATTTCATCAGGAGACTTAGTACCTGTAAATTTTGGAACATCTTTATTGACTTCATTTTCCCAATCTGGCTCATGAATATGTTGTAAACGATGTCAAGCATGCCTCAGACAATGAATAGATTGAACACTCTTCGAAGAGGAAGAGTCACCATGGGAATCTTCAGTCCTGGAACGGGGTGGATAATTATTTGCTTCAACCCTCAAACGCTGAACTTCTCGCGTCAATTCGTCAATTTGTTGTTGCATACATTGCTGCAAATTCTTAGCGAGTGTGTGCACTTCGTTGAGGGGAATGGTTCTGCCGCCACGACGTCTAGCTTGTCTTGGAGGCATTGTCCTCTCCTCCAAAGCTCTGATACCAAATGATGCAAGCCAAGGGTAGGCTTTCTCAAACAGTAGGATTGGGAGAGTGACTCGCACACGGGAAACAGGACGAACAGAAATTTCAGCACTGCGCAAGCTTAGGAGAATAGTCATATCTTTGTCGATACAGATCAGATCGACCTGATTCCAAAGCCAAATGAACAAAGACTTCTGGATCTACAATTTTTCTGTTTTGGGTTTTCTAAAATAAGCACTGTAGGATGGTCGAATTTGGGTTGGAAGTGGGTGAAAATAACGAACAGAACATGAAAAGATAGAAACTTCATTGGTTGCTCTTCTAGGTCTCCAAGGAAGTTGAGAGGGCACCGATTCTTCTAGATCGATGACTGCAACTCTTCAAGGATGTAGATTTTGAAAGCTCCGACTCTTCAAGGATGGAGGGAAAACTCTTCTAGGTTTTTAAGGGTATGAACTCTGCAAAGTTCACGATATTTGCTTCAAAGCAAAGTTTTCATTCATCAAAAGTCGTCTATCTCATACAAGGAATTGGATGGCTTATATCGTCAGAGAAATAAAGATAGAGCATTGAAACTAGGAAAATAATAAAAAGTATAGAAACTAGAAACTAGTAAAAGTGTCTGCATGGCTCCCAAGGTGTCTTTCAAGCTTCCGGGATGGACTCAAGATATTGATATGGCTTCTCGGTTGAATCGACAACTTCATCGAACTTCATCGATAAGAGGTTTCGTCAAGCTTGAATGTGGGCTGATTTTCTTGGTCAAGAGAGCTGGTCTTCAATGCAGGCTGCATCAGTTAAAATACCTTTTTACTGGATGAAGATGTGTCAAACCCTAAGAATTTTGCGCTTTTGCGAGCTTGGCCTTCCAAGCTAGAACCTCTTTCACAAATTCCAAGTGGCTGAGCATGGCCACAATGCGCAAGAAGTCTAGGTCTGATTGCCAATCATAATTCTATCAAGAAGCAGCATATCTTTTTTGAGGAACTCAAGAAAGGAAAGCACATTTCCTTTCATGGTGGCTTCTCTAAGCTCGAGCTCCATCTTTGGATCTCTATAAAAAGGAGTTTCGAAATACTCACTCCATTTGGAGACTTCGAATATAAACCGTCAAAACCCAAGTCAACCTTCACAGTAGACTTGACGAAGACTGAAACATGATTGGTAGATCTATCTTGCCAGCAATTATTTGTCTCAGTTCCTGGAAATGTCTTAGAATGTCAAAAAAGGTGATGACTCCTGGACCCCACCGCGGGTATGTGGGGATTCGCCTGTCGGCCATTTTCTGCCGAGTCTCGTCTCCATTTGGTCCTATAAAGGTCAAGTTCGCAGACGTAAGATGTCCCATTGGAGCCATGACATCCTTTAATGATGACAACAGCCGCACTCTATTCATGCGAATTGTTGTAAACATGAATTACTTCGAAAGGACATGAATTTAATCGATTTATCAAAAACAATTTTTGCACTAATGCTGGATCAATTGGAATGAATCGTGACCTAGGAAATTTCACAGAAGTTATTCTACTATATGGGTGTGTTAGGAAGATAGAAACAAATGAGCAATAGTATCATTATCATATTAGAAGTCAGCCTTCTCAACATGGTAATCCCAAGTGATTTCAAGCTTGCAAATAGTTTAAGCTCAATGTGGAGGCATCAGCCTTGCTATACCTTCAAAATTCCACCAAAGAGACTTGATTTTCTTTTTCTTCCGTTAAAAATTTCAAAGATTGAAGGACCATAAGCTCCTGATTGATTTGATCAGTCACGAAAGTCCTCTATGGTACTAGGCAGGGAAATGAATCACAGAGCTTGTATACCCCTTGTCGCGACCTAAATTTCGGGTGCACCACATAAGATTTAGGCTAATGGACTACTAAGTTTTAAACTTAGCTCGGACTCTCCCAAGCCCATATCAATTCGTGACTTAAGGTTCAAGTTTCTAACATACAAATGGATTTTATCTATAAGTCGCCACTAATCAGTTTATGTTAAGTCGATTAGATACCTAAGTTAAATAATGAGAGAATTATTTTACTCCTACGAACTAGAGATTTTAGGTACGGGGACTTGGTTACACTAGATTTTTCCAATGCCCTTTTAGTACCATTTTTTTTATTTTCAAAAAATGTTTTTTGCAGGCAGCTTAGATTTATTTTAACCTAAATTATGGTGACCACACGAATCCTCATCCACTATTAAATATTCAATGAAAAATAAATAAATAAATTGCATCAAAAGAATTAAACACACGAAGCAAGCAATTATTTTTTGGGTTTTCTTGAAATTAGAATTTTATCATAAAACATGCATTTTAATTACATGACCTAATTTTACTAACAAACAAATTCTAATTAAATGAACCCATTATGCAAACTAATTAACATGCACCTAAAATTTTTGTATTTTTTATTGAAATTCGGAATTAATAAAAACCCTAATTAAACTATCTAAAATGAATAATTTTCTAATTTATTTTAGGGATTAATTTGACTTAAACCCTATCCTATCTTAGAAAACTATTTTTTAGAAAATGAGATTATCAAGATGTGCAAACATTATTTAAAAGTCTGTCTATATATATAAAAAAAAATCAATCCTAATCTATTCCAAAAAACTATCTAAAAGTGCAATCCTAAAAAATGTAATCCTAAAAAACGCAATCCTAATTTACTATACCTACATGCTCTGATGCAAGATTTTGATTTTTGATTTTTATATTTTTTTTTGTGTTTTTCTAAGACAAGCAATTGTCAGATAAACATTATATATAAACTAATCAAGATATTCATCAAATAAAGGATCAAAATAATTGAAAAAATAATCCATTGTCTCACAGGTTAAATTAACGATTATCTTAACCCTAAATATCATAACATATAAGAGAGTTCAATTTAATTAAAAATTTGATCCGAAATCTTACGGACCAAATTAATAATTATAATGATTTAATAAACAAAATACTACCAAAATGCCCAAAAAATTAATTTAATTAAAAAAATGATCCGACGTCTTATGAATCAAATTAATAATTACAATAATTTTGGGTAAAACCCTACGAGTAATGACTGCAATAAAACGAAAATCAACTTCTAATGTTCCAATTGGTACAATAATATCAAAACTTAAAAAATAAATAAAATAAAATAACATAAAACAAATGAAAAATAAAAATAAAAATAAACTAAACTACATAAGGGGGATTTGGGAAGGGGGCGGTAGGGTGGTCGGCGGTGCCGCGGAGGCGGCTAGCGTCGAGCTCCGACGAGGGCGGGGTGGTGGTGCGGCGTCGGCGCAGGGCGGGAGCACGGTTGTCGGACGCGAGCTATTGGCTTCGAGCAATGGGTCGCGGCTGCTGGGCGGCGATGACATGAGAGAAGCGGCAACGACGGCGTCGGGATCTAGCGAGCGAGCAGCAAGTCGTGGGTCACGAGCGCCAATGGCGGCACGGCGGAGCAAGGCTGCTGGCGGTGCTGCGGGCGAGCAGTGGAGGTGGAGGTCGTAGGTAGGGCGTTGGACGATGGGCTCAAGCGGAGGGAGATGAGCGGCGACGGGCGGAGCAAAGATGGTGGTGTCGAGTGAACAGAGACGAGAAGGAGGGCGTTGTCGTCAGGCGCCGAGGCTGGCAAGTAGCGGCAGCGGTAGGGGTGCCGTAAGGTTGACGGGCGGATCTCGGGCGGGCGTCGGGTGGCGAGGCGGCGCAGCGAGCGTCGCGAGTGAGACTAGCAACGACGTCGAGCGGAGTTGCAGGCCCGGTGATGCGGTAGTGGCTGGCAAAGGTAGTGCCAGCACGGTGGCCGGTGCAAACGTGGCGCGGGCGTGGGCAGGGGCTACCTCATGAAGAAGATGAACAATGCTGCTAGGGTTTTTTTTTTTTTCAATTGTCTCTCACATCACTTCTTCTTCAGCAAATGTACATCACCTTTTTGACTTTTCCTCTCTATAAGAATTTTTCTTTTCAATGAAATGAAAAAAAAAAACCTCACCTTCTGCTCTGAAATTTTTTTTTTCTCCCCTTGGTCATGAAAATTGTGGCTCTCTTTTATAGTGATTCCATACATTTGCTTTTCATGGCAATTTTTGAGGTTCCATCTTACATTTGCATTAATTCATGGCTGTAAATCAGAGCGTGATTTCGCAATCAACTCGATTTTGCTTCGATCCTTTCCATTTTATAAAAATTCTTGCCTTTTACTTGCTGATTCCCTAAATCGTGATCTTCGACCGGGAACTGCTTCTGCATTTGCCAAGATTTGAAATTCCCAACTTCAATGCATAATTAATCAGATTGATTTTCTCCATTTTTTTTCCTTTTATTTGTTTTGATGCATTTTTTTTCCTTAGATTTGCCAAAATTAGGTGTCAACAGCTACCCATCTCTGAAGGTAAGTTCGTAGAGGTTGCTTTTAAAGACAAGTTGATTTTTTTTTTTTAAAAATGAATCCCATTTTGAAATGCAATTCATATGATGCATGGAAATGCTAATGCAAATGATAAATGAACTTACCTAGAATAACTTACATTCGAGGAGGGGAGGAGGGTAGAGTAACTCAAGATAATTGATGTTACATGTCCAGGACTTGTACCTTTCTATAGTCGCCTAGAATAGTAACGAGGCTTTATAAGGAGACTGCTTTCCTAGGATTCATACCTCTCTACAGTCGCCCAGTATGGCAGCAAACTTTTGTAAGGAAACTGCTTTCCTAGGACCTGTACCTTTATACGGTCGCCTTGACAAAAAAATTGATTTTCTAGGACCTGTACCTTTCTATAGTCGCCTGAATGGAGAAATTGCTTTTCCAAGACCCGTACCTTTCTATAGTCACCTAAATGGGGATTCACTTTCCAAAACCCATACCTTTCTACGGTCACCTGAACGGGAAATCACTTTTCAGGACCCGTACCTTTCTACGGTCGCCTGAATGAGGAAACTGCTTTTCTAGGACCCGTACCTTTCTACAGTCGCCTGAATGGGAAACAGTTATTGTCTAGGACCGTACTATTCTACGGTCGTCTAAACGAGAAATAGATATTGCTTGGGACTCGTACCATTCTACGATCGCCTAAACGGGAAAACATTTTTCAAGACCTGTACCTTTCTATGGTCGCTTGAATGGGAAACACTTTCTAGTACTCGTACCTTTCTACGATCGTCTGAATGGGAAATAGATATTTTCTAGGACTCGTACTATTCTACGGTCGCCTAAACAGGAAAACACTTTCCAAGACCCGTACCTTTCTACGGTCACCTAAATGGGGAAATTGCTTGGCTAGGACCCGAACCTTTCTTTGGTCGCCCAGCGTTGCAACATAGATCATCTGACCAGGACCTAAACCTTCCTTCAGTTACCTTAATCGGATTGAATCTAGAGAAAAATCTTTAGGGGACAGCTTGACCGAGTCGAGTGTCATTGTACTCAAGAGGGAATACATGTGCAATGACAAGTATTAGGATATGGATGGAAATATACTTACCTTGTAATATCTCTGATCCTTGGGAATATGTCTCCTGTAAAACATAGTCGTAGGAGAAGCAACATACATTTGTAGTCACAAACATGCATTAATTCAAGTGAGGTTTATGCATAATGATTTCTATCAATCTTGCATCACCTAATTTCCATTAGGAATGATTTCAAAAGAATATTCCAATATGAATTTATGAGTGTCATGGATGTGTCAAATGAAGGATCTTTCACTCTGAAAGGACTTTTCACTCATCCTCATTAAAATGGCCATTTCATCTTGACCTTTGATGCAGGATTTTGACAATCGCTCTATCTCACCATTATCATGCCAAACAAGGGTCCGAGCAATCTCGCAAGTGGTACAACCCTACCAATTTGAGAGGTATTTAAGAGGGACCGTAATGTGGGCTTAGTTCACTGCTTAACAAAGGGGACTCTTTGAGTCGAGGCTATTGAAAAATGAGCGATATTCCACAATTGTCTTGGGGTTTACAAGTCAAGAAATATATGAAGTGAGACAGAAATTATCTTACTTGCACTTCTTCGAGCGATGCTCTCAAACATATGAACTTTTATGCTAATCCAAGTGCTTTAATTTGAAGAGACTTTGCAAGGGACGTAATGCAGGCTTGGTTCATAGGTTGAGAAATGAAAGGATCATTAGGCTCAACAAGTGTTTAGGGGGCCAAAGTTGGTGATCATCTTGACATTTCCACCAACTTTCTTCTCCACCGTCAAAGATTTTCTTCACATCACAACCCCATTGATTGCAACAGAATTTGAGTTGTTTTAGTACTGCCTTGTTGGGGATACAACTCACTACATCAAGTGTTTGATTTTTCTGTTTGGGCATTGACTTTACTTTTACTAGGCACACTGCTTTTTCATACCCTTTATTTTTTTCGCTTACTTTCTTTGGACTTGCACAGCCTCCATCTTTTATCAGTAGTGTAAACCATGTTACTTGAGTGGTTTGTTTTTCTTGCCTTGCCCCAGTGTGGGGGATGACCACCAACTAGGTTTAATATGAAACGAATTTATAGGCTCAAATGGGCTATGCAATGGATAAAAGTGTGTAGGATAAAGAAAGAATTGCTCTTCGTCATCCTAACGCACTTCATTTACCATATAAACTACACTGCAAAAGCACTACTCGAAGATTGATGCAAGTATGAATAAGAAAATTCTTACCATTTATTTCAAATTTTGTCCCAATATGAGATGATCCTTAATAGGGATAATTTAAAAAGGATCTCCATAAGTGTATGGGGCTCAAAGAGGTTAAGCAATGGATCACCTGTAGTATTTGTGATAGAGAAAAGAATGCCTCTCATGACTTCAGTTGACGTACCCTTTGCAAGATCACCTTTTCTTTACGGGTATGGAATTTTTCCATACAACTCACTGAGGATTGGTGTATAAAATAGTGTATGGAATAAGGCTTGTCTTTCATCATTCCAAGGTATCCCATTTGACACATTCAATTTATCTCATACAATTCATCAAGGAAAACATGCAAGATTTGTAACAAATTTGGACTATTGAATGTAACGAGCTGTGACGTCCCAGGGCGTCACGTATGAAGCGCAAACGGAATTTATTTATTATTGTAATCTTTAAAATTTGTGAATTCCATTTATAGTGATCACTATTGAAGGTTAGCATGTATAACATGGATTATTTAAAATCTATAGTTTATACTATGAAGTTATCTTGCCAACACTCTACCAATTATTAGTATTGGCCAATTCATTCATGCACATAGACAAGACCACAAGAAGCTTCATTTCTTCTTACCATCATCAGGGCCTACAAAATTTATCAACCTGGACTCTTTCCATGTTCACCACCTATATATACAACATATACATAACAAAAGTAAGGCGTAACAAAAGCCAGTGATAAAAGGGTGAGGGTGTCTACTCCACGAGTTCCCACACAAGCCCACGTTCAAAAGAAAACAAAAGATAGTCAGCTTCTACATGATCAAAGGCGTCTAAGCGCCATCCGTCCCAACTCCTGCTCCATCATCGCTAAAAGGGATAGGGCCAAACATCGCTCCATCGTGCTTGACAAACCATGTGACAAACTTCATAGGGATCATCTCAGCTCTACCATTATCCATCCATAACGTGGCCTCATATTTGGAGAAGGTCAGCTCAACATTAGAGTCATACACATCAGTGAAAGTAACCTCAATGTTTGATATCACTCCATAACGAGCTAATGGCGGCACATCCATACTATCAATCTGAAAAATGTAAGGTATGAGCAAAAACTATGCCCAGTAAAGAATGATAAGAGTCTAATTTAGACAATCCACAGTCATCAAGTTTACAAGGGAATCATGACCAAACAATTGAAGATGCTAAGATAGAATTATCATGAGTATAATCTGATGAATATTAATGCATCATATGTGTAACCTCTTGATATGAGACATACTAAATACAAATACATCCATAAACACCAAATATACTTACCACATTCTCAATTTCTATATCAAGATAAAATGCAACAATAATGAATGAATGAACTCACTCGCCAAGTTTAATTATATTTAGTGTGCATATAATCCACCCTAGATCAGTCACTAACCGGAACTCTGCCGGCCCAATCAAGTCACTTCCGGAAGTTACCTTATTCAGACTTCCACAATATCTCTATTATGGGCATCTCACTCCGAGGCATCCCGACATCACTCAACCAAGGTCCTCCCAAGACCACTCAGCAAGGGGCATCTCACTCCGAGGCATCTCAGTATCACACAACTGAGGCATCCCTGATCACACACAAGGGCATCTCACTCCGACGCATCCCGGTATCTCTCTACCGAGGCATCCAAGACCACTCAGCAAGGGCATCCCAAACTTCCGGGGGCATCACCGGTATCACTGTACCGATGGGTTCATTCACTCTCTTAAGCACACATTTCACACCACCAGACCTTTAATTAATGCATTTATCGTATGCAAAAGAAAAGACTCCAAAGTATCTAACTATATATCTAACTCTCATGAACCTAGCACACGTGCGTGTCCAAATTATAAGATAAAACCCATTACGACATGTCCCATACCATGCCAAACAAATATTTATCCCATAATCAAGCACTATGCACTGCACTCATTGCACTCGCATGATACTATATACACATATATCTCAAATGAGATGTATGAGACTTATTCTTACATGAATAACATCTATTATGAGCTTAATAGACTCTATGCGTGTCATGTAAGTCTAATATAAAAGACATAACATCGATTTATGTTCTCGGGTTAAAACAGTTTACTAGTTAAATGCACAGTTTCGGTTTCGAACACAAAAGATATAACAATTCTTGTCGAAATACTACCAAATTTTAGTATGTTATATTAGAGACATAGATAGACATTTTTCATGAGGAAAATTAAGTCTGAATATCACTGTATTAAGAGTAACAATTGCTATAATCTTTACTAACACCCTGTACCGACGTCCAGATTTTATATCTACTAAGAAAATTGTTTTACTAGCCAATTCTTATCCATTTAATCTCAAATCTTGACATGTTATTCCTTAATATGTGTTCTACAATTTTCATTAAGGATTCGAAGTCCAATTCTAACTAGGTAATTACAGAAAATTAATATAATCGACAAAGGTCAAACCGTTTCTTACAAAAACAGTTCACTGGTTTTACTAAATTCACTTCCATCTCTATGTTTTTATATTCATATGGTTATAACTAGGTTTCTAATTCAATCTTATAGATGTTCTATCATGTAGAATGATTTCTTTCTTATTTTCATTAACATACATAAAGAAAATAACACAAAACAGAATACTCCTTAACCTTATTCTTCTAGAACATAATATATATACATGATTCCTCCACATCTAGCCCGATTAAACTACTTATTATTCCACAAATCTCTTCTACAACACTTCAATACTTCATCACAGCAACTAAGAGTAACGTTCAGCAAGCTTTTCTTTAACAAATAGCCCATCCATAGCTCGGCTCGAAGTATAATTGCATCCATGAGTTCACTCATCACAATTTACACCACATCCATCCATTCAGCAACCATTTCATCACTTCACTCGGCAAGACAGCATACTCACACTTGGATTTCGAAACATGCAATGGCTTCTACCTTCAATCTAACACTTACCAAGCTTAGATTAATCACAAAACAACAACTACAAATCATATCCTTCACTGTTTGGTTAGATCCGCAAGCTTTCTTGATGAAATGATGGATAACTTTCAACTTAGAGTTATATCTTTCCTTACCTTAGTTCAGCTATCAAACAACACAAAGATGCTTCAAGATCAACACCAAAACTTCGCATGCAAGAGGAGAAATCGCTGGTTTTGTTGCTGGTTCTTCACTGCTCGACCGAGAGGGATACGAAGAAGAAGATGAAGGTGGGTTTTTCGATCTTGAAGAGAGAGAGAGAGAGAGGGTTTCGAAATTTATGAGGGAAATAGGTCTACAAACTAATCCCTAGGCTAGACTAATGATTATATTTGCTAATGATTGTGTTTTCTTTGCTTGTTTCGGTTTGTAGGAATAGGAAAACCGTGGGTGTCGAGTACAAGGAGAAACGAGAGAGTGAGATGTCGTGGCCTCCAAGTTTTGATCTCTTTCGCCATTTGTCACTCAAATTTAATTAGTTTCTAATCCATGTCATTAGTCGGTTCATTAGTTTCTAATGTTTTTCAATTAATTTCCTTTTGTTTCTACTTGATTTCAATCCTTTCATAATTATACAAAATCATAACATATATAACATATCGACTAGTCAATGTTAGTCTATAAAGAATTCATCACAAAAATGCTAAAGTTAGAAATTTATATTAGCATTACAATCATTAATCAAATTATCATATCTATAATCTATAAATCTTAACTGAAAATAAAATCACTCGGGCCTAAATATTCATCTTTGGCCCAACGGGCTTAATCTATAACAATCCGGCCCACTAAACTAAATTTACGAATCTAATAATTCCAAACCTTGGCGCACTCAATCCAAGCCCATAATCTCTCACTTGAGTTTACAAGCCTAGTTCTAAATAATCATGCGGCCCGCTTGCTCCTCAAGCCCACTCAATCCTCACGGTCCATCGGGTTCACTTCTAGCCCAATCTAAAATAATCCAAAATTCTAATGATCCAATTATACTAATGAAGGTCAGTGAAATTTGGGATGTCACATTGAATTTGCAACTCATTGAGGCAATTTATTCATCATAAAAATACTTGCAATTCAAAACATGACATAGCAAATTCTATCATGGTTAATACTTTTTGACAGCATTAGAATTAACTGGAGTGGAAAACTCACGACCCATTTCTACTAGGATCAAGGCACCTCCAGGAAGTACTTTCCTCACCACCTATGGGCTGCTGTAATTTGGAGCAAACTTGCCCCTAGGATCTTCCACCAGAGAATGATAGTCCTTTTTTATTTGCCCCAAATCTGGTTTTCATTGCAAGTGCGCTCTAAGCCTGTTGATCACAAGTCAAGTGTATGATCATTGAATCTTGATACACTATTTTCAGATGTCCCTTATCATAACAAGTTATAGAATTATGCTCTAAGACAAGAAGTAAATGAGTCGACAAACAAACAAGTTTAATCTCGCTTCAAGCTTTGGGAAAATGTATTTTTTTTTTAACGGTGAAATGCTTTTGTTTTTGAAAATTTTTTGGAAGGAAGCATGAGAAAGTCCAACCCTCAAGATTTCTCCGTGGATGATATTTTCTTTTCATGGTTGGATATCATCATTGGACTGGTTTGGTGTACCCCTTCATGCCCTCAAAATTTGAAATAAAATTGTAATTTCATTGAATAAAATCAAATAATTTACATTATTGGAAAGGAAAATGCAAACAAGCAAACCCTAGAATCGAAAACAATAATTGAAATCTCAGAAAGTAGATAATCCTAGAAAAAACTTGAAATCCTAGAGAGCATAAAAAAAAAAAAAAAGACTCCTTTGTAGAGGAGTGTGAAGATAAGAACTTCTTCACTTAGTGACAGCATTTGCGCCTTCGTCATGGCTGGGTAAAGGATTTTTCTGATTACTGTTTAAAGAGAACCCCTTTGTATGCAAGAGGTTTTGGATCCGGTGCTTGAGGGCAAAACATTCATCAATTGAATGTCTCAATTCACCGCTGTGGTAATCACACTTCTTTGCCGAGTCATAACCACGAATGTGTTCGCGATTAGGTAGCCTCGGCTCGCAAGTAAGCAAGCCTTTCTTTTGAAGGATTGCTAACACTTGGGATGGAGATCCAGGGAGAGAAGTGAACTGTCTTATATTATTTGCTTGAGCAAACAATTGACGGCCAGCAATTTGTTGTTGCCTTGCATTCATCTGAATAGCCAGATTGCAATTGGCATTTTCTTGGCTGTAGACCACATTCACATCTACATCAGTTTCTTTCTCATTCTTGGTAGAGAACCTTTTGTTGGATGGCTTAGTAAACCATCATTCCCTTATCCTCATCTCGATTTGTTCTCTCACAGGAATAAGTTGATTGAAGTTCTCGACGTACGTGCTGGTCATTCGGTTACGAAACTCAAATGGGAGAGTCTTGACAAACAACTTCATCAGCTCTTTATTGGTAGGCTCAAGAGTGATTTGAGCTACCAGATTTCGCCATTTCACAGCATACTCTTTGAACGACTCGTTCCTCTTTTTCTCTATCCTCTCAAGATCTTCTCGGGAAGGTGCAATGTTCATATTGAACTTATATTGCTTGAGGAACACGTCAGCCATTTCATTCCAAGTGTCAAGAAGGTTCACATTCTTCATCACATACCAGTTTAGTGCAGACTTGGTCAAACTCGCATGAAATGATTGGATCATGAGGAGTTCATTTTTTACATGCTGGGCCATACGTACGTGGTACATCTGCAAATGAGATTTTGGGCAGGAAGTACCATCGTACTTCTCGAACTCTGGCATCTTGAACTTGCTTGGTACCTTGACCTTCTCATAAACCGACAGGTCAAATGGGAGTGAGCTGTGTGACTCCTGCAATTGTTGTACTTTCTCCTCAAGTTTCGCGAAACGCTCATCTTGCTCTGTCATGGGACCGCTGCCAAGCTTGGCTTTTTCGACGATGTCTAGCACTGGGTCATCCTCCAACTCGGGCATGTCGTCATCAATCATTTGTGTCCTGCTTGCCTACCTTGGAATTACGATTTCGAGAAGAATGGGTGTAGGAATCGAATTCACTCGGAGAGATTCGATATGGGCCGACATGGGTTGCACAGAGGTGAGCAACTATTTGAGTTGATCTTCCATAGTGGAAACACGATCATGCATCTCGGTTTGGTCAGCCATTTTAGCTCTTGATCGAGTAATAATAGGCGAGCGTGACAGATCCATTGTCACCTAAGGGGATAAAAAAGGTCATGTAAGAACCAATGACAAAATAGGAAAATGGCCCATGACAATAGTATAATTGCCTCATTTTATTCAAAATTCATTTGAAACATTGAATCAAATTCCTAACAATGAACTAAGAATTGAAATTCAAATCCCTAAATATTGAACGAAAAATTGAAACAATGAATTAAAAATTGAAATCAAGGTCCTTAAACATTGAACTAAGAAACCAAAACATCTCATTTTATATGATTTTGGGAACCCAACGCCTTGCGAAGCTTCTTATTTTCAGCTTCAATCATTTCCACTTTCCGCTTAAGATGCTCAATTTGTGCTCGCTGAGTGGGCTTCTCAGTCACATCAGGGACCACTGGATGTAAGGTGGCAGGAATCCGATATTGTTGGATGTAGAATGTCGACGCATGATGGATCTCTTCCTTGCCTTTTAGTCTCTTGGGCACCAAAATCTTCTCAAGATGGCATTCATTCCATGCAGTAATGATCATCTGGATCTCGTTGAAGTAGTCATAGTCCGTACAAATAAAACGAACTTGGAACAATTTCGTCTTGAGAGGCGGAGGAACTTCTTGAAGAGCTCTGTACTGACGGGCCACCCTAGATGGGTAATAAGAAGTAGCACCAGAAGGCCTAGCAATGGAATTGGTCCATCATACTTATGAGAGAAACAAGACTCCTCAACATGGAACCATTTAGCATGCCATAGGAATGCCTTAGGATTAGGATCTTTCAAAAAATTAATCCAACGTGCATACTGTATATTTGGGGAAAAACGTTTTAGGACCTCAAATTTTTGTATGGGATGCCTAAAATCATCAATCTTAAATTGTTTCATAAGGTGCCCAAAACCTTTTATGTGTGAGAAAAACCATATTTGCAAAAGTTTAGGGAGAGCAAGCATGGTCCTTTCTTCATTTTGTTTGAAACGGTTTAATTATAAAAATGTTTTAGCTAAAACCATATTAACATAATTTAACCCATCGCAAACACGATTAACCACCCATGAAATTGAAGGATTAATGGTATTTTTTCGATAAGGAAAAACGATTAGCCCAAAAAATGCTAACATGAAAATCCTAACTTTTGAAATCACTGATTGATTTGCAAAACACTCTTCCAAAAATGAAAATGGGCATGCATAACAATTGGCTTTGACAACCTTCCTTACTATTTCGACTTCAATTTCTAAAAACTGTGATAATTCAGAAATAGAATCTATATTGATTGGCGGTCTAATAAGTTCCTTTTCAAGAGGCATTCCAATGGCAACACTATATTTCTCTAGTGTTGGAGTTAGTTCGTATTCACCAAATATGAATGTGAAAGTTTGTGGACACCAAAAGTAAGGTAGCGCCTGTATAACACCAGAGTGAATGTTGATCTCTAACAATGGGAGAAGTCGGGCGATCCCGCATTTCACATATCTCTGGCCATCTTGATCTAACTAGTCTAACCATTTGAGCTCTTTTCTAGGAGTGGAAATGAATTGTACATCGATTTTTCCCATTGCATATAAAACAAGACTAACGATGAAATCTATTGTCATGGACCGACAAAATTGCAAGTAAGTAAATTGCGAAGTAAGAATTTAGACAACTTACTTTCATCGGAAAGGGATGACAATCACATAGACACACGCATGAAGTGTGAGGCTCGATTTCTATCTAGATGGCTTAACAAAATGGAGCTAAGGGGATGATCTGACTGTTGTAGTCTCGCATTGAACATGTCAAGTCCTCCTAACTCCAGCTCAGTCGAATGGAATGCCCAATAGTCATGCAATCTCGCAGATATGGACAAACACATTCGATACCATGAAAAACTTTCGGGGAAGAGAATGTCAACCTCTACATAACAGTCTCGCATTGGATGAAGTATCCTTCTCAACACCATTCTAAAAATCCTATCGCAGCCCAAGTCTGGCAGCAGATTGTGTATGCAATAGTGTAGTGCCAAAAGCAGTAAAACATGCACAATAGTTTAAATGCAAACAACACTTCTAATCAGGAAAAATAAATCATTCATCCCAACTCCTTCCTGCAAGACAAGGGTTAGCAAAAACTACTCCTCTTATACCTCCCTATCTGTAAGAACATTTAACACTTTAAATGCTAGGGACGTACCTAGAATCTTCGATGCCAAACAAAAATATTTTTAAAAGAAAAAGAAAAATTAGCCTAAGTCCATTAAGAGTTTTAACACAAGTTCCTAGCGGATTCGCAAACTGTCGTGACCTAAATTTCAAGTGCACCACCTAAGGTTTAGATGGACTACTAAGTTTTAAACTTAGCTCGGGCTCTCCCAAGCTCATACCAATTCGTGACTTAAGGTTCAAGTTTTTAATATGCAAATGGATTTTATCTATGAGTCGCCACTAATCAGTTTATGGTAGATCGATTAGACACCTAAGTAAAATAATGAGAGAATTATTTTACTCCTATGAACCAGAGATTTTGGGTATGGGGACTTGGTTACACTAGATTTCTCCAATGCCCTTTTGGTACCATTCTTTTTATTTTCAAAAAATGTTTTTTGCAGGCAACTTAGATTTATTTTAACCTAAATTACTATCATGCAAATATGGTGACCACACAAATGCTCATCCACTATTAAACATTCAATGAAAAATAAATAAATAAATAAATAAACTGCATCAAAAGAATTAAACACACGAAGCAAGCAATTATTTTTTGGGTTTTCTTGAAATTAGAATTTTATCATAAGACATGCATTTTAACTACATGACCTAATTTTACTAACAAACAAATTCTAATTAAATGAACCCATTATGCAAACTAATTAACGTGCACCTAATATTTTTTGTATTTTTTATTGAAATTCGGAATTAATAAAAACCCTAATTAAACTATCTAAAATGAATAATTTTCTAATTTATTTTAGGGATTAATTTGACTTAAACCCTATCCTATCTTAAAAAACTATTTTTTTAGAAAATGAGATTATCAAGATGTGCAAACATTATTTAAAAGTCTGTCTATATATAAAATCAATCCTAATCTATTCAAAAACTATCTAAAAATGCAATCCTAAAAAATGTAATCTAAAAAATGCAATCCTAATTTACTAAACCTACATGCTCTAATGCAAGATTTTGATTTTTGATTTTTATATTTTTTTAGTGTTTTTCCAAGATAAGCAATTATCAGATAAACATTATATCTAAACTAATCAAGATATTCATCAAATAAAGGATTAAAATAATCGAAAAAAATAATCCGTTGTCTCATAGGTTAAATTAACAATTATTAACCCTAAATATCATAACATATAAAAAGAGTTCAATATAATTAAAAATTTGATCCAAAATCTTACATACCAAATTAATAATTATAATGATTTAATAAACAAAATGCTACCAAATGCCAAAAAAATTAATTTAATTAAAAAAATGATCCGACGTCTTAAGGATCAAATTAATAATCACAATAATTTTGGGTAAAACCCTACGGGTAATGACTGCAATAAAACGAAAAATCAACTTTCAATGTTCCAATTGGTACAATAATAACAAAACTTAAAAAATAAATAAAATAAAATAACATAAAAAAAAAAATAAACTCAACTACCTAAAGGGGAATTGGGAGGGGCAGCAGTAGGGTGGTCAGCGGTGCCGGGTAGAGGGTGGTCGGTGTCAAAGCTCTAGCGAGGGCTGGGGCGATGGTGCGGCGTCAGCGGAGGCAAGAGCACATTCGTCGGACGTGGGCTGCTGGCTTCGGGCGTTGGTTCACGGGCTACTAGTTGCTGGTTGTAGGGGTCGCGCCGTTGGATGGAAGGTAAAGAGGGGCGTTCGAGGTGCTGGGTCACGGGCTGTTGGGCAACGACGACGGAGAGAAGCAACAACGACGGCGTCGATATTTGGCGAACGAGCAGCAAGTCGCGGGTCACAAGCGCTAATGGTTGGCATGGCGAAGCAAGGCTGTTGGTGGTGCTGCGGGCGAGCAGTGGAGGTGGAGGTTGTAGGTAGGGCGCAGACGATGGGCTCAAGCAGAGGGAGACGAGCGATGACGGGCGGAGTAGAGACGGCGGCATCGGGTAAGCAAAGACGAGAAGGAGGGCGTCGTCATCGGGTGCCGAGGTTGGCAGGCAGCGATAGCAGTAAGGGCATTGCAAGGTCGATGGGCGGATCTCGGGCAAAGGCGTCGGGTGAGCAGAGGCTATGCGGCGAGCATCGTGGGCGAGACCAGCGACGGCGTTGGGCGGAGGCATTGGCGCGGCGATGCGTGGGGTAGGCAGGCCGTGCCGATGCGACGCGACCGGTGCGGGCGGGGGCTGCCCTCGCAAAGAAGATTAATGTGCACCGCTAGGGTTTTTTTTTTTTTTCACCCTGTCTCTCATGTCACTTCTTCTTCAGCAAACGTATACCACCTTTTTGACTTTTCCTCTCTATAAGAACTTTTCTTTTCGAACTCCAACGAAACGAAAAAAAACCTCACGTTTTGCTCTGAATTTTTTTTTTCTCCCCCTGGTCATGAAAGTTGTGGCTCTCTTTTATAGTGATTCCAGACGGCCGCTTTTCATGGCAATTTTCGAGCTTCCATCTTCTGTTGCATTAATTCATGGCTATAAATCATAGCATGATTTCACAATTAACTCGATTTTGCTTCGATTCTTTCCATTTTATTAAAATTCTTGCCCTTTACTCGTCGATTCCCTAAATCGTGATCTTCAACCGGGAATTGCTTCCGCATTTGCCAAGATTTGAAATTTCCAACTTCAATGCATAATCAATCAAATTAATTTTCTCCATTTTTTCTTTTTATTTGTTTCGATGCATTTTTTTTTATTTCCTTAGATTTGCCAAATTAGGTGTCAAACACCCCTACTGCCACAGGAATGGTTTTCTTATTTAAATGAAGAAGCCTAGGATGATTGTGTACTTAAACACTTGGTTAGATGTTACTCGTGATTCTATATCTAACGATCCGATCCAATGATGGCGGAGAGTGGCCGTGAGGGCGAAAGGCTTCTGACAAGAAGCCGCTCTAGGCAAGCTTCTAAAATGGCGAAGGCCCAAGGGGGGCAAAAATAAACTAAATTGTGCATTGAACAGGAGCAAAGCGGTACTAGGATATATATGTAAAAATCGAATGGCAAGTTTTGATTTGAAACTTCAAAGTTAAATTTGTTCAAGCTAAAGTATTACTAGGATTGGTGACATTTTGGAAATGCGAATGCCCGTACGTTAAAGGAAAAACCATGAGATTCGTTATGGCATGGGTTAAAGAGGATAATATGTCAAGGGAGTTAATCCAAGGATGTTACAATATGGTATCGAGTGGAACCCTCTCCAATAGGTGTATGGTTCAGGGACAAACCCCACGGAAGTTGATGGGCCCGTAAGAACCCAGTCCGATGAGGACGGGGAGTGGTCGCCAAGCCGAGGGCTTGGATAATGAGCAGCTCTTAATAGGCTTTTAGTAAAACAGAGGGGATAAGAATGAATCAAAATATGCATTGAACAGAAGAAAAGTGATTTTGTGATGTGTGTGTGTGTGAATTTTGGTATGGGACGAGCCAAAATAGACAATACCTCGAGTAAATTAATTTATGAATATCACACTATAGACCTAGTCAAACTTGGCATCATAGATAGGTTATAGATATCTGGAATTTACTTGCAACTAATTCTTATGGGAATCAAGAAGAAGCCCGCAATCTCTTTCTCAAATGTGTGTTTTGGTAAATCGAACTTTAATTTGTTTGTAAGTCCCTGCAGTAGATTGCCTTAAAGGAAGCTACCATTCTCCTTTTGATTGTCGCTTCCCTCTAAATGCGACGATGTTCTTCCCTTCAATTACGACCAGACATTTTTCTCAGCTGCTACAATGGAACAATAGCCTTCCCCATAGAAATCTGAGAAACACTCCCTCATTCAAAAAACTTTTAGACATGATGGAAATATAAGAAAAGCAACTTCCTCTTTAAAAAAGTTTCTTATAAAAGTTATAGGCAAGATGGAAATCTGAGAAAAGCAACACTCTTTTAGAAACGCTTTTGGCCTGAAGTGGGCAATCGTGAGTTACTCATTACAGTAACATGATATTACCAAGAATCGATCATCTGCATTCTGCATCACCCTTATTCTTATCTGCAAGTATGTGGCCTGATTCATCCAAAAGTCCTAGGGATGTGAGGTAAGGGAACGATTCTTCAAGTTCGTGTGAGGATACAACCTATATATAAATGGAGGCTATTCCTTCGTATGTTCAGTGGATTCATTCACAAATATGGCTTTTGCCCCCATGTATGTCTTTCTGCGTGTTTGTGCGTGTGTTAAAACTTTAGATTGGCCAATTTGAGCGGCAAGAACATTGAGCATAAGAATCTCCTAAATCAGAATTGAAGATTTTTGAAGAATTATGTACTGATATAAGACTCTTAATAGAAAAACATAGTGTCATAATCCCCGAGGCCTTCTCACAATGTTAGACATGATTGGCTAAGATCAATGACCATAATCTTCTACTGTATTTTCACCGAGCAATCAAAGATATATCAACATCATTCCTTTCTTTTTTTTCTTTCGAATATGGACATGTATGAATGCTGACCTTGAAGTAGCATCACCACCAAATGGTCATAGATGTGTCCCCCAATTTCTTAAGCGCTGCATGTCAACTTCAAAAGCTTCTGCTATAGTCTTATTTGGGCCTGCACAATACCTAATTCTTCGGGAGGATTATTCAACTTTATGGATTGTGTTAGGAAAATGCCTGAGTGCATTTAAGATTAGTCTTCCTACCAAAATAGTCACAAAATTTTGAGCATATGAATCTGCTATATCATAATTGAAGTTTTTTAAAGAATTATATATTTCTATTAGACTCCTAATAGATAGATGTAGTGTCATAGTCCCCGAGGCCTTCACACAATATTAGACATGATTAGCTAAGACCAATGACCATAATTTTCTACGGTACTTTTGCCGAGCAACAATTAGAGATATATCAACATCATGCTTTTCCTTTCGTTTCGAATATGGACTCACCACAAAATGGTCCCAAGCTGTATCCCGTAGTTCCCTAAAAGCAGCACGTCAACTTTAAAGACTTCATCTCTTCTTCTTCCTCTCTCTCTCTTCCTCCCTCTAAACTTTTTTTTTCCGTCTCTTTCACTCTCCCCGAGGAATCTCCACCAATTAGTAGGTTCAATTTGATCTAATCTACAAGAATGAGTTCTTTATTTTTTTTTTATCAATAACTATAAATTCCAATTAATTGTTTATCTGCGATTCTATGGATTATACCTATTTGTACAAATATCTCGGCGATTCCCACTCGTTAATACATATAGACCAATAAGCATATCTTGGGTTGGTATGGAAATGGGAACCACAATAGCTAGAGACAAGAGTTGAAGCCCCAAAGGGGGAATTGGGAATTTATTAATAGGAGGTCAAAGTGGGTGGAAAATTCGTCCACCTAATTTTATCAATTTGCAAATTCTTCCTCATTTAATTAAAAGAATCAAATTGGCCGATATTATAAATTTACTAGGTAGCATAGTATTGTATGTGCCAATTGCCATTTAGCTAATAAGCCCGTGGATATTGAGGTTCTGCCTGGAGTTCGCTCCCAGAAATATAGCCATCCTTACGCCCTCATGTCAATCCAACAAGCCTCCAGGGGGGAGGGGGATTGGATTTGATCTAGATCTCTCCCTCCTCCCCCTAGTTCCTTTTTCCTTTTACTTCCTTTTGTTTCTTTTTCTAATTCTCTCGATTTAGTTTTAGATCTGGGAGCTTTGCTCTCCGATTTTATATCTTGGACCTTTCCTCTATGATCTAATTCTAGATTTTGAAGTTTTAATAAATAAATGCTCCGCCTCCAGTTTCAATAGTGTTCATAGCAATTTCAATGTCAACTCTGTGCTCGTTTAACGTATTTTCATTCAAAGTTTTGGCATCTCGCATTGGTTACAAGGCTCGCTCTCACAAATGTCAGATCTGAAATTTTTCAATATATTTATTTTGTCTCCGTATGGTGATGGTATTGGGGACGCCGAACCTAGGTGCACACCACCTAAAAGCAAAGCGATAATTATAGATCTCGGCGAGTGCTTATCAATGATATTGTTGTGTAATTCGGTGACTGGCCATCGATCATTTCGCTTAGATCCAATTACAAATCTATTCTTGAAGACGAGCTTGTGATGATCTCTGTCAACCATGTTTTGATGAAATGCCTTGATTTATGGCTTCTTGTTTATTTTAGAGCCCTATGGGTTTGCTTTGTTACTATGACTTTTGAGATTCCCTTTCATGTATTATAATCTTATTTGACACTGCACATTACCTGATTCTTTAAGAGGATTATTCAACTTTATAAATTGTGTTAGAAGACGCTTCAAATGAGCAATAGTGTCATAAGTGCATTTGCAATTAGTCTTCCTACCAAAATAGTCGCAAATGATTTCGAGCCAGCAAAAAAACTAAGCATAATGTGCGATCAGCAGTCTTGCTATAAATTTGATTGTCCATTTCTGTTCGAAAACCAGTTAACATTTGAAGGTTTGTTCAGCAAAAAGAAATTATCATAAATTGGAGAAGGGAAAGATAATTTATGAACAGCAAGATAACATCGGGATGTCGTCACTAGTAATTATCCAGCATTATTACAATTTTCTTCAATTAGTCAAAATTGGTAGTTGATTATTTTGTATTATTCCATTATTAGTAATAGCCTACTTTTATATTTCGTAACTCAACAATGGAATTACTAAATAATCGTCCTAAGGGTAATTTTCCTCAACTAGTCATAACTTGTAGTTCCCGTCCTTAATAATTATACCTCCAGCAATTGTAACTTGCCTGAATCATCATGATCTCAATCGTATGTCAAACTGGTTCTTTCCCTTTTGTGTGGTGATTGAGCTAATACAGTTTGAAACAAAAATTTCCTATCACATAGCAATAAACTATTGGGATAGTAAGGTACTTGAAATTGTCATAAGAGGCTCAGCTTATAATCAATTATTGACATCGACAATTGTAAATCAGTCGCTAGTCCGTGTAGGTGGTAGGTAGTTCTCTACTTCTATAGATAATAAATTACCTCGAGTTATTGTAAGCTTGAAAGATCATAATGATTATAATTTTTATTGAGATATCTAAGCAACCTAAAGTTTACTTTTGATTTTGCTATTCTTAGTAAATCTACATAAATAATCCTTCAACTTCGTAATCAATGGATCCTATCTACAACTAATAATCCTTTCAACTATCGTAATTTTTTTGTGATTAATCGTAAAACTTGCAATTCCACTAGAACAAACTTCCTTAATTGTCAATAAATTACCGCTTTAATATGTTCAGGTTACACTATATGAAATTGATCCCATGGCTGAGATTTTTGGACTTTAAATCCGATAATTAATTTTTTTTAAACTGCCACAAATCAAATCAAATAAAACAGCCAGTCAATACACATCTAAACTCCATCTTTACATAAATTCAACACTCTTAAAACATTTATTGGTTTCACAAGCACATACCATGCTCTAATGCATCATAGCTAAGTTGTCTAATCGGCACACTGAACAACACATACACTCTATAGCATCTTCTCTTTTAGGGCCTTAGGTCTCAGGGCGCTTCTTCTGGAACAAACACATTTGCAGCTGTATACAGCCACTAAACCGAGCTTATCTCTGGCCTGTGTTCTGCCCAGCTTCCGCGGACGATTTTTCGGGCCCTGCGTACCAATTTCAGGGTAAAGCTAATAAAGTGGCACAGAAAAAGAAAAGCCATCAATCCAATCCATGCTAGCACTGCAATTCCAACTGCAATAATGAAAGTTGTCCGTTTTTCCCTCGGTGTGAAGACTAATAGGGAGATGAAATAAGTTGCCGCCATGAAGGTTATCGCAACCCACGTAACCAACATTGCAATCCATGTGGTGATCCGATGCCGCTTTAAAGGAAGACCGCTTATGAAAATCATAATGATGCTAAGCGATGCGATGAAGCTTATCGTGTTACATGTCATGAAACTGCCGTACGCATTTGGGTGCTCCTTCGCCATTATAGATATGCCTGCACTCTGTTCTGTACCGTGTGCATCACTCGGTTCAATCGCCATTGTAGATATGCCTGCACTATGTTTTGTAGTGTCTCCATCACTCGGGGAATTTCCTTCCAAAAGGCCACCTGGTGGGGTAATACTGGTTTGGAATGCCATGGTAGCCAGCAATGTCGCTACCACCATTAACGTCTTATGCATATTGTTTTGCCATTTTCTCTTTCTTTCCGCACTTTCGCCTTGTGCTAATAGGTCGAGTGCTGTGAAGCCATCGAAGTTCTTACTCTTTCGTTTAACTCCTTTATTAGTCAGGAAGAGCATAGTCTGCACAAAAATAACACCAGAATGTACCAATGGGGGTCAAATTTGAACTAGACAAGCCCACGCACATACTTTTCAGGATTAACTTTGCTACTAACATTTTTCAGGCCTCTAATATTTGTGAATTTATTTGATGCCTTCAAAAGGGATACTCATCCCTTGTTGAAACTCTTTTGCTATCTCCGATTTGATGTTCCTTCTGATGTAGGTGAAATTAGTATCAAAATAGCGTGAAGTGTAAAGTTGTAGTGAATTATATGGACCAATGACTTCCTCCTTTTTTAAATATCATAACCTGCGATGATTTATAAATGGATATCTTTTAGCTTATGAATATTCTACAACACTCACATATCTTAGAATCGCCTTTTCTTATTAATAAGCTCACTAAATTTGACCAGTGCATAGGTTTGGTTGTATGAACATACCTTAGTTTCTCCATATGTAGCAGCCAAATGCAAAATCGTGTTACCGTCTTTGTCCCGTTTGTTGATGACATCATTGGGTAAGATATCTATCAAAAATTTCAAAACTTCTAGTCTGTTATGCATCACGCATAAATGCAGGATTGACTGGCCATTTTCGACATAATTACTGGCTGCTTTACGTCTCTTTTGAACCAAGTATTCCAACACATCCACATGGCCTTTCATGGCCGCGACATGAAGAGGGTTTCTTCCATGATCATCACAGAAATCACACACATCAGGTTCGGCTCTTAACAATCTTACCACTATGTTAAGGTACCCTTTTGCTGCCGCGAGATGAAGAGGGGTTGATCCCTGAGAATCTTGCTTTTTGCCAACTCGGCCTTCCGAGCTAGGACCTCTTCCACAAAATCCAAGTGTCCGAGCATGGCTGCAATGTGCAGAGGAGTCTCATCTTGATTCCCAGTCATGTTTTTATTGAGAAGCAGCTCATCTTTTGCGAGCAACTTAAGCAAAAAAGGCACATCCCCTTTTACAGCGGCTATGTGGAGGTCGAGTTCCATGTTTGGACCTCTTGAAAGAGAGTTTCGGAATTGGATCTGAGAGTTTCGGAATACTCATTCCTCCATTTTTAAACTGCAATATATACTGTCACGACCAAGTCACCTTCGGAGTAGGCTTGACGAAGACCGAAAAATGATTGGTAGATCTATCTCATCAGCAATTATTTGCCTCAGTATCTGCAAATGTCCAAGAGTATCGAAAAGGGGGACGATTCCTGGGGCCCATCGTCGGTATGTGGGGATTCGCCTGTCGGCCATTTTCTGCCGAGGCTCATCTACATTGTGTCCTATATAGGTCAAGTTCGCAGACGTAGATGTCCCACTGGAGCCATGACGTGCCTTTGATGATGTAAGGCAGCCACATTCTATTCGTGCAAATTGTCGTAAACATGAATTACTTTGAAAGGACATGAATTTCATCGATTTACCAGAAATCATTTTTGCGCTAATGCTCGATCAATTGGAATGAATCGTGACCTAGGAACTTTCATAGAAATTATTCTACTATATGGGTGTATTAGGAAAATAGAAACAAATGAGCAATAGAATCACTAGCACATTAGAAGTTGGCTTTCTCAACATGGTAATCCCAAGTGATTTCAAACTTGCAAATAGTTTAAGCTCAACGTGGAGGCATCAGCCTTGCTATACCTCCAAAATGCCGCCAAAGAGAGTTAATCTTCTCTTTCTTCCATTAAAAATTTCAAAGATTGAAGGACCATAAGTTCCTGATTGATTTTATCAGTCACGAAAGTCCTCAATGGTACAAGGCAGGGAAATAAATCACGGAAAATGTATACCCCTACCACCACAGGAATGGTTTTCTTATTTTAATGAAGAAGCCCAAGATGATTATGTTGTAATATTGTAATATATTTCTTATTATTCTAAATATGATCCCAATATTATATTCTCAATTAATTCCGATTTATTGCCCAATTTATCATCCACATCTATTACGTGATATTTGCCCGTTAATATGTTACCATAATGGTCTTAATGGAAGATATCGGTAACGTAAGAAATGGAATAAAACGTCAGGTCGTCTAGTTCAAACCCTATCACTACAAAAAACACACTATCAAATTTGAGGGATATTGGCTAGTAGAACAGGACGTATGGATCTGGTGTTTCCTATATTGCGGATCGATCGTGCTGCGTGGATCCGTCCAAGGTTTTTAGGTTTCCCACTTTTGCAAATCTTCATCAATGGCTAGAGGTATGTTGATCTTTACGTTTCTGCAAATCAATCCCAAATTTTGTATGAATCTATCCGTGATTGATAAATCGAGATCGTCAGGTTTTAGTTTATATTTAATCTAACAGTTAGTATCAGAGCATGTTTACAATCTCTGCCTTGATGAAAATTTTGGAATTTTTATTTATTCTCATTGAATTATGTGTGGGTAAATTCGGATTTCTATATGGCTTGGATCGGAATTTAAAATTCTAGCCAAATTTGGACAACCCACCATGCGATAATGAATCTGCATAGTCACACCGCCATTAGGAAGAAAAACTCTTAAATTTTTCGGCATATTATTGATCGTCGAAGGTTAATCAAGCGGTGAAATTTTGGTGGTTAGGGTTTTTAAGGCAGATTGTTTTAGGCTTAATTCCGGTCAATATGTTGATCGTTTTTGCCGGATCTTGAAATTATTCATTCATCCCGACGTTCTCTTCGAAACCCATCAATCAATTTGGTTGAACATGGGCTGCAGGAGGAGAACCAGGCAGCGGAATGGAGAAGGTCGCAGCAAAAGAAACGCCTGAGGGCTGCAGCGGGCCCGTGCATCGCACACGCCCAACAGGTTGAAGCGGGCGCGTGTGTTGCAGTGATTTGTCAGTTTTGCCCCCAGGGCGTGGAAATTTACGATTTTGCCCTTTTTGGGCATAAAATTCCTTTTTTTACCCCTTAAAAATAAAATTCCAATTATGGCCTTGCGTGCCAAATTCCAATTTTACCTCTTTTGCACGTGATTTTACTGTTTTACCCTTACGTGCAATTTTATGAATATTTTCTCATAAAATTAAATGTCTAATGATCCGTATATATTAAATTAATTAAAGATTAGCTACAACATCTTTGATTATATTAAATTATATACATTAAGAGCCTTCGGATCACATATAGTCAAAGACAACAATTGTGATTAGTCACATTAATATTATGAATTTTATCCCACGGGAATTTTCAATATATTAATGTGATTAATTAGGATGAAATATTATTTTATCTTTCTTAATTTACCCACAGGGATTAAGGAATTGAATATAATTTGATAGTTTCATCATGAAGTAATTATGAATCAATTTAAATTAGAAACTTAGCCCACAGGCAGTTTTTGATGTTATGTGATTCATATTTTATAACATGTTTTACATTGGTAAAATATGATTTAAGTTTATTTGCCTCATATATTTATACATAAGTTTTCTTTAATTATAATGCAGTCTTACCACTTACGATTAGTTCTGGTATAATTTTGTTCCCGAGCTTAATTGAAATAACTATAAAGAATGGAGAGAATCAATTCTTCTTCAATTGGAGTGCATGGATCTTGATTATGCTCTAAGGTCAGATGAACCATCTGAACCTACTGAGAATAGCACTCATGCTAAACATACTCGTTATGCACAATGGGAGCGGTTCAACCGTCTCAGTGTGATGTACATAAAGACAAAACTCTTTGTTAGCATTCGTGATTCAGTCATTCAGCATAACAATGTCAAAAAATTGATGGAGGCTATTAATGCACAATTTGAGTCTTTAGAGAAGGCGCATGCCATGACCCTAATTATGAAGTTCTCATCCTTGAAACTTACCAATGTAAGAGATGTACGTGAGCACATCATGAAGATGAGGGACATTGCAGCTCAGCTAAAAAATCTTGAGGTTGGGATATCATATTCCTTCCTTGTATACTATATCCTGAATACTCTCCCACAAGAGTATGCCCCTTTCAAAATCTCTTACAACACACATAAAACTAAATGGTCAATCAATGAACTCATGACCATGTGTGTTCAAGAGGAAGAGAGGCTACTAATGGACAAAGGAGAAAGTGCCCACACAATATAAGTATAAAGAGCAAGGCAAGCAAAAGGGAAAATGTAAGATGCCTCTACCTCCCCAAGCTGGCATTAAAAAAAAATCCAAGTGCTTCTTTTGTAAAAAGAAGGGGCACATGAAGAAGGATTGCACCAAATTTAAGGTCTGGCTCAAAAAGAAATGTAACCAACTCTCATGTATTTGTTATAAATCTAATATGGTTGATATGGGTCACAACACTTGGTGGATTAATTCTAATTCTACAATCCACATTTCAAATTCCTTGCAGGGCTTTCAGAACCAATGGAAACTAGTGGGAAGTGAACAAAGCATCTATTCAGGAAATAAGATGCGCTCACATTTGGAAGCTATTGGAACATGCAGATTAGTTCTCAGTAGTGGTTTTGTTTTAATTTTAGAAATGACCTTTTATATTCCTAGTTTTTCTAGGAATTTAATTTTAGTTTCAAGACTTGTACCTTTGGGATACTCCTTTGAATTTTCAAATTCAACATTCAATTTATTGTATAAATCTGAAATTGTTGGGAGTGGTATTTTGTCTGACGGTCTCTTTCGAATTAATTTACAAGACAATGTCATTAATAATACGATGCACTTTCACGATAATGCTGGTATAAAATGATGTGTTGTGAATGAGGATTCATCTATGTTGTGGCACCGAAGGTTGGGATATATCTCCATGGATAGAATTAAGCGACTAGTAAATGATGAAGTACTTAATACTCTAGATTTTACTGATTATGACACTTGTGTGGACTGTATAAAGGGACAAACCAACAAGTCAAAGAAATGTGCTGAAGGGAGTATAGAAATATTAGAAATCATACATACATATATTCGTAGTCCGGATATGAACTCAAATGTTCATAGATACTTCATTTCTTTCATAGACGATCATTCACGATTCATGTATCTCTACTTGCTTCGTAATAAGCACGAAGCACTAGATGCCTTTAAGGTATTTAAAACCGAAGTAGAGAAACAATGCGGCAAGCAAATTAAGATCGTGAGATCAGATAGATGTGGAGAATATTATGGTAGATACACTGAAGATGAACAAGCACTTGGTCCATTTGCGAAGTTTCTTGAAGAGCATGGGATTATTACCCAATACACTATGCCCGGTTCACTGGACCAAAATGGTGTAGCAGAAAGAAGAAACCGAACATTATTGGACATGGTGCGGAGTATGCTCAACAACTCCAAACTTCCTAAGTTTTTGTGGACCGAGGTTCTTAAAATGGCTGTGTACATATTAAACCGAGTTCTAACCAAGGCTATTTCAAAGACGCCTTTTGAGTTATTCAAAGGTTGGAAACCGAGTTTGCGACATGTACGTGTTTTGGGATGCCCATATGAAGTAAGAGTCTACAATCCATAGGAAAAGAAGTTAGATCA
Source organism: Eucalyptus marginata (assembly GCA_014182565.1). Taxonomy (NCBI): domain Eukaryota; kingdom Viridiplantae; phylum Streptophyta; class Magnoliopsida; order Myrtales; family Myrtaceae; genus Eucalyptus; species Eucalyptus marginata. Next base: position 5,949,306 of record CM024587.1, read on the forward strand.
AAGTACTATAAGTGGGTATTTCGTTGGATATGCCGAAAAGTCTAAATGATACAGGTTTTATTGTCCATCTCACACTACTAGGTTTGTGGAATCAAGAAATGCTAAATTTCTTGAGAATGACTTAATTAGTGGGAGCGATCAATTCAGGGACTTTGTTCCCGAAGAAGATCATTCAGATACTCAACCTTCCACCTCAGGTACTGGATTGGTTGATGTTTACAACACCCCTTCAATTCAACCGGTCGTTGAGCAACCAATCATTGAAGATCCACAACCTACTGATATTGATCTGGTAGACCCAATTGTTCAGCAATTACCAGATACTATTGAGGTTCTAGTTGAACAACAAATTCTTCAGGAGGATGTTGATGTAATATTAAGAAGGTCTACTAGAATAAAGAAATTAGCAATCCCTAATGACTACATTGTGTATCTACAAGAATCTGACTTTAGTGTTGGAGTTGAAAGTGATCCCGAGACATTTTCACAAGCCATGAGTTGTAATAAATCTGATTTATGGTACAATGCCATGAAGGAAGAAATGAATTCTATGGCATCAAACGAAGTCTGGGATTTAGTTGAGTTGCCTGATAGTGCAAAGGCCATTGGTTGTAAACGGGTCTTCAAAACTAAGAATCATTCATTAAGCAATATTGAGAGATACAAAGCTAGATTCGTTGCCAAGGGATTCACTCAAAAGGAGGGAATCAATTATACGGAGATGTTTTCTCCTGTATCCAATAAAGATTCTCTTCGTATTATTTTGGCATTGGTTGCTCATTTTGATATGAAGTTACATCAAATAGATGTGAAAACGGTGTTCCTCAATGGAAAACTGGAAGAAGTGGTTTACATGAAACAACCAGAAGGATTATTCTCTAGTGCTGGTGAGCATTTGGTATGCAAGCTTAAAAGGTCTCTATATGGCTTGAAACAAGCATCCCGCCAATGGTACTTAAGATTCCATGAGGTTATCTCTTTATTCGGTTTTATAGAGAATGTCATGGATCAATGTATATACTAGAAGGTTAGTGAGAGAAAAATTTGTTTCCTTGTTGCTATATGTAGATGACATTTTACTTGCAACCAATGACAATGGGTTGTTATATGAAGTGAAACAATTTCTCTCTAAAAGTTTTGATATGAAGGATATGGATGAAGCGTCTTATGTCATTGGCATTAAGATCCACAGAGATAGACCTTGAGGTATATTAGGACTATCTCAAGAATCCTATATTAATAAGATCTTAGAGAGGTTTCGGATGAAAAATTGTTCACCAAATATAGCACCCATTGTGAAGGGTGATAGATTTAATTTAAACCAATGCCCGAAGAATGATTTTGAAAATGAACAAATGAAGAACATTTCATATGCTTTTGCTATCGGAAGCTTAATGTATGCTCAGGTTTGCACTTGACCTGACATTGCCTTTGTTGTTGGAATGTTGGGTAGATACCAAAGTAATCTAGGTATGGACCACCGGAGAGCTGCAAAGAAGGTGATGAGGTATCTTCAAGGAACTAAGGGACATATGCTTATGTATAGATGGACAGATAGCTTAGAGATAGTTGGTTACTCGGATTCAGACTTTGCTGGCTACGTTGATTCTCGTAAATCAACATCGGGATATATTTTTATGTTTGCTAGCGGAGCTATATCCTGGAGGAGTGCAAAACAAACCTTGGTTGCCACTTCCACTATGAAGGCAGAGTTCGTTTCCTATTTTGAGGCCACCTCATATGGTGTGTGGTTAAAAAGTTTCATATCAGGGCTTAGAATTGTGGATTCCATTGCTAGGCCATTAAGAATATTTTGCGACAATTCAACTGCAATTTTCATGGTTAAGAACCACAAAAGTGGTAGTCGAAGCAAGTACATCGACATCAAGTATTTAGCCATAAGAGAACGTGTCAAAGAGAAGAAAGTGGTCATAGAACACATAAGCACTGGATTGATGATAGTTGATTCTTTAATTAAAGGCATGCCACCAATGAGTTATAAGGATCATGTACTTAAAACAGGCATTGGTCTAATCATGTAAATTTTTCTTTATATAGAATAATTCGTGAGACTTTTATTCATTTATAATGTTTTTCTCAATATATTTGTATACATTCAGTTATTCTAAGAAAAAAAATTACGTTTGACCTGGAGTAAACATAGGGTTTATTCATTAAGTTATTTGATCACATATGGGCTGATGAAACGCATTGTGATAACGGAAGATAATACTCGCTCTAAGAGGATTCATCATTGTGATTCATGTGTTTTATTTCGGTATGAAGTTTATGTGGGTTTGGGTTAATATTTCATTTGATGGAATATTGGGATCAAGTGGGAGAATGTTGTAATATTGTAATATATTTCTTATCATTCTAAATATGATCCCAATATTTTATTCCAATTTATTGTCCAATTTATCACCTACATTTATTACATGATATTTGCCTGTTAATATATTATCATAATGGTCTTGATGGAAGATATCGTTAACGTAAGAAACAGAATAAAACGTCAGGTCGTCTAGTTCAAACTAAGGGTGTGCAAAAGAAGAGAGACCCGCCTAGACCGGACAAGAATCGCCCGGAACCGATGGTTCTTAAGAGAACCGGTCCGGTTCTTGGTTCCAATTTATGGAAACCGGTGGGTATCGATTCAGTTCCCGGTTCCATGGGCGGATCCGCCCACCCGCTCACCCGGACCGGACCGGTTATATCATAACCACATATTAATTTTTAATATTAAAAAAATTCGAAATTAACAAATCTAAAATTTAGGGCTCCAATCACCTCCTTGTCTCAATTCACTACTTTCCTACTCCATCTCGTCTCTCTCATTTCAAAATCTCCTTGAGCTCCCTCTTCCTCTCCAATTCACCTCCGGATCTACTCATCTCCCTTCGAGTTCTAGTCCGAACTCGGCAAAACAATGAGTTGATTCTCTTTTCCTCTCTCTCTCTCTCTCTCTCTCTCTCTCTATGTCGTCGCCACCTCCACATTCACTGTCACTATCATCCTCTTCATTGTTGGGCTCGTCCCTCTTCTACCTCCCCTCTTCCTCCTCCCCCTCCTCAAGCTTCTCCCCATCATCCTTATTTTTGGGGACGGGCGAACTCCAGGTCTAAGAATGGCTCATCGTCCCCGTTGTCCTCCTCATTGTTGGTCTCGAGGGAGGAGTGGGAGACGGTAGAGGCGGAGGTAAAGATGGTGGTGGTGGTTGGGACGAAAGCAGAGCGATGGTCGCGCCCGCCGTGGCCACAGCTAGTACTTGAGGAGAATCAAGCTACCATGGTTGGGGAACCAGAATAAGCAGATGTGGGGAGGGCGAAAATGGGAAGGCGCGGAGGTTGGACCGGCTCTATGAATCCACCCGGGAATCGGACCGGACCAGTGGTCCAGTTCCTGGGTGGATCCGTGCAACCAACGGATGATTCTTGGTTCCAATTTTTCGGAACCGGTTCTTAGCAGGTGGTTCCCGGTTCTAGGTCGAGAACCGCTTGCCCGAACTATGCACACCCCTAGTTCAAACCCTATCACTACAAAAAACACACAATCATGTTTGAGAGGTATTGGCTAGTAGAACAGAACATATAGATCTGGTATTCCCTATATTGCAGATCGATCGTGTTGCATGGATCCGTCCAAGGTTTTGAGGTTTCCCACTTTTGCAAATCTTCATTAATGGTTGGAGATATGTTGATCTTTATGTTTCCGCAAATCGATCTCGAATTTTGTACGAATTTATCTGTGATTGATAAATCGGGATCGTCGGGTTTTAGTTTATATTTAATCTAACAGATTGTGTACACAAATGCTTGGACAAATGTCACTCACGACTCTATATGTAATTATTCGATCCAATGAGGGCGGAGAGTGGTCACCAAGCCAGAGGTTTCGAACAAGAAGTGGCTCTTGGCAAACTTCTAAGATGGTGAAGAGGGCAAATATGAGCTCAATTGTGCATTAAATAGGAGCAAAGTGATTCTAGGATATATATGTTAAAATCGGATGGCAAGTTTTAATTTGGAACTCCAAAGTTAAACATGTTCAAGTTAGAGTACTACTAGGATGGGTGACTTCTTGAAAAAGTAAATGTCCGTATGTTAAAGGACAAAACGGTGGGATTCACTATGGTACGGGCCAAAAAAAGGATAATACTTCGAGTGAGTTAATTCAAGAATGTTATAATATGGTATCAAGGTGGAACTCTCTCCAATAGGTGTATGGTTCGGGGACAAACCACACGGAAGTTGGTGGGCCCGTAATGACTCCGTTTGATGAGGGTGGGGAGTAGTCGCCAGAACAAAGGGCTCAGATAATGAGCGGCTTTTGGTAGGTTTTTAGGATGGTAGAGGGGGCGAAAATGAATCAAACTATGCATTGAACCAAGGAAAAGCAATTTTGGGAAGTATGTGCACGCGTGTGAAATTTGGAGTGGGACGGGCAAAACAGACAATAACTCGAGTAATTTAATTTAAGGATGTCTCACTATATACCTACTCAAACTTGGCATCATAGATAGGCTATAGACACTTGAAATCTACTTGCAACTATTCTTAAGGGAATCAAGAAGAAACCTGCAATCTCTTCTTCAAATGTGTGTTTTGGCAAATCGAAATTTAATTTGTTTGGAAGTCCCTGCCGTAGATTGCCCTAAGGAAGCTCCCATTCTCCTTTTGATTGTCGCTTCTCTCTCAATGCTTCATTGTGACGATGTTCTTCCCTTAAACCATGACCAGACATTTTTCTCAACTGCTACAATGAAATTATAGCCTTCCCCATCGAAATCTGAGAAATGCAACTCCCTCATTTAAAAAAGTTTTAGACATGATGGAAATACAAGAAAAGCAACTTTCTCTTTAGAAAAGTTTCTTAAAAAAGTTTTAGACAAGATGGAAATCTGAGACAAGCGACATTCTCTTTTAGAAACGTTTTTGGCGTGCAGTGGGCAACCTTGAGTTACTCATTACAGTTACATGATATTGCCAAGAATTAATCATCTGCATTCTGCATCACCCTTGCCTCGTTCATCCAAAGGTCCTAGGGATGTGAGGTAAGGGAACGATTCTTCAAGTTCGTGTGAGGATACAATCTATATATAAACAGAGGCTATTCCTTCATATGTTCAGTGGATTAATTCACAGATACGGCTTTTGCCCCATGTATGTCTTTTTGCATGTTTGCGCACGTCTGTTAAAACTTTAGATTGGCCGATTTGAGCGGCAAGAATGTCGAGCATAAGAATTTCCTATATCAGAATCGAAGATTTTTGAAGAATTATGTGCTGATATTAGACTCTTAATGGATAAACATAATGTCATAGTCCCCGAGGCCTTCTCACAATGTTAGACATGATTGGCCAAGATTGATTATCATGATTTTCTACGGTACTTTCGCCAAGCTATTAAAGATATATCAACATCATTCCTTTCCTTTTTCTTCCACATATGGACATGTATGAACGCGTGACGTTAACCTACATAGACCAAATGCAAGTAGCGTCGCCACCAAATGGTCCATGGATGTATCCTCCAATTCCCTAAACGCTGCATGTCAACTTCAAAAGCTTCTGCTATAGTCTTATTTGGGCCTGCACATTACCTAATTCTTTAGGAGGATTATTCAACTTTATGGATTGTGTTAGGAAGATGCTTAGAGTGCATTTACGATTAGTTTTCCAACCAAAAGAGCCGCAAAGTTTTGAGCATATGAATCTCCTATATCATAATTGAAGTTTTTTAAAGAATTATGTATTGATATTGATACTAGACTCTTAATCGATAGATGTAGTGTCATAGTCACCGAGGCCTTTACCAATGTTAGACATGATTAGCTAAGATCAATGGCCATGATTCTCTACGGTACTTTTGCTGAGCAATTAGAGATATATCAACATCATTCCTCTCCTTTTCTTTCGAATACGGACATGTGTGAATGCATGACCTCGACCTACATAGACCAAATGCAAATAGTGTCACCACAAAATGGTTCCCAACTGTATCCCTCGATTCCCTAAAAGCAACATGTCAACTTCAAAGACTTCTATTATAGTCTTATTTGAGCCTGTGCATTACCCGATTCTTCAGGGGGGTTATTCAACTTTATGGATTGTGTTAGGAAGATGCTTGAGTGCATTTACGATTAGTCTTCCTACCAAAATAGTCGCAAAATTTTGAGCACATGAATCTACTTTATCATAATTGAAGTTTTTTGAAGAAATGCATATTGATATTAGACTCTTAATAGATAGGTGTAGTGTCATAGTCCCAGAGGCCTTCACACCATGTCAGACATGATTTGCTAAGATCAATGACCATAATTTTCTACGGTACTTTCATTGAGCAATTAAAGATATATCAACATCACGCTTTTCCTTTCTTTCCGAATATGGACAATGTGAACGCGTGACTTTGAGCTACATAGACTAAATGCAAACACTGTCACCACAAAATGGTCCCCAACTATATCCTCCAAATCCCTAAAAGCAGCATGTCAGCTTCATAGACTTCTGTTATAGTCTTGAGCCTGCACATCACCTGATTCTTCTGGAGGGATTATTCAACTTAATGAATTGTGTTAGGAAGATGCTTGAAATGAGCAATAGTGTCATAAGTGCATTCCCAATTAGTCTTCCTACCAAAATAGTCGGAAATGATTTAGAGCCAGCAAAAAAATAAAGCGTAATGAGCGATCAACAGTCTTGCTATAAATTTGATTGCCCATTTCTGTTCATAAACCAATTAACATTTGAAGGTATGATCAACAAAAAGAAATGATCATAAATGGGAGAAGGGAAAGATAATTTATGAACAGCAAGATAATATCGGGAGGTCATCACTAATAATTATCTAGCATTATCATAATTTTCTTCAATTAGTCAAAATTGGTAGTTGACTATTTTGTATTATTCTAGTATTAGCAATAACTTCCTTTCATATTTCATAACTCGACGATGGAATTACTAAATAATCATTCTAGGGGTAATTTTCCTCAACTAATCATAACTTGTAGTTCCTGTCTTTAATAATTATCCCTCCAGCACTGGTAATTTGCCTGAAATCATCACGATCTCAATCCCATGTCTAATTAGCACTTTCCCTTTTGTGTGGTAATTGAGCTAATGCAGTTTGAAACAAAAATTTCCTATCACATGGCAATAAACTATTGGGATAATAAATACTTGAAATTGTCATAAGAGGCACAACTTATAATCAATTATTGACATTGATAATTGTAAATCTGTCGCAAGTCCGTGTAGATGGTAGCGAGTTCTCTACTTTTATAGATACTAAATTACCTCAAGTTATCGTAAGCTCAAAAGATCATAATGATCATAATTTTTATTGAGAAATCTAAGCAACCTAAAGTTCACTTTCTATTTTCCTATTCTTAGTAAATCTACATAGATAATCCTTCAAATTCGTAATCAATGGAAGCTCCCATTCTCCTTTTGATTGTCGCTTCTCTCTCAATGCTTCCTTGTGACGATGTTCTTCCCTTAAACCATGACCAGACATTTTTCTCAACTGCTACAATGAAATTATAGCCTTCCCCATAGAAATCTGAGAAAAGCGACATTCTCTTTTAGAAACGTTTTTGGCGTGAAGTGGGCAACCCTGAGTTACTCATTACAGTTACATGATATTGCCAAGAATCAATCATCTGCATTCTGCATCACCCTTGCCTCGTTCATCCAAAGGTCCTAGGGATGTGAGGTAAGGGAACGATTCTTCAAGTTCGTGTGAGGATACAATCTATATATAAACAGAGGCTATTCTTTCATATGTTCGGTGGATTAATTCACTGATACGGCTTTTGCCCCATGTATGTCTTTTCGCATGTTTGCGCACGTCTGTTAAAACTTTAGATTGGCCGATTTGAGCGGCAAGAATGTCGAGCATAAGAATCTCCTATATCAGAATCTAAGATTTTTGAAGAATTATGTGCTGATATTAGACTCTTAATGGATAAACATAGTGTCATAGTTTCCGAGGCCTTCTCACAATGTTAGACATGATTGGCTAAGATTGATTGTCATGATTTTCTACGGTATTTTCGCCAAGCGATCAAAGATATATCAACATCATTCCTTTCCTTTTTCTTTCACATATGGACATGTATGAACGCATGACGTTAACCTACATAGACCAAATGCAAGTAGCGTCGCCACCAAATGGTCCATGGATGTATCCTCCAATTCCCTAAACGCTGCATGTCAACTTCAAAAGCTTCTGCTATAGTCTTATTTGGGCCTGCACATTACCTAATTCTTTAGGAGGATTATTCAACTTTATGGATTGTGTTAGGAAGATGCTTAGAGTGCATTTACGATTAGTTTTCCAACCAAAAGAGCCGCAAAGTTTTGAGCATATGAATCTGCTATATCATAATTGAAGTTTTTTTTAAGAATTATGTATTAATATTGATACTAGACTCTTAATTGATAGATGTAGTGTCATAGTCACCGAGGCCTTTACCAATGTTAGACATGATTAGCTAAGATCAATGGCCATGATTCTCTACGGTACTTTTGCTGAGCAATTAGAGATATATCAACATCATTCCTCTCCTTTTCTTTCGAATACGGACATGTGTGAATGCATGACCTCGACCTACATAGACCAAATGCAAACAGTGTCACCACAAAATGGTTCCCAACTGTATCCCTCGATTCCCTAAAAGCAGCATGTCAACTTCAAAGACTTCTATTATAGTCTTATTTGAGCCCGCACATTACCCGATTCTTCAGGGGGTTATTCAACTTTATGGATTGTATTAGGAAGATGCTTGAGTGCATTTACGATTAGTCTTCCTAACAAAATAGTCACAAAATTTTGAGCACATGAATCTACTATATCATAATTGAAGTTTTTTGAAGAAATGCATATTGATATTGGACTCTTAATAGATAGGTGTAGTGTCATAGTCCCAGATGCCTTCACACAATGTTAGACATGATTAGCTAAGATCAATGACCATAATTTTCTACGGTACTTTCATTGAGCAATTAAAGATATATCAACATCATGCTTTTCCTTTCTTTCCGAATATGGACAGTGTGAACGCGTGACTTTGAGCTACATAGACTAAATGCAAACAGTGTCACCACAAAATGGTCCCCAACTGTATCCTCCAATTCCCTAAAAGCAGCATGTCAGCTTCATAGACTTCTGTTATAGTCTTGAGCCTGCACATTACCTGATTCTTCTGGAGGGATTATTCAACTTAATCAATTGTGTTAGGAAGGTGCTTGAAATGAGCAATAGTGTCATAAGTGCATTCTCAATTAGTCTTCCTACCAAAATAGGCAGAAATGATTTAGAACCAGCAAAAAAATAAAGCGTAATGAGCGATCAGCAGTCTTGCTATAACTTTGATTGCCCATTTCTGTTCAAAAACCAATTAACATTTGAAGGTATGATCAGCAAAAAGAAATGATCATAAATTGGAGAAGGGAAAGATAATTTATGAACAGCAAGATAATATCGGGAGGTCGTCACTAATAATTATCTAGCATTATCATAATTTTCTTCAATTAGTCAAAATTGGTAGTTGACTATTTTGTATTATTCCAGTATTAGCAATATCTTCCTTTCATATTTCATTACTCGACGATGGAATTACTAAGTAATCATTCTAGGGGTAATTTTCCTCAACTAGTCATAACTTGTAGTTCCTGTCTTTAATAATTATCCCTCCAAAGACTGGTAATTTGCCTGAAATCATCACGATCTCAATCCCATGTCCAATTAGCACTTTCCCTTTTGTGTGGTAATTGAGCTTATGCAGTTTGAAACAAAAATTTCCTATCACATGGCAATAAACTATTGGGATAATAAGATACTTGAAATTGTCATAAGAGGCACAACTTATAATCAATTATTGACATTGATAATTGTAAATCAGTCGCAAGTCCGTGTAGATGGTAGTGAGTTCTCTACTGATACTAAATTACCTCAAGTTATCGTAAGCTCAAAAGATCATAATGATCATAATTTTTATTGAGAAATCTAAGCAACCTAAAGTTCACTTTCTATTTTCCTATTCTTAGTAAATCTACATAGATAATCCTTCAAATTCGTAATCAATGGATCCTGTCCATAAGTAATAATCCTTTTGACCATCGCAATTTTCCGTAATTAATCGTAAAATTTGCAATTCCACTAGAACAAACTTCCTTAATCATCAATAAATTACCACTTTAATGTGTTTAGGTTACACTAAATAAAATTGATCCCATGGCTGAAATTTTTGGACTTTAAATCCAATAAGTCTTTATTTTTTCAAATCGCCACAAATCAAATCAAATAAAACAGCCATCCATTATACATCTAAAACTCCCATCTTTTCCATAAATTCAACACAATTAAAACATTTATTGTTTTCACAAGTATGTACCATACTTTAATGCATCGTAGCTAAGTTGTCTAATCGGCACACTGAACAACGCATGCACTGTATAGCATCTCCTCTTTTAAGGCCTTAGGTCTCAGGGTGCTTCTTCTGTAACAAACACATTTGCAACTATATACAGCCACTAAACCGTATGATCCTCTGGCCTGCGTTCTGTCGAGGCTTTGCGGACGAATTCCAGAACCTTGCATACCAATTTCAGGATTAAACGAAGCGACACAAAAAAAGAAGAGTCATCAACCCAACCCATGCTAGCACCACAAGTCCAATTGCACCAGTGAAAGTTTTCAGTTCGCTTGCTGGTGTGAAGACAAATACGGAGATGGCATAAGTTGCCGTTGCGAAGCTTATCGCAACCCACATAATCAGCATTACAATCCTCGTGGTGATCCAATGCCGCTTTAGAGGAAGACCACTTATGAAAAGCACAATGATACTAAGCGATGCAATGAAGCTTATCGTGTTGTATGTTAAGAAATTCTTGCATGCATTCAGGAACCTATCTGTCATTACAGATTCACTCGCAGTATGTGCTGCAGTCGTTTCATCACTCATAAAATCTCCTTCCCAGAGGCCGCCGGGTGGGGTAATGCTGGCTTGGAATGTCATGGTAGCTAGCAATGTCACTATCACCATTAGCGTCTTATGCATATTGCCTTGTCACTTTCTCTTTTTTTCCTCACTTTCGCCTTATGCTAGTGGGGCGAATGCTGTGAAACCTCTAGACTTCTTAATGTTTGTTTTAACTCCTTTATTAGTCAAGAAGAGCATGGTCTGTAGGGGAGTAACATCAAAATATATCAATTGGGGTCAAATTTGATCTAGACAACCCCATGTTAGGTACTTTTCAGGATTAACTTTGCTACTAGCCTTTTTCAATCCTCTAGTCTTTGTGTGTCACGCCCCGATCCTCGGGCGTGCGCCCATCCCTGCTTGGTCGATTAATAGCGACGCCCCATGACGCATCGCCAACCCATTCAATTCTTAATACGCATGCGGAAGCATATAAAAAATCTCCAGACAACAAACAATGATATAGAAAAGTAGGAATACAAATTTTCCAATCAAAGCCTTTTATATACAAACATATTTATATACCATATCATGCTATTTACTGATAGTGCTAGTATGAACACCTAGAGGGGGGTGAATAGGTGTTTAAACAAAACCTTGGCAAATATATGCGGAATAAAATAAATGAGTTGAGAGAAGAGAATAAGAACACAAAGTTTATAGTGGTTCGAACTTAATCCAAGCCTATGTCCACTCTCCCACGCTAATGACCTTCTTGGCTGGATTCCACTATGCAATTAACAAGAGATTACAACTTTGAGTGCAAACACTTAGTAGTAGATCACACTATCTCACTAAGTCACTCTTTTGGTATTTCTCTCAAGATCACAAACGTTTAAGCTCACAGAGACAAGTGTATGATCGAAGTTGCTCAAACTTTGGAATTATAAATTCTACACTCCGTCTCTTACTTGCTCATCGGTCCTTCATCTCCTTAAATACTCCTCCACTTCCAAACTAGCCGTTGGACAGCATCTTGAGGATCGTCTTCCAATATACCCATTGGACAGATCTGTATCTAAAAGATTTGGTAGCCGTTGAGTGACAAAAGTAGAATCCCAAATTGATTCCGATCGCCCATACAAATGAAATCTTGGTTTCCATAAGTAAAGCTTCTTCGTATAGAAAGTTCTTGTCTTCAAGATTCAATTGTCAATCAATTAGATTGAGTCAATCAAATCAATCTTGATGTGGAATCCAAACCAGATCACTAGCCGTTATATCTTCGGGCTTGAGTTACGTTCTATTGAGTTACGGATGTAAAGTCGAGAAGCAATAGACTTCTGATCTGAGTCGAGTGCGATAGACTTTGCAACTGGGGTGCAAGCATTTAGCTTTAAGGTCCGAACACGATCTGTTATGTTCTACTTCGGCATAGAGTTTGTCTTACGGTTCGGCTTCAAAGATAGAGTCTGTCTTCTAGTTCTTCATTCGCGTTTAGTACGGAATTTGTCGAGTAAGCAAACTTCGATGTAGAACAGACTTTGACACTAAAGTCGCAGATGTCTTGTTTTTGACACAAAAGTCTGAAATCTACAGAATATACTTTGGACATGTGTTCGTTCCGTCTTCCTGGGCCGTCTTCAGACTTTGACAATATCCTTTACATGTTCTATCATCTCGCATGGTCTATTACTTAACCATTAAACATGTTAGTAGCCTTTGATTTATTTTGTCATCTTCAAAACATCATAAGGGATTTCCCTAACATTTACAAAATCTCGGCTTAATAACAAAAAGGCACTGTCCTATGACCCATTGGTCAGACACGTTCGCCGATTCTTCGGTCTCCACCTTCCCAGATTCCGGGGTTCCCGGTCCTCCACCAACACCATCTAAGGACCTGAAAATGGTTATACAATAACTAGTGAGACAATGTCTCAGCGAGTTATACCCCCTAAGATTCGATTAGAAGGCCAATACACTATGGGTTACCTAAGCATACACGGGTCAAAGGACTTACCTTGGCCTCAGATTCCACCTGCAAGTTAGCACAGTCGAATAGGCACCCAACCAACCATCACAGATCGAAACATCAATCAATCGATCTAGTCGATTACATGTCAATCAGACCATTACTTGATCATTTCATTCAATACTCTCCATTCTCCAAAATAACCTATCGGGTTACCGAGCCAGTATATTATACGATTCATTCTCTGAAATGACATACTAAGTCACCGAGTATATTCATCATAACATCCATTCTCCAAAATGACATGTTGAGTCACCGAGCTGTTATGGCATGTCGTCCATTCTCCAAAATGACCTATAGAGTCACCGAGTCGACATTGTATACCGTCCATTTTCCAAAATGACCTATAGGATTACTGAGCCGGTATGTAATACGCTATTCTGAACGTACGATCAATTCATCCTTTTTATCATTTCCGATAAAAGTACACATGTGTGGGTATACGGTCGGCCTCAACCAAAATACTATAATTTCCTTTCCACAAATCCCACCATTTTCTGTAGTCCACCAAAATATTTTGGCGCTGTCAACTGACGCCCAATTATTTTCCAATTAATTATCAAAATTAATTAATTTAGGAAAATAATCCTATAATCACAAATAATTCATTTCGGTACAAAAAATAAAGCTCAATTAAATAAATGACTACATCACGATAATCAGCATAAAATTCCGGTCGTTGACCATCCCGGTCTAATTTTCGGAAATTAATTAATTTCCGAAAATTAATTATTAAATAGCAATAAATCCAATTTAGCCCCGTAATGCTTAATTGGAAGCCGAAACGGACCCAGAAAAATTTTAAGGTTCGTTAAATAATTAATATAGCGTGTCTACTTGCTAAGTGCATTAACCATTTGCCTAACATGCATGGATAAATCCATAATTTAATTATTCTAATATAATCTATCCACCTAATTTCACTTAATTAAATATAATCAACCCCTAAGTATCATTAACCTACTAAGTGAGGTTTAGTAAGTAAAACTCACTTGTTTAATGCGAAGACCGGTTCACCGCGACGGCGACGCTACGACGGCCGAAATCTGAACTTTCGGAGTCGTCGACAGGCACTCGAACCGGGCCAAGAAACCTCGCAAGCCCCATAGAAATTTATGGGCTTAGACTTGGGCTTGGGCCTGCTTCTTGGGCTTCAAGTGGGCTGAAACAAAATTGAACTGGGCTTGCGAAGTGGGCTACTGGACTCACTTGGGCTGAGATGGGCTTGCTGAAATTCACTTGGGCTGAGATGGGCTTCAAATTGCTGGGCTTCAAATGCTAAATTCATTGAGGGTTGGGCTGTTGTAGGCTTGTCTTCGGATGGGCTGGACTCGAACGAGATGGGCTTGGGCTGTTGCAGAGAGAGGAAATTGTGGGCTCGCTGTTAGACGCGCACGGTCAACCGACCAGCTGGGGAAACGCAAGGTTGACTCGGTGGCTTCGGTGGAGGATGGTAACCGACCGGTTGTGGTGTTGGTGCCAGGAGCTGCAGCAGAGGAATCGATGGATAGTATAATCGAAGGAACAACAACAAGAGAGAGAGATTTCGGTGGAATTCGTGGGCTTGTGGGCGTTGTGTGCTAGCAGAAGTGGTCGTCGATGCTAGTAGCAGGGAAATGAAGCGAACGCGTGGGGATTTCTTCGGTGGACTCTTGGTGGGTGAGCAGACGGTGGAGTTGAACTGCTGATGTGGGGCAGCAGAGAAGAAGAAATCTTGACGATGTTGCGGGGCTGTTGACCAAACAATAAGACGCGGACGCTGGCAGTAGGGCAATTGGCGAGAGGAATTGGACGAAACTCCAAAGGAACGAAAAATAAAGCAAAGCAGGAGCAAATGATGATCGGATAAGGGAAGGAGAGGTGTGTGAGATGGGCTAAGCAGCTGGCAAGCTTGATGGAGAAGCCACGGTTGAGGGGGCCAAAGTCAAAGAGCTTATCTCCTCCATTAACTCTATGTCCCCTTAATACTTTTCAAAAAGATAAGTCCATAACACTTAAATTTTGATGCAAATAATGCACCCCCAACCAAAGCTCCGAATTTCTTTAAATTTAGACTTCAATTCCTTCACAAAATTCCCTAAATCAACGTCCAATTCGACGAAGAAAATCCCCGAACAATTTTCGTAAGTCCCTCGACACTCAAAAGCTCGGAAGTCCAAATTTCCCTTAATTTGGTCCATCCGAATTTCCGTTAATTTTATGCAACATCCGAAACAATTTTCCGTAAAAATCTCGGAATCTCCGAAAATTCTTCGGAGGATGAGTCAACGGTCCTAAAATAGATCATGACACCACAGGACTTTCAATTTCTGAAATCGAACTTGAATTCACGGTTAATTTTCATTCGGCGCATTTTTAGCGTGACCTAAGCTACGGAGTAACTTTCAGAAATTTTTAGTGCAAATGACCCATGGTCGATTTTCTTCGAGCCATAATGAACCCACTCGACACATTGGCGACTCTCGGTTGTCGTGAAAATCTCGAGAATTCAAATACGGACACAGGGCACCAAAACAATAAGAAAATTAGTCTAGTGTCGGCCGACGAGAATTTTTCCAATTTGGTGGTGTCACCCATGATTAGCCATACATCTCAATCGAATCGACCTATATCTGATCTCAAATCGATTTATATTTGTGTCATAATGACCTCTAAAGATAGACACGGTCGAGAAGTCAATTCCCGGTCGAATTCTCAAGTCTATTGCATTAAAATTCCTTAATGGCTTCTCCAGATAGTCTAGTTATCCTGAGAGTGATCAGCTCTGAGAACAGCCCTATAGGCGCGTCAATGAAATGCCCGATTTATTTAGTAGAAAATAGGACTGAAAATCTGGGATGTCACAATTTTTCCCCTTTTATAAAAATTTTATCCTCGAAATTTAAATCTTACACACTTTAAACAAAAAAGTGGGGGTACAATCGTCTCATCGATTCTTCAGTTTCCCACATTTCTCCTTCAGTACTGTGGTGTTGCCAGACCACTTTGACCAACGGGATGGTCTTTGTACGCAAAACTTGCTCTTTTCTGTCAACGATCTGAATCAGGTTTTCAACGTATGACACACGTTCATCCACGTCCAATTCTTCAAAATTGAGCACGTGGGTCGGGTTAGGCTCATACTTCCTTAACATCGACACGTGAAAGACATCGTGCACTTGCGCCAATCTCGGCAGCAACGCAAGACAATACGCTAGGTTCCCAATTCTCTCGAGAATTTCAAATGGACCTACGTATCTCGGACTCAGCTTGCCTTTCTTTCCAAAGCGCAAAGTTCCCCTCATTGGTGACACCTTTAGAAAAACGTGATCACCAACTTGGAATTCCAATAATCTCCGGCGCTTATCTGCGTAACTTTTCTATATGCTTTGTGCGGTCTTTAATCTACCTCTGATTAATGCCACGGCATCCACTGACTACTGGATCAACTCTGGACCTGTTATCTTCCTTTCCCCAACTTCATTCCAACATACCGGTATTCTGCACGATCTGTCATACAACGCTTCAAATGGAGCCATCTTGATGCTTTGCTGATAACTGTTGTTGTAGGCAAATTCCACCAGGTGAAGCTAATCTTCCCAACTTCCCTTGAAGTCTAGTACACAAGCTCTCAGCATGTCCTCGAGGGTCTGAATTGTCCTCTCAGAATGGCCATCCATCTAAGGATGATATGACGTACTGTACTAAAGCTTTGTACCTAGGGTACTTTGTAAGCTCTTCCAAAAAGCGGCAGTAAATCTTGGGTCTCTATCTGAGGTTATCGTAATCGGCACTCCATGCGTACGAACGACCTGACGCACGTACAAGTCTGCGTACCTATCCAAACTGAGGTCTTTTCGTACTGCAATGAAGTGAGCCGACTTTGTCAGTCTGTCGACTACTACCCAAACCGAATCATTTCCTCTTTCACTCCTTGGTAGTCCAGTCACAAAATCCATCATGATATGCTCCCATTTCCATTCTAGGATCGCGAGAGGTTGTAGAAGTCCTCTTGGCTTGCAATGCTGGGCTTTTACTTGCTAACACGTCAAACACTTGGCGACATGCTTAGCGATTTCCCCCTTCATACCTAACCACCAATAGTGTTGACGCAGATTCTAATACATTTTGGTACTTCCAGGATGAATGCTATAACTGCTACGGTGCGCTTCAGATAAAATATCTTCTCTAAGCTCCACATCGTCAGGTACAACCAAACTCCTCGGAACCTTAGTGTTCCATCATTAGAAACCAGAAAGTCAGCCTTTCTTTTCTCAGTGTCCTCCTGAAAAATCTTTTGTACATCTGGATCTGTCGGTTGGAGTAGCTTGATTCTGATCTGGACATCCGGTTCAATTCTGAGGGTGGCCATAAGACTTGAAAGGTGGCCTACCTCAAACTTGAATACCGAATCTCGAGCTCTCTCAATTAAGTTCCACTCCTTAATCAGTATATGCACTACTAAAGACTTTCGACTCAAAGCATTGACGACCTTATTCGCCTTTCTCGGGTGATACAGAATATCATAGTTGTAGTCTTTTAGCAATTCCATCCACCTGCGTTGTCTCATGTTCAACTCCTTCTGAGAGAATAGGTACTTGAGGCTTTGATGGTCCGTGAAGATTTAGAATTTTTTCCCCACATAGATAATGTCTCCAAATCTTCAGGGCAAAAATAATTGCCGCGAACTCTAAGTCATGCGTTGGATAATTCTGTTCATGAGACCTTAACTGTCGGGAAGCGTATGCAACAACTCTACCATGTTGCATCAGCACATAACCCAACCCTCTAAATGATGCATCACTATAGATCTCGAAACCTCTTGGACCAGATGGAATAGTCAGCACAAGTGCAGTAGTTAGCTTTTCCTTTAGTTCTTGGAAACTACGCTTGCACTTGTCTGTCCACACGAATTTCTCTTCTTTCTTTAGGAGTTTTGTTAGAGGCAATGCCAATGATGAGAACCCTTCCACAAACCATCTATAATACCCTGCCAAACCCAGAAAACTTATGATCTATGTCACTGTAGTCGATCTTGGCCAATTGATTACGGCTTCTATCTTGCTCGGGTCCACTGATATTCCTTCGCTTGATATTACATGCCCTAAGAAAGCAACACGAGTCAACCAAAACTCGCACTTGCTAAACTTGGCATACAATTGATGAACTCTCAGCTTCTGTAGCACTAACCTCATATGGTTCTCATGCTCTTCGTCACTTCTCGAATATACCAGGATATCATCAATGAACATGATCACAAATTAATCTAGATATTCCTTAAATACTCTGTTCATCAAATCCATGAAAGCAACTGGAGCATTCGTTAATCCAAATGGCATCACTGTAAACTCATAGTAACCATATCGAGTACGAAATGCTAACTTAGGAATGTCCTCCTTCCTAATTCTCAACCGATGGTATCCTGTCCTTAAGTCAATCTTTGAGAATATTACCGAACAGATCATCGATCCTTGGGAGGGGATACTTATTCTTAATCGTTACCTGATTGAGTTGTCGATAGTCGATGCATAGGCGCAACGAACTATCTTTCTTCTTTACAAACAGAACTAGTGCTCTCCAAGGTGATGCACTGGGATGAATAAATCCTTTATCCAATAACTCTTGCATCTGCACCTTCAGTTCCTTTAACTCAGATAACGTCATCCGGTAAGGAGCTTTAGAGATTGGCTCTGTCCTGGGTGCTAGCCCAATTATGAATTCAATTTCTCTCTCTGGTGGTTGTCCTGGCAATTCCTTTGGAAAGACAGCAGGAAATTCTTGCACTACAACAATGTCTTCCATTTTCAGCTCCTCAACTGTCGTATCCACGACATTTGCCAGGTAACCTTGGCAACCCTCGTCTAACAAATGAGTTGCCTCTAGCGACGAGATCAAGGTAATCGAGGGTCCTCCTCGATTCCCGACAAACTCAAAGCTCTCACCCTCCATCAGGTCAAACTGAATCGCCTTGCGATAACAGTCCATTTTAGCTCGTTGCTTAATGAGCAGTCCATGCTAATTATTAAATCAAAGTCATACATGGCTAGGACTAACAGATCTATTTTTCCCTCTCGCTCACCAATCTCTAACTTGCACCCAGAACAACCCAAAGCAGCAATAACTTTATCCTTCAATGGTGTAGATATGCATAATGTTGACTCCAACAATGTAGGACTTAATCCTAACAACTTAACATATTGCTCGGCAATGAAGGAGTGGGTTGCTCCTGGATCAAATAAGGCGTAAGCAGGATGGTCATTCAGTGAAACCATACCTGTTATCATGTCACGCGCAGCCTCTACCTGACCTTGTGTAATAGCATACATCGTGCCTTGTACTAGGGGTCTCAGCCGTCCTCCTTGTGGCGCGTTATGCGATGCATACCCCCTAATCTAACCCATAAGTGGCGACGGTGGCAATTGCAGTTGTCCTCTTGACCTTCTAGGACAATCTTTGGCCATGTGGCCTTGCTAGCCACACTCATAACAAGCGCATATCCTTCGATGGCACTGATTCGCACCATGTCATTTTCCACACAAACGACACAGACCATTCAGGTTCGATCCTGACTTTCCAATTCTGCCTTTCCTGTTAGGTGGAACTTGGAATCTACTTCCAGGCATGAGCCTTTTCCCATGTCGAATACTTTCTCGGTGAGAGCTGAACCTCGATCCAGATGAGGCAGCTTGCTCAATCAAACTCCTTTCAAGCAGCTGTGCCGACGATAGATTTCTCGATAATCAACCAAGTCGAATGGCACTAACGGCTGCCTTAATTCTTGTCGAAGGCCACTCTTGAACCTTCGAGCCTTCTCCTCAGGGTCTTCAATCAGTCTCGGAGCATACTGAGATAGCTCCGCAAACTTGACCCCATATTGGTCAACAGTCATTGACCCCTAACGGAGTCGCATAAATTCTTCTATCTTCTGCTCTCTAGCGTTCCTCGAGAAGTATTGTTCATTGAATGCTTGGAGGAATGCATCCCACAGCGGAACCACTCCTTCTGGAAATATGGTCTCTTTGGCGGCTTTCCACCAGGTATTAGCATTACCCTGCAACTGATATACTGCTAGGGTTACCTTATTTGTCTCCGTGCACATCAGGAGTGCAAAGGTTTTCTCCAGATCTTGTATCCATAATGAAGCGGTCTCAGGATCTCCAGCACTCATGAACCTTGGCAGGCCTAATTTTAAGAACTGCTCCACTAGCTTGTGGATCAGCCTCCCAGCGACCACATTCTCATGCGGAACTTCAGCAGGAACGGCTGTAGGTGCAACGACAGGTGCTGCAGCAAGGGCAGCTTCAGCAATGGCGACAACAGCAGCAGTAGTGGCGGCTTGAGCGGCGGTTACAACAATGGCAGTGAATGCAGCGGCTTAATCCCGGGCCTGCTGTGCCATCAATTCTCTCATAGCATCCAAGGCCTGGTCAATCCTGATGGTTCCCTGATCACCTAGGGCTGCTACCCTAGCTTCAATTGGAAGTGGTGCTACACCACTGGCGCTGACCTGTGCCGATGCCCTAGCTCTGCCTCCTCGGGTACTGACCCTGGTCGGTGACCTAACCAAAGCTGTAGGCCTAACAGTACACTTACTCGGAGTTCTCTGTTCCTGCTCGCTCATGGTTCAGTCTTATACTGACACCTGTCTTCCAAATCCTCACTAGATTAGAAGATGAGCGATTCATACACGACAAGCAATTTTACCAACCAACTACCATCAACATGCACCAAATGTGAATTTAAAGGCCATCCTACTACTATCCCATGAATTATCACACCTTATCACTCCAATACCTAACCATTGCTCTGATACCACAAAAGGGGGATGTCACGCCCCGATCCTCGGGCACGCGCCCATCCCTACTTGGTCGATTAAAAACGACGTCCCAGGACGCATCGCTGACCCATTCAATTCTTAATACGCATGCGGAAGCATATGGAAAATCCCCAAACAACAAACAATGGGATGGGAAAGTAGGAATACAAATTTTCCAATCAAAGCCTTTTATAAACAAATAGGTTTATATACCATATCAAGCTGTTTACAAAATCTCGGCTTAATAACAAAAAGGCACTGTCCTATGACCCACTGGTCAGACACGTTCGCCGATTCTTCGGTCTCCACCTTCCCAGACTCCGGGGTTCCCGGTCCTCCACCAATACCATCTAAGGACCTGAAAATGGTTATACAATAACCAGTTAAACAATGTCTCAGCGAGTTCTACCCCTTAAGACTCGATTAGAAGGCCAATACACTATGGACTGCTTAACATACACGGGTCAGAGGACTTACCTTGGCCTCAGATTCCATTTGCAAGTTAGCACAGTCGAATAGGCACCCAACCAACCATCACAGATCGAAACATCGATCAATCAACTTAGTCGATTACATGTCAATCAAACCATTACTTGATCATTTCATTCAATACTGTCCATTCTCCAAAATAACCTATTGAGTTACCGAGCCAATATATTATACGATTCATTCTCTGAAATGACATCCTAAGTCACTGAGTATATTCATCATAACGTCCATTCTCCAAAATGACATGTTGAGTCACCGAGCCGTTATGGCATGTCGTCCATTCTCCAAAATGACCTATAGGGTCACCGAGCCGACATTGTATACCGTCCATTCTTCAAAATGACCTATAGGGTCACTGAGCCGGCATTCGATACCGTCCATTCTCCAAAATGACCTATAGGGTCACTGAGCCAGTATATAATATGATATTACGAACGTACAATCAATTAATCCTTTTTATCATTTCCGATAAAAGTACACGTGTGTAGGTACACAATCGGCGCCTTAGCCAAAATACTATAATTTCCTTTCCACAAATCCCACCATTTTTCTGTAGTCCACCAAAATATTTTTGGTGCTATCAATTGACGCATGTTTATTTTCCAATTAATTACTATAATTAATTAATTTAGGAAAATAATCCTATAATCACAAATAATTCATTTCAGCACAAAATAAAGCTCAATTAAATAAACAGATTACACCACGATAATCAGCATAAAATTACGGTCGTCGACCATCCTAGTCTAATTTTCTGAAAATAAATAATTAATTAATTAATTTCGAAAATTAATTATTAAATAGCAATAAATCCAATTTAGGCCCATAATGCTTAATTGGAAGCCGAAACGGACCCGAAAAAATTTTAAGGTTCGTTAAATAATTAATATAGCGTGTCTACTTGCTAAGTGCACTAACCATTAGCCTAACATGCATGGGTAAATCCTAATTTAATTATTTTAATATAATCTATCCACTTGATTGCACTTAATTAAATATAATCAACCCTTAAGTATCATTAACCTACTAAGTGAGGTTTAGTGAGTAAAACTCACTTGTTTAATGCGAAGACCGGTTCACCGCGACGGCGGCCGAAATCTGAACTTTCGACGACGTCGACGGGCACTCGAACCGGGCCAAGAAACCTTGCAAGCCCACAAAAATTTCTGGGCTTAGACTTGGGCTTGGGCTTGCTTCAAATTGCTGGGCTTCAAATGCTGAATTCGTTGAGGGTTGGGCTGATGCAGGCTTGTCTTCGGATGGGCTGGACTCGAACGAGATGGACTTAGGCTGTTGCAAAGAGAGACGAAGTAGAGAGAGGCGATTGTGGGCTCGCTGTTGGATGCGCGCAGTCAACCGACCAGCTAGGGAAACACAAGGTTGACTCGGTGGCTTCGGTGGAGGATGGTGGCCGACCGATTGTGGTGTTGGTGCCAAGAGCTGCACCAGAGGAATCGGTGGATAGTAGAATCGAAGGAACGGCAGCAAAAGAGAGATTTCGGTGGAATTCGTGGGCTTGTGGGCATTGTGTGCTGGCAGAAGTGGTCGTCAATGCTGGTAGCAGGGAAATGAAGCGAACACGTGGGAATTTCTTCGGTGGACTCTTGGTGGGTGAGCAGACGGTGGAGTTGAACTGTTGATGCGAGGCAGTAGAGAAGAAGAAATCTCGATGCCGCTGCGGGGCTATTGACCAAACAATAAGACGCAAACGCTGGCAGTAGGGCAATTGGCAAGAGGAATTGGGCGAAACTCCGAAGGAACGAAAAATAAAGCAAAGCAGGAGCAGATGATGATCGAATAAGGGAAGGAGAGGCGTGTGAGATGGGCTGAGCAGCTAGCAAGCTTGATGGAGAAGCCATGGTTGAGGGGGCCAAAGTCAAAAGAGCTTATCTCCTTCATTAACTCTATGTCCCCTTAATACTTTCCAATAAGATAAGTCCATAACACTTAAATTTTGATGCAAATAATGCACCCCCAACCAAAGCTCCGAATTTCTTTAAAATTGGACTTCAATTCCTTCACAAAATTCCCTAAATCAACGTCCAATTCTAACAAAGAAAAATCCCAAACAATTTTCTGTAAGTCCCTGACACTTAAAAGCTCAGCTTGGAAGTCCAAATTTCCCTTAATTTGGCCCATCCGAATTTCCGTTAATTTTCCGCAACATCCGAAACAATTTTCCGTAAAAATCTCGGAATCTCCGAAAGTTCTTCGGAGGATGAGTCAACTGTCCTAAAATAGATCGTGACACCACAGGACTTTCAATTTCTGAAATCGGACTCGAATTCATAGTTAATTTCCATTCGGCGCGTTTTTAGCGTGACCTAAGTTACCAAGTAACTTTCAAAAAATTTTAGTGCAAATGACCCATAGTCGATTTTCTTCAAGCCACAATGAACCCACTCGACACATTGGCAACTCTCGATTGTCATGAAAATCTTAAGGATTCAAATATAGACACGGGGCACCAAAACAATAAGAAAATTAGTCTAGTGTCGGTCGACGAGAATTTTTCCAATTTAGTGGTGTCACCCACGATTAGCCACACATCTCAGTCGAACCGACCTATATCTGATCTCAAATCGATTTATATCTGTGTCGTAATGACCTCTAAAGATAGAAACGGTTGAGAAGCCGATTCCTGGTCGAATTCTCAAGTCTATTGCATTAAAATTCCTTAATGGCTTCTCCAGATAGTCTAGTTATCTCGAGAGTGATCAGCTTTGAGAACAGCCCTATAGGCGAGTCAATGAAATGCCCGATTTATTCAGTAGAAAACAGGACTGAAAATCTGAGATGTCACATTGTGACTATTATTTGATGCCTTCAGAAGGGATACTCATCCCTTGATGAAACTCTTTTGCTATCTCCGATTTTATGTTCCTTCTGATCTAGATAAAATAAGTATCAAAATTGTGTGAAGTGTAAAGTTGTAGTTTATTATATGGACCAACGACTTCCTTCTTTTTTAAATATCAAAACCTATAATGATTTACAAATAGATATCTTTTAGCTTCCGAATATTTCTAGGACACTAATGTATCTTAGAATCGCCTTTTTTTTAATTTATAAGCTCACTGAATTTGACTAGTGCAGAGGCTCGGTTGTACAAACATACCTTAGTTTCTCTATTTGCAATAGCCAAATGCAAAATCATGTAGTCATATCTATCCCTCGAGTTGATGAACTGATCATCGCCCAAGATAAGTTTCAAAGCTTCTAGTCTATTATGTGTCACGCATAAATGCAGGATTGTCTGGCTATGTTCGACAACACTATGGGCTGCATTAGGTCTCGCTCGGACCAAGTATCCCAACATATCCATGTGGCCTTTCATCGTCGCGACATGAAGATGGTTTCTTTCATATTTGTTATGGACAATACATATATCAAGGTTGACTCTTAACAAGCTTGCCACGATGTTAGGGGATCTTTTTGCTACTCTTCAACTCTCTTGCCAGCTCGGCCTTCTTTAGGACCTCTTCCACAAAATCCAAGTGTCCAAGCGTGGTTGCAATGTGTAGAGGATGCTCGTTATGTTTTTGGTCATGATTCTATCAAGAAGTAGTTTATCTTTTGTAAGCAACTCAAGCAGAGAATGCACATTCCCTTTCACGGCAGCTACGTAGAGCTCGGACTCTATGTTTGGATCTCTAAAAAGAGAGTTTCAGAGTACTCCTTCCTCCATTTTGAAACTTGAATAAATACTATCATAACCATGTCAGCTTATGCTAGGCTTGACGGAGATCGAAAAATGATCGGCGGATCTTTCTCGTCAGCAAGTATTTGGCGTAATTCCGGCAAATGTCCTAGAATGTCAGAAAAGGTAATGATTCTTGGGGACTTAGCGTGGGTATGTAAGGATTCGGCTGTCGGCCATTTTCTGCCGAGTCTCGTCTCGTCTCCATTGGTCCTACACAGGTCGAGTTCGCACACGTAAGATGTCCCGTTGGAGCCATGACGTCCTTTGATGATGTAAAGCAGCCACGCTCTATTCATGCAAATTGTAATGAATTACTTTTTTTTTTTTTTTGGTCGAAAACATAAATATATTATAAACTTAGATTTGAAGTTACATTTATAGGCATTTCGGAATACAAAAGATCTTGCAAAAAGGAAGGAGGATGTTGCACCCAATATGAGGAAAGCAGAGAAGCCCGATGGGCCTTTGCAGCTCGGTCCGCCACAGAATTCGCTGCCCTATTGCAGTGAACGATGGTGAGATTAGGGCACCGAAGCTTCATACACCGTATCTCTTGAAGAATGCCTTTGTGTTCCCACGGCGTCAGGGCAGGATCATTGATGGCGTCTACAAGAGTCAAGCAGTCAAATTCCACCTCAAGATGATCCGATCCTCGCCCTCTCTAAAGCAAGAAGTGCAAAGTTTGATTTAAGCCGAGCACCTCAGCCTGCAGTGCCGATGATGCAGACACTGTTCGCGCGAAGCCATCGAGCAAGATACCAGAGGAATCTCTGCACACACAGGCGATCGAAGCATCATGACACTGAGATAGGTAAGCCGCATCAATATATACTTTTATAAAGCCTTTGGCTAGTGGATGCCATTGCTGATTCGAATCTTGTTGATTGCTCCCACGCTGTTGCCTTTTCTGACTGAAGCTCCAATCGGATCGTACGGCTACCAACACGGATTGCACAACCTGCTCAGCATTGGGGCGTTGCTGATGGAACAAGAAGTTGTTTCTGGCTTTCCAGATATGCCAGAGAAGAGCCGCAACTGTTTCAAGCTCGGGTAAGCCATCCTGTTTCTCAATAACTGCAACCAGCCAGCTTTCTATGCGATTCACTCCTATAGGGTGATACTTGATGTCGATTTCTGAGTGTAACCATACATCTAAAGTCCATGGGCATCACAAAAATAAATGCTCTGGTGTTTCGGGTACCTGTGTAGTGCACATACAGCAAGTAGGGTCTGAGATAATGTGTCAACGATATAGGTTTTCTCTAGTTGGCAGAGCATTGCTACAAATTGACCACAGGAATGGTCTTAATTTAGGCATAGTAGTGATTTTCCATAGGGCATTCCATAATTTGCGAGGCGGTTGAAATGATGAAGAGGCTTGATTGTTGTTGTGACGTGTTTGCTGAGCTCTGATGTGATTATAACAACTCTTCACCGTAAATTGTCCATTATGTTGTCCTGTCCAGACAAGTTTGTCTTGCGTGTGCTGTGGCCGAATAGAAATAGATAGTATTTCATCGACTATTTGACTATCAAAACTCTGGCTTAGTAAGGTATTGTTCCATGCTTGCTATTCTGATATTATAAAATCTACAACTCATTGTGGTTCATCTCTAGGAGCAGGGCCCCCTATTACACCCCTAGCCAGCCACTTGTCCTCTCGTATTTTGATTTGTGTGCCGTCCCCAACAGACCATAAGACCTTATCGGTAATAGATTCTCGACCTAGCAAAATGCTTTGCCAACCCCAAGAGGGTCTAGCACCTCTAGTAGCATTCCAGAAATCTCTAGAGTGAAAATATAGACCTTTAAGGATTCTGCTAGGTAGGGAATGTGGTTGTTGAACTAGCCACCAAGCTTGTTTTCCTAGTAATGCTTGATTAAAAGCCAAAAGGTCACGAAAACCTAAACCCCCTTCATCTTTCCATCGCTTGATAGACTCCCAATTCTTCCAATGTATACCTTGCTTGCTGTAATAAGACTGCCACCAGAATCGAGCTATCCGCTTTTCAATTAACTTACACAACGTAATAGGGATTTTAAATATCGACATAGCATATTGGGGAATTGCTTGCACTACCATTTTAAGTAAGACTTCCTTACCCCCTTTTGAGATCAACTTTTCCTTCCAGCCTTCGAGCTTGGAATGCACACGGCTCATAATCCATGTAAACGTGTCTCTCTTAGATTTCCCCCAGTCTAAAGGAATGCCAAGATACTTGCCAGTTTTTTGCAAAATAGGGACTCTAAGTTCACTGGCCAGATTCGCTTTCAAGGTGCTAGGACAGTCGATACTAAAAAACAGACCGGATTTATTCCTATTCACAGCTTGTCCTGTAGCTAGGCAATATTCATTCAAGATAGAAGCTAAGTTCTTACATTCGATAAGCTTCGCATCAAGGAAGAAAATAGCATCATCTGCGAAAAATAAATGAGATAGGGTGGGACACCAGCAGTTTAGCTTAATACCTTTTAGATTGCCAATTGCCACTACATTGTTGATTAAGCTTGTTAAGACATTGGCCATCAGGATGAACAAGTATGGTGATAAAGGGTCCCCTTGCCTCAGACCTCAGGTTGGATGAAAATAGGGCAGAGATTCACCATTGAATTTCACACTATAAGAGACCGTAGTCACACATTGGAGGATCCAATTCACCCATCGAGTATGAAAGCCCAGCTTTAGAAGATATGCACCGAGAAAGTCCCACTCTACTCGATCGTAAGCCTTTGCCATATCTAGTTTAAGCACTGCCTGAAAATGCTTCTTTCTTTTCCATATTCTAATTTGATGAAGTACCTCCTGAACCACAATAATATTGTTCTGGATTTGTCGACCACCTACGAAAGCACTTTGTTTTGGGGCTATCAAATCTGGCAGCCAAGGTTTGAGACGATTGGCCAGGGTTTTAGAAATGACTTATAAATATAGTTACAAAGGCTAATAGGTCTGAATTGATATAATCTTTCTGGGTGAGGGGTTTTTGGGATTAAAGAAATATAAGTATGGTTGTATTCTGGCAGCAAAACTCCTATGCGGAAGAATTGTTGCTGCAACAACAATATCTTCTTGTAAAATGTCCCAGTGCGCCTGATAAAATTGACCATTTAGTCCGTTTGGACCCGGTGCCTTAGTTGCACCTAGCTGGAACACTGCTTTCTGGACCTCCTCAGATGTAAGTTCAACAATAAGAGTATCATTCATTTCTGCAGTCACCATATGCTTACAAATATTCAAAGTCGGGCTATAATCTCTAGACCCTATAGAAGTATATAGAGTCCTAAAAAAACGAGAGGTCATCTCCTTAAGAGAATTCAGATCACGTACCCACATTTGTTGTTCATCCTGCAACATGCTGATCTTATTATTTTGTCTTCTTTGAACAGTGGTTGCATGAAAAAATTTGGTGTTCCTATCCCCCCATTGAAGCCAATTAACACGTGATCGCATAGCCCAAAATTTCTCTTCATGCTGCCATAACCAATGTATTCTCTCTTTCAGGTCTGATATCACAGCTGTATCGTACTAGCCATGAGGCTGGTTTGTCAGAGCTTGAAGCTGATTTTTGAGGTAAGAAATCTTATCCTTAGCATTGCTGAATCTGGATCTGCTCCATTTTAAAAGAGCCATTGAGACAGCTTTTAACTTTTGGGGGAGTGTCACCTCTCTGGGTTTGTGAGATGTCCAAGAGTCGATAATAGTCATACGACATTGTA
Organism: Eucalyptus marginata; assembly: GCA_014182565.1. Lineage (NCBI taxonomy): Eukaryota > Viridiplantae > Streptophyta > Magnoliopsida > Myrtales > Myrtaceae > Eucalyptus > Eucalyptus marginata. The sequence continues at coordinate 5,977,971 of CM024587.1, forward strand.
GGTCTTGTAACCAATATGCTTCAAAGTAGAAAGACTTGGCCCTTTTAGATCTCTGATTTGCTGCAGTAGATAACAAAATAGGACTATGGTCAAATCCTAGGGCTGGTAGGGCCAACACCTCAGCCAGGGGGTAGGCTAGTCTCCAGTCCTTTGTGCACAGCATTCTATCTATTCGTTCCTTAACCATGTCATCGCCAGTCCGATTGTTAGACCAGGTATAGGTGCAGCCTTTGTTTCCCAAATCCATTAGAAAACAATCATTAATTAGATCACGGAACGAATGCATGCGATAGGTCTAAGCAAGTCTCTTCCCTACTTTCTCCCATGGATACATTACTTCATTAAAGTCACCTAGACACAGCCAAGGCAGGGTATTAAAGCTACTGATCTGCCTTAATGCTGTCCACAGGTGCTGTCGAAGTTGATAACTGTTGACACCTAAATTTTGGCGGCTCATTTAGTCATTAGGGGTTAATTTTATTTTATAATTTAATTGCATAGCATATAGATTTAGGTTGCATTTATTTTGTTATTTGCATTATTTGCATTTTATTGGACCGGTGGCGGATGGGTTCAAATTAGATGGGCTAGGCCCGCGAAGCGAGCAAGTTGACCCAAGCCCATGTTTTTTAATGGTTGAAAGATTATCTCGTGAAAAATTAGAAATTCGAATTTTTTGTTCGAGATATGATAAATTTTTTTCGGATAGAGCAAGTGATATTGCGTTCAACAAAACGAATATTGCGGATATCGATTCGAAAAAATTGAAAACCTAATCGGTGGCCTATAAATAGGTTTGTTCGCTTAGGGTTGAGGGGGAGGCCACACACATCGACACACACGGCCGTATGTAGAGGGGGGCTTCTTCTCGGTTTTTCTAAAAAAAACGAAGAAGAAGCAAAGGGGTTTCGGTTCTTTGAGGCAAAAAAGAGAAGAAAAAGCAAGGAAGCCATCCGTGCATTGAGAGGAGCAAAAGGTGAAAAGTACAAGGAAAAGAAAAGGGCTTCTGCAGAAAGAAAAAAGAAGAGACAGAGAAGTGTACAGGGAAGGGACGTGTGCAGCAGGCCAGAAAAAAAAGAAAAGAAAAAAAAGCAAAAGAAAAGGAGAGGACTGTTCATCGTCTTGCTCGTGCAGCCCCTTCGCCAACGCCGAGCTCCATCCCGCGACGCCGTTGCTGCTCCGTCGGCGACGCCCGGTGCTCCTCCGCCCGAGCCGCGCCACCACGCCTCCACTGGCAGCCGCCTTCGCAAGCGACCGCCGCGCCGACGACCCGCACCATTCGCCGCCTGAAGCCAGCCGCGACCGCTCGCTGCCCCAATCGCGCCCACTCGCCTGAGTCGGCCCCGCACCATCAACCGAACGCTGCTCGACTCCGAGCCGCACCACCGCCGATCCTCTGCTGTTGCTGCTAAATCTCTCTCACCAGCCCGACGAAGCTTCTGCTGTGCCGATCCGGTCTCCGCCTGAGCAAGACCCAAGCCAGATCTGCAGCCCTTCACCTCCGGCTGACCCGCGACCGCTGCGCCTGAGCCCGCTCCGCCAGCCACCTCCACGACCCAGCCCGCAGCAGCCCGAGACCCGAAGCCCGAGCGACGACCTTGCAGCCCCCGCGACGCTGGTCTCCCTGTTGTTTCGCCGCTGGTCCACTCTTAGCCGGACTTCACCGAACCTCGCCGGAGCTCCGACGCCGGTGACCCGTCACCTCCGGCGACCAGATCCTTTGGAGACCAGCTGCACAAAGACGTGACCTAGAAGAAAAACAAAACAAAACAAAAAAATCAGATTAGGTAGTTTTCTATTATTTTATCTTTGTTATTTTTATGTTAGTTTATAATTTGTTTTCTTTATAGTTTTTTAGTGTGATCATTCATTGATACATGATTGAGATTTGAAACATGAAAGTGCCCCCTCAAATTAGGGATTGACAGTCCGATTTTCGCGCCCGAAATCCGACTCGCAATCCTTTATAAAAAATCGACAATCCGATCTCACGCTCGAGATTCGATTCGCGATTTAATTTTAAAATTGAACAACCCGATCTCACGCGCGAGATATGGTTCGCCAATTTTCGAATATCAATCTCATTATTGTTTGATTCGATGTCATGGTGTTTAGGTCAATTTTATTTTCGTAAAAGAGGAAAAAATCTAAAAAATTTTGAATTAGGATTAGGTTTGTTTTTTTATCTTGCATGATTAGATAGGAATTTTATTTTGAGTCATGAAAAAGAAAAAGAAAAAGTGCACTCATTTAGGATGTTAGTTTTTTTTTTCCATTATCTGAATTGCATGTTTAATTTTAATTTCGAATTTCATAAAAAATAGGAATTAAGGCATTATTTGCACGTCATGGCATATTAGAATAAATTGCATGTTTTATTTTAAGTCTAAATTGATTTTTGCATCTTGGGATAGAACTTGCTAGGTTAAGATAATATCTTAGTTTAAATTAGGATTTAGTCGACTCGATCCTTAATATAAACTAGATAGAATCTTAATCTAGATAATTATATTTTGCATTTTCCTTAATTTCGAATTTCATAAAAATTTGTTTTAGGATAGATTAGTTTCAATTTCTAGAATATGTTGCATTTTTCTAGAATAGAAAATTCATGTGCACGTCATATAGAATTAGGTTCATGAAATGCATGTCATTTAGTGATTATTATTAGGTTCATTTAATTAGAAATTGCCTGTCATTAGAGTTAGGTCATTTGATTAATTTAGATCGCATATTTAATTATTGCATTTCTTTAGAAATTACCTTTACTCATGTCATTTAGTTTAGGTCATGTTATCATGTCATATCAACTTATGTTAGATTAGTAACATTGCATCGCATAATTCTCATTGAATAAATGAAAACAAAAAAATTGAGTGATTGCTTGTTAATTAGAAATCATATCTAAGATTGTTGATGTGAATTCTGATCTAACATTGCAGATGCTTTCGTTGCTTTGAGGTAAGTCATGCATTATTTAATTGCTTTACTGAGTGTTAAATTGGTGGTATGCGCACTTGCATGATCGCCTCACATGTTAGGAAAGTGAATTGAAATCAATTCAAGCTGCTTGCCAAACATTTTTCAAAAACAAAAGAGAAAGGTACCGAAAGGGCATTAGAGAAATCTAGTGTAACCAAGTTCCCGTACCCATAGTCTTTGGTTCGTAGGAGTAAAGTAAAACTCCCGTTACTTTACTTGGGTTTCTAATCGACCCACCAAAAATAGATTAGTGGCGACTCCTAATTGAAAATCATTTGCATGTTAAGAACTTAAACCTAAGTCGCGAATTGGTATGGGCTTGGGAGAGCCCGAGTTAAGTCTAGGCTTAACAATCCATTAGCCAAACCCTAGGTGGATCACCCCCCGAAAATTTGGTCGCGACAATAACTTACTGGAGCATGGAGGCAGGTGAGACGCATAGTGATCCCCAAATCCAGGTCAGTGCAAATAGAGTCAATCATGTCCGCAGAGTTATATATCACTTTCACATCCACTCTAGCAGTCCAAAAAAGTGCGACACCTCTTGCTAGTCCCACTGGATTTTCAATATATCTAGCTAAGAATCCAAGTTTCCTTTGCAAATGTATAAGCTTATGTTCCTGCTGTTTCGTTTCCATTAAAAAAATCAGATCGAGCCTTTCTTGGGTCATTAAGACCCTGAGTGCTTGAACTGTCAGGGGGTTGCCCAGCCCCTGGCAGTTCCAATTTATTATTTTCATTGTTCACCTGGTGGCTTTTTAGGGCCAGCCACCAGGACCCAAGAAGCAAAACCATCCGCCTCATAGATAGGAGTTTCCTGCAAAACATATTCATTGAGGTTCTCTTGGAGTTGAGTACGAACGTCAGGGCTAATGAGTTTTTTGGCCTTCTTAATAGGTCTAGATCGTGTGGTAAGACGTGAGTGCTTAATCTTCTTAGACTGTATAGTGCTAGCTACGATGCTACTAACCAGAAGTTTCTGTTGAACATTCAAACTCTCTGATGCATTCGGTACCATAGATTGCCATTTAATAGGAGTTGCAGCAATAATAGGATGATCAGGCTCCATTGCCTCCATTGTCTACTTTCCTTTATCTTTTGGAACAAGGATAATTGCTGAAAGGGATGGAGGAGTCTCCGGGACAGTTTCGTCAACAGCAGCTAGGGATGGATTCATTTCATAGAAGGTACGCCAAAATGGGCTATGGTCCCGGACCTCTGCTCTTAGCCATGAGCCATATAGGAAACAATCATTCTTTTCCATATTGCTCTCGTCATAAGGAAACTCTGCACAATGCGTGGCATAGTGGCCAAGCTTACCACATGAATAGCAATAGTGAGAAAGTCGTTCATATTTGAAATCAAGCCAGAAATTCTTGCCTTCAATTTTGATTAATATCCCTGTCATAAGCGTCTATTGAAGATTGAATTCTACTCGAACCCTTCCTGTTTTTAGCATAGATCCATCCTTATTCTCTATGCGCACTTCTGTTACTCTTCCTATGTGAGCAGCAACATTACTAAGCATGTTTTCAGTACATCTTTCCAATGGCAAACCATAAACTTGGACCCAAAACTCACAGGTGTCGAAGTTGTAGCAGTGCAAAGGTGTATTTGCTATCCAGGGTTTTAACATGACCAGATGGTTAGCAAAAAGCCAAGGTCCATTTTCGTACACCCTCTATTTTACCTCCTCATATTTGAATTTCACTATATATAAACCAGAGTCGCCTAGAGAAATGTCCACAAGTTCAATGCGCCAGGCCCTTTTCATAGTATTCTGAAATGCCTAAAAGTTGACTGTAGGATTATTTAAAAGCTTACTAACTAAAACTAACCGACACTCCTCAATTTTATCAACAGGTGTTGCGTCGTCCCAGACCTCCACTGCTTGTGCCGACCATAGGCAACCCATTCGATTGCATAATGCCCCCAGGCGAGCTTCATCTTCAGCAGTCGATCGATTCATCCTTGACTTGAAGGCCTAATAAATTCTGAAGAAACCCTTAGTAGAACAAGATCCAGCAGTGGAAGTAAAAGAACAGCTTGTCAAAAAACCTCGCTTCGACCAGCCGAGAAGAAAAACAGGGAGAATCCAAGTGAAAGGGTACTTTCAAGCAACCGATCGTGACATGCAAGCCGCAAGAAAAGGTCGGTGGAGACCTTTGAAGAAGGGGATGAAAGAAGGGAGTGAGGTGGAAATGTAAACTTGTTTCGATTAAGAGATTCGACTGTGTGAGCTGCGAGATGAGTCTGTAAAATCTGGGAAAATTTGCAAAAGAAACCTACCATGAAGGTAGAAGGACTCTACATTGCGTAGAGAGAAAAAACCTGTTAGAGAAATCTTCTTAAGGCATTTTGAAGTCGACAAAACGTTTCCATCAGTCTAGTCTGAAGACTTGCAGACTCTATTGACAAAGTCTGAAGACCTCCAGACTCAAGTTTCAAAGTCTACTCTTATGGACAGTTTCCAGACCGACGAAGTTAAAGTTCTATTCTGATTAATTCAAGTATGGTTTTGATTCGAACGGTTAAGGAATATCTCACGACTGGAATTAGCACTTCAAGATCTTTTATTCGTATTCGAATAATCTAGATTCTCTAGATCCACAAATTATACTTGGAAGGTTCTACTTATGAAAACCGAGATCCTGATTGTATGGGCGAGCAGGATTGATGGGCTATCGTCATTCTCCTTGAAGAGCTCGAGATCTCTCTAATTGATTCTGTCCAACGGGTTGATTGGAAGAACTTCTTTGGAAGGTGCCAACGGTAATGAAAGCATGAAGAAGTATTTAAGGGAGACGCTCAAGTTGTTCAAGAGTGCCAGATAGAAGAATTTCAAAGTCTGAATCTCTTTGTTCTTTTGCGATCTTATTCTTCGAGCTATACTTGTAATCAAAAGAGAGACTGAATTTTGGTGAGACCTTGAGGAAGTGTAGTAAAGTCTCTACACTGTGGAATCAAGGGCGTGAGACTGTAAATTCTCTTTTTGATTCTTAGCGAAATCCAGCCAGTGGGCTGTCCGTGCGGGAGAGTGGATGTAGGCTTGGTCTAAGCCAAACCACTATAAACTTGGAGTCTTGATTCTCTATCCCTAATCCTTTTACTTTACATTGCATCCTCATACGTCTATTATTGTTTTCAATCTCGAAGTCTATCATTCAATAAAAAATCTATATATTCTGTTACGATTTATAAAATCATCTTAATCACCTATTCACCCCCCTCTAGGTGCTCGTACTAGTTCTATCAAAACCCGCATTGGCAATTACTTTGAAAGGACATGAATTTCATCGGTATGGGAATTATAATTTTTGCACTAACGCACGCCCTCAATCGTAATGAGCCGTAACTAGGCACTTTCAGAAAAATTATTCTGCCACATGGGTGTGTTAGGACAGAAACAAATGAGCACTAGTATCATTGGCACATTAGGAATTGGCCTTCTCAGTATGGTAATTCCAAGTGATTTCGAGCTTGCCAATAGTTTAAGCTCAATATGGAGGCTATGCCTCCAAAATTCCTCCAAAGAGAGTTGATCTTCTCTTTCTTCCAATTAAAAAAATTCAAAGATTGAAGGACCATAAGTTTCTGATTGATTTGATCAGTCTCAAAAGGCCTAAATGGTGCTAGGCAGGGAAATGAATCACATAGAATGTATACCCTTGCCACCACAGAATGGTTTTCTTATTTAGATGAAGAAGCCCAGGATGATTGAACGCGTGACCTTGACCTACATAAATCAAATGCGAACAGTGTCACCACCAAATGGTCCACAGGTGTATCCCCAATTCCCTAAACGCAGCGTGTCAACTTCAAAAGCTTCTGCTATAGTCTTATTTGGACCTGCACGTTACCTAATTCTTCAATAGGATTATTCAACTTAATGGATTGTGTTAGGAAGATGCTTGAGTGCATTTACAATCAGTCTTCCTACCAAAATAGTCCCAAAATGTTGAGCATATGAATCTATTATATCATAATTGAAGTTTTTTGAAGAATTATGTATTGATATTAGGCTCTTAATAGATAGACATAGTGTCATAGTCCCCGAGGCCTTCACACAATGTTAGACATGATTAGCTAAGATAAATGACCATAATTTTCTACGGTACTTTTGCTGAGCAATCGACATCATGCTTTCCTTTCTTTTTGAATAGGGACATGTGTGGACATGTGACCTTGACCTACATAGACTAAATGCAAACAGTGTCAACACAAATGCACACAATGCTAGACGTGATGAGCTAAGATCAATGACCATAATTTTCTACGGTACTTTTGCCAAGCAATCAGAGATATATCAACATCATACTTTTCCTTTCTTTTCAAATAGGGACGTGTGGACACGTGACCTTGACCCACATAGACTAAATGCAAACAGTTTTGGCACAAAGGCACGTGATGTTAGACATGATTAGCCAAGATCAGTGATCATAATTTTCTATGGTACTTTTGACAAGCAATAAGAGATGCATCAACATTATGCTTTTCCTTTCTTTTCGAAGAGGGACATGTGTGAATGCGTGACCTTGACCTCCATAGACTAAATGCAAACAGTGTCACCACAAAATGGTCCCCAGCTATAATCCCCCGATTCCCTGAAAGCAGCATGTCAACTTCAAAGATTTCTATTGGTCTTATTTGAGCCTGCACACTACCTGATTCTTCAGGAGCATTATTTGACTTTATGAATTGTGTTAGGAAGATGCTTGAAATGAGCAAGTGTCATACGTGCATCTGCGATTAGTCTTCCTACCAACATAGTCACAAATGATTTAAATCTAGCAAAAAGATTAAGCACAAGGAGCAATCAGCAGCAGTCTTGCTATACATTTGATTGCCCATCTCCGTTCGAAAACCAATTGACATTTGAAGATATGATCAACAAAAAGAAATGATCATAAATTGGAGAAGGGAAATCCAAAATTGTCCGAATCAAATTGACCTGTTGAGTTGCTTCCCAGAAAGAAAGAGCAAGAAAACCAAGTTATGTGACTTAAGCAGGTTACGTACTCGGATCACTTGCTCCAATGCATTCAGAAACATGGCAAAGAATTCTTGAATTTGTTTTGATTCTTCCTCACGTGACATGGGTAAAAAATTTGTCGGCACATAATCTCTATATTGACTTTCATTTTTTTTTAACAGCGGAGGGGGTGAACGGTGTACGTTAGGAGGACAAAGAGCCACCGCGCCCATCGCGGGCATGTATTAGGGTGAGTTTGGTTCGGCCATCTTATGATGTGGATTTTGATTGTATCCATCGTGTCGATGGCTGTAGTGAGGACTTCTCTTATGTCCCTGTGTTCATGACAATGTATTAGCCCTTTAGAGCACGCATACGAAGGCATTAGGTTTTTGCCAGGACTAGGATACCTGGAGTGCAAAACTTGGCACAGGGGATACTTAAATGCCAAAATCAGAGCAAAATGGATCAATTAAATGCTAACGGCGAGAAAATCCGACAAAAATGCTAACGTGGCGATTTTCCAGCGAGACAAGTCGTTTCGGGGTTGTTGAGGAGGCACGTGGGATTAATTAAACAAAATTTAAAGCTTTATTTTAAATTAAAGAAGAAAGAAGAAGTCTGAGGCAAGCCATTGACGATCCTTGGCCCTGCCGAGCGATGGCTAGGGGGGCGACCCCCTTGCCGGAGGACCTATGAGTCCCCCGATCAACAAGCCCAGCCATTGACGACCCTTGGCCCTGCCAAGCGAGGGTTAGCGACCCCTTGCTGAATCTTGGGGAGGGCCGCGACCCTCACTCTAGATATGGGCGAGGGCTCACAGGCCCTCTCCGGCTGTCAAACGGGGTTGCTAACCCCTGGCCAGGGCTAGATGACCCCAGTCGACCCTTTCCTCGCTGTCGCCGACCCTTCGCCTCTTGCAATCTCCATCTTCCTTCCTTTTTTTCGTCATTTTGCCTCTTAGTTGAATTTTAATATAAATATTAATTAAACTAAAATATTTATATCAATTTAAAGAAAAAAAAAAAAAAGGACGAGGAGGGGAAGAGGCAAAAGGTGAGGGCTGAGCCCTCGATGTTGCCTCCCCACCATCGCCACACCTTCTCGAGGATGGCAAGAAGGCAACGGCAAGGGCTCAACCCTTTGCCATCATGCAACTTTTTTTTTCTTTTTAATATTCGGTTTTAAATTTAAGTTAATTAATATTTATATTAAAATTTAAATCCGTGTCAAAACAACGTTGTTTGGGCCTTTTTTTGCTGAGTCGACTTCCGACGAGCCACGTAGATGAGCAAATAATAATGAAAAATTGCCACGTAGAATTTCCAACAAAGTTCGTCGGACTTGGCACTCAAGTGTCATATTTTAAAATTTTAAAAATAAAAAATAAAAAAAAAATAGCGCTTAAATGTCACTTTCCTAACTTTTAAGACTTAGTGTCCCTTGTGTCAAGTTTTATCACTTAGGCTATTCTTTTGCTGGCTTTTGCCTTCTAATCTCGAGACCACAAGCAGGTGCCCAGCTGCATTGGCCTCCTCGTGAATGCATCCAAGCCCAGCGCAATTGACTGCTGATCCTTTGGTCACGGAGAAGATGCAGATGAAGCCCTGCGTGGGGGAGCAAGTCAGATCAATTTCTGCAGGAATATCAGCTAAATGTCGTCCTATAATTGTGATGATTGCCTCTTCAGTTCGTTTGATGTCCATTCCGAACCGTGTTTCTCCGGGTTCGGGGACTAGTTCTATTGAAACCTCCTGCAATTCCCGGTAAAAACCATAATCTTATCTCATGAACCATTTGGACAGTCAATGTCTGGCTATGTTGCTTCCCCAAACTAATTTCTTTTCCTGTGGGGATGTTCTTGCTCTTAGTGAAAAAAAGACGGGAAGTAATCACTCAACATGCCAAGAATTAGAAGCTATATTCACATGAAGAGCTATAATCATAAACAGATCTCAAGAGCTTGGCGAAGAATCTCAATGTAAGAGAGATTTTACCGATGTCACGATCTGTTCGGTTTGGATGTTGACAAAGACGAGAGGAATTCCTGAGGAAACTGACGCAGAGAACCAGGCCATGGACCGGGTTGTAGTGGCCTCGACGGTGTGTTCACTGTTTGGCAGAGGCATAAACAGAATGGAGCTAAGTACCGGAGACCGTTGATCAGGCAAGCACATCCCGACTTTTGCCTTCCAGTCATATCTCATTCCTTTCCTCTTGAATCCTGCGGCGTCCACATTCACCACCCGCCTGCTCCTTTCTGCATCGTCAGACGGAAAGTCCTCATCTTATCCCTTTGCACGATATACTGGCATGCTCTTCCAAATGAATGTTCAAGAGAGAGTATATATATCTACCAGCCATCATCCTAGCAGGATAATTGTGTGGATGAATATTTGCAGCACATGGGGATGGACTTTCATTTGCCTGGTTTTGTCTCCAGGGCTTCTTGCCCTGTGAATGTAATCCGTGATTTACTATCGTGAAGTTCTAGTCTGAAGGCTTATGTTTAATCATCTCAAGGGAAACTTTGAACAGGTAAAATCAATCAAGTTTACCTAGAAATACTGAGACTTCTGCCCAAAACATGTTCAATTAATGATGCATCAAATTTCAATCGTTTAAACAACAATCAAATCTATTTCATGAGATTACTCAGCAGTTGGCACGCCCCACATCTTTGGTAATGTCTAAACACTTAACATGAAGTGATCGTAGATTTAGGAAAAAAAAGGCAAAAGTTACCTTGCAAATCAGTACATTGTTCCAGGTTTAAATCCCCTAAAACCACCACATGTTTATGTTGGATGCAAATTGCGCAACCCCAAGATCTCAATAACCAGAACAAGAACATGCATAATTGAGTAGAAAGATTAACGTACCTGTTTTGGAATCCATTGTTCTTTAAAGCGGAAGCGGAAACACAATGTTCCACACACAAGTCCTTCTCCTCTATTGCCCTCCGTATCACTGGCTCAATGAGGGGGCCCCCTCACGTTTAGCGTTAGGTAAACGCTCCTTAAGTGAGGATACATGTGAGAATTAGGGTTAGAGGAGAGACTTGAGCACTATTTATAGAGTTTCCAGCCAGGCCCCCTCATTACGGGCCAAGCTTAACTCGGCCCACATTAGCCAACCCCATATTAGACTAATTAAGAAATCTTCTATCTCGCCTTAGACCAACCCCGTAAAACGGTAACCGTTAAACGGTAAATTACAATATCAATTAATGTAATCCACATTAAGAAAACTCTTACATTCTCCCACTTGGACTATATTAATTGAAATCATATTGTATGTGTGCACATTGGTCTAGAGATAATTCTTAATAGTCAATCCTATCCCATAAAGTCTCAAACACCGAATCATGGTGGTAACTACATGTATACACACAGAGCCTTCCATGGTCACGAATGTTCTCAACTCTATTGATATGGATCCAATATGGTAGTGTGTCAAATGGACAACATCTTTCATAGAGAGATCCCATTTGTCAATCACAATTCTCTTACTTTAAGCGTCACAAAAACTTGTGCCACTAGAGAATGTACATTCTCTTACCTTAAGCGTCACAAAAAAACTTGTGCCACTAGAGAATGTCTTTATGGTTCCATGAAACCACATATGTCTTGTCCTTACAGTTAACCATTCTTTATGTATAACAAGACATATGGATAAGGCTAATAACCGGATGCCCCTAGCCTTCACTCAAGGTTTATACAGTACCTTGAGACTTTATCAATATGTATTCAACATAATAACAACACATTCAAAAATATTTTATTGAATGCAAAAGTTGATACATATCAAACCGTTACAAAATTTAACAAACACAGATGAAACCTTTATCAGAGTAAAGCCAAAATAGCTCCCATTAAACAATATCATCTCATGATGCTCCTAGGCCCATGCTAATGACATGTCACTTAAAATACACATGGGCATAGACCTTTAGTTAATGGGTCTACAACCATATCATCTGTGAAAATATATTATATTAAAACGTCACATTTCTATGCCGTTTCTTTATGGTCAAAAAATTTGACCGCCATATATTTAGACCCCTTGAAACCTCTGTAGTAAATAAATAATATTACAAATTTGTTATCTCAATACAACCGTATAGGTCTATCCATAAAGTTAAAACGACCAACTCTTTCATGAAGTTCCGGAGCCTAATAGCCCAAGTAACAACCTAAAAGAATGTTACTGACACTGCTTACATAGTTAAAGATGACATAGAACTTTCTTTACCGCACTTCCTACTAACATAAATATGTATTCTGTTATTGATCTCATGTCATCATAATAGCCAGCAAAGTTTACATCTAAATACCCTACTAACTGCAATAATTGAATATATATGTAAATTAGCATATAATCTCTTGTCCTTTTTAAGTACCTTAAAACCTTCTTGGCAGTCCTGAATTTGATTGATATCTGCCTAGAAGTCCCGTCACAAAGACGATATTTAGTCTAGTGCAAATTCGAGCACTAACACAAGGTACACCATTTAATTAGATTTTCTCAATATCTAAATAAGGACAATGTGATAGATTCAATCCATCACCCTTAACAATAGGAGCAATTCTTGGCTTGCAATGATGTATATTGAATATTTCCAATATACAATCAGCAAATGTCCTCTGAGAAAATCTAATATAATATGGCAAAAACAATCCTTACAGACCTTAGTACAAAAGATATAAGATGTCCCAAGGTCACAACTTGTAAGCAAAATATCATGTACATAGAGTATGAGAAAAAATAAATTTCCTCCCACTGACCTTGCAGTATATTGAATTACTTTGTTCCCAATTGAACAAAATAACAACACTATGAAACTTTAATAATATTGTCTGGAAACTTGCTTAAGACCATGAATTAAGACTTTTCAGTCTACACACAAGTTTACTTGAATCTCGCTGCAAAATTCTCCGGTTGCACTTATATAGATTTTGTATCTCTTTGACGTAACTCCATATAAAAAAATAAACTATCAATGCTACGTTCACTCTGAAAGAATCTATAAAGAAATAATTATTTCTTCACTAACTATCCACCCCTCTTTCAGATTGAAAATATTATTATCTTTTTTATGGTATCTAATCACATACTTAATTAAGAACAAGAAACGACATTTATATAAGTTGCTAAAACAACAATGTAATGGATATTGTAATCATGCTCTCACAAATAGACTATATTGTCTGATGGTATAACTGATCGTCTTTCCCTAACAAATCTCCTTAATAAAGCTGCAACCACTTCATTCCGCACTTGAGAGGTTTAAGAAATTTCATTATAAACTATATCAAGAATAGTACCTTGAACCTCAACAAGTTTAGTCTATGGTACAGGAGATTTCATAATTATCTGTATAGGTAAAGACAAAAACACGGTAACCCCCATCATACTATTATCTTTAATAGTCTCGAGAGCCTATCCTCTACAATTACGTCGATCTTAAGAAACTTTAGAATATGTGATTCCATAATTCTTGTACCTTCTTTAGGGTCATAAAATCAATACCCCTTTAACAATCTAAATAAGATACAAAATAATTTCGAGTTGATCTAAATTGTAATACACTTAAAATTGGATTAGATAATCTCACTTCTGCATAACACCCCTAAATTTAATATGATTCAAGTAATCTATGCCCAGTCTACAACTCAAAAGAAGTTTATGAAACAACTTTGATAAAGACACCTTTTGTATGTGAAAAAGTTGCTTTCATAATATCAGCCCAAAGAAGATCGGATAAATTAATCTTACTAATCATACTCATCACCATGTTCATTATGGTGCTTCATGCCTTTTAGCCAAATCTTCTTGTCAGTATTTTCAGGCATAGTAATTAAATTACCACCCCAGAATTTACCAAGTATTCGACAAATGACCCTTTAAGCAATTCAGTATTGCCATACTTGCCAAAATACTTACCGCTACTATTAGGCCTGACAACCTTCAAGACTAATTTTAACCAGTTTATTCTTTATCTCGGCCATTTTCCTTAAATAGAAAACTTTTGGAAACAACCTTTTAACCATATACGAGATGTATATGTCATTAGGACTTAAACACAATCTTTGCAGATATGTCCTAAATTCAATATCAGACAAGACATAATTTCAAGCAATTAAGGCTTCCATCATCTTATAGCAGTGCAGTCCGCTTGGGGCAAACCTCTTTTCTAGTGTTCCGAGAATGGAACGCTTTATGGACGATAAGCAAATTCAATTGCTCTTTTCTCAAGCAACAAATCATATGTCCACAACTTAAAATTTGAAACAGTAAAAACCTTAATAATAGTGGAGTTATTAATTACAGAAAATGTGATTGAAAAACAAGCAATGTATATAATTAGCATCATGTGAGCACTGTGTAACTTGACGTACAAGTACACATCCAGAGAGTTACACGCATAATCATATAATCACATTTGGGCAGAATACATGATATGTAGTTGTACACTCCCCACATGATAGCGGTTATGAGAAAATATTCTAACCTTCGTGAATTCATCACCTTTGGGCATATGAACCACTAGGATCAGTCACTCCTTCACCACACCATCATGTATCCCTCCATGAACTAATACACAATCACCTCCTTTGGGAGTTTGACCACGCATTAGACCAGGAGACATCCCAATCATTATACGAGACCGATATTTCTCAAACCCAATCAAGCGTGCCACTTTGGCGGTCACTATTCAATTGAATCCTTAAAATTCTCTCATACCAGGGATATAAACTTTACTTCTCACATACACCATATACATGTAATTTTAACTTTAGTGATAGGGGCGGCATATCACCAAAATCACATATCATGCTAATTATATTGCTTTATTCATTAATAAAATCTTTATTCATTAATAAAAGATTAATCACATATATATATATATAACCTGAAAAATAGACTCCAATGAGATCACCGATGATAGCAACACAAGAAACTTCTCATAACATAGAAGTAAGCATCTCTTGTGCACCCCGAATACTGATTACCAGAACAACATAAAAGGAATGTCGATCCAAAGGATCCCTCACAAGTTAACATCAATAGCAATACATGGTACTCCATATTGACAAGCTTGATAGCTAATCCACCATTGCTCATGAGTTTCATAAGGTAAAACATGACTCCAAGGCCAATAGCTAATTTATTAGCCAATTTTTAAGTAACAAATTATCATTGTTATCAACCAGTGGCCTATTAATTGAGTCAAACCAGAGAACCAAATATCTAAAGTTTAATAGTAGATACTATTGCTCTACGTAAATGTTGTCATACTCCTTAATCATAAAAAATATTCAACTTAATGGACATTAACTAGTGACCAAATGAGTTTAGGTACAATATGCAATAACTTAATTGACATGCATTACCCACACTCAACAGATACGTTAATTAGTACAATCAGTTTGGTCACAGGTTCTTAAGATGTCCATCATTCAAAAGTTACCAGCGTGTAAAGGAGTATGCTTGAGCAACAAAAGTTTCATAACATTTACTGTTTCACATCACCTTAATACATAGTTCAATTACTATCCCATAATGATTGTATCTCATTAAGCCAGCTTCAGTTCACTTCACAATAAAATTTATTTTTATTAATGACTCACACCTTTATAATGTTTATGTGATAACATGTCTGTGACCCAACACTTGTATTTCCAAAATCATAGAAAATACAAGAAAAATACACTAAAAATACACGTATTTAGGACTTTGTATGTATTTTCACATCCATAAAATCATCGAAAATATAAAATAAACATACCAAAAGATAAAGGATGAAGATACGAGTCCAACGCCGCCAGCCACACGCCAATTAGACACTCCACGCGCCCGCACACGCCGCCTGGGTGGTCAGCGCATGGAGCCCACGCGCGGGCGTACTGACCGGTCAAAACCGGTCTGGCCGGGACCGGTCCGGTTAACGATTGACCGGGTCGGGTCGGGTCGGGTCGAGTCGGGTTGGGTCCTGTGGATGACATCAGCGTGACATCATCCGGTCAGGTCGCTGACGTCAGTGTGACGTTAGCGCCCGCGTGCGCCGCACGCGCAAGCCGCGCCCCGCGCGTGGGAGCACGTGAGGGCGCGTGGCTGCGCGTGGGGCGCGTGCTCGATGCCCAAGCAGCGCGTGGCCACGCGTGGGGGCGCGTGGGGCCTCCTTCGGCGATGCGCCGCCCACGGTTTTTCTCCTTTCGCCGAGCCCGGTCCAAATATTTAATTTTATTTTATTTCTGTCGAACAAAAAATCTCGAAAATCACAAATTATGGCAAAAAAACTTATGCGTTCGAGTTCTAGGGTTATGGTTGCTCCTGATACCACATGTTGGATGCAAATTGCGCAACCCTAAGATCTCCATAACTAGAACAAGAATATGCATAATTGAGTAGAAAGATTAACGCACCTGTTTTGGAATCCATTATTCTTTAAAGCGGAAGCGGAAACACAATGTTCCACGCGCAAGTCCTTCTCCTCTATTGCCCTCCGTATCACTGGCTCAATGAAGCGGCCCCCTCACGTTTAGCGTTAGGTAAACGCTCCTTAAATGAGGATGCATGTGAGAATTAGGGTTAGAAGAGAGACTTGAAGACTATTTATAGAGTTTCAGCCAGGGCCCTCATTACGGGCCAAGCTCAACTCATTCACACTACCACCCATATTAGGACTAATTAAGAAACATTCTATCTCACCTTAGACCAACCCCGTAAAACGGTAACCGTTAAACAGTAAATTACAATATCAATTAATGTGGTCCACATTAAGAAAACTCTTAGTCTATCGTCCATGCAGCTTGGATCGTGAACTTCCTCAGGAGCTTCGAGCCCATAAGAGGCACTATGCGTGCCTGGAGCTTAATCACACAGTTGCCCCTCCTCACCTTCGCCCACAAAGTCTCAGCCTGCTGGCTGATCTTGCCGAGCTGCAAGTTGAACTCCGACCGGGCCTTGGTCAGCACAAACTCATCCACGTCTTCCTCCACAAACCCTTCAATGATGTCCCCGTGCAGCGGCATGCTCTCGTCCCAGTCCTCTGGCACCTCCTGCTTCACCCGTTTCACACACAACACCGTTGTCTGAGCACTGCCCATGTCATCTCTCCTTCGAAAAACGCACCAGTACCTCTCCATGGAAACATTATTCACGCGGTTTATATCCTAGGAGAGGTTTCGCTGTCTGTCCTAGAGCAGTTTGCAACCATGTACGAACACTCCAAGGTCTATGTTTAGGACTTCACGTCCAGTTCATATTCTCTCAACAGCTTGGAGACCCTTCCAATGCCATACGGTAACCAGCGTCATGTACTTAATTAGAATAATGACAAGCGAGCCGGCTAAATTAGGTTACAAATTATAATCATAGACTGACCAATTTGTGCTCTAAACTAATAGCCAAATAGAGACCGTACAGAATTTCACACAAAAATGTTCCACTCTCTGTCGAGGCTTAACAAGAAATTCTGATTACAGATTAAGTATATAGGGCGAGAAAGAGTATCCGTCTTTGTCCTCCCTTCGCTCACAGCACCACTGCACACAAATGAAAATGTGCCGAAAGACAAAAGTATAAGACTCATCAAGGTCTCGAAGTCTCTGCGGCATATAAATGTATCCAACTTAGTAAACGCCGTACTAGTCCGTTCTAGTGACTCCATAGCGGATCTTGTCCAAATTTCGTTGCCATTCGTCGATCTCTGCTTGGGTGCGACTCCTTTTCGGTTCATCTTCTCTCTTTAGCTGCTCCCTTAATTCCAAGATCTTTCTCTCAATACATTGAACCTGCAGAAAACCAAGATTTGGCTGAAATGGAAAATTTTGGAAGGGCAAATTTCAATTTGAGAACTGAGAGAAATGAAAGGGAGAGTAACCTTTCTATAAGGCCACCGTCCCACTCCGCCTTTTCGGCAAATTTTCTTGACAACGGTAGGACACAAATGCAATCTTTCAGAAGCCTTTTCGATCGGAAGATGGAAGTAACCTCCGACATCTGCCAGGGTCATCTTTCCCGCTCTCTCCCTCTGCACTAATCTCAGCACATAAATAAAGCCGTTTCAGAATAATGGAAGAAAAAGATGAGTGCAACACAAGTGACATCCGTTGAACAAGATTGTTATTCTAAAGGCCAAGTCCTAGAAGATAAAGATTGACGGAGTAATCTATATTTCAACAGAATCATGCAGAAATTGTTTGCGATGATAATTTGAAGAAAAACAGAACTCCGGATATCGCTTCCAATTATACATCAGTCATAAGAGATGTTCATTAGAAAATATGATTGTTTATAGTAGCATAAAAGGCTGTCCAGGACAAACATACACAGTTAATAATTTTAGAAAAGCAGTAACCTGTTCTGCAAGCCCAGTTTTAGGAGACTTCGCCTGTCGTTTCTTAGGTTTTGGCTTGTCGTCCGTTTGCCCGGGATTCTCTGCTTCAAGCAACGAAAATACAAAACAATAAACAAAAAGCATTCTACCGCTTCCAGCTATTCAAAAGATCGATGGGAACTCGAATCTGATTCTATATGTGAGGCTATAATGTTGTGACTTGGAGAAGTGCGAATGGCTATGCATCACCTGAAACTGTCGGAGGCACAGGTAGTTGAAAATAATCGGCATTTACATTGCCATTGAAATCTATTCCGACGCACACAGCTTCATAGAACATGGCGAGCGGGTCCTGGTACATGATGTAGCCAGCCAGCCTCCTTCCCTCACAGTATTGCTGCAGAAAATCCTTCACATTCTGTATGCTTTTCTTGCAAAAACTGAAATGGAAGCAAGAAAGACATGACTATATTGCTGCACGATACATATTTAGAACCCCAATTTCCCCAAAAAAGGAATGTCATCTAATTTTTTAAAGGAAAATAGATTGAAGTTCTTACTCAAACATTTGATACCGATGCTCGCCATTGGATGGTACCACACCCAGATTGTGCTGAGTGTCCAAAATCGCATGGCTGACCATACCGACTCTTCCATGGAGTTCAAGTTTTGTGGTATGATTGGTTTCCACTGATAATTTTCAAAGAACTTATGTTAGAAAGTGTTACAACAATTGTAATTAGCAAATAACACAACATTCTAACAAAACATACTGGAAGTGTCATTATAGAAAGTATTAGCAAATAGCAAACATCATCGGCGCGTGATCAATCTTCGAACTTGTCGATAGTGTTCGACAGTGCCTGAACTCATCACGCAGACTAGTTCATCAAGAAAAGTTTCTACCCTATTGGAAGGACAATCGAACGCACCGTGAGTATGAATGATCTCTCTAAGCACGTTACAGCAACTGCAATTGTATGGAAGCGGTGGCGCTGGCCAATTCGGGAGAACTCTTGGCACGGAATAGTTCCAATCCTCTGGTGGCGGATAGTAGCAATCCTCCGTGCCGCCACTGCTCGTCCCCGAGGGATCCGCATGGGACGACCCGGCCCCATTATTCTCGTCACCATGCCCTCTGTTGAGCAGGTGCCAGATGGCAGGATCGTCAAACGGGTCCGGGTCCCCAATCTCATCGACGGGCAGAGGGGTGTTCTCATCAGACTTCAAGGCAAGTTGCAGATCCAGCGGCGGCATATCTTCCTCAAGACCGGGGTCGGGGTTCGGGAGGAGATACTTGAGATAGTCGTCGCCGAACAGGTCATCGTCGGACTCACTGCCGGGCGCTGCCGCCTTTGGATCCGCCATGCATGACTGATTGCCCCCGAGATGCCCGGATCGCGCGAATGGCGAGAAGTCTTTTTTCTCAAGCACCGTTTTGCGGGTGCTTGAGAGGATTGCTACGAAAAGAATACGCTTCGTTCCGTGTTTATATTTCAAATGGAGTGATCGAAGATTGGCGAGTGCCTAGGAGTTTTTTTCTTCCCAAGAGGTGCGAGTGGAATGGAAAAAGGGCGGGAAAGAGGTGGTTAACGACCGTTGCGACAAAAGCGGTTTTTCTTTTCTTTTTCTTTTTTTCTTTTTTGCATTTTGGTCCGAAAGTTTGAGTCCAACGGCTGCGAGTCTTTGGATATTTCTCAGAATTTGCTCCCTCTTTTTTGTTTTTCAACGTTATAAATTATTAATTATGAAGCGCAAATAAATATATAATTCTAGGGATTCTTCTGGATGTTCAAATTGATGTGCAATATTCCGTTGGTAATTCATGTTCATGCGACAAAATTAAGTTTTGTAATTACGTCAAATCGTATTATCCAAAAATAATTTTTTAAATTACATTATAAAATTAATTTTATTGTAATCGTATGAATTCGAGTCATCCTCAGATTGGTTACTCTTGCTATTGGAATTGGATCATCTTAGTTATTGTTCGGTCATTGGCTATGGAAGTCCATTTTGTCATAAAGCTTCCCATAAATTATGAAAATGGAAAAGAACTAGACGGGCCCCATCGTTTTAAAATAGCTTGTTTATATAAATCTAGTTTGTGACAAAAGAAGAAGAAGACGACATAAATGTAGTTTAATTTCCTTCTTTTCTAGTCTGATTATTTCAAATTTAGATTTATCTTTTGGATTTGTCTTTTCCCAACCGCTATGCCTTGTTTATTTTGTGTTTGGAAAGTAGATAAAAGTTAAAATATCTTGAAATTCATTTTCAAGTTATGTAGGTTGCTTTGAAAAGTACTTAAGACATTCAAAAATAAAAATGAAAGCATATCTCATCATGAGAATAATGTATATGTTATTTGGAAAACATTAAGGGAAAAAAAAGCAATATGGTTGTATATGTCGAAATTACATAAGTAATTTGAATAATTTTTTTACTTGAAACATTATGTGTTTTGTCATGTCAATAGATTTTATTTCATAAAGAAATTCGCTTCATTTAGATATTATCATAAAATCGATCATAGTGAAAATTAAAGATAAATTTCTTATCTCATTAAAGTAAAATGGTAACATCAAGCAAACAAATATATGTTGTTGCTAGATATTATTTATAATTTAATGTAACCTATCTCAGGAAGTAAATTTCGAACTTAATCAATAAATTCAATTAAATTGGAAAATATGGCATATCTGAAAAATAACTCCTTCATAGCCTTTTCATTCTATTCTCTGTATAAGAAATTTTAATCCTGGCATTTTATATATATATATATATATATATATATATATATATATATGTTTGAAACACTAAAATATTTGAATTTCACTTTCTAGGATGGAAAACTCAGTTGGGGAAGAAACGACGTCCCGTTTCATCTCCCGAAACGACGCCGTTACCGGAAGCCGTCTTCTTCCTCCAGCAATCAGTGGACCAGGAAGCGAGAGTACAAAGAGGAGGAGCAGAAGCGAAATGAAATCGACAGCGTCGCTCTCGTCAATCCTCAGCTCCAAAGCCTGCCTCTCTCGCTCCGCTCTCCTCTCCAGGCCTCTCCCCCGCTCCAGCTTCCTCGCCGCCGGAGCCGGAGCCGGAGCCGGAGCCGGCCGCCTCGATCGCGCCGCGACCCGCCGCCTCGGGCTCCGAATCGGCACCTCCGGCGTCTCCTCCACCACCACCGCCGCCGCCGCCGCCGTCGCGATGGCCGCTTCCTTCAAGCCCGAGCAAGCTAGGGCTCCGCCCGCGCTCCCTGTGCCCACTCCTCCTCTCACCAAGGCACGAGCTCGAACCCCCTCGGCTTCGATCGTTGATGTTGCGACCGCCTCGAAATTTAACGTCTTTTTGGGTTTTGGTGGTTTCAGTTCAAGATCGGGCTGTGCCAACTCTCGGTGACGGCGGATAAGGAGCGGAACATCGCCCATGCACGCAAGGCGATTCACGAGGCCGTGGACAAGGGCGCGCAGCTTGTTGTCTTGCCCGTGAGTCTCTCTGCATTAGGTGGACTTGGTAGATGTTTAGGTAGATGTAGCGTGTTTTGGATGAAATTGGTCGTTGGGCATGTTCATGTAGCTGCGGAAAGTTTGGATGTGGTTCTTGATTGCAAAAATGGTAAATTTATGGCTTACGAGGACTTTATGTACCTTATCAAATGCCCTTTGGGAAGGCTTACGCTAGAAGAAAGAATGGATAAGAGCAGCTTGAGCGCGCACGCGTTTGTTTCATCTGTATTGGCCATTGGGTGGCTTTCTGTGGCTAAGTTCTTGTTGATGCTTGTGTAATTGCTATGTTTTTATGCTGCAAGCTTTGCCTTCCGGTAAAATAAGCCATAGTTTGCAGTCCGTGACCTTCTAAAAAGGGAGGGAAAAATTTTGCAGCTTGCTTCATGATTGTGTGCGCTCTGTACCAGGAAATATGGAACAGTCCCTATTCGAATGATAGCTTCCCTGTTTATGCTGAGGACATTGATGGAGGTTCATCTCCTTCAACTGCTATGTTATCCGAAGCTGCTAAGGTCCTGAAGGTTACCATAGTGGGTGGTTCGATCCCAGAAAGATGTGGTGATCGGTTGTATAACGCTTGTTGTGTTTTTGGTTCCGATGGAGTGCTGAAGGCCAAGCACCGCAAGGTAACTTTTCTTTCCTTACGTGACTATATATGGAAAATTTAGTTGCCTGAGCCTTCTGGTCTAGGAGGAAGTTGGATATGATCCATCCGAAAGGTAGTCACCAGCTTAATTGGTCCTAAAGTATTTGTATGGCTGTACTTTGTGGAAATATAAAACATTCAATTGCATGGATGTACACTATATTAAATCAGGACTGTGGACCCTTGTTTGCATGAATACATCATGCAAAATCGATGCCATTTAGGTAGAATAGTTGAAGGGTTACACAAATAATCGAATGATGAAGTCGTTTTTTGTCATTTTGGGAGTTGACCGGACTGTGATGTTTTGATGTCTTATGATCAAATTCTGCCGAATCTTGTATATGTTGTGCAAAACCATCTCATTGCTTGCTAGTTCCTTTTCTCTTTTTGTTTTCGTTTTCGTTTTAGTTTTACCACAGCTTGCCACTAGCTCTTGAATCAAAATTGTGGACATGCTTATGGATGCAGATACATCTTTTTGATATTGATATACCTGGGAAGATCACATTTATGGAGTCAAAGACTCTCACGGCAGGAGAAAGTCCAACAATAGTGGACACAGGTAAAGCATGTCTTGAAATTTAATATGATAAAATGTTCCTTTGCTTGTGAGTTCTGTCATGAAATTCTACATGTCATGTTTGTACTCATTGGGGTTAGTGTGTATTGACTTATATTACTGAAATTGTGGAAGTTCTTCAGTGTTTGATCGTGTAAATCAGTATATGAGAATAACTGTTAAACTTGAAGTTTTTCAGATGCAAGGTCATTTTGCAAGTTATTCACTTTATGTAAATTTATGTTTGCATTACGAGTATCCTCAATGTGCGGCATTTCATGAACTCTCTTGTGATTAGTGAAGGGTTATATTTTCCCCAAAATACTAGGGGAATCATTTTGCGTGATTTACTGATTTAATAATGCTACACATCACGTGAGATTTTTCGTTGCAAATGCCGACATAGTGTTATTGTGGCTTCATCAGCACTATATATAATGTAAATGCTGAATTTTGGAACTTGACACTGAAGATCGGTAATGAGTGTATTAACAAATTGGATTATCTTCACTGAATTTGCTTGCCTGAATATGGAAATGAACTCTTTCTTGTTTTTCTTTCCTAAGTAGGCCTAATTGTTCACACAGATCTATGTTTTATAGCTTTTATAGCTCTATCTGTTGTTTGAGTCGTTTTCTTTCTTTCTTTTTCCTTTTTTGCTAAATGCAGATGTTGGACGTATTGGTATAGGCATCTGTTATGATATTAGGTTTCAGGAATTGGCAATGATTTATGCTGCAAGAGGTAGGTTTTGTTTCCTCTTTGTCTATCTTGCATTACCTACAATGTTGACTGCATTCTGGTGCTGGGGCTGCCACCTGTCCGGCCTTTGCAGTTTGAAAGTGAGAAGATTTTTGGCAGTAAACAGATATGTCTTAAGTGGTGGACCTTTGGATTGTTTTCCTTTGATTTATTTTCATTGTTATCCCTTCCATTGCTTTTTAAGTTGAACATCGGCAAACTAAGCCTTACACACAAAGGAGGCTTGGCTGTATAAATGCTTTTAGAACATTGCAATATGTCCTCTATTGCTTTTTGTATGGAAGATATCTCTTTGCAATATGGAGTCCTACTTAGCTAGTTTTTGCCTCCTCCACTATTAAATTGTGTTAAGTTCCTTTCCAAGATTAATGAGGCTTGATGTGGGTGCTGTTTATTGGCCTTTTATCGACAATATCATTGTACTAAATATATTTGCACTGATGCATTGGTAATTAAGTTATATGATACTGAGTTCCTGAAGTTTTGTTCTGCATAAATGGATATAAGTTGTTTATATGTATGTATGTATATATATATCATTGTAGTGTGGGTATTCTAGTTTGTAGCACATTCAGGAATTGTCCTTCCTTCTAATATCATGTAGATACGATTCAGAAGTGATTTGAACTTTCCATACACTAAAATTACACTGTTACTTGTTTGCATCAGGTGCTCATTTGCTATGCTATCCTGGGGCCTTTAATATGACCACTGGACCATTGCATTGGGAGCTACTCCAGAGAGCTAGGTAGTTATACATTTCACTCTCACACCTCTTTTTCACTGTATTCTGCTTTCTGAAGTTGTTATTGTGCCATTTTTATGAATTTCTTCTTCTTTTTAATGTTTTTATTGGTGTGTTACCCTGAATAGCATGAAAATTTGCATGGGAGATTGAAGAAATGTCACATGCTCAACGTTTTGTTTTACATCAGTCTTGAGATGATGCCAATTTTTAGTTTTGCATCCTCTATCGACCATGTTCTATTCATTGGCCTTGATTTTTCGACGATACTTAGTTTCAGTGACAGAAAAGGCGGCACACTGACAAGACTTCTAACGCATCATTGAATGTTTTCACTGTTGTAATTTTACGGTTATCTTATTATGTGTGATTTCACATTTGACAGTGTGGTCCATGTCATATTTCTCAATCCTAATCTCAACCCAATGCTAGCACCCAATTTTTCCGATTTGGCAGTGATCATTCTACTGATTTTCTTCTTCTTCTTTTAATCATATGCAGGGCTGTAGATAATCAGGTATACTAATGGGACTTGATCTGAGGTTTCTTGGCAATGAGCTTGATGGAATGGTTACATATATTACTAGTTCTTGCAATAAAAGCTCTATTGCTCATAAGTGACAATTTGCCCTCTGTTGATGCATCGGATCAACTTAGTGGGATGATTCCTGGATTGGAGTGATCTTCTCTTGCTTACAATAATGTCGTAATGCTCTTTCATATTTCAAATCAAGGTCATTGCATTCCCCTAGACCTTGGCAACGTGATCTATTGCGAGAGTGGGGGGCTCTTTTAACCTGATTTCTTTTTGTTTTGTCTGAAAGATTGCTTGTTTCATTTAAAAAGCATAAAATGCCCCATACTAGTCCTGGATTCGATTGGTAGAGTTGATAGGTGTGATTTGTAAAATTCTCAGTATAGTGGTAGGCATCTTTTGGTGTCTTGCTTTTGTCCGTGTCATGTCTGTCCCTTTTTTTTTTTAAATGATAAATTTTGCTCATTTTCATCTGGAAAGAATTCTCTTGCCATGGTATCACAAGTTCTTCCCTTTCTGTGTCTACGAAAGATATCAACAAAATATTCAGAGCATCAATGTCAATATGATGGGGAAAATTCGATATGCAGTCGTATCATGATTTGGGATCCTCTAAAATAGAATACTCGTGATTCCTTGTCTCTTTCTCAATTTTGACTCAAATCATACTTTTGTCTCAACTAAAAATGCTTAGTCCTTTATTAGGAGATTTCATTAAGGTTGTGAATTCTCAAAGTGATGTTGTCTTTTTCATGTCTTTGGCAACTTGTAATCTGCTTCTTGTTTGACTAATACGCTGATTTTCAGTGGGTGGCATGTTTCTCAGAACTCCTATGTCTGAACATCAGTATGTTTCTCTATTGAATTTAGGGATGTCCAAGGAATGTTTTTTAGTTAACTAGCTATATCAATGATTGACAGTTGTATGTTGCAACTTGTTCACCTGCTCGGGATGCTGGAGCTGGTTATGTGGCTTGGGGGCACTCCACTTTGATTGGACCAGTAAGTGTATTCTTCTCAGTAGGTTCAAGAAAGGGGTTTTAGCTATGAACCATCAAAAGAAGCCACAAAAAGCTGACTGGGAAGTTTTCTTGCAATAGTTTGGACAAGTTTTGGCGACAACAGAGCATGAGGAGGCCATCATCATTGCGGAAATCGATTATTCCGAGATGGAGATGAGAAGGTGATCTTTGTAGCCTTATTTCCGTATTGCTAGTTCTTGACATTTTCCATTTATAGAAGGAAGAAGGGACTGTCAAATGATTTTGCTGATTGAAATGCACAGGACTAATCTCCCATTGGAGAAGCAACGGCGTGGGGATCTTTACCAGTTGGTCGATGTCCAAAGATTGAACTCCTAACAAAGTCTCTCCAATACAGATGATCGGAAGATGGCTGTCCGGTACTGTAATGGTAATGGAAACACTGTACCAAACAGCAATTCGTGAGGGGAATTCTTGTCTGGGAGATGTCCAGAGTCGGTCATTTTGCTAGCAGAAGTAATAAAATCTCTTATTTACTCCCCTACAGTGTGTGGCGCATTTGTATTAAACCGAGACTTCTGTTTTCTGATACACTACAATTTGATGGACGGAGTTAGTGAGCCACAGTGCCATCTTATGTATGTTACATGGCTAAATACAATGTCCCAGTGTCCCACCACTTTTATCGGCTGTCTCCAAAGAGGCCAAGTGCGACGGTATATAAGAATTAAATTCAGGAAAGAGCATTAAGGGAAGCAAGGAGAAGAGGGAGCATGCAGTGCACGTGATGCTGTTGACCCCAACTCCAAGAAAGCAGCCAACCTGGGCCTAAATCCTAGTCCAAGAAGTGCACGTGGCTTCAAAGAAACAGGAGACTGCCCCCTTTGTCAGGGATTGCTGGTGCTTGCTAGTCCTCGGAAAAAGGGACAATAATTCTATAAGCCCTGGGAAGATGGTGCTTTGTCATTCTTTGTTTCTTCTTCTATCTACTCAATTGCTGTTGTTGCTGCTGCTGCTTTTCTTGGGAAGAGAGCTCCATGCTTTTCTTGCTTCAAGACATTACCTCCTCGCCGACCCTTTTGCTTTGGGATCCCAATGGGCACTCCCTCCATGTCTCTTTCAAAATATTCCCATTCCATCTTTTCTTTTTCTTTTTTTTATCCTTAATTCTCGAGGGGAATTACCACTCTCATCTTAGGCATACGACATGCTTTCTTGCAATGAGAAAGGGTAAATTGTCCTCGCGGGTTTCTGTAATTTCCCGCGAAGTCGTTTCCTGAAAACCTACTAGCCGCGGGACCGCAAACGAATAAATCCCCACTGCGTTATATCGAAGTGTTTATTGTGCGTGCCTTCTTTGTTACGTTCCTTGGCAAAGGATGGTTCTCCAAGTGAACTCCATAGTCTATCTATCAAAAGCATATTGCGTGGGCATCGTGGCAAGGGAAGTGAAGGGACCGATGGACCACGTCACGCACGATCTCCCCCCACCGAATGGATCCCGTGCACGGGTCGGATTGCATCGGGTCCGTGCCTCGTCTCGTGCTTATACATCTATCCTGGCATTGCGTTCGGGACAACCCGCCTTCAGTAGCCGCACGTGCCAGAGGCTTCTGGTGTGGAGGGCTACAGCAATTAATGGATCACGTGCTGGTTTGTAGGGTGGTCCTCCCTGGAAGGGAACCCCACTAAAGACACCGATGCGTGGATCCGATAGGCGAGAGAGGCTCGCGGTTTCTTGGGCAAAATCCTCGCATGGATCCGAGTCTACGAACCGAACCTAATCAAGACCCTTAAGTCGTGGCGAGACCGCGGAGACTTGTTATCATTGACGGCTGTGATTCGCCCTGATTTGTGGCAGATCTAGCTCCTCAATTTTTTCTAGTTTGCCTCCATTTGTATTACAGGGCGTCTGGATTACTTGGGAAAATGAGTTAACATAAAAGATTTTTCTAGTCCCCGGACACCGAATACTTGGGCCCCATCTCTGTATACCGGGGCTGCGGTGCCAAGGAGCTAGGCACGGGCACAAAGTTCTTGGACTCGATTCGGTGGACCCAAAACCAATGCATGGTAGTCGAGGATCTAGGCTTGAGACCACAGTGCCTGTGTCGAGTTTTTTAATTATCCATATGCAAGTAACTAATGCCCAAATAATGTATGTTTATTTAGAAATATCAAATGAGGTTTTCCTTACTAAATGATAGAAAATGTTTTCTAGTTCTATTTCGAGTCTTAACCAAACACTGGAAAATATTATCATTTTCCTAACATAACTTCTCGGAAAATATTTTCCAAAAATGTCATATCTTTCGTGATATAAATAGAGCCATATAAGAGTTAGTCGATGGACTGCCTGTTATACATAGGTGCACCATCACTAAAGGGTCATTGTGCATGAAATTCAAGTATGTTTAAACTTGGATCCAGAACGCCCTAAAGATTTTCATATCTTTCACGTATCAAATCGAAGTTAACCTTTCAAAACGAATTATTGCGAGTGAGTAATAATCCCATTTGAATTATGAAATTGATCCTTTTGAATGATTCACTAATCTTAGAATAATATACTCTAGAATGCCCAGGATTCTTTTCATGATTCTCCTCTTCTTCCTCTTCTTCCAAAACGAATGATTATGAGTGAGTAGTAACCTCATTTGAATTATGAAACTGGTCATTTTAAATGCTTCACTTATCTAGAGTAGTATAGTCCGGAAAATGCCCAGAATTCTCATCATGATTCTCCTCTTCTTCCTCTTCGTCTCCTTGCCACGGCTCCTCATGAGCATTTAAGTGACCAAATAAATGAGATTTCCATCTGGACGCTTTTGCTCCTTCACCGTCAACAGAGCCGGGGTGATGCATGCACGAAGATGATGACTCATGAGCTAGCAGTGTCCTAACACGGATGGAACGATGGGAAGCATCATGTGATTCTTCGACAAGGACACCGTATGTAGCAGGCAGAAACATGCCAGGACATTCCACATCACAAGAGAGAAGTATAAGCATTAATGGCGGTTGGTG
This sequence comes from Eucalyptus marginata, assembly GCA_014182565.1. Lineage (NCBI taxonomy): Eukaryota > Viridiplantae > Streptophyta > Magnoliopsida > Myrtales > Myrtaceae > Eucalyptus > Eucalyptus marginata. The sequence goes on from CM024587.1 coordinate 6,007,036, forward strand.
AAAAAAAAAAAACATGAGTAAAATCATAAAATTCCACCGTCCGATAAAAGCCAAAAGCAGTATCAAAGATATCGCGTGGTGTCCCGCTCGAATTCAACCTATGGTACTATGCACAGTGAGTGAAACCAATAACAATGGAATACATTTGTCAGAATTTTATATTATTTTGAATCATGTTTTACAAATATTGTGTCCATGCCTCCAGGAAAATCGAATTTGGAAAAGAGTTGGAAGAAATGGTTCGATAGTTTTATTTTTGGTTATCAAACCGAGAGATCCGTGTTTTGGGATCCTAATTCATTTCACTTCTAGTAGAAGAGCCTGCGTAAGTTTGTAATGCTATCTATATTTCATATGTTTCAGCAACAAAATTTGTATTTTGACCTATAAAGTTACAACTGCTCTTCCCTAACAGAATTATAATGCTCGAAAATATCATTCTCTTTCTAACGACTCTTAGCACAAGTATTTATATTGATAGTTCGTTCCCATTATAATAAATTATTCAAGTATTCCATGAGAAAGTGATTTTGCTCGACTTTTCATGTCAAATTCTCGTACACATATCGGTAAACTAAGAAAGTCATAGACCTATTGCACTTGTACTAATTCAATCTTAATTTTAAATTTTTTCAATTTAGTTGTCTATCTTTTGACAATTTATCAATGTAATAAATCTGGCCAATTTTGACAGGAAATTACTAATATGGAAGCCTTACGTGATACGACTAGGTTAACATAGATAATTTTTACAATTTCTTAATACTATTTATGATTTTTTTTTCTTTTTTTTTCTTTCATTTTATATTTTAGATGAGGTCGGCAATCCTCAACGATAGTGGTTGAGGGGCTGCAAGGCCTCACTATGGTCAGTGAGGATAGTGACACCTTCAATAGATCTCAGCCTAGGAAGGATATTCTAGGCCTTGCCTATGGTTAGCTACCTCTGTCAGTCGCTACCAAGGCCACATACTGATTGAGGAAAATAGGGAAAAAAAAAAAGGAAGGAAAAAGACAAAATTTCAGAAAAAATTACTTAAAAAATAACAAAATTGTAAACATTAACATTGTCCTATACCACTTAGGACAATAGGCGTTCACATCAGTGATTTCTAGCCAAAATTGGCTATAACATCAACAAATCGTCACAAGGTGTCTCACGGAATTGATTATATTAAAAGGTAATTGAATTGACACTAGACACAATAAATTTAAGAATTTTTGGGTTATTATCCTAACACCGATTATATGTACTTTATTCAGCTTTTTAAACTTAAAATAGTATGAGATTTGGATCATTCATTGCATCAAAATTGTATGAGATGTGGATCATTCATTGCATCTATGTTTAAACATTAAATGCCGCAAAATTAGAGCTCTCCTCGGGTGTATACGTACGCATTACTTTATGAGAGTCTCAGGTCCAAAGAAAGGAAATAATTCAATGTGTTTCGATGTAGAGACCAAATGCCGTGCCTGCAAGTTCTTCATCGCTCGGTCCGACTCCTCCAAATTCACCGAGAGAGGCTGCCAAAGAACGGTTCCAAGTTATATTCTTGAAACAATTTCGGTGATTTGTTCCAAAATTTACTTACCGAAAAGAAAATTTATTTCGAGAAGATACGATTTCCATTATAAATTTATATGCGGACGATGTGAAATACCTTGGTCATTTTTCGGTGTCTATACATTTGTTGTACAATTGCTCGACCACTGTCGGGAGATTGGGAGATCCGTTGGCATGATTCGCTTTAATAGACCCTCATGAATAGCGATGCGGTTGGATGGTCCTAAGAGAAGTTTATGGTGTATTAGATGCACTCATTTATTCAAAAGTAATTTGTAATGCCCAATATTCTAAAATAGTGACCGCTGAAATTTCTCGATCAAGCTAATCGACTTGGAATGACTTTTATTTCTAGTCTTTTTATTCTTTTTGTGGACAAAATCCCATGAGATCGCTACCATCCATTCGAAAAAGGAAGATGAAAGGTGTGGTTTAATATTGAAATATAACAGTACTCGCCCTTATGCGTATGCTCGACTTTGGCCTAAGATTAAATATGGGAATATAAAGATAATAGTTCAAAAATTCCTAAATCTATTGTACGGAGGCTAATTCAGCCCAAGCCTTTCAATTGTACAATTTTAATTCTAAACCTTTTGATGATTTGTAGATTTAGTCTTAAATTTTTTATTTGCCAATTTAATCCTAAACCTTTTGATTATTTGCCAATTTAATCCTAAACCTATTAGTTAAATTTTTGGATGGAAGGATTACATTGGCAAATCGTCAAAAGGTTTAGTACTAAATTGACAAAAAATTAAAAAAATTTATGACTATTTTGGCACAATCTAAAAGTTTAAAACTAAATTAGCATATCATCAAAATGTTTATGACAAAATTGATACAATTAGAAAGGAGTGAATTGGCATCCGCGTAATATGTTTAAGACATTTTAACATATAAAGGATCTAGAAAAATTCGAATTTAGCACCTCCTACTCAATATTTAGATTGCTATCAACTGTTCTGAAAATATAAATTGTTGGATAAAGGCATGATTTAGTATTTAAATATCTTCAACAGTAATTAAGTTCAATTTTGATTCCAGGTGCGCCATCAATTTTGCCACCCGCGCCTTTATTTTTGGTATGAGATGCATGGACCTCCCATAAAAAAATAAAAATAAAAATAAAAATAAAAATAAAAATAAAAATAAAAATAAAAGTCTGGTTCCAACCAACACTAGGAATTTAATTATTCCAACTAAAATCAGTTCATCTGGCCCTGTCCAAAAACTTCACCGCGTTCGAAGCTCCCACCTTTTCTTTTCTTTTTCTTTTTTTTTCTTTGGTTTCTTTGCGAAAGGATGTCCCCACGTTTTTGTTTTAATCTCAGGAAAAATAAATGTGGAGGGACATTAGCGTTGTGCAATGTGCCACCCGAAAATATGTGCAATTTTGCTTATCTGCCTATTGCGACAAGCATGCGATGACTTCAAACACTAAGTCGACGAAGTTGAAGTGTCTGGGTTCGAAGAACCTGATTGGATCCATCGGATCTATTCCAGCATGCAATATCGTTTTTAAATTTTTAATTTTTTTTAATGGGATTCCTAATTTTTTTTTGTTTATATTCAATTTAATTCCGAACTATATGAAAATATTTAATATTGTTCTTAAACTTGAATTTATTGAAGGATAACATTGAATATTTTTATTGAGGTGTAATTCATATTTTCCATCAACAGGATGACACAAAGATTCCCGCTCTCATCGGAGTATGAAGCTAATCTCGATAGTGCCCCCAAATTGTTAGAGGACTTCAAGGTCTTTTTTTTTTTTTTTAATGGTTGTAAAAAGGCTTTTATAGTTTGAACACATATTTCATTGATAGTTTGGACTTGGCCATGAATAGGTACTATGTATATATAATCTCTTTTATTGTAATTGAGAGATATAATAAATAGATGCAATGTACTAATTATACCGAAACCCTCTACTGAATATAGCTCTAGTTTAAGAGTGAATTAAGATGAAATATTATACCTCAATTTTTTTTTTTTTTTTTTTTGCTTTTACTCTCTATTTCGTTGTAATTGTACACCAAATCTTAATACAATTTTATATAATTTAAGAATAAATTGACTATTTTGAATTAATTTAAAATTCAAATACAACATCGCACACCGAGTTAATGTTTATGGATCGTTGAACAAATTAAAATTTTAAGAATCACATTACATATTAGGTTTAAAATCTAGGGACTATTTGTGTCATTTCCCATAACTATCATACATGGAATGTAGAGACACAACACCATAAGGCATGGTTCATTTTTCACAAATGAACAGCGTAAATTGCTCCCAAACACGATGCGGTTTCGGGGCTAACATAAAAGGTAAAAACGACGCGCCACGTCAGCACATGCCAAAACTGTCCACGACAGGCAAAGACATAAGGACCGGACCGGACCCATGCATGCACGCTTTATAAAAGCCTCTCTCTCCTCCTCTTCCCCGTTCACTTCTCTCTTCATCATCAGCCTCCTTTCTTTCTCTCTGAAAAATGTACAGATTCGAGAGGGCGCTGAAAGAGGAGAGGTATCTCCGGGAGATGAAGAAGAAGAAGAGCAGCGACAGCCCCTCCTTCTCGTCCACGCTCCTCGACGAGATCTACAGATCCATCGACGGATGCGAGCCGAGGCGCGAGCCGGAGCAGCAGAGGTCCTGCAGGGAGGCGCCGTCCAAGAAGCAGGGCCCGCGGTCCGCCTCCTCCGTCGAGAAGCAGCGCGGCGGCGACAGGGCCAACGCCGCGGCGGACGCGAAGAGGAGCTTTTTCTCGCAGGAGCTGCCCAGGAAGCCCAAGTACGAGCCCGACCACGACAGCGACGCGCTGTACTTTAGCTCCACTTCCATTTCCTCCGACTCGAGCTCGGGCGGGTTCTCGTTCTCGGACACCGAGTCCGTCAGGGGCGCGAGAACGACGACCAGTTCGTCGTCTTCTTGCTTCGCGCCGTTCAGGATCAAGCCCGTGAGGACGAGAGTCGCCGCCGCCAAAAGGGAGGAGATACGGCATGCTCCTTTTGGCGAACGGAGAGAGGGCCAAGAAGACCAGGGCGGCGTCTTCAGGTCCGCGGCGTCGAGGATCTGCGCCAACCTGAAGAAGGTGAAGCAGCAGCCGGTCTCGCCCGGCGGGAGGCTGGTGAGCTTCATCAACTCCATCTTCAGCGCGACGCCGAAGAGCGCGAGGAGGTCCGATCCCGCAGAGGCGAACCTCGAGAGGAAGTTGAAGTCGGGGCAAGCTTCTTCTTCCGCTTCTACGTTTTCCACTGTTTCTTCGCTGTCGAGGCCGTGCCTGAGCAAGCGCTCGCCCTCGACGCGAGAGCGGTTCCGCAGCAGCGGGGCCAAGAGGACGGTCCGTTTCTACCCGGTGAGCGTCATCGTCGACGAGGATTGCAGACCCTGCGGCCACAAATGCCTACATCAAGAAGCAGGAGGAGGAGGAGGAGGAGGAGAAAAACAGAGCAGCTCTGTCTCTCTCTCGGTGCCAACAGCTTGGAGAATTGGGAAATCTCAGCCTAGGAAAATCGACCAAGATTGGGGCGTGAATATGAAAGATCTGTTGATGGAGAAGAGCAGGCGGTTCGAAGAGAATGCGAGAGAGTTGCTGAGAGATTATCGTGAGAATCAGAAGAAGGGTTTTGAGTTGAAGGGTCATTGCGAAAAAGAAGTAGCAGGAAAAGAAGAAGAAGAAGAAGACGATGATGATGGTGGTGCCAGTTGTTCGAGCTCAGATCTGTTCGAGCTCGATCATCTTGCAGCGATTAATGATGAGTATAGTGCAGAGCTTCCTGTGTACGAGACAACTTCTGTTGATAAGTGTCGGGTCATTGGGAAGGGGTACAGACTGTAATTCTTCTGTTTGATCTTACAGAATGGAGAATTGGAGGATTTTGTTTTGTCCTTAGCTAGTTCTTTCTCTTTATTCAATTACCGCTCTTACTGATTTCTCTGCCCGCATTGAGATTTTATCATTCACGGATCACCAAATTGCTAGGCTAAATGAAACCAGATTGCATGAAAACCCTGTTGAGTGTTGACAAGTAACTTCACCACGAGATTGTTTCCACATTTACTCTTTGATGAATTTCCATCTCCCTAAAGAAATTACTCAATATTGGTGAGGAAAAGTAAGGCGGGTGCACAGAAAACTTGGACGAATGGAAGCGTCGGAGACAGAGAAGCGACAATGGTAGTTCGCAGATGATGATTACGTAGCTTGCTAATGGCCAAGATCTGTGGTCCCGAAGCAGGGGATCAACTAAAATCCAAACTCGACACGAGTTCCACTCTTTCCCTTCCCCTCAGCTTGCTCTTGATTGCGCTTTGTCTTCTTCTTCCCTCTCTCTCTCTCTCTCTCTCTGTTCCAGCGAATCTGTCCCCTCCTGTTTCATCTCTCTAATAAACAAAGATAACGCGGGTTCCAAGATATCGAGAGCGAAGAAAGACAAAGAAAAAGGAAAGATTCAAATCCTTATTAAACATTCTTGACACTAGTCTTGGGGGAGGAGTACTGTAAGATCCGAACGATGGTAAAAAGAGAGAGAAAAAGAGAGACGAGGGTGTTGTTGCGGATTGTTTTTTCCAGAGAAAAGAGCATCTGGGGATGCGCTAATTCTTTGATCAAGATCTGAATTTTTTTGGGACAGAGATGGTGACACTTTGGATTGAACGCGGGTATGAAAAGCAGAGGAGGAAAGAATTAAAAGATGGAAAAAGGAAAAATTCAAAAGAAAAAAAAAAAACGGGGAGATTCCAGATTGCGATCACAAGCAAAAATCACAGAGAGAGAGAGAGAGAGAGAGAGAGTCTCTGTGTGGTTTGATTGGGAATGGAGAAAGCGAGGGGCTTTTGCTTTTCTTTCTAGACCCGTTGCTTCTCCATTTCGAGTTCGCATCTCGTCCCATCTTCTCAGTACCCAAGAAAAGAAGCTATTTCTAGGGTTTCCTCATCCCTCCAAAAATTCGAAAAAATTATTAAAAAATATTCATGGGCTTGTTTGATGTGATGGGACTTGTACAGATGTTCAGGCACGATTAGATGGTAGATCGATTTCTTTTTCAATTTGTAATAAATTATGCGGAAAAGTTGAGTTGATTTGCAAAACTTGATATTTATGTGAACTTAAAGGTCTTAGGGTGACCGACCAAAAAATTAAAGGTCCTAGGGTGAGAAAAATGCTTATCAAGAAATTTATAAAAGTATGGGAAGAAAATAAGGAAAAAACAAAATACTTTGCATGCACTTATTTGATGTGATGTGATAGGACTAGCGATCGGATGGTAGAATTAATTTTTTATGTGAAAAATTGAGGTGACGTTAGATGTGATATTTAAATGAATTTTAAAGGTTTTATTACGTGAAAAACATTCATGAAGATATCATTGAAGTGTGGACAAGGACACGACAATATCCAAGCATGTCTCCACACCTATGGCCCTTCAAAAAAGAAATTCATTTGTTTAATTAATTTCAGCAACGATTATAGAGTGGGGACAGAATTGATTTAGCCTATGCTTTGCGACTATAGGCTAATTATCAAACTTAGATATAATCATCATAAGATTAATCAATGCGCAATGAAGATACATGCAGGAAGTACATTAAGATGGTCCACTGGAAAATGACAGACTCACTTAGTCAAAATGTGGCATGATTAGAACCCACCAGTTGTTGCAAAGGGCCCAACGATAGAAAACTCTTTCCTAGGTTGCTGGTTGTGAAATATTAAGTTACAAGAAAAACTACAGAAAATTTTTAAGGAATCAGTCAGATTAATGTGATGTCAAATTTCGTTGGAAAAGTACTCTTGGAACGGTTAATTAAAGTATTAACTATGCTTGAAAAAAATATTTATTGGTTATGAAATGCTACATTTTTCAATGCGATAATTTGTAATGTGCATGGGATGCTGTGTTTTTATTTTTTCATTATCTTGTTATTAAGGGTTTTGGGAAATTTTTATTTTCCTTATTGGTCGTTTTAGTTTTCAGCCCTTGAAATACCTCATACTTTAGTTTAGTGATTATAAAAAAAAACATGCATGGGACTTATCGCGCAATATAGGTCCGATTCCCCATGTCATCGTATGTAAATAATTCCTTTGTCGATCTTGATGTTGGCTTGCATCTTGTCTTACATGATTCATTACGTTGGTATGAAATTCTATGGACTTACAGCGCAACACAAGTCCAATACCCCGCGTTATCATATGTAAATAATTTCTTGCCCGATCCATCTATCTTGATGTTGGCCTGCATCTTGTCTTACATGGTTCATTATGTTTACTAGAAGCGGGCCTCGCTCGTTGACTAGAACGTAGTTTTTAATCCCTCAAAATCGACACATCATTTGTATATAATACCCACCTAAATAAACAACAACAAAAAAAGAAGATCTTTATTGAGGGGAATTCGGTTTATAGATTCAATAATAAAAAAAAATCAAATTTTGCAAGAGAAAGCATCATCTCCCCACTGATAATGAACAATCCACATCTCTAATTTTCTTTCAAAGACATCTTCCAATTTGTAAATTCTTCTTTCTTATTTCCCAAGGAATCAACCACCTCCTTGTTATATTTTCTGACCAAACATACATAAATAAAAGCAACGGCGTTCTATTTAAATCTCCATCTCCATCCCAAGGTGCATAAGACGACAACACAGTGAATATTCTCATATAAATACCAATAATTGACTCTCATATAACTAATTATTTTCCCAGGAATCTGTTTCTCAGTAATTCTACATGATTGCTTGACGCAAGAATACAGAGGCTCTGGACTGGTCAATTTAAATTGGAAAGACCGCGTGGAAGCCGGCAAAGAACATGTCGACCCTCTCCTTCTATCATTCCCAAACAGCAAATGGTCCAGGTCTTCCTTTATTTTTCCTTCTTCTTCTTTTCTTTTTTCCTTTTTAGTTGCTGCTTTTCCTTTGCGAGCATAAGACAGATCGAGGTATATATTCGATTCGGTGATCCCAAGATGCATTTTCGCAAGAGTATGCCACCAGCTTTTTCCTTTGGATGATAAAGTGGAAAATGATGTGATGAGCAATGTGAAGGTGGTGCTTTGCTTGGTCTAAAAACATGCAATATAATGCAACCTTAAGAAAAAAGATAAGGAAAAAAATAAGGTGGGAGCCCAAACGAAAAAATGGAGAAAAGAAAAGATGTGAAGATGGTGTTGGCTTTCGATTCATCTTGATATTCCTGATCGTGGAACCTACGGTGCGGAAAGAACAATGCTAGTGCGAAATTTTTTTGATTATTTGATATTCATCTTGCATCTGTGTAAGTGCAATGTTTGTTGACATGACATGTTCGACTATTCTTGTGTTCATTCATTTTCGTCGATGATTCCGTGGAATATGCACATCTTGATTGACCGAGTATAATTTTAATTGTTTTGTTCCGAAACAAGTGGTGAGAAAGAAGATAAAGAAATGCCATATCATGAGAGCAATAAGAACGTCCACCTTTTTCTTTGTCTTATCCTATAGTTCAAGAGGAACATAAACTGAAAAAGGAGAAGATTCCTATTGTATATCTGAAAAGAGGATATCATATGATCCCTAGATCATAGATCGAGACCAACCCTAACTTCCAATCACGTGGGTCATACAATAGGGCCACCATAATTAACGGTCCAAGTGATATTACTCCGCATAATCGATGAGCCGGATTTTTAACTTCTTTGTATATATCCATGTCCAATCCGCAGCCAACATTTTATCACGAAGAAATTGGAGAAATTTCGAATTGCTGGATTGTATATTAACATTACCAGTACATTAGTATCCGCAAAGAAATTAACAAGTAGTGGCAACCTTTCGTAATTAGAGATAAATGTTCAGGCTGTAGCCAGAAAAGGAAACTACGATTGCCAATACAGGAGTTTCTACAGCAAAGCAAAATTGCTTGTCATCTTATTTCATGCTTCAAAGGATTTAAATGAATATTTATTTACTTTGGACCTATAAACATTTTCCCACAAATTCACTACTTTCTTTTTTTTTTTTTTCATTTTATGCTTTAATGAAATCACCGCGTTATTTGTCATTTTCCTCAATCATATGTATTATCGCCATTCTTGAAAAGCAAGGTGCTCCATGATACATTGTTTGCAAGTTGGTATCTAGAACTTTATCGTTGTCATATCATTGAATTCATCGAAACAGTAAGCAACAATGTCTTTTGAATTCTATAATCTGATTAGCAATAATCACTTCATGAGATACTGATATATAAGCAATGGCGTAATAAATGTATAAGATAACGTAAGTGCGTGAAAAATAAGAAGTCTAAGGTGAAAATACTGGCAATACATAATTAAGTCCGCCTTGCGTCGTAGTTCCCAAAGCTTAATGAAATCGTAAATAAATAAATATAAAAAAAAAAAGAATGTTAAGCTATGCAGTTTATAAACCCCATGAAGCGTATCTTAACGTTCCTCTCTTCACGGTCCAAACCCTAGAGATACAACAAGACAATCAAGAGTGGGAATACACGTAAGATGAACGTTGGAGGCGATGATTGCCGGACGTCCGCCAAGCCGTTCGCATCCCGACCATCGAGCGTGCAGAGTTCTCCAGCGAAGCAAGGCAGCCCGGCTCCTCATCGGCCGCGGCGCGGGTTTTGCCGCAGGTTTAATGACTGCATCAGCATGGGCTCTACAGTCTCCACTGGCCATCACCAGCAACAGCAAACATCTCTTTCTAGATTGGAGCGGCAGGTAAATTTGATGTGGCGTGACTTTTGTGGGACTACTGTCGATGTTTTCTCAAAAGTCGATGAAAAAAGGTTCGAGCATTAATGAAAAAAAGGAGTTAAGAGATGATCAAATTTATGGTCTAAGCAAAGTAAAATATAACTCATTTACTTTTACTTTGCTATTTTCAAAATTTAAGATTACAAGAATGTTTTTGTGATATTTCTGGTGAAATAACTTGCTCAGTTTGATTTGCGAATGAAAGGTAGGGGAATTAGAGAAGGAAGTCCAAAAGGAGAAGGAGCTTCGGATGATATACAGGAAGAGATTGGAGAGAACCCAGGATTACCTCCGACACTGCCTTCAGATAGCCAAAGACAACGGCTTTCTTCAGCTAATCGTCCACCACAAGCACGACGACAAACACGGCAACAATAACAACGACAGCAATGCTAATGACAACAATAACATCGACAGTAACGGTAACGACCGACGAGAAGAGGTCCTTCTTTCTCCTCAGCTCTACAATGGCAACGTCAGTCCTCAGTTCCCAGCTGGAACAGTGGTGCAACCTCACTCTGATATTTCAATCGTGGTCGATCAGGCCAGGATCAATGGCTGGTACATTGAGCCACATGAGGTGAGTTCTCTCATTGAACTATGGTCAATCATAAGTTCAGTGGACATGGTTTTGGTTACAAAGTAAACTGCTAATAATCGAATCGAATCGATATGGTTTGTGTGTAATCGAATTTGGATGTTATATTGACCTGTTGTTGCAACCTCGGCCCTAGATCGAGCTGCGAGAGAAAATAGCCAGAGGGACCACTGCGGAGATATACAAGGCGACGTGGCGGGGCCTCGACGTGGCGGTCAAGTGCATCTTCCCCGACTTTTTCCACACGAACCAGAGCGGTGCCGCCTTCTTCGCGCAGGAGGTCGAGACCCTGTCGCGGCAACGACACCGGTTTGTGCTGCAGCTGATGGGGGCGTGCATCGACCCGCCCGAGCGCGCGTGGATGGTGACCGAGTTCCTGGGCTCGACGCTGAAGGAGTGGCTCCACGGACCCGGGAGCCGGAGGAAGGGTGAGAGGGCGAAGCCGCTGCCTCCGCTCGGGGAGCGGCTGAGCCTGGCCTTGGAGATAGCCCAAGCGATGCAGTATCTGCACGAGCAGAAGCCCAGGGTGATCCACAGAGACTTGAAGCCCAGCAACATCTTCTTGGACGATGCGATGCACGCGAGGGTGGCTGATTTTGGGCACGCCCGGTTCTTGGGAGATGAAGAGCTGGCATTAACGGGCGAAACGGGTAAATTCAAGAACATTTGTTTTCTTGTAAACTGTTTCGTTTCGATGTCCATGTATCGAATTAGCAAACATCATTCGGCAAGTCCGACTCAAGTAAAATAACATTCTCAGGGACTTACGTGTACATGGCACCGGAAGTGATACGATGTGAGCCTTATGACGAGAAATGCGACGTGTACAGCTTCGGGATCATACTCAATGAGCTCATCACGGGCGAACACCCTTACATAGAGACCAACTTCGGCCCTGCCCAGGTACTATGTTTCATCTCTCAATGGTCCCTCAAAATTTTCCCCAATTCAAATGCAGCTATTATATATTATTGAAATACTACCATACATTTATCGATCTTAAAATTTGTCTTATGTAAACAGATTGCAGTGGAAGTAGCAGAAGGCAGGCTCAGGCCTGCGCTTCCGGCGGACGAAGATGGCCAACTTGAAGAGCTTGTCCAAATCGTATGCCTGTCTTGGGATCAAGACCATTCAATTAGACCACCCTTCTCCACAATTACTCGCAATTTGAGAGGAATTAAGCAGGTGCTTACAGAAAATGTTCAGATTTTGGAGAGGAATTAACACGAATTGTGATTCCTGAGGATGTTAGTCATATGAAAATACATAACATGGAGCGTTTTTGAGTTATGTCTAAGAGGGACGAATATCTGGTCGATTTACACATTTCCTAGCATTGTTAACATTGCAATTTAGACATCGTTGGTGTGCTTAGTAAACAAAAGAGGAGGTGATCTTGAGTAGACTCGAGAAATTTTGTTAGAGGAATTAATTGATCCAACTTTGAGTATTCACTTTCTTTTTTGCCCACTTTAATTTTAAACATTTCAATTTTACAAATAGAATTCTAAATATATTCATATTTTACCAATTGAGTCAATTTGAACCATTTAGGCTAGAAATCATTGATGGGAATGCTAATGGTCCTATGTGGCATGGCCAAACTAATGTGAATAATTTTTTTATTATAATATTTTATTTCATCTATTTTTCTTATTTCTAACCCCTAAGTCGGCAAGGTTGCCAACCACAAGTGACGGCATCGGCCCTTGCCCAAATAAAGGTCACTAGCCCTCACCTATGGTCAATGAAGTTGACCGTTGGATAAAAGAAAAAAAAGAGAGTAAAATTTAATAAATATTTGAAAAGCATTAAAATATTATTGAAATTGTCCATATTATTGCTGCCCTACCTAGCTATGTCACATAGGATTAACAATATTTACATCAGTGATTTTCAATCGAAATTGGCCGAATCAACTCAATTAGGAAAATATGAAAATATTTAGAGCCTAATTGATAAATTGAAAGATTTAAAATTAAATTGACAAAGTACAATATATTTAGGAATTTTTAAACAATTTTTTCAAAAATTATCAATGATGTGCTAGTTTATATGATCAATTATAGGAAAATCGCCTTAGGTATTATTAAAGATATTCTAGTTAGCACAAAAATCTTTCCATCTTTTTAATTAAGCCCTCAAAGTATTTTTGACAAGTGCCATCAAGGCCTTCCTTATAAAGGTTTCCTGATTTTTCCTAGGGGCATCTCATTTGAGTACCATTTGGACTATTTCCAACGTGGTGCCACTATTCGCCGTAAACACTTAATTGACTTTTTCCAAAGGTCGAAAAAGTAGTCATATCATTTGAATTTTGAAAGGCTATGAAAGCAAAACATACTACTTATTTTGCTGTACCCTTCCCATCAATTATATGTCCTCCATTTTCTCTTTTTCTCGCATATGCAAAACACGCTGCAAAGCATTAACCGGTTATGTCCAAATTTCTGACCTTTGCAATTGGGTCCGACCCAGAGGCGTTTATATGCAATTGATGGAGGTCGCAATTATTTCCTGAATTAAAAAAAAAAAAATTCTTTTAATGCCCTGAATAAATGCGCCAATCATGAAGATTTGCGAATGCAGAGGAATTGCGTTTTTAATTATTAATTTTTCCTTATATTTTCTTTTGCTTTTTTCCCTCCTAGCAACGTCCAAAAAAAAAAAAAAAACAGCAAATTGTCATAAGCAAATAGAAGAAGACATGATGCACTGAAGTTGTCTACACCATGCAAAAAATAAGGAGGCAATAGCATAGTGGGTAATGTGACATCAGGCGTCGCGTCTCGACCCCTCGTCGTTTTCAAGTCTCCCTATAATGCGCAGCACCAAAATCTGTTTGTCCTTTCGCTGCTCAGTAATCAGCAATGACGATCCGGCGGGCATCGACACTGGATATGGTCCCATCCATCAATAAAAGAGAACCCCTCTTCGAATGATCTACGTTTGATTCACATCGCCTTTTTAAAGTTGAGATCGATCCCACTCTCGATGGAAGGAGGAAGAAGCAAGACCCGATCGAGATAGTTGAAAAAAATAATGCAGAAGATGAATTTGAGGAATTTTTCTATAATTTGATTATTTGGAACTAAGATTACATCAGCCTAAGCTTTATGAGATGATTATTGAAAATAATATATCAATCATAGACATACACTATCAAATAAGATATATACGTAATGAGATATTCATAATCAAGTAGATCATTTAATAATATGCTAACATCCCTATCAAATGCAAGTGAGTTGAAACAAATTAACTTGAGTTTGAAAAATAATGTGAATAACATCGCAAAAATCTTCGATTAAAATGAATTCAATAGATTGACAGCGAGGCGGCATGTGGCTACACATGTGATGACTCTAGTTTCCTGTTGACAAATATTTTGATTGTTTGACAGCAGCAAATCTAATGGTAGAATTGGCTCTTGAAACAAGAAGTGAAAAGTTGAGAATAAGAGGTATTGGAGCCGAGTAACATGCATCCTTTGCTATTGACTTTATTGTCGAGACAGTAACTTAAACGCGGCTGATATGGTTGGTGGAATAAGTCTGGCTTTTTTTAGGGAAAGTTTACCATGTGAAGACAAGTCTTTACATCATTGAAAGATACCTCCATGGAAAAGAAAAGCTCAACTTGGCAATGCGTTAGAGGCATCATAATACAATCACCATGGTGCTTACTCCAACGGGAATGATGCACTTGGGTGAATATTGTCAAGCGGTAGGGATGGATTTATTTGCATGAGATGCTTGAGTGCACTATTGAGAATGATAAAGCCGGAAAAAATAGAAGTGGGAAATTTCCAAGGTGCATCGTGTTCAGGATAGGAGGCTTGATACCAAGTTAAGAATAATAATATGAAAGATAGATTTGAGGAATTTTTGTATAATTTAATATATTTATAATGAGGATGACATTAACCTATTTATAGGCTTTAGGAGATGACTATTGAAGGTGCATATCGATCAAGGATGTGCATTATCAAATGAGATATATGAGAGATGTTCATAATCAAGTATATCTCCTTATATCGCTAACAGAAATGTTGCTCGCCATTCTGGCCAAGCGAAAAATTATCCAAAAAAGTGTTAAACCTATTGTACAACAGCAACTTCAATTTTGAACTTCCAATTGTGCCAATTTAGTCCTAAACTTATTGACGATTTGTCAATACCATTATTCCAATCAATTTTGGCCAAAGATTGATGATGTAGACGTTGAGCATTTTGGGTGCATTTAGTTCAGAATCCCAATGGACTTTTGGCCTCGAAGTCCCTTGAGGAAATGTTGGATCGTTTGACAACTATTTTGAAGAAGTTTTCAAGTGAAAGCCAGCATTGAGAAGGTTGGAAGGCCAAAGCTAGTAGGGATTAGCATTGAGTCTTCAACATTTTGCCAAATGCAGAAACTTATTTTTCTCTTCCAAAACTATCCTCATTAATTCTTCAAATTTCCGAATTTATCCCTCATTATTATTTTTTTATTAAAAAAGGAACAAGCCCTTTGTCAGTTCGACAAAGGGCTATGATTGTTGATGAGTCAGATTCGGGGCCATCAAAGATTGCACAACCTCAAGTGTGACGCGTGACCCAAGCGATTGCTACCTAGGTCTTGTAGCCTCAAGCGGCCCTCGCCTGGGTCTCATGAGGGTTGCGTGTTGCTTGGGTTGTGCAACCCTCACCGAGGGTTGTTTAAAATCGGGTGACCTCCAGCGGCCTTTGCCAGGGTTGCACAACCCACGTTGGAGGTCGCCCAACGACCGATGGCCACCATGCTAGATCAGGCTTGACGGCAGTCGTAGCCATTTGCCTGACCAACGGAGGGTTTGGTCTTTTTTTTTTTTTTTAAAAAAATATATATTTGATTTTTTTTTCAATTTTAAACAAATAAAAATTTTAAAATAATATTAATCACCCAAAAAAATTTTCAAATGTATTTTCTATCAAATGACATTTTCTCAAAATTGCTTATCAAAGCATAATTTACCAAGTAGTCTTTGCATTTGCCTAAAGCCATTTAGGTTAAACTGCTTTGTATTTTTCTAATGGACTTTCAAAATACTGAACCAAATGTATCATTTACGTGGCATGGACGATGTTGATGTAAACAAATTTTGCAATATTTTGAATTTATTTACTGGCCCTTAATAGTAAAAAAACAAGAAGAGAAAATAAAGAACATAAATAAATGATTTAGAAAATTCTAGAAAATTGTCATGTCAAAGTTGACTGTGTTACATAAGACGGATGATATCCACGTTACTACTCCCGATCAAATTAGCCAAAAGAATTATATTGATAAATCGAAATGTTTAAGATTGAATTGACTCTCGTATAATATGTTTTAAATTTTTTGGCTAATTTTCTCTCAGGCAGTGGCCGACCACTTAACTTTTGTGCCCATCTTGATAGAGAAAATTCAAATGAGTAATTCAATGGGTCCCCATCTCGATCACACTTTACACATATCTCACCGCCAGTTCATTCCAGAACATCCTTCGAATTTATCGAAAATGTTATGTGGAATAGTAGTTCGTGACGTTACCGCTCGATCATTTCATTGATTACGTGTCCTCAAGGGTCCCACCATAGGCATCTATTAATTAGGATGATACGGTCTGTGATGCCTTTATCTAGTATTTACTCGTATGTTACTACACCCTGTCGAGGACGATTAAATAGACAATCTTATAAAGGATCTTGTTCTTTTTCTTGTTGGCCTCACCAATAATCGCATGCTCCTTTATTAGACGGCGATACGACTCATTGAAAGTTCATCTGATTGTGACCCGACATAATTTGCCGAGAAGAAAGACCTTCGACTAAACAACCAAAAAATGGAAAAAAAACGTTTTGCATTGGCATTAGATTGGACGACAACAGTGTCGACAACATAATTTACTCGAATTCTAAAAGTCGAGATGGAATAAGCATCTTGACTAATCAGATGTTATATTCACGAGTTAAATACAGGCAATGCACAAAATACGAGTAATTGGGTATCTTTTTCTTGCGAGTTATCATTCGATTTCAAATTTGTTATTGTAGTAGAACTGAGCATGATCTAAGAACTTTCAAATACAGATCAAATTACTCAATTTTGTTTGTCTTGCAATAATTTTTTTTTTTGCCGAGCCTTAATAGTAAACAAAAGAGAAATGGAAAAGAAAAGAAAAAGAAAAGAAAAGGAAATAACTGAAATTTTAAAAAAATTAAAAATTGTCATGTTAGCATTAGTTGTGTCGTAGTGGATAATTGGTGCTCACGTCAACAATCTCTAGATATTGACAAATCATAAAAAAAGAAAAAGAAAAAAGGATTAAATAGGTGCAGTTAAGAGGTTGAAAACTGAATTTGTTAGAATTTTTTTGGAGAATTTGTTCTTTGGTCAATCACATAACTTTTGTGCCGATTTCGATAGAGTAAATTTGGATGAGTAATTCAAAGGTACGCTTTGCACATATCTCATTGCAAGTTCATTATGAAACATCCTCCTGAAAGAATTCATTGAGAATGTTATGCAAGACACTTGTTCATGATGTTATGGTTCAATCATTTCTATAGATTTATGTGTCCTCACGGGTCTCACCATATGCGACTTTTAATTAGGATGACACGATCGGTGATGTACTCATATGGTACTATGCCCCGTCAAGGACGATCAATGTATCGCAAAAAGACAAGCTTATAGAAAAAAGATCTTTTTTTTTTTTTTTGACCTTTTCGTGTTGGACTCTCTAACAATCACATGCCCCTTTTTGAGACCGGGATAGTACTAGTTGAATGTTCATTTGATTGCGACCCAACATAATTTGCTGAGAAGAAAGACATTCGACTAAATCCCAACAGTGAACAAATTGCATTGGCACTAGACTAGATGATAACGGTGGCCAATGATATAATTTGATTGAACTCCAAAAATCAAGATCGAATAATCATCCCAATTAATCAGACAGTCCATTCACGAATCAAACAGTTCCATCATTTCAATGCACGGGTCTCGCCATATGCGACGATGACACGATCGGTGATAATCGGATATACTATTTTCAATGTATCGCAAAAGACAAGCTTATAGAAAAAAAGATCTTTTTTTTTTTTTTACCTTTTCGTGTTGGACTCTCTAACAATCACATGCCCCTTTTTGAGAGTTTGTTATGACCCAACATAATTTGCTGAGAAGAAAGTAGTGAACAAAGCATTGGCACTAGACTAGATGATAACGGCATGATTTGATAACTCCAAAAATCAAGATCGAATAATCATCCCAATTAACAATCAATCTACTGCACCAACGGCACATAATTGGATATATTTTTCTTGCGAGCCGCCGTGCTTTCAAGTTTGTTATCGTAGTAAGAGTGGTTGAATAACAATCAAACATCTGGAACATTCGACAATTTTCTTGGTGATGGCAAGAAAAAGACGACATGGAAGGTTTCAAGTCGTAGATATACCAGAAGTGATACGTTGCGAGCCTTACGACGAGAAATGCGACGTGTACAGCTTCGGGATCATACTCAACGAGCTCATCACGGCCGAACACCCTTACAGACTGACTTCGGCCCTGCCCAGGTACTATGTTTCATCTCTCAATGGTCACTTAAATTGTTCCCCAATTCAAATGCAGCTACTTTCTATTATTGAAATGCTACGGCACATTCATCGATTTTATCATTTGTCTTGCGCAAACAGGCTCAGGCCTGCACTCTCGGCGGACGAAGATGGCCAGCTTGAAGAGCTTGTCCAACTCGTATGCCTCTCTTGGGATCAAGACCATTCAATTAGACCGTCCTTCTTCACAATTACTCGCAATTTGAGAGAAATTAAGCAGGCGCTTACCGAAAATGTTTAGATCTTGGAGAAGGATTAACGCAAATTGTGATTCCTTAGGGTGTTAGTCATATGAAAAATTACATAACATGGAGCATTTTTGAGTAATGTCTAAGAGGGACGGATATATGGTTGATTTACGCATTTCCTGGCATTGTTAACATTGCAATTTAGACATCGTTGGTATGCTTAGCAAAGAAAAGATGAGGTGATCTTGAGTAGCTCAAAAGATTTTGTTAGAGAAATTAATTTATTCGACTTTGAACATTCACTTGTATTTTTGCCAATTTAGTCTTAAACATTTCAATTTTACCAATAGAGTTCTAAACCTATTAACATTTTGTTAATTGAGTTAATTCAACCCATTTTGACGAGAAATCACTGACGAGAACATTAACGGTCATATGTGACATGACTAGCGCTAACGTTGATAATTTTTAATGATATTTTAATAATTTTTAATAATTTATTTATTTTTCCTTATTTCTAACCCCTAAGTCGATGAGGTTGCCAATCACAAGTGAAGGCATCAGCCCTCGCCCAAAGCCAAGCAAGGGCCACGACCCTCGCCCTTTGGCTAGTGAGGGCAACAACGCCTCGCCCAAACCAAACGAAGGTTACTAGCCCTCACCTATGGCTCACGAAATCCACTGGCAAAAAAGAGGATAAAAAAAAAAATAAAATAAAATTTAATAAAATATTTGAAAAATATTATTAAAATTGTCCATGTTATTGTCACCCGACCTACCTATGCCATGTAAGATGAACAATGTTTATATCAGTGATTTTCGACTGAAGTTGGCCGAATTAACTCAATTGACAAAATATGAAAATGTTTAAAACTTAATTGGTAAAATTGAAAGGTTTAAGACTAAATTGACAGAAGTACAATATATTTAGGACTTTTTGAACAGTTTTTTTCAAAAATTATCAATGACGTGCTAGTTTATATGATCAATTATAGGAAGATTCCCTTAAATATTATTGAAGATATTCTAGATAGCACAAAAATCTTTCCATCTTTGTAATTAAGACGTCAAAATCTTTGAGACAAGTGCCATCAAGGTCTCCCGTATAAAAGTCTCCTGATTTTTCCTAGGGCATCTTATTTGAGTGCCATTTGGACTATTCCCAACGTGGTGCTAGTATCCGCCATGAGGACTTGACTTCTTTTTCCAAAGGTTGAAAAAGTAGTCATATCATTTGGAAGGCTATGAAAGCAAAACATACTATTATTTTTGCTGCCCCTTTCCCGTCAATTAGATGTCCTCCAATTTCTCTTTTTCTCATAGACGCAAAGATTTGGCTATCTGAAGGTTCATGAAACACGTTACAAATCATTAACCGATTACGTCCAAATTTCTTACCTTTGCAATTGGGTCCTACCCTAGATGAGTTTATAGATGAAAAATCAAATGGGTCACATCCATTTCTTGAATTAAAAAAATTTTCTTTAACCCTCTGAACAAATTCGCCAATCATGAAGATTTGCGAATGCAGATGAATTGCGTTATTCTTTATTAATTTTTTCTTAAATTTGCTTTCGCTTTTTCGTTCTTAGCAACATCCAAAAGAAAAAAAAAAAAAGCAAAGTGTCCATACCAAATAGAAGAAGACATGATGATAGTGAAGTCCTCCTCACCATGCAGAAGAAACGGAGGAAAAATCATCGTGGGTAGCCCGATTTAACATCAGGCGTCGCGTCTCGACCCCTCGTCGTTTTCAAATCTCCCTGTAATGCGCAGCACTAAAATCTGTTTGTCCTTTCGCTGCACAGCGATCAGCAATGGCAATGCGGCGTGCATCGGCACTAGATATGGCCCCATCCATCAATAAAAGAGAACCCCTCTTTGAATGATCTACGGTCGATGCACATCGCCTTTTTAAAGTTGAGATCGATCCCACTTTCGATGGAAGGAGGAAGAAGCAAGACGCGATCGAGACAGTTGAAAATAATAATGCTGAAGATAAATTTGAGAAATTTTTATACATTCATAATGAAGATTACATCGGCCTAGAATTTATTAATTAATTATTGAAGATAACACATCAATCATAGATATGTACTACCAAATGAGACATATACATAATGAAATATTCATAATCAAGTAGATCACCTAATATCGCCAACATCCTTATCAAATGCGAGTTGAGTTGAAATAGATCAACTTGAGTTTGAAAAATAATCCGAACAACGTCGCAAAAATCTTCGATTAAAATGAACTCAACAAATCCAAGGCGAGGCAGCACATGTGATGACTCTAGCTTCCGTTGACAAGAAGATTTCAATATTTTGATTGTCTGATGGCGGCAAATCTAGCAGTGGAATCGCTTCTCGAAGCAAGAAGTGAAAAGTCGAGAATAAGAGATATTGAAGCAGAGCAACATGCGCCCTTTGTGGTCGATTTTACTGGTGGAGATAGTAACTTAAACGCGTCCCATATGGTTGGTGGAATAAGTTAGGCTTTTTTGAGGGAAAGTTTATTATGTGAAGACGCGTCTTTGTGGCATTGAAATATACCTCCGAGAAAAAGAAAAGCATAACTTGGCGATGCATCAGAGATGTTGCAATACAATCACCGTGGCACTTACTCAAATAAGAATGATGCACTTGGGTGAAATATTGTCAAGTGGCAAGGATGGATTTATTTGCGTGGGATGCATTTGTGCACTATTGAGAATGATAAAGCAGAAAAAAATAGAAGTGGGAAATTTATGAGGTGCATTGTGTTCAAGAAAGGAGGCTCGATACTAAGTTAAGAATAATAATGCGAAAGATAGAGTTGAGGAATTTCTGTATAATTCGATAGATTCACAATGAGAATTACATCAGCCTATTTATAAGCTTTATGAGATGACTATTAAGTTTATGTTTGGTAGTTCAGATTTCTAATCAGAAAATGATTAGATAATATAGGATATGAACTCAGGGAATTTTATTATATCATATTCACTATTTGGTGATTACAATAATAAAGTTAGATATATTTACATTACATTATATATATTGTTTGGTATAAACACATATATGAATAATAAATTTCACACAAAGATGGTAAAAATCTCTCACGATACTCTTATCTACTTTATTTTTATTTTATTTTCCTCTCTTTTTAAATAAATTTCTTTTTGATTTCTTTCTTCCCCTTCTATCATTCTCTAATAAAATTTTATTAAATTGAAAATTGTACTAATATACCTAAAATACTAAAACATCTAAAATATGTAATAAATATATTATATATTAAATTTATATTATAAGATAGAATTAAATTCAAATATATAAATAAAAATAAGATTAAAGTAAATACCTAAATTTTTATTTTTTGTTATTTTGAACTTCTTATATTATAATTCAAATATTATTTATATTGAAATATAATTTTAATTTGTTAATTAAAAAAATTGTTATTTAAGAAAAAACTTTCATATTATAAATTTTATAAATTGTATCCGCTTTTATTCCACCTCTCCCATAGGATAAATTTATCCGACGTATACTTCTTATATCCGACTTTATCCTATCTTGAGTAAACATCAAACGCTGGATATGGTAAATTTTATCCTATCCTAAATTTTATCCAGATTGCTAAACACAGCCAAGAGATATATATCGATCATGAATATGCACTATCAAATGAGATATACACATAATCAAGTATATCTCCTAATATCACTAATAGAGATGTTGCCTTGCCGTTTGGCCAAGGGAAAAATTGTCCAAAAAGTGTTAAATTTATTATATAGCGGCAAATTCAGTTTTAAACTTTTCAATTGTGTTGATTTAATTATAAACTTTTTGACAATTTGTCAATAGCATTATTCCAATCAATTATGGCCGGATGTGGTGTCAGGTGTTTTACGAGATATGGCCGATGCTAATGTGAACAAAATTTTAATTTTTTGTTTTTGTTTTTGTTTTTGCTAGCCCTTAATAGTAAAAAGAAGAAGAGGAGAAAATAAATAAAACTAAATAAATAAATAAATAATTTAGAAAATACTAAAAAATTGTTATGTCAACACTAGTTGTGCTATATAGAACGGATGATATCCACAACAATACTCCGATTAAATTAGCTAGAAGGACTTGAAGGACTACATTGATAAATCGAAATGTTTAAGAATGAATTAATCGCCGTATAATATGTTTAGAATTTTTTGGCTAATTTCCCCTCTGGCCGTGGCTGACCACTTAACTTTTGTGCCATCTTGATAGAGAAAATTCAAACGAGTAATTCAATGGGTCCCCATCCCGATCATACGTTATACATATCTCACCGCAAGTTCATTCCAAAACATCCTCCCGAAAAGAGTTCATCGAGAATGTTATGCGGGATTGTCGTTTGTCACGTTACCACTCGATCATTTCTTCATCGATTACGCATCCTCAAGGGTCCTGTCACAGGCGCTTATGAATTAGGATGAGACCGTCTGCGATGCCTTTACCTAGAATTTACTCGTATGCCATATGGTACTACGGCCCGTCAAGGATGATCAACGTACTGCAAATAGACAATCTTATAAAATATTTTGTTCATTTTCTTGTTGGTCTCTCCAATAATCGTATGTTCCTTTATTGGACGGGGATAGGACTCATTGAAAGTTCGTCTGATTGTGACCCGACATAATTTGCTGAGAAGAAAGACATTCGACTAAACAACCAAGAAAAGAAAAAAACATACCAACGTTTTGCATCGGTATTAGATCGAACGACAACAGTGGTTGACAATATAACTTACTCAAACTTTAAGTCGAGATCGAATAACCATCCTCATCAATTGGATGGCTGATTCACGAGTTAAATATAGATAATGTTCGAAATGTGAGTAATTAGATATCTTTTTCTTGGGATCCGTTATTCGATTTCAAGTTTGTTATTACAGTAGAACTAAACATGTTTGAGAACTTTCAAATCAAGATCAAATTATTCAATTTTGTTTGTACTTTCAACAATTTTTTTTGCCGACCCTTAACAGTAAAAAAAAAAGGAAGAGAAATGGAAAAGAAAAGAAAAGGAAAGGAAATAATTGAAAACTATTTTAAAAAATTTAAAAATTGTCATGACAACGCCAACTATGTCATAGTGGACAGTTAGTGTTTATGCCATCAATCTCTAGACAAATTTATTGAAAGTTTTATATTGATTAATTATCAAAAAAATTTATATTAAATGTGTATAATTAAGAGGTTGAAAACTAAAATGGTTAAAAAAATTTGGACAATTTTCCCTCTGGCTGATCACATAACTTTTGTGCTCATTTCGATAGAGTAAATTCGGACGAGTAATTCAAAGGGTCCCATCTCGATCACGCTTTAGACATATTTTATCTCAAGTTCATTCTGAAACATCCTCCTGAACGAACTCATGGAGAATGTCATACGAGACAGTTGTCTATGACGTTACTGTTCGATCATTTCTAAAGTCCCACCATTTGCGCCTATTAATTGGGATGACACACAGTCCATGATGTCCTGACCTGTACGCACTCGTGTGGTACCATGCCCCGTCAGGTACGATCAACATGCTAAAAGACAAGCTTATAGGCAAAGATGTTTTTTTTTTCCTTGCTGGACTCTCTAATAATCGCATGCTCCTTTTTGAGACGTGGATAGGACAAGTTGAAAGTTGATCTGACCGTGACCCAAAATAGTCTTCGGAGAAGCAAGACATTGGGCTAACACACCTCCTAGGAGTAAATTGGATGGTCATTTGATCATACGACAAGGACAGTTGATCATATAATTTGCTCGAATTCTAAAAATTGAGATCAAATAAACATCTGGATTAATCAGATGATCCATTCACGAGTTAAATATAGACAACGCACGGAAGGCACGTAATTGAATATATTTTTCTTGCGAGTCATCGTTCGATTTCAAGTTTGTTATTATAGAAAAACTGAGTATGATTCGAGAACTTTCAAATATCAACCAAATTACTCAATTTGCTTCGTACTTTCCGAGTATCTGACAATTTTCTTGGCAATGGCAAGAAAAAGACGACATAGAAGATTTCAAGTCGTAGACATACGGAACGGCCATAAACATTAAACCCTCTTGTACGGACATGCGCTGCGGTCAGACTGAGAAAGATGTTGTCATCGGTCAAGGAAGGAAGGAAAGACGGAAGGAAATGAAAGACAAGAACTCTTAAGGCGTGCATCACGCTCGCGGGAACCTGTCATATAAAGAAAGGTGGTTTCTTATATTTCCTTTTTCTTTTGTTTGCTTTTTTTATACTATTTTTTAAATAGACCATGTTAACAAAAGTCCCATGAATATTTGATAATGAATTAATTAAAACATTTCCATATATTTCTATTCGTTGTTTCACACATCATCGATATCTTGAAAATTCAATTATCTAGATATAGCACACCGATCGAATCTAAAATATTTAGGGTTAATACATTGAAAAACTCTAAACTAATACACGCGTGACAATTTTACTCAAAAATATTTTTTTGAGAATGAAAAACTCCAAATTGGTATACTTGTGACAAATTTATCCCGTGACCATAAAAACCATAAATCAAGTATATTTATGACAAATTTACCAAAAACTAATTTATTTGACCGCAAAAAATCCCAAACTAGTATATTTGTAACAAATATACCCAATGTTAGATTGGATTAATACCACAAAAAAATCACAAAAATTATAAACTATGACAAACCGAGAGTAAAACCCTAAATTGGTATATCAATTAATTGTCACGTGTCATTTAACTTAATAATTTAATAGTAAAATTTAACATAAACTAACAAAGGGTAAATTTGTCACAAGTGTACCAGTTTAGGGTAAATTTGTCAAAAGTGTACCAATTTAGGATTTTTGGTGGTCAAAAAATTAATTTGGGATAAATTTGTCACAAGTGTACCAATTTGGAGTTTTTTGGTTATTAACCCAAATATATATATATTTCTATTCATTGATTGTCCTTGTTTCACACATAATCAATATCTTGAAAATTTAATTATCTAGATATAGCACATTGTCGCGACCTAATTTTTTTCGAAGGGTGAATCACCTAAAACTAGGTTAATGGATTACCATGTCCGAAGACTAGGCACGGACTCTCCCAACCCCTACCGATCGCGACTTGATACTAAGAAAATGACCCATCAAAACATGCAATTATATTTTAAAATGAAGCAGCCACTAACCAATTATGGCTGATTAGAAACCCAGGTAAAGTATGGGAGAATACTTTACCTTTTACGAACCGTAGATTTAATGGATTCGGGGACATGGTTACGCTAGATTAATCTAACGCCCTTCGGTACCTTTTAAAAAAAAAAAAACATTTTTGCAAAGTCTTGATTAATTTTAACCTAAGTTACTAACATGCAAATGGTGGTCATGCGGGTGCACAATCAATTAAATAACATTTCAATAAATCAAAATGCTAAGAAATTATAAACCACAACTTTATTAAAGTCCAACTCTCTAAGAAAGCATTTAATAAAATGCTAATAAAAATGCATGCCCTAAACATGATTTCTAAGTGACATGACACCTAGCTTTTATTATTATGCAATCTTAATCTAAAATTAATATGCATGAATTTTACTTTAATGATGTATGAAATGCAATTTGTATGGCCTAATTTGAACTATATGTATGCAATCTAATTTATGCAATCCTAAATGTGCATGACATGAAATGCATAACATAACAATTCTATATGCATATTCTTTTTGTGATTTTTTTAATAATTCTTTTTTAATGTATGCAACCTACACTAAATAATGATGATATGAAATGGGATTAATTATGAACTAATTTATTAATTAACCAAGGAAATAACTTTTGCTTTTATTTTTTTATTTTTTTTATTATTAAAAATTACATGATGGGAATAGTAAAATACAATGCCATCCTAATTTATTAATATGCAAACTTTAATTAAATGAGCCTAATATGCAAACTAGCTAAAATGTATCTAGTACTTTGTATATTCTTTATTGAAATTAAACAAACTAATTAAGCTATTCAGAATGGAATAATTTCCTAATTCAATTTCGGGATTAATTTCATTTAAACCCCATTTGTCTTAGAAAACCATTTTTTTAACCCTTTTTATTATCTTTTATATTATGAAAACATGCAAACAACTAAGGATGAAATTCTAAAAATAATCCTAAAGGTCAATTTATTAAACCTACGTGTCTTAATTTAATAAACCTATATGACCTACATGCTCATGCAAATTTTTAATTTTTCACTATTCCCTTTTTATAATGTTTTTTTTTTAATTTTCAATTTTCACGAAAAAAAAAAAAAGACAAGTAATTATAAAAACTAAGATAAGAATTAAAATAATCGAAAAGATAATCCGTTGTCTCATGGATTAAATTAACAATTATTTTAAGGGAAAATTTCAAATAAGGACCCAAAGTGCCATCCTTTTCTCAAAAGAGGCCCTTTCAAATAAGGACCCAAAGTCTTCATTTTCTCAAAAGAGGACTGAGTGGAGTCTCTGCTTTGAATAAGGACTAAAGTGATTATTTAGTCTCAAAGAAGGACCTCATTTGCCTGGCCGATGAATCGATGCATCTCCGATGCATATTCTCGGTAGCCTAATCGGGGTATTTTTGTCCAATTTTTTAAAAAAAATTTCAGTTATCTTGTTCTTTATTATTTTTATTATTATTATTTTGGGTCAATGGTGGACTGTTCATCATCTTTTTCATCCCCTGTTCGTCTTCTTCTCAAGAACATTAGATTTGGGAAGGGCTGGCGAGCGCTAGCCGTTGGTGAAGGCTGGCGAGGGTTGGACGCCCATCGCCGACGCAGGCGAGGCCATTAAGCCCTCGCCGACCGTGGGCGAGGGCTTGCAAGTCGACCCTTGCTAGATTTGGCGAGGGTGGCCTCGGCTGCGGCCGGTGAGGGCCGTCGAGCCCTCACTAGTTGTGGGCGAGGGCTTGCAGTGCCCTCACCGGTTCTTATCAATGGCCGGTGAGGTGGGTGAGCCCTCACCCAAGGCTAGAAAGGGGCGACCTTATTGACGGCCGTGAGAGGCAACCTCCCCACCTCCGCCCACGCTCCACCAACAACCTCGTCTTCGCTGTGACTACGACGACTGGGATGCTCGCGTCGCTTTCTTCATCCCTTCCTCCCACCATCGCTCCCAGATCGATGACTTCTTCACCTACCCCTTTTGCCCTCGAGGACCTTCTTATAGGGCCTTGATTTGGATGGCCCCCCTCCCCCATGGCCAGCGAGGGCTCGAAGGCCCTCGCCCGCTGTCAGTGATGGGCATCGAGCCCTTGTCGGCCCTTACCAGCGACCGGCGCTCACTAGCCTTTCCCCAAGTCCGATGTTCTTGATCTGGGCAAAAAGAAGTGAACAGGGGACGAAGAAGACGATGAACAAGACAACCAAAAATGAAAAAAAAAAAAAAAAAAAATAGACGAAAATACCCTAATCAGGGCATCGGAATATACATCGAGATGCATCAATTCACCTCCCAGTGAAAGTTTCCCCTTCTTTGGACTAAACGACTACTTTGGATTCTTTTGAGACAAATTTCATTTCTGCCTCTTTTGAGAAAATGATGGCGTCACACTGGGTTCTATTTCGTACAAACTTCACTTCGCGCCCTATTTTGAAAAAATGATGGCAGACTTTGGAACATTATTTGAAATTTTCCCTTATTTTAACTCTATAATCACAACGAGGAAATCAAAATAATTACAAATTTGGTCCGAAGTCTTACGGACCAAATTAAATAATTATTGTGATTTAACAATTTAAATTCTACCACTAAACCAAAAATTATTATAATTAAAAAAATGATCCGACGTCTCGGACCAAATTAATAACTATAATAATTTTAGGTAGGACTTACGGATAATGCATATATTAACACCCAATATTAAAATAACTAAACTAAATATGCTATCAAATAAACAGCAAAAATAATCATAAAAGATAAAGAAATAACCTAGACTACCAAATAAAGAAAAGTAAAACTAAAAACTACCTAAGGTAAACCAACGGAACAAGAGGGCAACCGAGCGGAAGATGGCCGGCGACCGGAGCTCCGGTGAGGGCTAGATGGCGGCACGGCGGGGACGTCGGAGTCGTCGCGGGGGCTCAGAGGCGTTGGCAGCAAATTCCCGGGTACCGGTGCTCGGGCGGAGGGAGCGGTGCTCGGAGCTTGGCGTCGGGAGCGGTGATGGCGTTGCGGCTCGGGCGGATCTGTCGCTCGGGCAGATCGAGCTTCGGGCGTCGGCTCCAGGCGGCGACCGGATGTGCAGGTGGCGCGGTGGCAAGGAACCGGGCGCGTCCGCGGGCTGGACCGTCTGGCTTCGGGCGGATGTGCAGGTGGCGGCGTCTGCGAGGAGCGGTGACAGGGCTCGGTGGAGGCGTCGGCTTCAGGCGGTGGGTAGCGCAGGCACGAGCTTCGGCGCTCGGGCAGCAAGAATCAGCAGAGCAGGGGAGTCGCTCGGGGCTGGAGCAGAGATGCGGCGTGGCAAGGCAGGGGCGACTCCGGAGGGGCGCGGAGCAGCGGCGTCGGCGCGGGACTCGGGCGCGGCAACAAGCGGTCGCAGCTGGCTTCGGGCGGAGGTGCAGGTGGCGGAGGCCTCGGCTCGGTGTTGGGCGAGTGGCGCGCGGAAGCGAAGGCGGAGCAGGTCCGGAGGCGTCGCGGAAGCGTCACTCGGGTCTTCGTGGCGGTGGAGACCGGCGAGGGGATTCACCAGGCGGAGCAGGGACAGTGCGGTGAGACCGGGGGCCGGCGTTCTGTTCGGGACTTGCTGGTGGGGCAGCAATTTCGCGGGCGATGGAGGGCGATCGGACGTGGGCGCACGAACAAGACAATGAACAGTCCTTTCCTCTTCTTTTGCTTTTTTTTCTCTTTTTGCTGCACCCTCACGTCACTTCCCTGTACACTTCTCTGTTGAACTTTCACCTTTTTACTTTTGCTTTTTGCTCCTTCTCCACGCACGGACGGCTTCAATCTCCTTTCTTCACTTTTTTTTTTACTTTTCTTCCCTGACACTCTCTCTCTCACCTGTCTCTCTCACTCTCTGCAGAAGCTTTGAAGCAAGAGAAACTTCTCCTAATGACTTTTCTATTTCTTCCTTTCCATGAAAAACGAAGAGAAGCCCCCTCCGCTCGGTTCCGAAGCTCGCATTTATAGTAAAAAAAAAAAGAAACAAACTCCAAGTTGTTGAAGATTTTGCGATATTCATTCAACTTCTTCAACAACAAAATGGCTCCAAAAATCGCACGGCCGTTTAACTTTCGAATTCAATTTTTTTTAAAATTCCCTCTAAACCAGGATTATCCTTTATTTCTAAAAACTAATTTTAAATTAGGTGTCAATAAGTGGAAATAAAAATAAAACTGAATCTTTTAATTTTTGAAATGAAAATATATTTTCAACAACAAAGATTTTAAAAACCAAATTTAATTTATTATTTTTTTGAAATATTAGGTGTCAACACACATCAATCGAGAATCTTTCGATATATTTATCCCAATGGGAAAAACCCATGTCTGAAATCTTGAGGAGAACGACAGGGAAAAGAAAAATCAGCAAGTTCCGAAAAACTTGGCTTCGTTTGGTCTTTGTGCTTATGTTTCGTCTCTAATTTTAGTTTATAGGAATTATTGAGTTTTTTTTTTTTTTTATTGAGTTTTGGTACATGGAAAATATGACAAATGTGCTTATCATCAGTCGAAATTGCTACGGCGGACTGAGCAAGTCGTGGGTAACCCAAAAATCAATTTAATGAATTTAGTAAGACTAATTTCTGTTTATTTTATTTGCTGCAGAAAAATGACGACATCCTTTCCACAACAAATAAAATGGCAGAAAGAAATAATAGAAAAATGGCTCCCATATAAAGATCTTTATTAGTACATAAACCAATTATATACCACCATTGATAAACACCAGAATAAGCGATATTCACTGGGCCAAGAGCACCCCCTCGAGTAAAAACTTCCACAGCCGGTTGACCAAAATGAGGATCCCAAATTGCATGAGCAATAGGTCTTACATGTAAGGGGTCTTGTACCCATGTCTCAAAATTTCCTTGCCAAGTTACATGGAACAGATTTCTGGGAGTTCATAGAAAAATTATTGCTAATTGCCCGAAGTGAGGAGCAAAAATATTATGATAAAGATGTTCCTCAGTAATATCATCATGACTCTCAAAGTCATGCACGGTCGCAATACCAAACCAAATACGACGAGTAATGAGGTCCTGAGCTAAGACTTGACTAAACCTTGGAAATTTTAATGCCATAATGTCTTTTAAATTCTCCTAGCCATTATTCTAGTGCAATAATTCTTGCTAAGAAGAACGCTCGTGTTGTGGCAATTCCACCCAGAAGGTAATGATACAAGAATGAATGACTCAAAAGGTCAAGCTTTGTCGCCTCGCCCGCTTTTTCCTTCACAGACCCCTTTCGGTAGTCTTTGTTTTCTCCTTTTTCCTCTTCTTTATTATCATCTACTCTGTTTTTAGAAGGCCGTGCATGCATCGTTATTTTAAATTCGCTCCGCGAGTTCCAGCACCGCCTGAAGAAAATCTCAATACACAAAGTACGAGGGTTTTGTCTCGCTTCGATCGGATCGGCTCTCGGCAGCCATTCATGCTCCTCAAGAGTCCCGTTTCGGGTCTTTAGCTTTCTTGCTCTGTTCTTGGGGAAGTGAGCTCAACGGGACGCTGACTGGCCTGCGCTAATCTTGGTCAAGGTACTCGGTTCTCTTGAATCTCTTCTTGGATTTTCAGTTTTCTGTACCCATTTTTTGAGCAACCCACCGTTCCGTTTCTCGATCGAGAGTCGTCTGCTCCGTGATCTGTCCCTCTTACTTTATGTGTCTAAGTTGGTGGTGACTGATTAGAGGTGAATTTTTCCGGAAAGGGCTAAACTTTTTGTCTGGCTCGAGTGCTGGAGTCAGTCCACGAGCTCAGTCTTGTTATGCATGTTGTGTTGGCCTGATGCTGTCTGCTTGTGCGCATTTCAGTATAAGTAGAACTGCGCTTGAATTCTCTCTTTTGCTTTACTTGTGCTGTCCAGAGTTTGATCCTCAACTGAAGCCTTGTAAGCGGTAAAGTTTTGAACTTTTGGGACGCGTCCTGAATCATGAATGGATTCTAAAGGAGAAGGTCTAAAAGGCGGCGAAATCGCCATGTCGCAGAAAAGGAATGTCGATGGAAATGATGTAGTTGTGAACATCCCGACTGAAGGGGATGCAAAAGCTGTGACTGAGGGCGGGGGCCTAAAAGGGTCGTCTTCCAAGGAGTTGGAAACTGCCGCTCTGAAAGAAACCCCGGTGGATTCTGCCTGCCAGGCATCGAGTGAATCAAGCACCGTTGTCCCCAAATCAGCGCCAATGAGCTGCCCGTCTCCCGAAATAGCCGGTCTCAGCCCTAGCCGGAATAAGCCACCTAAAGCTCCCAATGCGAACGAATCTCTTATTAGGAAAAGGAGTCTCAACAGGTCGATTTTCTCAAAACCAAAGTCGAGGTTTGGGGAGCAACAGTATCCTCTTGATGCCACTATATTTGAAGAAGAGCCCAATGCATTGTTGCAAGAACAAGCCGGTCGGCACTCTCCTTTCAGAGGCTCATTTAATCAGGCATCGCCCAATAACAGATCAACGCGTTCGGCCAAGAACGTTCCTGTCACTCCGGGACCAGCTGGAGGAGGAGGTGGAGGGGAGGATGACGAAGAGATCTACAAACAAGTCACTCTTGAATTGAGCCAAGCAAAGCAAAAGAGGATAAAGACCAAGGCTTTGGTCGAATGGATCCTGTTTTTTCTCATTCTTGGGTGCTTGGTGGCTAGTTTAACGGTCGATCAATTGGAAGCATGTAAGCTATGGGGTTTAGAGATGTGGAAGTGGTGTGTACTTGTGATGGTGTTATTCTCTGGCATGTTGGTTACCAATTGGGTGATGCATTTCATAGTTTTCTTGATTGAGAAAAAATTTTTACTTCGGAAAAAGGTACTCTACTTTGTTCATGGTTTGAAGAAAAGCGTTCAAGTTTTCACTTGGTTGGCCTTTGTTCTTCTCACGTGGGTACTGTTATTCAATCGAGGCGTCAGGAGGTCAAAGATTGCCAATAAGGTTTTGGATTGCATAACCTGGACTCTTGTCTCTATTCTTATTGGTTCGTTCCTATGGTTCTTAAAGACTTTACTGCTGAAGATATTAGCATCGAGTTTCCATGTCACTGCATTCTTTGATCGAAGTCAAGAGTCGATCTTCCATCACTATGTTTTGCAAACCTTATCTGGGCCGCCTCTTATAGAGGAGGCTGAGAGGGTGGGGAAAGATCCTAGTGCCCGCCAGTTTAGTTTCAGAACCATGAAGAAAGGTAAATTGGGAAAGGAGAAGAAGGTGATTGATATGGGGAAGATATATAAGATGAAGCAAGAGAAGGTTTCGGCTTGGACGATGAAGATGTTGATTGACGCAGTGACAAATTCAGGGCTATCGACCTTATCGAATACATTGGATGAAAGTGTTGATGATGGAGGAGTTGAGCAAGCGGATAAGGAGATAACGAATGAGATGGAAGCGATGGCTGCTGCGTATCACATTTTCAGGAACGTCGCTCCGCCGAGTTGCAAGTGAGAAACAAAAGAGGTCAGCTGATTAATGGATTGTTTGGTTTGTTTGGTCTTTTGGTAACCATGTTGTATTTTCTGCAGGTACTTCGAAGAAGAAGATCTTGGGAGGTTCATGATCAAGGAAGAGGTGGATCTTATCTTCCCATTGCTTGAAGGAGCAGAAACTGGAAAAATTGACATAAAATCTTTGTCAAACTGGGTGGTCAGTGTATTAATGTTTAATTCATTATAATTTTTGTCTGTTGCCCTTTTTCATGTAAAGAGCAGTTAACATGCATCGTCGCTCCGCACTCTGTCTTCATTCCAGTGACCTGTATTTTAATGTGAATTTTCTGAGAAATGAAGGGAGATTTTAACGTGAGATACAATTTTTAAACAGGTGAAGGTTTATCAAGGCCGCAAAGCGCTGGTACATGCTTTGACGGACACAAAAACAGCAGTAAGGCAATTGAACAAGCTCGTGATAGGAATATTGATCGTTATTACCATCATCATCTGGCTTCTTTTGATGGAAATTGCTACGACCAAAGTACTAGTCCTGCTTTCGTCACAGCTTGTTGTGGCAGCTTTTATTTTCGGCAACACATGCAAGACAATATTTGAGGCTATCATCTTTGTGTTTGTTATGCATCCATTTGATGTTGGCGATCGTTGTGTTATTGATGGAGTTCAGGTAACTCTAAAGAAAACGCCTCCACAACACTTCCACTATTCTGTTGAGATGAGTCTGACTTATAGCATTTTTATTTCTCATGGCAGTTGATGGTGGAGGAGATGAATATCTTGAACACTGTCTTCTTGAAGCTCGATAATGAAAAAATCTACTATCCAAATTCAGTTTTGTCTACGAAACCCATAAGCAATTACAACAGAAGCTCAGACATGGGCGATAAGGTGGAGTTCTCAATTGATTTTATGACTCCATTGGAAAGAATTGGAGCAATGAAAGAGAAGATAAAAAAGTAAGTCGATGGAATTGCTACAGTTTTCCTCCATTTCTTATTGCAAATGTTGTGGCCCATATAGAGACTTGTTTGGTACAGGACCATATGAAAGATTATAGCAACTCTTTCTAATGACTAGCCTTCTTGATCAGGTACTTGGAGAAAAATTCGCTACACTGGCGCCCAAACCACAACTTGCTTGTGAGTGAGATTGAGAACGTGAACAAGATTAAGATGGGGCTCTGTGTCAATCACACAATGAACTTCCAAGATTACGCAGAGAAGGGCAGACGGAAGACTGAACTAGTCATGGAGTTAAAAAAGATTTTTGATGACTTGAATATTAGATATAATCTCCTTCCTCAAGAGGTTCGTCTTTGCCAGATTGAGGGTAAGAAACAGGCGTGAAGGGCAGGTGATGACTGCATTTGGCCGTCGAATGAATGCTCTGAAAATCTGCCAAAGTCAGTGGTTTCGTCCGCTTGCTAAATAAAGGAGGTGACTAGCTCTTTTGATAAATTGGGCTATCTCATTGTTCTTTTCACATGGCGATGGAGCAAGGCCTGCAGAAGACAGTTGCATCGCCTCGGGCATGTCAAGACAATCAAAAGACCCAATTACTGATGCACGATAATTGTGTATTGCAAAGCATACCTTAATCTTGTTCTGTCTTTTGGATGTTATGCAACGCCTTTTTTATATTGTAGCTTGGCGACTCTGTCCCAGTTGTTATTTGAAACATGAGGCTATGAATGATGTTAGTGAATGTAATCTACCTTACCTCGAGTATGAGTTATTTGCTCAGCCAAATACGTGTGATCATGCGTATGTCTCCTGCACATGAATGTGTGCTCAAATGTGCCTTTGTGCGTGCATGTATTGGTGAGGTTCCGGCCGAAGACCAGAGGTTTGTCTGCGCGGTTGCATTAGTGCAGGTGCATGAGTATGATAGAAATCGGTGGCTATGATGTTAGGCTGCATTGTCAAATGATCATAGGCATTGTGCCGATCCAGTAGTTTGACTGCAGTGTGCGCAGCGCGTGATGACTCTTTAAATCTGTGAATTTCCAAGCTCTCATCTGTGCAGTATCCAATCAATCTCATTCATGCAACATCAATCGGGATAAGATCGTTTCAAACAGCTAGGGGAAGAGAATGGAGAGAACCCAGGATTACCTCTGATACTGCCTTCAGATAGCCAGAGACAATGACTTTCTTCAGCTATAGTTTTCTACCACGAGCACGGTTATGACGAGCACAGCAACAATGACAACAACAGTAATGCTAGTGATAACAATAACATTAGTAATATTAATAAAAACCAACGAGAAGAGGTCGTTCTCTCTCCTCAACTCTACGATGGTAATGTCAGTCCTCCGTGCCGCTGGAACATTGATGCAACCTTACTCTGATATTTCAATCGTGGTTGATCAGGCCAGGATCAATGGTTGGTATATTGAGCCACATGAGGTGAGTTCTCTCATTGAACTATGGTCAATCATAAGTTTAGTGGACATGATTTTCGTCACAGAGTGACTTGCTAATCGAATTGATATGATTTGTGTAATCGAATTCGGACGTTATATTTGACCTATTGTTGTAACCTCGGCCGTAGATCGAGCTGCGAGAGAAAATAGACCGAGGGACCACCGCGGAGATATATAGGGCTGCGTGGCGGGCAACGACGTGGCGGTCTAAGTGCATCTTCCCCGACTTCTTCCGTACGAACCAAAGCGGTGTTGCCTTCCCCACGTAGGAGGTCGAGACCCTGTCACTGCACCGGCACTGGCACCGGTTCGTGCTGCAGCTGATGGGCGCGTGGATGGTGATCAAGTTCCTGGGATTCACGCTTAAAGAATGGCTCCACGGGCCGGGGAACCAGAGGATGGGTGAGAGGGCGAAGCCCTCCGTTCGGGGGGTGGTTGAGCCTGGCGTTGGAGATAGCCCAAGCAACATCTTCTTGGACGGTGCGACGAATGTTGGGATGTGATTTAAACTCCCCATCGACAATTGCACTGTCCTTTTCCTCAATTACTCACAATTTGAGAGTAACTAAGCTGACGGTTACTGAAAATGTTTAGATTTTAGAGAGGGATTAACGCAAATTGTGATTCTCCGAGTGTGTTTGGCGTATGAAAAATTGCATAATTGAGCGTTTTTGAGTTATATGTAAGATGGATGGTACTTTGTTGCTTTACGCATCTCCTAGGATTGTCAACATTGCAATTTAGACATCATTAGTATGCTTAGAAAAGAAAAAAGGAGGTACTTTTGAGTAGACACGAGTTTTTTTTCAAAGAAATTAATTGATATGATTTTAAGCATTCACTCCCATTGAAAATTATCAATGACACGCTAGTGATAAGGGGTGTCAAAATCGAACCAAAAGTTTTAGTCTTTCTGGTACGGGTTTTATTCGGTTTTTGACACCCCTAACATAAGGTCTTGGGTAGACCTTCATTTTTGCTACTACTTACATTATTTTCATTTTAGACATGAAAAGCTCAATGAAGAAACCTTATGTTAATTCACGAGACATGTTTCATCCTTAGTTCGTAAAATAATACTTTGTTTTACTGAAAGTTCCCAAAAAAAAAAAAAGTTTGTACTAAAACCAGCAATTGCATGCTTTTGGCAGCACTTTGGGCATGTCTTGTCAAGTTGAAAAACATTGTTAATGAGACAATTAATTTTATAATATATGATAGTTGGCCACAGAAATGATGAACCCACGATTGCTTTACTAAACTTTACCTTGCGAGAGGGGGAAAAAGAAGAAGGATAGGGAAACTGAAAATCCAAACCGAACCGGGTCATATTGGGCTCGGTTCGATTTTCTTGAAAATCCCAAACTAAGCCGTTGACATTCATAGCTAGTGTCTACAATTAATTATATGAAAATCGCCATAAGTCTTATTGAAGAAATTCCATATAGCACAAATTTTTTTCGATACTTGTAATTAAGACCTTGAAGTTTTGAAACAAGTGCAATCAAGTTCTTCCTTACTAAAGTTTCCTGATTTTTCCAAGGGCATCTTATTTGGGTACCATTTGAACTATTTCCCGCTTGGTGTTAGTATTCGCCATAAGGACTTAATTGACTTCTTTTTCAGAAGGTCCCATTTGAAAGGCTAAAATTGCACTATGAAAGCAAACATACTACTTGTTGAAAATATGTCCAGAGAAAGCAAACTGTTTGTTGTAATCAGAACATCAATGTAAAGAAAATGATAACAACTTTATAATATCATTCCTTTTACAAATCTTGTAGAAGAAGAAAATAAGATATCACTTGAAAAAATAACATAAAATTGGAGGTGAGGTACGGATGGCGATTAGTTCCTGCCAATGGTGCTCCGCAGATTCACAAACTATGCCTCCTAAGATACAACACCTCAAACTTGTTTGGATTAGCATTATGCAAACAAGACTCAATCGAACTGTTCAATTGAACCAGCACACCCAGAAAAAACAGAAGAGTAGAATAATATATCAAATCTTTTTTGGAATTGAGTCGAAAAAACTATTAATGAAGCTCTATACTCCTATCTATTTATAGAGCTTTTAAGTTCATGTACAGAAGAGATACATGAATTAAATAGACGCATGTATCCACGAAGTTCATGAATCGAAAGATACGTGAATCCAAGAGATTCATGAACTCAATAAATACATGAACTAAAAGATACATGAATCTAGGAAATTCATGAATTCAATAGAGATACGTGAACAGAAAAGACATATCTTAATTTATTGGCTATCGTTGATCCATTGACCATAATTATAATCATAATTATAACACTACTACATTTGATGCACTTTTCCCGTCGATTATCTGTCCTCCAATTCCTTTTTCTCATCCATGAAGAGATTTGGCTACTTGAATATCCACGGAATACGCTATAGGTCATGAACCAGTAATGTTCAGATCTTTGACCTGTGCAATTGGGTCCGGCTCTAGGGGAGTTTGCATGTAATTGGTGGAAAATCAAACAGGTTGCATTAATTTTCTGAATTAGAAAAATTAACGTTTTAAATAACTACGCCAACCATGATGATTCATACTTTCGTGAGAAAATGATATGCTGATGTAGAAGCATTCCGCTATTCATTATTAATTTTATCTTAAATTTGCTTTCGATTTTTTACTCTCAGCAATACTTTTTCTTTGGTCGGATGCTCTTAACAATATTGAAGATAAGCAAAAGCCGAGAAGACTTAATTGGCACCAAATCAAAAGTTTGACGCTGAATTAGCATCAAATCAAAAGGTCTAGTATTAAATGGGCACCATTGAAAGATTTTGCATAAACTTGGCACCGATACAATAAGTTTAGGATTTTTATGACACATTTCCCAAGATTTTGTTAGAGAAATTAATTGATCAAATTTTGAGCATTCACGCCCATTGAAAATCATTAATGATTAGGAAAATCGACGTAAGCCTTATTGAAGAAATTCGATAGATCACAAAGTCTTTTGGTCTTTATAACTAAGACCTCAAAGTCTTCGAAACAAGTGCAATTAAGGTCTTCCTTATGAAAGTTTCCCGATTTTTCCTAGGGGCATCTTATTAGGGTGCCGTTTGGATTATTTCCAACGTGGTGCAGGTATTTGCCACGAGAACTTCATTGACTTCTTTTACAAAAGGCCGAAAGAGTAACCATGCCCATATGAAAGGCTCAAGTCGCACCACGAAAGCAAAAAGTAGCACTACTTTTGAATTTTGATGCGCCTTTCCCGCAATTATCCATCTTTCATTTCCCTTTTTTTCCTTTCGTCTTTTCATACTTAAAAAAGGTAAAAAAAAAAACTAATTTAAAGGCTTAAATCGCACTAGGAAAGCAACACATAATGCTTTTCCCATCGATTATCCGTCCTCCATTTTCCCTTTTTTTTGCCTTTGGAATATTTCAAAGGCATAGACGCAGAGATTTGGCTACACAAAAGTTCATGAAACCCGCTACAAATCATGGACCGGTTACATCCGAGTAACTGGGCCGACCACGAAGATTCATACTTTTGTGAAGGAATAAAAAAACAGATCTTAAAGGCAGATGAATTCTGTTGTTCATTATTTGCCCTCTTAGCAGTATTGAAAAATACAAAGTATGAAATATCAAATAGAAGAAGGCATAATAATATCGAGAAGGCTCCACTCAAATAAAGTGAAGTCATCCTCACCATGCAAAACTGAAGAGGCACTGCATCATGGGTGGGTAGGCCGAGGTGACTTTTTTTTTTTTGGGAGGGTTGTCCTATTCTAATTCCTAATTCACTCTCAGATTTTTATTCTACCTATTTACAAAGCTCGAGCGTTGAAACCCACACTTAAAACTAAAGTCATATATTATAACTAACCAAATAGTAAATAATTCTATTATATTATAATTTTTGTTGCCGAGAATAGATTTAGAACATAATAAAAAATACAAAAAAAGTTACTTCTTTATTCCAAACAAGTAAATAATTCTATTATTTTATTCCATGAAACAAAAAAAGAATAGAAATTCATTTGATAATTTTTTGTTGCCGAGAATAGATTTAGAACATAATAAAAAAAAATACAAAAAAAGTTACTTCTTTATTCTCAAGGTGAAGGGAACAACTCCAAAATCAAACACTTTTCTTTTTTCTTTCTTTTCTATTCTTTTTCCTTTTCTTCTTCTTCTTCCCCTAACCGATCGTCGACCTTGACGATGGTTGATGACCATGCCGGAGCCTCATCAGCCCAAAATTCTAAGTAACAAAAAAAATTAATTGTCATACCAAACACATTTTTATTCCTAATTTCGAGGATAAAATATTAAATGAAAGCAGTCCCAAGGTGAAGGGAAAACCATTAGGTCCACTTCAAACTTCCGGGAAGAAATTTTATATATTTTTATTCCTCTCCAATTGGGAGTGACCTACTCAACAATACCAAACACATTTTTATTCTAGGAAGAAATTTTATATAATTACTAAACATCTTCAAATGTTAGAAACTCGTCCATGAAATAGAATCAAGAAGAACTATTTTTGAGCAAAAATTGTTTTTAGAAACAAAATAATAACCAAATGCGTCCTAAGGGCCTCTTTAGTAATGTGCTAAATAATACATAATTCTATTATTTTGTTTCTCGAAACTAAAAAAAAACAGAAATTCATTGGGTAACTTTTTTATTCTCGGGAGTAATTTGTTCCTGAGAATAGATTTGGCCATGATTTTAGATTTTCACTAGTCTGGCTCCGGGTTTCAAGGTATGTATAGTAGGCTTTAGGTTCAAAAATTAGAAAACTCATTTCAACGGCTAGGTTCCATATTCTAGGTAGGTGGAACCTGGAACTTGAAATAAGTTTTTGCATTTTTCTTGGTCTAAGTCTTTGTGATCCTATAGTATTCCGTGACGTCCGATGATGAGCGTATAATTTGGAATCACTAGTCCGAGTTTCCATTTTATGATTAAGATTTACTTTACTAATGTTTCATTTTCTTTGTGTGTCTAAATATAGGTTGTAATCAGTTGATTGTAGTAACAAGTGATGATCATTAAAAATAATGATTTATTACAATCATTCAATTAATAATACATATGGAACTTGGGTAAAGCTTAGAACGGGTTTCTAGGGTATACAAAATAGGTTATGGGTTCCAAATTTCAAAAAATAAGAAACATGTTTCAACTAGTAGGTTTCAAGT
Organism: Eucalyptus marginata; assembly: GCA_014182565.1. NCBI lineage: Eukaryota > Viridiplantae > Streptophyta > Magnoliopsida > Myrtales > Myrtaceae > Eucalyptus > Eucalyptus marginata. The sequence goes on from CM024587.1 coordinate 6,048,039, forward strand.
TCCAAATGAAACATGTGTGGAACCTAGAAGACTCAGCCCCAAGCACCTTATACAAAGAAAGTAGTTTCTTACATTCCACCCCACCCCCCCCCCCACCCTTTTTTTTTTTTTTTTTTCATTTTGTATACTGTTCTTTAAATAGACCTTGTTAACAAAAGTCCCATGAATATTTGATAGTGAATTAATTTTAGAAATATATATATTGTAATACATTGATTGACATCATCAATATTGTGGAAATTCAATTATTCACACATAGCATGCTGACTGAAACTCTTTCGACATTTTTATACTTTGATGGAAACACCCGTGTCTGAAAATCTCGAGAAGAATGACAAGGAAAGGAAGAACTAGTAGTTCCGACAAGACGTGGCTTTATTGGGCCTTTGTGCTTGTGTTTTGTTTCTAATTGCAATTATTGGAATTATTAAATTTTTTTTTATGCCTAGGATCCGCCGGGCTCGCTGGGCTTACGCCGGGCAGCCCATGGCCTGTAGAGTGCATGGTGCACCCTGGACCAAGCGTTAATACTTGGGGAGAAGTTAGCACATGACCCCACCACTAACCCCCACTTAAGACGTGTTGACAACGCGGAGATTCGAACTCATTTGCTCAGGTGGTAAGGTAGTAGAACTCAACAAATTGCGTTGCCACCGGTAGGTGGAATTATTAAAATTTTATACACGAAAAAAATGATAAATGTGCTCCTCTGTCGAAACTGCTAAGCAAGTCGTATTAAAATTAGAACAAAATCTCAACCAACAACGCAGTTACATAGAAAAGGAAGAGCGTGAGAATCGGCATGCATAAATTTTCTTTGTGTTTTTTATGACTGTCAACGCTGTACCGTGCATGGATTATCATTTTAAATACGCTCCACGAGTTCCAGCACTGCCTAAACAAAATCTTGATTAACAAAGTACGAGGATTTTGTCTCCCTTGATTGGATGGGCTTCTCGGCAACCATAAATGCTCCTAAGAGTCTTTTTGGGTCTTGGCTTTCTTGCTTTGTTCTCGGGGAAGCGAGCTTAACGGCACACTGACAGGCCCGCGCTACGCCTGGTTAAGGTACACGGTTTTCTCGATTTCCTTTACGCTATTCAGTTTCAACTTTACCCCATTATGAGCATCCCACCGGATCACCTGAACGTTTAGTTTCTTGATCCAGAGTCGTCTGCTGCATAATCTGCCCCACTTACTTTATGTGTCCTGAGTTGGCTATGATTGATTAGGGATCAAATTATTAGGGATCAAATTTGTTGGAAAGGGCAAAACTTTTTGTCTAGCTCGAGTACTAGAGTCAATCCACGGGCCATCTTATCATGCATGTTGTGTTGGCCTATTGCTGTCTGTGTGTACGCATTTCAGTATGAGTAGATCTGCACTCGAATTCTATCTTTTGGTTTACTTTCGTGCTGTCCAGAGTTTCGACTTGAAAAGAAGCCTTATAAGCACTAAAATTTTGAACTTTAGGACGTGTCCTGAATCGTGAAGGGATTATAAAGGAGAACGTCTAACAGGCGGCGAAATCACCATGTCGGAGAAAAGGAATGTCAATGGAAATGAAGTAATTGTGACCATCTCGACTGAAGGGGATGCGGAAGCGATGACTGAGGGCAATAGCCTACAAGGTTCGTCTTTCGAGGAAGTGGGAACTGCCGCCCCGAAACAAACCAGGGTGGATTCCCCCCGTCAGGCATCGACTGAATCGAGCACCATAGTCGCAAAAACAGTGCCGGTGAGCTGCCCATCTCCTGAAATCGCGAGTTTCGGCCCTTCCCGGAATGAGCCGCCTGAAGCTCCCAAAACTAATGAATCTCCTGTTAGGAAAAGGAGTCTCAACAGGTCGGTGTTCTCGAAACCAAAGTCGAGGTTTGGGGAGCAACAATATCCTCTTGATGCCACTGTGTTTGAAGAAGAGCCCAATGCATTGTCGCAAGAACAAGCTGGTAGGCACTCTCCTTTAAGAGACTCGTTTAATCAGGCATCGCCCAATAACACATCGACCCATTCGGGCAAGAACGTTCCTGTCACTCCGAAGAAACCGCTCATGGCATCTCCCAGACCAGCTGGAGGAGGAAGGGGAGAGGAGGATGGCGAAGAGATCTACAAACAATTCACTCTTGAATTGAGCCAAGCAAAGCATAAGAGGATAAAGACCAAGGCTTTGGTTGAATGGACCGTGTTTCTTCTCATTCTCGGGTGCTTGGTGGCTAGTTTAACGATCGATCAATTGGAAGCATGTAAGCTATGGGGTTTAGAGATGTGGAAGTGGTGTGTACTTGTGATGGTGCTATTCTCTGGCATGTTGGTTACCAATTGGGTAATGCATTTCATAGTTTTCTTGATTGAGAGGAAATTTTTACTTCGGAAAAAGGTACTCTACTTTGTTCATGGTTTGAAGAAGAGTGTTCAAGTTTTCACTTGGTTGGCCTTTGTTCTTCTCACGTGGGCACTGTTATTCAATCAAGGCGTTCAGAGGTCGAAGATTGCCAGTAAGATTTTGGATTACATAACCTGGACTCTAATCTCAATTCTTATCGGCTCCTTCCTATGGTTCTTGAAGACTTTACTGCTGAAGATATTAGCATCGAGTTTCCACGTCACTACATTCTTTGATCGAATTCGAGAGTCGATCTTCCATCACTACGTTCTGCAAACCTTATCCGGGCCACGTCTTATAGAGGAGGCTGAGGGGGTGGGAAAAGATCCTAGTGCCCGCCAGTTTAGTTTCAGAACTATAAAGAAAGGTAATTTGGGAAAGGAGAAGAAGGTGATTGATATGGGGAAGATATATAAGATGAAGCAAGAAAAGGTTTCGGCTTGGACGATGAAGATGTTGACTGATGCAGTGACAAATTCGGGGCTATCGACCTTATCAAATATGTTGGATGAAAGCATCGATGATGGAGAAGCTGAGCAAGCGGATAAGGAGATAACGAGCGAGAAGGAAGCGATGGTCGCTGCATATTGCATTTTCAAGAATGTCGCTCTGCAGAGTTGCAAGTGAGAAACAAAAAGAGTTCAGCAAATTAACGGATTGCTTGGTCTTTTGGTAACCATATTGTATTTTCTGCAGGTACATCGAACGAGATGATCTCAGGAGATTCATGATCGAGGAAGAGGTGGATCTTATCCTCCCATTGCTTGAACGAGCAGATGGAAAAATTGACAGAAAATCTTTGACAGACTGGGTGGTCAGTGCATTAATATTTTATTCATTGTAATTTTTGGCAATTGCCCTTTTTCATGTAAAGAGCAGTTAACATGCATTGTCGCTCCGCACTCTTCATCTTCATTCCAATGATCTGTCTTTTAATGCGAATTTGCCGAGAAGTGAAGGGAGATTTCAACGTGAGATACAATTTTTTTACAGTTGAAGGTTTATCAAGGCCGCAAAGCGCTGGTGCATGCTTTGACCGACACGAAAACAGCAGTAAAGCAATTGAACAAGCTCGTGACAGGAATACTGATCGTTATCACCATCATCATATGGCTTCTTTTGATGGAAATTGCTACGACCAAAGTACTAGTCCTGCTTTCATCACAGCTTGTTGTGGCAGCTTTCATTTTCGGCAACACATGCAAGACAATATTTGAGGCTATCATCTTTGTGTTCATTATGCATCCATTTGATGTTGGCGATCGTTGTGTTATTGATGGTGTCCAGGTAACTCTAAAGAAAAACACTTCCACTTTTCTGTTGAGATGAGTCTGACTTGTAACAATTCATATTTCTCATGGCAGTTGATGGTGGAGGAGATGAATATCTTAAACACTGTCTTCTTGAAGCTCGATAATGAAAAATCTACTATCCAAATTCGGTTTTGGCTACGAAACCTATAAGCAATTACAACAGAAGCTCAGACATGGGCGATAAAGTGGAGTTCTCAATTGATTTTATGACTCCATTGGAAAAAATTGGAGCAATGAAAGAGAAGATAAAAATGTAAGTTGATGGAATTGCCGCGGTTTTCCTTCATTTCTTGTTGTAAATGTTATGGCGCATATGGAGACTTGCTCAGTACAGGACCATATGAACGATTTTTATAGCCATTTTTTCTAATGACTAGCCTTCTTGGTCAGGTACTTGGGGGAAAATCGGCCACACTGGTACCCGAACCACCGCTTGATTGTGAATGAGATTGAGAACATGAACAAGATTAAGATGGGGCTCTACGTCAATCACACGATGAACTTCCAAGATTACGGAGAGAAGGGCAGGCGGAGGAGTGAACTAGTCCTGGAGTTGAAAAGAATTTTCGATGACTTGAGTATTAGATATAATCTCCTTCCTCAAGAGGTCCATCTATGCCAGATTGAGGATAAGAAACAGAAGTAAAGGGCAGGTGATGACTGCATTTGGCTGTCGAATGAATGCTCCGAAAATGTGCCAAAGTCAGTGGTTTCGTCCGCTTGCTGAATAAAGGAGGTGACTAGCTCTTTCGATAAATTGGGCTACCTCATTGTTCTTTACTAGTGATGCGTGATAATCGTGTATTACAAAGCATATTTAAATATTGTTCTGTCTTTTGGACTTTTTGTGATGCTTTTTTTTCTTATATTTTTTGACTTGGCAACTCTGTTGCAGTTATTATTTCAAACATGAGGCCGTCGGGTATGAATCTTGTCAATGGATGTAATCTACCTTTTGCTTACCTCAAATGTGCCTTTATGTGTGCATGTGTTGGTGCGGTCCCGGCCTAGGACCAGAGGTTTGTCGGCACAGGTGCATTAGTGCAGTTGCATGTGGCTATGATGTCAGGCTGCATTATCAAATGAATATATGCATCGTGCCGATCCAGTAGTTTGGCTGCAGTGTGTGCGAGGCACGATGACTCTCTGTAATTTGTGAAGATCCAAGCTCTCATCTATGCAAAATATCCAGTAAATCGGGATAAGCTCGAACGAGCTCGATAAGGGGAAAGAAAAACATTGAATATGTCGAGGGAGCTCCCTAAAATCCAGGAACGTACTAGCCTCAACATTAATGACTACAAGGCTCCGTATGACAGAGGCATGCAAAGAAAAGAATCGTGTTTCTTTTTCTCGGTGTAATTTAGAAGTACCAAGGTTTCGAACAATCTTCTTCTCCTTTTAAAATCAAAGTTTGCTAGCGCAAGCCTCGACAGTGGAATGCATAATCCTTTTGCTCAATATGTAAGCGAACTATCACTTTGAAATTGTGACACCGGCAAGGACAAATACTACTTGCGAGAGGACTCTTCATTATTTTAGAGAACTGAAACATCTTCCTGCCAAATGATGTAAAGCAATAATCTCCAATAAAATTCGTAGCATAATCTCTCGTGCAATTAGTGAGAGTGCTAGTATGAACACCTAGAGGGGGTGAATAGGTGTTTAAATGAAACATTGGCAAAAGTATGCGGAATAAAATAAGTTGTGAGCAAAGTCTGAAGAACAGCAGACTTTAAGCGAGATCAGACTTTAACACAATAAAGAGTTGAGGGAAGATAATAAGAACACAAGGTTTATAGTGGTTCGGCTTAATACAAGCCTACGTCCACTCTCCCACGCTAACTTGCCTTCTTGGCTGGATTCCACTATGCAATCAACAAGAGATTACAACTTTGAGTGCAAACACTTAGTAGTAGATCACACTATCTCACTAAGTCACTCTTTTGGTATTTCTCTCAAGATTACAAACGTTTAAGCTCACAAGAGACAAGTGTATGATAGAAGATCGCTTAGACTTTGGAATTATAAATTCTACGCTCCGTCTCTTACTTGCTCATCGGTCCTTCATCTCCTTAAATACTCCTCCACTTCCAAACTAGCCGTTGGACAGCATCCTGAGGATCGTCTTCCAATCTACCCATTGGACAGCCCTGTATCTAGAAGATTTGGTAGCCGTTGAGTGACAAAGATAAAATCCCAAATTGATTCCGATCGCCCATACAAACAGAATCTTGGTTTCCATAAGTAAAGCTTCTTCGTATAGAAAGTTCTTGTCTTCAAGATCTAATTGTCAATCAATTAGATTGAGTCAATTAAATCAATCTTGATGTGGAATCCAAACCGAGATCACTAGCCGTTATATCTTCGGGCTTGAGTTACGTTCGTCGAGTTACGGATGTAAAGTCGAGCAATAGACTTTACAATCGAGTACGAGTGCGATAGACTTTACAATCGGGTGCGAGCGATTTAGCTTTAAGGCCCGAACACGATCATGTTATGTTACGCTGGCATAGAGTCTATCTTCGGTTCTTCATTGCGTTCATGGAATTTGTCGAGTTGACAGACTTCGATATAGAACAGACTTTGACACTAAAGTGCAGCAGTCTTCGAGGACTTTGACATAGAAATCTGGAAATCTTCAAAATATACTTTGGACATGTGTTCCGTTCGCTCTTCCGGCCGTCTTGGACTTTGACAATATCCTTTACATGTTCTATCATCTGCATGGTCTATTACTTAACCATTAAACATGTTAGTAGCCTTTGATTTATTTTGTCATCTTCAAAACATCATAAGGGATTTCCCTAACAATTAGTTCAATTTTGGGAAATGTTATTGGAATAATGCAAAGGCTTTTGAGTTAAATGGGTTTTCCGAAATGCACATAGTGCATGTTTGGAAGCAACTTTGACTTAAATATGGTTTGATAAACACTCCCCTTTGTCTGCTAGTTTTTTTTTCAAAAAACTCTCAAATCATTTGCTAGCAAAACTCAGCAGCCAGTGAACGATTATAGCCGTTGGCCAACCGCTAGTGGCCTAGATCTAGTCGTTGGCCAGCCTTGTTTGACGTTGCATGACCTATAGTGTTGCTTGGGTCACCCAACCCTATAGACTATCATTTGAGTTCCCGCTACCAAGGCGATGCCACCAGATGTCACACAAACTCAAGTGTAGCTGGCTGGTGCGAAATTGGCTTGCTAACAGCCAAACTTGTCACGCCCCAAACCCCGAGCGTGTACCCATCCCTCTCTGGTCGATAAAATTTTGCGTCTTCCTAGGACTAGTCGCTGACCCTTTTCATTTTGTTGCACATGCGGAAGCGAAAACAAATCCCCGCGGTAACTATCTCGGGATAGAAAAGCGAGAACAATAATTTCACAAACAAACATGCCTTTATAAACATATGCGAGTCAAGTACAGAGTGCATGGTCAAAACTACAAAAGCTGTTCTCCAAAAAAGAAGCGAACCTATCCGACCTATGCTTCAAATCACCTCCTCTCTGCTCCATGTCCTCCACTCGATGCCCCTGAAAGTGGTTATACAATAACCAGTGAGACAATGTCTCAGCAAGTCTAAACTCTAAATTGCGACTAGGAGGGAAAGACGCTAAGAAGCATTTTAAGCACGCAATCACACAATCAAGGAGACTTACCTCGTCTCAGTTCCATCCGGCAGGTCAGCATAGATCATATCACAAATCAGAGCATCACTCAAGCTCAATTAATTGGAACACAATACTCAAATTAACATGCGTTCCTAGTTTTGATTTCGGCATATAGCACGGCCTACTCTGTTCGGCGGTCTTCGGCATTGCCGGCCATCGTCTCACCCCATTGAGCACGGCACGTCACTTCGTCGACGGCTTTCCCGAAGGAGCATAGGGTCTAGAATCTACTGCGACCGGCTTCCCTTTATCAAGGGGTATCCCAAATAGGGATAACGTCCAGCTCAACAGCCCGGGACGATTTCTCTTTGTCATCACACGATCACTCAAGTATAGCCGGGCACCGTGCATCGCACTCAAATGCTTGATTAAAATGGTGAACCCAGTGTCTTTTCTTCATATTAGAAATACGCATAAAAATAGTGGGTGTGGGTACACGGTCAACTCGACCCAGAAAAATTGACATTCTTCCTTTTTAAAATCCCACTATTTTATATATTATATAAAACCATTTTCGGTGTTAAAATTCGACACCAGGAATTTTCTAAGTAAATATTGAAAATTCACAATTTTGGAATTAAATACCAAAAATCAATTATCACTCAATTTGCGTAATTTAACACTCGATTGCAGAAATTAACCACACCATCGTTTTCTGATCGGCCACGAAATTAGGTCATCGGCCATTTAGCCCTAATTTCGGGAAAAATAATTAATAATTAATTAATTTCGAAAATTAATTAATTAATTTAATTTAATTTCGAAAAATACTAACCTAGGCCAAAATTATTAAATTAAATACCAATACGGACCGGAAAATTCCCGAACCCTTCTAGATAAATAATACAATTTAAATAGGCCTTAGCTAAATCATGCTAACCACCTAATATGCTCAATTAAATAATTAAATCATTAATTTAATCTAATTAACCACCTAATTCCTAATTAAATAAATCTAAACACCTCTTAGCATCAAAAAGCTACTAAGAAGAGTTTAGAGAATAAACTCAGCCGGTGTATCGCGAAAACCGGTTCGCGCGATGATGACGCGACGGTGGCCGAAATCTTAATTTTCGGCGGTGTCGGCGAAGCTCGGATCGCTAAAAACGGGCAACAAATCTCAACCCGATTTGAGATTTGTTTTCAACTTGGGCCGGGCTTCGCGGCTTTAAATGGGCTGAACACTGGACTGAAAATTTGCTGGATCCATGGGCTTTACTGGACTTCAATTGGGCTTCAATTCAACTGAATATGGGCTGCTGATTCCACTGGGCTTTGCTGGGCCCGAAATTCACTTGGGCTCAAATTGCTGAAGATGGGCCAATCTCACGTGGCTGGAAGCTGGGCTGCGTCAATTGCCGAAGATGAGCCCACGACGGAAATTTGCTGGCCGTGAGGAGGAGCGGTCTTCGTGGGCGGTTGGGCTCGGACGCGTACGAGGAAAAGCAACGTTGAAGAAGCCGCTTTGATGATCTTCAAGCTTCGTTGGTCTTCAATCAACAAGAAGTGAAGCTGCAAGATTGCGGAGAGGAATTTTGTGGGTTGAGGGCGTGAGTGGCCGACCAACTCGGTGGGATTTCAGTCTTCAAGACTCCGTGGGGCTTCGTGGACGCCTGAGACGTGTGGGCTGCAGCTGTTTCGGTTGAGGAGGACACGAACATGGACGGGTGGCGGCGAGCGGCTGAGCTTCGGTCAACAGCAGAGAAACGAGGCTCCTTCGGTTGACCGTGAGGTGGCGTCCAAGGAGCCGAAGGTCAGTGAAGGGCGGGTGGTCTCGATTTAGTGGATGAGGGGCAAAATTTCAGTGAAGTTGCAGCAATAAATTGCTGTTTTGAAGGGAAGAAACCTGAGTCGAATTAATGGGCTCGAGAGAGAGAATTCTCTAAAGCTGAACAGCAAAGTAAAAAGGAAAGCAAGTAGATAAGAGGGAGAGGAAACGGAGGTGGCGTGCGCGAGAGTTTTAAGGGGACCCAAAAATCAACAAACTTATCTCTTCCATTCAATGCTTGGTCTCCTTTAAACTTGCATAAATATCTCAATGTTCCCCTATAATACTTTCTTGCTCAATTACCACCCAATAATCCACTTTTGGTGTCAAAATAAAGCCCATCAACCATAAGTCCGAATTTCACTTAATTTTTGGCTCCAATTTTTGATTCGATCTTCCAAATCAACGTCCCATTTCTCTGAAGAAAAAATCTCGAACAATATTCAGTAAGCCCCCAACACTCAAAGGTTCGATAAAAATGCCAAAAATCCAATCAATTTGGCCGATCCAATTTTCCGCTAATTTCCGCGACGTCCAAAACGGTTTTCCGCAAAAATCTCGAAATCTCTCAAAATTTCTCAGAGGATAAGTCGACGTTCCTGCTTCTAAATATAGCTCGTGACACCACGTAACTTTCAATTTCGAAATCGGGTTCAAATAAGCGGTTAATTTCAATGCGCGCTTTTAGCATGACCTAGTCTACTGGGTCACTTTTAGGAATTTTTGGTGCAATTGACCCGTGATCGATTTATCTTGAATCACAAAGTACATCTTCGACACACTGGCGACTCTCGGTTGTCGTGAAAATCTCAAGGTTTTAAATACGGACACAGGGTACCCAAAACGTCAGAAAATCAATTTAGTGCCGATCAGTGAGAATTTTGAAATCAAGTGGAATCACCCACATTCGATCACATATCTCAGCCAAATCGACCTATCTCGATTTCGATCGATTCGACGGTGCCGCAATGACCCTTGTAGGCCGACACGGCCGAACAGTCGATTCCCTGTTCGAATTCTCAAGTCCATTGCATTTAGATTCCAGTGATTCCCGTGATGACCAGTTATCTCACGAGTGGCCAACTCGAGAATACAAGCACTATGACACGTCGACGAAAAGCCCGATTTATTTAATCGAAAACAACTTAGAAAATTCAGGCTATCACAAAACTTGACCTTGTCGACAACCTAAATCCTCGTCGGTGACATCGTATGTGCTAGGACATCTCGAGAATTATGAAAGTTGAGTGACAGAAAAAGTGAAAAGGAAACAAAAAACTTGTATTTGGATTCTCATAATGCAACATTCCAAAGCGCCTCTAGACCTATCTTGGGTTAGAGGAATTTAAAGGCATTTTGAAATGTAATTACATCTCCTCAAAACTCTTAAATTTTTTTTTATTAAATGTCATTTGTATTTTGTCAAGGGATTTTAGAACCCAATTGGCTTTGCGGATACTCAAACACGAGCAGTAGTGCGTCTAAAACATGCCATGAGAAAGTTACATTGAGGCATACAGTATTAGAAGAGCAAAACGTCATGCTGAGTTAAAGGCATGATCAGAACTGCCGATTAAGCTACCGGAATCTCAATGTTGGGGGTCAGCACCTTTGGAGTGTATTCCTCAATTGTGGCTGCATGAACATGGGCTCCGCAGTCTCCATTAATTATCACCTGCAACAGCAAAGATCTGTGTTTTGATTGGAGAAGTAGGTCAATTAAATGTGTAGTGATTTGATTAAGGTCGCTGTTAACGTATTTTAATAATCGGTAAACAAAGTTCGAGCCAGCTCACACATAAACACCTTTATGGTCTTAAATATGAAAATGTTTATGGTCAACTTTTAAAAATCGATAAGAAAATTGGAGCTAGCTCAAAAATGAACACATTTATGGTCTCAAATCAAATATGAAAACATTTATAGTCCAAGTAAATTAACTCATTTCTCTCTCTCTCTCTCTCTCTCTCTCTCTCTCTCTCTTCAAAACAAGACTACAAGAAAGTTTTAATAATATTTCTAGTGAAACGACTTGCTCAATTTGATTTTTGAATCAAAGGAGGAGGAATTAGAGAAGGAAGTCCAAAAAAGAAGGAGCTTCGGACAATGTACCAGAAGAGATAGGAGAATCCGGGATTACCTTCAATGTTTCTTTCAAATTGCTGAGGACAATGGCGGCGGCGGCAACAACAACAATGCTAGTGATGACGATAGCAAGCAACAGCCACACAAGGTGACATCTCTCATTGAATTATGGTCAATCATAAGTTTAGTGGACATGGGTTTGGTTACTAGCAATTGGGGCAGATATTTATTAGGAGCGTACAACAGAAACCCGATATCTTTACCTTGAGAGATCGTCAAAGAGTCCAAATTTGAGCCTATTAACATATCTAATTGGACTCACTTTACTCTAAAATTTAAACTAATGAGTTATGAACCAATTATGTTACATTAACCGCTGAGTGGCTCCACGGCCCAGGAACTGGAGGAAGAGTGAGAGGGCAAAGCCGTTGCCTCCTCTCAGAGAGCGGTTGAGCCTAGCCTTGGAGATACCAAGCGATGCAACATTTGCTCGGGCAGAAGCCCAGGGTGATCCATAGAGAAATGAAGCCTAGCAACATCTTCTTGGATGACGCGATGCATGTGATTCTGGCATGCCCACTTGTTGGGAAATGAAGAGCTAGCATTAACCGGTGAAACAGGTAAATTCAAGAACATTTTTCTCGTACACCTTTTCTTTTTGTTTCGATGTCAATGTCAATATATCGAATTAGCAGACATTATTTGGCAAGTTTGACTTAATAAAATAACATCCGCCGCTTTCTTGCATATGAGGGACTTTTCCTGTACGAGGCGTCAAAAGTGATATGATGCGAGCCTTACAATGAGAAATGTGATGTGTATAGCTTTGAAGTCATACTCAATGAGCTCATCACCGGAGAATACCCTTACATCGAGACCAATTTCGGCCCTGCCCTTGTACTTCATTTCATCTTTCAATGGGTTTTTAAAATTTACCCAATTCCAATGTAGCTATTGTCTATATTAAAATGCTTCAGAACATTCATCGACTTTTTCCATTGTCTTATCCAAAAAGATTGGGGTAAGAATCATATGAGTGTCAATACCTTTGTACGATGTTCACTTGAGTGCTAAAATATTTTTTTTCGCTTTTTTGAGTGCCAAAATTTTGAAAAATCGATCACTTGAGTGCTACTTTTGATTTGCCTTATTAGAAAAGCTGACATGGCTGCCGGAAAATATTTTTTATTATTATATTTTTTTGCTCTTTTTTTTTTTTTTTTTTTTTCAAGAGTGGGCGGGTCACTCGCGACCCTCGCCGACTACAGCCACCTTGCCCTCGACCGCCAAGGCCCTACGCAAGGCCGTGATGGCCCTTACCCGCTCTAGGCGGCTGCCCAACGGCCAACGAGGGTTCTCGGTGACTCTCACCAGCCTTAAAGAAAAAGAAACAAAAAAAGGCAAAATAAAATAATAAAAAAATTCAAAAAAAAAATTCGATGTAGGACATTTGGCTAGAATTGATACTCAAGTGATTTATTTTTTTTTGATGTGGCACTCAAGTGAGTGAAATAAAATTTTCAACTTTTAAGTGAGCATCGTATGAATGTTTTGACACTTCTACAGTTTTTATGCCCAAATAGAGTGCAGTGGAAGTAGCAGAAGGCAAGTCAAGCCTGCACTTTCAAAGGATGAAAATGGCCAACTTGAAGAAAAGAGGAGGTAATTTTGAGTAGACAAAAGAGTTTTTTTTTTTTTTAAATTAGTTAATTTGATATTAAGCATTCAGGTCCGTTGAAAATTATCAATGATGTGCTAGATGTCAAAAACCGAACTGAAAATTTTTGGTCTTTTCAATTCGATTCTTATTCGGTTTTTGGGTAATAGGTAAAGGATTTTGGATAGCTCGCCAGTTCAATTCCATTCGATTCGGGTTTCATTTTTCCCTTTTCTTTAAAAGCTGCAGATCAAAACATGAAGGGATTTGTGTCTCAACCATCAAATATATTCTGAATTCAAGTCGTTCCGTTCATGTAAAGTTCATGTAAATGCAGTAGGCTCGATTGGGGAAGAATTGCAGTCATCGGTGCTCATGCTCACGGGCTATTCATGCTCACATTCTGCCTTATGAGCAAATTTATGCTGTATTCCTATCTTTAACTCTAGTCCTATCTGACAAAATTGCTGATATGTACTTTTTTTTTTAAGACATGAAAAGCCCAATGAAAAAAACATTATGTTCATTCACGAAATAATTCGTGAGATTTGTTTCAATCTTCAGTTCATATTTTGTTTTATCCATAGTTCCAAAAAAAAAAAAAACCTTTTTGCATTAAACCAGCAATTGCATGCTTTTTGGCACGATTTTGGGCATGTCTAGTCTACTGGAAAAATATTGTTAATGAGACAATTACTTTTATAAGATATGATAGCAGGCCACAGATATGATGAGCCCACGATTGCTTTACGAAACTTTACCTTCTGGACGGAATAGGTTCATATTTGTCTCGGTTCAATTTTTTTGGAAATGTGAACCGAACCGTGACAATCATAGCTACTGTGTACTAGGGGTGATCGGGTCCAGGGTGAGTAGGGTCTAGACCTGGACCGTGTACCCGACCCTATTATAACTGGTTCCCATTTTCTGGACCCTATACCCAACCCTGTTTATATTGGACCCTATACCCAACCTACCCTGTTTTTCCGATCTGGTTCCAAGGTCAACCTTGTTTCCATTGAAACCTGTTTTGCAATCTCCCGATATTCTATACGACTTTGAATTTTATATTAATAAGCGAGAAAATAACTTAATCCTCCTAATTTATATTGAAACATTAAGTACTGATAATAAATTAATACATGAACTTTTTGACTAAACGAAAAATTAAGGATCCATATGGCTAATTATAATAAATAAAATCATAAGGTAAAGAATTAGCAACAAACATGGGTCTAATATTAGTCTTATTCCTACAACTACTACATAAAACTACTTATTTATGCAAGTATAACTCTTCTTACAAAGGAGAAATTAGGCGAGCTAATTCATATGATACACAAGAATTTGGCAGCGAAGATTACTGTTTGTCCATCAGACGGTGCGAGAGGGAACCGGTGAGGGAGGGAAGCAAGTGAGGAAGAGGAATGACAAAGGAGAAGTGTCGTGCGTGTTTGAGAGAGCCAAGAGGAAAAACATCATGTGATTGCGGGAGTAAAAATAGAAATTAGGAGGAAAAAAAGGGTTTTGAACCTTTACTTACAAAACCGGTCCGAGAATTGGTTTCCGGGTGGGTAATCACTCATTACCTGTTCCCAGACCGGTTTAAACCGGTTCCGAATTTTGGGAACCGATTCCCAGACCTGTTTCATGGGAACCGGTTCCCGATCCTGTTTTCCGGGTGGGCCGGTCTGGGAACCGGATATACCCCGTCCGGTTGCACACCCCTAATGTGTACAATCAATTATAGGAAAATCACCATAAGTATTATTGAAGAAATTTAATATAGCACAAAAATCTTTCAGTCTTTGTAATTAAGACCTCAAAGTCTTTGAAACAAGTGCAATCAAGGTCTTCCTTACAAAAGTTACCTGATTTTTCCTAGAGCATCTTATTTGGGGGCCATTTGAACCATTTTCCAACGTGGTGCTAGTATTCGCCATAAGGACTTAATTGACTTCTTCTTCAAAAGGTCGAAAAATTAATCTTAACCATTTAAAAGGCTTAAATCGCACTAGGAAAGCAAACATACTACAACATTCGATGCACTTTTCCTTGTCAATTATCTGTCCTCCAATTCCTTTTTGTCTCTGATGAAGAGATTTGGCTACCTAAAGATCCACAGAATAAGCTACAAGTTACGAACCGGTAACCAATTACGTTCAGATCTTTGAACTGTGCTAGAGGAGTTTTCATGTAATTGCTGGAAAATCAAGCAGGCTGAATTTTAAAAAAAAAAAAAAAAAAATTAACGTTCTACATAACTATGCCAACCATGAGGATTCATACTTTCGTGAGAAAATTATATGCTAATGTAGAAGTATTCCGCTATTCATTATTAATTTTTCCTTTAATTTGCTTTCCTTTTTTTACTCTTAGCAGTTTTTTTTTTTTTTTGGTCGGATACTCTTAGCAATATTGAAGATGAGCAAAGTGTCAATACCAAATAGAAGAAGGCATGATATCGAGAAGGCCCTACTCAAATAAAATGAAGTCATACTAACCATGCAAACTATAGAGGCAATGGATCATTGGCAGGCCGAGGTGACACTAGGCTTCATCGTTTTCAAGTCCCCCCAATGCAACACCAAATCTGATGTCGTCTTGCTGCTAATCAAGACGTCGCTCACCATTTGGCCAAGGCAAAATTATTCAAAAAAGCCTAAATTTACCGTATAGCAACCAACTCCATTCTAAAATTTTTAATTATGTTAATTTAATCCTAAACATTATAACGCTCTACCAATAGACATTCTAGTCGATTTTGGCGGATAATTAACAATGTAGACATTGGTCGTCCTACTTGGCATAGTCGACATTGACCTCAACAATTTTTACAATTTTTTGATTCTTTTGGGCTACCTTAACAGTATGAAAAATTGAAAAGAAAAAAGAAAAATAAGAAAAATAAATGAATAAATGTCAAGTCAGCATGAGGCTATGCCAGGGACCCTTTGGATTACTCGATTGAATACGCTCTAGCAAGATTGGCACAAAAGTTATGTGATCGGCTATAGGAAAATCATCAAAAAAATTCTAAACCTATCATATGATGATCAATTTTAATACAAATTTTATTTGAACTAAATTAAAAGAATAAGCTATTTAAAAAAAAATAGGGTTTCTAACCAACTCTGGTCACCGCACCACCATTGCTGAGAAGGGGATGGATGGCCGGCGGTGGTCATTGGGAAATGCGTAAATCAAAAATAGCTCGTTTGACAAGCAGTAATGGTCCGCTTTGATGCAGAGCCGACAACTTTGCCGGTGAACAAATGAAGGAGACGGCGGTAGACGGAGGAGGAAGACTGGAGAAAAGGCAGAAGCCAGTTTTTACCTTTTTTATTTACTTGCCACGTCGTGATACGTAATTTTTATTGGCTTTCAGAGCAGTCAGCCCCATGACGTATGACGTGGTGATACATAATCACTGAATATTTTCTCGGCCGTAGACACAAATACTATTGTACGGACACATACTGCGATCAGACTTCGAGAGGTGTTCTCATCAATCAAAGAAAGAATAAAAGGAAAGATGAAAAAGAACTTTCTCTCTCTCTCTCTCTCTCTCTCTCTCTCTCGCTTCGTTTGTCACATTCATAGGCACCTTTCATAAAGACGACCTCTTTTCCACAAAAATTATTTATAAGATTGACTGAATAGGAGGTCAAGCTTTGTCACCTTGCCGCTTGTCCTGTCACAGGAGAAAATCAGACCATTTCGGTAGTCCTTTGTTTTTCTTTTTATCATCAACGCTGTTCTTAGAAACCCGGGCACGTACTATCATTTTAAAGACGCTTGCTTCCCGTGTTGGGGCACTACCGGAACAAAATCTTAATGAACCGAGGACGAGGGTTTTGTCTCCCCTGGATTGGATCAGCTCTCAGCAGCCATTCATGCTCCTCAACAGTCTCTTTTGGATTAAGCTTCCTTGCTCTGTTCCTGGGGAAGTGAGCTCAACGGAACACTGACAAACCTGTGCTGATCTTTGTTTAAGCGTAAAGGTACGCGGTTTTCTTGATCTCTTTTTTCGATTTTCAGTTTTAACTTTACCCACAGTGAGCATCTCACCAGATCACTAGACTGCTTCATTTCTTGATCGAGAATCATCTGCTGCGTAATCCTTACCTTTCCTTTATTATGTGTCCCGAGTTGGTGATCATTGACTAGAAGTTGAATTTGTTGGAAAGGAAGAAACTCTCTCTGACTCGAGTGCTAGAGTCGGTCCACGAGCTGAGTCTATTATGCATGTTGTGTTGGCCTGTTGCTGTCTGTGTGTACGCATTTCAGTATAAGTAGATCTGCACTTGAATTCTCTCTTTCGGTTTACTCTTGTGCTGTCCAGAGTTCGATGTTGAACTGAAGCCTTATGAGCGGTATAGTTTTGGACTTTTAGAATGTGTCCCGAATCATGAATGGATTCTAAAGGAAAACGTCGAAAAGGCGGCGAAATCACCATGTCAGAGAAAAGGAATGTCGATGGAAATGAAGTAATTGTGAACATCTCGACTGAAGGGGATGCAAAAGCTGTGACTGAGGGCAGGGGTTCCAAGGAGTTGGAAACTGCGGCTCCGAAACAAACCCGGGTGGATTCTCCCTGCCAGGCATTCAGTGAATTGAGCACTGGTGTCGCAAAACCAGAGGGAATGAACTGCCCATCTCTCGAAGTAGCCAGTCTCAGCCCTAAAGCTCCCTCTGCTAACGAATCTTTTGTTAGGAAAAGGAGTCTCAACAGGTCGGGGTTCTCAAAACCGAAATCGAGGTTTGGGGAGCAACTGTATCCTTCTGATGCCACTCCGAAGACACCGCTCATGGAATCTCGGGGACCAGCTGGAGGAGGAGGTGGAGAGGAGGATGATGAAGAGATCTACAAGCAAGTCACTCTTGAATTGAGCAGAGCAAAGCATAAGAGGATAAAGACCAAGGCTTTGGTCGAATGGACAGTGTTTTTTCTCATTCTCGGGTGCCTGGTGGCTAGTTTAACGGTTGATCAATTGGAAGCATCTAGGTTATGGGAATTAGAGATGTGGAAGTGGTGTGTACTTGTGATGGTGCTATTCTCTGGCATGTCGGTTACCCATTGGGTGATGCATTTCATAGTTTTCTTGATTGAGAGGAAATTTTTGCTTCGGAAAAAGGTACTCTACTTCGTTCATGGACTGAAGAAGAGTGTTCAAGTTTTCACTTGGTTGGCCTTTGTTCTTCTCACGTGGGTACTGTTATTCAATCGAGGCGTCAGGAGGTCGAAGATTGCCAACAAGGTTTTGGAGTGCATAACCTGGACTCTAGTCTCCATTCTCATCGGTTCATTCCTATGGTTCTTAAAGACTTTACTGCTGAAGATATTAGCATCGAGTTTCCACGTCACTACATTCTTTGATCGAATTCAAGAATCGATCTTCCATCACTACATTTTGCAAACCTTATCCGGGCGGCCTCTTATCGAGGAGGCTGAGAGGATGGGGAAAGATCCTAGTGCCCGTGAGTTTAGTTTCAGAACTATGAAGGAAGGTAAAATGGGAAAGGAGAAGAAGGTGATTGATATGGGGAAGATATATAGGATGAAGCAAGAAAAGGTTTCGGCTTGGACAATGAAGATGTTGATTGACACAGTGACAAATTCAGGGCTATCGACCTTATCAAATACGTTGGATGAAGATGAAAGCACCCATGATGGAGGAGTTGAGCAAGCGGATAAGGAGATAACGAGCGAGATGGAAGCGACGGTGGCTGCATATCACATTTTCAATAATGTCGCTCAGGCTGGTTGCAAGTGAGAAACTAAAGAATTCAGTAGATTAACGGATTGTTTTGTCTTTTGGTAACCATATTGTATTTTTTGCAGGTACTTCGATGAAGACGATCTTAGGAGGTTCATGATCAAGGAAGAGGTGGATCTTATCTTCCCATTGCTTGAAAGAGCAGAAGATGGAAAAATTGACAGAAAATCTTTGACAAACTGGGTGGTCAGTGCATTAATGTTTAATTCATTGTAATTTTTGTCTATTGCCCTTTTCCATGTGAAGAGCAATTAACATGCATCCCGCAGTCTTCATCTTCATTCCAGTGATCTGTATGTTAATGCGAATTTGCCAAGAAGTGAAGGGAGATTTCAACGTGACATACAATTCTTTTACAGGTGAAGGTTTATCAAGGCCGGAAAGCACTGGTACATGCTTTGACAGACACGAAAACAGCAGTAAAGCAATTGAACAAGCTCGTGACAGGAATATTGATCGTTATTTCCATCATCGTATGGCTTGTTTTGATGGAAATTGCTACGACCAAAGTACTAGTCCTGCTTTTGTCACAGCTTGTTGTGGCAGTTTTCATTTTCGGCAACACATGCAAGACAATATTCGAGGCTATCATTTTTGTGTTCATTATCCATCCATTTGATGTCGGCGATCGTTGTGTTATCGATGGAGTTCAGGTAACTCTATAGAGAAACACTTCCACTTTTCTGTTGAGATGAGTCTCACTTATAGCAATTCATATTTCTCATGGCAGTTGATGGTGGAGGAGATGAATATCTTAAACACTGTCTTCTTGAAGCTCGATAATGAAAAAATCTACTATCCAAATTCGGTTTTGGCTACGAAACCTATAAGCAATTACAACAGAAGCTCAGACATGGGCGATAAAGTGGAGTTCTCAATTGATTTTATGACTCCATTGGCAAAAATTGGAGCAATGAAAGAGAAGATAAAAATGTAAGTTGATGGAATTGCCACAGTTTTCCTTCATTTCTTGTTGTAAATGTTATGGCGCATATGGAGACTTGCTCAGTACAGGACCATATGAAAGATTTCTTTTAGCCATTTTCTCTAATGACTAGCCTTCTTGGTCAGGTACTTGGAGAACGAGAACAATCTGCACTGGCACCCGAACCACAACTTGATTGTGAGTGAGATCGAGAACATGAACAAGATTAAGATGGGGCTCTACGTCAATCACACGATGAACTTCCAAGATTACGGAGAGAAGGGCAGGCGGAGGAGTGAACTAGTCCTGGAGTTGAAAAGAATTTTCGATGACTTGAGTATTAGATATAATCTCCTTCCTCAACAGGTCCATCTATGCCAGATTGAGGATAAGAAACAGGCGTAAAGGGCAGGTGATGACTGCATTTGACTGTCGAATGAATGCTCCAAAAATGTGCCAAAGTCAGTGGTTTCGTCCGCTTGCTGAATAAAGGAGGTGACTAGGTCTTTCGATAAATTGGGCTACGTCATTGTTCTTTTCACATAGTGATGAAGCGACTCCTACAGAAGACGGTCGCATCGCCTTGGGCATGTCAAGATGATCAAGAGACCAACTACTGATGCACGATAATTGTGTATTGCAAAGTATACCTAAATCTTGTTTCGTCTTTTGGACGTTTTGCGACGCGTTGTTAATATTTTGGCTTGGTGACTGTCACAGTTGTTATTTAAAACATAAGGCGGTCAGGTATGAATGATGCCAGTGAATGTAATCTACCTTTTACGTACCTTGAGTATGAGTTATTTGCTCAGCCAAATACGTGTGATCATACGTATGTCTTCTGCACATGAATGCACCCTCAAATGTGCCTTTGTGTGAGCATGTGGGGGTGAGGCTCCAGCTTAAGACCAGAGGTTTGTCCGGTGCATTAGTGCAGGTTCATGTGTAGGGTAGAAATCAGTGGTTATGATGTCAGGCTGCATTGTCACTGATCGTAGGCATTGTGCCGATCCAGTAGCTTGACTGAAGTGTGTGCAGGGCATAATCTAGAAGATCTGAGCAGTAGGGCATCCGAAACAAGCCATGAGAAAAGTTACATTGAGGCATGCAATACTATAAGAACAAAACGCTTAGCTGAGGTAATGACATGACCAGAACTGCCGATTAAGCCACTGGATTCTCGATGTTGGTGGTCAGCAACTGTAAAATATAATCCTCTCCGTTCGGGGGATGAACAGTGACTGCATCAGCACAGGCTCTACATTCTCCATTAACTATCACCTGCAACAGCAAAGATCTGTTTCTAGATTGGAGCAGCAGGTAAATCGAATGTGCTATGATTCTGTGAGACCATTCTCAACGTTTTTTGAAAAATCGACGACAGAAGTTCAAACAAGTAAAGTGAAAAACTCATGTACTTTCGTTTCTTCAATATTTAAAATATTTTAATGATATTGTGGTGAAAGGACTTGCTCAGTTTGATTTGGGTTATAGAGGTGGAGGAATTAGAGGAGGAAGTCCAAAAGGAGAAGGAGCGTCGGACAAATATACAGGAAGAGACTGGAGAGAACCCAGGATTACCTCCGGTACTGCCTTCAGATAGCCAAAGACAACGGCTTTCTTCAGCTAAACGTCCGCCACAAGCACCACGACGACGAGGACGACAAAGAACACGGCAACAATAACAACGACAGTAATGCTAATGACAACGATAACATTAACAATAATAATAAAAACCAACGAGAAGAGGTCCTCTCTCCTCAACTCTACAAGGGCAATGTCAGTCCTCCATTATTTTTTCTATTTTTTTGTCAGAAAATAAGCATTTCATTAAACTAGTTGAAGATGGCTTCAGAACATAACAAGTTCCAAAGAGCGGGAGGGAGGGGAAGGAACCCAATTTTGAGGCGAGGCATTTTTCCTTGGGGGTTTAAGCCATCCAGTCGCCAACCGAATTCGCCTCTATAGGGCAGTAAGACATTGTCTATGATTAAAATGTAGCCGTTGTCTATGATTAGAAAATGCTACTGCACATTCATCGACATTTTACATTGTCTTGTGCAGACCGATTGCGGTGGAAATAGCAGAAGGCAACCTCAGGCCTGCGCTTCCGAAGGGCGAAGATGGCCAACTCGAAGAGCTTGTCCAATTCATAGTGGATTACTATGTTCTAAAAATGAATTTTATCATATAAATATAGTAGAAGAAAAAATATAAATATAAATCAAACTCAGCATCTTTAATCAAAGAACAAGAATTCTGTCACCACTTTTGTCTTCTCTTCAAAATACTTTAAAAACTCTAAGAATAATGAAAAACGATTTAACAAAAACCTAACTGCTCTCTCTAGCTCTCAATGTTCTCCTCTTCATAGGATATATCCAAGTTATCTAATCTCCCAATACTTGCCGATAACATTAGGGAACAAAATCAAGGATTCCCTTATTTAATATCCATCTTTCACTGCTACTTGATTTGAATTCCTGATTTTTGCTATTATTTTCCTTATCTTTTCCATATCTCATTATTCTGCATAAACAAGAAAAATTCAAATAATCAGAAGGGAATCCAAATGTTTTCTCATAGATATTGTATTAATTGTTGCCTAAAATAAGTAAAATAAGAAAATCTGAAGATGGTTTCCGAGCTTTCAAACCTTAGATGCATAAAGCTCCCACTACAAGCACTCAATAAGAAAATAACGTCATCACATTGAGAGAGGCAAACCCATGTTGTTCAAAAGCAGGCATAATAAGCCCTTGAGAACCGCACAACGAACGATCCATGCATAGAATAACACCTGTCGGGAGACTAACAGATGTGAAAGTATATGCAGAGAATTTTTCACACCTACAAAATAAGTTGCACACCGATCTATGCATCTTTCTCTAAGTGAAAGAGTAAACTATCAGGCAACGGTAAATCTAAATGATTCCACAAGATGGCTGAAGAAAAGAACCCTTTACTTTCAGCCATTCAGATTTGTCCCCATCAGCCCTAGAGGGGCTAACCTAATGAAGAAAATGATCATATGAAAGACTAAAGTTCTGGAAAAGACAAGAAGATTGAAGCAGGAGCGACCAAGCTCGCATAAAATTACTGCAGGTGCATACCTTAAATCACACAACAGTAGTTTCATGCTCACAATTTTGTATTAACGATGATCAAATAAGGAGTGAGACGGCATCCACATGCTTTTCTCATAATTAACTTTGCAAGTGACAAAACTAAAATTCCCACAAAATAAAAGGGAAGCAAGGAAGCATAAAGAGACTCTTTTGCTGCAGGACTGTTTGAAAGATTTCCTAAAGCCATTTCCTCTTATTACGCTTGTCAGGTACTTGGAATTGATTGTTATTCAAATGTTCTTAACCATGCTTGGTTCTACAATAACAAATTCAAAATTGATCAACGACTTGCAAGAAAAATATATACGCGATTACTCACCTTTCGTAAATCGCTAATATCTAACATTGTGAATAACTATTTGATTAATCAAAACAAAAAGTTGTGCAATCTCAATTTGTAATTCGAACAAATTATATCGCATGCTGTTGTCGTCCAATCTAAAATGAATACTTTGCTCCACGTAGGTGTTTAGTTGAATGCCTTGCTTCTCAACAAATTGTGTTGGGTCACAATCAGATGAACTTCTTTCAACTACTCCTATCCTTATCTCATAAAGGAGCACTAGATTATCGGAGAGTCTAATAAGGAAAAAGAAAAAAAGAAAATTCCTTTATGACCTTGTCTTTTTGCTATATGTTTGATCATCCTTAACGGGGCATAGTATTATACAAGTGAATACTAAGCAAGAGCATTGTGGGTCATATCATCCTAATTAATAGGCACAATCTAAGAATAGGAAATCAATGAAATGATCAAACGGTAACATCACAAATGATTGGACAATGTAACATTCTCAATGAATTCTTTTAGAAAGACATCGTGGAATAAAACTTGTGATGAGATACGCATAAAACATGACCGAGGTAGGGACCCTTTGGATTACTTGATTGAATACACTCTAGTGAGATTATAGGAAAATCATCCAAAAAATTCTAAACCTATCATATGATGATCAATTTTAATACAAATTTTATTTGAACTAAATTAAAAGAACCAGCTATTAAAAAATAAAAAATAAAAACAAAAGGGATTTCTAACCAACTCTCGTCACTGCACCACCATCGCTGAGAAGGGGATGGATGGTCGGCAATGGTCATTGGGAAATGCATAAATCAAAAATAGCTCGTTCGACTCGACACATTTTCATTCGATTTGACGCGTTGTCCTATTGAGTGTAAATTTTTGGTGTCGAGCCTTTACTGTATAGCTATATAGCTATATGTATAGCTTTTAATTAAAATCAATATATTTCTTACCTTTATCAAAAAAAAAAAAAAAAAATATATATATATATATATATAGCTCGTTCGACAAGCAGTAATGGTCCGCTTTGATGCAGAGCCGACAACTTTGCCGGTGAACAAATGAAGGAGATGGCGGTAGACGGAGGAGGAAGACTGGAGAAAAGGCAGAAGCTAGTTTTTACCTTTTTATTTACTTGCCGCGTCGTGGTACGTAATTTTTATTGGCTTTCAGAGCAGTCAGCCCCATGACGTATGACGTGGTGGTGATACATAATCACTGAATATTTTCTCGGCCGTAGACACAAATACTATTGTACGGACACATACTGCGATCAGACTTGGAGAGGTGTTCTCATCAATCAAAGAAAGAAGAAAAGGAAAGATGAAAAAGAACTTTCTTTCTCTCTCTCTCTCGCTTCGTTTGTCACATTCATAGGCACCTTTCATAAAGACGACCTCTTTTCCACAAAAATTATTTATAAGATTGACTGAATAGGAGGTCAAGCTTTGTCACCTTGCCGCTTGTCCTGTCACAGGAGAAAATCAGACCATTTCGGTAGTCCTTTGTTTTTCTTTTTTATCATCAACGCTGTTCTTAGAAACCCGGGCACGTACTATCATTTTAAAGACGCTTGCTTCCCGTGTTGGGGCACTGCCGGAACAAAATCTTAATGAACCGAGGACGAGGGTTTTGTCTCCCCTGGATTGGATCAGCTCTCAGCAGCCATTCATGCTCCTCAACAGTCTCTTTTGGATTAAGCTTCCTTGCTCTGTTCCTGGGAAGTGAGCTCAACGGAACACTGACAAACCTGTGCTGATCTTTGTTTAAGCGTAAAGGTACGCGGTTTTCTTGATCTCTTTTTCGATTTTCAGCTTTAACTTTATACACAGTGAGCATCTCACCAGATCACTAGACTGCTTCATTTCTTGATTGAGAATCATCTGTTGCATAATCTTTACCTTTCCTTTATTATGTGTCCCGAGTTGGTGATCATTGACTAGAAGTTGAATTTGTTGGAAAGGAAGAAACTTTCTCTCTGACTCGAGTGCTAGAGTCGGTCCACGAGCTGAGTCTATTATGCATGTTGTGTTGGCCTGTTGCTGTCTGTGTGTACGCATTTCAGTATAAGTAGATCTGCACTTGAATTCTCTCTTTCGGTTTACTCTTGTGCTGTCCAGAGTTCGATGTTGAACTGAAGCCTTATGAGCGGTATAGTTTTGGACTTTTAGAACGTGTCCCGGATCATGAATGGATTCTAAAGGAAAACGTCGAAAAGGCGGTGAATCACCATGTCGGAGAAAAGGAATGTCGATGGAAATGAAGTAATTGTGAACATCTCGACTGGAGGGGATGCAAAAGCTGTGACTGAGGGCAGGGGTTCCAAGAAGTTGGAAACTGCCGCTCCGAAACAAACCCGGGTGGATTCTCCCTGCCAGGCATTCAGTGAGTTGAGCACTGGTGTCGCAAAATCAGCGGGAATGAGCTGCCCATCTCCCAAAGTAGCCAGTCTCAGCCCTAAAGCTCCCTCTGCTAACGAATCTTTTGTTAGGAAAAGGAGTCTCAACAGGTCGGGGTTCTCAAAACCGAAGTCGAGGTTTGGGGAGCAACTGTATCCTTTTGATGCCACTCCGAAGACACCGCTCATGGCATCTCAGGGACCAGCTGGAGGAGGAGGTGGAGAGGAGGATGATGAAGAGATCTACAAACAAGTCACTCTTGAATTGAGCAAAGCAAAGGATAAGAGGATAAAGACCAAGGCTTTGGTTGAATGGACCGTGTTGTTTTTCATTCTCGGGTGCTTGGTCGCTAGTTTAACGGTTGATCAATTGGAAGCATCTAGGTTATGGGGTTTACAGATGTGGAAGTGGTGTGTACTTGTGATGGTGCTATTCTCTGGCATGTTGGTTACCAAATGGGTGATGCATTTCATAGTTTTCTTGATTGAGAGGAAATTCTTACTTCGGAAAAAGGTACTCTACTTTGTTCATGGTTTGAAGAAGAGCACTCAAGTTTTCACTTGGTTGGCCTTTGTTCTTCTCACGTGGGTACTGTTATTCAATCGAGGCGTCAGGAGGTCAAAGATTGCCGATAAGGTTTTCGATTGCATAACCTGGACTCTTGTCTCGATTCTGGTCGGTTCACTTCTATGGTTCTTAAAGACTTTACTGCTGAAGATATTAGCATCAAGTTTCCATGTGACAACATTCTTTGATCGAATTCAAGAATCGATCTTCCATCACTACGTTTTGCAAACCTTATCCGGGCCACCTCTTATAGAGCAGTTTGAGAGGGTGGGGAAAGATCCTAGTGATCGCCAGCTTAGTTTCAGAACCATGAAGAAAGGTAAAATGGGAAAGGAGAAGAAGGTGATTGATATGGGGAAGATATATAGAATGAAGCAAGAAAAGGTTTCAGCTTGGACGATGAAGATGTTGATTGATGCAGTGACAAATTCGGGGCTATCGACCTTATCGAATACGTTGGATGAAAGCACCAATGATGGAGGAGTTGAGCAAGCGGATAAGGAGATAACAAACAAGATGGAAGCAATGGCTGCTGCATATCGTATTTTCAATAATGTCGCTCCACCGTGTTGCAAGTGAGAAACGAAAGTGTTCAGCAGATTAACGGATTGTTTGGTCTTTTGGTAACCATATTGTATTTTCTGCAGGTACTTCAATGAAGACGATCTTAGAAGGTTCATGATCAAGGAAGAGGTGGAACTTATCTTCCCGTTGCTTGAAGGAGCAGAAACTGGAAAAATTGACATAAAATCTTTGACAAACTGGGTGGTCAGTGCATTAATGTTTAACTCATTGTAATTTTTCACTATTGCGCTTTTTCATGTAAAGAGCAGATAACGTGCATTGTCATTCCACACTCTCTGTCTTCGTTCCATTGATCTGTATTTTAATGTGTATTTGCCGAGAAGTGAACGGAGATTTCAACTTGAAATACAATTTTTTTTCAGGTGAAGGTTTACCAAGGCCGCAAAGCGCTGGTACATGCTTTGGCCGACACGAAAACAGCAGTAAAGCAATTGAACAAGCTCGTGACAGGAATATTGATCGTTATTACCTTCATCATATGGCTTCTTTTGATGGAAATTGCTACGACCAAAGTACTAGTCCTGCTTTCGTCACAGTTTGTTGTGGCAGCTTTCATTTTCAAAAACACATGCAAGACAATATTCGAGGCTATCATCTTTGTGTTCGTTATGCATCCGTTTGATGTCGGCGATCGTTGTGTTATTGATGGAGTTCAGGTAACTCTAAAGAGAAACGCTTCCACTTTTCTGTTGAGATGAGTCTGACTTATAGCAATTCATATTTCTCATGGCAGTTGATGGTGGAGGAGATGAATATCTTAAACACGGTCTTCTTGAAGCTCAATAATGAAAAAATCTTCTATCCAAATTCAGTTTTGGCTTCAAAACCTATAAGCAATTACAACAGAAGCTCAGACATGGGCGATAAAGTGGAGTTCTCAATTGATTTTATGACTCCGCTGGAGAGAATTGGAGCAATGAAAGAGAAGATAGAAAAGTATGTCGATGGAATTGCTTCAGTTTTCCTTCATTTCTTATTGCAAATGTCATGGCCTTTATAGACTTGTTTGGTACAGGACCATATGGAAGATTTCTTATAGCCATTTTCTCTAATGACTAACTTCTTGGTCAGGCACTTGGAGACATATCCGCAACACTGGCACCCGAACCACAACTTGATTGTGAGTGAGATCGAGAACATGAACAAGATTAAGATGGGGCTCTACGTCAATCACACGATGAACTTCCAAGATTACGCAGAGAAGGGCAGGCGGAGGACTGAACTAGTCATGGAATTAAAAAGAATTTTCGATGACTTGAATATTAGATATAATCTCCTTCCTCAACAGGTCCATCTTTGCCAGAATGAGGATAAGAAAAAGGCGTGAAGGGCAGGTGATGACGGCATTTGGCTGTTGAATGAATGCTCTGAAAATCTGCCACAGTCAGTGGTTTCGTCTGCTTGTTAAATAAAGGAGATGACTAGGTCTTTTAATAAATTGGGCTGCCTCATTTTTCTTTTCACATGGCGATGGAGCGAGGCCTGCAGAAGACAGTTGCATCGCCTCAGGGATGTCAAGACGATCAAAAGACCCACTACTGATGCACGATAATTGTGTTTTGCAAAGCATACCTAAATGTTGTTCTGTCTTTTGGACGTTTTGCGACGCGTTTTTCATATTTTGGCTTGGTGATAATTGTTATTTGAAACATGAGGCCGTCGGGTGTGAATGATGTCAGTGAATGTAATCTACCTTTTACTTACCTCAAATGTGCCTTTTTCTGTGCATGTGTTGGTGACGTTCCGGCGAAGGACCAGAGGTTTGTCGGCGCAGGTGCATTAGTGCAGGTGCATGAGTATGATAAAAATCGGTGGTTACGATGTCAGGCTGCATAAAAAATGATCATAGGCATTGTGCCGATTCAGTAGTTCGACTGCAATGTGTATGGGGTGTCATGACTCCCTCTAAATCTGCGAAGTTCCAATCTCTCATCTACGCAATAAACTATCGATCGGGATAAGCTCGTTTCGAGTACGTGAAGTCTCCCGCCCGAGCTCGATTAGGGGAAAGAAAAACATTGAATATGCCAAGGGAGCTCCCTAAAATTCAGAAGGGTACTAACCTCAACGTTAATGACAACGAGGCTACAAATGACAGAGGTATGTACAGAACAGAATCGCCTTTTTTTTTTTCTCGGTGTAATTTAAAAGTTCCAAGGTTTTGAACAATCTTCTTCTCCTTTTGAAATCCAAGTTTGCAAGCCAAGCGTCGACAGTGGAATTTGCATAATCCTTTCTCAAAATGTCAGCTAACGATCATTTTGAAATTGTGACACCGACAAGTACAAATACTACTTACTAGGGGACTCTTTTAGATAACTGAAAACATCTAAAGAAATTTTCACCAAAATTCATAGCATAATCTCTGGTGCAATTGGTTTGGTTTTGGAAAATGTTCTTAGGAAAATACAAAGGCCTTTGAGTTAAATGGGTTTTTCAAAATGCAAGTAATGTGGAGTAAAATGTATTTTAAAAACACATCAAGAAGCAACTTCGACTTAAATTTCATTCAATAAAAACTCTCCTTTATAAAGGATTTTTTCTATTTAGAAAAAAAAAAAAAACACTCTCAAATTATTTGCCGGCAAAACTCAGTGAACGATGGGTGAAATATAGTTGCTAGCCAATTGATAGTGGCTAGATCTAGTTGTTGGCCAACCTTGCTTGAAGACACATGACCTCAAGCATCACCTTGGATCGGCTGGGCAAGGGCCGACGACACTCACCGAATCTGGGGGAGGGCCGCGACCCTCGCTACGGTCGGGCTGGGGTCACGGCGGCCCCTGGCCAAGGCTCAATGACCTCGGCCGACCCTCCCCCCACCTTCCCAGCAATGGTAGGGTGGCAACGGTAGCAAGGACCAACCCCTCACCAACTGTTGTTCATCTTTTGCTTTAAAAAAAATAGTTTTAAATTTAATTTAAATAATTCTTATATTAAAATTCATTAAGTGTCAAAACGACGTTGTTTTAATGTTTCTTGTTTGAGTCAACCTTACAGCGAGCCGTTTTTTTTTTTTAATATAAAAATTAGTTTAATTAATTTAATTAATTTTTATATGGTCTTGGATATGAAAATGTTTATGATCAATTTTTTTTTAAAAATCGATAAAGAAAATTTGAGCGAGTTCAAACATGAACACTTTTATAGTCTCAATAATGAAAACTTTTATGGTTCAAGTAAATTAACCCACCTACTTTCTTTTTCTTTTTCCTTTTCCAAACAAGACTCCGAGAATGTTTTAATGATATTTTTAGTGAAATGACTTGCTCAGTTTGATTTTTGAATCAAAGGTGAAGGGATTAGCGAAGGAAGTCCAAAAGGGGAAGGAGCTTCGGACAATGTACAGAAGGAGATAGGAGAGAACCTAGGATTACCTCCGATGCTGCTTTCAGATTGCCGAAAACAACGGCTTGCTTTAGCTAATCGTCCGCCACAAGCACGATGACGACGAACACAGCAGCAAAAGCCACATGAGGTGACTTCTCTCTTTGAACTATGGCCAATCATATGTTTAGTGGACATGGTATTGGTTACTAGCAATAGGGGCAGACGAGGTAGTGAATTTGCTAATCAATTCGAATGACTCGATTAGGGTGTATTTGTGGTGAAAGAGATCCCTAGTCATAGACTCATTTAGCCGAATTCAGATGTTATATTAACTCGTCGAGCTGCGAGAGAAGATAGCCTGGGAGGACCACTGCGGAAATATATGGGGCCTCGACGTGGTGGTCAAGTGCATCTTCCTGGACTTCTTCCGCACGAACCTGAGCGGCGCTTCGTTCTCCGCGCAGGAGCTCGAGACCCTGTCACTGCAGCGGCACCGGTTCATGCTGCAGCTGATGGGCGTGCGCATCGACTCGCCCGAGCACGCGTGTACAGTGACCGAGTTCCTGCGCTGGACCCTCAAGGAGTGAGGGAGGAGAATGGCTCCACGGGCCCGGGAACGGGAGGAAGAGTGAGAGGGCGAAGCCGTTGCCTCCGCTCGGGGAGCCGCTGAGCCTGGCCTTGGAGATAGCCAAGCGATGCAGTATTTGCTCGGGCAGAAGCCCAGGATGATTCATAGAGACATGAAGCCCAGCAACATCTTCTTGGACGATGCGATGCATGTGATTTTGGGCATGCCCGGTTCATGGGAGATGAAGAGCTGGCATTAACAGGTGAAACAGGTAAATTCAAGAACATTTTTCTTGTCAACCTTTTCTTTTCATTTCGATGCCGATGTCAATGCATCAAACTAGCAAACATTATTTGGCAAGTCCAACTCGGTAAAATAACATCCGTTGCTTTCTTGCATCTAGGGGACTTTTTGTGTACATGGCGCTGGAAGTAATATGGCACAAGTCTTAAAACGAGAAATGTGACGGTTTCGGAGTCATACTCAACGAGCTCGTCACTGGCGAATTCCCTTACATCGAGACCAATTTCGGCCCTGCCGAGGTTCTAAAAATTTCCCCAATTCTAATGTAGCTGTTGTTTATAATTAAAATGCTACTGAACATTCATCGACTTTTTCCATTGTCCTATACAAATAGATTGCAGTGGAAGTAGCAGAAGGCAAGCTCAAACCTGCGCTTCTGGAGGATGAAAATGACGATTTTTTTTTTTTTTTTTTTTTTGGTCAAAGAAAATGAATAATTTGAAAAGCTTTTTTGATATTTTCATACCCTAATGGAAAAACTCTATGTTTGAAATCTGGAGGAGACGAACAAAGAAAAGAAGACTTAACAAGTTTAACTACCCATCTAATCGTCCAAGTCACAACGAAACGTGGCTTTATATGATCTTCGTGTTTATGTTTTGTTTCCAATTTTAATTAAAATTCGATATATGAAATATATAACCAATGTGCTTCTCAGTCGAAGCCGCTATAGTCGACTTGTTTCTAATTTTAATTAAAAATCGATATATGAAATATACGACCAATGTGCTTCTCAGTTGAAGCCGCTATAGCGGACTTGTTTCTAATTTTAATTAAAAATCGATATGTGAAATATATGACCAATGTGCTTCTCAGTCGAAGCCGCTATAGTGGACTAAGCAAGTCGTCGATACGTCTAAATCAGTTAATAATTTAGTGAGACTAGTTCATGTTAATTTTAAGTGCTGCAGAAATAGGATGACCTCTTTCCACAAAAGTAATATATAAGAATGACTGAAAAGAAGGTCAAGCTTTGTCTCCTTACGGCCTTGCTGCCTGTTCCATCACAGGCCACTTTATCATCAACGATGTTCCATCACAGGCCATTTTAAAAATGAAAAAAAAAAATCAAAAATCTCATTTTATCCAAAGAAACAAACGGGAAAAATACCAAAAAAGTCATAAACCTATTGCATTGGTGCCATTCCGCCCTAAACTTTTCAATTGGACCAATTCGGTCCCTAAACATTTTACTATTGGTACCAATTCAGTCCATCCGGCCAATTTTGGCCGGCCAACGATGACGTGGACGTCGGCGGTGGCCGGATGCGACGTGGAATTTTTAATTATTTTTCGAATTTTTTAAATATTTTTTAAATATTTTAATAATTTTTAAATAATTTTATCTTTTTTCTTTTCTTTATCTTTTTTTTTTTGCCTTCTTCCTAGCGTGGCCGGCGAGCCTCCCGGTGAGGCTCGCCGGCCACCGGGCGAGGGCCGCGAAGCCCCGCCGCCGCCGGCGAGGGTCGCGGCCCTCGGCCGGCTCTCCCAGTGGCCGCCGGCGAGGCGGCTTCGCCGATCCGGGCGAGGGCCGCGGCCCTCGCCGGCCGCCGGCGAGGGTCGCGGCCCTCGCTCGGCCTCGCCAGGCCGCGGGCGAGGCCAACCTCGCCAGATCTGGGCTAAGCCGCCTCGCCCGCGGCCCAGGCGAGGCCGAGTGAGGGCCGCGACCCTCGCCGGCGGCGGGCGAGGGCTTCGCGGCCCTCGCCCGGGGGCGCGGCCGAGGCCGGCCTCGCCCGGATCCGGCGGCGCCTCGCCGGCGGCCCAGGAGAGGCCGGGCGAGGGCCGCGACCCTCGCCGGCGGCGGCGAGGGCTTCGCGGCCCTCGCCCGGTGGCCGGCGAGCCTCACCTGGGAGGCTCGCCGGCCACGCGGGAAGAAGGCCAAAAAAAAAAAAAAAAAAAAAAGAAAAAGAAAAAAATTATTAAAAAATTAAAAAAATTAAAAAAATTCGAAAAAATAATTAAAAATCATAAAAAAATTCCACATCGCATCCGGCCACCGGCCGACGTCCACGCGGCGTCGGCCGGTCAAAATTGGCCGAATGGACTGAATTGGTACCAATAGTAAAAGGTTTAGGACCGAATTGGTCCAATTGAAAAGTTTAGGACCGAATTGGTACTAATGCAATAAATTAAAAAAATTTTAAAAATCTCAAATTTTTCCAAAGAAACAAATTTATCTCATTTTTTTTTTTTATGACACATAAATTCTCTAACTTAGGACTTGGGCAAGTCTTTAAAAGGCTTAAAGAGGAAATATGCGGGAGAACCGCCCTGAGGTGGAAGACCCCGTCCCTCTCTATCAAAAAGATAAAGATAAACATGGAATTTGGGGATTTCATGGTGGTGAAGGTAGACACTATGTCAGGACTTCGATTCTGGCTACCGTTGGGGGCAGGTATAATAGCCTCCCGCGCCTAGAGTGAGTAAGGATGAATGAAATGCCCACAGTTGGTCAGCACACCTTACGTCACGGTACCCAACCACCGGCTGACACAGCTCCCCCGATTGGGTATCGTGCCGACTCTCCAACTTTGCCAAACACAACATATTTACCCTCACACCCTATGACTAAAGGGCATTTTTGTCTTTTGCTTCTAAAATTTTTCATTTTTTCTATTTTTCCTTTCTTCTTTTCATTTTTTTTTCATTTTTTCTTCTTCTCTTTTCCCTCTGCCGGCCATGACGGCTTCTCAATAGAGGGAAGCCGTGCTTAGGCGAGGGTCGCCCCCACCCTTGCGAGGGCAACCCTTGCCTGGAGCAAAGATAGCCCTCAGCAGATCCAGTGAAGACAACCCTTGCCCAACGCTAGGGCCCTCGATTGGGTCGGATCTGGTGAGGGCTGTCCTCACCTAGGTCGGCAAGGACTATCCTGCCTGACCCAGGCAAGGGCCGCCCTTGCTCAAGGCTGGCTTCCCTCCACCATGGCTAGTGGAGGGAAGAGAGAACAAGAAAAAATAAAAATAAAAAGTAAAATACGAAATTGTCTTATAATTTGATATAAATGTGTTGTTTAGATACAAGTTGGGGGCTTTTTATATCATGGAAAACAGCTTAGAGTAAATGTGTTACATTTTACAAAGTTTGATAATTTTTTGTCACAAAAAAATAAAGTAGTTTGAGGTAAATTTGTTATTTTGAGCAAAATTTGAGATTTTTGTGACTTTTTCCCTTTAAAAAATAATGAAAAAAGTTCAAGTGAGTAAAGTGAAAAACTCGTATACTTTTTTTGTCCCCGAAATTTAAGACTTAAAGAATATTTTAATGATATTGTGGTGAAAGGACTTGCTCAGTTTGATTTGGGTTATAGAGGTGGGGAATTAGAGGAGGAAGTCCAAAAGGAGAAGGAGCGTCGGACAATGTACAGGAAGAGACTGGAGAGAACCCAGGATTACCTCCGGTACTGCCTTCAGATAGCCAAAGACAACGGCTTTCTTCAGCTAAACGTCCGCCACAAGCACCACGACGACGAGGACGACAAAGAACACGGCAACAATAACAACGACAGTAATGCTAATGACAACGATAACATTAACAATAATAATAAAAACCAACGAGAAGAGGTCCTTCTCTCTCCTCAACTCTACAACGGCAATGCCAGTCCTCTGTTTGTTTGTTTTTTTCTCTTTTTTTGTTCGTAAAAGAAGCATTTCATTAAACTAGTTTTTAAGACGG
This sequence comes from Eucalyptus marginata, assembly GCA_014182565.1. Taxonomy (NCBI): domain Eukaryota; kingdom Viridiplantae; phylum Streptophyta; class Magnoliopsida; order Myrtales; family Myrtaceae; genus Eucalyptus; species Eucalyptus marginata. Next base: position 6,082,476 of record CM024587.1, read on the forward strand.
AAGACCTGAGAGATGGGCGTCAGTACATAATAAGTTCCAAAGAGCGGGAGGGGAAGAAACCCAATTTTGAGGCGAGGCATTTTTCCCGTGGGTTTTAGCCATCCAGTTGGCAGCCGAATTTGTCGCTATAGGGCAGTAGTACATTGTCTATGATTAAAACGTAGTCTGTTGTCTATGATTAGAAAATGCTACTGAACATTCATCTGAATTTTTACATTGTCTTGTGCAGACAGATTGCAGTGGAAGTAGCAGAAGGCAACCTCAGGCCTGCGCTTCCGGAGGGCGACGATGGCCAACTCGAAGAGCTAGTCCAACTCATACTCCTCTCTTGGGACCAAGGCCCTTCAACGAGACTGCCTCTACAATCACTCACAATTCGAGAGTAATGAAGCAGATGCTCACTGAAAATGTTGAGATTTTTTAGAGGGAATTAACGTGAATTGCAATTCCCCGAGGGTGTTAGTCATATGAAAAATTACATAATCCCAAGCATTTTTGAGTGACATGTAAGAGGGACAGATATTTCTAATATTCTATTTACGCATTTCTTGACGACCCCCACTGGCCATCCCTCATCCTGATGATTGTGGGGCTGCGATAGTGTTGAAGCCCCATTTTTTGTTAATATCTTTTTTAAATTTTAATTTAAATGGAATTTGTACTAAAATTGATCGTCGCATAATAAATTTTAGAATTTTTTTGATAATTTTTTCCTCTAGCCAATTGCGTAACTTTTGTGCCCATCTTGCTTGAGTAAATTCAATTGAGTAATTCAAAGGGTTCTTGTGTGATCCTTCGATATTCCATGCCATTTAATGATGAGCGTGTAATATGGAAACATTAACATGAGTTTCCATTATTAATATTCATATTTTTCGTGTGTCCAAATATAAGTTATGATTAATAAATTGTAATCGTTTAAATAATATAGATGGAATTTGTATAGATCCCCGAACCTGTAACAAAGTAGGTCTCAGGTTCTAGGGCATGCAAAGTAAGTCCAGGTTCTAAGTAAAATATGTACGGAACATGAAACTGTTCACCTTTAGTTATCACATAAAATCAATATCCTGAAAATTAAATTATTCAAATATAGCACGCTGACAAAAACTCTTTCAATATTTTCGTACTCTGATTAAAAAAAATTGTGCTTGAAAGCCGGAACAGGAGGACAAAGAAAAGAAGACATGGAAAGTAGAACTACGGTAGTTCTGATTTTAATTACAGGAATTATTGAAATTTAATTCATGTAAACTTCTCAGTCGAAGCTGCCATGGTGGACTGAGCAATTAGTGGAAACTTTTAAATCAATTAATAAATTTAGTGAGACTAATTTTTGTTAATTTTATTCGCTGCAGATAAGGGACGACCTCCTTTTCCACAAAAGTAACATATAAGAACGACTGAGAAGGTCCACCTTTGCCACCCACCTTGCCCCCTGTTCCATCACAGACCATTTTGGTAGTCTTTGTTTTTCAATCTATCATCAACGCTGTTCTTGGAGCACGTGCATGGATTATCATTTTAAATACGCTAGCCGAGTTCTAGCACTGCCTGAACAAAATTTTAATGAACGGAGGGCGAGGGTTTTGTCTCCCTTAAATTGGATCGGCTCTCACTAGCCATTGATGCTCCTCAAAGTCATTTTGGTTTTAGCTTCTTGCTTTGTTCCTGGCGAAGTGAGCTCAACGCAGCACCAACAACCCGCGCTAATCTTTGTTAAGGTACGCAGTTTTCTTGATCTCCTCTTCGAATTTCAGTTTTAACTTTACCCATAATGAGCATCGCACCAGATCGCTCGACTGTTTCATTTCTTGATCGAGAATCATCTGCTGCATAATCTGTATCTCTTGCTTTATTATGTGTCCTGAGCCGGTGATTATTGATAAGAAGTCGATTTTGTTGGGAAGGACTAAACTTTTTCTCTTACTCAGTGCTAGAGTCAGTCCACCAGCTTAGTCTATCATGCATAATTGCATTGTGTTGACCTGTTGCTGTCTGTGTGTACGCATTTCAGTGGAAGTAGATCTGCATTTAAATTCTCTCTTTTGGTTTACTCTTGTGGTCTCCAGAGTTTCAACTTGAATTGAACTTTTGGAACGTGTCCTGGATCATGAATGGATTCTAGAGGAGAACATTGAAAAGGTGACGAAATCACCATGTCAGAAAAAAGGAAAGTCGATGGAAATGAAGTAATCGTGAACATCTCGACTGAAGGGGATGCAAAAGCTGTGACTGAGGGCAATAGCCTAAAAGGTTCGTCTTCCAAAGAATTGGAAACTGCCGGCCCGAAACAAACCGGAGTGGATTCGCTCCACCAGGCATCGACTGAATCGAGCACCAGAGTCGCAGAATCGGTGCCAAAGAGCTGCCCATCTCCCGAAATCACAAGCTTCAGCCCTACCCGGAATGAGCCTCCTGAAGCTCCCAATGCTAACGAAGCTCTTCTTGGGACTCTCAACAGGTCGGTGTACTCGAAACCGAAGTCGAGGCTTGGGGAGCAACTGTATCCTTTAGATGCCACTATGTTTGAAGAAGAGCCCAGTGCATTGTTGCAAGAACAAGTCGGTGGGCACCGGCTGAGAATAGGAAATCAATGAAATGATCAAACGGTAACATCACGAATGACTGGACTATGTACTATTGTCAATGAATTCTTTTAGAAAGACGTTGTGGAATAAACTTGTGACGAGAGAAGCATAAAACATGATTGAGGTAGGGACCTTTTGGATTACTCAATTGAATACACTCCAGCGAGATTGTCACAAAAGTTATGTGATCGGCTATAGGAAAATCATCCAAAAAAATTCTAAACCTATCATACGACGGTCAATTTTAATACAAATTTTATTTGAACTAAATTAAAAGAATAGGCTATTTAAAAAAAAATGGGGTTTCTAACCAACTCTCGTTCCTGCACCACCATCGCCGAGAAGGGGATGGATGGCCGACGGTGGTCATTGGGAAATGCGTAAATCAAAAATAGCTCGTTCGACAAGCAGTAATGGTCCGCTTTGATGCAGAGTCGACAACTTTGCCGGTAAACAAATGAAGGAGATGGCGGTAGACGGAGGAGGAAGACTAGAGAAAAGGCAGAAGCCACTTTTTACTTTTTTATTTACTTGTCGCGTCGTGATACATAATTTTTAGGGTTAATACATTGAAAAACCCCAAACTGGTACATTTGTGACAAATTTACCCCAAACTATTTTTTTACCATAAAAAACCCTACACCGGTACACTTGTGACAAATTTACCTCGACTGACCATAAAAAACCCTAAACTAATACATTTATGACAAATTTACCCAAAACTAATTTATTCGACCATAAAAAACCCCAAACTGGTAAATTTGTGACAATTATATCATTTGCTAAATTTGATTAATACCACAAAAAAATCAAAAAAATTGTAAACTATGATAAATTGCATTGCTAGATACCAGATTTTTACAATACCAGCATGCTTGCATCGGTACAATTCAAACTACTCGAATCTTTGGAACAGTTTTTGTGACTCGTATCCCAACTTCAACATCGCTCGTCAAACCCCCGCCTACTCTCTTTCCTAAAAGTTCAAGTCCAGCTCACTGGAGCTCCTCAAACCGCCGACTCTATAGCCGCAACCCCGCATTACCGAGATGGTTTATCGAGTACGAGAACCATGCTCTTGATCTAAACTTCAACAATGGTAATGAAGATGCTTTGTTTATCTCCATGCAGAATGATCAGGCATCATGCATTCATGTTCCTCGTCAGATCCCGAAGGACACGTTGGCCAAGCTCCTTCCAGAAACTTGGATTACCAACTACGAAAAGCTACATCAACATAACAAGCCTTTCCAGTCTACGGACTCTGAGTTCGTCCGGAAAAAAGATGGAACTGTTTCCATCAAATTTGGCAAAGAAAATGAAGAAAGTCCTTCTATCTTCCAAACCCTCTTCATGATCGAACCATGTGTTCCTGAATTAATTTCCGAACCCGATCCAAAAAAGCTTGTTCGACACTTTACTGGTGATGGACATCATGTCCATTACTATAAAGACAACTATGGCCATTGTTTCTGGGATCCTTTTTGCCAATGTTCTTATTGTATGAATTCTCCTGATGAGGTAAATCCATATGATAGACCTCCACCTCGACGAAAAAGGCCAAAGGATAAGGTGTACCAAAGATACTTAAACGGAGACCCCTCCGTTGATACTCTTGGTGAGTGTGATAAATACCAATTCATGGTTTCTTATGCACCACCTCCACCACCAGAGGTCAGTACTTCACCCCAAACTTCACCATATCCACCAAGATCACCTCCACCATCACCACATCATAAAAAACAAGCTCTCTCTCCATTCTACAAGACAATCTTAAAGTGGGCTAAGAAGCATTCCTACCCACTTGAAGCTCCAGAAGAAATACCACCTATTTCCTCCATTGCCATGTTTCACGATTCTGACTTTCCCCCTCTTGCTAGAGAAGGTTCTAAATTCTCGTTTCCTGCCCCAGAGGAATTCATTGACCCACAAGGCAGATATCGCCATGTTCCTAGAGTACCTACCCCCACTGATGTGGATGAAAATGGGAGACAGAGAAAGACTTCGCCTGCTGAAGTTTGTTTTAAATTGGCAATCAGAGACTCTGCTAGCACAAAACAATGCTTTCAAAGCAATTAATTCCAAGATTGGAATTGTGCAACAAGATCTCCGAAAGTATGATGAGACTATCAAGAAAATGGTTTCTGAATTCCAGAAGAGGCTAAATGCCTTAGAATCAGGGCAACGTCTAGGCTACCATTATCTAGAGAGCCCAAAACCGGAGATAGAAAAGCTCAAAAGACAAATCCAACTCCTTGAAGAAGGAAGGTTCAGACCTTTTGATCCATTTGCAACTCCAGTAAGAACTGGATACTTACCTCCACAACCCCGCACGTCTATCTTTGAGGCCATTCCACAAGATCCCTCCGAAAGGAACCGATATACGAGATCGCCTTAAAGAGTTGAATCGAATCCAAAAGGAAAGAGGAAAAGAGAAAATTCATGTAGAATCATGTTCGGTTGTCATAAGAGAAAACCAGATCGAGATGATGCTAGCAAATCCATTAGAATCATTTCTAAAGGATTTGAGTGTCCAAGGACATCCTGATCCGGTCCACAAGACTGATCCAACACCTCCAAAGGATCAAACTCTATTTCCAGTAGAGCAAACTGATCCTACCACTTCTGATACTGAATCTGATTCAATATCATTTTCATCCTCTTCATCCTTTTCAGTTCCTGGACCTGATCCCCTTCCTATTGCACCAATAACTTCTTCTATATTTATGGCCGATCCTCCAGATCAGGAAATGGAATCAAATTACTCTGACCCAGAGATTGTTCGGGACAGTCCGAGAAATCATGTGTCCATGGCATCAAAGCAGTTTTTCACCATCGATGATATTCCTTATCAGAAATGGCCAGAAAGACTTGAGGAATTTCATACTTGGTTAAACACTCAGTCCATCACCAACCATGATATGAATGATGTCCTTTACAACTTCGTTACTGGGTTCACAGGAAGCCTTAAACTTTGGTGGAAATCAGTGTCAGAGCAAGACCAGATTCATTTTCTGATGTCACCAGATTTTAGCCATGCCATTACTATCATATACCACTTCTTTGTGGGAAAACCCACCGATCTCATAGAGATGAAAAGAAGAGAGTTTTTCGAAAGAAAATGATGTTCCCTCCAGAAGAAACATCTTGATAAGCATTATCGAAGAATGCTCCAGCTCTTTTACCAAATTGGAGCCGATTCAAATCAAGCATGTTTTCCGACTTCCGTCCCCAAAGAACTATCCCAAATGGTCAAAAGATCCTTTTTGGGAGACGAAGAGAGTACAGGATATGCCCACAGGAGAAATACAACAAGAAATCCATCTATGCCTTGAAGAAATATGCCTAAAGCGCCAGATGGTCCAATCCTACATCACCGGTGATAAGAGCCTCGAGACGCTGCTCTCGCCAAAAGTCGAAGATCAAATGTTCTAAGCAAGACTGTGATGATACTTGTGGAAAGTATTCTCGAAAGAATAAACATTTCAAGAAGTTCCAGATGAAAAAATCCAAATATGGCCACGAGAACTTCCGAAAGAAGAAATGACGATACCTACGAAAAAGAAAGGATCGCACGGGCCATAAAAAGTCGAATCGTTGCTACGTCGCAACAAGAAAGGACATTTTGCCAAAACGTCCCCAAGCCGAAAAAGGTCGCATCATTTGATACATCAAATTGAGAACGAAAAACAGGTATTTCTCTTAAAAATGATGATGTAGAATCATTGTTCTCTCTCGCCGACGAAGAACCATCCGAACAAACCCTTTGTATCATTCCTTGTTATCACACTTCCGGTGAAGATTCGAGACCCGAGAATCGAAGATATTTTTCACATATCACCCACACTTGCGTAACAAAACCTTGACATATTCTCAAGTCAAACTCACCTTTGTCCCCACTTCCCCGTAAAAATCCTCACTTCAAAGTTTGTTAAACCTATCACTGTTATTGCCCTCATTGATACTGGAGCAAGCTGTTCTATTTTGGATACCAAAGTTCTTCCTAAAGAATATTGGACTCCTTAAGTCCGATATTTCAACTCTGCCTTAGGGGACACCTTCTCCACAAATGTGAGGACCACTCCTGTAACTGTTCAGTTCTTCCCCTAGTGCTCTATAACCACAAAAAACTTTGGATCCAATCTTCCCAACAAAGACCTAATCATTGGTTGAGATATCATGACTCAAATCTCACAGCTTCGTATCATTCCAGGAAAAGGTCTTAGGTATAAAGACCAATTCTCTGAGTTCGTTAACATTCAGAGACTTTTTTCCATTCAGATGAGCCTATTAGACCCAATCATGCAAAGATTGTTAGAATCTTGTTCAGAATCCCATTCGGAATTTGCTCAAAAGTGTTCCCACCCTTTATGGGAAAATCCAGAATTCTTTGTTCGACTTCCTTTTAAGAAGAATGAAGATATAAATCCAACCAAGGCGAGCCACATGGGAATGAAGCCAGAACACTTGGCTTTAGCTCAAAGGGAATGCTTAGAACTATTGCAACAGGGCCTTATTGAAATCTCCAACTCTCAATGGGCTTGTGAAGCCTTTTATGTCAATAAGCGTCTTTGAGCGTAACGAGTAGGGAAAATGAGATTGGTAATCAATTATCAACCCCTCAACCTTTTTCTCCAAGATGATAAATTCCCTTTACCGTCCAGAGTTTCTCTCTTTATTGGATTAACAAAGGCCCATATATATTCCAAATTCGACCTCAAAGCCGGATTTTGGCAATTGGGCATCCATCCCGAAGACAGATCCAAAACAGATTCTCGTATTCCAAACCAAAGACTTCCGGTGGAAAGTTCTTCCTTTTGGCCTAAAGGTAGCACCATCCCTTTTCCAAAAGGCCATGTGTCGTATCTTCCAACCAATTCTCTCAAGTGCAGCAGTATATATCGATGATATCCTACTCTACAATCCTGATGAGCAGTCACACTGCCAACTCCTTGAACAGTTTGCAGAAATTGTCAGAAAGCATGGCATCATGCTTTCTCAGCGAAAGATGAATATTGCCCAAACAGAAATTGAATTTCTTGGTATGCACCTCAACAATGGTACATACTATCCAGGGCAGCATATTGCTCAAGAACTGCTAAAGTTTCGAAGAAAATTTCTCAAAGAAGGAAGTTCAAGCAATTCCTTAGGATAATCAATTATCTCGGGGATTTTGTTCCAAATCTTGCAAAGCTCCCGATTCCTTTGCAATCCATGCTAAAGAAGAATCCCCCACCTTGGGGAAAACTTCAGACAAAAGCAGTCACTGAGCTTAAGGAGGTTATGCGAGAATCTCCCACCACCGAAGATACCGTCAACGGGTAAAAGAATTCTTCAAACCGACGCCGGTGACGAATACTGGGCAGCCATTCTACTTGAAGAAATTGATGGTAAGAGACACCTTTGTGCTCACAAAAGTGGAAAGTTTTCTCAATCCGAAATGCATTACCATTCCACTTTCAAAGAAATCTTAGCAGTAAAGAATGGAATCAAGAGGTTTGAATTCCATCTCATCGGCCATCACTTCTGGTAGAATTAGACATGGCATCTTTTCCTCGATGACCAAGTTTAAACGAATGCATCCCAAATTCCCAACTACTTCGATGGGCTGAATGGTTTTCAAAATATTCTTTTGAAACCAAACACATTCCAGGAAAAAGAATGTTCTTGCCGATTTCTGTCAAGACCAAAGGCACCAATTTGAAATCAACATGTATATCAAAAGACCTGCTTTTCATATGCTCAATCATGGCGTAAAATACAAGATTGAAAAGATCAAAGATTTGTCAAGTTGGAAATATCCCCAGGAGATTATTGAACAAATCCAGAATGACAATCTCACAGAAAATCTAGAAACTCTCATGTGGCAATGCCACACGATTTGTTCGATTCAATGCGGGTTCGATTCTTTATCCTTGGGGATTAAATTCGGTTTATCCATTTATACATCCTCTTATCTGGAAGGAAAATGATTTCCCTGATCAGCTCAAGACGCTATTATGGTACTTAACCAATAAGTACTTGATAGCTATTGAAATCCCAACCAGAAGATTCATCGCCAACCTCACCAGGATATTCTTACTCGGAAGAAATGTTGAAAGAGAAAGTGATCAAAATCTTCTAGACTTTCTCAATTGGTTCTATCCTCCTATTCACTGGAAGCATCTTTTGGAGAAAGAACTAAGAACCACAACACCAAATCCTGAAGTCCATACCATCCTGTTTTTCAGACGTTCATGGCACTTTTTTAAAAACAATGGCAGCATCATTCATGCCCCCCTGGAAATAGGAACCACATCTTACAAACCCCATATGGATAGCAAAGAAGCTCGGATTCACAAATCTTATCCAAGATCTGTTAGATCTTGTCAACACCAGTACCGAGAACTCCAGAGAATCCTGTGCCAAGAAAACAAAACCATTCCTAAGGAAGTGTGGAATTATAATGAACCTACTGCGTGGGATCATTATGACCTAGCACTAGAAGCTAAGGAAGCACTCAGACAACTCAGACAAGCTGAGTCATCTCAAAACAATGAAGTGACAAGTGCGAGATGACATTGTCCGGTCCACTCAAGATCTCTATGCATCGGGAGGTCCTCTTTCTCAAGATCCCTACGACCAAGGACCCTCGTCCTTGTCCCATATGGACACATCCTACTATGCACAGCCATCTAATTGGCCTCAGCCAAGCATTCTTGCCGACACTACAAAAGATGACAATGCAAATTGGGCTCAAGAAGAAGCGTCCCACTGGACTCATGAGGAAGCATCATCATCACATCAGCTGAATCAGATCCTCTCTCCAGAAGATCTTGAAGCTCTTGAACAAAAATATGAAGCACATCTTCTAGCAACTGCACACAGCTCAGATGACTCAGACTACGACTACAATGCCCGTGACGGACGAGACCGCTGAAAAGCCGATGTTCGTACATTTTCACTGTAGCACTAGGCTAGGGAAAGTACTGTTCACGTGATACGCGATTCGCATTCATAGTGTGCGAATAATTCCCTCCCGAAAGTTTCGGGTGCCTCTGTTTGTTTCCGGACCCGTGAGCTTGGTCCTTATTCGCTTGTGACCTCTTATTGTCTATATAAGGCAATGAGGGTGTAATGTGTTGGGCAGAGTCCCCTGAAGTAAAGTGAGTGTTTTGTAAAAACCTCTATGGCTTTCTAAGCTCCTCTTCTTCTCCAGCCTGGTAGAATCTGTTGGATAAATTCTCCTCAGAGATTTTGAAGTTGACAAAACATTTCTCTCAGTCTAGTCTGAAGACTTGTAGACTCTACTGGCAAAGTCTGAAGATCAAAGTCTGAAGCTAACAAGACTCAAGTTTCAAAGTCTACTCTCATGGACGGTTTCAGACCGACAAGATAAAAACTTCTATTCGATTCTATACGTTTTTATCTCAACGGCTAAGGAATATCTTTCGATTTGGATTCAGCACTACAAGATTTTATATTCGTATCCGAATTTATATAGATTCTCTAAAAAGATTCATAACCTATTTGGAAAGTTCTACTTATGGAAACCAAGATCCTGATTGTATGGGCGAGCAGGATTGATGGGCTATCTACACTTACCTTAAAGAGCTCGAGATCTCTCCAAATTGATTCTCGTCCAACGGGTTGATTGGAAGAACTTCTTTGGAAGGTGCCAACGGTAATGAAGGCATGAAGAAGTGTATAAAGAGAGACGCTCAAGTTGTTGAAGGGTGCTAGATAGAAGAATTCCAAAGTCTCGAATCTCCATATTATGTTTGTGATCTTATTCTTCGAGCAATACATGTAATCAAAAGAGAGACCATAGAGTGGTGAGACCTTGAGGAAGTGTAGTAGAGTTTCTACACCGTGTGGACTCAAGAGCGTGAAACGTAAACACTTTTTTGATTATTAGTGAAATCCAAAGGGGTGTCCGTGCGGGAGAGTGGACGTAGGCTTGGTTTAAGCCGAACCACTATAAATCTGGAGTCTTGATTCTCTATTCCTAATCCTTTTATCTTTCATTACTTTCATTTGCTGCGATTGTTGTTTTTAATTCATTAATCTCTTATTCGGATTTAATTGCTAAAATCGCTTTAGTCACCTATTCACCCCCCTCTAGGTGCTAATTCTAGTCCTAACAATTGGTATCGAGCTTCGTGTACTCGTTTATAAGAAGTGTCTTTACTTCGAGTAAAAGATCTATGGCTAGTATGTTACCTACGGGGTTGGTTGAAGGTCAAAGCAATACTGACCTCCATACTTTGATGGAAAAGACTACAAAGCATATGGAAAAACAAGATGAAAGCATTCCTAAGATCGAAAGATCCTTTGGAATGGGAAGTGGTAGACAAAGGAATCATTCCGCCGCCGCATCGAATCGAGAGAGGAAAAGAAGTTGCGATCCCATTCTAATGACTCAAGAAGAAATCACCAAGAGAGAGACTCTTGACGCTAAAGTCATTTACTCCTTATATTGTGCTTTATCCCCTACGAGTATAACAGAATATCTTCTTGTGGTACAAAGCAAAAGAAGTCCGGGATAGGCTTCACATTACCTATGAAGGAACCGATCGAGTGAAAGAGACAAGGATCAACATTCTTTTGGGACAATAAGAAGTCTTTAAGATGAGATCGGGAGAATCAATAACTTACATGTTTAGTCGCTTTTAATGAAATTGTGAATGGTCTTGAATATCGGGGACATCCAATCTCGGGACATATGAAGGTCAACAAACTCCTACGAGGACTCTCTAAAGACTCGGAATCACATAAAAACCTCAATAAGAGAGACATAGAGGATTGCTCCACTCTCTCGTAGACGAATTGGTTGGGACTCTTCAATCTTATGAAGTAGAGCAAACCAACGAAGAGGAAGATTCAAAAGGTAAGAAATCAATTGCCTTAAAGTCTAATGACTATTTCGATGCTACTGATTCTCGAGGAAAATCTAGATGATGAAGAGCGGCACTCATGATAAAGAGATTCAGAAAGTTGAACAGAAAAGGAAGAAAATTCAACTGGAAGAAACAAAGCTCACAAAGGTTTCAAAACAAATCAACGAGAGGAAGATGACTCTAACAAAGAAGTGACTTGCTTTGAATGCAAGAAAAAGGGACACATCGACCCAACCGTCCTTTGTTAAAGAAGAGAAAAGGAAAGACCGAGAAATACGGAAGGCACTCAAAGCGAGACCACGGGAGTGATACCGAATGTGAAGAAAGTGATGATGATTATGCCAATATCTGTTTAATGGCAAAATCGATTCGACTCAGACCTTGATTCGATACGGACTCGAGACAAGTGAACTCGAGATTAGTAATCTAAGAATTCCTATCAAAGTTTCGAAATACATTGATGAACTTTGTCTTAGTCTAAAAACTTCTCTTAAGAGGATCTCCGAATTGAAAAAGGAAAATTCTACATTGAAGCAACGGGAAAAACTTTGGAAAGAGAAGTTTGAAAAGTTAGAAAACAACTTTACCTTGTCTTGAAAGAAAACTCGGACTCTGTTTCCAAAGAAAATAATCTTTTGAAAAATGATATTTCTAATATATCAAAAAGATTTTCAAATGGTTCTGAAAAGTTGGATAAGATTCTTTCGATACAAAGACCCTACTTTGATAAGTTAGGTCTTGGTATGACTTCGAAACTATTCCTCTAATTGATTTTCCAAAGGTGAAGGAAAGAATCAAACAAAGACCAACCAGAATTGTTTATAAAAATCATTTCCAGAAAGTCTTTGTAAAACCTGTTGGCGAAATGCTTTAAAATGTTCCAAGTGTCAAAGCTCGAATATTTTGAGAAAGAATGTCCTTTGGTTTGGAGACTGTTAAAAAGAATTGGGCAAAAGACTGTTTTATTGCTCTAACTCTTCGGACCCAAGATGATGTGGGTACCAAAGAAAGCTTGAATTCTTTTTAATTGCAGGTCACTATAAAAAAGAAGATTAAATGGTATCTAGATAGTGACTGCTCAAGACATATGACAGGAGACTCAAGTTGCTTCATAAAACTTGACCAGAAAGACGGAGGAAAAGTTTCCTTTGGAGGTAACAACAAAGGAAGAATCATTGGTCATGGAACAATAAAGATTGGAAATCTGTCAATCAAGAATGTTTCCTTAGTTGAAGGATTAAATTACAACTTGCTTAGCATAAGCCAGTTGTGTGATACTGGATTCAAGATCAATTTCCAGGAAGGAAAGTGCTCGGGAATCAATAAAGACTTTACTCAATCCTTTACCGGACGAAGACATGGAAATATCTATCTTACGGATGTAAATCATGAAAGATCACGGTGCTTGATATCGTACAAGATGAAGCTAATCTATGGCACGTAAAACTTGGCCATATCAATATGAAGCAAATCAGCAAGATTTCCTCCAAGAAACTTGTTCGAGGATTGCCTATTCTCAATTACTTAAAGTCTTATCTATGCACACCATGCGTCTTGGGTAAACGAGGTTAGAAACTCTTACAAACCAATAAGTAAAGTTTCCACTAATCGTGTACTTGCAGCTTCGCATATGGATTTATTTGGACCTACTAGAACGCAAAGCATTGGTGGAAAAAGGTTTCGTCTAGTAATAGTGGATGATTATTCACGATTTACTTGGGTCTACTTTCTGTCAAGTAAGTCGAGACTTTCTCTCTCTTTTCAAAGTTTGCTAAGAAGGTGCGAGAATGAGAAAGGTTACACTATCTCAAGCATTCGTAGACCATGGAGGTGAGTTTGAAAATCAAGACTTTACTAAATTCGTGATGATTCTGGTTTTCAGCACAAATTCTCCTCTCCATACACACCGTAACGTAATGGGGTTGTGGAAAGGAAGAATAAGGTCTTTACAAGAAATGGCAAAAACTCTTTTAATTGAAAGCAATATTTCTTCAAGGTTTTTGAAGTCGTTTCGACCGCTTGTTATATTATTAACAGAGTATTTTTAAGACCAATTCTTGAGAAAACCCCTTATGAAATTTTTAAAGAAAAGAAACCAATTGTTTCTTATTTCCAAGTATTTGGCTGTAAATGCTTTATTCTGAAGAATGCAAATGATCGAGTTGGTAAGTTTGAAGAAAAATCAGATGAATGATTCTTTCTTGGATACTCAACTACAAGCAAAGCCTATAGAGTATTCAACAAAAAGACTCATACTGTGGAAGAATCAATGAACGTCAAATTTCAAGACTCTCCACAAGTTCAGACAATACAGACTGAAGAATCAAAATCTGTTCCAGACTCTGCTAGATCTATCTCCCATAAAGCAGTCCAAAATCCAGATGCAGTACAACAAGTTGTCGATGAAGAATCAACTCAAGAAAATGATCAACAACCTATCGAGACCATCCAAGAATCGGAAACACAAGTCCAGTCATCCCGAAGAACTCATTATTGGGAACATTAATGAGGGAATTCGTACAAGATCCAAAAGGCGAGAAGAGTCTAGTGCCGTTGCACTTATTTCGAAATAGAACCCAAAAACATTGAAGAAGCCTTAGCTGATGAAAGTTGGATTGAAGCAATGCAAGAAGAGCTCGGACAATTCAAGTATTAATGATGTTTGGGAATTAACTCCTAAACCAAAAGGTAAATCTGTTATTGGAACTAAATGGGTTTTCGGGAACAAAGTTGATGAAAAAGGCAAAGTGACAAGAAACAAAGCAAGACTCGTGGCTAAAGGATACACGCAAGAAGAAGGGATAGACTATGATGAGACTTATGCTCCAAGTAGCAAGGTTAGAAGCAATCGATTACTACTTGCTTTTGCATGTTATAAGAATTTCAGGTTATTTCAAATGGATGTCAAAAGCGCATTCTGAATGGATTTATTCAAGAAGAAGTCTATGTGGAACAACCTCCGGATTTGAAGACTCAAAGAAACCAGACTCGGTGTTCGGGCGAAGAAAGCTTTATATGTATTAAAACAAGCTCCTCGAGCTTGGTATGAAAAGGCTAAATAATTTCTTAATTCAAAGTGGTTTCTCTAAAGGAAAGATAGACACTACTTTGTTTATTAAAAAGGAAGGCAAAAGCTTTCTACTTGTTCAGATTTATGTTGATGACATTATATTCGGATCATCTAATGAGACTTTGTGCAAGAAATTTTCTAAGTCTATGCAGGATGAATTTGAGATGAGCATGATGGGTGAACTATCCTTCTTCCTTGGTCTACAAGTGAAACAACTGAAAGAAGGAATCTTTATTCATCAAGAAAAATATGCAAAAGAACTTGTTAAAAAGTTCGGTCCTGGAGAATTGCAAAAAGACTGACATTCCTATGTCAAGTTCTTTGAAGATAGACAAAGACGAAGCAGGGAAGAAAGTCGACCAAAAATTATACAGGAGTTGTAGAGTTGAAAGAAAAAGTACTTCAAGAACTTGTCAATTACTTGGTAACAGGGCAGTATCTTGGTTTTCAAGAAAACAAAATGCGTGGCTCTTTCAACGGGTGAAGAGAATACGTAGCACTTGGAAGTTCTTTGTTCTCAAATACTATGGATAAAACAACAACTACGAGACTTTGGTATTGAAGACTCTTGCACGAGAGATCAAATGTGACAATACCAAAGCGCAATCAATCTTACAAAGAATCCTATCCTACATTCAAGAGCAAAACATATTGAGATTCGACATCATTTTATAAGAGATCATGTTGAGAACAAAGAAGTCTTGATACAATTTATTGACTCAAAGAATCAACGGTAGACATCTTCACAAAGCCACTTGAGAAAAGCTTATTTGAGTCTATTCGCTCAAGACTCAATATTTTATCTCTTGAAGACTGTTGAAGCTCAGACTCAGAATCTAAAAGTCTGACAGCGTATCAAACTCAAAAGGGTAGACTTGGAGTACCAATCGACACGACTGTAAGTTCATCTATTTACTCAAACTATTATCTCGAAAATGTAAGTTTGTCTGTTTATTTATGTATAATCATGTTTATTAAGGCAGTTTATCTTAAAAAGGGTGGTTATCGATTTATTAAGGCGTTATTTTTCAAAAAGGAATTTCTTTTGCGACGATTCGTTACCACGATTCGATTACCTTTTATACTCCTTCTCCTTCTCCGTTTTACTTTACCCGTAAAACCCTAGTTCAAAAGCTTTTCACTCTCTGGAATTTCTCTCCTCGATTTCTACTTCTCAAGTTTTTGACTTTCTTGCGACACAAGTGTGAAAGTTCCATCCAAGAAAGCAACAATGTCTTTCCAAATGAAATCTTCAAGAATAGCAAGCAGGGGACCACAAGGCTTTGGTGAGGGGCCTACGCATTTTGATCTCACAGAAGAAAGTGACTTTCCAAGAGAACAGACGCACCAACAATCTCAACAGCGCACCTTCTCGACTAGATCACATGTTCGTCATCCTCAACATGCAGAAGAAATCATAGAAGATGTTGAACCTGTAAGATCTCTTAAGCCTGCATTTGTTTATAGGCTCTATTCTCGCGTTGAAGGAAGGAGGTTACGCAATGACTTTCATTGATGAATTTTTGAAAGAAAAAGGCTATAGAAATGAGACACATTTTCTCACCGTGATGGAACGATCGGGTGTTGTTCTGTTGGGGCTGCAAACAAAGACATTTGCAAACTTTCCGAGTGACCCTTGATTTAGCGGTGTAAATCAGCTGAGGGAAAGATGATGATGAGAAGATGTTTATACATTTTAAGCCTAGGATGGGTGTGGCTGCAACTCTTCGAGGAAAGAAGGATGAATTGTTCCGATCGGAGGAACACAAGAAAGTGTATGGGAAATTCTTTGAAGCGTGGGGTGATGAACCCACGAACGGTGGATTTTGATTTCCTGGATCTATTGAGCATCAGTCTGAGGGAGAAGTTTGAGAAACTTCAACTTCACAATTTCTATACTAAGAGCGAGGTTGCCTATTCCGAATTAACCGCATACTTTTATTCCAATCTCAATTTTCTTGATGCCAATAGCTTTTCTTTCGGTGTAAGAGACGAGAGAATATGTGGTTGACACGGACACTGGCGGATGTAATTGGTGTGGAAAGAGGAGCTTTCCAATCAATTTACGTGTGCGTGAGTTTACGCATTCGGAACTTGCGAGAGACGAGGGAATCGCGAAGGTCGTCTCTCCTACTCCGGGATGAATGCTACGAACACTTCGCTTCACAAGATAGTAATCAACCTGTCTTAGACCTAAATCAACTTCAAAGACAGATGTGTCCATCTCGAAGCAAAATTGATGTATGCAATCAAGATCGGTCTTAACTTCTCTACGCCACACACTATCATGTTTCACATGTACGGGTCTATGGTGAAGGACAAGGGAAAACTCCCTTATCTGCTCTCATCACCAGTCTTTTCGAGACATTTGAACATTCGGCCTCCCCACATTCTCTCGTGAAGACTATTGATCAAATGGTCATCGGATTGAGGATGATTACAAAGATGCGTCCGAAAGAACTCGAGCAAGAAGTTGGAGCGGTTCAAGGAGCAAACCCTTGTTAAGACAGACCGAGACTCTTTCGCTGCAAAAAGGAAAGGAAAGGAACCCGTGGACTCGGTCCCTGTCAAGAAGAGGCAAGCAATCATCTTGGAAGATGAAGATGATGAGGATGATATGCCTATCTCTGCCCTTGTTCCTCAGTTTTCTGCTCCTGTATCAGCTGTTCCAGAACAACAATTTGTAGAGGAAATTGAAAAAGGAAACCTGGAAAAGGAATCCATACAGGAAGAAGAAGAGGAAAAAGAGAAAGAGGAAGAAGAAGGAAAAGAGAAAGAGGAAGAAAAAGAGAAAGAGGAAGAAGAAGAGAAAGAGGAAGAAGAAAAAGAAGAAAAAGATGAAGAGGAAGAGTCGGCAAAGACAGGACTCTCGGCATCAACCGACGAGACTCACAAGCCCAAACAGATTCTCCAGCGAAAAGGAGGATCAACAACATCTTGTCGAGGAAACTCCTCAGAAAGAAGAGTACTTCTCCCCTCCAGAAGGCATTGAAACAGGGGGAGATATCCAAAGAGAAAGTACTCCTCTTCTCTTGACTTTTACCAGTGCAAGTGTGAGTAGATCGCCACCTGATGCAGAAGATGTTCATGCTGCTCATTTTCCTGAGGGAGAGGCATCATCTCCAAACATTGATCTTCCTTCTGATATTCACACTGGCTTAACTCCACCGTCAGACCGAGTTGACGCAAGCACACAGACTGACAATTCCGGAGATTTCAGAAGGTTGCTTGACATCATTTTGGAGCTCAAAGGCCAAATTTATGCTTTGGGGTGTGAATTTCAGACTCTTCAGAATGAGAATCATGCCATGTTCATCTCCTTGCATGATCAGCTTAAAGATGTTCAACGTCAAGTTCAGGACATTGCAAAAGGCACTGCTCTTGCTCAACTACAGGAAGACTTAAGGAAGTTGGAAGGAATTGTCAAGTCTATGGAGGACTTTCAACTTGTTCGCATTCCTCGTGCTTCTTGATTTTCTTACTTTTTAATGCTGACAAAAAGGGGGGAGAAGACTTTGCAGGCAGATTTTCATTCTATTCCAAACCCAAACCTTCATTTCTAAACATTTTTTTGGATTCTATAGTTTGTTTGTGATTGACATTTTGACTTTATCTTGAGTTTTTGAATGGTTGCTTACTACTGCATTACTTTAAGCTGTTAAAATTAGATAAAGATAGTAATGTCTGCACATGACTAATGAGGCTTCGTGGATGCGGGCGTATGCAGGATAAGTGCGTATACAGGACATCGTGTACAGGACATCTTATACTATTCTTATTCTAATCCTTTATGAGATATCTTTGCTAG
Source organism: Eucalyptus marginata (assembly GCA_014182565.1). Taxonomy (NCBI): domain Eukaryota; kingdom Viridiplantae; phylum Streptophyta; class Magnoliopsida; order Myrtales; family Myrtaceae; genus Eucalyptus; species Eucalyptus marginata. The sequence goes on from CM024587.1 coordinate 6,100,824, forward strand.
CTTAAAAGTTGTTTTGCGGGGCAATAGTATTCAAATCGAAAAGTTTTGTCACCATCAAAAAAGGGGGAAATTGTTGGATAAATTCTCCTCGAGAGATTTTGAAGTTGACAAAACATTTCTCTCGTCTAGTCGAAGACTTGTAGACTCTACTGGCAAAGTCCGAAGATCAAAGTCGAAGCTAACAAGACTCAAGTTTCAAAGTCTACTCATGGACAATTTCCAGACCGACAAGATAAAAACTTCTATTCTGATTCTATACAGTTTTTATCTCAACGGCTAAGGAATATTTTTCGACTGGATTCAGCACTACAAGATTTTATATTCGTATCCGAATTTATATAGATTCTCTAAAAAGATTCATAACCTATTTGGAAAGTTCTACTTATGGAAACCAAAATCCCGATTGTATGGGCGAGCAGGATTGATGGGCTATCTACACTTACCTTAAAGAGCTCAAGATCTCTCCAAATTGATTCTGTCCAACGGGTTGATTGGAAGAACTTCTTTGGAAGGTGCCAACGGTAATGAAGGCATGAAGAAGTGTATAAAGAGAGACGCTCAAGTTGTTGAAGGGTCTTGGATAGAAGAATTCCAAAGTACGAATCTCCATATTATGTTTGTGATCTTATTCTTCGAGCAATACATGTAATCAAAAGAGAGACCATAGAGTGGTGAGATTTTGAGGAAGTGTAGTAGAGTTTCTACACCGTGGACTCAATAGCGTGAGGCGTAAACACTTTTTTTTTGATTATTAGTGAAATCAAGCCAGAAAGGGCTGTCGTGCGGGAGAGTGGACGTAGGCTTGGTTTTAAGCCGAACCACTATAAAACTGAGTCTTGATTCTCTATTCCTAATCCTTTTATCTTTCATTACTTTCATTTGCTGCGATTGTTGTTTTTAATTCATTAATCTCTTATTTGGATTTAATTGCTAAAATCGCTTTAGTCACCTATTCACCCCCCTCTAGGTGCTAATTCTAGTCCTAACAGAATCCTCTAGGAAATGCAGTCCTCTTCTTCTCCAACCTGGTAGAATCCTCTAGGAAATGCAGCTCGGGTAGATTAGAAGCGTTTCCATCCTGATTCTCATGGTGTCCCTAGGCTCGAACTAAAGGGCGAGTAGTTTTTGCTAAAAAGCCGTCCCCGAAGGGCTTGAACGGGAGTTGTTCGCCCACTGTAGGAAGGCATACGTGCAGAAAACTACTCTTCCTTCCCTGATTTATCAAATTTAACGAAAACTAACAGAGGGTAAATTTGTCACAAGTGTACCAGTTTGGGGTAAATTTGTCAAAGGTATACTAGTTTGGGGTTTTTGGTAGTAAAAAAAAATAGTTTTTGGTAAATTTGTCACAAGTATACCAGTTTGGGATTTTTCAGAATATTAATCCTAATTTTTATTGGCTTTCAGAATAGTCAACCCCATGACGTATGACGTGGTGGTGATACATAATCACTAAATATTTTCTCGGTCGTAGACACAAACACTATTGTACCGACACATACTGCGGTCAGATTTCGAAAGATGTTGTCGTCGGTCAAAGAAGGATGGAAAGGAAAGATGAGAAAGAGCATCTCGCTTGCTGCGTGCATCACATTCATGGGCACCTTACATAAAGACGACCTCTTTTCCACAAAAATAATATATAAGGATGACTGAATAGAAGGTCAAGCTTTGTCACCTTGCCGCCTGTCCCGTCACAGGAGAAAATCAGACCATTTCAGTAGTCCTTTGTTTTTCTTTTTATTATCAACGCTGCTCTTAGAAACCCGGGCATGTACTATCATTTTAAAGACGCTTCCCGTGTTGGGGCACTGCCGGAACAAAATCTTAATGAACTGAGGACGAGGGTTTTGTCTCCCTTGGATTGGATCAGCTCTCAGCAGCCATTCATGCTCCTCAACAGTCTCTCTTGGATTTAGCTTCCTTGCTCTGTTCTTGGGGAAGTGAGCTCAACGGAACACTGACAAGCCCGTGCTAATATTTGTTAAAGCCTAAAGGTACGCGGTTTTCTTGATCTCTTTTTCGATTTTCAGCTTTAACTTTACCCACAGTGAGCATCTCACCAGATCACTAGACTGCTTCATTTCTTGATCGAGAATCATCTGCTGCATAATCCTTACCTTTCCTTTATTATATGTCCCGAGTTGGTGATCATTGACTAGAAGTTGAATTTGTTGGAAAGGAATAAACTTTCTCTCTGACTCGAGTGCTAGAGTTGGTCCACGAGCTCAGTCTATTATGCATGTTGTGTTGGCCTGTTGCTGTCTGTGTGTACGCATTTCAGTATAAGTAGATCTGCGCTTGAATTCTCTCTTTCGGTTTACTCTTGTGCTGTCCAGAGTTCGATGTTGAACTGAAGCCTTATGAGCGGTATAGTTTTGGACTTTTAGAACGTGTCCCGAATCATGAATGGATTCTAAAGGAAAACGTCGAAAAGGCGGCGAAATCACCATGTCAGAGAAAAGGAATGTCGATGGAAATGAAGTAATTGTGAACATCTCGACTGAAGGGGATGCAAAAGCTGTGACTGAGGGCAGGGGTTCCAAGGAGTTGGAAACTGCGGCTCCGAAACAAACCCGGGTGGATTCTCCCTGCCAGGCATTCAGTGAATTGAGCACTGGTGTCGCAAAATCAGCGGGAATGAGCTGCCCATCTCTCGAAGTAGCCAGTCTCAGCCCTAAAGCTCCCTCTGCTAACGAATCTCTTGTTAGGAAAAGGAGTCTCAACAGGTCGGGGTTCTCAAAACCGAAATCGAGGTTTGGGGAGCAACTGTATCCTTCTGATGCCACTCCGAAGACACCGCTCATGGAATCTCGGGGACCAGCTGGAGGAGGAGGTGGAGAGGAGGATGATGAAGAGATCTACAAGCAAGTCACTCTTGAATTGAGCAGAGCAAAGCATAAGAGGATAAAGACCAAGGCTTTGGTCGAATGGACAGTGTTTTTCTCATTCTCGGGTGCCTGGTGGCTAGTTTAACGGTTCATCAATTGGAAGCATCTAGGTTATGGGAATTAGAGATGTGGAAGTGGTGTGTACTTGTGATGGTGCTATTCTCTGGCATGTCGGTTACCCATTGGGTGATGCATTTCATAGTTTTCTTGATTGAGAGGAAATTTTTGCTTCGGAAAAAGGTACTCTACTTCGTTCATGGACTGAAGAAGAGTGTTCAAGTTTTCACTTGGTTGGCCTTTGTTCTTCTCACGTGGGTACTGTTATTCAATCGAGGCGTCAGGAGGTCGAAGATTGCCAATAAGGTTTTGGAGTGCATAACCTGGACTCTAGTCTCCATTCTCATCGGTTCATTCCTATGGTTCTTAAAGACTTTACTGCTGAAGATATTAGCGTCGAGTTTCCACGTCACTACATTCTTTGATCGAATTCAAGAATCGATCTTCCATCACTACATTTTGCAAACCTTATCTGGGCGGCCTCTTATCGAGGAGGCTGAGAGGATGGGGAAAGATCCTAGTGCCCGCGAGTTTAGTTTCAGAACTATGAAGGAAGGTAAAATGGGAAAGGAGAAGAAGGTGATTGATATGGGGAAGATATATAGGATGAAGCAAGAAAAGGTTTCGGCTTGGACAATGAAGATGTTGATTGACACAGTGACAAATTCAGGGCTATCGACCTTATCAAATACGTTGGATGAAGATGAAAGCGCCCATGATGGAGGAGTTGAGCAAGCGGATAAGGAGATAACGAGCGAGATGGAAGCGATGGCGGCTGCATATCACATTTTCAATAATGTCGCTCAGGCTGGTTGCAAGTGAGAAACTAAAGAATTCAGTAGATTAACGGATTGTTTTGTCGTTTGGTAACCATATTGTATTTTTTGCAGGTACTTCGATGAAGACGGTCTTAGGAGGTTCATGATCAAAGAAGAGGTGGATCTTATCTTCCCATTGCTTGAAAGAGCAGAAGATGGAAAAATTGACAGAAAATCTTTGAGAAACTGGGTGGTCAGTGCATTCATGTTTAATTCATTGTAATTTTTGTCTATTGCCCTTTTCCATGTGAAGAGCAATTAACATGCATCGCGCAGTCTTCATCTTCATTCCAGTGATCTGTATGTTAATGCGAATTTGCCAAGAAGTGAAGGGAGATTTCAACGTGACATACAATTCTTTTACAGGTGAAGGTTTATCAAGGCCGGAAAGCACTGGTACATGCTTTGACAGACACGAAAACAGCAGTAAAGCAATTGAACAAGCTCACGACAGGAATATTGATCGTTATTACCATCATCGTATGGCTTCTTTTGATGGAAATTGCTACGACCAAAGTACTAGTCCTGCTTTTGTCACAGCTTGTTGTGGCAGTTTTCATTTTCGGCAACACATGCGAGACAATATTCGAGGCTATCGTTTTTGTGTTCATTATCCATCCATTTGATGTCGGTGATCGTTGTGTTATCGATGGAGTTCAGGTAACTCTATAGAGAATCACTTCCACTTTTCTGTTGAGATGAGTCTGACTTATAGCAATTCATATTTCTCATGGCAGTTGATGGTGGAGGAGATGAATATCTTAAACTCTGTCTTCTTGAAGCTCGATAATGAAAAAATCTTCTATCCAAATTCAGTTTTGGCTTCAAAACCTATAAGCAATTACAACAGAAGCTCAGACATGGATGATAAAGTGGAGTTCTCAATTGATTTTATGACTCCGTTGGAGAGAATTGGAGCAATGAAAGAGAAGATAGAAAAGTACGTCGATGGAATTGCTTCAGTTTTCCTTCATTTCTTATTGCAAATGTCATGGCCTATACAGAGACTTGTTTGGTACAGGACCATATGAAAGATTTCTTATAGCCATTTTTTCTAATGACTAGCCTTCTTGGTCAGGTACTTGGGGAAAATCGGCCACACTGGCACCCGAACCACAACTTGATTGTGAGTGAGATTGAGAACATGAACAAGATTAAGATGGGGCTCTACGTCAATCACACGATGAACTTCCAAGATTACGGAGAGAAGGGCAGGCGGAGGACTGAACTAGTCATGGAATTAAAAAGAATTTTCGATGACTTGAGTATTAGATATAATCTCCTTCCTCAACAGGTCCATCTTTGCCAGATTGAGGATAAGAAACAGGCGTAAAGGGCAGGTGATGACTGCATTTGGCTGTCGAATGAATGCTCCGAAAATGTGCCAAAGTCAGTGGTTTCGTCCGCTTGCTGAATAAAGGAGGTGACTAGGTCTTTCGATAAATTGGGCTACCTCATTGTTCTTTTCACATTGTGATGAAGCGACTCCTACAGAAGACAGTCGCATCGCCTTGGGCATGTCAAGATGATCAAGAGACCAACTACTGATGCACGATAATTGTGTATTGCAAAGTATACCTAAATCTTGTTTCGTCTTTCGGACGTTTTGCGACGCGTTGTTAATATTTTGGCTTGGTGACTCTGTCACAGTTGTTATTTAAAACATAAGGCGGTCAGGTATGAATGATGCCAGTGAATGTAATCTACCTTTTACGTACCTTGAGTATGAGTTATTTGCTCAGCCAAATACGTGTGATCATACGTATGTCTTCTGCACATGAATGCACCCTCAAATGTGCCTTTGTGTGAGCATGTGGGGGTGAGGCTCCAGCTTAAGACCAGAGGTTTGTCCGGTGCATTAGTGCAGGTTCATGTGTACGGTAGAAATCAGTGGTTTTGATGTCAGGCTGCATTGTCAATGATCATAGGCATTGTGCCGATCCAGTAGCTTGACTGAAGTGTGTGCAGGGCATAATCTAGAAGAACTGAGCAGTAGGGCATCCGAAACAAGCCATGAGAAAAGTTACATTGAGGCATGCAATACTATTAGAACAAAACGCTTAGCTGAGGTAATGACATGATCAGAACTGCCGATTAAGCCACTGGATTCTCGGTGTTGGTGGTCAGCAACTGTAAAATATATTCCTCTCCGTTCGGGAGATGAACAGTGACTGCATCAGCACAGGCTCTACATTCTCCACTAACAATCACCTCCAACAGCAAAGATCTGTTTCTAGATTGGAGCAGCGGGTAAATCGAATGTGCTATGATTCTGCAAGACCATTCTCAACGTTTTTTGAAAAATCGATGACAGAAGTTCAAGCAAGTAAAGTGAAAAACTCATGTACTTTCGTTTCTTCAATATTTAAAATGTTTTAATGATATTTCTGGAGAAAGGACTTGCTCAGTTTGATTTGTGAATGAAAGGTGGAGGAACTAGAGGAGGAAGTCCAAGGGGAGAAGGAGCTTCAGACAATGTACAGGAAGAGACTGGAGAGAACCCAGGATTACCTCCGATAATGCCTTCAGATAGCCAAAGACAACGGCTTTCTTCAGCTAAATGTCCGCCGCAAGCACCACGACAGTGGCGACGACGATGAGGAACACAGTAACAATAACAACGACAGTACTGCTAATGATAACGATAACGTTAACAATAATAATAAAAACCAACGAGAAGAGGTCCTTCTCTCTCCTCAACTCTACAAGGGCAATGTCAGTCCTCCATTATTTTTTCTATTTTTTTGTCAGAAAATAAGCATTTCATTAAACTAGTTCAAGACGGCTTCAGTGCATAATAAGTCCCAAAGAGCGGGAGGGAGGGGAAAGGCACTATGGCCAAACCCATAAGAACAAGAAATCGATGAAATGATCAAACGGCAACATCACAAATGACTGGACTATGTAACATTCTTAATGAATTATTTTAGAAAGACTTTGTGGAATAAACTTGCGACCAGAGACACATAAAGCATGATCAAGATTGGGACCCTTAGGATTACCCAATTGAATACACTCTAGCGAGATTGGCACAAAAGTTATGTGATTAGTTATAAGAAAATCATCCGAAAAATTTTGAACATATCATACGACGGTCAATTTTAATACAAATTTTATTCGAACTAAATTAAACAACTAAGTTAATTTTTTTTTTGTTAAGATGGGTTTCTAACCAACTCTCGTCACTGCACCCACCATCACCGAGAAGGGGATGGATGGCCGGCGGTGGTCATTGGGAAATGCGTAAATAAAAAATAGCTCGTTCGACAAGCAATAATGGTCCGCTTAGATGCAGTGCCGACAACTTTGCCGGTGAATAAATGAAGGACTGACAATAAAAAAAATAAAAAATAAAATGAAGGACCGACAACTTTACCGGTGAATAAATGAAGGAGATGGCAGTAGACGGAGGAGGAAGACTGGAGAAAAGACAGAAGCCAGTTATTATTTTTTATTTTATTTTCTTGCCGCGTCGTGATACATAATTTTTATTGGCTTTCAGAGCACGTCAGCCCCATGACGTAGTGATACATAGTCACTGGATATTTTCTCGTTCGTAGACATAAATACTCTTGTACGGACACATACTGCAGTCAGACTTCAAAAGATGTTCTCGTCGGTCAAAAAAGGTGGAAAGGAAAGATGAGAAAGAGCTCTCTCGCCCGCTGCGTGCATCACATTCATGGGCACCTTACATAAAGACGACCTCTTTTCCACAAAAATAATATATAAGGATGACTGAATAGAAGGTCAAGCTTTGTCACCTACCTTGCGGCCTGTCCCATCACAGGAGAAAATCAGACCATTTCGGTAGCCCTTTGTTTTTCTTTTTATAATCAACGCTGTTCTTAGAAACCCGGGCATGTACTGTCATTTTAAATACGCCCCCCGAGTTGGAGCACCGCCCGAACAAAATCTTAATGAACTGAGGACGAGGGTTTTGTCTCCCGTGGATTGGATCAGCTCTCAGCAGCCATTCACGCTTCTCGGCAGTGTCTTTTGGATTTAGCTTCCTTGTTTTGTTCTTGGGGAAGTGAGCTCAACGGAACACTGACAAACCCGCGCTAATCCTTGTTAAAGGTAGGCGGTTTTCTTGATCTCAGTTTTAACTTTACCCATAATGAGCATCCCGCTAGATCACTTGACCATATCATTTCTTGATAGAGAATCATCTGCTGCATAATCTGTACCTCTTCCTTTATGTCCTGAGTTGGTGATTATTGATTAGAAGTTGAATTTGTTGAAAAGGACTAAATTTTTTGTCTGACTCGAGTGCTAGAGTCAGTCCACGAGCTCGGTCTATCATGCATATTGTGTTGGCCCGTTGCTGTCTGTGTGTATGCATTTCAGTATAAGTAGATCTGCACTTGAATTCTCTCTTTTGGTTTTACTCTTGTGCTGTCCAGAGTTTGATGTTGAACTGAAGCCTTATGAGCGGTATGTCGGAGAAAAGGAATGTCGATGGAAATGAAGTAATTGTGAACATCTCGACTGAAGGGGATGCAAAAGCTGTGACTGAGGGCAGGGGTTCCAAGAAGATGGAAACTGCCGCTCCGAAACAAACCCGGGTGGATTCTCCCTGCCAGGCATTCAGTGAGTTGAGCACTGGTGTCGCAAAATCAGCGGGAATTAGCTGCCCATCTCCCGAAGTAGCCAGTCTCAGCCCTAAAGCTCCCTCTGCTAACGAATCTTTTGTTAGGAAAAGGAGTCTCAACAGATCGGGGTTCTCAAAACCGAAGTCGAGGTTTGGGGAGCAACTGTATCCTTTTGATGCCACTCCGAAGACACCGCTCATGGCATCTCGGGGACCAGCTGGAGGAGGAGGTGGAGAGGAGGATGATGAAGAGATCTACAAACAAGTCACTCTTGAATTGAGCAAAGCAAAGCATAAGAGGATAAAGACCAAGGCTTTGGTTGAATGGACCGTGTTGTTTTTCATTCTCGGGTGCTTGGTGGCTAGTTTAACGGTTGATCAATTGGAAGCATCTAGGTTATGGGGTTTACAGATGTGGAAGTGGTGTGTACTTGTGATGGTGCTATTCTCTGGCATGTTGGTTACCAAATGGGTGATGCATTTCATAGTTTTCTTGATTGAGAGGAAATTCTTACTTCGGAAAAAGGTACTCTACTTTGTTCATGGTTTGAAGAAGAGCACTCAAGTTTTCACTTGGTTGGCCTTTGTTCTTCTCACGTGGGTACTGTTATTCAATCGAGGCGTCAGGAGGTCAAAGATTGCCGATAAGGTTTTCGATTGCATAACCTGGACTCTTGTCTCGATTCTGGTCGGTTCACTTCTATGGTTCTTAAAGACTTTACTGCTGAAGATATTAGCATCAAGTTTCCATGTGACAACATTCTTTGATCGAATTCAAGAATCGATCTTCCATCACTACGTTTTGCAAACCTTATCCGGGCCACCTCTTATAGAGCAGTTTGAGAGGGTGGGGAAAGATCCTAGTGATCGCCAGCTTAGTTTCAGAACTATGAAGAAAGGTAAAATGGGAAAGGAGAAGAAGGTGATTGATATGGGGAAGATATATAGGATGAAGCAAGAAAAGGTTTCGGCTTGGACCATGAAGATGTTGATTGACACAGTGACAAATTCAGGGCTATCGACCTTATCAAATACATTGGATGAAGATGAAAGCACCCATGATGGAGGAGTTGAGCAAGCGGATAAGGAGATAACAAACGAGATGGAAGCGATGGCTGCTGCATATCGTATTTTCAATAATGTCGCTCCGCCACATTGCAAGTGAGAAACGAAAGTGTTCAGCAGATTAACAGATTGTTTGGTCTTTTGGTAACCATATTGTATTTTCTGCAGGTACTTCAATGAAGACGATCTTAGAAGGTTCATGATCAAGGAAGAGGTGGAACTTATCTTCCCGTTGCTTGAAGGAGCAGAAACTGGAAAAATTGACATAAGATCTTTGACAAACTGGGTGGTCAGTGCATTAATGTTTAATTCATTGTAATTTTCCACTATTGCGCCTTTTCATGTAAAGAGCAGATAACGTGCATTGTCGTTCCACACTCTCTGTCTTCGTTCCATTGATCTGTATTTTAATGTGTATTTGCCGAGATGTGAAAGGAGATTTCAACTTAAAATACAATCCTTTTTCAGGTGAAGGTTTACCGAGGCCGCAAAGCGCTGGTCCATGCTTTGACCGACACGAAAACAGCAGTAAAGCAATTGAACAAGCTCGTGACAGGAATATTGATCATTATTACCTTCATCATATGGCTTCTTTTGATGGAAATTGCTACGACCAAAGTACTAGTCCTGCTTTCGTCACAGCTTGTTGTGGCAGCTTTCATTTTTGGCAACACATGCAAGACAATATTCGAGGCTATTATCTTTGTGTTCGTTATGCATCCGTTTGATGTCGGCGATCGTTGTGTTATTGATGGAGTTCAGGTAACTCTAAAGAGAAACACTTCCACTTTTCTGCTGAGATGAGTCTGACTTATAGCAATTCATATTTCTCATGGCAGTTGATGGTGGAGGAGATGAATATCTTAAACACGGTCTTCTTGAAGCTCGATAATGAAAAAATCTTCTATCCAAATTCAGTTTTGGCTTCAAAACCTATAAGCAATTACAACAGAAGCTCAGACATGGGCGATAAAGTGGAGTTCTCAATTGATTTTATGACTCCGCTGGAGAGAATTGGAGCAATGAAAGAGAAGATAGAAAAGTATGTCGATGGAATTGCTTCAGTTTTCCTTCATTTCTTATTGCAAATGTCATGGCCTTTATAGACTTGTTTGGTACAGGACCATATGAAAGATTTCTTATAGCCATTTTCTCTAATGACTAACTTCTTGGTCAGGCACTTGGAGACATATCCGCAACACTGGCACCCGAACCACAACTTGATTGTGAGTGAGATCGAGAACATGAACAAGATTAAGATGGGGCTCTACGTCAATCACACGATGAACTTCCAAGATTACGCAGAGAAGGGCAGGCGGAGGACTGAACTAGTCATGGAATTAAAAAGAATTTTCGATGACTTGAATATTAGATATAATCTCCTTCCTCAACAGGTCCATCTTTGCCAGATTGAGGATAAGAAAAAGGCGTGAAGGGCAGGTGATGACGGCATTTGGCTGTTGAATGAATGCTCTGAAAATCTGCCAGTCAGTGGTTTCGTCTGCTTGTTACATAAAGGAGATGACTAGGTCTTTTAATAAATTGGGCTACCTCATTTTTCTTTTCACATGGCGATGGAGCGAGGCCTGCAGAAGACAGTTGCATCGCCTCAGGGATGTCAAGACGATCAAAAGACCCACTACTGATGCACGATAATTGTGTTTTGCAAAGCATACCTAAATGTTGTTCTGTCTTTTGGACGTTTTGCGACGCGTTTTTCATATTTTGGCTTGGTGATAATTGTTATTTGAAACATGAGGCCGTCGGGTGTGAATGATGTCAGTGAATGTAATCTCCCTTTTACTTACCTCAAATGTGCCTTTTTCTGTGCATGTGTTGTTGACGTTCCGGCGAAGGACCAGAGGTTTGTCGGCGCAGGTGCATTAGTGCAGGTGCATGAGTATGATAGAAATTGGTGGCTACGATGTCAGGCTGCATTAAAAATGGTCATAGGCATTGCGCCGATCCAGTAATTCGACTGCAACGTGTAGTTCGACTACGTCAATCACACGTTGAACTTCCAACATTATGCAGAGAAGAACAGGCGGAGGACTGAACTACTCCTCGAGTTAAAAAGAATTTTTGACGGCTTGAATATTAGATATGATCTCCTTTCTCGAGAGGTCCATCCATTGCAGAGTGAGGATAAGAAAGAGGCATGAAGGGCAGGCGATGATTGAATTTGGCCGTTGAAATCTCCGACAGTCAATCTTCAGTCCGCTTTCTGGTAAATGAGATGACTATGTCTTTGCTAGATTGGACTTATGTAATGGGAGAATTGCCAAAAAAGTCTTAAACCTTTTGTTTTTATGCCGATTTAGTCTTAAACATTTTTTTGGTGTCGATTTAGTCCTAAACCTTTTTACGTTGTGCCAATTCAGTCCTTTCCGGCTAATTTTGGCCGGATTTTGCTGACTGGACACCGGCCGGCTGACGTGGCCTGATCGGCGTTGACATGGATAATTTTTAATAATATTTTAATATTTTTAATTATTTTATTATTTTTCTGTTTTTATTTTTCTATTTTTTTTTTTTTTCTTCCTCCAGCCGGTCGCCGGAGCTCGGCGACCGGTTAGAGGTGACGGCCGGCGAGGTCGACCTTGACCTCACCGGCCACCTCGCCAATGGCCTTGAGGGAGGCCTCGCGCGGGCGGTGAGGCTCGCCCGCCCGGCCGAGGCGCCTCGAGGCCTAGGCGGCGAGGGTGAGTCCCCCGCTGGCGTGAGGCCGGCTCGATGGCGACGGCGGCGGTTGGATTAGCTCCGGCGAACAGCGAGCAGGGCGGGGGTGACGAGCGCGAGAGGCGAAGACGCGCAGATAGGCGCGCGAGCAGGGGATGGCGCGACTGCAGTGAGGCCGCCTCCTCGCCATCGCCGTCGCCGCCCAGGCCTCGAGGCGGCCTTGTGTTGGGCGGGTGAGGCAAGGACCCTCGCTAGATCCGGTGAGGGCAAGCCTCGCCGAGCCGAGGCTGCCTCGCGGCCACCGGGGGTGGCAAGGACCCTCGACCTTGATCCCCATCGCCTCGGTCGGTTGCCAAGCTCCGGCGACCGACCGGAGGAAGAAAAAAAAAAAAAAAAATAAAAATAAAAATAAATATTAAAATATTATTAAAAGTTGTCAACGTCGCGGCCGGCGTCGTCATCAAAATCCGGCCAAAATTGACCAGAAATGACTGAATTGGCACAACGTAAAAAGGTTTAGGACTAAATCGGCACCAAAAAAATGTTTAGGACTAAATCGGCACAAAAACAAAAGGTTTATGACTTTTTTGGCACTTCTCCCCTTATGTAACTGTTCCTTTCATGTAATAACAGAGCGAGGTCGATAGAAGACAGTCGCATTGCCTTTGGCATGTGAGATATTTTGGCTTGGTGACTCAGTCGCCGTTAGCCTTTGAAACATTGAGGCTGGCAGGTAAGAACGATGTCAGTGAATGTAATGTACCTTTTATCTATCACGAGCTGCGATGGAATGAATGCATATCATGTGTTTGCCCAAGAATGCACGCTCGGATGTGCCCTTGCGTATGCATGTGTTCGGAAAAGTTTAGCTTCCACCTAAAGACCCTGTTTGTCCGTGCACGTGCATTGCAGCAAGTGCTTCTGATAGAAATTGGTGGTTATGATGTTAGGCTGCATTATCCAATGATATAAGCATCATGCCGATTTAGTAGTTCGACTGAAGCAGGCGCATGGAATGAGTACCGTCCATGTACATCTGTGAAGTTCCAAGCTCTCTTCTATGAGATATGCAATCAAATTCCGATCAACTCGTTTCAAATATGTGGAGTACCCATCCGAGCTCTGAATAAGGGGAAAGAAAAACAATGAATATGCCAAGAGAGGTGTTTAACATTCAGAAAGGTACAAACCTCAAGATTAATGACAACATGGTTGCGTATAACAGAGGCATGTACACAACAGAATCATGTTTCTTTCTTCTCGGTGTCATTTTGCAAGTTCCAAGGTTTCGAAAAAATCTTCTTCTCTTTTAGGAATCCAAGATTTGCTACTGCAAGCCTCCACAGTGGAATTATAAGCTAACGATGGTTTTGAAATTCTGTCATAAAAAAGGGCCAGTACTACTTACTAGTTTACTCTGCATTATTTTGGACAATACTGAAAACATCTTCTAGCCAAATTATGTAAAGCAGAAATCTCCACCAAAATTCGTAGCATAATCTAGGAGAACTAAGCAGTAGCGCGAGCTATGAGAAAGTTACAATGAGGCATACAGTACTGTAAGGACAAAACATCATGCTGAGGTAATAACATGATCAGGACTGTTGATTAAGCAACTGGAATCTCGATGTTGGTGGTCAGCACTGGTGGAATATATTCCTCTTCTTCCTTCGGGGGATGAATAGTCACCAGATCAGGCAATGGAGTCATAGGTCCTTGCTTGCCCTTGGGATCCCAGTCAAGCATGATCTTGACCTTGATGCCAAGCACGCCCTGATTGATTCATGAGAAAAAGGAAAAAGATTTCACCAGGTGTTAGCCTTGACTAGATGGAGCAATTACCAACTTGCACATGATTCTTAAGAAAAAAGGTGGGGAAGGGTGTGGTGTGGATTTGAAGAAGGACATCTCACCTGTCTTAGAAGAACATGCCTCACAGCAGAGTCGATATACTCGTTGACAGGTTGTCCAGAGGATATCATGTACCCATCCTTAAACTTCATCGATTTAGCACGCTGAGCGCGTAGCTTCCCACTCACAATGACCTGCACGAGCACCCAAATCTCAGAACTTCCTGAAGCTTTATTACCGAGAAAATGGTGGTTTTTTTGTTATTTTTTGGTTGTTTTTTTGGGGGTTTGCAAAACCGTTAGATAACATGACCATTTTCATCATATAACATACCTCACATCCCTTGGCACCACTCTCCATCACAAATCGCAGAACACCATAGCAAGCCCTACACAGTAACCAGCAAATTTAATTCTCAGTAATTAGTCAAGCATCAAGGAATCTTCTCAAATGATTCCCAGAGGGAGACAAAATAAAACAATGGATAAGCATCATGGGTGTTGCCAACAATGTCCGAGTAAGATTGGCCCATCGCAACAATGTGAAGAAAATCTGAAGATGGTTTCCAAGCATTAAAACCTTTAAATGTATGAGACTCCCACGACAAGCACTCAATAAGAAAATAACATTATCACATTGAGAGAGAAGCCAGTCCACGTCGTTCAAAAGCAGGGAGAATTGGCCCCCGACAACTGGACAACAAACAATCCATGCATAGAATAACGCCTGTTGGGAGACTGACAGATGCGAAAGTATATGCAGCAGAGAATTTTTCACAGCTACAAAATAAGTTGCACCCTGATCCAAGCATCTTTCTCCAATCAAGTGAAAAAATAAACTATCAGGCAATGGTAAAACTAAATGATTCCACAAGATAGCTGAAGAAAAGAACCCTCTACTTTCAGCCATTCAGGTTTGTTCCCTTCAGCCCTAAAGGTGCTAACTTAATGAAGAAAATGATCCCTATGAAAGACTAAAGGTCTGGAAAAGACAAGAAGATCGAAGCAGGAGCGGCTAGGCTCACATATCACTACTGCAGGTACATACCTTAAATCACACAACAGTGGTTTCATGCTGACAATATTGTACTATCGATGCTCAAATAAGCAGTGAGACCAGCATCCGCATGCTTTTCTCATAGTTGACTTTTGCAAGTGACAAAACCCAAATTCCCATAAAATAAAAGGGAACCATAAAACTTGACTGTCCTCAGACATGAGAAAGGTACTTAGAAAGCAACCAACTCACCCTAAGGACGGTCCAGAAAAGAAAATGGGAAGGTCCCAGGATAGTTATCTCAAACTGACTAAAATTAAGCAGAATATCTACTTCAAAAAATTAAGGGCAAATGGAAGTGTAGTCAGCACAAAGAAAAAGAAGGTGATGATTAATTTTTAGCAATCATATATGCAGTATGCCATTTAGAGCTGCATCATGTACCTCCGAACAGCCAGGCCTCCCAGGAGCTTGTACCGCAGAGACTCCGCCTGAGCAATGGCACAGAGGCCCCTGTTGTTAACTTTCTCGGCATATAACTCCACACCATTTTCAGGGAACTTGAAGCGTTTCTGGACAACAGAAGTCAGTTCCCGAATCCTTCTCCCCTTCTCTCCTGTTAGAACAAGAATTACGCAACTATTCACTAATGTCAATCCAAACAAAGTGCTTGACCTTGATTTTTTTTTTAATGTGCTGAGGATACAATCATTCGAGTTGAACTTTTACCGAGCACATTTTGAGTGCGAGTGGCTCTAATGATGATTTCAGTCCGCATGGGGGTGACCCTCACTTCAACCCCAGAGTATCCATCTTCAGCAAGCTCTCTGGTGAGAACCTCATTAAGCTCTGCGAAGAATACTCCGTCCGCCACAAACTGGTGGAACACAATAGAACGGACAGTTTATCAGAAATAGGATGGAAATGGAGACAGTAGCCTCCTATCAAAAGACACACAGACCCCTGTTCAATTCACCCGAGAACAACAATCGTCATGTCACAGGAAGAAGCGGAAACATTTCCACCAATGACTCAACGGCACGAAATTAACAAAGCACACCAGCCGAAGCACGCACTGCAGAGCAATATTGCAAACTTCCAATCCCATTTCAGCCAAAACAATAGATGACACCAACGACAGTTCGCTAACAACCCCATCCGTCAATTTACCGGGAAAACCAAACAAATTGAAACCGAAATTCTCGTTCCCAATTCTGCAAGTCTTCAAATCCTAACATCCGACAGCACTACAAACCTCAACCAAATACCTCCCCAACGATCATCAATCAACATGAGCCGAAAAAACAACGCCAGCACCGAATCCCAATCCACGCATTTTCAGCTGGACTTCCCCAGAAAATTCACGGCCCGCGACCGTGCGGATAATGGATTGGAATCGGATAACGAATCAAGAAAAGCTCGATACTTTCATTTCCACGACCAAGGAACGAGGGTGCGAGCGGGAAGAAAGGACCTTTCTTTTCTTGCTGATTTGAGTCGCCATGCTTGCTTCTTCTGCAGGGATCGAGCGCGCTCGAGCTCTTCCGCGGCGATTAGCAGCTACAGTTTGCTACCACTGGACCTCCTTCCTCCGCCGAAACCCTAATCTTGGTATCTCGATCGATCGATCGATCGATCGGGGACTGACACGTCGAGTATTGGGCCGGGCCTTAGCCCATCAAGCCCAGCCCAATGGGAATAACCGGGTGAATTTACTGGTATACCCTCGAGTCAGGCCTGCCTGCTCAGGGGAAAGTATCTATCCTATCCGTGCTTCTGCTGACTTTATTGAGGACGAAATATATTTTGTAAGTTTTGAATAATCACATGTGATATTATTAAGTAAAATTTTCATTAATCAGGCCTTTGGAAAATACCGGCATTTACTCGAGAAAAATGAAAAGGACGATAACTAATATTTATTGAAATGCTTTTATTATCGCACTGATTTTCGTAAATGAAAAATACTCTATAATGATAAATTGAATCAATTTCGAGAACTTTGAATGAAATTCCTAACTCTAAAGCCAGGTTCATTATTGTGATGATGTGATAATAAAGCTCTATGATGTTGTTTTCGGCAAAAAAAGAAATTGTTATAATAAATACCAACACAATTACTAAATAGTGTTTTCACATATACCTTTCCGAATTTGTTACGTGGAATTGGAATCCCCAATTTTCCTTCCATTTTAAAAAATTCTAATTTGGACATCCAACGTCTATATGTACTTCCATATCTTTTGTCTATTTATATCTATCCAATACCTACGTCTCCATACTAATAATAAAGCAAATATCTGAATTTAGTATTTACCCTAATCACCATAAAAATATTTTATATTTGCATTCTCTTTTTGTCATGATACATTATCACATATCAAACTCTTTTATTACCTTTCAAAAATATCAATCGATTATAAGACTTTATGATTCCAGTCGTCATAATAACTACACAGCTCAAATACCTTATCGTTAATCTTCTACCGAACAATTAAATTTCTAATTCAACTCTTAAAATGTCTTCGTGCTCATGCATGCTCAATTTGATTGTTCGCATTCACACACTCTTTTGGGGCGTTGGCATCTACCAGAAATGATTTTATTTCACAAAAAGAAATTTAAAAAAAAAAAAAAAGGAAAAGGAAGGGCACGCGAACCGTTCGTGCACCGGGGTTACGTGGGTGGGGCCCGAGTCCGAATCCATCCGAAAAGCGGCCGCACAAAGACAAGACAAAAAAAACAAAACAAAACAAAACAAAAAAGCAATAAAAAAAGAGGAATTAAGCGAAGTATAAATACCCCCGAAACCAATTTTCCATTAGCTTTCCTGCGTCGGCTTCTTCCTAGCACCTGCCTCCGCCCTTCTCTCTCCTCCTCTCTCTTCTCCTGACGTGCCAAAACCTCTCTGAAACCTTCGCATCCCCCTCTCCCTCGATCGCGGCGGAACCAATCGCCCGTGATCGCGAGCGCCTCCTGAGGTGCCCCTCCTCCTCCTCCTCCTCCTCCTCCTCCTCCTGCGGCCGCTGGTTTTTGCGCGGGCGATGTCGATCAGGTTCAAGTTCAGGAGCGCCCCGAACTTCGACTCGGTCGACATCGGGGACGGCCGGACCTCCGTCTCGGTCGGCGACCTCAAGTTCAGGATCCGGCGCCTCAAGAACCTGGACATCTGCTCCGGCTCCGATCTCCGCGTCTCCGACGCCGTCACCGGCGAAGGTGCGAGCCTCTTTCGCCGGTTTGTTTGTTTTTTTTTTTTTTTTTCGGTTTTTCATGGAATCTGCGGAATTCGGCTGAGCGCGAGCGCTTTCCGATTGGGACGGTGGCCGGAGGTGAGGCGAGAATTGGCGGCAGGGCCACTTGGATTTGGTGGAGGAATTGCGTAATGAAAAGTAGTCGTGTGTTCGTGAATTAGGTGGGGGCGTGTCGTCGGTACGGTGGCGTACGTATTGATTAACTGGTATTAGTCTATGATGGAGTAGGATGCGCTTTGTCATCTTGTACGCCGTGCATGGAATTACTGTCGGCTATGCTGAGAGAGGCAATCCTTCGATTGCAAGCCGTAATGGCGACCAGTTCTTTTGGCTTTTGTTTTTATAAATTATAGATGCCAGAGAGTACCTGGTTACTTCCATAAAAAACTTGCAACATTCTGCATGCTCCACTCGAAATGTTGTGGTTCCCAAGTCCGATGCACTTGATGTTGTATTTATTTTACGTAAGCGCAGGTTTAGCGAAATTGATTTCATTTTGATCTTTTCTATATTTGCAGAGTACAAAGATGACAATGTTGAAATTCCAAGTGGTTCAAGCGTGATTATTAAAAGAGTACCTGCTGGATTTGCGGCGCCTCTTGCCATGTAAGATCGGGAGTTGCAAAATAACTCTCTGTAGTTCCCTAATTAGCCAGTCTCTATCAGCTTAGTGATTCACATCTATATTTTTACCGAAATGTTGGCACTCTTGCTATCACCTCATTATTTTCCGTATCCCAATTTATACGGTCGGACTGAGAGCAATTAATGATATTTTGTATGCGTGTCTTTTTTTTTTTTTTTTCTTGATCATTTACTTTTCGCACATAATTCTTTCTTATTGTCAAATCTACGTATTTGTAGCCATCGCAATGATGTTATTGAGAATTTTGGGATCAAGGATATTAATCCCGGTGCTATCTCTTCACTGGATGATAAGGACAGGACTTCGAAGAAACCTTCTCTTTCAGTGGTATGTCATAACTAGCAGCTTTGGCTACATTTTACTTTATGTTAATTTTGACCAAACATTGGGAGGGTATTTACTGGGAAATAAGTGAGATTGTTCTCCAACATTTCTATCGACCCATATGCACACTCTAACCAAATTGCAACTCACATAAATCACCTTCTTAACTATGCCGGAACCTGTTAATTATGATGCTTATCCTTGGTTTATTATCTCGCATACCAAGTAATCTTTTCTTACTCGCTGGTACAAATTTTTTGCGTCTAATTGCCTTTTCATTCTTTGGGTTTTCCTTTTTATAAAATTTTGATAGAAGATCATGGTTTGTTCAATTCCAATTAAAGTTCAATTGCTGTTTTCTTGCATAGAAAGAGGACATCATTGATTTTGATGACTTCGGGGATGACTTGTGTCCTGTTCTCGAGAGAATGGTTGATGATTCCAGCTTCAATGTCAAGAAAAAGTGCAGTATTAGCAGTGAAAGCCCCAAAATTGGTGCTGTCAGGTGGTTTTGATCTGAACCTGATTAATCAGATTCACTATTTTCCACCTACTGGGCTTTAGTACTAATTGTGTTTACTTTTCTTCGTCACATTTTTGTTGTGTTCTCAGATGTACTAAGCTAACAAGAGAAGTAGGTCGGAGATTGGATGATAGTGATTGCAGTGAGTCTGTTTCAAAAGGTAACTCGCATTCTATATATTGTGTGCTTCTCTCAACTCTCCTGCCATGTATTCCACCTTATGTGAACTTTCTTCCAGGTCCCTTGGCAATGGGGATCGGAAGGGACAAGTTGCTGGTTGAGGGAAAAATTAAAACTGAAGAACCTTCAAAATTGCAAAAGTAAAGTGCTCTCATGTGTTCCTTTGTTTTAGTGTGTGTTGTCATTTGTCCCAACAGTCTGACTCTTATGCTTTCTCGGAAATTACAGGGCCATGAATGCCTCTTTTATAGCTACTCAAAATCCTGACCTGCCCTCAGAGCTCAAATGCTCTCTCTGCAAGGCACCTTTTGATGAAGCAGTGATGATACCTTGTTGCCAGAATAGTTATTGTGAGCGATGTAAGTTTTTTATTCATGTTTTTCTGTGAAGTTTATTTAGTAGTAACCCGTTATTTAAAATTCCCCAAAGATTGGCAAACGTCTACTCAGATGAGCTATTGGGATAGGGGAGTCTTAGTAATCGCCAGAAAGGATCTTATTATGTTGGGTTGAAGCATTTGTCGTATGGTCTTCACTTCTGAGGAGTTGGGATTTGGTATAAGAAGATTAAGTTCTCCAGCTAGCCAAATTATGTAAAATGTATTGATCTCCTAGCTGTCCTAAGGAATTGAGTTTAGACTTCCTATACTTTTGCATGTGCCTAAATGTCCATGATATTCATACTCAGCAGCCATCACATGGAATTTCTCATCAAACTGCACGCCACTACAAAGATGTGAAGTGCATCCTTATGAACCTGAAGTGAAGCTAGCATGTTCTGTTCTTTGATTTTCATTTGTGTATCAAGTACATTTCAGTTCTTCTCCTCGAATGTTTATATCACTGGCTTCCTGTCAGGCTAAATGAACAAAACAAAAAAAAGCACATCTGTTTTTTTTGTCTTGCTTTTCACGACCAATGATTTGGCAGGACCTTTTAATTTTTTTGTACTGTTACTCTGACAACATCGGTTTGTTCATTTGGTGCATAGGTATTTGTCCAGAGCTAAATGAGAAGTCACGCTGTCCAAATTGTTCTGCGAAATGCAGAGCTGAAGATTTGCTACCTAATGTATCTCTCAGGCATGCTGTTGAGATTTTTCTTAGATCCCAGGTTTTTGCTGATGGTGTGGAGGATGTCCATCATCATGCATCCGGTAAGGATACTTTCTGGTTGTTGTCAAGATGGGATTTTGTTGTTTTCTTTATCCATGCTTCATGCTTCATGCTTCATGCTTCATGCTTTTGGTGAACATCAGATGGGGAATCTGGCATTCAAGGAAAAGAAGCGTATGGTGATTTGACCATTGTTAAGAGGGGCTCCAAGTGTTGTCAACCTTCCCAAGTAATTGGGAAAGGACCTGGCCACATCATATCAGAACATGCCCTAGATTGGAAGTCCAGGAACAAAGCAGTGACAGCTGGTTCCTGTTCTAACGTAGATGCAATAGAGAGAGTAAGGCAGATGTATGAAGAAGAAGTGGATTCTAGTTGTCCTGTAGATCTCAGATGTGGAAATTTGGTGGTGTTTCCTGATTCTGAAGTGAAAAGCCAGTCCATGCCAGAGCAAGGTACATCTATATGACTAACCTTAATGATGTTGCTTGCTGTTGCTCACACTCAGCCGAGAGGCTTTACTGGTTTGCCTTCTTGAGACAAATTTTTCTTGCTGAGAAGCAATTTTTCAAGTGGAGTAGTTTTTTTTTTTTTTTTTTTTGGTCAAGATATGTTTTCTAGACATACTAACAAAATAGAAGACTCCTTATTTTCCTCAAGCCCGGTATTTTTGTTAGCAAATTGCTATCTTATACTGTTTGCCTCTTTTACCTTTTGACTTTATTGTTTTTCCTTGTCTGTCTTCTTTCTGTCATTCCAGCAGATTCTTTCGTAAAGACAAGGAATGGGTTGATCAACTCCACAGGTTCAAGACATTGTATATTTGAAATGTCGTGACATTGGTCTGTTCTTCAATCTAACGGTTCTGAAATTTCAGGTGGGGATCTGAATTTATTGGAGACTGGAAGAGATGGGAAGGTAATGCATCTTGGTAGTGCTCATCATGGGTCTATTCGTAGAGTTGATGATAATTTTCACAAAATCTGGTCGAATGATCTTGTGGTGTCTGGCTTGTTGGTGCTCATTGACATGAATCTGCAATTTGAGTTCATGTGATAGGTTTGAGTTACTAAAGTTTCTTTACCCATAGATGCTCTCTTTTAAGAGCGTACAGGTGGTTTTCTTGGTTTTCTGCCTTTTTACCAGGATTAAGCTGGTTGAATCCATTTCATTTTTTTCCATTATTTTTAGAAGACTGGAACCGGACTTGATAGACCTGCTTTTCTTTGTACCATTTGATGCTAAAAGTTTAATGATGTTTTTGTGATTTGAGAAGTCATTTGTTGTCACTCGAAATTGTTGGCTTATCTTGTTCCCTCCACCTGTACTTTATTACTGCCTTCAAACTTGATTCAGACATTTTTTTCCTGTTGTTCTTTTTGCATCAATTACTTTCCCAATCTGATCCTATGTCACCTTTTGCAGATGCAGGGGTGCCGAGCCTGTTACATGTGCGGCTCTTTGCATCACCTGATAAGAAATTGTCCCCATGCTTCCACACCACATCCTATGCCTCAGAGAGGTAATATCTTGTATCCTATCTATAACCATGTGTGCAGCCATATCCAGGAGGGTTGTGTCTGATGATTTTCTTTGGATTCCAGGAAATGCTTTCTTCCCAGATAATGTCTCTCCATTTGGAAATTCTACTCCCCATGTTAGGCCTTTTGTGGATCAATATGTTAATTTTGGGATGATGCCCCTCAATTCGGCTGTTGTTCCCACTGCACCTTTATCTGTTCCAATGTATATGTCTACAATTTATGGCGGATTGCCCACCTATGGGTAAGTCTGTTTCAGTTTCTGCTTCTCTTGTGTTAAAAGTTCCCAAAGGCACTATCTTTTAAATTTAAATTTAGCTGAGCATGGTCTTGTCATATTTTTGATGCACCATGTTGCAGTGGCTTTATAGGTTGGGAAGCATGGAACCTGTGGCTGGAGTTGGTACAGGCCCTGACCATAGCTTTCAAAAGCTAAATGATCTTCACAGTCGTGAAAAGCAATGGGAACTGCCCAAGAAGAATATGATGAGGTAATTTTTGTTCCCCATTAGCAGTCTGTGATTCATTGCTGTGCCACTAGCTAGATAATTGAGTATTTCATAAGTCATATAGCTGAATACTCACATTAAGAGGAAGCATTGGACGTTCCACTAGAAAAATTGGAAAAATATAGGCAATTTGCTTGAACAAGCAAGACAGCTGCACAGCATGTTCTATGCTTTTGGACATCTTGTTCCATCTGCACTGTAGTCATTACAGGGAGCAAGTAATTTATTTAGCTAATTCTGCCTTATGATTTAATTGAAAATATGCTCATCTGTAATTTTTTTTTTTTTAAGGAGTCGTATGGTTTGTTAATGTATCTCAAAATGTTGGTTTTAGGATTACTAAAATCATCAAAGAAGCACCTTAAGTATTGGTCAGATGAATGTCAGTGCTTTTAATCCTTTACCTTTGAAGTGGAAAATTAGTGTTTTGGAAATTCTTCTTCCAACTTTAATGTACCTCACGTAAAAGTTGTATTAATATAATTTCTCTACTTCTGCAAGATCTCTTTCTAAATGGCAATAATCCTTTCTTTGTCTGACTGCTGACTAGTAATTTGTCGGTTCTTCAGGGATACATCTGCTGATTTTGGAGTTGATGATGGTTTTATTAGGAGATGTCGTCTTGTTGATGTGGAAAGATGTCAGAAGGATAGTTTCAGCTATTCTGATGACAGCTTTTCCCAAAAGCCACGAAGAGAGCATCGGCACGGACGTAATCTAGATTCAGACATCCGCTGGACTGATGAAAGGCATCAGAAGACTTCTCACTCATTGACTTCAGCTAGAGATGGAAGATTGTGTCATCATGAAGGAATATCTTCTCCAGAAGCAAAGGATATTCCAAATTTCTCAACTAGACGAGCCAAAGAGAGGCACTATTATCAAAATAAAGGCTCGAAAATGCATAAAGAGAACATCGCATGGTTTTCGAGTGATTCAAGTTGGAGCCCCTGTCAGGCTGAAAAAAGAATAGATATCAAGAGAAAAAGAGATGAATCTAATGTCAAGAGGCATGACAGAAAACTTCGTTCTCCGGAACTTGACTGTTTACATAAGTCTCCCAGTGACAAAGAAAATAGGATGAGAGACAAGAAGTTCAGTCATAGGCCAAGAGAGTCCAGACATTTACAGTACTGCAGGAATGATGGGAGGTCTGTGAATGATGAACGCATTCAGGACAGATGGAAGATGGTCAGTGGGTCTGATGAGGATGGTGGAGGTAGACCACAACAATACAAGCGCAATAAAGTCCGGTAGAAGAACTAATATACCTGGTTGGTGAGGTAAACTGTAGATGTGTACATACTCATGCTAGGTGATCTATCTGGATTCCTTTTCTTGTGTTAAGACTTTGGAATAGCTGTAGTTTTGCTTTACAATCATTTTAACATCAATAGAAACTAGGATTACTGGATTTAATGGACAGCTCCCTTGGATACACATAGGTTTTGTCTATATTGTTAGAATTTTCTGTTTGTTGACACCTGTCTAATTGATGAGTCAGCTTATGGATAATTTCCAATTGGTTGTATTTTGTGTTATCTGCTTACTAATGATTTGACTTTTTTAGCTTGAGTTTGGCGGCCAGCAAAGAACGATTAAACGAGGGGAGATGGTTTATTAACTTAGACTTGTCATGGCCTTAAGCTGTGTGCGACGTGTGCAACTTTGTTTTGCTTGTCGTACTGAAGCCAGTCGAGGTATGTTCTTCTTTACGAGAGAGAAAGAAAAGGAAAACAAGCAATGTCGACAAAATGCGATCAGTGTTATTCTTTCCCCTCCCGTCCCTGGCCTTCAGAATGCCGAATGACCTTCTTTGGTAAGTGCAAGTCTTTGTGCTCGAGAAAGTTTCGATGGTGATGGGCTGTGTTTATAACTGCTTTCCTGTTTTTGTTCAAAAAGAGGGGGTGAGAGACGGGGAATTTTTTTTCTCAAGGACAAATTCAACCAAACTTTCCTTAGCCATTGAGATTAGGGCTTGGAGTCTAGATTCCTTTTATTTTTGCCTTGTAGTGAAACCAAAACGTATCTTGGTGTTAACAGTTTCCGAAATTCCCCTTTTGCCCTGTGGCTTTCTCCCTCAAAACCTCACATTCAGTGATCATTCGCACCAAAATATGCAAGCATACAAGCGTACTACATCCATAGAAATACATGTACATATGTTTACACTACATGTAGTTTTACGCACATGTGTACATACATACATACATACATACATACATACATACATGCAGATCCCTTGATTTTCCAGAAAACTGTCTGAGTCCGTATTACTCGACGTGTTTACCAAAAAAACAAAAGCATACAAGCGTAATACGTCCATAGAATTACATGTACATATGCTTACAAGCATGTATTTCTATGCACATGTACATGCATACATACATGCCTACATACATGCAGATCCCTTGATTTTCCGGAAAACTGTGGAGTTCGTATTACTCGACATGTTTACTAGAAAGAAAAAAAAAAACGTCTATTTTCCGGATGGTGGCAACGCGGGGGTGCTCATCATTTTCTTCCTGAGGCATTTGATGCTGTGACCTTTTCATTTTTCTTGACGCAATAACTTTGCATCGGCTCATTCTATGTGATGCTTTTGCATATAATGTGATATTCCCGACATATGTTTGTCGTTGCGATCTATGTTCATTGCAGGTAACACGTCAGGCATATAATCCTTTTCTGGCTCTCAAATTTTTTTTCATCTAACTGAGTTCTCTCTTTTGGAAGTGCTTTTTGTCGCGTCCTTTCCAATGAGAAAGATTTACATCCTCATGTTTCATGTTCTAGCAATATGGTTTTAGCATGGAAGAATATTGACGAATTTCAGTTTCTTCTTATTACAGGTTGAAGATATTGAGAGCATATAGTAATTATTTGCTGAGAGTGTCCATAACTTTTTCAATTTTCAGAAAATATTTTGGTCAATGCATTTTTAACGGTTCTTTTTTGTCCTCCTTATAGAAAATGAAAGCGGGATTCGTGAAGAATTTTCCCTTCACCGAAGGCATCTTGAGACTCTTTCAGGGACATGATAATGTGAGGAGGCTGGGGCTGCTGGCCCCCCGGTCAGCACGGTGGACAAAAGCAGGTATAAAAAGTGATGGTAACGGCATCCTTCGGTGAGAGATTCGAAGATTCTGAAGACGTAACCAATCAGAGAGAAAAAATCAAAGGAGAATAAATATAAAAAATCGTCTTCGGCTTACTTCCCATAGTTAAAATATAATTCATCAAACTAACATCATATTTCCTAGGCTAACTCTAACCTAAAACAATCCAACACCCTCGCCCCCGCTTCCATGAGCCTTGCTCGGTCCGATATGCCCACTATGACGTCTCCTTTCGCCACCATTGCTCCATTGGGAGCCGTTGCGGACCCCAAATATGAAGAGGACAATGGTTGCTGCACCAGCCTAAGGCCAGATCAAGGTTGATCCGGTGGCCATGGCTGAGCTCAGGTGTAAAGCTTGCGTGTCTCACAGGCCTGCTTGTTGGGGTTCTTGTGGCTCCAGGCTAACCTCGCACAACCTTGGTAACTAAAAGCCGTGGGCTCAAATGGAGCTTGCTTTGCCTTGCAATTGTGAGTCTCGGACAAACTCGCCACAGGTAAAGACAAATGTGGGGGAAGGGCTGTGAGCAGCAGGCGAGGAAAACATTATCATGGTTGGGTTGTGGCATTGAGCGGCAGCTCAACGCTACGAGGGTTGCTCTCGGTTGTTACAGTACCGTGCTGCTGTGTGGGGAGAGAGCGAGGATAGGGAAAGAGCGTGGGGGTACGAGTTGGCATGGGCAAATGGGGTCTTCTCAAGTTGGGGAGATGGGAAGATGCAAAATGTAGGTTCTGAAACCTAAGGTATTGGATACGAAGAGCGAAAATAAAATGGGCTTCTGTAACTATTCCAGAAAGAAGAAAGAAACTACACAAAATGACGATA
Organism: Eucalyptus marginata; assembly: GCA_014182565.1. Taxonomy (NCBI): domain Eukaryota; kingdom Viridiplantae; phylum Streptophyta; class Magnoliopsida; order Myrtales; family Myrtaceae; genus Eucalyptus; species Eucalyptus marginata. The sequence goes on from CM024587.1 coordinate 6,127,807, forward strand.
CCCAATTTGATATGGTAAGGCTTTCGGTGGTCGGCCTGGTAGTCACGGGAAGGCATGGGGTTTGGGACATTGTCAGGGTTTATGAGCTTGGATTTTCGTTTTGAGCAGGTCGACCAAAAAAACGAAGAGAAGTCATGCAAATACCTTGAAACATTGTCAGGTTTTCGGGGAACAAGCTACGCCAAGTTGGTTATTAAGTTGAACTCCGATGGGTGCATTCGAATATATCAACTAAGAAAATGGTTCTTGACACATGATTAGGAGCTCCTTGTATTTTCGAGCATTTCGAGATACAACTTAGGGAAAACACATGGAGAATAGATCATTTATTTCACTACTTACATAACAAGAGCTCAACATCTTCTGGAAGGTTTTTCGTGTTTTATTTGATCTTTAAATCGATGATTAAATTCAACACGGAACTACAAAATAACGATTGAGCTCATATAGGCAGAAGTGTAAACACGGTGGGAGATTGGTTGAATCGAAGGCAGATTTGTGGACTTGGTTGTGAAAAACACGTGGATAACTTTTATGAAGTTCATGAACGTTGGACAAAAGCCGTCGAAGGTATTATGACTTTAATAAAATGTCGTTCAAGGAGGTGTTTTGAGAGACGACTCTCCCTCCAAAATCAAGAAGTGAGAAGGTCTTAGACTTCGGAAAATCGTAAAAATAAAAAAATCATATTTGATTTTGCAGTTCGATATATGAATATTTTGGGTGTCTTCACACTAAAGTCGAAGTATGTACGCTGCACAATTTGTAATAAGCAAAAGGTGGATCAGTCACCTGTGTTAGAAAGGGTAAAGGTCCAACCCAAAGCTTCAACACTTTCTTTTAAGTGTATCCTGAATGAGGAGAGGCTCATGAAATTTGATTGATGAGGGTGGATGCATATACATGAAAGTGAAAGTGATAATACTATATTTGAAAATCCAACCCAAAATTTAAATTAATACTCGGAGGGAAACCACATGAATATAAAAAGTATATATAGGAATCCGATGTCAAGCGATGTGAGAAAATATTTTAACAACCTGCATTCATATGTTGTAAAATAGATAAAGGTCACGAAACAAGAAAATAAACTGATATTGTTCAAAAATGGAGGCAATTTAATTGAGGCATCTTTGAATTATGATGACGACATCAATGTTTTAGACATTCAACAAAGGGGGCCAAATCATCTGTTGATTGTTTCATGCGCATGTTCTTGATTGCTTTATGAATCTATCAATGTCTGAAAATGTGATTTTTCGCGTGATATTAGACTTTGATTTGTTCACGCGTGATGGTCCAATCAGTGCCCCTAAAGCTAAAATGGCTGTCAAAGCAGCTCTATGCCAACTTCGCAGAGGTGACAAAGGGAGTCCGCCGACAAAGGTATGGACGTCAAGGAATAGGCGAATGACATGACGATGTCGAATGATTTGCATTTTTATGGGCGATGTGAAGTGTATGATGATACTCATGAAATGTGGAATGAGGTCTATCGCCATGAACGCAAGCACATCTTTCTAGAAACTCTTGTTGCCATCTGACAGTGTCACTATCTGGGGCCGTTCGAATTTTTTCCTTTTAGCACGCGATAATCTTATAGTGAGTTCTCAAATGACGAGTTTCAGTCCTAAGAAAGCGCCTGCAAGTTGGAGAATTTCTTGTTTTGCTTTCCCTTCGATCAATCATCGTGAAGCAGCCGGGGAGTGATATGGACGGTGCCTTGGCCATTTGCCAGTTCCTTTCATGACGAGATCATTGAAGAATATCCTCTTATTGTCAATAATGTCATCATGCGGTGACATGTTTTCTTTTGAGTTTTCTTCCAAAGGGGGAGGGAACTTCTGCTCTCTCGAGACGTTAACAGGTGATGTCCTCACCGTATCTGTCCTTCCTTCGCCATGGAGCAGACCAAATGTGCCTCGATTGAAAGTTAGGTGGCTTCTGTAAATATCTATCGGAGGGCGAATTACTCTGGAGAAAAGTCGCGTGCGCTAGCAGAAGTCGTCCGCTGCGATTGAATTCGCTAGCCCCAAGGGGATTTAATCGAGCGGTCAGTGGTGTCGCGTGGTGTCGGTAGAGCCACAATTTCCTCTACTCAATTCGTACTAGGCGCAAGCTCCCGAAGCTAGGTTGTAAGAAAATAATTCTACTTGTAAAACACCAGGTTCCCACGTCGATAGGCATCCTGTCCCTCAATTCTTGCGACGGGGTTCAGTCTTTAGAAAGTCGAAACCGATCAACTTGCATTAACATGCGGTGATCCCTACAGGATCTTAAGCAGAAAAATCATAGCGGACGGCTGATAGTCACTACTCAATGTCCCCACTTGGAATATACCTTGGCCTCCAAATATCTTTTCTTTCGAACAATGACTGTTTCAACCACTAGGCTCACCCCATATTCTCATCACATGCGATGGTCTCATTCTATATTTCTTCTCCCCAACTAGTTCTTGAACCTCTCTTTTTCGCTACGGTCAATTCTTGCTAACAAGTAGTGTTAAGCTATCGGACCGTTTAAAAAACCTTATCGTTTGGCAGAACCATCATCATTCTCTTTCCCAATTATTATTCGGCAATTGCATAGTGGGGGCAGGCAAGGGCTAACCTCATTGAAATGACCTAGAAGCAGCCGATTCGTATTATATTCACCACCAGCTCATGCGAACCATGGAGATCTAGGCTGCATTCATGGTCATTTTTATATGTGCCATCCTTCTTTTTCTCGTTGTCGAGTTCGCTTTGCGTGTGATTTTATAATCTTTGCTATTGATGTCGATGTGTAGACTTGACGAAGAACCTCAGCTTCATTGGTTGGGAATTGGAAGACCAGAATATGATAATAACTGTGGCGCACATGATGTTATTAATTAATGGTTTGATAACTATTTAAGTGCTAAAACATATTAGCTATGAAAATGATGGAAAGGTACAATTATATGGAGAAGCTACCATTCTTTCAAAGAGGTATGACTCTTACGAATTAAAAATGTGCTTTGATGGAAGGTACTTATTGATAGCCTATATAAATAGAGTCCGGACACTCTCTCCACACACGACAAAAAGAAGAAGAAGAAAGAACGAACTTTGTATTCTATCCTCCATCAGATAAAAATATGTTAAGGAAAAATATGTGTTAAAGGAAAGAAATCAGATTTATTTATTTATTTCAGCAATATTTAATTTTTTTAAGATATTGTTATGAATAAAGGCACGTTTTCGTCTTTTTTATTGTGAAAAATCATGAAAAATCAAAGATTCCTTGCTTTTGAATTTCCGCATTAGAGACTCACATTATTGCTAACACGGGACCCCACTTCACTGTCCTTCTAGCCCGTTTTTAGGGCTCCATGCCCGTTTGATTCCTCTCAATCCTTCTCTTTTCTTCTCCATTTCAGACTACGAATTCTCAGAGAAAGGGTAACCAACCAGCCGGTCTTGATCTTCTTTTCTTAGTCATCAGCTTACCTCACTAGCAAAAATAAATAAATTTAAGATGTCTTCTGCTCTTTTTAGGACATCTGCCTCGCTAGTCCAAGACACGGGGAGAAGTGATGTGAATCTTCGTGGCTTCGCAGGTAAGAACAGTGACGTGATCTGTGGTGAATTTGGCAATGAGTTAGATGGGATCCTTTGGACTCCAAGAATGCCCTCCATGATTGCAAAGTAGAATCATTTTATTTCGAAGGAAAGGGAGAATAACAGCACCAGAGACAGTAGAAGTCCTCCATGACTGGTTGGATCTAAGTCGTCGGTCGCGTCTACAGTTCATTTTGCTACAATTCATGAACAGTTGCGTATTCCACAGGAGAAGTAACTTGGGGTTGTAATTCAAAGCTGACCAAGAGTCGGCATGCTTTTATTATTCATCTGTTATAAACGAATATTTTTATAATCGCGTTAGAAAATATGATATGGATATGATGCGCCAATGGATCTTTCAGTTGCTCTGCAACGTTAGACCCATCAACAACAGCAAGCAAATTAATCACGGGAGAGGAAAAAAAAGAATCCAAATTCGATCTCACTTACTCGAAACTGATAAAAATTTAAATGTTTCCATGCATGAAGATCATCTCCAAATCATGCTAAAACATATTGGTAATGATGCGCGTCCACCCCTAATCGCAAAAACCATAAGGGCGATCGTGACCGAATTCTCGAATCTTTTGTGAGTGACGGTGAATTGTAAGGACAAAATTCTACGATTTCCATCGAGTTCTCTTCAGCAATGATCATTGACCTTAACCCAAATTGGCCACACCTCCCGGGTCATTTCTTGAAAAGGATGGTAAAGTTCCCCATTTGACAAGCCTTATCGGTTGTTAGGTTTGTCGAGATGTTGACGTTATTTATGGCGTTTTTTTTTTTTGGTCTATTTATCGCAGGATTTAGTCAACGAAGATCCGCTTGATTATTCGTATTTCGCAACGAAATTGGCGAGAGTAAAATGCTTAGTGACCTTTCCTTCTCTCCCTTTTAACGGACAGGCAATAGAAAAGGAAGGTGGAAACTTGCCCACGATATCATCATTTTTCTTAATTTTTTTTATCGAGCTATTATTATTATATATTATAAATGGTGGGACAATCATGTGTGCCCTCTTTTGAGCCAAAAAAAAAAAAAATCGTATGTCCTCTCATAGTGGTCTTATTTTTTATGGTGAACCAAACTTTATACCGAAATTTCAACTTTGTCTATTGCAAAATACATCATTTAATTATTCAAGACATTTGTTAATAGCAGTAAATACTTATTTTCATATTGCATAAGGAAATAACAAAGTAAAGTGATTTACGAATGCAATGATTTAATAAAATTAAATTTACAATGAAAGATGGATATTATAATTCAATTCAATTCAAAAATATACATATTCACATAACAAGAATTCCTTATGAATCAATTAAAAACTATACTGATTCATGTAAAGGAAATCGATAATTTTTCTGGTTAATAAGGCCCCGTTTGGTAACCATCCAAACAGGGGCCAAATTCCGATTCTTTGTTCCGGGAGTAATTTGGGAACAAAATCGTGTTTGATAAAATTTTTGTTCCCGGGAACAGATTTGGAGTGGAATAAAGAATCAAGAATAAATAAAAAGTTGATTCTTGTTCCGGTAACAAATTTGAGAATAAAAAAATCAACTATTCTTCTTCTTCCCTTCCGCCATCCCGCGACCGCCGCCCACCGCCGTCCTCCGCCGCCGGTCTGGCGAGCTCGCTAGGCCAGGGCGAGATCCGGCGAGCTCGCCGGAGGCAAGCCCAGCCATTGGCGAGGCTAGGCCAACTAGGCTCGCCCAATCCCGTCGGTGGCCAGGTAGGCCTCGCCCAGCCCCGGTGAGGTCGGCCTGGCCACCGGCAAGGCTCGGCCTCGCCCAGCTGCCGGCGAGGCTCGGCCGACGAGGGCCAGCGACACTCCAGTGAGGTTGCCGGCCCCTCGCCCGGCCGATCGCCGATCCAAGAACCGGCGAGAAGAAGAAGAAGAAGAAGAAGAAGAAGAAGAAGAAGAAGAAGAAGAAGAAGAAGAAGAAAAGAAAAAGAAAAGAAGAAAAAGAAAAAAAAGAAAAAAAAAAAGAAAAGAAAAAAAAAAAGAAAAAAAAAAGTAAAAAAGTAAAAAAAAAATTATTTAAAAATTAAAAGAAATTGATTTGGAACAGAATCAATGAGCACGGTATCAAACGCAATTCTATTCCAGTAATCAGAAATTTTGGACGATTACCAAATGCGTTCTTTTATTCAGAATCAGTTCTCGGGAACAGAATAAAAAATAATCATTTCTAATCAGAATTTGTTTCTCAGAACAAAATCGTTACCAAACACGCCCTAAGAATACTAATAAAGTATCAACAATTCGATCAAGAAAAGTAATGTTTTTATCAGATTAATTCTTCTTTTCCCTTAGAATGATAAAGTGAACAAATTTGATAAGAAAAAGCCAATTCAATAAAGAAGAAGTAATTTATGCAGAAGTAAGAGCCTTGGCACTGTATCTAGGCAACGTAATAAATATATACGCACGGAACATCATTATTAGCAGGGCTATGACAAATCAAAAATATGAACATGACCTCTTCTAAACATAACGCCATGATGAAAGGTTCATTATTATTATTTGGATTTCAATCTCCAAAATAAAATCAAAGAACAATAAAAGATGATTTTTTCGATTAGGTGTTGAATAACCAAGTATATTTCTCGCCCTAATATCTGATGAAAACATCATAGGTACTCCCAAAGTTTCACATGTCCATACTCTTGAAGCAATTATTACCACTCAATTATTGACTGTTCCTATCTCATTGATAGATACTTTTGAACTATTTAATAACTTTGACGGAATTAGTCAAGTAGGAAATTTTGTCCCAAAAAAAAAAAATGATGTGACATACATTTGTGAGGATAATAAATTCCAAGTAAATTATCATATTGACTAGGAACTTGTAGAGTCATTATATTAATAATGAGCTCATATATCGATTAAGTTCTTACTGAAGAAGAATTTGTTTATCATCCTTATTGATTTCGAGCATGAAATCAATCACCGCAAAAATGTAGATCAAGATGATCCATTATATATGTTTCGAAAATGTGGGACAAAACTAGTACTTCAAAAGTTGGATGCATTGCGTACCAGCAAAAAGTGATGAGAATCCGTGCCATAGCTTTTGTAAAGCCATGCATTATTTTCTTCTTTTCCCAGTGCAATGGCATGTGAGGAAAGAGAGAACCCTGATTTCTGTTGCATGAAATTTGACCTGATTGTTTTCTTGCAGCACGTAGTCCGTCTCCTCTTCCTAGCTTCATTTTGTCATTTACGCCCTTTGCACACGGGTCCCTCTGCGTGTCCGTACGTGGATTCAAGAAAGCGATTCTACAATAATTTAGTATATTATGCGGTAGATCAAATCACCCTTGCATTCATGACCAAAATATTTATAGCCACTTATGACTAATCCAGTAATGAAAGTTTCATTAGTGGACTGCATATAAACCGATTTCGCATTTGATGGAATTAATCTCTCTGGCCTCATCATCCAACTTAAGGAATATCCTCATTAACTAGGCTAATTACTCGAGTTGATATTATTTTTTTTTATGACTTAAGGGTACAATTATAGTTAGTTGATGCAGGTCCCAATGCCATGGCGATCCACTTATATGTGAGTTTCTCGACCATGGAGTTGCGAGTTGAAAGTCCAAGAATGTTCTTGCCATTGAGTCAATCTCAAAATATGCTAGTTTATACACTTTTTTTCCGTATAGGATTGAAATGGGTTGTTGTTTGAAAAATGGAACTTCTAAGATCAGTTTCGTACAAGGTGGCTGTAACTTCCAAATCCGTCTCTTTGTATTTAAGATTTTTGGAGTGTTGATGAGAGTTTATTGAGAATAATTTAAGAGATTGTGGACCATACTTATCAGACTTTTAGTTTCGTTTAAATCAATATTTGGGTAGGCCAAATGCCCATCTAATGGTCCATTTAGATGGGAAGATTTCTCTGGCCACCTACTACCACATCAAAGCTCGGAACGCAAGTCTGCTCATCCTCACCCACGATTCAAAGTTGGAAATGTCAAAAGGTACTAATTGACTCGATCATTGATAGAGGTCCCAACGCCATAGCACCCCACTTCAATTGGCATAATACCCTTAAAAAAAACCCCTAACTTTAACTGCGGTCTCAATTTTATCATAAACATTTTTTTTTGTCTCATAAAAAATCCCCAATTTTAGTCCAATCTCATTTCTATTCTAATTTTTTTTCCAGTCCCAATTCTTGCCTAAACTTTTTTTAATATAAAAAACCATCAAATTTTACTTACGTCCTATATCTACCCTTGTTAACCCTCCATTTGAAATCTCTCTTAGTGATGTGGCAGTTTTATGTCATTGCTCTAGTTTTTCTCCAAATTTCATATCTATAAAGACATCTTTTGGAGATAATTTCCACATCAGCCCAAACGAAGTCTTCTTCAATCTGAAATTTGGGAAAAAATAGTGCAATTAGGATTGGTTTTCTTCAATTGCTTACACTCTTAAGAGAGTCTCACTTCCATCTTGCTCGGGTATCTTTGATTTTGCACTCAGTCTTCAATCTCTCATACTCGAGAGTCTTTCATCTCTCGATCGTAGAGCTCGCACTCGAGACACTTGACTTAGGATGCTCGGATAGCTCATGCTTGGGAGTTTTACATCTCTCAGTCATCAACAGAAATTTTAAACATAAGGTTAATGGGGGCAGATTCGGGCTTGAAGTAAAAGTTGGTGGTTTCTGATGAGACAAAAAAAAAGTTTATGGTAGATTAGAACTAAACCTAAAGTTGAAGGTGATTTATGAGACAAAAAAAAAATAGGGTAAGATTGGGACTGGGTCTAAAGTTGCATTTATTTTATGGGACAAAAAAAATTGAGGGTAAAATTGGGATTGAAATTAAATTTGGGTTTTTTTAGGGTATGAGGCTCATTAAAATGAGTTTCTTGGGGCAGGAATCAACCCACAATTATGGAGTCATGAGTCGAAAGTACAAAAATGCTCTCATCACTGAGTCAATCTCAAAGCATGCGAGTTTATATTATTTTTTCCTTCCTGGATTGAAACCGGTTTTGGTTTCAAAAATGGAACTTTTAAAATCAGTTTCCTACAAGGTGGCTCGTACTTCCAAATCCATCTCTTTGCATTTGACATGTTTGACAATGATAAACGTTTGCAAGAGCTTATTGAGAATAATTCAAGAGATTGTTGACCTTGACTTCGACAGTTCGTGTTTGGTTTAAATCAATATTTGGGTAGGCAAGGTGCCCGTCTAATGGTCCATTTACATGGGAAGATTTCTCTGGCACCTAGTACCGCATCAAAAGCTAAGAATGCAAACCTGCTCATCCTCGCCGACGATTTAAAGTTGGGAACATAAAAGGTACTAATTGACTCGATCAATTAATGATCTAGTGGACCCAAGAAAGAAGAAGAAATCTACCAGAAATTACGTCACTTTGAAAATTGATATATTGTGGATCATCCTCAACATCTTGATGGGACACCCCTCCTTTTTAATCAGCAATAAGATAAATAATAAACAAGCGTGGCTTAGATCATTCTCATATACATTTTTTTATGACCTTACCGTCCAAAACTCGGGAAGATGTATTCTAAGATGCGCATCTTATTTTGGTCAAGATTGCAAAGGACTGGTTGGTTCACCTTTGACTAAACTGATTCTCAATAGAAGAATCTCAATGCATCGCTAGGTGTCCATTCTAGATTATTGCCCTTATACGACTTGTCTACGCACCGCACAGTTGGCAAGCTATAAGGCCTCCTGGTCCCACTGGGCATCAATCAACATTTCTTCGAGCCCTGACAAGAGTTCATGGATGAGCCAATAACGTTTGTTCCACCACGTGAAAGTTTTGACACTCCTAGGTTTTTGTTTTGGTTTTGGTCTCCGACTGCGATGGTGCTCCGTATACAGACATGATGGGAGGAAACAAGGGTAACGGTACATTCCACGGACGAGCAGACATCGCATGCTGTCCCAATTTCGCATATTTCATCCAATCAACCGTTCTGTGGAAAGACTTTCCGAGACTCCTTTCCCTCCTCTTTTCGTCCTCGCGCCGAAATCAGTGACCGTACGTGAATACACCCCCCCTATAGATTGTTTACACATTTCCATCGCGTAGGTTAATTGCGAAAGTTACATGCATTTTGCTTCTTGGGAATTTTCTCTCTTTGTTCATGTTTGTGTTGAATAGTCTAAGAGCAGCAGGGATACTCTCCATGACAACGACTAATGAATCTGATCGGGTCACCGGCCAACTCGATATCTTGATTGAGTGATACGACACGACACGATACGCCGACACGTCATTTTTCAAAAATAGAGAATTCCGACATGTGGAGATACGTTGTATATTAAATGAATATTTTTATTTTTGATTAATTTGGTTCGAATTCATAATTAAATAAATAATAACAAAAGAGCTTATAATGAATTCATACAAATAATATTAATAAATATATTCATAGGAAATTCGAAAGATATATTCATAGTCAATGCATATCTATATTTGGGGATATATTTCTAACTCTAACAAAAGTTATAGATAAAACTAATGACTAACAAAAAATTATCATAATTTTACAATAATAAAAATTTATCATTATTCAATATTTAGTATTTTTATTTTTCAAAATCACTTTATAATCTCCTTTATTTATTTTTCTGATAAAAAAATGCAACACCAAAATCCCCCTGCAAGTCCACCTCAGCCCTCACGCCTCAAATTTATTTCCCTCGTTTCTCCCTTCCCGTGCTCCCTCACTCCCCCACAACCACTTGTCAGGCTGCACTTTCTTTATTAGAAATTCAAGTCACCCTCTGATCCACCCACCCTGCAGAAGAAATCACGCAAAGTCCCATAAAAATCTCATTTTTTTTATTTTTTATTTTTTTGAGTTCCCTCCCTCAAAAACCCTAGATGCTGCCACCTCCTCCTCCTCCTCCTCACACGACCCTCTTCCTCTTTATCTCCTCTCTCTCTCAACCGCCTTATCAGCCATCACAATCGCTTGCCGCCTTCCGTCCGACGCTTCCTCTTTCGCAGCCGTAACCTCATTGCCACCCTTCATCGCGGTATCGCAGTCACGACCTGATCACCTCGGTCTTTGCTCTTCCTCTGGTCCTTTCTCACCGTCACTCATGGTCTTGCATCTGCTTCCTTACCCTCGCCTCCACCCTCCATCATCTTCTTCAACAATTCTCTCTCCCAGACACACATGTCGGAAATTCGACACGTGTTGATCGCGTGTCCGAGCGTGTCGGACATGACATGGAAGCTCCGGCAATATGTCCGCGATTCATAATTACCTGTCCAACTTGAAACCCAAAAGCTAGATGTGACTAGACTTGACTAACATGCAGACCGGAATCAACTTCACCATAAGCACGTTCTCAGAAAATGAAAGAGAGCTCATTATCTACCATTTGGATTCGTAGGTAGACATAATTAATTCTCAAGTATGTGAGGTTGCCTTCGTCTAGCCAAGGGAAAAAAAAAAAAAAAAGAGATGAAAATGAAGGGAAAGGACGCTTTCGAAATCTTTAATTTCAAAGGCACATACGACAACATTGCGTGTGATTGGTGAGCTCTAGAGAGTGAAAGCAAACAAGGGTGTCGGTAGCTAGTGACCAGTGAGCTTATTGTGGTGACATACGATGCCCAAAGAGCATTGGACAATAAGATTTTGCAAGTGGCAAACAAATACTATTACTTTTATAAAAACTTCGATACAAAATTCTCCAAGTCTCTTGGTGCTCAAGTGACATTATTTGAGTGATCTCTTACAATATGCCATGATTAGTTACCATCTTCATTGTTTTTTTTTTTTTTTTTCAATGCTCCTCTTCACGGCCATTCCTCGGAATTCAGCAGATATGCCAAGGAATCAAGATCCAAGTTGTCTTTTTCTTCTACACAAAAACTTGCTGTCCAGTTCTCCAACATTTCTTGTTCCACGGTCAAGGGCTGGTCAGCGCACATAATATTGGCCGTGTTAAACTCATTACCATAGCCAAAGTTGATAAGCCCAAAGTCTCCAACAAAGTTCTTTTGAAGGTGGTCATCATGAGTGCCACAGTGAACACGATGAGATCTCGGACTTTCTGAGTCTAGCCCCTGTTGGCAAGTGCTCCCACTTGGGTTTTTGCTTGGAAGTGAGGAGCCTGGTGAGGCGTGGACCTTGGTGCCCTCCAGGGGCTTGTATCTGGTGACTCGGGGCCGAGTCGCTTTTGTGGGGAACAAGCAGCTCGACTTGGAGACTGGTCTCTTGGATCTGGATATGGATGAGGGATGATTGATGTCTTTTAATGATGGTGGAGAGGAAGATGAGCGATCAGCTTTGGCGAGTTTCTTGCCGAGGGTTGTGTTCCAGTAGTTCTTGATTTCATTGTCTGTTCGCCCCGGGAGCCTTCCGGCTATTAAAGACCACCTGAGTTTGATCGAGAAGCAATTTTTACGAAAATTAAACTCCCGAACTGCTATAACAAAATAACTCCGTGTGTGCAAAGATTGGTCGATTTAACGTTGCAAACGGTAGGTGGGTAGTTAACTAAATAGGTCATATTTAAGACCGAGAAAGAGACTGCCACGACTTTGTTGGTAATTCTCAGCATTGAGAGAGAGAGAGAGAGAGAGAGAGAGAGAGAGAGAGAGAGACCTGTTACCAAGAAGCTTATGGAGCCTGATGATGAGTTCTTCTTCATCAAAAGAGATGTTACCTCTCTTGATGTCTGGTCTGAGATAATTGAGCCATCTCAGTCTACAACTCTTGCCACACCTCTTCAAACCTGCAACATGTTTATTTATTTATTTGTTGGTGGGAGTTTAATATCTACGAAGAGTTCATTTCACTTTAAAAACCGAATTGATGAACAAGGAAATAGAGAAGTACACAAAACCACTGTTCTGAAAAGGTTTATAAAAACTAGTTCAAGAAAACTCATATCACAGAGCACAAACGAAAATAGTGATGGAATGAGTAGTACCAGCTCGTTTGGGGAGGTTCCTCCATTTGCCTTCGCCGTGGGCTTTGATGTAAGAAGTAAGGATCTTGTCTTCCATGACAGTCCACGCTCCTCTGTTCAGCCCTTCCTTGGAGCAACATGGACTCCTCCCCATCCTCCCTCTCCCTCTCCCCTGTCTCTCTCTCTCTATTCTCTATCTCTCTCCCTCTCTCTCTTTCTCCCTCTCTGATGTGCGTGTTTGTGCCGTAGTTAAAACTTAAAAGGCGAAGGACGACCAGTACCCGACGACCTTTTTATAGATCAAACAGGCCGAAGATTAGGCCAGCTCAAATGGAAAAATGAAAGAGTCACTTTCATGGGCCTCTTGTATGGCATAGCCTTTCTATCGGCCTTTGTATCCTCATTATGACATACATTGGGTTACTGCATATGGCTTTTCATTCATATCAGTCAATCCTCAAATCTGATCTACCCTATTGGGCGTCGAACATTAGTTGGGAAAAAGTATATTAGAAGTTTTAAATGCTTCGCACAGCGCTCAATTTAGTGTCACTAATTTTCGATCTCTCATTTAAACTCCTTAACTTTAAATTTCATTGGTTTAAGTTACATCGACTACTTGATTGGTCAAAAATGATAACGTGACATTACTTTCACAACAAACTCACTCATATGTGACTCTTTTAGATAATGCCGTGTCAACTATTCACACGAGCAAGTGGTTGATGTGACTTTAATGGAAGATGATTGAAAGTTAGGGAATTTACATGAGCAATCGAAAAGGTGTAGCACTAAACCGAGTGCCCTATGAAATTTCTGGAATTTCTAGTGTACTTTTGATTTAAAGGTCGTCAACGGTGGTGTGATTAAATTAAATTCTATGTGCCTCTCCCATGTAAATCTTTCCCACGTATGTACTGCAGTTCGTAGCATTGTATCATTAAATTGCTTGCTACTAATTGATTCGCTGCCTTTGACTTAATAATAGGCATATCGTGCGACGACTTGACATACATATATAGACTGTGTTCTCTTCTGTAGTTAAGGTAATTGTGGAAATTCAGAATGATTTGCATCTTTCTCTCCCGCCACTCAATTTCTACCTTAAATGCAGATGGACTTTAATTTTTGTGTGTCCAAAGGAGATCAAGTACCTCTGCTTTTCATAGAGTGAATAGAGCCAGATTGGTCATCATCACCTACTAAAAGCTTGTCAGTATTTGGACTTTGCATGACATGATCCATGCCCAGCAAAAACTTCATGCAGTCGCCAAGGAACCTATCAGAACTTCAATTGTATCCTCAATAATGTGAAATAATAAAATTAGCTTGCAAAATCGCTATAAAGAGTTACGTGACAAACTCGAAAACGAGCATTGACTATGACCTATCTATTTAGACATCCACTTTGATGCTATGATAGGTCACTAAATGACACTATGCTTATATATTTTGTTTGTCTTGTAATCAACGAGCTCAATTTTATTGCCCCGCACCGTATGGGAATGCTTTGACTGTGCGAAGTTGGATCCTGTGCAGATGAAGATTCTAGCGTTGACATCGACATAAATATGATGCTCCTCTGAGTTATTATAGACTTCGCACACGGAAGGGACGGCAGCTTCCAACGCTACTCTCGCCTTCAGCCACTCCACCTTCTACTCCCACTTCCAAGCATTTTGGCATTCTGGTCCCTTCGAATCTCCGCTAATTGCGTGTCCTGCTGAAATAGTTTGTTATGTACAAATAATTAAGAGAATAAATTGAATTGGACATCAACAAAAGTGACAGTTGAATATGAAAAAAAAAGCGATGATCGACAAGAAAAAAAACAATGGTTAATCATGAAAAGTGGTGATGGTCTCATACCAAATTTCTCTTCTTCATATCAGCATCCAATTCACTCTTATTCTACATTCTCACGCAAGTTTGACAACACATACAAGTGAAATTCCAAGAAGGAAATTAAGTGATCACTCAACTTATTTCTCTATGGCTTTGGTGTATATTTTGAAAGTATATTCGCTTTATAGTAGGAGACAAATGATATCTTAAGGACAGTGATCGTCATCATGCATCCAATCATTAAAAAAAAAAACTATAAACTATTGCTTGTTTGTTTCTTCATCGGCAACCAAATTTTCTCAACGTACAGGAACCAAATGGCATCGAAACCCTTCCCTCAAGGACAAATATGAAAATTGTGGTAGGACCGAATGATTAATGCTCCAACAACCGGGATTAAAAGTGTTTTAAGTTTCCTCCCAAAAGGGTTTGATTTGCAATTAAAAGATATTTACTAATGGGGCCACAAATGAAACACTTGGTTGAACTGTCCCATTTAACCCGACTTGTTTCTGCTTTTGCGCCACGATCCAATCGATTAGCGCCGTTCAACTCTTCTTTTGAGGGGTTTCTGGGGACATACTTTCAATAACAGTTGAAGTACACTGGGAGGCAACCGCGTCGACTAAACATTAGTGAATTGGAGAGATTAATGCTGTTGTATTAGCGATTGAACATGGATATAATTAATATGTAGTTTTCGAATCGAAAGGGAAAAAGGAATTTTGCACCGGGAAGAGCAAATGAAGCACGTTCCCATTTGCAGGGAATCTTTAAGCCTGTGCTTTTAAATTGAGTGCCGTCAGCATTTGGCTAACCATAGAATATTAGTTTTAAAAAAATAGAATAAAAAGAGCGGAAATAATTTAAGTTGAACAAATAAGGAAAGATAGACCTATTGAAAGCTTTACTAAATAAAAAGAATTCCATGTTCGTAGCTATGTTCCAATCACACAATATATTATCTTAGAGAAGCAACTGTGGAACACAGTCCGAGTAATTGAATATTGCCAAGTTGCTTAGTGATGTGATTAATTAAGTGGCCATTATGAGCATATCACTGTCCCCATGTCATTGTGGTTGAAATGTCACTCCAAAAGTACTTTCAGACAAATTTACATGCATATAATCCTCTAACGGACCCCGTAAACAAGTGAAGGTGGCACAATAAAAGAACAAAAGGTTGAAATAAGATGGAATTGCAACATATTCTTATCTATATGATAATTCTTCAAAGCTTTCTAATTAATGTAGGTTTTCGGGCCAAATGTCGAAAAAGAGCATGAACTTATACATGACGCACAAACTAACAATCAATTAAGAAAGCATGCATGTTTTGATCCTTTTACAAATTTCAACCCAAGTTTCAAAGTCGGAAAGAAAAAGGCATAATTACTTTAAAACTCTGACTCCAAGAAAATCGAGTTGGATGCTGAGCATATCACTGTCCCCATGTCATTATGATAGAAATGTTGATCCAAAAGTACTTTCAGAGAAAGTTACATGCATATAATGCTCCGACAGTCCTCGTAAACAAGTGAAGGTGGCATAATAAAATAACAAAAGATTGAAATAAGATGGAATTGCGACATACTCTCATCTATATGATAATTCTTCAAAGCTTTCTAATTAACATTGGTTTTCGGGCCAAATGTCGAAAAAGAGCATGAACTTATACATGACGATCAAACTAACAATCAATTAAGAAAGCATGCATGTTTTGCTCCTTTTACAAATTCCGACCCATGTTTTAAAGTCGGAAAGAAAAAGCCATAATTATTTTAAAACTGACTCCAAGAAAACCGAGTTGGGTGCTGCCCATGTCATCCCCGAGATTCCTAGTTATGAGGAACAAGGCAAGCCAGAAACCCTAGAAAGGATAAGAGAACATGAAGTCCAATAATTGTGTTCAATGAATCCTCCGAAGTGAAACTCAATACCGGGGTAATAGATTTTTGACTTTTATTATTCTCCACTATCACCCGTAAGATAGAAATATTTCTTCAAGATTCCTTAGCCGTGAATCCCGATACACTACAAAAGGATTACTTAGATCAGACAAAAGAATCCGCCCCTTTAGAATCTTACCCTGATTTGTCAACTCCTCGATTATGAGACGGTCAGGTAAAAAAAAAAAAGCAGGCAATTATTTTTGCATATTTTGGCTTGTCCATCTCCTAAATCACACAAAACCCATAAAGCTGCGCACTAGCTAAACTCGCTATCATTATGGCAAGTCCACTAAGGTCCATGACTATCGGGCATTTTACCGTGCTAAAATAGTTTTATTCACCTAAGTTGTGAGTATCTTACTTTCTGTTAGCAACTGTAAGTCATGGCAATACCTACTGCTGGAGATCGATCGATGAAGACAAGTTGTTTGGTACGTGCACGTTTGGGTGGCTTGTGGTGCTCAGCTCGTGGTGGGGGAGGGGGAAGCAAATGTCAAAGAAATAGCCAGTGGAAAAAATGGAGGAATTAGAAGTAATTGAAGAGAGGGAAAATTGATTGATTTGGTCTCTGGAGTCTAGCTTACCTTCAAGGGAAAGCTCATATCACTCAATCAAAATCAAATATCACTGAAAACGAAGGGAGAAAAATTATAAATAAAGGGCAACTTGAAACTTTAGCCCTAGCCGACAACACAAATAAAATTTTTCACCCTTAATAATTGGGAGAAGGAAAACGTTAAGGACAATTTTTTCTCTGTCTCCTATTTGAGTATATTTTTTCCAAAAAAGTTTTCTGATCACTAGGGTTACACACATTAACATCACTTCTTGCAAATTTAACTAATAATAAACACAAATAATGTCCATGATTAGAACCCGTCAATTAAAATATTGTAGATCCTCCAACAAATAATGGAGGAAGGCATGATTCTTATGGAAACTTTAGTCGGGCCAAATAATGGAGTTTCAATTAGCCCAAATTTTAGAGTGGTATAATTAGACTCTTGTATTCGAATTACAAGACATCTTTTTAAATCAATGTTTAGAGAACTCCATAAACTTTGGGGCGGATTAGAGATTTATTAGTTGGTAGATATCCAAACCCAAATGTTATGTACTCGCATTACTAAGATATATAATTCTTCCAGATTACTCTAAGTGATTATGTAATTGAACTTTCTTTCTTTCTTTCTTTTTAGCGTCCATAAACATTCAAAGATAAAAAAAATAATTCTATTTTTAGTTTTAATGTGTGAGGGCTAGAGGTGATTAATGAGTGGGTGACCGGCTCGGCCCAGCAGGCTCGAGAACTAAATGGAGATACCTTGACAAAGCTCATACATGAGAAATTCGATCCCCATCTTTTGCATGAGCATGGCTTAGACTAACTTGACCTGTATGTTTCGATATAATTTTATGCAATAGATAGGTTCAGACAATATGTTAATTTTCGAACCTCCTAATGATTACCTCTAGTGAGGACAAGTTTGAGGTTTCATTTAATAATCCATCTTTGAGTTTAAAATTGACTGGACTTGTTCTCAAGATTTCCGATTGCCATTTGTACAACTTGATTCCTCTATCGCTTTGTTATCAAGCTTTTATAGGAGCTCATTTGTCAAATTCTATGGGCAATACCCTCTAACCAACCTAAATCGCAATCAACACTATTTTTTGGTTGAGTGCATCCCGCCGAAATTTGAATTTGCTACACAACATCACGATTTCAAGTTCCAACATTGATAACTTTTCTTGTTCTCGTCCTTTTTTTTTTTTTTTGGTCGCATGTTCTCGTCCTTGAATGGGAAGAGTAGTGCGATCCCAAAATTCTTTGGCTGCTTTTACTCCAGATAAAGGAGGAAAGAAAAAGGACATTATGACGGGACATGTTATTAAAGCAACTCGAAAGACATAAATAAATAGACAAAAAGTGAAAATTAGACCCTTAGAGATGTTATACTTCCATCATGAATATCCCTCTAGAAGTAATAAAAGAAAAAAGCTGACCAATTTTTAAAAATAATCATCTATCGACAACGTTAAAATATCTCGCCTTACTTAATTATAAGACACACGATCTTGACAATGTTAAAATATCATTCGCGTGTGTGTGTCTATATATATATTATGTACACACAATCTTTTTTCACTTATTAACTTACTATTTTGAATTGGACTTTTTAATGAGTAAAACTCAAATAAATAAATCTTTATAACCTAACTTTATTAGGCAAAAAGGTAGAAGGAATTTTATAAACCCTAAAAACTCTCCAATTTCTATACTTTTACCAACTAGTTTTCTGTACGAACCTAAGTTTTTAAAAGGCTTCATTAGAGTCATTGCCCGGACCTATGGATAATCTAGATGAGGGTATTGCGGGGTACAAAGTAAGAAAAACATACTATACCAATTGAAGACACAAGCTTCCACAGCTTGTCTATTTGTTTTATAGGGACGGCGGACTCCTATACTAAGCAGTAAGTGGATCTTTATTACCCAACATTATTGCGTGAAAAGGCAAAAGGATTTTTATAAACCCTAAAAACTCTCCAATTTATGTGCTTTCACCAACTAATTTTCCGTTATTTCAACTCTATTTCTAAGTTGTGGGTTCGTTAGGTGACCGTATGATCACACTTCGATGAGTCTTCTCCTCCGCTAATTGCCCATTCCACAAAAGTAATACATTGATTAGTGATTTGCACATACCATGCTGCTGCAATTGATTAGCTTTTGACCCGATCATCTCTCTTCCGACGATGCTCTAATGTCATTTTTACATAGCGCTTGGTATAATCATTTTGCACTGCATTGACTATTAAAATCTTGTTTGATTATCAGCATCATGAGCCTCTCGAGTAGGTTGGGCGACTCATCATCTGCTATGATGAAGCTGAAACTATTTAAATAATGCCGCGATGTCCTCTATGCCAAAAAAACAAAGAACTACTGAAAAGAAAAGGAAAATGTCACACTAAAAAATTGCATCACGACATGACCCTCGATAAGAAACCCCGGACGATCGAGACTGGAATAATATTGAGCCCGTGTTTGGCCAGATAGTACGTTCTTGACCTACTTTGGCCAGATCGTACGTTCTTGACCTACCTCAGTTTTGTCCCCAAACTCCTTCAAGAGCGAAAAAAGAAGAAGAAAAAAACTCCTTCAAGGAACGGATATGATATGGGAGGAGCAGATGTCTTGTCGCTCTTATAAAATCAGGTCTTGCATCAGATGGGACATCGAGGTCACAGCCGGCCGACTAGAGAAATAAGATTTATTTTGCAAACCTGAATCGAGATTCTACCAACCTCTTTTGTGCGGTAAAAGTTTCTCAGCCATCACAAGACAAATGAGCTCACGGTTTTCATCTCATTTACAGTCTTTGCTCCGACTTTCTCCTATTATTGCTATCCTGCTTCTCCCTCCATTTTAATAATTTTCACCCTTCTTTTATACCCTAATCTCTCGACATGCAGAGCTTAACTCTACCGTTAATGGTAGTTTTCACCATCAACCCTAATTTCCTCAGTTTGCCCATGCTTTCCTCCTTCTTGTAGGAACGGTATTTCCTCTGCTCAATTTACCTCCTTTCCATCCACTCTGTCCGCAACCCTCAATTGCATTTTGCCCTTAGAATCTCTGAAATTCGCGAGTCCAATGTTGGACCTGTTCGTAAAAACCTCTCGTTCGCTGTCCTTCTCCTCCCCTTTGGCCTTTTCACAAGTCTCCACTTCGATCTTTCTTACTCTCTGTTTGGGCCGAAATTTGGGTAGCTGTTTTATCCCATCACCTTCCTGCACCTTGCATGTCTAATTTCCCTGCAATTCGCCATCTTCAATTGAATCTTTTCACTTTGGTTCCAAGTTTCTCCTTACCCTAACTCCTAAGTGACCCGACTTGAGGCGACTCTCATGGACACCCACGATTGGGAAGAGGAGTCGCGTCTCGGAGCACTCTGCACCAGAATGGGCAGACTCTGGTCTGATCAAAAAATTGACGATTGGGACGACTCTCCTCAGCTGGAACAGATTGAAGAATGCAAGAAAACTTTAGTAGGTAAACTCCTCTCGAACGAATCTATAAATTTTCAAGCATTTCACAGTACGATGAAGCGCGCTTGGCGCACAAACCAGGTAGAGATTTCCCCTAGAGAAGCTGGACTTTATGTGGCAAATTTTAAATTAGAAAGCGACAAACAGCGAGTGCTCGAAGGGGGCCCGTGGCAGTTCTCTAACCATTTGGTTAATTTCAAATCCTGGATTCCTAATACACCGTTGCACTGCTATGATTTTAGTACATGTGCATTCTGGGTACAAGTCGTTGGCCTTCCCCTAGAGTGGAGCTCGGAACAAATGCTCCGCAAAGCGGTCGGACGTGTCGGGAAAGTATTAGAGGTGAAATTTGATGCGAAGGAGGGTACTAACCTGCGAGCTGGCAGAGTCCGAGTCGAATTGAATTTAAATGAACCGCTGCAACCCGGACAGCTAATACGCATAACAGGGAAAGTGCTTCGGCTTGATTTTCGATATGAGAGGCTCTCTCACTTCTGCTATTCCTATGGTCGGCTAGGTCATTACGCTATGCATTGTCAGGAAATACCATTTACCGACGCGAAAATGGAAGGTAAGGAAAAAATGGCCTTTGGCCAATGGCTGAAGGCAGAAGTTAAAGAATTTAGTCCTTATTGGCTGACCTTTTATGGGAAACAGGTTATCTCTGAAGCTACACAAGAAGTTATTCCCGAAACACCTCCCTTCATGATCACCAAAGTCCCTGCGTTACCCCTTGTAGAAGGCACATCTGCAAGACCACATACAGCACCAGTTATAACCCATCCCCCTTCTGCCGAGCAACGACATCCATTCCCGACCCTTGATCCTAGAGACATACACTTAGGAGACTCCTCCAACAGCAATATAAACCATGTATCATCGAAGATGAAGGGCAAATAGACTACATTTCCTACTAGTCCCACCTTGAATATAAGTAAATCACCACATTGTACATTACCTGTTCTCCATGCTGCTGTAGAAATTCCACAACATCACCTGCTGGCAAGTGCTCCGTTGTTACCCTCTCCAACTACAGCTTTAGTGATCAATCCACCTCTGGACCAAGGAGGCTCCAAACCTCAATCTACCTCATATGTTGCACCTGTTACAGCACCGCTTCAGCAACTCCAACCTGCAGCAGATTCTCTGAGGCTAAATTCAAATGTCACACCGTATCCTTTACAGTCTCAAAGCACTAATAAATCAGACAAGGGCAGCCCCCATTGTTAAGAAATAGAAGCATCCAAGACTTTCAACAAAAGCAGGCATAGCCAAGAAGCTTAAGAGGTATACACCATATGAGTCATGCCCTTCTTCTTATGAAGGCCTAGATGAGACTTCCTTGTTGGAAACCCCTGTTTTCTCGGCTGATGAAGCCAGCAAATGGGTTGAGGTGGCTTACCCTCAAAAGCCACCAAAGGCATTATGAAACTTCTAAGTTGGAACTGTCAGGGACTGGGCTCGACCCTGACAGTTCAAGTGCTTAAGGCCCTAGTGGCCAAGGAACAGCCCGATCTGATCTTTTTAATGGAGACGAAGAACAAACAGGAAGTACTAACTCGACTTTAGCGACGTCTTAAGTTCCCAAACTCTAGGGTTCTTAATCCAGTAGGCTTGGCAGGAGGACTTGCCATGTTTTGGAAATCCCACATCTCTTTACATGTGGAACAATCTACTATTGACTACTTCGACACTATATGCACGGATTCTAGAATGGGTCTACCAATGCGGCTCACATGTCTACATGCGCCGCAGAATTTCACTCTCGACAGATTTTGTGGACGACTCTCAAACGCATGGCTTCTTCCAACTCACTCCCTTGGGTTTGTGTTGGAGATTATAATGATATTCTCTACCACCGGGAGAAAGTGGGCAGACGACCAGCCAATTCATTTCGAATGCAATCTTTCAAAGACCTACTCCATGACTGTTCCTTTATGGATGTAAATAGCAAAGGTTGTGCCTTTACCTAGATGAACAATCAACAGGGCAATGACTTGGTGAAGGAAAGGCTGGACAAGGTCCTGTGTGATCTGAACTGGAGGCTAGCTTTCCCTGAGGCTGAGGTCTATGCCTTACCTGCAGTGGGTTCAGATCATGGTCCTTTGCTGTTGACAACCAAGAAAAAAAAAGGGTAAAAGACACAAACCTTTCATCTTTGAAGCATATTGGTTGCAGGACGAGGATTGTCGGAATATTATCGCACATGCTTGGACCTCAGCAAAGAAAGGAGCTCAAGACCTGCCATTCAAATTAGACAAGGTTAGCTTGGTGAACCACCAATTTAACACCCGAGAAAGCGAATAAAAAAATGCAGGACTTACCTCAAAGCAACGAAAGCAGCTGCGTTGTTAGGTCGAATTCATATCAATAATCCTAGATATGATTTCTAATTAATAAGCAATCACTCAATTTTTTGTTTTCAATTTATTTAATGAAAGTCGTGCAATGCATGCTACTAATTTAACATGAAATGATATGACGTGGCAATATGACCTAAACTATATAACATGAATAAGCATGCAATTCATCCTAAAGCATGAAATGAATTTATTCTAAATTTTTTGTATTTTCCATGAAATTCGAAATTAAAGAAATGCAACAATTAAATATGCAATTTCATCAAATGACTTAGTTCTAATGACGAGCAATGAACTTAGCAACAATCACTAGATGACGAAAATTTCAAAAACCTAATCCTACATGTGCGATTTACTAAACCTATATGCTCATGCAGAATTTTTGAATTTTTAAATAATTAATTATTAAATAAATATTAAATCTAAACTATCAACAAAATAAAGCAAGAAAGGATTAAAATAATCGAAAAAATAACCTATTGTCTCACAGGTCAAATTAACGGTTATTCTAACCCTAATTGTCACAATAAGGAGATCAAAACAATTACAAATCGATCCGAAGTCTTACGGACCAAATTAAATAATTATTGTGATTTAACAATTGAAATTTCACCAAAAAAAGCCCAAAAATTAATATAATTAAAAAAATGATCCGATGTCTCTCGGATCAAATTAATAATTACATTAATTTCGGACAAAATCCCTACGGATAATGCATACAAAATGCACAAATATTAACATTGACAAACCATATTCTAACTTAAACAATAATAACAAAATTTAAAACACAATAAAATAACATAAAATAAGCAAAAGAAAGAAATAAAAATAAAACTAAAGGAGGGGAATTGCAGCAGCATTGGTGGGCATATGGCTAGTTCTTGATTTGATCATTTGCTAGTCTCCTCCGAGAACTTTTTGAGTGGACGCCCCCTTCTCTTGTCATCTCTCTCTTGTCAATTATGATGGAATATGGAATTGTGTGGCCTTTTGTTCGGCATTGAATTGCCTGTGACCACAACATCAGAACAAAACAAAGTAAATTAGGTGAAAATATGGGGTGAACAACTTTAATAGGGAGAGAAACAACCCGGTTTTATCACGGTGAAATCATTGGATGGCAATCGGCGCTTAGGTACGTTGGCCACTTCGATGTCTCGCTGCTGGAATTATCGTCGGAGATGTAGGAGTTTAATCTAGGCAAGAAAAATAAAATCACCTTAGTGCGAATAGCAAATTGGAATTGCACACAATCAAACTTAAAAAAGAAGCTCGACTTAGCTTTATGCTTGTCGTCAATATCCATGAAGCATGATGAACATGGGGCATCGTTAAGAAGACTACACCATCGTCCGAGATCCCTGAGGGTGTGTGCCTCTCCCCTAAAGAAAATTGAACTCAAAAGAAACCAAGGAGAAAACCTTCCTCACTTTTGCTTTGAATTTTTTCGAAAATCGCTCCTTCTTTTCTCACGAACCGTTGCCTTTTTATAGTGAAAACCTCTATTGTCTTTTAGAAAGTTATGCTTCCTTGATTGCGGGAATTATAGAATTTCGGCCCCGATTTGCCATCGCAAATTAACATTTCGGTTTTTCACTCATGTTACCAGAAACCCATCCAAGTTCGTTTTGATTTTTCCAAGCAGTTCACCTGATGAATATAATCTTTTGATACTTTCCCTTTGATTTATCAATCTGGCCATTATCCTCACCAATTTTGGGTTTGGTTTCCATTTTGACTTTTATTCTCTTGATTTCTTGAAGATCTAATTGAAGCAAGAATAATTAGTCGAATTCCCACCTTCCATGCATAATTCAATCAAATCAATTTCCCCCATTTTCATTTTTTTTTCTTTTATTTGTTCAAAATGCAATTTTATTTTTCTAAAATTAGGTGTCAACACTTGGCTCTTCATAAGTGGAGTAAACTAAGGTTTTCTAAGGCTCATTCACAGATTTCAGCTTTGCAACAACAATTGCAATCCCTTACAAATCTCACTCATGGTCACTATGATCACATAGCAGTCGCTAAAATAAAAGAAGAACTACAACAAGCATGGCAGCAGGAGGAGCAATATTGGGCAATGCGATCTCGCAATAATTGGCTCAAGTGGGGAGATAAAAATACCAAATTCTTCCATGCCACTACCATTCAGCGTCGACAACAAAACAAAATATGCATGTTACAAGATGATAACCAGCAGTGGGTGAGAGATGATCAAGCTTTGAAGGAGATGACCCAGACTTTCTTTTCAAACCTTTACACCTCAGCTGGTCCACGCAACTATGGCCCCCTCCTAGATCAATGTGCGAGTATGATGACACCGGAGATGAATGCTTCACTAACAGCCGCCGTTTCAGCTGAGGAGGTCCGTCATGCTGCATTCCAGTTGAGTAAGACCCAAGCCTTGGGCCCGATGGATTAAACGGCCTCTTTTACTAGACTCATTGGGATATCCTCAAGGATGATATTTTTCTATCGGTCCAGAATTTTTTTCAAACCGGTATGCTGCCCTCATCTTTGAATAGAACAATTATCTCTATGATTCCTAAAACTCCTCTCCCCGAGCGCCTAGACCAGTATAGACCTATCAGTCTTTGTAATTATGCCTACAAAATTATATCAAAGATCCTAGCTAACCGTTTGAAACCCTTCCTTCCGGAGCTAATATCTACGGAACAAAGCGCCTTTGTGGGCGGCCGACAGATACAGGACAACATTTTGATTGTCCAAGAGGTGCCGCATCAACTCAGGACCCGCAAGAGAAAGAAGCACTTTTAAGTAATATTGAAAATGGATATGCAGAAAGCGTATGATCGAGTGGAGTGGGACTTTCTGAAAGACTACCTCATCATGTTAGGTTTCCATCCTTCTTAGGTATGGGTTATGCAATGCATTATGATAGTTTCTATAAGCGTCAAGTTTAATGGCGAACTATTGGAATATTTCTATCCGACGCGAGGCCTCAGACAGGGAGACCCATTATCCCCTTATCTATTCATAATGATGGCCAATTTTCTATCAATACTCATACACAAAGCCTTAGATATGGGACATATCAAGGGGATCCAGTTAAACAGGTGGTGCCCAACTCTTTCTCACTTATTTTTTGCAGACGACGCCATATTTTTCCTAGATGGGACCATCTATGAATGCCAAAATCTTTCAAACATTCTGAATTAGTATTGTTTGGCTACGGGTCAAGCTGTCAACAGGAACAAATCAGGTCTTTTCACTAGTAGAGATTGTCCCGGTAGCCTTACAAAAAATATGGCGAATGAATTTCGCATCCCTGTGTTAGATAAGACGGGCAAATACCTAGGAATCTCGTCAGATTGGGGACGTTCTAAGAGAGATATATTTGCCTGGATATTGGCACGGTAAATAGAAAACTGGAAGAATGGAAAGAAAACCTTATTTCAAAGGGCAACAAAGAGATTCTCATCAAGGCAATTGTTTAGGCGATACCTCATTATGCTATGTCTATCTTTAAAATCTCTCACTCGCTATGTCAGTCCATGGAAAAAAAGATAGCAAGATTCTAGTGGTAGAACAGTAGTCAAAGGCAGGGCATCCATTGGAAAGACCGGAACCTTCTTAAAGCCAGGAAGGAGTTGGGTGGACTCGGTTTTAGAGACTTGTTGCGGCCTAATTTTTCGGGTGCACCACCTAAAACTAGGTTAATGGACTACTAAGTCTTTAAGCTTAGCTCGGGCTCTCCCAAGCCCATACCAAATCGCGACTTAAAGTTTTAACATGCAAAAGATTATTATCTAGGAGTCGCCACTAATCGGTTTAGGGTAGGTCGATTAGACACCTAAGTAAAATAATTGGAGAATTATTTTACTCCTACGAACCAAAGACTAAAGGTACGGGGACTTGGTTACACTAGACTATTCTAGTGCCCTTTCGATACCATTTCTTTTTTAATTTTCAAAAAATGTTTTTGCAGGCAACTTGGATTTATTTTAATTCACTTTCCTAACGTGTGAGGCGATCATGCGGGTGCGCATACCACCAATTTAACACTCAAAAAAGCAAATAAAATAATGCAGAACTTATCTCAAAGTAACGAAAGCATCTTCATTGTTAAATCAAAATTCACATCGATAATCCTAGATATGATTTCTAATTAACACGCAATTTTAATTTTTTGTTTTCACTTTATTTAATGAAAGTCATGCGATGCATGCTAATAATCTAATATGACATGGCGACATGACCTAAACTATATGACATGAAGAAATGCAATAATTAAATGCAATCTAAATGACCTAATTCTAATGACATGCAATGCGATGCGATGACATACAAAATTATTTCAACTAAAATGACACGCAACATGCAATTTAGTATGCGAGCTATATCTCATGCGACATTTATTAAATGACCTAGTCTAATGACGGGAAAGTTCTAATTAAATGAACCTAATAAAAATTAAATGACGTGCATTTGATATTTCTATTTTTAAAAATGCAATCTATCTTAAAAATTGAAACTAATTTATGCAAAGACAAATTTTGTATTTTTTATGAAATTCGAAATTCAAGAAAAATGCAAAATGATCTAGCTAGATTAAGATTCTATCTAATTTAAACTAAAGATTAAGTCATATTAAATCCTAATTTAAACTAAGACATTATCTTAGGGCCTGTTTGGTTCGGCTTTTGGGGAATGCCTTTGGCCAAATGCGAATATCTTTAGGCTAAAGGGGTTTTCGGGAATGCTCGGATGTTTGGCAAATTACGCATTGGAAAGTGGCTTGTGTGAAAATACTGTTTGGCAAAACTTATTACAAATGGGCTTTTGCTTTTAATTTAAAAATATATATATGAAAATCAAATCCGGCCGGCGGTCGGGACGGCTAGATTTGGCCGTCCGGTGGCCGGATCGGGCGATGCCGTCGCCGCAACCTCAGGCGCTTGGAGGCGTAGAGGCCAGATTTGACCTTC
This sequence comes from Eucalyptus marginata, assembly GCA_014182565.1. Lineage (NCBI taxonomy): Eukaryota > Viridiplantae > Streptophyta > Magnoliopsida > Myrtales > Myrtaceae > Eucalyptus > Eucalyptus marginata. Next base: position 6,155,502 of record CM024587.1, read on the forward strand.
GGACCGCTAGATCTGGTGGCCTGAGGTTGCGCCGGCCAACCAGATCTGGCAGCCTGAGGTTGCACAGACCCAGGCGGCGCGACCTCAGGCGACACCGTCACCGCCTAGAGGCGCGACCTCAAGCGCTTGAGGTTGTAGATGCCAGATCTGGCTGTCCGGCGGCTAGATCCGGCCTTCGACCTCCGATCTAGTGGCCGAGGTCGTGCGGACCTCGGGCGACGCCACCGGTCCGCGCCGAACTAGGCGACACCGCTCGGGTCCGCGCGACCTCGCGACGCCGCCGAGGTCGCGCGGACCCGGCGGCGTCGCCCGGTTTCGAGCGAACCAAGCAACGCCGCTTGAGGTCCGCGCGACCCAGGCGGCGCCGCCTAGGTCGCGCGTCGCGCCACCCCCGAATGGTGGTCACCGACGACACGTGACCCTCGGGCGGCGGCGGTGGTGGCTGGGAGAAGCCCGATGGCCAAAAATATTGCCAAACACCAAAATTTTCCCCAAGGGCTTTGGGGCCCAAAGCCCCTTGGGAATGCCCAACCAAACACCCCTTTAATCTAAGATGCAATTTATCTAAAAAGATGATCTAAATTTAAAATGAAACATGCAATTCTAAGATAATATGCATAATGATTTTTTTTTGTGCTTTTCTTTATGAAATTCGAAATTAAAACTAATGCATAATTAAACATGCAATTCAAATAATAAAAAAAAAAAACTAACCTAAATGAATGCACTTTTTTTGTTTTTATATTTTTATAAATTCGAAATGAAATCCCTATTCTAGATATGCAAGATGAAAAGAAATATTCCAAAACAAACTGAATCCTAATTCAAATATTTTTTTTTGGATTTTCTAGTGATTTTCCAAAACAAGCATTAAATCTAAACAATCAAGACATTCAACAAATAAAGGATTAAAATAATTGAAAAAATAAATTAACGATTACTTTTAACCCGAACATCACGATAAGAAATTCAAAATAATTAAAAATCTTATCAAAAGTCTTACGGATCAAATTAATAATTATATTGATTCAACAATTAAGATACTATCAACAAACCCCAAGAATTAATATAATTAAAAAAATGACCCGACATCTTATGGGTCAAATTAATAATTACAATAATTTTAAGGAAAATTCTACATATAATGCCTACAAAATTCATGAAATGAAAATCACTTCAAATTTACACAATAACAACTAAACTTAAAAGAAATAAATAAAATAAAGTAAATAGAAAAGAAAAAAACTACCTAATTGATTTTCCTTTTTTGTTTTTTTTTTTTTCCAAGCAAAAAGCAGCAAGTGGTGACCGGTCTGGTGAGGAGGGAGGTCGCTAGCGAGGGTTCCGGCGAAGGTTCCGATGAGGGCGGAATCGCCGGCTAGGGTTCCGACGAAGACACCGGGAGCGGCGAGGCAGAGGCAACGTCAGGGCAACACACCTACGCGGGGAATCAGATCGTGGCTGCTGCGTGGACCTCGGATTCTACGGGTGGAGATGCCCCGGCGTCTAGATCTCGGATCTACAGTGACGGCGGCTTCACGGGCCGATCTGGGTGTCGCTCGGAGACGCAGCAGCGTCGGGGCGGCGTCAGATTTGGGGTCGAGGCGGAGGCGACGCCGGCGAAGGGGGAAACCCACGTCACAGCGGGTTCAGGATCTGACATACGGGCGGAGGCGAACGATGGTCGCAAGCGTGGAGGCGTTGGTGACGTCAGGAGCAGCGGACTTTGTCGGCCGAGCGAGCAGGGGGGCAAGGGCGACGTCAGCGGCGGCGGAGGCGCTCGGGTGCTCATGGCTATGGAGGCTCGGTTGTCGAATCGCCTGGCGTTCGATGCTGCTGGTGCGGGTAGAGGGTCTAAAGTTGCAGGGGTTGCTCGGGTTGCAGCGGCATCGAGCAAACTCGGGATCAACCGGGCGAAGCGAGGGCTCAGACTTTGGCGGCTTGGCGACAGGCGGCACACGTGCTTGGCTGCAAGAGCGGTGGATCGCGACGAGCTGCTGCGGGTCGGCGCTCGTGCGGAGCTATAGAGGACGACAGCGAGCGCAGCGGGCTGCTGAGGGTCGCCGCTCGGGATGAGATGGTGCGAAGACTCCGGCAGAGGATGCGGGCGGCGGAACGGCGACGGCACAGGGCGCGGTGGCGCGATGTCGTGGCTAGAGCTCGAGCAGTAGGCGCGGTCAGGGAGTCCTCGCGAAGAAGACAATGCGCGGCCCTCTATTTTTTCTTTCTTTTTTTTTCTTTGCTTCGCCAGTCCCCTCACACGTCTCTCTGCTGTCCTTTTTTCCTCTGCACTCTTTTCCTTTTCTTTCCTTTTTGTGTTTTCTTTTTTGGCCAAGCGAAGAGAAACCCCCCTTTTCGACGTCCGTGCACAGTCGCTTTTATAGGTAAAACAAACGTGATCTTCGTGAAATATTTTATCCTTTTTTCAATATACACAAAGATTATCTACAACCTTACGCACACAAAAATCTTTTTATATTCCATATCTCCTCAATATCCTCACCTATTTCAAAAGTCTACCGTGATATCGCATCAAATCTCAATTTTTCACAAGTTAATTAATTAATTAAAAAGCAACGGGCTTGGGCTAATTTGCTCCTTTCATGGGCCTAGCCCGGCCTGCCAAGCTAGAGCTCAAAAATATTAATTCGAACCCATCCATGACTAGTCCTAAAAATAAAATGCAAAACATGTAAACTAAAAATAAATGCACCTAAAAATTATATGCTATGCAATTGAATTATAATTTTTTTTAGGGGTTAAAAATTAATCCCTAATTTTTCATGCAATAAATGACTAACTGGGTACCAAAATTTAGGTGTCAACAAGACCTCATTGCTTTCAATAGAGCAATGCTAGGCAAACAAGCCTAGCGATTGCTCCAGCAACCTTCTTCCTTGTGGTCTCAAATATTCAAAGGCCTATATTTCCACTCACAGGATTTTCTCAGCGCTGCCAGAGGAGCTCGGCCTTCCTGGGGTTGGCAGAGCATTCTATTGGGATGAGAGTCTATTTCATCAAAGCTGCAATGGTCAGTTGGCGATGGGACTAAGATCCGCATTCGTGAGGATCATTGGTTGTCGAGGGGTAAACTAATAGGCCCTGCTGCTAGAGACGATCCTAAGATGGTAGCTGACCTAATCGAACCAAAACACTACCAATGGGATGTTTCCTTACTGCATCGCCTTTTTGACATTGAGATAGTAATAGAAATCCAAGCTATCCCACTTCGGCCCCATTATACAGCAGATTAGTTGGTATGGACAACAGATCCTCATGGACAGTACTCAGTCAAGCGAGGATATCAGGTTCTAAGCCGAGCAGCATCTACCACTAATGACCACAGAGCCTCCTCATCTTATCAACCACCTACCATACTCTGGAAGAGTATATGGAAGCTTAATCTCCCACCAAAAATTCGAATTTTTCTATGGTCGATCTGCCAAAACGCTCTTCCTACCAAGGATAACTTATTTCAGAGACATATTAGCCCAGACCCAGTGTGTGCATTATGCTCTAACAACATGCTAGAAACGCTAGAACATTTATGTCTTCTATGCCCATGGACCTTCAAGGTCTGGTCTCACCCACAAATCGGCATTCGCATCATACCAACAGAAATTTGGCGTATGGATGCTTGGATAGTAGACAGACTTACTTGGCCATGGAGCTCACCTGGTATCGAAATTGTAGGCGCCCTCTTGTGGCAAATCTGGAAAGCGCGGAATCGGTACATCTTCTCTCATACATGGCCAGATCCAACGCTTGTTGTTGAAAAAGGACTACTCCAGGCTCGAATGGCACAACACACCTCCTCTGCCTTCAAGAGTTCAGTGAAACAACTAGCCCACCCCGATTCACTTTGGATTGCTCCCGATCTAGACGGTCTACAGATCAACATAGATGGGGCTTATCAGAGCGGCAACACTTCGGGATCCATGGCGTATATATGCCGAGATCACAATGGCAAAATGATAGACGGCTTTACCTGTGTTGTTGATGCTTCTTCTGCTCTGCAGGTTGAGATCCAAGTGCTAACCCTAGCATTGAACCATCTTCTGAAGCGAGGTCAGGCCAACAATAAAGTGCTCATAGATTCTGACTACAAAACGCTGGTTGAAGCTGTTACTAATCCATCCACAATGCCATGGGAGGTCCGGAGTCTGCTTGCTGAAGTCGTCGCCCTCTTACCCTATTTTTCTCAACTCCGAATTAGGTTTCGCAAGCGTGAAGCTAACACTGTAGCGGACTGGGTTGCTAAGGCCCATCTCCGCGGGACTCTACCTCCGAATTGGGCCAAGAATCCTCCTTCTCTTTTGTTGGACCTTCTAGTTTCGGATGCAATAGCTACAGGGTGTAATATCTCGTTATCTTGAATGAAGCTTTTCCCTTGACCAAAAAAAAACTATTTTCTCTAGGCGCTCCTATTATTCTACATCGTATATATAGGTGGACTCAAGTACGTCTAAGCTTCTTAAAATTATGATTGAATTTGGTTCGTAAAAGCTGAAAAAATATCCCTTAATCATAACACACAATAATACTACGTGATCTACAAGAATATCCCTTATCCTGTACAAAAGATATCTTCCATGTATTACAAAATTTTATACTCCATCATGAAGAAATTTGCTATGGCAGAAGCACATGAATGACAGGTTTTTTCTCCTGTCTTTTGGTATATAAAAAATGGATAAGTGTTGCAGAAGTCCTAAAATTTGTCATGAAAATGCATTTGAGTCATAAAACTTGCAAAAAGTGCATTTAAATCCTAAAACTTGTTAACATGTTTCAATCAAGTCCTAAAATCGATGCCGTCTAATTTCTTAACGGAAAAAGTTTACGTGGCCCCCGTGTAGCTTTTTTTTAATCGTTTCTCTCTCCTCTGTTGCGAATAGTTAAAAAGAAAATGCCACGCATGCAAAACGACGTCGTGTCTTCCTTTCTTCTTCATCATCGTATTACCTCCCCCTCCGTCTATACGCCTTCACCGTCGTGTTCCCCCTCCCTCCTCCGTCTCTACATCTTCTTTCGCTATTCCAAGTGTGCCCTAAGCCCCAAATCAAATTCGTCCGAACCCTAAGCCCCAAATCAAATTTAACGATATGCAGTTCTCTTGTGATTTGGGTCCCCTCCCAAGTTAAAGTTCGACGCCCATCGTTATTTGGAGTTCATCGACCTCGAGTTCGACGCTCGTCTTGAGTTCGTGTTCTTTCCTTTTGACGATTGCGAGTTCGTGTGAAGATCTCTCTTGCGGGAGTCTCGACATCTCAGCAGCGAAGCGATTGGCATCGGGGACGACAACAGGGTCAACGACGGCGATGGCGACTCCTCCTCACGCAGGTATCGCTCTCTGCATTATAGCACTTTGTTGTTTTCCATTCTCCAATACTAGTGACAAATTAGAACATTAATGCAATATAAAGTAAGTTATGGTTGTCTATTCATCCAGTGCAATGAAAAGAGAGATATTTTTTGGAGATTGAAAACATCTCCTAAATCTCTCAAGTAAATACATTGCATTATGCAGAAGTTACTTATATGAAGATATTATGAAGGAATAATAATATAGCTAATATACTTCTATTAGGTTCCTATAATACGAAGCCTAGAAGAATGAGGGCGCCAACATCTGAATCAAGTGGCGTAACTCCTAATGAGGTCAACTCGGAGCCAACATGTTATTGTGGTCTTCAATCGCCAATTCTTATGGCAAAGACAAGGAAAAACGCAGGAAGAAGGTTCCATGGATGTGTTAAGTTTGATAGTCCAAGTTGTTGCAATTTCTCCATGTGGGTTGATCCAAAGATACCAGATTATGTGAGGAACATGATAGTTGAACTCCTTGAAAGAAATCAAGCATTGTGTGAATCAAGCCAATCGAGGCATGACGAAGTCGATGTGAGCTCATTGCTAGCTGAAATGAATACTCAAAAGGCGAAAAATAGACGTTTAAAGGAGGAGCTCGCACGAGTAAATAAAGGAAAGATGCTATATCAATCGGCATTCATTATATGCATGTGTTATATTGTTGTATTGGTTATATGTAATGTGAAAGTTGGTGGGTATTTTCTAAGTCTTCCATAGTACTTTGTTTCTAAGTTTGTAAGTTTGAACACCAGTTGTGAATAATTGAGATGGGAATGAAATCTGATGTGAGTCTATAGTTTGCAAGACTGGTTGCTTGCCATGCAATAAATTACTTTTGCATGGAAAAATGTTGCTTGATTTGTGTGCTTGTCAATAGCACTATATGAGCTATTGCCACCAGAATAAATTTGGAACTTCGAAAAAAGGTGACAACTCCCTTATTATGCAATCGAGATTGGTAATTGGTGATTTCTTCATGATTTTAATAACGAGCTTACCTCAAATGGAATGTGTCAAAAACCAAGTGAAATCAAAGCAGTCGGCTATAATACCTAAGTTACCTAATCAAATCTTCCATGAATCATCCAATGCAGACCACAGAGACCACGCTGAGCAAACCCCCATCATCTAAAATGAAAAATTAGCAATAAGAGGTGGTGGTATCAATTACCATTAATGCCCCTGAGGGACTCGAGAAAAATGTATGGGAAAGAAGATGACAAAAGTATTGGAAGAATGAAAATTCTTCATGGCCAATTTCAGTAATCACCTATTAACAATCCTGAAGAGCAACCACTTTCATGCATTATCCAAACCAAAACCAAGCATCCCACAAAACTCATTGAAACACGATTCATTGACAAAGTAACATGCTTACATTTTCAGTGCACAAAAGGTTTTGTTCAACAAAATGCTTGCACTTTCAGTGCACAAACGGTTCTTTTCAATAAAATATGCACTTTTAGTGTACAAAATGTTCTATGCACAAACGCTACATGTCTCATACAGAAAACCAGCTAATAATTGACATAAATTCACCTAACAACACTAATTTCAGCAAACATATCAATCCATATATGATGGTATCCGGTGGTCTAGTAAGTTTAGCCTTCACTTGATTCATAATTCTGGCGATTTTCCTTATATATGGTCTCGCAACGATAGGCTTTGGAGGAGTTGTTGTAGCCTGAGATGACTGAGCCTGGGAACTGGCCTTAGGTTGCAATAGTGGCTTCGACTTCACCGCAATATGTTTTTGAGGAGCTGCTGTAACATGAGATGACTGAGCCTAGGAACTAGCCTTAGGTTGCGATAATGGCTTTGGTTTCATTGCAACATGCTTTTGAGGAACTAATGTTGCATGAGACGATTGAGGTTGGGAACTTGCTTGGGGTTGTGATGGTGCCTTTCGCTTTAAACCAAGATGCTTCTGAGCTATTGTAGCCTGAGATGACTAAGCCTGGGAACTGGCCTCAGGTTGCAATAGTGGCTTTGGCCTCATCGCAACATGCTTTCGAGAAGCTAATGTTGCACGAGATGATTGAGGTTGGGAACTTGCCTAGGGTTGTGATGGTGCCTTTCGCTTTAAACCAATATGCTTCTGAGTTATTGTAGCTTGAGATGATTGAGCTTGGGAACTGGCCTCAGGTTGCGATAGTGCCTTTGGCTTCATTGCAACATGCTTTGGAGGAGCTACTGTTGAATGAGATGACTGAGGTTAGGAACTGGCCTTGGGTTGTAATAGTGGCTTCCGCATCACTGCAATGTGTTTTCGAGGAACTACCGATACATGATATGACTGAGGTTGTGCACTGACTTGGGAATGTACATTTGCTGTTGATGTAGCTCTTGAAACTACCCATTTGTCCAATAGGTTAAAGATTCTTGCACTAGTTGTATTAGGCTACATAGGAATGAGCATGTTTTTTGTGGCACCCCCAAAACCCGATAGGGTCGCCACAGAAACTAAGCGAAAGAAACTAAGACAAAACGATTAATACGAAAGAATTGAAATTTAGACCGAGGTATAGTCGTAAAAATTTTTCTTTTTCTTTTGAGAAGGGGTTTATGAATTAGCGCAGCTCATAGCGGAAAATAAAAGGCGAGTCTCACCAACACTTCACTTCCCTCACGACGGCACAATGCACACCAACTATCTTTGATTAGATGAAAACACGAAGCCGAACCACTTTTATTTACACTTATAATTACGAAGGGCAACACAGGTCGGTACAAAGGGGTAGGCCAAGACTCATCTATGCTCGGCCTTCAACCTCAAAAAAGAGACACACGACCCTAAAAATGCGACGTGTAACGATCTCCCTTCGATTTACTAGTGGCGGCCATCCAAAAAGTTGCTAACCCCCACTCCTCGTGCGCAGGCCGTCACACCCAACCCGGTGCGTCGGGCGGTGGAGGTGGCGGCATCCCCATCATGACACCGTTGCGGCGGATGTGGACGGAGATGTACTCTGGATGATCGGGCCTCCCGAGATAGGCCCACGTCATAAGATACGATCGCGCGCACACGCAAAAAGGTCAGTCCCGGCGTGGTGGGACAATCTATCTCGGTCACCTCGACCTCCACGTCGGATGGAAGGCCGTAAAAACACTCCCGCGTGACGGCGGGGAGAGGCATCGTGCTAATCTGAAATGTTGGTCCCCGAAGGGGTGAGTACAACCACTCAACAAGTAAAGAGATCCAATCCACACTCAATGCATTTAAACAGTACAAACAATTACATCATACATGTCACACGTGCAATCCAACATGCTTACCTCGAAGCCATGCACATGCCATCATACATCATGATACCATATAACCCATACATGTCATCATAATTCCATGTCATATCATGTATACACATCATCATGTCTTATCATACTTACATGTCATCATCATATTATATCCCATATGCATGTCCTTATCATCATATCGTGCCACATATGCATATCATCATCATGTCATATCATGCCACACATGCATGTCATCATCATATTATATCCCATATGCATGTCCTTATCATCATATCATGCCACATATGCATATCATCATCATGTCATATCATGCCACACATGCATGTCATCATCATGTCATATCATGCCACACATGCATGTCATCATCATGTCATATCATGCCACACATGAATGTCAATTTCCATTTTGAGATCCCAATTGATCATCACATCTCCCTTCCTCGGGATCATCCATCCCATACTTTACACTCGCGCCCAAATTCGGGCCTCGCGAGAAAAACCTCCGGCATTATGCCAACCATGGCCACCGGGCATCCGGCACCCCAACGCTCCGGGCATCTCGCATCCCAACCGGCATCACGAGGCATCCCCTCGGGCAAAGACCTCCGAGGCTTCCGGCACCCATCTCATTCCGGGCATCCTGACACTCCCAGGGTATCCGGCCATGTATCTCTATACATTCCGGCCATCACTTCCTCCTCCAACCATTACCATGGATCACATTGCCAATCACTTTTCAATTTATCATGCACATGATGTCATGACAAAACAGGATTTACCTTAGTACTTGTGCATGCATCAATCAAGCATTTACACATACATACAATAGGTGCAATTGCTCATATAGATTAAATCCTTATGAGATTTATACTTACCACATGCATTTTAAATTATAAAAAAATCCAATTTGTTCCAAATTGAAATTAATTAAATAATCACATAAATCCTAAAATCATGAAATTAAGGCATATAATATCCAAATATAATAAAATGGAAAATTATGCAGAAAACACATGGCCAAACAATTTCCACAAATAAACCACTTTTCCACAATTTCCATGCACATTTTCGGATAAGGGCAGAACGCACGATTTTCTTGGGAAGTCAATTAAAATACCCATATGACCTCAGAAAATTATGAAATTTTACCAGGATGTAGCTAAGACATTAAACTAGACTTTTCATGAAGGAACCTAAGTCAAATTCATTTTAGATAAATTATTACAGACCCACGAAGCTCCTGGTCAAGTCACCGAAATACACAGAGCACTATGTCCGAAATATGCAGATTTGACCTACCTATACTTCTTCGTTTTCTCTGATTTTTGGATATGTTATTCTCCTAAAGATCCTCTACAACTTTCATGAAGAGACTTAGGCCAGACTACCAAAGGAAGACCTTTAAATGGTCCCACGAAGTCTCTGTTTACCCACATCGCAACTCCAGTTTCATCGTCTTCAAGATCAGGTTGGTTACCTAGTCTAAACTTGTTATTTTTGCATGAAATTTGAGTATGTTCTTCCCTAAGATGTGATATACAAGTTTCATGAAGAAGTCGAAGAGAGATTCTTAGTAAAAACCAACATGCAAACCACGAACTCACCTCAAGGTCAGAAAAACGGTTCCAGATCTAGGGTCTCCGAAATATGGGGCTTTGACCCCTCAAATCTCCATCATTTTCCACGAAATTTCAGTATGTTATATTTCAAGATGTTAGCTACAACTTTCATGAAGAGATCCAAGCCAAAATCGAACTCCAAGCACACATGCAAGCCCTCGCAAGTTTCTGACTTCACGGGTTCATGCGAAAACAGCATGCATTTTAAACAACCAAACACCCTAGCTTCGGTTTCTAGCTTCCAAACACCCAAAGATCAATCATCCACACAAAACACACATGCAATGAGTAGGATGGAACCTAAACTTGCCTCCAACCAAGAAGAAACGGCGACAAGGCGGCGGATGGACGGCGGCGTGCGGCGGACGGCTCTCCCTCTCCCTCTCGCGCGAGCCTCCTTCCTTCTTCTCCTCTCTCTCTCTCTCTCTCTTTCTCTCTTCTCTCGCACGACTCTCTCTCTCTCCTCTCCCCCCATCCGGCCAACCCTTCTCTTTTGATTCCCCAAAGGCAATGATTGCCTTGAAGACTCTAATGCATGGGTGCCATATGTCCCATGCATTAGGACACTTGGGGAGGGGCATGAAATTTGAATCCCTCCCCCTCTCCCTCTTCGCACGGCCACAAGGCCCAATGGGCCTCATGGGCTTGGCCCACACGGCCCACTTTAGGCCCTCCACCTATTGGGCCTAAGGTCCACACTATTGGGCTTAAGGCCCAATTCCCTTTTCCTTTCTAAATTAATTAAAACCAATAATTAGTTTCACCTAATTAAAATTCTATTACATAAGATCTATAACAAATTAATTTATAACAAGCATGGCAACACATAATTTTATCCTTATAAATTAACTTAGCTTAATTTAAATTAAAAACAAACAAGGCACAAGGCACAAAGCCTTAAGAGAGAACTAAAACTAAAATACAACCAAAATAGGTAAATTCATTACCTATTTAAAAGCTCTAGGGCACCTTAGGACTTGCCCTTAATTTCTAGGATGCCACATTTTTAGCTTAAGAAGATAGGCAATTGATATTAGAAAATTTTAAAAATATTACTCATCTTAAGAATATGAAGGTTTGTCATAGGATTTGCGTCAACACCCTAACCCTACCATTTTCATCCTCTTGGCTTGTGATTTTCTTTGTATCATGTCATTTTCAATGGCAGGTCTTTTAAACTGAAATGATAAAAAATTCATTCAACATGAGAATGTAGTCACATTACATGTATGCTTGGGGATTGAGGTATTACTCACCGGAATTTTTTTAGGTCTATGCTTAGCCATTTTATTGGCCGATGCACAATAAATGCCTTCCCCTTGATCAAAACGAACTTCACTAAAAATATTGGCCTCACCACTACATCCTCTAACATCAACACTAGCCTGAGTAGAAGCAATGGCACTACATTCTCTTACATTTGCACAAGCACTATGCCCTCTTACATCTGCACTAGCCTGAGCAGAAGCATTAACATGCGCACTATTGTCTCCTATTGAATTGGCATTTGCAGAAGCATTGGCATGGCTTTCGGATTCTCCTTCAGTTACACTTGTCGTTACTTTAGCTTTAGCCTAAATATATATTCATAATTACTAAATTGGAACCTTGACATATAAAACTTACAATAATGGTTAGATGACAACTTACTTGTCTTTTTCCGAGCCTTGGTCCAGTGGAATTAGTTTGAGATTGAGCATGAGCTTCAGCTGTACTTGCATTGGCATGAGCATTGGATGTACATACATTGGCCCGAGCATTGGCCTGAGAAGCACATATTAAGCATTGATTGACAACATGTTAAAGTGACATGCCCAGCATTAAGATGATCAATTAGTTGAGGAAATACTTTTTTTAAATGACATCCCTTACAGTTATGTCCAACCACATTGCAAGCAGAATAAGTCATTTGCTTACCTTACAAGCTCAATTGGTTGCTTTCTTCTACTCCTTTTTGGCCTACCAAGCATGTTCTTCATTGATGGGGGTTGAGGAGCTTCTTTATTGGCTTTATTCCAAAATTTATGTCCTCTCATTGTAGGCATCATGAATCGATACGCACTTAGATACTTTGCCTTGTTGAAGCACTCAGTTAGATAGTCAGTCGAGTCATTTCTCTTATGATGTATTGCACAAATGACATGGCAACATAGAATTCCACTAAGTTCCCAAGCTCTACAAGAACAAGTTTTTAAATTCAAATCAACAACATATTTGTCACCACCTTCCGTAATCTCATATCCTTAATCTCCATTCCATATTAAATGGCAATACCTACTAGCAGTTGTATTCTCATGTAACTTATGCATAATTCTTGGACCATAATTTCTAGTCCACCTAATACATCCATCCTTTTGAGTATGCATTTTATTCATAACCATGATTCTAATATCCTCCAGCATACTCACAATGGCCTTGCACCTAGCTTCCACACACCTGCCATTGAAAGCTTCACTGAGATTATTATCAACGATATCACATTTAATGTTGATGTCAAAGAAGGCTTTGCACCAATGTTTTGGCTTAATACGGAATAAATCATCATGACCTTCTTGAGTCATTTCCTTCAACCTCTGTCTATGCACCTCGAAATCTGACATATTATTTTTTTTTTTTTTACTCTTTACTCACATCTCCAAAATTGTCTCATCAACTGTTTTCCTTTGTATTTTTTACCCCAGTTGGAATATATATGCCTTGCACACATCCTATGCTCTGCATTTGACAAAATTTCAGCTACAGATTGGATGAAACCCTGACAAATACCCAAAAAAAGAAAATATATATGAAAACAGAAAGAAAAGTATTGTAATGTCACAATCAATTTACAAATGAAAACAGAAAGAAAAATATACCTTTTGTTGGTCACTTATCAGAGCCCATCCGTCACCATTACACATATTGAGGTCTTACTTCAACAATTCGATAAACCAAGTCCATGTGTCCTTATTCTCGATTCTTACCATTGCCCATGCCACTGGATACATTTGATTGTTACCATCCCTTCCTACGGCACATAACAACTCGCCCTTGATCAAACCCCCAAAAAAACATCCATCTAATCCAATGATCTTCCTACATCCAGCCAAAAAACCTTTCTTGCAAGCATCAAAGCAAATGTAAGCCATTAATCAAACCCCTTGGATTATGGCTAGAAGCAAACTTCTCACTCAAGCTCTCTTATTGTCGTATGGAAAAATTGACAGTGGTTCTTGTGTGTTTTGCAATGAGATGCCTGATTCCATGGACCATCTATTTTTTGGATGTCGTATCACGGCTGGTATTGCTTTGATTTGGGGCTTAAGGTTCGGACAAATTTGATTTGGGGCTTAGGGCACACTCGGAATAACGAAAGAAGACGTAGAGACGGAGGGGGGAGGTGGAACACGACAGTGAAGAAGAACTATAGACGGAGGGGGAGGTAACGCGGTGGTGAAGAAGAAAGGAGGACACGACGTCATTTTGCATGCATGGCATTTTCTTTTTAACTATTCGCAACGGAGGGGAGAGAAACGATTAAAAAAAGCCACGCGAGGGCCACGTCAGCTTTTTCCATTAAGAAATTAGACGGCGTCGATTTTAAGACTCGATTGAAACATTTTGACAAGTTTTAGGACTTAAATGCACTTTTTGCAAGTTTTAGGACTCAAATGCATTTTCGTGATAAGTTTTAAAACTTTTGCAGCACTTATCCCTATAAAAAAAAAAAGTGAGAAATTGATAGATTTTCCTTTTATGGATGTTTATTATGAGAAATATAGTTAGAGACAATGAAGGAAGGGGAGTGTATTCTGAAAGGACAGCTGGTAAAAAAAAGGAGGCATGAAAAATGTGGGTAGATCTATGTCAACCAAGAGTGGTTGAGCTTGCCGCCTGCGCATGGGGACATTGAATAAGAGAATATATATACACACACATATAAAGAGAATTTATATAATATATATATATATATATATATATATATATATATATTATATCTATATTTCTTTAAAATTTTATTATCTCTTGATAATGAGTTCCAAACTTTCAACAATCTGGGAAGGAAAACATGGATTTTGTTGTTATTTGACTTAGATTTTGGCCTTTTGATTTTACTTTGGAAGTTAAGCGTTCGAGCCTCTTTTTTTTTTTAACATTTTAAACACCCGAAATTTTTAAAAGCATGTTAAATTAAGCATTTGGAGTCACCACGAATTTTCTATACTTCTTCACAAATTAAAATTTTTACTTTTGCTGGGCAGGGCTTATCGGATAATTTATATATTAAAATAAGCTCACCCAAAACGGCCTCTTTTTCTTCACCGGGAAATCCTAAAATGTTAGATAGTTTTCAAGATAATGTTGGTTAACTTACCTAGTAAACCATTCCTAGAGAATAAAAGTCTCAAATGTGAAAAAATATCATCCATAAAAAAAGATGTCGGGTGACGATAAGTATGCACCAAAATTAGTTCGAATAAACTTTCGTGGGTGTGTCATAAATTCAATGTCATTACCTAAATAATGACGATAAGTTTTCAAACAACAAAATACTATGTGTTGTTAAATTAACTAGATCGAAATGACATGATTATGCTCGATAATTTAATTAGTTTAATCTTTATCATAATTACATCCAGAGCGATATATTTAGTCTTGATCTCCGCAACATGGGGATTTGAGAATATTCAAACACGGGACGTCCGACAATGTGGCCAACTAAAATTAAAGACGATGAAATCAACTTGTCATCTTCTAATTGTGGCCCAAGGAAAGAAAAGGACGTTGCCATCTCCTATTTTCACAAATCAAATCTTCCTGATCTGGAAAATTATTGGGGCGTAAATGAACTTATAAAATTGCCAAAATTGGACTCCTTGGGCTGGTACTCGTGCTGATTAGGGCACCTACCACCACCGTCGATATTAAATGTATTCATTCTCCTTGTCACTCTAGTCTGAGTGGTCCATTACCAAACACGTACTCTTCAATTCATCGTGGTCCCTTCCCCACACTCATATTCCCATTTTTAAAACATTCATTAGATTGAAAAAATTACCTGATTATTACTAAAGTTATCATACAAATATCAATTCAATCATAAATTTTTTAAATTTTCCACTTTAGTTGTAAATATGTGTAAAAGTCTAATATAGTCTTTCCACCTCAATCAATATTAAATCATGATAAAGTTTTACATGATATGAAAATCGTAAGGCACAATTACAGCTCATTTGAAGAGGATAATAAATTATATTAAAATGTCTTTTTTTTTTTGGTTAATTTTTTAAAGCTTTTAGGCACTGACCACACGTCTTTGTACTCAAACTCATGCATATGGGCCCGATTAATATCTCCCCTCGATCCCCAGAGGAAAAATCAACAGAAGGGTTTTGCTAGCCTTTGAGCACCTTGGTTTAGAGATATATTAGTCATTATTAATGCATATTCAAATTCCAAAAGTATATTTTGGGGGGAAAGATTCCAAAAGCATCGTATCTTGCACCAAGAATTATATATTCACTATCAACAATAAGATATAGTATATTTTAGTCATACTTATTCAACTCGTGACTGCTGCTTTAATTGGCTCTAATATATAAATACACAGATAATAATACTCATGGCTGCATCATGTCCCAAAGTTTTTATTTGACTTAATTTATGAATTATGGAGATCTGCCTTAGCTGACATCCCTCTGTGTTGATATACTCTTAGTTTGTTGATAATAGCAAGAGGGCTACAAGCCAGGCCCTACGCAGCTAACTGAAGACTTTATTTTATTGAGGACCAGCTAATTTTTATTTGTTTAGTTAGGGTTTGGCTCCATTATCAAACTAGCTTTTTGGTGATGACCGATCGGAGGCTGAAGTTGACCCACTTTTTTAATTCAATGTTTGGATTGTGCATTTGATCAAAAAAGATTCGAGATCATTTCAATTTCGTGGATCTTCTTGGATGACTCCACTTGAAAAAGCTCGGGATGTACTAAATACAGAACTCCAGGGGTTCATTTAATCATAAAAAAGAAAGATTGATTAATGAGGAATCAAGCTGCCTTCTGCCTTTACAGTTTGCACTCGAGGACTAGTCTCTGTTCGGCCCGAGGAAAACTTTTACATACCTTCATTACCTTTTGGAAGCGTGCTTCTTGCTATCATTAAGAAAGAGAAAATGCATCAAACTTATTATGAATGAATAAAGATAGAAATGTGGGGAATTGTGATTGCATGAATTGAATCAATATTTCATAATTTAGACTAAGAACCCTCTAATTATCATCTTTTTTTTATTTTTTTTCCCTCCTCTCTTGGTTGGCGAACCTCTAGTGTTAGATTATCCTTGTTTAATACTATTAAGATACGATTAGTCGTCATGATTTCTATCTAAGATAGGGTTGGATATGATAGAATATGAAATCAATGGATTTTGTTATATCCTATCAATTGTTGTTTGGTGATTGCAATAATAAACTTAGATACATTTACATCATATCATGTACATTTATTAGTAAAAACGGAAAATTAGTATAAATGAACCAAAAATTTTAAATATAGAGATGGTAAAAACCTCTAAGGACAATCTTGCCTGCTTTATTTTTATTTATTTATTTTCCTCTCTTATTTTAATTAATTTCATTTTTATTTCTTTTTCCCTTCCATCATTCTCTAATAAAATTCTATTAAATATAAACTGTACTAATATACCTAAAACATGTAATATATATATATATATATATATATATATATTATAATATAGTGAATTTATATTATAAAATAGAATTATATTCCAATATATAAATATAAATAAGATTAAATTAAAATAACTAAATTGTTGTTTTTTGTTATTTTGAATTTCTTATATTAAAATTTAAATATTATTTATATTGAAATATAATTTCAATTTTGTTAACTTAATAAGCTTTTTATTCGAAAAAAAATAGATTTCCTAATATAGATGTGAGAAATCATATCCACATTTATCTCACCTTATACATGGGATAATTTTATCCGATCTATGGATGCGTTTGGGAGTGCCATTTACAAGGCACTTTAGACACTCAAAGCCCTTTGGGCTAAATATTAAGTGTTTGAGAACAAATTTGAAATCCTCATTAGGCCAAAGTTGGCCTTCTCAAGGCTGAAAGCCCAAGGCAGGTGTGAGGGTGCCTTGGGCTTTTAGCTTTCTTGGCATACAAAGGGGTATTGTTCATATTTTTATTTTATTTCAAAATTATCCTTACTCACTCTCTATTTTTCCAATTTTGCTCTCGTCATTGGACTGTTCATCTTCTTCTCCATTGAAGTCGGCCAACGTGTTGCACGGGGTTGTGAGCGACCGCTAATAGCTAGATAGAGGTCGGCATGGTCGCAATGGCCAAGGCAATTGTCACCGAGGGGTGGCGTGACCGCCACACCATCTAGATCGTGGTGAGGTTTGGGTTGCCAACCTCACCGCATCCCAGATCTGGGGAGGCGAGGTCACGGGAGGACCTCACCGCATTCGACGACCCAAATCTGGGGTGGCGGGGTCGTGGGAGGACCTCGCCACCCCTGATCTGGGTCGCGGCAGGGTTGCGCGACCTCGCCGCCCCAGATTTGGGTCGTGGCAGGGTTGCACGACCTCGCCGCCCCAGATCTAGGTCACGGTGGTGTTGCCGAGGGTCGCCTGACCTCAAGCGGCCTTCGTCGGTGACCCAGGCGGCCCTCCCCAATTGTCTCCAAGGTTGCCGGGGCCCTCCCCAATTTTCTCCAAGACTGCCTAAGTTAGATGTCGGCCGCCGGCGATAGATTTCGATTGCCGGCGGCCGCTTGCTCTTGCTAGCCAATTTTTTTATTTTTCTTTTGATTATTTTTTTTAATCACAAAAGTCCTTTGTAAATATAATCTCTCTAAACACTATTTTGCTCAAAGGTATTTCATAATGAACTTTTAGATTACAATTTAGCAAACACAGTAAACCTAAAGTCCTTTGCATTTTATCAATGATTTTCCCCAAAAGTCCAACCAAACGCACCATATATCTCTCTTATATTTGACTTTATCATATCTTAAGTAGGCACTAAACAAGATTTGATAAATTTTATCATATCCTGAATTTTATCCTAACTACTAAATACAGTCTTAATTATTGCGAGCCCATGTCCATTAATTGGTGCAAAACATGGGCCATGGTGTGGGTGGATCTCACGATTTGTTTGGGCAATACAGAGGCCTAATTACGATAAGTAAGACAAATCCAAATTAAGTCAATAATCCTAGCAAAACAAGATTAGTAAAGAAATCTCGAGATTATATTTGCTTCGGTGGACCCTTGATTCAATTCCAAATTTTGACAAACATGAAACCGATAAAATTGGGTAGAAGAACAGCCCAAGTGCCAAAACTTGACACGGAGGAACACTTAAGTGCCAAAACTTCGAAAATGTATACTTAAGTGCCAGTTTTGAAGTAAAGTGGAACACTTAAGTGCCACTCCGGCCAAAATCCGGCCAAATTGCTGACGTGGCAATTTTTTGGCGAGTTTGGTGCAAAACGACGTCGTTTTGCATGCTGACGTGACGAAAAATTGCAAAAACGACGTCGTTTTTGGGTATGATGTGTAAATAATTAATATAAAAATTAACTAAATTTAATTTAATTTTAATTTAATTTAAGATATTCTAAAAAATTAAAAAACTAGAAATAAATTTTTTTGGGGGGCAAAGGGCGGCGAGGGCGAGCCCTCGTCGTCGTCGCCTCCCCACCGCCGTCGGGAAGGGCCAACCCCGGCCGACCGGTGACAAGGGCTACAAGCCCTCACCGGATTGCGGCAAGGGCCGCGACCCTCGCCCCAGATTTGGGCAAGGGTTCGCCCTCACCGCCTCCCCGCCGACACCGGGAAGGGTCAGCGATGGAGGGGGGAGGGTCGGTCGGGGTCGCCGACCCCGACCAACCGGCGGCGAGCCCGCGAGCCCTCGCCGGATGCGGGCGGGTCGGGCCCTCGCCTAGATCTGGGCAGGGCTCACGGGCCCTCGCCGCCTCCCCGCCGTCGCCGGGAAGGGCCGGCGACGATGGGGGACCATCGGCCAAGGTCGCCGGGCCCTAGCCGGGGGCCGGCGGCGGGGCTGCGAGCCCTCGCTCGGATCTAGGGCGGGCTCACGAGCCCTCACGCTAGCCGGTGGGGGCCGGCGACCTCGCCGACCCTCCCCCTCCGTCGCCGGCCCTTCCCGCGGCGACGGGGAGGTGGCGGCGCGAGGGCTCAACCCACGGCTGCCCCTTCGGCACCCCTTTTTTTTTTTTAATTTCTAGTTTTTAAATTTTTAGTTTTTAAATTTTTAGAATATTTTAAATAAAATTAAGTTTAAATTTAATTTAATTAATTTTTATATTAATTATTTACACATCATACCCGAAAACAACGTAGTTTTTGCAATTTGTCGCCAGGTCAGCGTGCAAAACGACGCCATTTTGCACCAAACTCGGTGGAAAATTGTCACATCAGCAATTTGGCTGGAATGGCACTTAAGTGTTCCACTTTACTTCGAAATTGGCATTTAAGTGTACCTTTTCGAAGTTTTGGCACTTAAGTGTCCCTCCGTGCCAAGTTTGGGACACCACTCGATAAAATTAATTTTCAAACATTTTGCACACACAACCAAACTAATGAAACGAATCATTCCCGTGTTGTTAATAGCCGCAAAAATAGCGTTTTGCTGATCTAATCATAACTCGTTGCTTCTTAGGCTGTTTCACACTTAAATGCATCAAACCAAATGGAACTTGATTTATTTGGTGGCTTTTGGACCGTCTTAGCCCAAAGAAGAACTTCTTTCTGGTCCGGCTCTTTTGCGCCATTCTTGGGCCCGACATAAGTTATCTTTATGAGCTCAACCAAAGGAGAACTTTGGAAACAAATAAACTGGTGGGATCACGAAGTGACAATGAAACTATATACAATGGGTATCTCTTTATACATGTAAAATTATACCTAAATAGAATGCAAGTTTGGTTTACTTTTATGAAATTGTATATACCTATCTGGTAGAGGTGTCAAATGAGTGGGTCGAGTCGGGTTTGGGTCGGGTCATTAATGGTCCGACCCAAATTGACCCATTAACCCATTAACCCATTTATGACCCATTTATGCCTAATGTAAATTTTTCGACCCATATTCGACCCATACCCGACCCATTTAACTAAACTTAAGAAAGCCTATATATATATTTAAAAAATGATATTGCTAAAATAGTTTTATACAACGCAAATTTAATAGACAATTTTTATATTTTTTAAAATAATTATTTTAAAAAATCGAATTTAATTCTTTTTTATTTTTTAAAATATATTTTCTTTTTCTTTTTCTTTTTTTCTTTTTTGTTCTTCTTCTTCTTTGGCCGGCTGCCGGACACGACGACGGCCGGCGGCTGCCACGGGCGAGCCTCGAGCTCGCCCGACTCGCCGATGCCGACAAGCTCGAGGCTCCCGCATCCGGTGAGCTCAAGCTCGCCCCTCGCCGGATTTGGCGACCCTCGAGCCTCACCAAACGTCGGCGAGGCCTCTGCCTCGCCAGATCTGGCGAGCTTGAGGCTCGCCAGCGTCGGGCGAGCTTGATCTCGTGTTCGTAAAATTCTAAACGCAAGTGATTGTGTCGAACAAGTAATATAATGATGAGAAAGAATATCGTCCCACAAAGATCGATGATTAATAAACTAATTAACTACTAAAATAGATTAATTCTAAAATTTATCTAACAGATCAAAATATAATTGAGAATAAATTAAAAACAAAATTTGTAGACTAAATGCAATAAATCGATCAGATAAATATGTTAGAGCATCCGATTTCACCATAACCACTAGATATGAATTTCAGATTATTGTGAATACAAGAACGATATCAAACATGTGATAGCGGAATTTCCTAACTTATTTACTATCCTATCTCTAGGTATAGCAAACCCACTCAGTTTATTAATCCACTATATCTCTATGTGAATTAAAATAAACATAAGTGCATTAAAAACTATGAATATTCCCGGCTTACAATGAGTCTTTTGGATCACCTTATCACCGAAAGCTATACAAATAACACGGTATAATTCTATCCACGTTTAATTCATGGTTATATATTATAATGAGCAATTGCATATCATCACTTCTCAGTCTCAGACATGCACATCGGATCATTCAAGTGGTGGCCAGTCACTCAAAAGCATTATGCACAATAATATATAACTCACATGAATAAAATCAATTACAAAACATAAAAATCATGAAATTCACATCATCATGGTTAGGCTACATCGTAGCCCTAACAAAAGAAAATTAGAACATAGTAGATGAAGAAATAAAAATATAAATTAAACTCAGCATCTTGAATCAAAGAACAAGAATTCTGTCACAACTTTTGTCTTCTCTTCAAAATACTTGAAAAACTCTCAGAACAATGAAAAACAATCTAACAAAAACCTAACTACTCTCTCTCTTTATTCTCCTCTTCATAGGATATATCCAAGATCCTTATCTCCCACTGCTGCTTGATTTAAATTCCTCAGTTTTGCCATCTTTTTCCTTATCTTCTCCATATATCATTATTCTGCATAAATAAAGAAAATTCAAATAATCAGAAGGAAATCCAAATATTTTCTCATAGATATTGCATTAATTGTTGCCTAAAATATGTCAAATAACTCTATTTTTATAGAGTTATCAGCTCGCCCCTCGCCGGATCTGGCAAGGCTCGAGCCTCGTCCGACGCCGGCGAGTTCGAGTCTCGCTAGATCCAACGAGCTCGAGCTCGCCCGACGTCGGCAAGCTCGAGGCTCACCTGGCCGATCGCCAACCATCGCCATGCTAGAACCCGAGGAAGAAGAAAGAAAGAAAAAAGAATAAAGAAAAAAATAATTATTATTATAATTTCGGTTTTTATAAAAAAAAAAAAAAAAAAAAAAAAAATTTGTAAATTTTTAAAAGTTAAAAGAGAAGTGAGAGATAGTGAGGTTTTGGGTGAAAATGGGTTCTAAATCCAACCCATTTAAGACCCACTTAAGACCCATCTATCTTAAATCTTTAGTTGTTAAACCCATTTAACTAACTTCTTCAAAAAATAAATGACTCATATATGACCCATTTATGATTTAAATGGGTCATATATGGGTCTATGACCCATTTTGACACCTCTACTATCCGGGTAGGGGTATTGATTTGAGTTTTTTGTGAGATGGCAATTATTATAAGGTAAAATATGTCATGAGAGAGCTCATTTGAGATTTTTCATAAGACGAAAATTAGCATGAAGTATATGTGTAATGGGGAACTGGTTTGGGACTTTTAATGGTATTAATCCCATTCTTTTACCATGACACTTGCTGCCAACGCTTATCAATGTGCATTACCACAGAAAAAGATCTGTGTTTTTGGAAACAAAATAACAATATTATGCTGCAAACTCTTAGAAAGTTATTTCATATGTCAAAGGTACGTGCATATTGGATTCTATATTGTCACCCAAAAGCAAGTCATGGCAATCTGTGGCATGTTACAACGAAATCTGTGATTTGTTTGATTTTATGAAAACTTCATGATCGCATAAGTTATGTAGACAAAAGTATTGGCACCTGCATTTGGCTGAACAGAAGGTCATGTGACTCTTCACTTGCTGAGAGATGATTCATTTTCGGTTCTTGAAAATCTGCGATGCGATTCGGTTTCGTCCTCCTTGAACCTCGGACAGTCTGAACCCATACTTTTACTCAATTCCTGAAAAAAAGAGAAATGGTTCTTTTTCAATGAATGAAAGCTGTCTATATAAAATGACAAAATATGAGGCATGCATGCAAATCTTTCTTTCATTTGCCTTTGTGTGTGTGTGTGTGTGTGTGTGTGTGGGGGGGGGGGGGGGGGGTGGGGGTGGGTGGTGTGGTGGTGGGCGCGGCTTGTTCTCAAGATTTCCGATTGCCATTTGTACAACTTGATTCCTCTGTCGCTTTGTTATCAAGATTTTATAGGAGCTCATTTGTCAAATTCTATGGGCAATACCCTCTAACCAAACCTAAATCGCAATCAACACTATTTTTTGGTTGAGTGCATCCCGCCGAAATTTGAATTTGCTACAAAACATCACGATTTCAAGTTCCGACATTGACAACTTTTCTTGTTCTCGTCCTTGAATGGGAAGAGTAGTGCGATCCCAAAATTCTTTGGCTGCTTTTACTCCAGATAAAGGAGGAGAGAAAAAGGACATTATGACAGGACATGTTATTAAAGCAACTCGAAAGACATAAATAAATAGGGGTGATCGGTTCCCGGTTTGGTCCGGTTCCACCTTAGAACCGGGAATCGGACCGGGAGCACCGGTTCCCAAAATTGGGAATTGTGGACCGGACCATTTGGTCCTAGGACCGGGAACCGGACTGGACTATCAGTTCCGGTCCGGTCCAACAAAATCAACTCTATTTTTTTGCACTAAAGAGTGACCATGCTCCGGACTAGCCCAATCAATCCAATTCGGTTCTCGAGCGATTCAACAAAACTATTTACACATGTTTCCACATGCAAAATATTCAAACTTCACTTGTGTGATTATCAAACACACTTCGTGTTTTTCACAATTAACCTTAACCATGAAGGCCATAAACAATTTGGCTAAAGGTTGTGTTTGGCTTAAGTTTTATAGACAATCTCTCTTCTGCTCTTTGAATGTTTAGTCGATGTGGGACCCTTGGAGGCTTGAAGTGTCTTGTGGGTCTCTTAGAGCCTTAGTCCCACATTGAGTAGAAAATGAAACTAACAAGTAGATTTTCTCTATAAATAAAAGAGTAACAAAGAGAGTTTTAATAGTCTCTTGGCCACATATGAGGTTCCTACCTCAATTGCAATTTCAGTTGCAATAAGTTATGATGTTTATATATTTTATATATTATATATAATATATATAAATTATATAAAAAGAAATTGGTTCGGTCTGGTCGGTCCAGTTCGGTTCGGTTCCCACCTTGGAATAGGGGACTGAACCGACCGACCACTGGTTCCAAGATTAAGAACTGGGAATCGGACCGCTGACAGTGGGAACCGCCCAAAACCGGCTGGTTCGGTCCGGTTCGGGTGGTTCCCGTTGCACACCCCTAGAAATAAATAGACAAAAAGCGAAAATTAGACCCTTGGAGATGTTATAATTCCATCATGAATATCCCTCTAGAAGTAATAAAAGAAAAAGCTGACCAATTTTTAGAAGTAATCATCTATCGACAACGTTAAAATATCTCGCATTACTTAATTATAAGGCACACAATCTTAACAATGTTAAATATCATTCGTGTGTGTTTATATATACACACACGATCTTTTTTCACTTATTAACTTACTATTTTGAATTGGACTTTTTAATGAGTAAAACTCAGATAAATAAATCTTTATAACCTAACTTTATGAGGCAAAAAGTTAGAAGGAATTTTATAAACCCTAAAAACTCTCCAATTTCTATACTTTTACCAACTAATTTTCTGTACAAACCTAAGTTTTTAAAAGGCTTCATTAGAGTCATTGCCCGGACCTCTGGATAATCTAGATGAGGGTATTGCTGGGTACAAAGTAAGAAAAACATACTATACCAATTGAAGACACAAGCTTCCACAGCTTGTCTATTTGTTTTATAGGGACGGCGGACTCCTATACTAAGCAATAAGTGGATCTTTATTACCCAACATTATTGTGTGAAAAGGCAAAAGGAATTTTATAAACCCTAAAAACTCTCCAATTTATGTGCTTTCACCAACTAATTTTTCGTTATTTCAACTCTATTTCTAAGTTGTGGGTTCGTTAGGTGACCGTATGATCACACTTCGATGAGTCTTCTCCTCCGCTAATTGCCCATTCCACAAAAGTAATACATTGATTAGCTTTTGACCCGATCATCTCTCTTCCGACGATGCTCTAATGTCATTTTTACATAGCGCTTGATATAATCATTTTGCACTGCATTGACTATTAAAATCTTGTTTGATTATCAGCATCATGAGCCTCTCGAGTAGGTTGGGCGACTCATCATCTACTATGATGGAGCTGAAACTATTAAAATAATGCCGCGATGTCCTCTATGCCAAAAAAACAAAGAACTACTGAAAAGAAAAGGAAAATGTCACGCTAAAACTGCATCACGACATGACCCTCGATATGAAACCCCGGACGATCGAGACTGGAATAATATTGAGCCCGTGTTTGGCCAGATAGTACGTTCTTGACCTACTTTGGCCAGATCGTACGTTCTTGACCCACCTCAGTTTTGTCCCCAAACTCCTTCAAGAAACGGATATGATATGGGAGGAGCAGACGTCTTGTCGCTCTTATAAAATCAGGTCTTGCATCAGATGGGACATCGAGGTCACAGCCGGCCGACTAGAGAAATAAGATTTATTTTGCAAACCTGAATCGAGATTCTACCAACCTCTTTTGTGCGGTAAAAGTTTCTCAGCCATCACAAGACAAATGAGCTCACGGTTTTCATCTCATTTACAGTTCGGAACAATTCCGTACAGCATGTGATCGCGTGTAAATGTAACCACCTTGAAGACAAAACTAAAAGCTGAACCGCCCCTTAATCAAGACTACAATATGATGTGAAGCGACGGCTTCATATCGAGGATCTAACCCTTCAAGAATTCATTTTGCATTATGTGTTCTTTAATGTAGAGATTGTTTGAGTCATCTATATAATCAACGACAAGAAAAGTGGGACATTGTCAATTGTTGTTGCATCCCAACATAAGACTATCATTAAAAAAGGATGATGCTTATGGACTCAAGCTAGCTGTTGCAAATAAAAGGTTTCATCAATCACGTCACATGATGCTGTGAAATTTGACGCAAGGTTATTATATGCATGACCTTCATTTCAGAAGAATAATGTCAAGATGATAACAATTCAGTTCTAAATCTTTAATTAAATTAATTTAGTCATAAACTTTTTAATTTGTGCCAATTAAGTCAATCCAGTCAATTTTGACTGGAAACCACTAACGTGGATGCTAGCTACCATGTCGTGGCGTAACCTAGCGTTGGCATAGACTTTTTAAATAATATTTTGATTTTTTTTATTATTCTTATGCTTCTTTTATTTTCCTCTTTATTGTTTTTTTTTTTTTTTTTGGTGAGTTTGAGGGTTGGCAAGAGTTGCCTAGCCCAATGAGGGCCTGTGAGCCCCTCGCCCACATCAGGGCGAGGGCCATAATGCACTCACCTAGTGCTCGCCAACCCTCACCTATGGCCGACAATCCTTACTAGCCCTCAATCCCAAAAAAAAAACCATAAAAATTGCATAAATTCAAAATATTATTTAAAAATATCAACATTAACGCCAGTCATGCCACATAGAACAGGCCATGTTCATATAAGCGATTTTCGGTCAAAAATACTAGATAGACTTAATTAACATAAGTGCAAAAGGCTTATGACTTTGTTGGTCCAATTGAAAAGTTTAAAACTGAATTGATACTAATATAATAGATTCAAGGCTTTTTTGGCACTTTCCTTATGATGTTAGAAAGAATAGGACTTTTAAAATTGGTGACATTAATATTCTTATGAAAGTATCTCTTTGTAAATACCATGATTAATACATTCAACAATCCCTCTTCTCATTGATCCTCTCGTAACATTGTAAACTTTTATATATATAATTTAAGGGAAAAGCCATCAGGAACCTCAAACTATGACAATTGTGACGTATTTATCCTAAACTTTTTTCTGTGACACTAAACATTCCAAATTTGTACCCGTGTAACATATTTACCTTCCATCAAGGTTTTGTCAATGAGCATTGTTAAAAATTTACCTACATAAAGTAAGAAAAGTAAACTGTATTGACATGGCGCCCACATGGTTTAAGTGAAATAAAAACAATGTTGTTTTGACTGGAAAAATCACCTACTAAAATCTTAACATAAGATAATGTATTATATAGGTATAAATTTGGGGGATTTTTTATGTCACAAGAAAATGTATAGGGTAGACATGTCATAGTGAGCAAAGTTTGGAGTTTTTGATTTAATAGAAAAAAATCAAGGTAAATGTGTCATAATTTGGGATTTTAGATAGCTATTTTTCATAAAATTTTAACCATTCATTAATTTTCCTTATTTTGATGAAGCTACCAAAAGTGATTACTAATTCAACCAGCATGTGTAATTACAAGTTTGAACCTAATTAGTAAAACTTGTGATTAGGTTGGCCTTTCATTTTCATATTGTGTAACTCATGTCAACTCCTATCGGTCTAAAATATGTCAATTTTAATTATAAATCTCAAATGATTGAATTGCAATTGAAACGCATTAGTTTGTATCAATTCGTGTCAATACATAAAATTAGACATGTCGTGTCATGTTATATTGGGATTCTTCCTCTATTATTCGTCTTTTACTTCAGTGTCATGTTGTGGCTTGCAAACCGGCATTGTCGGCCTGACTTACAAATGACAGTCATCAACAGCATATTATCTTAACAGGGCTTTCTATTCTTCTCCCTCATCAACGGTCGCCACTTTCTTACGCGCTAGAATCTATATTAAAAAAAGAAGTAAATTTTGGGGAAACTGAAACTTCAGACCCAAAGAAAAAACCAACAATAGAGTGGATAGGCATGTGATTGAAATTAATCAAATCACATAGTCAACTGTGCCTCAGTGGCTAAAAGAGTCAATAGAGACAGAACCCCCCCCCCCAAAAAAAAAAGGCAAATGAAAGAAAGATTTGCATGCATGCCTCATATTTTGTCATTTTATATAGACAGCTTTCATTCATTGAAGAAGAACCATTTCTCTTTGTTTCAGGAATTGAGTAAAAGTATGGGTTCAGACTGTCCGAGGTTCAAGGAGGACGAAACCGAATCGCATCGCAGATTTTCAAGAACCGAAAATGTGAAATCATCTCTCAGCAAGTGAAGAGTCACATGACCTTCTGTTCAGCCAAATGCAGGTGCCAATACTTTTGTCTACATAACTTATGCGATCATGAAGTTTTCATAAAATCAAACAAATCACAGATTCCATTGTAACATGCCACAGATTGCCATAACTTGCTTTTGGGTGACAATATAGCATCCAATATGCACGTACCTTTGACATATGAAATAACTTTCTAAGTGTTTGCAGCATAATATTGTTATTTTGTTTCGAAAACACGGATCTTTTTCCGTGGTAATACAAATTGATAAGTGTTGGCAGCGAGTGTCATGGTAAAAGAATGGGATTAATACCATTAAAAGTCCCAAATCAATCCCCATTACACATATACTTCATGCTAATTTTCGTCTTATGAAAAATCTCAAACGAGCTCTCTCATAACATATTTTACCTTATAATAACTGCCGTCTCACAAAAAAACTCAAATCAATACCCCTACCCAGATAGGTATATACAATTTCATAAAAGTAAACCAAACTCGCATTCTATTTAGGTATAATTCTACATGTGTAAAGAGATACCCATTGTATATAGTTCCATTGTCACTTCGTGATCCCACCAGTTTATTTGTTTCCAAAGTTCTCCTTTGGTTGAGCTCATAAAGATAACTTATGTCGGGCCCAAGAATGGCGCAGAAGAGCCGGACCAGAAAGAAGTTATTCTTTGGGCTAAGACGGTCCAAAAGCCACCAAATAAATCAAGTTCCATTTGGTTTGATGCATTTAAGTGTGAAACAGCCTAAGAAGCAACGAGTTATGATTAGATCAGCAAAACGCTATTTTTGCTGATATTAACAACACGGGAATGATTCGTTTCATTAGTTTGGTTGTGTGCGCGAAATGTTTGAAAATCAATTTTATCGGTTTCATGTTTGTCAAAATTTGGAATTGAATCAAAGGTCCACCGAAGCAAAAATAATCTCGAGATTTCTTTAATAATCCTGTTTTGCTAGGATTATTGACTTAATTTGGATTTGTCTTACTTATCGTAATTAGGCCTCTATATTGCCTAAACCAATCGTTAGATCCACCCACACCATGGCCCATGTTTTGCACCAATTAGTGGACATGGGCTCACAATAATTAAGATTGTATTTGGCAGTTAGGATAAAATTCAGGAAATGATAAAATTTATCAAATCTTGTTTAGTGCCTACTTAAGATATGATAAAGTCAAATATAAGGGGGATATAGGATGCGTTTGGTTGGACTTTTGGAAAAAGTCATTGGGAAAATGCAAAGGACTTTAGGTTAAAGTGGTTTTTCATAATGCAAATTGTGTTGCTAAATTGAAATCTAAAAGTCCATTATGAAGTACCTTTGAGGAAAATAGTGTTTGGAGAGATTATATTTACAAAGGACTTTTGTGATAAAAAAATAATCAAAAGAAAAATAAAAAAATTGGTCGGCAAGAGCAAGCGGCCACCAGCGATCGAAATCTGTTGCCAGCGGCCAACATCTAACTCAAGCAGCCTTGGAGACAATTGGGGAGGGCCGCCTGGGGTCGAGTGACCCTCGAAGACCACCAGTGAAGGCCACTCGGGGTCGGGCGACCCTCGTGTGATCTATCGGTGAAGCTCGTTAAGGAATCTATACGCAATAGACTTGAGAATTCGACCCGAGGAACCGACTGCTCGACCGTGCTAATCTGCAAGGGTCATTACTACGGATCGATTAGAGACCGGAGATAGGTCGATTCAACGAACCATGTAATTCGGTGTGGGTGATTCCACCTAATTGCACAATTCTTGTTGATCGGCACTAGACCGATTTTCTACATCGATTTTGGTACCTCGTGTCCGTATTTGAAACCTTAAGATTTCTACGACAACCGAGAGTTGCTAATGTGTCGAAGATGCACTTTGTGGCTTGAAAATAATCAACCACGGGTCAATTGCACCGAAAATTCCTAAAAGCTACCCGGTAGATTGGGACGCGCTCATATCGCGCCCATTGAAATTAACCGAGAAATTGAACTCGATTTCGAAATTGAAGGTTACGTTATGTCACAATTCATTTTAGGAACGTCGACTCATCTTCGAAGATTTTTCTACAAACCGAGATTTTGGCGAAAAAGCAAAGTAAGGCCGTTTTGTTCGGGATTGTCGAGGGCCATTTTTAATCGAATCTTCGAATGCAAGTTGGATCATTTGATGGGAAAAAGTCGTAAGAGAGAGAAGGACACATGGGCGGATTTAATTGAGCTTCAATTGATTTGAATTGATTGAGAATTGATTGGAATTGAGAGAGAATTGAATGGATTGAATGGGGGAATGTCCAAAATTCGTAACTCCCATGGCACACCACATTTTGCACCCATTGCCAAGCTTGTAGAGGAAGGTTGGAGGAGAGAGAGTGGCTGAGGTCATGTGGTGTCATGGTGGGGGCAAAGCCAATGAGATTGGCAAGTGTTGAGCTCTAGAGAGCCCAAGGAAACCCCCTTCTTAAGCAACCTTCTTCTCTCTTAATCCAAGGCCTTCTCCATTGTTGTTGAAGGAGAGAAGCTCAGCAAAAACCAGAGGAACCGAGCAGCATCAGCCCTCCACCGTCGCATGCCCATCGGACCCCATTTCCTCCTCTGTTTTCCCCTCGTTCCAGTTTCTGCTCCAGCCGACCTTTCGCCAAAGATTCGAGTTAAAAGCTATCTTTACGTGAGAATCAGACAACACTCCACCCACCGTCGCGAAGAGTACATCCAAAACGTTCAGGAGGACTTGACGGTTCCCCGAAAGGAGCCCTGTAGCCTCCCGAAATTGGGTGCGAAGGAACGGCCCGCCGGACCGCCTGGTTCCGCCCTGCTCCGCCTGTTTCGCGTTTTCTTGCTGTTTCGCCCCTTTCCGACCCTTTCTTTGCCCATCCCATCCACCCACAAGATCCCCAAGACCCCCGGGAGCCGCCGGTTGTTAACCACCCGCTCGCCGGAGCTCCGATCGGCCCGTTTTCGCCGTTGAAGTTGCTGGTTTCTTCTCTGCAGTTCAGCCCAGAACAGAAGCAGAAGACAGCAAGGTTTGGAGACTTCGTGGCCCGTTTTTCAAGCCCTTCCCGGTCTCCGTTGGTGTCGCCGCTTTGGGGTTTATCGATCCCCTTGGCGTCGTGGTCGCCGTGAACTCACCGGCGCGCAAAACCGGTGAGTTTATCCTCTAAACCTCGCTTAGTAAGTTAATCATGCTTAAGGGGTGTTTAGATTAGTCTAATTAGGTTTATGTGGTTAAATTAGATTATTTTAATGTAAATTAGATTAGTTGTATGATTAGTTTAATGGGTGTTTAATTAGGGCTAATTGTATGATTAAATTAGTGTAATCTTGTTTAAGCCCTAATTAATTATTTTTAATTAATTAATTATTTCGAATTTATAAATATTATTTTATTAAATTATATTATTATAATATAATATTTAATTATTTAATTTTCGGAATTAAATTTAATTATTTAATAATTTCGAAAATTTTGCCAGGATGGCCGGTCGTTAGAATTTCGTCGATCGCAAAGCGGTGTGGTCGGTTTGTGCCAATTGTATGTTTAAATTGAGAAATTGAATGGAAAGGATGATTTTGGTTAATAATTCCAAAAGTGTGGAATTGAGTGATATTGATGAAGTTGTGGTATTTAACTTGAAAATACCGGTGTTAGCTTCTAACACCGTGATTGGTTTGTATGGCTAGTTTGAATCGTTGGTTGTTATTGGATTGAATATCCAGTTCTATGGTTTATTATTGAATGATCGCTTTGGCGAGCATTTGTTTATATATATGTATCGGCTTGGGCGAGCAATTATTATATACATATATATATCGCCTTTGCTTTATCATCTATGTATATATATCGGCTTGTGCGAGCTATCATCTATGTATATATCGCTTGTCGCGAGCTATCATCTATGTATATATCAGCTTGTGCGAGCTATCATCTATGTATATATATCGCTTGTGCGAGCTATCATCTATGTATATATCGGCTTGTGCGAGCTACCATCTATATCAGCTTGTGAGAGCATTGCATCCATTTCAGCTTGTGCGAGCCGTAATTGTATTGATGGATGAATAGATGGTATGGTTTAATAGATGATATGAATTGATAGATATGTGGATAGTATGATATCAATTGGATTGACTGAATTGATAGACCGATGGGTGTGTCGGTAGTTTCGGCTTGTGCGAGCATTGTTGAATATGAATTGTGCGACGTGCGAGGGAAGGGATTGAGGCGGGTAAGTCCTCTATCCTATTTGTGTGGCTAGAGCGCCCGAGGCTTATTTTCTTCCTAATCGAGTTTTAGGGGGTAGGACTCGCCGAGACATTGTCTCATCCAGGTTTGGGGGAAAATATTTCAGGTCCTTAGATGGCGTCGTGGAGGACTCGAAGCCATGGACATTTGTGGAGGTGGAGATCGAAGAATCGGCGAACGTGTCGACTAGTGGTCATAGGACAGTTCCCTTTTTGTTGCTTTGTCTATTTTGTAGACAATCCGGTGTTGTATATAAACCTATGTGTTTATAAGAAGGCTTGTTTGGTTGTGATTGATTGCCTGCTTTTCTATCCCAAGTTAAATGTTGTCGGGGATTTGTTTCGCTTCCGCATGTGCAATAAAAATGAATGGGTCGGCGACGTATCCACGGGAAGTCGCATAATTTCTATCGACCGTAGAGGGATGTGCGCGCGCTCGGAGGATCGGGCGTGACATCCCGTTTAAGTGGTATCGAGCGGGTCCAGTGAATGGAGTGATAAGGTGCGATGAGTCTTGGGATAGTTAGTAGGAATGGCTTTGATTTCATCTTTGGTGCATGTGGGTGATAGCTATTTGGTAGATTGATTGGCGTGGATCACTCAAATTCTAATGGGATTAGAATTGAGAAGCGAGTTTCGTAAAGATCCTGTAGATGAGTGATCGGGGAGCATAGGACCCAAGAGAGAGAACCTTTAGACCGGTTACTCGGGGTGGAATGCCGACGGGGATCGGTACCCGAGGTGGTCGTGGCGAAGCGCCGGCTTAGACCGGCGGAGTGTGAGAGTACCGCCGTAGGTCGGTACTAGTGTAACACCCGAAGCGATCCTAGGTTCGATGGGATCGTTCGGCGCTAGTGTTCTTTGGGAGCTCGTTGAGCCATAAGCTCGGGATCGAGCCTGTTGTTGCCGTGCTTGTTGAGGCCCGGCACTGGAGTTGTGATGTGGGAGCAAGCTGTTGCATCCGAGTCGAGGTTCAAATTCAATAGAGATGGAAACCAGTTTGGGAAGGAGCTTATGATTGGAGAAAAGTATCCCATTTTCGTCCAATTGGAAATGCGGGATGGTAAGGTCAGCAATGAATCAGAATGGAGTGTGTCGTGCTGACGGAAGCCGACATGGATCGGTCCCATGTCCTGGTAAGACGGGTACTTGTTATGTGTGTGACCAACAGGGTTACCTGGCTAGAAACGGTCTTAGAAAGCCGATGGTACAGATCGAAAGGAGTACGCCATAGAACACATCGTGGGGTTTTTGGAACAAGCCTTCAGTATAAGAAAGAGTGCGTTGTTACCTAACGGAGGCGGAGACTCACTGATTGTATGCCAAGTTTGAGAAAAGAAGTGTGTGTCAGCCCGGTGACCAAGCACAACGGGAGCATGCTTTGAATGTGGCTAGCACGGCCATCGGGATATGAACCGTCCGCATAAGTCAAAGAGAACTCAAGCATCGCTACTCCGGCGGGACGCCACTAGGATGGCGAAAGGAATATGAATGGATTGACCATGCATCGATCAAAGGAAGAATGTTTTGAGATGTTTTTATCGAGTATCGCAGCGAGATTTTCGGTGAAGGTTGTAGAATTTTCATTGCGGTGATAAAGTAATAGAAAGATGAATCTCGACTATAGCCGTTCTTGAAGGGTTTGCTTATATATGACCCGGAAGTCATTTATAAAAGGTCTGGCTCGAGGAGCTTTAAGGGTTATGAATCGTGGTAGAGATATAATTCAGTTTGTTCGGTTAGCATGTGAAAGTTTTGAATTACTAAAAGTCGGAAGGGACCTCCAATCACATTATTCGTCACGAAGACAACCTGGTTCTGGTTGTAAGTTGCCAAATCTGTATGGCAACTGTAGTGGATACATCAGTTGAAGAACCGAATATGGAGAACATAGCCATGGTACAGAAGTTTTCTGAGGTGTTTCCTAAAGAACTGCCAGGTCTGCTGTCAGAAAGGGAAATAGAGTTCGTGATTGAATTAGCACCCGGAGTAGAGCCAGTCCCTAAGGCTCCTTACCGGATGGCTTTATTTGAGTTGAAAGAATTGAAGGTGGAGATGCAGGAATTGTTAGATAAGGGATTCTTACGTCCCAGTGCATCACCTTGAGAGCACCGTTCTGTTCGTGAAAAAGAAAGATGGTTCGTTGCGTTTGTGCATCGATATTCTCCAAGATCGACTTGAGGATAGAGTATCGTTAGTTGAGGATCGGAAGAAAGACATACCGAAGTTGGCATTTCGCACTTGATACGGCAATTGTGAGTTCACTATAATGCCGTGTGGTTTGACGAACCTTCAGTTTGTTTGTATGGATCGATGAACAAAAAGTTTAAGGGTACTTGGATCGGTTCGTGATAGTGTTCATTGAAGTTATCTGGTGTGTTCGAAGAGTGCTTAGGAGCACAAGAGACATTTGAGGATGGTACTTCAAATCTTGAGGACTCTTGGATTTTACGATGAGCTTAGCAGATGCGAGTTTTGGATGACTCGTGTTGCGTTCCAAGGTCACGTGATTTCAGGTGAAGAAATCTTCGTGAACCCCGCCAAGATTGAAGTGGTGATCAATTGGCCGAGATTGACTACGGTGACGAGATCGAAGTTTTCTGGGTTTAGCAGTATTACGAAGGTTTGTGGAAGGGTTTCAGCCTTAGCTTCGCCGTTGACTCGACTCGAAGAAAGAAAAGAAGTTCGTGCAGACAGACAAGTGCGAGCGTAGTTTTCACGAGCTTAAAAGCGAAGCTAACTACCGCTTTTTGTCGACCATTCCATCGGTCCTGGAGCTACGAGATCTACGGTGGTGCGTCGTTTAGAGGATTGGGTTGCGTGCTAATACAGCATGGCAAGATTGTTGCATACTCGTCCTGTTAGTTGAGACCTCGTGAACGGAATTACAGATGCATGACTTAGAGCTTGCAGTAATTATTTTCGCTCTGAAGATTTGGAAACATTAATTGTGCAGAGAAAGACTCCAGATCTTCGTTGACCGTTAAAGTCTCAAAGTATTTATTCTCTCAGAAGAAATTGAATATGAGATAGCACTGTGAACCAGATCTTTAAAGGACTAGGATGGTGGTATCTGGTATCACCTTGGAAGGATGAAAGAAGTCACCGCTGCGTTGAGTCAAGAGTCTTCATTTGTGCATATCTTGGTTAAAGTATGGACCTTACTAGAGAAAGTTCGAAATTCGATTTTCAAATCGAGGTAGGCCACCTTCGAATTTTATGGCCACCCGGAATTAAACCGGATAATCGGTTAGAATCGACGCTTCGGTGGATAGACTCGGAGATTCAAAAGATTGCAAGAGGATACCGAGAAAAGGAGAACCGATTTTCAGATTTCGAGGACGATTGTGTGTACCGAAGATACAGAGATTAAAGAAGAGATCTTATCGGAAGCTGGTCGTAGCAGCTTCAACTTTGTCCAAACAGTACGAAGATGGGTCAGAATTTGCATCAACAGGATTAGTAGACCGGTATGAAGACAGATATCACTGATAGGTCGCAAGTGTCAGATGTGCTAACAAGAGAAAGCACGGTTTTACAAGTCGAGAGGACCTTTGTAATCTCTCAAAATCCCCGTGTGGAAGTGGAAGCACATCACAACGAATTTTTGTGACAGGTGTACCAAGAAGTCAGTGTGTTAACAATTTCATTTTGGGTAGTAATTGACAGACGGAAGAAATCAGCCCACCTTGTGGCTGTGCGAAAGGATCTTGATTTGATTAAGCATGCAGAGGTGTTTGTGCATCAGATAATTCGTTTGCATAGAGTGTCAGTGTCAGAGTTATATCAGATTTAGACCAGAGGTTCCCAGTTTCAGCAGATCAGACAAATGGTTCATTTTTGAGATAGTGCGGGCAGAGTGTACGAACTTGTTGTTGAGTTGAGATCGAAAATGAAAGGTCGCAGCCCAGTCGATTCGGCGGTCGGTGGACGCGATTTGCAAATATCGGTGACAGATTAAGGACCGCTCAAAGCCGCCGGGAAAATTTACGCAATTAAGTATTGAAAACCTTTGAATTTTCAAGTTGAGAACCCTGTTCATCCTTGGATGTCGCCTATGAAACGGACATCTCGAATTGTTAAGAAAGGAGAGCCGGAACTATTTAAACAGTGGAATACCTTGAGTTTGGGATCAAATAAGAAATTTGGCTTTATATGGAAAAAGAAAGCAGTTTGGAGCACCATCGGCGCCTCTAGCCGAGTGGTACCAGGGTGAAGCTGCGAGTCCGAAGTCGGGAGTTCGAATCCCGACGCGGAGTTAGCCGCTTAGTGGAAAGAAAAAGAAAAGAAAAATAAAAAGAAAAGAAAAAGAACAAAAAAATTTTGCAATTTTCATTTTTGTAAAATTGGTCAAGTGCTTAGTCTTTTTGGAATCAAGATTTGGTCTGGTCAATTTGGAAATGTTTCGGCAGCACCGAGGATCTTGGATAGCATTACTGGGCAGAATGAAGGATTTGGGAAAGTGGAGATTTGATGAGACGACAATACCCCACCATTTCGAAGAAGAATTTTAATGGTTTAAATTTCGAGGACGAAATTTTTATAAGAGGGGGAAGAGTTGTGACATCCCGATTTTCCAATTCCGGTTTCAATTTAATAAGTCGGGCATTTCATCTGCGCACCTATAGCTCTCTTCTCTGAGTTGGCCACTCACGAGATAACTAGTCTATCAGGTGAAGCCGTTAAGGAATCTATACGCAATAGACTTGAGAATTCGACCAGGGAACCGGCGCTCGACCGTGCTAACTGCAAGGGTCATTACGGCACGTATCGATTAGAGACCGGAGATAGGTCGATTCAACGAGAACCATGTAATTCAGTGTGGGTGATTCCACCTAATTGCACAATTCTTGTTGATCGGCACTAGACCGATTTCTGCTTCGTTTTGGTACCCCCTGTGTCCGTATTTGAAACCTTAAGATTTCTACGACAACCGAGAGTTGCTAATGTGTCGAAGATGCACTTTGTGGCTTGAAAATAATCAACCACGGGTCAATTGCACTGAAAATTCCTAAAAGCTACCCGGTAGATTAGGACGCGCTCATATCGCGCAGATTGAAATTAACCGAGAAATTGAACTCGATTTCAGAAATTGAAGGTTTGTTATGTCACAATTCATTTTAGGAACGTCGACTCATCTTCGAAGATTTTTCTACAAACCGAGATTTTTGGCGAAAAAAAGCAAAGTAAGGCCGTTTTGTTCGGGATTGTCGAGAGGGCCATTTTTAATCGAATCTTCGGAATGCAAGTTGGATCATTTGATGGGAAAAAGTCGTAAGAGAGAGAAGGACACATGGGCGGATTTAATTGAGCTTCAATTGATTTGAATTGATTGAGAATTGATTGGAATTGAGAGAGAATTGAATGGATTGAATGGGGGAATGTCCAAAATTCGTAACTCCCATGGCACACCACATTTTGCACCCATTGCCAAGCTTGTAGAGGAAGGTTGGAGGAGAGAGTGGCTGAGGTCATGTGGTGTCATGGTGGGGGCAAAGCCAATGAGAGATTGGCAAGTGTTGAGCTCTAGAGAGCCCAAGGAAACCCCCTTCTTAAGCAACCTTCTTCTCTCTTAATCCAAGGCCTTCTCCATTGTTGTTGAAGGAGAGAAGCTCAGCAAAAACCAGAGGAACCGAGCAGCATCAGCCCTCCACCGTCGCATGCCCATCGGACCCCATTTCCTCCTCTGTTTTCCCCTCGTTCCAGTTTCTGCTCCAGCCGACCTTTCGCCAAAGATTCGAGTTAAAAGCTATCTTTACGTGAGAATCAGACAACACTCCACCCACCGTCGCGAAGAGTACATCCAAAACGTTCAGGAGGACTTGACGGTTCCCCGAAAGGAGCCCTGTAGCCTCCCGAAATTGGGTGCGAAGGAACGGCCCGCCGGACCGCCTGGTTCCGCCCTGCTCCGCCTGTTTCGCGTTTTCTTGCTGTTTCGCCCCTTTCCGACCCTTTCTTTGCCCATCCCATCCACCCACAAGATCCCCAAGACCCCCGGGAGCCGCCGGTTGTTAACCACCCGCTCGCCGGAGCTCCGATCGGCCCGTTTTCGCCGTTGAAGTTGCTGGTTTCTTCTCTGCAGTTCAGCCCAGAACAGAAGCAGAAGACAGCAAGGTTTTGGAGACTTCGTGGCCCGTTTTCAAGCCCTTCCCGGTCTCCCGTTGGTGTCGCCGCTTTGGGGTTTATCGATCCCCTTGGCGTCGTGGTCGCCGTGAACTCACCGGCGCGCAAAACCGGTGAGTTTATCCTCTAAACCTCGCTTAGTAAGTTAATCATGCTTAAGGGGTGTTTAGATTAGTCTAATTAGGTTTATGTGGTTAAATTAGATTATTTTAATGTAAATTAGATTAGTTGTATGATTAGTTTAATGGGTGTTTAATTAGGGCTAATTGTATGATTAAATTAGTGTAATCTTGTTTAAGCCCTAATTAATTATTTTTAATTAATTAATTATTTCGAATTTATAAATATTATTTTATTAAATTATATTATTATAATATAATATTTAATTATTTAATTTTCGGAATTAAATTTAATTATTTAATAATTTCGAAAATTTTGCCGGGATGGTGGTCGTTAGAATTTCGTGCGATCGCGCGGTGTGGTCGGTTTGTGCCAATTGTATGTTTAAATTGAGAAATTGAATGGAAAGGATGATTTTGGTTAATAATTCCAAAAGTGTGGAATTGAGTGATATTGATGAAGTTGTGGTATTTAACTTGAAAATACCCGGTGTTAGCTTCTAACACCGTGATTGGTTTGTATGGCTAGTTTGAATCGTTGGTTGTTATTGGATTGAATATCCAGTTCTATGGTTTATTATTGAATGATCAGCTTTGGCGAGCATTTGTTTATATATATGTATCAGCTTGGGCGAGCAATTATTATATACATATATATATCAGCTTGTGCGAGCTATCATCTATGTATATATATCAGCTTGTGCGAGCTATCATCTATGTATATATCAGCTTGTGCGAGCTATCATCTATGTATATATCAGCTTGTGCGAGCTATCATCTATGTATATATATCAGCTTGTGCGAGCTATCATCTATGTATATATCACTTGTGCATTAGCTACCATCTATATCACTTGTGAGAGCATTGCATCCATTTCAGCTTGTGCGAGCCGTAATTGTATTGATGGATGAATAGATGGTATGGTTTAATAGATGATATGAATTGATAGATATGTGGATAGTATGATATCAATTGGATTGACTGAATTGATAGACCGATGGGTGTGTCGGTAGTTTCAGCTTGTGCGAGCATTGTTGAATATGAATTGTACTGACGTGCAGGAAGGGATTGAGGCGAGGTAAGTCCTCTATCCTATTTGTGTGGCTAGAGCGCCCTGAGGCTTATTTTCTTCCTAATCGAGTTTTAGGGGTAGGACTCCGCCGAGACATTGTCTCATCCCAGGTTTTGGGAAAATATTTCAGTCCTTAGATGGCAGTGTCGTGGAGGACTCGAAGCCATGGACATTTGTGGAGGTGGAGATCGAAGAATCGCCGAACGTGTCGACTAGTGGTCATAGGACAGTTCCCTTTTTGTTGAGCTTGTCTATTTTGTAGACAATCCAGTGTTGTATATAAACCTATGTGTTTATAAGAAGGCTTGTTTGGTTGTGATTGATTGCACCTTTTCTATCCCAAGTTAAATGTTGTCGGGGATTTGTTTCGCTTCCGCATGTGCAATAAAAATGAACGGGTCGACGTATCCAGGAAGTCGCATAATTTCTATCGACCGTAGAGGATGTGCGCGCGCTCGGAGGATCGGGGCGTGACACGGCGACCCCGCTGTGACCCAAATCTGGGGCAGCGAGGTCGCGCAATCTAGATCTGGGGGTGGTGAGGTCGTGCAACCCCACCGCAACCCAGATCGGGGGCAGCGAGGTCCTCCCACGACCCTACCACCCTAGATCTGGGTCACCAGGGGGCGGTGAGGTCCTCGCGTGACCCCGCCTCCCCAAATTTGGGTCACGGTGACGTTAGCGACCCAAAGCTTGCCATGACCTAGATGGTGTGGCGATCACGCCACCCCCCGGCAACAGTTGCCTGGGCCACTGCGACCATGCTGACCTCTATCTAGCCATTAGCGGCCGCTCACAACCCCACGCAACACATTGGCCGACTTCAATGGAGAAGAAGATGAACAATCAAATGATAAGAGCAAAACTGAAAAAAAAAAAAAAAAAATAGAGAGTAAGGATAATTTTGGAAGAAAATAAAAATATGAACAATACCCCATTGTATGCCGAGAAAGCTAAAAGCCCAAGGCACCCTCACACCTGCCTTGGGCTTTCAGCCTTGAGAAGGCCAACTTTGGCCTAAAGAGGATTTCAAATTTGTTCTCAAACACTTAATATTTAGCCCAAAGGGCAAAGTGCCTTGTAAATGGCACTCCCAAACGCACCCATAGATCGGATAAAATTATCTCATGCAGAATGTGAGATAAAGGTGGATAGAATTTCTCATATCTATATTAGGAAAGTTATTTTTTTTCGAATAAAAAACTTATTATGTTATCAAAACTAAAATTATATTTCAATATAAATAATATTTGAATTTTAATATAAGAAATTCAAAATAACAAAAAATAACAATTTAGTTATTTTAATTTAATCTTATTTATATTTATATATTGGAATATAATTCTATTTTATAATATAAATTCACTATATTATAATAAATATATATTACATGTTTTAGGTATATTAGTATAGTTTATATTTAATAGAATTTTATTAGAGAATGATGGAAGGGAAGAAAGAAATAAAAATGAAATTAATTAATATAAGAGAGGAAAATAAATAAATAAAAATAAAGCAGGCAAGAGTGTCCTGAGAGGTTTTATCCACCTCTATATTTAAAAATTTTGGTTCATTTATACTAATTTTCTGTTTATACTAATAAATGTACATGATATGATGTGAATGTATCTAAGTTTATTACTGCAACCACCAAACAATTGATAGGATATAACAAAATCCATTGATTTCATATTCTATCTTTTTTTTTTTTTTTTGGGCGATATTTCATATTCTATCTTATCCAGCCCTATCTTGGATAGAAATCCTAACGACTAATCGTGTCTTAATAGTATTAAATAAGGATAATCTAACACTAGAGGTTCACCAACCAAGAGAGGAGGGAAAAAAAATAAAAGAAGATGATAATTAGAGGGTTTCTTAGTCTAAATTATGAAATATTGATTCAATTCATGCAATCACAATTCCCCACATTTCTATCTTTATTCATTCATAATAAGTTTGATGCATTTTCTCTTTCTTAATGATAGCAAGAAGCACGCTTCCAAAAGGTAACGAAGGTATGTAAAAGTTTTCCTCGGGCCGAACAGAGACTAGTCCTCGAGTGCAAACTGTAAAGGCAGAAGGCAACTTGATTCCGCATTACTCAATCAATCTTCTTTTTTGATGATTAAATGAACCCCTAGAGTTCTGTATTTAGTAAATCCCGAGCTTTTTCTTTTATATCCAGGATCATCTATATATGCAAGAATACTATTTATACATAATTATCTGTTTTGGTTAGATCCGGTTGTTACCATATATGTCTTTCATGCTCCATGGATTTGACAATATAGATGCTTATAATCTCCTCTTTACGCCGTATGAAATCCAAAGGTCAATGAATAATTTGCATCCTAATATGATATTATCACAACACCTAAATCAACATGAAATATTCTATCCCATGTTCATTTGCCCACAGCTCCCGCCATGATTCAAGTGGAGTCATCCAAGAAGATCCACGAAATTGAAATGATCTCGAATCTTTTTTGATCAAATGCACAATCCAAACATTGAATTAAAAAAGTGGGTCAACTTCAGCCTCCAATCGGTCATCACCAAAAAGCTAGTTTGATAATGG
The DNA here is from genome assembly GCA_014182565.1 of Eucalyptus marginata. Taxonomy (NCBI): domain Eukaryota; kingdom Viridiplantae; phylum Streptophyta; class Magnoliopsida; order Myrtales; family Myrtaceae; genus Eucalyptus; species Eucalyptus marginata. The sequence continues at coordinate 6,197,782 of CM024587.1, forward strand.
AGCCAAACCCTAACTAAACAAATAAAAATTAGCTGGTCCTTAATAAAATAAAGTCTTCAGTTAGGTGCGTGGGGCCTGGCTTGTAGCCCTCTTGCTATTATCAACAAACTAAGAGTATATCAACACAGAGAGATGTCAGCTAAGGCAGATCTCCATAATTTATAAATTAAGTCAAATAAAAAATTTGGGACATGATGCAGCCATGAGTATTATTATCTGTGTATTTATATATTAGAGCCAATTAAAGCAGCGGTCACGAGTTGAATAAGTATGACTAAAATATACTATATCTTATTGTTGATAGTGAATATATAATTCTAAGTGCAAGATACGATGCTTTTGGAATTTTGCCCCCCACAATATACTTTTGAAATTTGAATATGCATTAATAATGACTAATATATCTCTAAACCAAGGTGCTCAAAGGCTAGCAAAACCCTTCTGTTGATTTTTCCTCTGGGGATCGAGGGGAGATATTAATCGGGCCCATGTGCATGAGTTTGAGCACAAAGACGTGTGGTCAGTGCCTAAAAGCTTTAAAAAATTAACCAAAAAAAGAAAAGAAGACATTTTAGTATAATTTATTATCCTCTTCAAAAGAGCTGTAATTGTGCCTTCCGATTTTCATATCATGTAAAACTTTATTATGATTTAATATTGATTGAGGTGGAAAGACTATATTATACTTCTACACATATTTACAACTAAAGTGGAAAATTTGAAAATTTTATGATTGAATTGATATGTGTATAATAACTTTAGTAATAATCAGGTAATTTTTTCGATCTAATGAATGTTTTAAAAATGGGAATATGAGTGTAGGGAAGGGACCGTGATGAATTGAAGAGTACGTGTTTGGTAATGGACCACTGACTAGAGCGACAAGGAGAATGAATACATTTAATATCGACGGTGGTGGTAGGTGCCCTAATCAGCACGAGCAGCAGCCCAAGGAGTCCAATTTTGGCAATTTTATAAGCTCATTTATGCCCCAATAATTTTCCAGATCAGGAAGATTTGATTTGTGAAAATAGGAGATGGCAACGTCCTTTTCTTTCCTTGGGCCACAATTAGAAGATGACAAGTTGATTTCATCGCCTTTAATTTTAGTTGGCCACATTGTCGGATGTCCCGTGTTTGAATATTCTCATATCCCCGTGTTGCGGAGGGTGTAAGAGATCGAGACTAAATATATTGCTCTGGATTTAATTATGATAAAGATTAAACTAATTAAATTATCGAGTATAATCATGTCGTTTCGATCCAGTTAATTTAACAATTCATAGTATTTCATTGTTCAAAAACTTATCGTCATTATTTAGGCAATGACATTGAATTTATGACACACCCACGAAAGTTTATTCGAACTAATTTTGGTGCATACTTATCGTCACCCGACATCTTTTTTTATGGATAATAGTTTTTCACATTTGAGACTTTTATTCTCTAGGAATGATTTACTAGGTAAGTTAAACAGCATTATCTTGAAAACTATCTAACATTTTAGGATTTCCCGGTGAAGAAAAAGAGGCCGTTTTTTTGGGTGAGCTTATTTTAGTATATAAATTATCCGATAAGCCCTGTACAGCAAAAGTAAAAATTTTAATTTGTGAAGAAGTATAGAAAATTAATGGTGACTCCAAATGCTTAATTTAATATGCTTTTAAAAATTTCGGGTGTTTAAAATGTCAAAAAAAAAAAAAAAAGGGGCTCGAACGCTTAACTTCCAAGGCAAAATCAAAAGGCCAAAATCCATGTTTTCCTTCCCAGATTGTTGAAAGTCCGGAACTCATCATCAAGAGATAATAAAATTTTAAGGAAATATAGATATAATATATATATATACATATTCTCTTATTCGATGTCCCCATGCGTAAGCGGCAAGCTCAACCACTCTTGGTTGACGTAGATCTGCCCACATTCTTCATGCCTCCTTTTTTTGACCAGCTGTCCTTTCACAATACACTCCCCTTCCTTCATTGTCTCTAACTATATTTCTCAGAATAAACATCCATAAAAAGAAAATCTATCAATTTCTCACATTTTTTATATACTAAAAGACAGGAGAAAAATCCCGTCATTCATGCGCTTCTGCCATAGCAAATTTCTTCGTGATGGAGTACAAACTATAAACTAAAGCAGCCTGGATCTCGATATGGAGTTAACACATGGAGGAGATCTTTTGTACAGGATGAGGGATATTCTTGTAGATCATGTAGTATTATTGCGTGTTATGATCAAGGAATATTTTTTCAGCTTTTACGAACCAAATTAAATCATAATTTTAAGAAGCTTAGACGTACTTGAGTCCACGTATATACGATGTAGAATAATAGGAGCGCCTAGAGAAAGTAGTTGAAAATTATTAAAATGGAGGGAGAAGCAGGATAGCAATAATAGGAGAAAGTCGGAGAAAACAGAAATAGATATTTCTCTTTGTTGGGTAGCCGGCACACCTACTTTCCTCATCAAATAGACATTAAAAAGTAAAGATCATCATCCGAAATTCTAATCAATTACTAACATATCCTAGATACAAGAAAGTTGAATTAAAGTGTAATCTAGATGTAGATATTCTGCATCAAAATGGGAAAGTCGAGAGGCATGAATATTAATAGTTCTGTAATAATTAGAAGGAATTTGGTCTATTAAAGTAGCTGGAAGTGGTTAGTAATAATAATAGTAATAACAACAACTACAACAATTATAATAATAATAATAATCATCATCATCATTATTATAAGGAAGCAGAAAATGTTCTAAGATACAATGTTGTCAAGTGTGAAAACTAGATTTGATAGTCAATTACTTTGTATCAAAAACAAGAATTTTAAATACCAGCGGTCCCAAAAGCATGTAGCTCTCTTAGCGTCTTACATGCGTAGTTATGAGAACCGTATGGTGCACCACACTTCCATTTAAGTCTCTCGCCCAGGCACCTCGACAAGCATGGAACGTATGTGCTGGTCAAAAACCCACGTGCCATATACATTTATTTCACCAAGGATATAAATATGTTAAGGTAAAAAGGAATACGTATATACATATATAATATATGTATATACTCCGCTGGTTGAGGGAACGATTGGTACCATGTGAAGGATAACGTTTTCCGCTTGACGAGTAGGACCTTCTTTGAGGTTTTTCTTCCATTTTAGAGACCTTGGATTTGATTAAGCGTGTGATAATGTAGCAAAGCAAGTACATGAGAGATCGAGTATATCTGGAAATGCTGCGACGCCTCATTCTCACAATATGGATCGAGGGAGAGAGCCTATGACTCGTCAATTAAGTACGGACCCTTAACGATTCTTATCTTTGACTACCAAAGGAATTTGGCTAATGTCAATCGAGATCATCACCAAGGGTACTCCATAGCAGCAGGAAAAAAAATGGATTGAGGAAAATGATCAAGGGCCTGACTATGACAAGGGGAAATCGGTCTGCCTTTGACCCACGTAGAACAATCCCCTCCTGTAGATCGGAATTACAGCCCTCATCATTGTGTCTTATTAGAAATGAGTTGCGGTTAATGCACTTTTGTGGCACATATCATTGCTTATTAATTAAGTGTGACACAGGCAAAATGCTAGACAGCGAGGCCCATCTCTTAGAATTTGATAGAACAGTCCAGCATAAATGGCTACAATTTGGCGGTCGCTTCTTAAATGAGATATAGCTTGTGGGTCGATAACACTTGTTAAGTAAAGTTCGGACCCTTAAATGATTATTGACCGGAGCATGTCTTCTTTTTGGAGAATTTAGCTTCACATAACTTGAGTTGATCTATCACTAGTCGCCATATACTTATTGATATCTCGTTATATCAAAGTAGAACAAACATCCATCTTTCCCCCATTTCTCTTTATCAAGTTATTGCATTATCACAGTGGCACCGTAACATCAAAAGGACAATCTCTCCCTTAGACCTCGATTTTTATTTCATTAGGAAAGAGTTCTTTAGTGTTTTGGTAGAACTTCAACTTTCCATATGCACCGTTTTCTTACTATTCCTTGGATTTGACCGCTCAGGTCTACCATAATTTCCCCTTCGCAAAAGAACAAAAAGAAAAAAAAAATCTTGTAAGTTCATATCTTGATGACATGACTTGCTTGATATAATAATCCTAAGCTTTCCAATTACCACCATGATTTATGGCCACATTTTAAACTTTGCTAAACCTTTTTTCGAAACGTGTAGAGAGGAAACACTAACCCTAACAAGGACAAAAAGATTTAAGTCGGATCGCAAAGGAATGAAAGAAATGACATCATTATACCCATCTTGACCAAGAAAAGAAACCCATTATTCAATCTGATATAATGGCTTGTGTACTTGGTACTTTAGTATTCTTGCAAAAAAGGACAATGATGATGGATTACACATATCTTGTCTCCTTTCACTCCCGGGTAGCTTGTCTCTTCCTGTGCCCCCAACCACCTTTCAAGTTTCTAGACGACCTTGCGTGGGAAAGTTAGTTTGCGGAAACGCTAGAAAATCGCTGCGAAAGTTAGATGCATGTCATGATTGTTTTTATGACTTCCACTAAAAAAAAAGAAAATCATAAGACAACATAATCATGCCGTACCCGAGTGCTTAAGCAAATATGGCAGCCAGGCACTTAGAGCGATAATCAGTCCACGTACGTCAGAGCCCCGTGGGGACACGTGTCCGGTCCGAAATGGGCCGTAGCCATCACGTGGTCTTTGGGAGGGGGACGTGGGACATATCATGATGGTGAAATTTAATAGAGAGAGAGAGAAAGAACAAGAAATGGTTGGGACTTTCAAGAGGAGCGTCTGGAGGCTAAGGTGGTTATGAAGTCAGCGTGCATGTGGACGTCAAATTTCTAATTTATCTTTTGGAAAAGTGAACAAAAAAGATGATAGTTTTTTTATACATTGTTATGATATTATTGAACGCGAAACACGTTGAGTTGTCAGATCTGAATGGGGCTCTTGCCCTGATTTTTTTTCCTTTTTTTTTTTTTTTTAAATAATTTTTTTCAAATATTATTGAGTTGAGACCTCTGTGTGTGTGTGAGAGAGAGAGAGAGAGAGGCCTCTATAAAGAACCCGGATCTACCGATTTAAGAGGAAAAAATAGTTTACTTTCTGTAGAAAAGTTGCCAGAAATCAAAGACACGAGCGTTCACAAACTCTCACAAGAACACACAGAGAGTGGGGGAGAGAGAGTTGCAGCAATGGGAAGGAGCCCATGCTGCTCAAAAGACGAAGGGTTAAACAGAGGGGCTTGGACTGCTGATGAAGACAAGATACTCACGGACTACATCAAAGTTCACGGCGAAGGGAAGTGGAGGAACATTCCCAAAAGAGCTGGTAAGTCTTAATATGAGTCCTGCTGTTTAAGTTGCGTGTGTTAGGTTTTTGGCTTTTCTTTTTCTTTGTAGCGTTTCTGAGGAAGTGGAGAGGTAGTGCTCATGGTGTTCTTGAACGATAGTCGTGCGCGATTGATTGATCTCTGTTTGGATCATCGTCTTCTGTGCAGGTCTCAAGAGATGTGGGAAGAGTTGCAGACTGAGGTGGTTGAATTATCTGAGGCCTGACATCAAGAGAGGCAACATCACCAGTGATGAAGAAGACCTCATCATTAGGCTTCACAGACTCTTGGGCAACCGGTAATTTATTCAGCCTTTTAATTCAGTGAATAATTTATTGGGAAAGAGAAGCTACTCATTTTTCATTGGAAGAAATTTGCAATCAGATATTTCATTCTTTGCTTAATTGTCTTGTTTTTATTAAATAAAGCCCATCGCCTTTCTTTCTTAATCGTTCAATTCTTTCGGCAAATGCATATTAAAATATAACAATTTGCACCAGAGAATTCCAGGTTAAAGTTGCCTATCTTTTTGGCTGATGCCTTTGGCGCTTAATTGTTTATGTGCTTGTTGTTTGCATATGTTCATGCATGGACATGCATGACATCACATTATTTTCATGCGTAGGACTAATTAAAGACTGTCTTTGCTTGATAAATGAATAATTAATCACCAAAAGTTTAACTATCTGTGTAGATGGTCTCTCATTGCGGGAAGACTTCCAGGGCGAACAGACAATGAAATAAAAAACTACTGGAACTCCAACTTGGCCAAGAGGGAACAAGAAGAGAAGAAGCCAAGCCTCTCCACAACTGAGAAGATCAACCCGATGGCCACCTCCTCAATAATGCAGGACGAGACTCAGAACCTGGTGCTAGTTGGAGACTCCACGCTCCACCACATGGAACAGCCATCGGGGACCAGTGAGGCGGCAAAGAGCGGGCAATCATCAGAGTACGAATCAAGCGACGTCTCATCGCCGGCTTCCATGTCCAGGGAAGAGCCCAACTTGGAGCCGCTCATGGTGGACTGCACTGTCGGGGAGTTGGACCTCGTGGAGATTCTTGACGGTTCTGATTTTAGGCTCAACGAGTCTGGAAATACTTCTCAAGTGATGAACACAGTTGATAATGAGGGAATGAGCAGGAACGAAAATGTCGGAGGTACTTCTTATGGACAGGCACATAACTGGTGGAGTGAAGGATTGGAGATGGATAATTGGGTGTCCGACCTCGCCGAGATGACCTCGGGTTTGGGACCTTTCGCTTCGATCCTATACGGCGCTGAAGATTGGATCCTGTAGATTGAACGCTGCTTTTTTAGAGAATAATTTTAAGTTTCAGCAAAAGGGTTCTTCTGGAAGTGCGCACCGATCCAATGTATACGTGACCTTAACCGTCGAAACAATCTTTGAGCTATTGTCAGTGTGGAGTGATCACTTAGATCATGTGGATGGCAACGTTCTTGATTCTGTCCACATATTAAGATTTGCTATAATCAGAATGCATCTGTAATCTATGTACTTGTACATCGCACGTGTTTTTTTACGGATGACTGGGCTTTTATGATGATCACGACTTGCTGAAAAGAAGAACGACGTAGAACCGAAGTACTTCATGCGGATTTCTGTCTTAGAGTTCCCCCAGGAGATGATCGCGCTAGTGATGTTCTGCGTTCCGGCTGTGCTCGTTCACTCCTTTATCTGGAAACTTTCATTGTTCGCGAATGGACACCTTAATGTCCCTTTACTTCAAGAGACAATCATGGCCATAAAGAGAAATCTCTGCAGACCACGCACGTGGGCAGACATTTCACGTGGGCAGACATTTCTTGCTCTCGTGAGCCTTTTCCCTTTTGAAATTTCCTCATGTATCTAGAAATTTTTACCCGGAGTTACTTGGTAGATGAGCCAAAGTAGTTTGGGAGACACTATGGTGAAAATAGAATTTAGACAGAAAAGGTCGATATGATCCGATCGGCTTGGCTAACGTTGAAGGAGAGAGATGAATACAAAATTCACTATTTGCGATGTTATCGAGATCTTTTGCTAAATTCCATTTCAATTTTATGACAATAAAACTTATTCCAAGTGAGGAAGATATATTACTACATGGGCCCCACTTAAAATATCACTTAAAATATTTTCAAATTTAAGTGGACTTTATTGAAAAATCGTCATCAATTTGTATGGACTGATGCGACGCAACAAATTGACGGCAACAACCTAAAAATACATTTGTACCCTAAGAATGGATCCTTGTGCCGGATGCAAAACTTTAAGTCACTAGATCTAATTTGCGACCTCATTTTTTATGACACGAAAGTCCACTTTCTATAGTTGTAATGTGCTTATTAAGTGAGCTCAATGAAAAGACTCAAGTTTCGAGCAGATTTCAACTGTGATTCCACAGCTACGTTCCAAATTTTCTAAATATTCTATTCCGCAATTAGTCCCAAGTTTTGATTTCCAGCTTAGCACGGTAATTTTTCTTATGCTTTTTTCTTTTTTGCAGATTTGGAACAAACATTAAATATCTCAGATATTATCTTAATCAACATTGGGATCCTCTAATTATAGGAGTCGAAGTTACATCACCATTTTTCCCTTTGCAGAGGTCGACATATTATCATAAACGACATACTATTACATGTTAATTCGTCCTTTGCATTTTGTTGGTTCCCCAATTAGTTTTCAATGCTGCCCTTTCTCTATCCCATGAGCCACTTTGCTATGCACACTATGAACATAGGCGTCATCTGTCGTCGTCGTTACAAAACTTTGTCTGAGCCGGGCGACCCCGCCAACCATCGCATCACAATCCCACCCTTACCGAACATCGAACCTGGACGACGGCCCGACAGGCAAAGGAAGCAACATGCAATGGCGGTCAAGCAAGCCACGACAAGGCACGGCGGCGGCAAAGGGGGAAGGAGGGAGGGGGCTTCAGTTTTGCATTTTTAGGGCCATACTTTTACCGTGGAGCATCACAATCCCCTCAATCAATCTTGGAGTTAGTGTCACCACCCAGTAATTTAACCAAGGAACTCCAAAATAAAGTACACTCGTATGGCTAAGTTAGACATTAAAAAAAGAAATTGCGAGTGCTGGTCAAAATCTTAAATAGCAAGTTAAGCAAAGCGATCGCTCTAAGGTACTTCCTAAGACTAATAAAAAACGCTACTTTGGTCATCTGATCGTGAGGTTGACGTACCAAACATGAGCCGATCGCCAATATAATTACGTGCATGGTGTAATTGATACTCTTTATTAAACTTTCTTACGTTTTTTTATGCTTATAATTGGGAACAAAATTCTGCTCTCGAAGAATATTGATAATGTCCTCATCAGTCCTGTCCTTTTCTTTATATACAAAACTGTTCATTACTTTAAGAAAGGGTCTACCCTAGATAGCTGGTTTGCTTCAATTTTTTTTACAAATAGATATTCGCTCCAATGTCGTCCAGCATCATACTCTATCGAGACAATATCATTCTTTTATTTTCTTTAGTTACAGCTTAAATAAAGATGTACGTATGAGCAAAAGGCCAAATTATTATACCATACACTTGAAATCTTTAAATTATCAGTGTATATAGTTATTGGAATGCAAATAACGGTATTGGCACCGATATAACTGGATATACGTGATCAGAGTCGTCAGTAGACACTTGGACGATAGCAATAACTATACTTTATTTTCTCCAAACCTATGAATAACCAATTAAATAAATTATAGTCTTACATTGATCAAGAGTCCAACATCGCCTAAATATGGAATACCGGTAGACACAAGTATTATTTTCTCGTGATAATAATTTATGTTATAGGGCTGAGTTGGAGAACGGGAATGCTTGGAAAGTTGAAGTTTCAACCAAACGAAAAGGAAACAGCGAAAGAAGAAAAGCTGTCTTGATCATTTTGGGTAATAGCGGTGGCTATAGCTAGGAGACCACGCATCACACGTGCTCTCAAATGATCCACGAACAATTGTCTTTCCAGAGTCTTAGACATGTGCAAGACCTGGGTCGAGATTGAAGAGTGGTAAAGGACAAAAGTGAACGGCAGTTCCAACCAAAGTTCAATGCATCGAGTCCAGCAAACTATGTAGTTACGAACGGCGTAAATCCATCAGCTTCGATGCTCTTTTTTTTTTTTTTTATAGGAATTTCAATTTTTAAGAAAAAACCAGCTCCTAAATCCATGCTCTTCCATGGATCTCGCATCTGAAAGCGTGGATAAACCTAGTTGCAGTCAAGATCTGGTAACTCAGTGATGGAAGAACCCTAGGTAATTAAGGTGCTCTCGAAATATATATCGAGTTAAATTACCAAGACAGTTGAGCCTTTTGTCTAGTGAAATCTAACGTTGTTAAATCCGACTCGTACATGATGCTGCTCCTTATCCTCCGTCGAAAGGTCAAGCCAAAGCTCCTAATTTACCAGCCAAATCTCAGGTTTTTCGAAGCATCGAAGGTCCGATTTAAACACAAATTTAAGAACCTAACCACAGAATTTTGAATAGTCAAATGATTGTTCGATTAGAATTATGATCGTGCTAGACTGGAACATCCTCGCACGGCACGTCGACCACCCCATCCAACAACAGTTGACTATTTCTTATTCGTGCGCCAATATATATATATATATATATATATATATATATATATATATATGAAATAGCAATTTGAAGATAGCCATGATTTGATTATTATCGTGACGAGACAAAATGATGCCTTTTTGAGGAACTTCACGGCATTATTTTCTTATGATATTTCTGACAATAAATCGTAATATTAGATTTCATATAGATTGGATTACTGATAATATATAGGGGAAGTGGAACATATAAGAGACGATACAGTATGAGTGTTGGCATCGCTGTTGCTATTAAATTGATATGTGACAAATTGTGTAATATTTTCTCGAGCTATCAATAATACTATTTTGAATGTCAATGTTTAGGATGAGTTTATTTCGCGAAATATGAATGGCTTGAAGTATATTTGCTTGTAAGTAATTGCTTACATCGCTTACAAAAAATGAACGAATGAAAAAAAAAATTATTATTCGCGTAAACATTTAGACATAAATTGCAGTCGATAATGAAACATTTTTCAACGATAATTGATTGCAATCTTATTTTTTATCTATCAAAATTAATTTGACTTGGTGCAATGAGAAATAAGAACACCTGTCTATAAAATTATATAATAAAAATGTTCCACATATTCTTTATCTTGATGTATAAGTTAAACGATCCCGAGGAAATTTTGAATGCATCAAGTGCACATCACACCTATAACATACTTCACACCCCGTGTCATTCTCATTATCAAATATTCCAATTATCTCTAAGAGAAAAATCAAAAGAACCATCCAACTTTTTAAAGTGAGCACTATAATCAGTAGAGTACAGCTCTCAATCGGAAAATGGTTCTTTATGACCCAACTTTTTTTTGGAAAAAGGCAAGTGGAAACCGATAAACCTCATAAGTTCTCCAATTGCTGTGCTTTTCACCGACTGACCTTTTGTGATTTCAACTCTTTTTATATGTAACGGGCTCGTTACGGCACCACGATCGCGTGTCAATGTATCTTTTTGTCTCCACCAGTGATCCATTTCACAAAAGTAAGATACCAAACATGTTGCATTTGATTATGTCTTGACTTGATCATCTCTCTTCCAATTATACTTCCTTGTCATTTTCACATAGTGCTTAGTACAATCATTCTTCAATAGATTAACTTGCGAAGCGAAATTAGATTAGCAGCATCTAAAGGCTATTGAGTAGGTTAGGAGCAGCCTCATCATCAACGATGATAGAGTTGAAACTATTTTAATAAATGGTGCAATGTCCTCCACGGCAAAAAAACAATAGGAAATAAGAAGGAAAATGTCGACAGCTGCACCAAATTGTACCATGACAAATCAATGACCCTCCATTTGAAACCTCTGACATATTTTTCTTCAAGAAACAGATGCAATTTGTCCTGAGTATATTCCTTGTCACTCTTGTGTAGAAAGTTTTGAGTCTTACATTGGAAACATATATAGGGTATCAAGGATTTAACCTGTGACGAATTGATTTTGCATTGTGCATCAGGCATATTTCTTTAACTATTGCTCGAGCTGCTTTTATATTTGACCACAAGAAAACTGACATAAATCATTTTTGCCGCAAATCCAACACAAGACTATTCTTAAAATGGAGAATGCAGAGGTAGACTCGAGCAAGCTATTCAGGCGTAAAATATTCTATCAATAACGTCATCTGATGCCGCGAAACTAGTAGCTTTATGGTAATCATATATGTATGAACTTTCATTACTATGAAACGTGTTAATTCCACTAGGTTCGACAAGTTTGAGTGTGAAACAGCCCAAAACGGAAAGATCTACGATTAGAAAAGCAAAGTAACTATTTCCACGGCAATAAATAACACAAAAACGATCCACCTTATCAATTTGGTTTTGTCTGTGAAAGATCAAAATCAATTTTGGTTGGATTCATGTTTGTCGTTGGAAGTGAATCGACAGACGGCGGAAGCCAAAGTAAAACTCGATTTCTTTAAAATCCTGTTTCGCCCAATTATTGACTGAATTTCAATTTGTCTTGAACATATCGTAATTAGGCTTCCATTTGCCTACACCATGGCCCAGGATTAGCATCTACTGTAGCATCGGGCAGTGGACATGGGCTCGCAATTACGGGCGTGCGGTCCAGTTCCTAATTCCTAAAGAGAAACCGGACTAACCCTGTGGAATAGGCTCAAAGTGCATTTTTTTTCTTTAATTCAATAAGGGCAAAAAGTACAGATTATCTGTGAGAGTAATCTCTTCTTTCACTAGTAACTTCCTTGTAATTAACAATTTCATCCTACGCTAAAGTAACTTTACATATTTAAGTGCTTTGAGAAAAAATAAAACATTTTAAAAAAATATCACTACACTTGGGAAGCAGACTGGATTGGCTAGTTCAATCTAGTCTAATTTCAAGGTGGATAAGGTCGGTTTTCACTTTCACATACTGGAAACCGACCCTACTGGAAACTGATCCTATCTAGTATGGTTCCCAGTTCAAGAGTGGTAACTAACCTACCTTAGAACTTATCATTTTACTCATAATAATAAACACTATAATTAAGGATCATCTAAAACTAGAGTTTTTTTTTTTTTTTTTTGGTCAGAATCTTACACTAGAGGTTCACTAACCAGGATAGTAGAAAATGATAAGATGATAATTAGAGGGTATTTGAGTCTCCATTTGTTTCACAAAAAATGCATAATTTAGAAAATATTTTCCCCAAAATAATATCACTTGTATTACTTGAAGTAATTAGTCAATAAAATATTTTCATTCCCAAAATATTTTCATGGGCGATTAAAATTGTTATCGTCCGTTCATTTCTATAAGTGATATGAATGATTATTTTTTGAAAACTATATTTCAAATTATTCATATTTCGCAAAACAAATGAAGCCTAAAGATGCGATTGCTTCCAGCAAAGCTATTTCACAAAAATGCTTCCGGATTTTTTATGTGTTTAAACAAGTTGAAAACAAATAGATCAGCATATAATATTTCTTGTGAGTGAAACTCTCAAGGCCAAAACCCAACTACACAATTAGCCCCCTTCTCTCTCTACTATTGTTAGAATATTCAAATAACAAACAACATGCTCATCTAACAGTTTAAGCTTTTTGAACAATTAGCAATGGTATCATAAAACTTTATATAGTATCAAAGTTAGAGATCATGAGTTCAAATCTTTCCAACCCTATTTGCCTCCCCAATTATATTTTCACGATTAGTATTAGGCAAAAAGACCAAACTAAGCATGAGAAAAGGTATTATAATATTTAAATAATAAACTACGCCATTATCTAATAGCTTAAGTTTTTCGAACAATTAATAGTGGTCCCACAAAATCTTACAACTATGACAATAGCCATTATTTCTTCTTCTTTTTTGGCTAATCTTTAAAATTAAAATCATAATTTCTTTACTTTTCTTTTGAACTGATCTTCAGAATAATGACCATTATTTTTCATCATTGTCTTTTGCTTTTCTTTTCTGACTTTCAAAATTGAAAAAAAATAATACCCGACTTAAAATTTTTGATAAAGTTGTTGTTGATTTATTGATGTTCATTATGAACCTGAAAATATGACTGATTTGGACTTACAGTTACTACTAAGAATATATAAAAAGCGCTTGTCTTTACTTTGTAATTTTTTTGGCTAGATATTTTTGTCGTGACTAAACACCATCAAATATTTTCTCGAATTGCATTATCAGCAGAACCAAACAGAAAAAAACAATTCTTTTTCTAGGAAAACCATTTGCCGGGAAAGTTCTTTTCAACTACAATAGATTTTTAGTTTAAAAAAAAAAAAAAAAAAAAAAGAACCGACCTTTGGTCTATTTTATGGGGAATTGGGGTAATGCATGCATTCAGAAGTTCTCATATTCCTGTCTTTATTCATTTTATGACAAGCTCGACGCAATCTTTCTTAATCAAAAAGTCAATGGAGTATTTTTATCCTAACGCAATATTATCTCAACATCGAAATCAACATGAATTATTAATTTCATACACAATTATCCATAACTCATCTCATGTTTCAAGATGGGCCGTGAGAAAATATTAAAATATTAAACCATAGTTTTATCGAACAACTTCAACCTTTAGAATAGATTGACAGGCTGATCTTGAGTATTTTTTGCTCAGATGGACAACTCAAACATTGATTTTAAAAAGTCGGTCGAATCTAGACTCCATCGGGTTATCACCCAAACTTAGGTTAACGATAGAACGAAACCCTAACTAAACAATGAAGAATTAGCTGGTCCTTTCTAAAATAAAGTCTCAACTTACCTGTTGTTTTTGTTGCTAATCCGAGAGTATATTAACACAGAGAGACGTTAATTAAGACAGATTTGTATAATTTACAGATTAGGCCAAATAATTAATTCGGGACATGCTGCGTATGGTTCCAGGAGTTAACGATGGAAAGTGTCAGCTACTCCTTACATGTCCTATTTATTATCTTTGCACCATACAGTAAGACTAATTAAAGCAGAGGTCATGAGTTGCCCACGAGTTGCCCACGTATAATTAAAATATTCTATATCCTATTGTTTATCGTGAATTGATCTTTGGTCTATGATACTTTGCTTTTGCAACATCAACATTCTAATATTTCTGTAAACTGAGTGGGGTAAAGCTCATGTGCTCAAAGGCTAACAAAACCTTTTGTGAAATTTCTTTTGGGGGATCGACGGGAGAAATTTAATTGGCCCATGTGCATGAATTTCAGCACGAAAAGCAACGGTAGGTTGGAACATGTTGGCAGTCCCTTAATGCCCTTAAGAAAATGAAAAGTATGATACTTTAGTATAATTTAAAATTCTTTTTGATAGATGTTACTCGAAAAGAGTGATGATCCATTTCAAATTTTCTGAGCTGCATGAATGTGTACTTTTCTCTTTTTAGCTTAATCTATTATTAACAGGAGAGAGGTAGCTGTGCCTACCTGATTTTTTTATGTTATATGAAACTTAATAATGATTTTCCATCCTATTGCGCACAACAACATTAAACCTTCGTTCTATGTTGGATTGGCCGTGGATTTGATCAAATGGATGATAGAGGTGAGTTGAGCATTAAGGCAAGGTCTATAGGGGAATTCCCATTAATTTTCATCTGTCACATTTCATCTCACGAACTTAATAGGTACAATGGATTCTGGGGAGAATTTCTACTAACCTCCAGATTGGACGTCTCTTTTTCACAAGAACTCGGGGTAGGAATTGTAGCACCTCATCAGTCCGCTTGCCCCTATCATGCCGGGAGATACATTTCACAGGTTTTCGGAAGAAAGGGAGTTTTGCTTTCAAAATAACTTCTTTTTTTCCTGAAGAAAGCCAAAAGTGAAAAAGAAATCGCAATTTTGAAAAGAATTCGTCCTATGGTCTACGGGTGACAGTCTTCCCTACCCCCTAGATTGGGGAGCGCTAATACGGTTTAAATCTTAATAGTGGCCAGCATTCTTTGGCCCGTCTGGTTGAGCATTTGCAAAAAGGGAAAAATACAAAGCCTTTGGTAAGCATTTTTTAAGCTTCCTTGGCCAAATGCTAACATTCCAAATGCTGAAAGCCCAATGCAAGTAGAAACCTACTTTGGGCTTCCAGCATTTCTAAAATGCTAAATCTATTGTTCACCCATCACTGTTCATCTTATTCCTCATTCATAACAGCCATTTGTCTTCCCGATCTGCCACCTAAGTCAGGCCTCTCCGGCGACCATCACCGCCGCCTCAGGGTCACACACCCCCGGAAACCACTGCCTGAGGGTCACACACCCCCGACAACCACCGCTTGGGGTGGCACGACCCGCGACTCAAGCGACGCCTCCTGAGTGCGCGACCTCAGGCAACATCGCCCGGGTCCCGGACCTCAAGCGGCATCACCTGAGGTCGCGCCCCCAAGCGACACCTGGGTCAAGGTGACGCCCGTCACGCCTCGAACCTCGAGCGCGGGCACATCCCTCGGTGGTCGACTAAATTGCGACGTTCCCAGGACGCGTCGCCGATCCAAATCGATTCATGCGTATGCAAAAGCGAAATAACAATCTCCAGACAACAATCAACATGAGATAGAAAAGCAGGACAACAAATTTCACAAACACACTTTTATAAACACCTCAAGTTTATCTACAAAAACTAGTCTATAAACAAGGGCCTAACTCCAAAAAGAATAGCTACTAAGCCATCTAGTTACTAGACTCCTCATCCATAGGCTCTGGGGGTTCCGGGTCCACCACGACACCATCAAGGGTGTCGAGATCCATAAGATGCGCTGCCTCCCACTCCCCGGTCCCAACAGGAGGCGAGTCAAAACCCCGTAAAGGACCCTCCCGACCCCCTTGTCAAAAGCTTATGAACCATGCTATGAATCGGTGAGGTGCCAACTGAGATAGGCCCTCATTGACCCATACCACCGACTCAACTAACTCTCAAGTTACAGTATGAGGTATGCTCAAAATTCATCGTCTGCGAGACCCCGTATCGTACCTAACACTCCTCCATCTAAGGACCTGAAAATTGTAAGCCACGATGGGGTGAGACAATGTCTCAGCGAGTCTACACCCTAAACCTCGATTATGAAGATAATACGCCTAAAGGCAACCTAAGGACACAACCAATGACACTTACCTCGCCTTAGCTCATTCCTGCACATCTGTACAATTCATATAACAGATATATGCGACAATTGGAACGTCTCACTTTCAAATAATCAAACACAGGGGCCCGAATCGTTATGACACATCCCATTCCGTGCAACATAATTTTATCCCATAATCAGGCGCGTCTATTTCAATCATTCATGCGTTCCAATTGATTACGACCCAATGGTCACGGCCAACTCAACAGTCAACGGTCATCCGGCATAGCCGAGTATCATCTCGCCCCATCGAGCACGGCAACGTCTACCTCTACACGGCATTCTCGAAGGAGCATCGGCCCAGCCTCCACTGCGACTAGCATCCGTTGACGTGGGGCATTCTCAAATGAGCATCGTCCGGTGTAAAAGCTCGTGACGGGTTCTCATAACGTTCACACGCACATCCAATCCCAACCAAGGACATCATGCTTTACACTCAAATGTCTCAATTTAAATAATGTGCTTGGCCTATTTTATTCATATTGAAAACACCTGGTAAAATAATCGTGTGTGAGTACATGATCGGCTTGAGCCATAAAATGCGATATTCTCACTTTTAAAAATCTCACTATTTGTTATAGTACCTAAAAACATTTTTGGAGTAAAAAACTGAACCCGATATTTTTCTAATTAAATACCAAAATTCCATATTTTTGAAATAATAAATCAAAATTCACCAATCAACATCCAATTGCACAATTTAACACTCAATTGAATAAACTAATTACACCACGACAATCAGCATGAAATTCTGACGACCGACTATCCTGGTATAATTTTCGAAAAATATTAAATAATTAAATAAATTACAAAATAATTAAATAAATGCAAAATAATTAAATAAAACACTAATTAAGCTATATACACTAATCTAGCCACCTAATTGGACTTAATTAAATAATGTACTAAACTAACTAAATCACATAATCTAATTAACCTCTAACTAAACTAATCTAACCACCTAATTAATTAAATTAACTAACTAAATCACTAATTACACTAACTAATCCTCCTAACTCAATCTTAGTCTAAACTAATCCTCCTCTAAGCATAATTAACTCCTTAAGTAGAGTTTAGAAAATAAACTCACCGGTTTGATGAGCCGATGAGTTCACGGCGATGACGACGACGACACGGAGGCGAGCGAGACTCGAGTCTACAGCGACGCCAAAGGAGGTCCAAAAGGGCTCAAAGACAGCCTTGGAAGGCCCACAGCTCTACAAGGATTTCAATTCTGTGGCTAAACCGAAGAAGCTGGTCGAGGGAGCTAGGACGGCGAGGCCAGGCAAGCTGGCGGAGGTGGGTTGGCAGCTCGGGGACGACTACGGCGACCAGGCGAGCGGAGCTACGACGTGGGTAGCCTGGACTCATGGGTGATTGAGCGGCGCAAGGAGCAGGGACGCGGACGAGAGGCAGTGCAGGCGGGCGAACTCGCGAGCAGCTTATAGCCTCGACGAGTTAGCTAGTGGCGGTGAGAGGGCCCGGCGGTGGCTGGCTTGACTTGCAGGGAGGTGCTGGCTAGTTTCCTCTAGAAATGGAAGCTTGAAAAAATGAATTGGAGGCTGAAGTAAAGAGGAAGAAGAAGGTGCTACTGGAGGGGGAACAAAGAGCCACCAAAGTCAAGGAAAATATCCTAAAACTCAAGTACAAGGCCCCACCAGCCTTGACCATGTCCCAGCAGCTTGTTCCCCCCCTCAAGCTTCCTCCACAAGCCACAAATGAGGTCCAAAATATTGCAGCCCCCATGGCCTACGAATTTCATGTGTCTCCCTCTCAATTTCAACTTAATTTCACACCAATTGACCTCAAATTGATGGCCAAAGTTCCAAGGAGGAAGCCCACACCACTCTCCATAATTTTCCTCATCATTTAGTCCAACTTGAAGGCCAAAAGTGCACCCAATTTGGCCTATCCGAATTTCCTGGTTAAAAATCGCCTAATTATGATTTTTTGCCGAAAATCCGGGTTTGCCGAAAATTCTTCAAAGGATGAGTCGACGTTTCTAAAATAAATTATGATGCACTAGAACTTTCGATTCTTGAAATCGGGTTCAATTTCGTGGTTAATTTCAACCGAATGCAATTTTAGCATGACCTAACCTATCGGATAGCTTTTAGGAATTTTTAGCGCGTTTGACCCATGGTCGATTATTTTCGATCCACATTGTGCATCTCCGACTCATAAGCGACTCTCGATTGTCGTAAAAATCTCAAAATTTCAATTACGGGCTTAGGGTATAGAAACGACAGAAAAATCGGTTTAAACACGAATTTTGCAATTAGGTTGAATCACCCACACTTTAATTACATGCCTCTGTCAAATCGACCTATCTCCAGTCTCTAATCAATTTTAACGGTGCCGTATTGACCCTTGCAGATTAGCACGGTTGAGCAGTCAATTTTGGATCGAATTCTCAAGTCGATAGCATTTAGATTCCTTAACGGCTTCACCTGATAGACTAGTTATCTCGTGAGTGGCCAACTCAGAGAAAAATGCCATAGGCGCGTCAATGAAAAGCCCAATTCATTTAGTTGAAAACAGAATCAAAAATCAGGATGTCACAACGCCACTTGGGTCACGCGAACCTAGGCGACATCGCCTGAGGTCAGGCCCCCAGGCAATGTCGCCTGAGGTTGCGTGACCTCAAGCTGCCTCGCCTGAGGTTCGCGCGACCTCAAGCCGCCAGTTCTAGCAACCAGACGGTTGGATCTGGCAGTCCAAAAGCAAGATCTGGCAACCGAAGGGCTAGATCTAGTCGCCAAATAGCCGAATCTGGCCTTCTGAAAGCCAGATCTAGCTGTCCGGCGATGGTCCGGTGGTGCTCCAATGGCTTACCATAACGAGATTTAATTTTAAGATTAAATATAGCAAAAGCCCATTTTAAATGTGAGTTTTACCAAACAATGTTTATACTAAGTCTATTTTCCAATGCTATTTGAAATTATATTTTACCAAACGGTATAACATTTCGGAAAACCCCTTTACCCTAATGGTATTTGTATTTTCCTAAGGCCATTTCCCCAAAGCCAAACCAAATGGGCCCTTTGTAGGTTGATTGAGAAGGGAAAAAAATAATAAAGAAAGAAAGAAAGAAAAAAGAAGAATAAATTTTAAAATATATTATTATTATTCACGTCAATGCTAGTTGTATCATGTAAGACGATCGATGTCTATTTCAATTCAGTAACTTACATGAAGCTTAACATATTTTTGAGCTCATCATGCACTAATATACTATTGTCACGGTCCGTGATTCTCCCGTACCTGTAAATCCTTGGGAGTGAAGTTTGTGGTTATCTAATGAATAGTGAGGACACAGAGAGAATGAACACAACTGGTCCGTGGAAGTGGCGTCAGGACGGTTGGTGCTACGAGTTCTGGGATAGAAGGAGTATATTACTCAGAAACTTTGAAGGCGGGATTGGTCTCCTGTGCACAAACTGGTCGAGAGCTTATGCCTCTCTCCTAACGAGGCCAGGGCAGGCCGAAACTAGTTGTTGAGCCTAAAGAGGACTGTTATCTCACTCGATGGACTAGACGCCCAAGTAAAGCTGAGCGTGGTACGATCTCGCATAAAAGAGCTATTCGTCGTATTATTCACTAGAACAACTATAGGAGGAAGGTTGGCCTAGCGAGTTTCGCTCGCCAGGCGCCGCACGGGTCGATCCGCGGCCAAGGAAACTACCGACCCGTGACAAATGGTATCAAAGCGGGGATCCCTCCAATAGGTGGGTGATTCGAGGAAAAGCTTGTGGTCTTCCCTGTCCTATGAGGGCGGAGAGTGATCGCCAGGGCTAAAGAGGGCTCGGACAACGTGCAGCTCTCGTCTAGCTTCTAGGATGGCAATAAGGGCATAGAAAGGAACCGAATTGCTTGCTGAATGGGGATAACATTCCTGGGTCAATGGGCAAATCTCAAGAAGAGGTCTATGATCACATTTCCACCAAAAGGACTCTCTGTTGGCTTGTAGAGATCAGGAGGAGCTTAGTAGGCGAAAGAAGGTGCTACCACAGGGTGCAATTGGCTAGGGGTGCCACACTTGTCGAGAAACACAAGTGACTGGAGATTCGTGAACAGCTTTGATCGAGGGAAGCAAGCAATGGAGTGGAGTGACTTGTTATGTTGGGCGAGCATTATCATCTATGTAAGTCCCAAGGAGTGGCCTTGATGGTTAGGGAAACATAGGGAAGTGACAGAATAGGTTGCAACAAGGGCGTTGCGAAATTGAGTATGGGAGTTTGTCACGATCCGTGATTCTCTTGTACCCGTGAACCTTTGAGAGTGAAGTTTGGGGTTATCGAGTAAAGAGTGAGGACGCAGAGAGAATGAACACAACTGGTCCGTGGGAGTGACGTCAAGACGGTTGATACTAGGAGTTCTAGGATAAAATGAGTATATTACTTAAGAGCTCTGAAGGCGAGGTTGGCCTTCCATGCACAAACTGGTCGGGAGCTGATACCACTCTCCTAACGAGACCAAGGCAGGTTAAAACCAATTGTTGAGCCTAAAGACGACTGTTATCTCACTCGATGGACTAGACCCCCGAATAAAGCTGAGCGTGGTACGATCTTGCATAAAAGAGTTATCCATTGTATTGTTCACTAGAACAACTATAAGAGGAAGCTGGCCTAATGAGTTTCACTCATCAGGCGCCGAACGGGTTGATCCGCGGCCAAGGAAACTACCGACCCATGACACTATCATGTTGCAAATGACACAAAAGATCAAGACGTAATATATTGCTCTTGATATAATCATGACCGAGATTAAACTAATTAAGCTACAAGAAAGATACAGGTCAAGCACATCAAGCATAATTTGGTCACTTCGATCAAGTTAATTTGACGCGGTATATTGTTATTAGAAAACTTACTACCAACATCTTTTTTTATAACTATAGTCTTTCACATTTGAGAATGATAATTGATAGGCATCATTACAAGTTTAATCACCTAGCATTTTGTTGAAACCTAACTTTTCTTTTTCTCAAATACATATTTTTTTTTTAAAAATGTGTGTGTGTGTGTACACGAGAGAGGCCGGGTTGGGCAAATTCGACCTTGGCCCTACCCACCTCTCCTTCTCACGCAGCCAAGCCCAACCCAGCATTCCTTTCTCCTTGGCCCGGCCTCACCCTAGCTTACCTTCTTCCTCCCAGCCATCCTTCACACAAGACCTGCAAAAAAAAAAAAAAAAAAAAAAAAAAGCAATGCAGCAGCAATGGATAAGAGCACAAGGGCAGGGGGATGTCAGTGTTCGCGAGGCAAGGATGGTAAGGACAGTCGCCAGCTAGGGCGTCCTTGCTGAGCGAAGAGAGAGAGGGATAAAAGGGAGAAGAGACAAAGAAGATGAGGAGGATAGGGGGAGGGGGACAGAGCAGAAATGAGAGAAAAAGCGGAGGAAAGGGCTCGAGAAGGAAGCTGAGGAGAATGAGAGCCCCCGGGACGCCTTGCCACCGCTGGTGATCTATCCAACTGACACCGACCGCCGCCATTTCCCCCGAAACTCAGGTTAGCGCTCTGTCAACCACTTGGTGTACGCTTTTGGAACCGAGCTAGCCAAAGCTCATCCCGACTAGTTCAGGCAAGCTTCAGCCCCCCACCCATTCGCCATTGCGTTTCTCGATGTTTTGGCATGCCTCTTTGGAGTTCTGGATCCACATTCAGGCCTCAGCTGAGCCAAAGTCCTTTTTTTTTGTTAATGCCAACCACCCGCTCACTGAAATGCCCAATGAACCCCCCCCCCTTTCTGACTCCTTTCTATAGAACCCCAGCTAGGTCGTTTGGCCACCGGAGGGGCACCGCCGTCTGGCCGAAGGTCGAGCATTACGCTTTGCCCAACCGAGACGACGCCGTCATGCCTTGGCCAGAGAATAGCCCGGGCTGCACGTCGTCGCTGCTTCCCTGATCGCGATTGAGCAGTTGCGGGCCAAGGGTCACAGGCCAAGCTGGGTCAAATTACAGATCTGGCCCACTCGACCTCTTTTGCTCCGCAAACCGCCTAGTTTAAACAGGCATTTTTTCTCCATTTCGGGCCCAAAGTTTGTCTGGGTTGTGGGCCTGTGGGGAGCTGGCTTTCTGTAGGGGGATTGGGCCCGTCGGTTGAGCCTAATCCAAACTGAGCAAAGGCCCGACCAAGGCTAGTTGGGCCTTGCCCGCTTGGGCAGGTTTGCCCAACCTGCCCCAATCAGGCTCGGTCAAGCCGAACCCGACCCGGCTCGAAAAAAAAAATTCAAAAAAAGAAAAGATTTCAAAAGTGGCCTTTGGTTCTAAAGGAGAGCATAGGTTGTGTTTATTTAGCTAGCACCTATACTTAGTCTGTTTTATATTAATGTACGTTCCACATTTAGGTGCTTGTTCTTTTTTTTTTGGTCGGTTAGGTGCTTGTTCTCTCATACAATTTATTTAACGCTTTCCTTAGTTGCTAATTGTTATTTTAATGATTGTGCACCCCCATGATCACCTCATATGTTAGCGAATTAGTTTAAAATCAATCCAAATCGTTTGACAAAAACATTTTTAAAACAAAAAAAAAAATGAACAAGATTAGGTACCGAAATGGCACTAATTAATTAGATAGTGTAATCAAGTTCCCGACGCTAGTTTCTCTGGTTGTGTAAGAAGTGAGGTGCACTCCCATACCTCACTTGGTTTCTAGCCAACCCCAATAGGCTAGTGGCGACTCCTTATTGCGAAATTCTTAAGAACGCCCCAATGTCCTGTGAGATATGGGCTTGGGAGAGCCCATGCCTAATCATGGGCCATAGGTCCATCTTTTTGGCAGTGCCTCTAAACCTATTCCCTCCTCCCGAGGGGTAGGTCGCGACAATTATCTCAAAACCTATCTAAAAATTTAGGATTTACGGTTGAAGAAGAGAATGCGATTTTTGGTGAGCTTATTTTAGTGTATGATTTATTAGATACACCCCTAATAAATTTCTGGATTAATTGTCCAAAAAGTTATACACTTATTGTACTGCGGTCAATTTAATTATAAACGTTTCAATTGTAACAATTAAGAAATTTTCAAATCAGTCCTAAACCTTTTAACAATTTGTCAATGTAATCTTTTAAGCCAATTTTAGTCGAAAATTGCTAACGCAGATGCTAGCCAGTTTAAGTGATATGTCCGACGCTAATGTGGACCATTTTCGTAGTTCTTTTTAATTTTTATTTTATTTTTCCCATTTTCTTCTCTTTTGCTTTTCTTTTTTTTTTCCTTTTTCCCATTCCCCTCCACCAGTTGATAATATGGCAACGGTATACAGGTGAGGATCGGGTTGCCCTTGCCTTCCCTCACTGGCCTCCAAGTGAGGGTTGCAACACCTTACTAGTGGCTGGTGAGGGCTGCTACGCCTTTGCCATGGCCAGCGAGGGCTTGCGATGCC
Source organism: Eucalyptus marginata (assembly GCA_014182565.1). Taxonomy (NCBI): domain Eukaryota; kingdom Viridiplantae; phylum Streptophyta; class Magnoliopsida; order Myrtales; family Myrtaceae; genus Eucalyptus; species Eucalyptus marginata. The sequence goes on from CM024587.1 coordinate 6,221,735, forward strand.
CAAATCCAGCTAAGGTAGTGACCCTCGGCCATTAGGCAATTGATGGGGGTCCCAGGGCCTTGGCTCAAAAATGTTTTGAAAAGCTAATTCTGCTGGAAATAGAATCTGGTATGTCGGGATAACAAGATCAAGCTGTTGAGTAACGGGATCAGGCTGTGGTTCTTGATTGCCTAAATCCCTTAAGAAATATTCTAATGGATTTGACAGCATCATTTGGTCTGGCTTTTCCCTTATAACAAGCGAGGATTCTTCAAACTTCTTCTCATTTCCCTTTTCTTTCCTTATTCGATCCAGTTCTTTGAGACGATTTCGCATTTCGGCCACATCTGTCTTATCTTGTCTCACAGGAACATTCGTGAGAATAGACGTCTGAGGTGGTGGTGGAAGAGGGGAATGTTCTGTTCGCAATGCCGAAAATGGATCGAGTCTTCCTTCTTCAAGCATCTGGATTTGCCTTTTGAGCTTCTTTATTTCTACCTTAGGACTTTCAAGATGATGATACCCTAGATGTTGTTCGGATTCCAAGGCATGAAGCCTCTTTTGGAAGTCGGAAAGCATTTTCTTGGTGGTTTCATCATACCTTCGAAGATCTTGTTGCACATTCACAGTCTTGGAATCAATTGCTTTAAAAGCATTGTTATGTGCTAAAAGGGTCTTTGATTGTCAATTTAGGACGGCTTCAGCAACAGGAGTTCTTTTTAGTCTTCCATGTTCATCCACATCAGTGGAGGTAGGTATCTTCGGAACATGCCAATATTTGCCTTGTAGATCAATGAATTCTTCTGGAGCAGGAAATGAGAGTTTTGAACTTTCTCGGACTAGAGGGGGAAAGTCTGTCTCATGGAATATGGCAATGGAAGAACTGGGTGGTACTTCTGTTGGAGCCTCAAGTGGGTAGGATTGCATTTTTGCCCACTTTAGGATTGGCTTATAAAACGGGGAAAATGCAGGTTTTTTCTGAGGAGGAGATGGAGGAGGTGGTGGTGGTGAAGCTGGTGAAATTGAGGGTAGAGTAGTGAACTGTGGTGGTGGAGCTAGGGATCCTCTTATTACTTGAGCAAATAAAACTCTATCCCAGGTTTGCGCTATTTCTATTCATGCTTTCTCTTGCCTTTTGTATTCTTCTCTTTTTTCTTCCTCACATGCAAGTCGGACGAGAAGTGGTGTTTCCAGTGGCGGACGGGTGAGTAACTCGTAAGAACCTGCCCTTGGGAAGGGAACAACAGCTGGAAAGAAATCCTCCCTAATGGAGAGATAGTTGGAGAGGTCTCATTTGATCATTATTCACTGAGAGACTCGAAATATATCTTCGTTCTCTTTCTGTCGAACGAAGATTCATTTGGGCTGGTTCGATGGCTCTATATGAATTAGCAGTTTTTGATCCCTCTAATCCCGTTCTTAATCCAAACCCTACCCTCTATTCGTTATTATCTTTTTTTTTTTTATTACCACAAAAAATGACCATAGTACATATCCACTTAATATAATAACCGAACGTTTTTCTCTTAATAAAAAGGGTTTAATAACCATAAACTAGAATTTATCACACTCACCAAGTGTATCAACAAAGGGATCTCCATTTAAGTACTTTTGGTACATAGGGTCGTTTGGCTTCTTGTGTCTTCGTCGAGGTCTGGCAGTTGGATCTACTTCATCGGGAGAATTTGTACAATAGGAGCATTGACAAAAAGGATCCAAAAACAATTGCCATACTGATCCTTGTAGTAATGGACAGGATGTCCATCACTATTGAAGTGTCGAACAAGCTTTTTTGGGTCTGGCTCGGAAATTGACTCAGGGACACATGGTTCTATCATAAAGAGGGTTTGGAAGATAGAGGGACTTTCTTCCTTTTCTTTGCCAAATTTGATGGAAGCAGTTCCATCTTTCTTTCGGACGAACTCAAAGTCTGATGACTAAAAAGGCTTGTTATTCTGATGCAACTTTTCATAGTTGGTGATCCAAGTCTCAGGAAGTAGCTTGGCCAACTTTTCCTTCGGGATTTGTCTGGGAACATGGATGCAGGACACTTGATCATTCTGCATGAAAATGAATAAAGCATCTGCATTTTTATTATGAAAATTTAAATCAAGAGCATGATTTTGCACTCGATAAACCATCTGGTAGTGCAGTGTTGCAGCAACAGAGTCAGCAGTTTAAGGAGCTCCAGTGAGTTAAATCTGAACCTTTAGAAAAGAAAGTAGCTGGGGGTCTGAAAGGGCGATGTTGAAGTTTGGATATAGAGTCACAAAGACTGTTCCGTCATTCAAAGTGGTTTGAACAGTACTAATGCAAGCATGCTAGTATTCTAGAAATCTAGTAACCAATAAAGCTATTCTTGCCACAACTGGCAAGCCTTTACGACCAATGAAAGATAAGAGCAAGACGAACGGCTCCATAATGGACATGAGAATATCCTTGTTGAGTCCATTGCTTGGGAAACTCTGGAGGAATTTGAAGAGTAACAAAGTATTCCTTCTCAATAGCAGGAATTGGATGTTGATCAAACTTGGAAGACTGGACATACTCCTTTACTTCCTTCGGAGTTTGGCGAATGAGTTGTCGAATAGAGCGGATGGGAGAAAATGATGAAGTGGGTTTGGTGAAAGCAGAATAGGGGTTCATCAAAGGGAGTTGAGTTTCATAGATTTTGGTTTCATCACTAAGAGAAACTTCATAGAGATAATCTATCTTAAATGCATTAGAAACACGAAAATCTGAAGGGTTTGAAGAAGATGGAGATGGAGCGAGAGAAACTAGTGCTTCTAGTATTTCTGGATCTATCATGATGTGATGAGATCTTCTCAGCACTGGATTCACCTACTAAGCGCATGGAACAAATATCATTACAAACGAAACCATGACTTTGATACCAATGAATGGACCTAGACCTAGAACCAAGGAGGACAATAAATGTTAGAAAAAATTAGTCGATGTTCACACTAGCGATTGCTGGTCAAAATTGGCTAGAATAATTAAACTAACAAATCATAAAAAAAAATGACTAAATTGGCAAATCTTCAAAATATTTAGAACTAAATTCGCAAAAATTGAAAGGATTATGACTAAACTGATCGTTGTACAGTAGATTTTGGACTTGTCGGACAATCATTACTTAAATTTCCTGACCAACAAAAGTAAAATGTTTAATCTGTGAAGAAGTATGGAAAATTCAAGGTACCTCTAAATGCTAAATTTAATATGCCGGTAGAAATTTTGGGTCTTTCAAATGTAATTAAAGCTCGAACATTTAGTTTTCATAGTAAATTCGAAAGACCAAAATATAGTCAAATAACAACTAAGACGATGGTTTCCCTTCCTAGATTGTTGCAACTTGCAAATTTGAAACTCATCATCAAGGTATAATAAACTTGTCAGAAAGGATAATACACACACATATAATATAATATAATATAATATAAAATGTCTCGAGAATTAGGAAAATAAACTTATTTCTGTTTGTCTCGTCATCAATAGTCTTCTTTCCTCACTGGCTGTCATCAATGTCAACAAATTCTGAACCATTTCTTTCTTTTGTGTTCTTTAATGTTAGAGGCACATACGGCAAGCACAACCACTCGTGGTTGACTTAGATCTGTTATTTATTTTTGTGTGATCCCACATTTTGGACCCACATTTTCTCTTAAAGTCGCGACTGTTCAACGTGAAGTGTTTCCACGCTTCGCACCCTTTCGCGACAACCGCCCATTCTAATCGTCTTGATGGGAGACGGTGTATAAATAGGAACGTACGTTCATTTTCGACGGGTGATGACAGGTTTAACACAAACTCTCTCATTCGACACACCGCACGATGAGTGGTGGGTTAGTAGTGTAGTGTATGCCCGATTTTCTTTGATTTCGGGTTTTCGACGAACGTGAACAAAAACAATGGCTGGAGGTTTGTCTATACTCGATCCTGGCTTCCGCATCATGATTTTTATATCTAACATTTGGTATCAGAGCATGTTTATGCCTCTGCCTTGTTTTTCTCGTTTTTTTTGTGTGTATTTTTCGGGCACTTTTGAACATGAACAGTAATTCGGAGTTTTGAGGCCAAGGGAGATACTCGCAAATTCCGGGTAAAATCCGGTGACCCACCCCTTGATTTCGGACCAGTACGGTCGCACCGCCATGAGGAACATTAGCCATGAGTTATTTCGGCGTATCGGTGTTCGCCGGAGGCTAATCGGGCGGTGGAAGTCGTGGTGGTTGAAGATTTGCGTTTTTGGAGTTTTTCGTTTGGTTTGAGACCAATTTCTTGGTCATTTTCGCCGAAATTTGAACCCATGTGGTCGTGCCGGCATACCCTTCAAAACCCATCATTTATTTCGGTCTTAGATGGGCTGTCGGAGAAGAAATGGTGGTGAAATCGCGGCTGAAAATGGCAAAAAACCGAAGAAATGGCTTCGGTCGCGCAAGAAAGAAGGCGCGTGGAGCCCACGCGCGCGCTGCGGTTGCAGGCGCGTGGGGCCCACGCGCCACGCGCTCACGCGCGCGGTAACCGCTGCGCGCGTGAGATCCACGCGCGCGCCAACTGCTGGCGCGTGGGATCCACGGGCGCGGCAGTTGCCAGGCGCGTACATTGCACGCGCCTGCGCGGTGAACCGCGCGCTTGCGCGGCACGCGCCCGCGCGGATTCTGGCGCGTGCCGAGCACGCGCCTGTCGTCTCCTACCCGCGTCTCCTTTTTTACAATTTTGCCCCAAAATTTTTTTTTTTTTTTTGCAATCCTGCCCTTGGCCAATTTATTTACTATTCTGCCCTTGGTACATTTATTAATTATTATGTCATTTCATGCATTTTTTATGAATATTTTATGCATGAAATTAAATGTCCAATGATTCATATATTTAATTAATTAGAGAGTAGCCACAGCATCTTTAATTAATTAAATTATATATTAAGAGCTTCCGGATCATATTTAGAAATGGACATTAATTGTAATTAATTATATTAATATGATGAATTTTATCCCACAGGAATTTTCATTGTATTAATATGATTAATTATGATGAAATATCATATTATTTTTCTTAATTTACCCACAGGGATTAAGAAAAGGTATATAATATGGTAGTTTCTTCATGAAGTAATTATGAATCTATTTAAATTAAAAACTTAGCCCTGGTAGTTTTTATGTTATGTGATTCATATTGTGACATGTTTACATTGGTAAAACATGATTTATGTATATTTGCCTCAAATTTTGTGACATAAGCATGATTATTTGATATGTAGTTTCGCAACCCGTGAATTTCTACGAATTTAAGTTTGATGTTCCCATATTGAATGGTGATAACTATAAAGTTTGGAAGGAGTCAGTTCTTCTTCAATTGGGATGGATGGACATTGACTATGCTATAAGGAAAGACGAACCACCTGCTCCCTACCGATTCGAGCACTTGAGCCCGTGAGATAGCTCTTTATAACCAATGGGAGCGGTCCAACCGCATTTGTGCGATGTTTATAAGAGCTAAAATATCTCCTAGTATTCGTGGTTCGGTTGCTCAAAGCATAGCAATGCTAAGGCTTTATTGGAGGCCATAGATGCGCAGTTTGAGAGTTCGAGAAGGCGCATGCCATGACCCCGATTATGAAGTTTTCATCATTGAAGCTCACTAGTGTTAAAGGTGTGCGTGAGCACATCATGCACATGAGGGACATTGCGGCTCGGCTTAAGAAACTTGAGGTTGAGATATCTGAATCTTTTCTTGTGTATTATATTCTGAACACTCTCCCACAACAGTATGCACCTTTCAAGATCTCTTACAACACACATAAGAATAAATGGTCAATTAATGAACTCATGACCATGTGTGTTCAAGAGGAAGAAAGACTGATTATGGAATTGGGAGAAAGTGTTCATTTGGCAACACAAGGAAAGCATAAGGGCTATGGCAAGCATAAGGGAAAAGGTAAAATACCTCCCCAAGCGACATTAAGAAAGAATCCAAATGTTTCTTCGTAAACGAAGGGGCATATGAAGAAGGATTGTGTCAAATTTAAGGCTGGCTCGAGAAGAAAGGTAATCCAATCTCTTGTGTGTGTTATGAATCTAATATGACTGATGTAGGTCACAACACTTGGTGGATTGATTCTGGATCTACAATCCATATTTCGAATTCCTTGCAGGGTTTTCAAAACCACAGGAAGCCAGTGGGAAGTGAACAAAGCATCTATTCAGGAAACAAGATGCGTTCGCATGTGGAAGCTATTGGGACATGCAGACTAGTTCTCAATAGTGGCTTTGTTTTGAATTTGGAAAAGACCTTTTATGTTCCTAGTTTTTTTAGAAACTTAATTTCAGTTTCAAGACTTGTACCTTTGGGATACTCTTTTAACTTTTCAGATTCAAACTTGTTTATCATTTAAATCTGAAATTGTTGGGAGTGGTACTTTGTCTGATGGTCTTTTTCGAATTAATTTACAAGACAATGCCTATTATGATGCGATGCATGTTCATGATAAAGCTGGTTTAAAACGATGTGTTGTGAAAGAACATTCCTCTATGTTGTGGCACCGGAGATTGGGACATATCTCCATAGAAAGAATTAAGCGATTAGTAAATGATGGAGTACTCAGTACTTTAGATTTTGCGATTGTGATACTTGTGTGGATTGCATAAAGGAAAGCAGACCAACAAGTCGAAGAAAGGTGCCAAGAGGAGTACGAAATATTAGAAATCATACATACGGATATTTGTAGTCCGGATATGGACTCATGTGGTCGAAATACTTCATCTCTTTCATAGATGATTACTCACGTTACATGTATCTCTATTTGATTCATAATAAGTATGAAGCATTAGATGCCTTTAAGGTATTTAAGGCGAAGTAGAGAAACAATGCGGTAAGCAAATTAAGATCGTGAGATCGGATAGAGGTGGAGAATTCTATGGTAGATACACTGAAGATGGACAAGCACCTGGTCCATTTGCAAGGTTTCTTCAAGAGCATGGGATAGTTGCCCAATATACTATGCCTGGTTCTCCGGACCAAAATGGCGTAGCGGAAATAAGAAACCGGACCTTATTGGACATGGTGCGCAGTATGCTTAGTAGCTCCAAACTTCCTAAATCATTGTGGACTGAAGCGCTTAAGACGGCAGTGTACATATTAAACCGAGTTCCGACCAAGGCTGTCCCAAGGACACCTTTTGAGTTATTTAAAGATTGGAAACCGAGTTTGCATCATGTGCGCGTTTGGGGATGCCCGTCTGAAGTGAGAGTTTACAATCCACAAGAAAAGAAGTTGGACCCAAGGACCATAAGTGGGTATTTCATTGGATATGCTGAAAGGTCTAAGGGATACAGGTTTTATTGTCCATCTCATACCACTAGGATTGTGGAATCAAGAAACGCTAAATTTCTTGAAAATGACTTGATTAGTGGGAGCGATCAATCGAAGGACCTTGATCCTAAGAAAGATCATACAGATACTCAACCTTCCACCTCAAGTTTAAGGTTGGTTGTTGCTCATAATGCCCCTTTAGTTCAACCGGCTATTGAACAACCAATCGTTGAAGTTCCACAACCGTCGATATTGATCTAGTAGATCCGGTTGTTCAGCAATTACCTAAAACTGTTGAACAACCGGTTGAGCAACACGCTTCTCAAGAGAATGTTGATGCAACATTGAGAAGATCTGCTAGAATAAAGAAATCGGCTATTCCTAGTGATTATATTGTGTATTTACAAGAGTCGACTACAATATTGAGCCGAGAATGATCCGAAACGTTTTCACAAGCCATGGATAGTGATAAATCCAATTTGTGGTACAATGCCATGAAGGAAGAGATGAGTTCTATGGCATCTAACGAAGTCTGGGATTTGGTTGAGTTACCGATGGTGTGAAGGCCATTGGTTGTAAATGGGTCTTCAAAACTAAGAAGGATTCATTGGGTAACATTGAAAGATATAAAGCTAGACTCGTTGCCAAAGGATTCACTCAAAAGGAAGGAATCGATTACACGGAGACCTTTTCTCCTATATCTAAGAAAGATTCTCTTCATATTGTTTTGGCATTGGTTGCCCATTTTGATATGGAATTACATCAGATGAATGTGAAAACGGCGTTCCTCAATGGAGAACTAGAGGAGGAGGTTTATATGAAACAACCTGAAGGATTCCCCTCTAGTAAAGGTGAGCATTTGGTGTGCAAGCTTAAGAAATCTATATATGGCCTGAAACAAGCCTCCCGCCAATGGTACTTAAGGTTCCATGATGTCATTTCTTCATTCGGTTTTGTAGAGAATGTCATGGATCAATGTATATACCGGAAGGTCGGTGGGAGCAAAATTTGTTTCCTTGTGCTATATGTGGATGATATTCTACTTGCAACCAATGATAAGGGGTTGCTACATGAGGTGAAACAATTTCTCTCTAAGAGTTTTGATATGAAGGATATGGGTGAGGCATCTTATGTCATTGGCATTAAGATCCATAGAGATAAACCTCAAGGAATTTTAGGACTATCTCAAGAAACCTATATCAATAAGGTCCTAGAGAGATTCCGGATGAAAGATTGTTCACCAAGTATAGCACCTATTGTGAAGGGTGACAGGTTCAATTTGAACCAATGCCCGAAGAACGATTTAGAAAGGGAACAAATGTACAACATCCCATATGCTTCTGCTATCGGAAGTTTGATGTATGCTCAAGTTTGCACTCGACCTGACATCGCTTTTGCTGTGGGAATGTTGAGAAGATATTAGAGTAATTCAGGTTTAGACCACTGGAGAGCTGCAAAGAAAGTCATGAGATACCTTCAAGGTACCAAAGACTACATGCTTATGTATAGACAAACTGACAACCTGGAAGTGGTTGGTTATTCGGATGCGGACTTCGCGGGCTGCGTTGATTCACGAAAATCAACATCTGGATACATTTTTATGTTAGCTGGCAGAGCCGTGTCATGGAAAAGCGCCAAGCAGACTTTGACTGCTACTTCCACTATGGAGGCTGAGTTCGTTTCTTGTTTTGAGGCTACCTCGCATGGTGTATGGTTGAAGAGTTTCATTGCTGGGCTTAGAATTGTTGATTCTATTTCTAGGCCATTAAGAATATATTGTGACAATTCAGCTGCGGTTTTTATGGCTAAAAATGCCAAAAGTGGCAGTCGAAGTAAGCATATTGACATTAAGTATTTAGCCATAAGGGAACGTGTTAAGGAGAATAAAGTGGTCATTGAACACGTTAGTACTGAATTGATGATAGCTGATCCTTTAACTAAAGGCATGCCACCAATGAAGTATAAGGATCATGTAACTAATATGGGAGTAGGTCCCATAATGTAATTTGTCGTCATATGGACGATTTCTGTTGTATGAAACTCTTATTCAATTGTAATGTTGATTCTCAATTTTTGGTGTACACATTTTGTTGTTTATGAGAATAACATTTATCCTTGGTTTTGGAATAAACATGGGGTTTATTCATTAAGATATGTTGTCACATATAGGCTGACATTAAAGAAATAAGATGCATTGTGATACATGGAAGATATTACTCACTTTTAGAGGACATGTCGCCATGATCCATGTGTTTTGTTTCTTTTCTTTAAGCATAAAGTTTTTGTGGAATTAGTTGGATAATTCGTATGATGAAAATGATGGGATCAAGTGGGAGAATGTTATTTATTTTTGTGTGATCCCACATTTTGGACCCACATTTTCTCTTAAAGTCGCGACTGTTCAACATGAAGTGTTTCCACGCTTCGTACCCTTTCGTGACAACCGCCCATTCGGTAATCGTCTTGATGGGAGACGGTGTATAAATAGGAACGTACGTTCATTTCTGACGGGTGATGACAAGGTCTAACACAAACTCTCTCATTCAGAATACACCATCGTACGAGAGTGAATTGGGTTAGTAGTGTATGCCCGATTTTCTTTGATTTCAGGTTTTTCTGACGAACGTGAACAAGAACAATGGCTGGAGGTTTGTCTATACTCGATCCTGGCTTCCGCATCATGATTTTTATATCTAACAAGATCTACCCACATTTTTCATGCATCTTATTTTCACCAGCTGTCTCCTTCAGAATATATTACCCTTCATTAATTGTTTGTAAGTATATTTCTCACAATAATATCCTTATAAAAATATTGATTTCTAACAATTTTTGTAGTTTAAAAAACAGGAGGAAAAGCCCGTCCTTTGTGGATCTCGTCGCGGAGAGTTTGTGAACTAATAATGTCGATGGGTTTCCCCTCTAGGAACCAGGACATGGAGGAGATCTCTTGTACACAGAGGAAAAAATGAATAACTAAAAATATTTAAAATGCTTTTATTTTTCTTTTTAACAGAATGATAATTTCCAGGCCTTTATGATGCATATTATGTAGCGAGGACATATTTTATACGAGGGGCAGATCATATTCTATCAAGCACGTCTTTTTAGACAGATATTCGTATATAATGTAGTATTATTGTGTGTTATGTACATATTAAAGTATCTAAATATCAAAGCATGATCAAAGGCTAACTAAAAAACGTGTGATAATACCAATATCTGTATTGTAATCGGCAAACCTAGGTTCCTGATCAGATAAACATTTGAAAATTTAACGTTATCACCTAAATTTCTAATCAGATTATAGGATACCCTAAATATAAGAAATTTGAATGAAATATAAGATAAAAGATACCCTAATCTGAATGAAAATAGTTCTGCATCAATATGGGAAAATCGAGAGGCATGAACACCCACAAATATTAGGACTTTAGTCTCTCAAGGTAGTTGCAGTGGTTAAAAAGTTAGGGTGCCCAAAAAAAGGAGTAATAATAATAAGCAAAAGACATTCTAAGATACAATTTTGTCGAGTGTGAAAACTAGATTGAATGGTCAATTATTAATTATTATGTATCAAAACAAGACTTTCCTTTCCAGCGGTCCCAAATGGGAATTGTTCTTACACGCATAGTTATGAGATCCGGATGGTACAGCACCCCTCCATTCGAATCTCTCGCCCAATCCCCTAGACTAGCATGTATGTGCTGGTCAAAAATCCATGCGCGATATATTTATTTTACCAAGGATAAATTATGTCATTAGAAAATATCAATATATAAAAATAGATTAGGGCAACATGAAGATTATGGTAAAATTGTGTTATTGGGAAAAGGGAAGCTAATTGAGAGAACGATTGGTATTATGTAGAGGATAAAATTTTTCGCTTGATGAGTATGACCTTCTTTGAATTTTTTTTTTTTTTCCCATTTTTGCAACATTTAAAATGATTAGGTTAGTGATAATCTAGCATGCTACGAGAATAGTAAATAGATAAGTGCCCTTGTCCATGAATTTGAAAGTACAACAACTATATGATGTACCAAGTATATGGGGAGATGTCGCAACACATCAATCTCCCAATAGATGGGTCAAGGGAGAGAGCCTATCACTTCAAATTCAAGTAAAGACCCTAAAAGATTCTTATCTTGACTACTAAAGGAATTTGGTGCAAAGATACTAAGCAGTACATATAAGAAGAGGGGGAAAAAAAGAAATTAGTTAACGAAAATCATCAAAAGTCTAGTGTGACAAATTAAAATCAATCTGATTCTGATCTAAATAATAGTAAAAAATCTCTTTTTGATCATAATCACGACCTACATCATTTTGTGACATAATATTCCTCGTTAATTAAGGGCGCACATGATAAAATTTATGTTTCTCTGTTTCCCGGAACAAGTTTGGAACAGAAATCCGTTTGGTAACGCAATTTGATTTTTCTATTTCTGAAACAGATTTCTATTCCAGATATAGAGAAATCGAAGAAATCAGAAGGTGAAATTTTTAACTTCTCAGTTTCTGAAATAGAAATAGAAATTTTTTTTTCTCAACTTTTCAATTTAGTTAATTTAGTCCAAAATATTTTAATAATTTTTTAATATAATCATTTCAATCAATATTAATTGAAAATCTTAACTATTGGGCCAGATGGTGGGAATTGAATGAACAATGCTTCATTTGTTACACGCAAGAGATTTCACGTATGGTAATGGTCAACTTGCCATATTCATATTTAACGAGTCTTTCTTCACCTACTCTTCTGTAGTACGCCAGACAACGGCTCTATCTGGCTAACTATTTTTTCAATCATAAACTTCTTATTGAGGGGGTAAAAAGGGGTCAAATGATTAGGGTTTCATCCGATTTTTCTTTTATATAATGTTCTCACTTATCAAGACGTAGGTAAAAAGAGATTTAATAAGGAATCTGTTGTTCTTGTAAGAGTGTAGATGAAAATACATAGTTTGATAATAAATTTTTAAATAATCCTAGTGTTGATAATTTTGAAAAAAACTGGTGACGATTTTTGAACATGGTGAGGATTTTTTTAACAAAATTTGGAAAGAAATTGGAATTAGACTTGAAGTTAGGATTTTTTTTTTTTTAGGAGATTAGACTATTATAATCATGGCTATCATTAGACTTATTTAATTAATGTGAAATCAATTTCGGCAAAAACATAACGACATATTCACTACAATTGAATTTCAATTGATTTTTTTTTTTTTGCCACGTTGTTTATTTTTCGAAAGAAAATATTACATAATAGGAAACATAAGCATATGTAATAGGAAATTCCATGAAATTGTATTTTCAACTTTTGTAATGTATTAGTATTATTTCGACTATTATTTTGTATTTGAGGATTTCCTATGTTGTTATCTAATCAATTTATATTCCTAGAAATAGAAATTTTATTATGTTATCAAATGGATTTCTGTTCCAGAAATAGAAATTTTGAGTCGTTATCAAACGGATTTCTTTGCTCAGAAACTTATCCAGAGAATAGAAATTGAGAAATGAATTTCTGGAACAGAAATTTTGTTATGCATGCCCTAAGTGTGCTATGAGCAAAAAACTCGAGTATGAAAGCCATCTCTTAGAATTTCATAAAATCCTTCTAGCATAAAGTGATGTATGTGGTGACCACTTCCGAAATGAATATGGCTTGTGGGTTCATAGCACTTACTAGGTAAGGTTCTGATCCCCAAATGATTATTGACTGGAGTACTAAACTCTTTTTGGGGAATTAGCCTCACATAAGTTGAGTTGATTGAGTTATCAATTGACGTATACTTATTGGTATTTTCATTATGTCGAAATTATGAAACAAACGTCTATCTTTTCCCCCTTTCTCTCTACTCAGTTATTTTATTTCTAATATGGGATAATGATATCAATGAGACAGTCTCTCCCTTCGACTTTGATATTTATTTCGTTAATAAACAATTGTATAGTGATTTTGGTAGAGGTTTGACTTTCAACACACACTCCTCCTTTTCTTACTACTCCTTGAATTTAACAAGTCATGTCTATCATAATCTCCTTTTCCCAAAAAGAAGAAATAATAAAGAATCTTGCAAACACACTATAACATACATATAGTAGACAGTGGAAGGACAAGTTCATATTCTCAATTACATGACATACTTGATATAATAAAATGATAAGTATGTAAGTACTAATGACATTTGTCGTAGTTAGCGCATAGATCGAACTCTCTACAAAAGTTCAGCTCACATGCAAGAATGATAGTCAAACTTTTCCGCTAACTACCACGATTATATTGCACCATCGTGATTTAAGGCCTTATTATGAACTTTACTAAAAACCAAACCCTAACAAGGACAAAAAGACAGATTTAAATCGGATAGCAAAGGAATAGAAATATAGGGTAGAGAAATGAGGCCCTGTATGATCCCACTGTTGACCAGAAAAAAAGAAACAAAAGATCATTCAATCAGAGACAGTGGCCTGTGTACTTGGTACTTTAATGTTCTCGCAAAAAGGACAATGATTGAATGTATAGGTCTGCTTTCAATCAATCTGGGTAGTTGCTTTTTTGGGTCCAATTGCCGTCGGCCCCAACTAACTTTCAAGTTTCTAGATAGTCTGCGGGAACCTTGGAAAGTCACTGCAAAATTTAGATGCATGTCTTGATTATTTTTATGATTCTCACTTTAATTCATCATATGACAGCATAATCGCGCTTGCGGAATGCTTAAGCATATAGCAGCGAAGCATTGAGAACCCTAATCAGTCCACGTACGTCCGGTCCAAAATGGAACATGTCGTGATAGTGAAATTTATCTGAGGCAAAAGAGAATAAATGTGTTCTCGTGAGGAACGTCTCGAGGCTTAGCTAGGGATGAACTCGGCATGCGAATACAGCTCAAGCACCAAATGAAGTTGTTTCTTCCTTGTAAATGTTTTTTTTCTAAAGTGAAGATTTGAAAAATGTTTCATATAACGTTATTATATTATGAAACGCGAAACACGTCGATTCTGATTGGGTTGTCAGATCTGAATGGGGATCTGACGCAGAATTCTTTGTCCTTTTATATATACGAATATTATTGTGTTGAGACTTGAGAGAGAGAGAGAGAGAGAGAGAGAGGAATCTGGAAGGTACCCATTGGATCTGCCCATGGAATAGGGGGAAATTTCGGGTTACTTTCAGTAGAAAAGTTGCCACAAAACAAAGACACGAGCATTCACAAACTCTCACAAAAAAAACAGAGAGAGAGAGAGAGAGAGAGAGAGAGAGAGAGAGAGTTGCAGCGATGGGAAGGAGCCCATGCTGCTCAAAGGAGGAAGGGTTGAGCAGAGGTGCATGGACTGCTCGTGAAGACAAGATTCTCACAGACTACATCAAAATTCATGGCGAGGGGAAGTGGAGGAACATTCCCAAAAAAGCTGGTAAACTCTAAAATGATTCCTGATGTTTAAGTTGTGCGTGCTATACTTTTGGCTTTTCTTTTTCTTTGCAGAGTTTCTGAGAAACTGGAGAGGTAGTGTTTATGGTGTTGCTGAATGATGGTGATGCGTGGTTGATTGACCTTTGGTTGGGTCATCATCTCCTGTGCAGGTCTTAAGAGATGTGGGAAAAGCTGCAGGATGAGGTGGTTGAATTATCTGAGGCCTGACATCAAGAGAGGTAACATCACCAGTGATGAAGAAGACCTCATCCTCAGGCTTCACAAACTCTTGGGCAACCGGTACTCTATTCAGCCTTTTCATATTTACGCTGTTTTAATCAGCTGAGTACCTCACTGGGAAAGAGAAACTAGAAATCTTTTTTTTTTGGCAGAATATGCAATTTGATATCTTATTAAAGTTTGAATTAATATTACGCGATTTGCAAAGTCTAGTCTTATTGTTTAGATAAAATAAATCCCATCACCTTTTGAGCTAATCCTTCAAATTTAATTTGCGCCAGAATTAAGGTTAAGGTTTCCTTGTCCTTTTGGCTGATGCCTTGGCGCTTCGATGAAGTGCTTTTGTTTGCATATGTACGTGCATACACGAGCATGAAATGTTCGTGCATGCACGCGTAGGACTTCACATTATTTTTCATATATAATGCTAATCAAA
Source organism: Eucalyptus marginata (assembly GCA_014182565.1). Lineage (NCBI taxonomy): Eukaryota > Viridiplantae > Streptophyta > Magnoliopsida > Myrtales > Myrtaceae > Eucalyptus > Eucalyptus marginata. The sequence goes on from CM024587.1 coordinate 6,237,122, forward strand.
CTCTTTTAGATGATGTGAATTATTAATGACCAAAAATTTAATTATCTGTGTAGATGGTCTCTCATTGCGGGAAGACTTCCAGGGCGAACAGACAATGAAATCAAAAACTACTGGAACTCCAATTTAGCCAAGAGGGAACAAGGAGAGAAGAAGCCAAACCCATCCAAAACTGAGAAGATGAAACCAATCGCCGCCTCCGAAGTAAAGCAGGATGAGACTCAGAACCTGGTGTTAGTCGGTGACTCCGCGCTCCGCAATAAGGATATCGTTACCCTGGCGAATAGTGAGATGGCAAAGAGTGGGCAATCGTTGGAATACGAATCCAGCGACGTCTCATTGCCGGCTTCCATGTCAAGGGAACAGCCCAACTTGGAGCAGCTCATGTTGGACTGCTCTGTCGGGGAGTCGGACCTGCCGGAGATTCTTGACGGTTCTGATTTTAGGTTCAATGAGTTTGAAGATATTTCTCCAGTGATATACACAGTCGAGAATGAGGCAATGAGCAAGAACAACAACGTTGGAGCTGCTTCTCCTGGACAGGCACATAACTTGTCGAGTGAAGGATTGGAGATGGACGATTGGATCGCCGACCTCGCTGAGATGAGCTCCGGTTTTGGATCTTTCGCATCGATCCTACACGGTCCCGAAGATTGGATCTTATAGACTAAACACTTCGCCTTTATGAGAATAATTCTTGCGGATCTCTGCCTTGAAGTTCTATTAGGAGATTTTCGCATTAGTGAATGGAAATTCTGAATTCCGGCTGCTCTTTTGCTTCTTTATCTGTGAATTTAGCTTTTCGTTATTTGCGTATGGGCACGTTCATGTCCCTCCAGATCGAGAGACAATCTTGGCCATAAAGGAATATCTCTGCGGACCACCCACGTGGGCAGACATTTCGTACCGTCATGAGCTTTTCCCTTTTGAAATTTGATTTTGTTAGAATATTATTTATAAATTACTCATTCATAGTTCAAGTTTTTTTTAAAACAATAATCTCACACAATATAGAATAGGAAATCTAAAGTTTGAACCTTTATAGATCTCTATTTGCCTCCCTAGTAAAATATTTTCATTCTTTGTACTAAGCAAAAAAATCAGATTAAATGTGATAGGAAATGGTTAAAAAAAATGTAAATATTAAAACGCACAACTTTTCAATAGTTTAAGTTTTTAGAACAATTAATAGTAATCCTACAAAATCTCACATAATATCTAACTTTTGAATCTCACACGAAGTGATCATACAAAATCTCACGTGATATCTAACTTTTGAATCTCATGCTGTATAAGAATTTAAATCTTTCCACATCTCATTTACCTCCCCAATTAAAAATGTCTACACTTAGTATTAAGCGTGAGGAGAAATGATAGAATATTAAAATATTAAACCATGCATTTTAGCTTAAGCTATTACGTAAATGTATGATTCCACAAAATCTCAAAACATATACTTGGTAAATGAGTTAAATAGTTTGTGAGACATTACATAAATATAGAAATAAGATAGATAAGGTTCATATGATTTGATTAGCTTAACCTACGTTTAAGGAGAGAGATCAACAACAACAACAACAAAAATCACTTTTTATGAAGTCATTGAGACCTTTTGCTAAATTTCAATTCATTTTTATGATGATAAAGCTTATTTAAATCTAAATAAGTCCTTAAAATGTATCATCTCGGTCCTCATCTGAATCTTGAGATCATTGGGATAAAACTCTTAAAAAGAATTCTTTCCTCTTGGGGAAGAAAAAGATATAAGGGAAATTGGGGAATGTGGAGCGAGTGAATATCTGCATATTAAAATAAGAAACGCATCTATAAAGCTCACCTCATAAAATAAAAAGAAAGGTCGGATGATAACTTCCAATTCATTTTTATGATGATAAAGCTTATATCAGATAGGCGCGGCATACCATTGCATGGGCTCTGCTTGAAGTGTAGTCACCTTCAATCAAACTTCATTGAAAAGTCGTTGTCAATTTGTACGAAGTGGTCAAAGACGCAACAAGATGATGGGGACAATTGATAAAGCACTTACATTTATCCGGATTTCTCGAAGAAGAGCACTATTGCCCTGGGAATAGATCCTTGTGCTAGACAAAAACTTTAAATGGCTTAAGTCGCTCGACCCGATTCACGACATCCTTTCTTGTGACGAGAAAGTCTGCCTTGTACGGTCATTATAAATGGGCTCGACAAGAAGAGTACTCTTCCGGGGAAAAAAAAAAGCGTACTCAAGTTTGAGCACACATCAACTAGCTACACTGCAACCAAATTTAGATTATTCCATTCCATTTTAGACCCAAGTTTTGAGCTTAAGCTTGCAATGTAATTTTTCTAAAATTACAAAAAAAAAAAATTGTAAACCCATTACAAATTTAGTTTTAAACATTTTCAAGATTTGCAGTTTTGAGCTTAAATCTTAAATCTTTCAATTTAACAAATTTAGTTTTAAACATTTTCAAGATTTGCTAGTTCAAACCACCCATTTGTCCGAAAATTGATGACATGGATGTTAGTTATCTTATGTGATACGATCGGCGTTGATGTGAATTTTTAAAAAAAAATATTTCTATTTTTAAATTTTTTATTAATTTTTCTTTTCTTTTCTTTTAACAATAGAGACTAGTAGGGGACCCCTGACCAAGGCTTGAGGGGTTCACCGAACCTTGCCGATCACTAGGTGAGGGCTACAAGTCCTTGCTAGCCAAGGTGAGGATTGCAACCCTTGCACGCCCTCACCCAGTAGCTGACGGGGGTCATTAGGCCTAGTCCCCTATCCACCTTTAACAATAAGGAAAAGAAAAGAAAAAAATTAATAAAAAAATCAGAAAATTTTAAAAAATTAAAGAAAAAATCACGTCGATCGGGTAAATGCCACATGGGATGATCGACATCAACATCATCAATTTCCATGTAAAATTGACTGGATGGACTGAATTTACAAATTGTAAAAATATTAAGTACTGAATTGGTCAGATTGAAAAATTTATAATTGAATTAGTACAAATGTAATAAATTTATAATTGAATTGGTAATTTTAGCCCTAATTTTTCTTAATATTGTTTTTGTGAGCGAACAAGTTCTTTTTCTTTTTTTCTTTTTTCTTGGGGAGATTTGGAGCAAAATATGACATTTTAGATATTATCAATCTACCTTTTACACATGTCGACATATTACCATAACGGAGTTTGGAAGGCCCAAAGTTTATCCTTCATTTCCTTTTGTTCCCCTTGCTCTCCTCCTTAGTTTCCAATGCTGCCCTCACAACGGCACGGCAGGCGAAGGTAGCAACATGGAATGGTGGTCGAGCAAGCCATGACGAGGCGCAGCGCAGGACCCGGCAATGGCCGAGGCAGAGGGAGGGAGGGAGGGAGGGAGAGACGTACGTTAAGTACACTCGTATGGCTAAGGTACCCATCAGAAATAAAAGTGGGAGTACTGGTCAAGATCTTAAACAGCAAGTTAAGCAAAGCGCTCGGTCTAAGGTCCATTTTTAGACTAATCAAAATGCTACTTTGGTCATTTGATCATGACACCAACATACAAAATATCAGTCTACCGTCAAGCCAATTATCAAAAAAGTCATAAATTTATTGCATTTGTATCAATTTAATCATAAACATTTTAATTGTGTTAAATTTTTTTAAGTCTAATATTCAATTGAGCTAATTTATCCTAAACATTTTGACGATTTGTTAGTTTAGTCATTTCGATTAATTTTGATAGAAAAACGCTGGAGTGGCAGTCTAGTCAGTATCAGCTATATTACGTAGCACGACCAATGTTAACGTGGATAATTATTTATAATTCTTAAAACTTTTTTTCTAACTTTTTTCCTTTTTTATCTTTTTCGCATGCTAGCGAGGGCTGTGACACCCTCACCCAGACTAGGCAAGGGTCTGCTGGCAACCTCACTAGCCAAGAGTTGGAAAAAAAAAGGAAAAGAAAAAATAAAAACATAGAAAAAATAAAATTATAAAAATTATTCATGTAAACACTGGCCATGTTACGTAAAACAGCCACGCTAACCAAACCATTACGTCAATTTTTTTCTAGCCAAAATTGGCCAGAAAGATTAAATTGGCAGATTATCAAAAGGTTCAATAATAAATAGCAAATTGTCAAAAAATTTAGAACTAAATTGGCCAAAATGAAAAGTTTAAAACTGAATTGGTACAAATACAATAGATTTAAGATTTTTTGGGTAATTTTCCAATCCGCCGCCAATACAATGCGCACGTTGTAATTGATACTTTTCAGACTTTCTTACATTTTTCTATGCTTTGATTTAGGAAAATTATTCTGCTCTCAAAGATTATTACTAATGTTCTCATCAGTCCTGTCCTTTCCATTTTATACACATCTACACCTTACTTTAAGAAAGGGTCTACCCTAGCTCATAAATTTATAGCTGCTGTGCTTCATTTCTTAACGAATAGGAAGTCGCTCCAACATTATTCTTTGGCTATAGCTTAAATAAAGATGTACTTATGAGCAAAAGGCCACATTATTATACCTTACACCTAAAGTCTATAAAATTATTGTTGCGTGTAGTAATTTGAATGTAAATGAACAGTATTTACATCGACATAACTAGGTATATGTAGCACTTAGGCCATAAAAAACAAAGAGGTAACTTTTTAGTTGTCGGTGGATACGTAAATGATAGTAATAATTATACTTCATTTTCCTCAAAATTTATAAATTGATAATTGCATAAATTATAGTCTTTTATATATATATAGTCCAACATCGCATAAATATGGAGTATTAGCACACCCAAACATTATTGTCTCGTTTTAATTAGGTGAATAGAAAAAAAAATTAGGTGAATAGGAGTAGAAAAGACTATAGGTTTAGTCGGACAGTTGAAGTTTCAACCGAAAGAAAAGAAGAAAAGCTGTGTTGATCATTCTGGGCAACAAAGGTGGCTATACTATAGCTAGAACATGTGCAGTGCTCTGAAATTATCCACGAACGATAGTCTCTCTAGAGTGCTACACATGTGCAGAGACCTTGAATCAGGTCAAGATTGAAGGGCGGTAAAGGACAAAAGTGAACAGCAATTTCAACCAAATTCAATGCGTCGATTCCAACGAATTATGTAGTTACGAACGGCGTAAATCCATCAACTTAGATGCTCTTTTTTCCACAGCAATTTTAACTTTTAAGAAGAACCCACCTCGTAAAGCCATGCTCCAACTCAAACTTTCGCGAAGCTCGCATCCAAACGTGTGGATAAAACCTAGTTGCAGTCAAACTCTTGTACCTTAGGGACGAAAAACTCTAGGTAATTAAGGCAATCTTGTTCTATGTATTCGATTAGATCATGGTTTGTCTAGTAAAAATCTAACGTTGCTGAGTCAAAGGTCCCGCTTTTACTTGCCAAAACCTAGGGTTTCTAAAAAAATTTAAAGGTCCGATTAGCACGCGAATCGAAGAACCTAACCAGAGAACGTTGAATAGTTAAAATGATTGTCGGATTCGAACGCCAATGTCGTGATGGACACTAGGATCCTCGCACGGCACGTCGCCCGCTCAACCCAACAACAGTTGACGATTTCCTGTTCATATTATCAACAATCAAGACACGTGCTTCCATTTTTTCTTTTTTCTTTTTTCCTTCCTCGTTTATTTTCCCCATGATCCCCGCAATCTTCTCCTAAGAAACAGCAGCGTGAAAAGCGCGACGATTCGAGAATCGATCCCTCCTTCCGCGGGACGAGACAAAACGATGCTTTTTTGGGGGAACTCCCACGGCATTATTGGTAAAGATTCTATTGTATTCATACACTGATGTGGAGCACATATGGGATGCTGTAAGTCGATTGTCGATATCTCAATTACTGTCGAAGTGCTACGTGACAAATCACGCTTAGCAACATAATGAGGATATCTGCCAAATAGTCAGTAATTTTTTTATATCTATGAAAATTTATTTGACTTGGTGCTGCCATGGGAAATAAGAATAGGTATCCAATTAAAATAGATTAATAACCATGTCTTTTCTAAGGGTTGTCCCCATTGTTAATACATCAGGCTCTAATTTGTACTTGTATTCTCTTCGTAGAGAGTGCTTTTCTTGCACCCCAACTTTATTTTTCTACCTTTGGCAACCTAAAAAAAAAAACTCATTTTGCTACCCAATTATTACCCTTGTCCCTCCCCTCACTCTTCGTTCTTTCTTTCTTCTAATTGTAAGTCTTTTGAATTAAGGAAGTTCCTTTTGCATTGGCTTAATATTTTATACTCTTAGACAAATACGTTCACTAAAACAAAAATACGCAAGGCATAATGAAGAACAGACAAAATGTAGTAGGTAGCAACATCACGTTAAATATTTTATTATATAAGTTGCTCAAAAATGATTAATGTCGGAAGTATTCTCAAATGTTTATATATCATTTTTTTACTATAAATTTGCACGATAAGATTCTCTCTAAGTGTTGCCTCTAAATATGCCACTAAGAAGTTTTCTTTTATTTTTTAGTCAAAATGCCACCTAGAAGTTAGAATTGCTAGAATTGGACTCTTTTCATTGCAAGAAAAGGTTTATGCAATGAAAATGTTTTACAGCAAGATATAAATGCACTAAATTATTACACAACAACCTTCTCCTTTCTCTTGATTACTATTTAACTGTAACTCATTTGTATTTACGAGATATTTTTTATTTAAGCATAATGACATAATTTAAATTTCTTCTCCCCTATTAATTAGTAGACAAAAGTTTCTAGTGTTTATATGCATTTCAGAGACGTATAACCTTTGCAACGCATTCTATTTTATATTATGTTTGTGAATTTTTATTTTTCATACAAGTCAGTTAGTTTGTACTTTGATAATTCATTTTCATGTGTACATTTTACAGCTAAGAATATGTTAATATAATGTTGTATTTACACCAAAATATTTCATGCTTCATTTCAATCATATCTTTTGTACGAAAATTCAAGCGACATGGATGAAAGTTTTTTGTTATTTATAGTACACTTGACCTCCAATATCTCTGGGCAATGTGCATTTCTCTGTTTCCAATGTAATGAGAAAATACATAAGTCCTTCTGATTGGTAGTAAACATTAGGCCTAAAAATCCAGAGTTTTCGCCTCGAGTCAACTAATAATTTCGGAAACATAAGAACATCCAATCCCTTGATGAAAATAAATAAATTTAGCACACCAATTGAATTAAGCTCTCTAAGAGAATCAAGTACCTATTAGAATCATAAAAAAAAAAATTAATGTTATTCACATCATGAGACAAAGAAAGAAACGCATCTGGTTGGCTCTTTCTATTTTTAAATTTTTTTTCCTCCTCCACATCCTCAGAAGTCAGTGAATTTAGTAGCCATTTATGTCCCGCCTTCGCTCTGCAACTCCACGTTTCGTGCCCCATCACCTCATAAAGATTTGAAGAAGATCAGACAATCAATGGAGGGTAGTGGTTTCTTCCAACATTTAATCTGCAGGAAACCAATGCGCTCTCCCAACTGTACAAGTAAATTCTGCTTTCCTGACAGGAACATCGTTTTAACCATAGTTGCACATTCCGACCAAAAAACGTTTTACCGATTAAGGTAACCTAGCGTCGGCCGGAAAGACTAGGTGGCCAATGAATGGGGCTTGCGCTGTGGCCATTCCTATTTTCTTTGAGCTTGTTCTTATTCTCTCTTTGGTATTTTGTGGAATCACTATCAATTGTTGATATGTAGGTTTGACTTAAGCTTAACTTTAGCTTAAGAATACGCATGGACATATTTAATGAAAAAGGCAAATATAGAGTTTGGAAAAATTTGAACTCAGAGTTCCTATTTTGATACCATGAAAGATATTGTGAGACCCTGTCAATTGTCCTAAAAATTTAAGTTAATTAACAAATGCGCTATTTAATATTTAAATATTCTACTACTCTCCTCATGAATTCATACCGATGCCTTTTTTTTTGGCTTTGTTAATAAGCAAGTATATATATATTTTTTTTTTGTCGGTCCTACGCTAATCCTACTCTAACACTCACTCTTAGACTTTTGCCCTGCCTTCTTACAGGGCGTGGGAGTCAAAACCCACTCCTGAAATGAAATCGTCCCCACCCCAATCCCCCCTGAGAAGGTGGGGATTTGAACCCCCAACCTCCCCCTTCCAAGATGGAAGGGTGACCACTGGGGCGAACCCCCAATGGTTATAAGCGAGTATATTAATTAAGGCATCTTACAAACATAATGAAATAATCTTTACATTTTTTTATTTTCCTATAGTGCACGAGTTCATTACTACATTTTTTTTCCATTTTTCATGTCTTCAAATTTTATACTTGTCAACTATCACATAATTGGTATAATTTGAGTTTTCAAGTGCACGTCAATAAAAAAAAAATCACTTTTCTTCTAAAAAAACTGGGTGGAGAGCCTCGTAGATATGAAAAATAACTAAAGACTTACACTTTATTTATTTTGTAAAAAATAAATAATCTGAATATTATTTTCTTTAAAATAATTGCTTATATCGCTTACAAAAATAAACGTACAAAAAATATTTCGATCATTCATGAAAATATTTAAACATAAATGATTATTAACGATAATTAATTACTTCAAGTTAAAAATATCTTTTAAATAATTAATTTTTTGCAACGAAGTGATAAATTTTTGGCTGGCAAGGTGTCGGTTCCAATTTGCCCATCATCTGTTTCCGGGTGTGTTCAGTCGCTGTCACGCCTCGGCGTGAATTAAATTTGGCCAGAAGATAGGAAGAGCGAATGCAGTTATGAATTAGGAAAGATGGAGCTGCAGGTTCTCTCTCTCCCAATGTGTAGAGTAGTCCGGGGCGGGTGAACTTACTGCAAGAGAAGTAATCCATCGCAGCATTATTGGGGAAGAGATGGTTGGATCTACATTGACGACTTCCACTGACATTTGGTTAAATTGCTAGCTGCCAAATCAATTACCGCCATCATTATTCAAAAGCACAGAGTTTCTCCAACGCCCCTGAGACCGGATGAGTCACCACCGTCGTCATTTCACCTCAATCCTCTCGCCGATATCCAGAGATCTTGACCCGCCATTGTTTTCAATGCTAAAGGAGAAGTATCTGCCTTAAACTAGGAACGTAGTTGCACTGCAGTCCGTTGCCCAAAAAGAAATAAAGAAAGGAAACCCACGATTTATTGCAGCGTCTGCTGATTTCTAATTGTATTCTCCCAAGGTGAACATGACTCTACACGTCCTTGATGGAAGCAATCCAGGAGTAAAGAATTCAAACACGTTCATATGGATAAGAGAAAAGCGTGTGTGAAGCCAAAATGGGTACGCTCAAACGCCGCGCTAGGGTTTTGGGGAACTCTTTAATATATCAATTTGCAATACGGGTTTTATGTTATCTTGACCAGAAACTCACGCCCGCCCAAGGCAATGCCTTGGATCTTCGGACCAGAAGCTACTAAAGTACAAAAGGCATCGATCTGATGTTCTCGCATTTCTTATTGACCACTGTTTCATGCCCCGCGGGATCGGCCAGAGGAAGCTTCCCGACCTCTTCATGGGTCACGACTGAATTCTTGTTTTGCTTTGCATTCTTGGGCCGAGTAGGGATTAATAATAGTCGACAGCGTACTGCAAAAGAGACGACAAAATGGTACTCGGTTGCTATTTGACCACGTGTGCCGTAGTCGTCGTGTGGGTAGGGGCTAATAATACACCATCCATTTATTTCTATGAAACTAGCCCCCCACATGACAGCAAGATAATTATTAAAAAAAAGTAAAAAATTTTGTATATAAATATCAATTCAATTATAAATTTTTTTATTTTGATCAATTTAATTATCAACATTTTGACCATTTACTAGTATAATTATTTTGACTAATTTTGATTGGAAATACTGACATATCTATTAACTGTTTTACATGATATAGGATAGCCAACATTAATGTGAATAATTTTTGCAATTTTTATATGTTTTTTTCTCTCTTTTTATTCTTTTTATTTCATTGTGATCATGACTATGACCCTCGTTAGCGGCCTACAAGGGCTTGTTTTTAGTGTGAATCCAATCGTTGGCCACTATGAAAATAAAATAGAATAAAATAATGAAAATTTCAGAATTTTTTTAAAAAATTGAAAAATCGTCCCATATGTATGATGACAATGTTAGTGAATTTTAATCAAAATTGACTGAAATAACTATATTGACAAATCATCAATAGTTTAGGATTAAACTATCCAAACTAAAAATTTATGACTGAATTAACATTTGTACAATAAATTTAAAATTTTTTTGGTAATTGTTCCTCTTTTTAGCAGCAAAAAAAATTAATCATTCGACCTGTCATTGGGCATCGCATTGAAAAAAGAAGAAAAACCCTAGACACCAAAGTGTATGTTGGTAATATATGTGTCACATGTAGAGTTGGCAAAATGAGTCATAAACTCATATTATGACCCATTTTTAGTTTTTTTTTTTTTTTTGTCGATCCTACTCTACTCCTATTCTAACACTCACTCTCAGACTTTTGTCGCCTCCTTGCAAGGCGTGGAAATCGAAACCCACTCCCGAAACTAATGTGTCCCCACCCCAACCCCCCTGAGAAGGTGGGAATTCGAACCCCCCACCTCCCTCTTCCAAGTTGGTCATATATAGGTCAAGTGAAAATTAAATATTGGTCAGAAATGGGTAAAATGAAAGTTAAATATGGGTCATAAATGGGTCAAGTGAAAGTTAAATATGGGTCGGGTCGGGTATGGGTAACTAGATTTACACTACAAGAATATGGGTCAAAACGGGTTAAATAAGTCAAATATGGGTCGACCCATACCCAACCCGACCCACCCATTTGCCACCCCTAGTCACATGTATTTGGTACAATGTATGATTGCATTTTAAAAAACGAGGGAAGTTACGGATGACGTTATGTGACATAAATGATTTTGGCTTTATCTAAATTATTCTGATTGAATCACAATAATCTCATCATCTCTCGCGATAACTACATAATTATATTATCAACACATTGGGTCCTTCGTACTATAAACCCTACTGAGTAATTGGTAATATTTGTTAACAACTTATGGTCAAAACATTTGCAACTCGCGGTTGGGATGGCATATAAGTACTCTCGTCCACTTAAAAAAAAATGATATATAATGGGTGTCATACATTCAACGATGACCTATGAATAAGTTCCATTTTACATTACTAATGGACCAAATTATATCGTCATGAAAAGGCCAGTGAAAATCGAGAAGTCTAAGTACAATGATAGCATGCATTGGCTCGCAAAATAAATGTGAGAGTTGACGACACAAATTAGAGGTTGTAGAAAATCTAAGTTTGCTCTACCCAAAAGTAAGAGGAGATCAAGTTTAGAACTAAATTGGCCAAATTAAAAAATTTAAGATCAAACAATGGATTTAGGACTTTCTCGGTAATATCTTATATGCAAATCATCATGAGGATGACATATAAGTACTTGTATCCACTTAGAAAAATGATATATAATAAATGTTATATGTTCAAAGATGACATCTGGATAACTTCTATTTAACATTGCTAGTGGACCTAATTATAGTAACATGAAAAAGCGACATTCAGAAGTTTTGAGTACAATGGAAGTAACCGTTGGCCTGTCGAAATAAATGTGAGAGTTGACGATGCAAATTAAAGGCCGTAGAAAATCTAAGTTTGCTTCAGCCAAAAGCAAGGGGAGACCAAGCTTTGTAAAGTCAATAGGAGCAAGTAGGATTTCGTAAGCATAGATTATTGTCCCTCTAATTATTCGACGGGCGTTCTTGACAAGGCTCTCGGATTTGACTTGCCTCCGTTTAGTCTCCGGTATAGAAGTCAATAACAAAGACCAAACGCCAAATCGACACGAGCGGTACCCAATAAATCTCCACCACGTTCCTGCGAAGGCAGCGGTTCTCGAGAAAACCTCGCAGCACGTTCTTGTTCACACGCTATAAGCCAAGATTTTCACGCGTAATAAATCAAATGAATCTCTCTGATGAATTTGCCTAGAGAAATCTGCGGGTACTTATAGAGAGAGAGAGAGAGAGAGAGAGAGAGAGAGAGAGAGAGAGAAGATGTATGCGGTATTTACTCCCCAAGAAAATATTTATTAAGTGTATGTATGCAGAGTCCATGTCATGCATGCACATGAGACTAAATATCAGTTGGCTATCTTGGAAATCCCACTAGGAGAAAATACCATTAGTCGCACTTAAACAAATGCACAGCTGATCCATGCATGTCTCATTGTCTCTCTCTCTCTCTCTCTTTCTCTCCTTCTATATATATGTGTATATGCAGGGCTTGGATGCGACCATGCCCAAACGAAGATAACCCCTCCAATAGCAACTTCTTCTTTCTCTTTCCCAGGGGAATAAGAAAAAATCCAAAGCCCTTCCAGATGAGCTTTTAGTGGAGAAACACCCGAGAAAAGAGAAATCAAAAGGGCTTTCCAAGTCCGCCATTATCTTAGAAAAGGGGGATAAGTAGAAAGAAAGAAGGAAAGAGGGGAAAGAATGGGAAGAAATCCTTGTTGCACCAAGGAGGGACTGAACAGAGGGCTTGGACAGCTCTCGAGGACCAGATCCTCACAGATTACATCAAAGCTCACGGTGAAGGCAAGTGGAGGAAAATTCCCAAGGAATCTGGTGAGCAAAAACCTGTCTTTTTCCGGTTTTTTGGTTTGTAGAACTTGAGCAAAATGGAAGTTTTTGTCTTGAGTTTCTTGATTATAAATTATATTGCCAAGAGAGGTTATGGTGATTTTCTGAAAAATAATTTGTTGTTCTTGCTGCGATTTTTAGGGCTGAAGAGATGTGGGAAGAGTTGCAGGCTGAGGTGGTTGAACTATCTGAGGCCTGACATCAAGAGAGGCAACATCACTCCTGAGGAAGAGGACCTCATCATCAGGCTTCACAAGCTCCTTGGCAACAGGTTCTTCACCAATACTCTTTCTCATTAAGATAAAAAAAAAACAAAAAGAAGAAGAAAACATTTAAGTGAGTCCAAAAAAAGACGTTTAACAGAGAAAATCCAATCCAAAAATAATTGTGAGAGGCAACTCTTTATGGGGACTTGATCCCTTTCGAACGTTTTTGGATCCTCTTCCAAGTCTTCTTCTCTTAAAGAATAAAAAATAAAACTCCAAGAGCAATAAATATTTATGGTACCTAACTTTTGGTAGTAGTTAAATTTCTTCCCGTAGTAGTCTTAGTCTTTTTTTATTACCGAACACTAAAAACAAGACAAAACTTGGATCTGATAGTGAAAGTACACTGGCACTGTTCAGCATAGAAGTTGAATGGCAGTGAGGTTTAGCACATGAGCTAGAGTTTCACTAGGAGTACTTTCAATGGCATAATAAGCTGAAAGCTTAATGTTCGATTTACTCACAATGATGCATATTGTTGCTGGTTAATTTTGCAGATGGTCCTTGATAGCTGGAAGACTTCCAGGGCGAACAGACAATGAAATCAAGAACTATTGGAACACCACCTTAGGAAAGAAGGTGCAAGGAGAAGAACCAAAGCAGCCTAGGAAGGATGAGACCAAGAAGCCCAAGACAAAACGACCCAGCAAAAACCTGACGCCAACACCGGCAGCTAACACCGACCCGAACGCCGTTCGGCCCCAACTGGCAAAGTGCAACGAGATAACTGTCTATCCAGAGCCACAACCAGAAGCATCAGTGACAGATTTCTCCTCGGTTCAAGATCTGGTGAAATCCAGTGAGGGATCGCCATCGATCTTGTCGGAGGAAGAGGACTTCAGGAACCTGCCGATGGACTTCAGCCTGAGCGAGCTCTTGCTACCCGATGTTCCTGAGTACGAGTTCTGGGAGCTGTGCCAGTTTGATAATACCTTGGATCAGCCACTCCTCTTCTCAGAAGAGATGATGAAGGGTTGGGCCGCCAAGGATGGTTTCTGATTCAAAGTTCGATTGAGTTGCAAGTTTGAATCCACTTGATTTTTTATTGAATCTGCAACGAAACAATTTTGTGTAGACAGATTTGACTCTGACGATGAACCCATCAAAGAACAAATGCTCAAGCTGGCGCCAATGGTCTTCGATCAGCTAGCGTTCTGGAGCAGTGTTTGACTATTTTCGTGTTTCTTGTCCAAAGTATTGGTGTCTATATTGTGGCAATAACTGACGATTTAATCTGAATAAAACGATGTATATCATCATCTTTGCAATGTAGCAAATGTGCCATTTATGCGCTTTAGCCCTTTGTCATCTCTGCAATGTAGCATCGACCGCACCATCCAATGCAGAAAAAGATTAAACCTATTCGACCAGTCAGGATAGCTAATTTCGAGAAATTATTCCAACCCATGTATAGAAAGATGTAAACGCTTGCGATTTCATATTTTTCCTTTAATTTTGATAAAATAAGAAGACTAATGCGATATACCTAACTTGCTTCTCAAGCCATAATAATTATTGTGCAACTACCATAATTATAGAGAAAAAGACGAATTCATTGATAACTTTTCAAGCCCGCACATTACTTTTCCCCTTGTTGACATTTTGCTCTGCGCTTTTATGCAATGCACTAATAAATGCGGGATTTAAACTGAGAGTCAATAAGGGCAGCTAGTCCATCATGAAGAAAACTCCTCGGTCTTGAAGTTTATTTATCAAGCTTCTTAGATTGCATCTTCCCTAGTTTTGCCCAAGGTGTGATCGAATCAAATTCAATGTCCCAATGGAACGAATAAGGCCATTTGAATATCTAACAACCTGTGAATTATAAAGGGAAGATGACACACCAATCTCTAAATTTTTACCTAATATGTAATGTGATCCGTTAATTTTTAATTTTATTCGATATAGTCCCAAACTATTAGTAAATATTAAATATAGTCATTCCATTTGAGCAACAACAAATTAGACTTTGTTAGATGACGTGGATAAACATATTTTAAGTTAAATTTTTGAAAATGATAAGTCAACTTGTCCATTTTCTTAAACATCTACTTTAAAGAGGCAAATAAAAATAAGGGGGTTTAAACATGTCCATCGTAATTGGTTAACGAGGATTATAATATCCTGATTTTAGATAAATAATTCACGTATAATTTTTTTTTTCTTTGTCGCATTTCAAACTTAACATATTAGAAGCCACATCAACATATTCCATCGACTTGAATATAACAGGTGAACAACACTACATATTTTCATGTAATTAGAGATTAGATTGAATATTTCTTAATAGTCTAAGGACCACATTAAATAAATTGAAAATTCGAGAACAACATTGTACGTTGAGCCAAAGTTTAATTACCATTTGTATTACTTCTCAATTATGAATGACTAACCTAAAAGTAATGTAATATCGATAATTGCAGATTATTCAATAAATTTGACCGCTTGAATAGCGTCGGTGGATGCTGCATCATGCATGCGGTTAAAATATTGATATTGCAGTTGTGCTATACCTATCAAGATCAATGAGCTCGGAAGTTTCCTTGCACCGACTATTCATTTATATATATAGGGCCATTTGACTTTAGAAAGATGGCCTCCAGACAATGACCTTGGCTAGCAGAACCTCTCAAAATTCGGCCCCAGATGTATTTGTCCAGTTATCCTTGGCCCTTCCAAAATTGAGGGGATTCTTCCGGCCATTAGTTTTACGGTCTATTTCTCTGGAAAATGAAATTACGGATTTAGCCCGATCCTTGCATGAACTTTAATTTGTCTTAAAAAAAAGCACAAACTTCTTATCGGGGTCCTAATTTAGTAGCCAATGCTACCGTCTTAATTGTTGAGAAAGCTCCCACTAGGTGTTAAAGTTGACAAAACTTTCTAGTTCTATTATATATAAGTTGCTTCTAAGAAACTTTTGACAACCTCTATCAAAGTATATTCTTTTCAGAAGCATATCTTGCTCTGACGAGCCCAGAACAATATAGTGTTTAGAACGAGAAAAAATCCAGAACTAGACTTAACGAGTTTGCGCCACAGATCCAGACTGAATTTATATGGAAATTATTCTATAACACGTAGTTTTCTAGCAAAGGATTTTACTTTCCATCTACGCAAATATTGATTGAATCAATCACAAATTGATGAAATCAATTTAGAAAATAAGTTCCTTTTTTAGAGCGTCACTTATAGAAATCAAGATTCTGATTATAAGAGCTACAGAATCAAGTGGAAATTATATCACTGTCTTCAACGGCCACAAGATTCCTTTAAAAGTTTCTGTCCAACGATTATATTGGAAGAAATTCATCCGAAAGAATGTCAACGGTTGGTGTGGTGTGGAGGAGTATTTAAACGAGGTCATTTGGTAAAGAAGAGGAGGGAACGTGAATTTAAAATTCCAAAGTCTAAAACTACTCTCAATTACTTGTTTTCGTCTGTAAACATTATAGAGTATGATCAAGAGAGAAAACACAAAAAGAGTGTCTTAGTAAGCTAGAGAAATCCAGCACTGAATGTTTGCACTCATAAGTTACAATCCAACTAGTAGATTGTCAACGTGGGAAAGTGGACATAGGCTTGATCTAAGCCAAACAATTATAAAATTCGTGTGTAATTTTCTCTTCCCTTAGCTCTTTTATTTAAAGTATGTTGCACATGTTTTGATCTTTGCAGAAGTCTAGTGTTTCGTGAAATTGTTTCTGATTCTCTTCCAGACTTTACTAGTATCTTATTTACTCCGCGTTTATTTGTCAAGATTTCCTTTAAATATTTATTCACCCCTCTAGGTGTTCGTACTGGCTACATCACAAATCTAGTGCCAAAAAGCTGAGTGTCGACAAACATGAGCTACCTACCATCCAAAATCAAATAAACAATGTTGTTTTGTTAAGCCTTCATCAAAACAACACCCTCCCCCCTCATGGGTGGCAAAATGGGTTTAAAACCCATATTTCAACTCATATTTAATGGGGAGTCATAAATGGATTACTTTAAATTTTAAAAACAAGTGAGATGTAAATAGGTTACCTAACAATGTGAATCAGGCCATTTCTAATTTTTTGAATTTTTATAGTCTTTCTCTTTTATTTTCTTTTTCTTTTTCTTTCTTTCTTTCTTTTTTTTCTATAAAATTCGGCAAGGGTTGCCTCTTGTTGGTGGCGAGGGCTTCACCGCCCACACTTGATCTAGGCAAGGGTTCAACCCTCACTCGTGGCCCTCACCTAGTTGCCGGTAAGGGTATGCAAAAGAACTGAAAACCGCCCAGAACCGAAACCGAACCAGCCTAAAATCAGCAACTTCCATGGGAACTAGTCCGATTCCCAATTCCAATTTATCAAAACTAGTGGGTACCAAGCTGGTTCTTGGTCTAGGCGTAGAATTGCCCATCTGTCCACCCAAGCCGGACTGGTATATATATATATATATATAAAGTTTACATGTATTGAAAGATGCATAAATTTAAAGCATCAAGTCATCCACTAGGGCGGTAATCCGCACTCCAGGGATTATCGATGTTTGTATTACAAGAGATGGTTAACCAACTATCATGTAAGTTGGTAACCCTGTATAAACTATGCTAGATGTATTTGAAAACAAACAAACTTACTTTGTAACAAGGGATACAAGGTAAGAAAGCTAACCACAGTCCCATCACATACATCCTTTTTACAGGAGAAATCCATGGCAAGTAAAAGACTTGCCGCAGCCTGTAACAAAGAAGAATACCGCAACACCCTCGGGACAATGCTATCGAAGCGGAAGGATCACGATGTGGATCTTCCAAATCTCAAGACAATACAGACGAATCCTCACAAGTCACATCACGGTGGAAACACCAATGAAGACGATCATGGGATCAATCTAGACAGAGATTAAATCAAGACATCACATGCCAGCACTGTTGAAGTGGCGCAAAGGCTATACATCGTAGAATAAACATTGGAATTCTACTCAACAAAATTATTCAACGATCAAAAAAGAAATACTTGCTATAGTTTTGTCTATATCAAAATTCCAAGGAGATTTGCTAAATCAAAAATTCCTCTTGAGAATTGATTGCAAATCAGAAAAGACGTTTTACAAAAAGACGTATTAAACATTGCATCAAAACAGATTTTTGCCGATGGCAAGCCATACTTTCAAAGATTCGACTTTGACATTGAATTTATAAATGGTTCTTCAAATTCTTTACCCGATTTTCTCACAAGAGAATTTTTACAGGGGATACCATCATGCCAAGATCCAAAAAAGACAAAGGAAAAGGCAATCACCATGGAGCTGTTCTGCTTTCTATGTCAACAAAAATGCTGAACTAGAAAGAGGAGTTCCTAGATTAGTTATTAATTATAAACCCTTA
Organism: Eucalyptus marginata; assembly: GCA_014182565.1. Taxonomy (NCBI): domain Eukaryota; kingdom Viridiplantae; phylum Streptophyta; class Magnoliopsida; order Myrtales; family Myrtaceae; genus Eucalyptus; species Eucalyptus marginata. The sequence continues at coordinate 6,255,425 of CM024587.1, forward strand.
AATACAGCCCTTAGGTGGATAAGATATCCGATACCCAACAAAAAAAGATTTGTTAAATAGATTATGTAGGTCAAAATTATTTTCTAAATTTGACATGAAATCGGATTCGGCAAATACAAATCGCTGAAAAGGATAAATACAAGACAGCCTTCAAGTCCCTTTTGGCCAATACGAATGGAATGTTATGCCTTTCGGTCTCAAAATGCCCCTTCAGAATTCCAAAGAATTATGAATGACATCTTCAATCCTTATTCTGAATACATCATAGTTTATATAGATGATGTTTTAGTTTTTCCTCCAAAAGTATAGAACAACACTTTAAACATTTGTCTACTTTCATTAAAGTAATCATACAAAATGGTCTTGTTGTCTCCCCTACTAAAATTGCACTCTTTAAAACCAAGATTAGATTCCTAGGTCATTACATTCATTTAAACACCATAACTCCAATAGAAAGGTCGATTTCCTTTCTTGATAAATTCCCAGATGAGATTAAAGACAAAACACAACTGCAAAGGTTTTTAGGAAGTCTCAATTATATTTTGGATTTCTTCCCTAATATAAATATCCTTTGTAAACCCTTACATCAAAGATTGCAAAAAGATCCCCCTCCATGGACTTTGTCCATACTAACATTGTCAAACAAATTAAGACTCATGTTAAAGAAATACCATGCTTACACTGGCCGACCCATCCGCCTTCAAAATAGTTGAAACAGATGCCTTAAATAGGGTACGGTGGTATTCTTAAACAAGTCAAGAATAACAAAGAACAAGTTGTTCAGTTTATTTCAGGGATGGGTTTGTCTGTTGAGACATCTTCATAATCAGAGTCAGAAGAGGTTTCTATATCATTTATTTGAAGACCTTCTTCATTAAGAAGTTCATCAAAAGAAGTGTCATCATTTTCTATGAAGATGTTATTAAGCTGGTGTAAAGTGTTATCGTCTAAAGATAATTCATTCATTCTTTTATTGATTCTACAATATTTTGAAATATGCCATTTTCTTCCAGAGTAACATTTTATGTCTTTAAAGTTTTTCTTATCAAGTATGAGGTCTATTTTGATTATTTCGGTGTCTTCGTTTTATTTCTATGAGGTTGAGGTTTATTGCTATGTTTCTTTGTCTCTTTTTCAGGGGGCAAGTTCCCTTGCATTTTGATTTTGTTTTTTCATTATAAGAGGGATCATACGAGTACGTAAGTCTCCTAAACTTCTATTGGTAAGAGACTGTTCTTCTTTGAGTTGTCTTTGTAATTTAATCGTATTACACATTTGTGTTCCTTGTCTCGTAAACATAAGAGATTATTTCTCCATAAGAAAGAAGATCATAAGGAATTTGGCCTTTGTATTCTTCTCTAATTCTATCTCTAACTTGGTCACCTATGATCCGAGGTAAACCGGCTAAGAATTTTTCTTTCCAAAAGGGTTGATTATCTGGTCTAACAAGAACCCTTTGAAGGAAAAGTTCTTTGTATTCTCTGAATCTTCCTAAGGATTTGCAACGCATATTGGATAAGAGATCTTGGTTCCTATCCCTAATGTGTGAAGGGTCTCCTATGAAGTGTTGTGAAATGGAGTAAATAAGGGTGTTCACCGCATCTTGGATGAGACATCCTTGATCATCATCCATGCGTTGTCCAAAATCGTCTATTTTATACGCAGTAAGAATCTGTATTTTTGTTCATCAGTCAAATAATTATCCCACCAACCTTTTAGTTGTCCAAGAATCCGGCTACTAAAAGATTAGCAACAGCATGATCAGAAACATCTTGCTGTGTTTTATAAGCATTAGCAAGTATTACCATGTTGTTAAGAATATTCATGATATTGGTTTTCGCTACACCATCTATATTCCATTCATAAATGGCGTCCTGGAGAGTATTTATTCTGTATTTTTGCGATGATTCTTCTTGGGCTATGTCGGGTGGGGTTGCTCTACCGTAATAAAGTTTTTGAGGATGTCTCCAATTGAGTCTATTTACCTCAGGGACAGATTCATTGTCAGAGTCATTGGAGGGTTTGGTTAAGGTACTAATAGTAGGATGATCAGGGGTGTCATTAATAATTAGTCCTTGAAATTTAGGAGTGTCTAGTATAGGAGTAGGTTCTATCTTTGCTTTCCCTAGGAGTTTTTTCTTTTGTTCTATGGCTTTGGCAAATTCCGGACTAAGGTTTTTGGGGAATTCAAAAGCTTTGAAGGTGGGTTTTTTGAGTGTGTTAACAGGTGGATTGGTTACGTGGGTAGGATTTTGTATGGTGGATTCTATCCTATTCAATTGTTTTCCTATGGTTACTAAATGTTGATTAGTAAAATTGTTTTGTTCAATGACTTTATGGGTGTATAGGGAGTCTCCTTTGTCTGGAACCCTAAAGGGTGTGGCAGTAACCTCGCTTTCTCCATGTTGTATTTTTATTCTCCTAAGGGGTGGATGGTTGGATTCTATGGTTTCACCATTATCCAGTTTCCACTTGTAATGATGGTCTAAAACAACAATCTCTTTTGGTTCAAGGAATTGTTCTTCTAACCAATCAAAGAAAAATATATGGACTTCATATTCGTACATGTAGTCGTAATATTTTTGCTTGATATCTTTTGCTTTATCAACAAAGGTTTTGAAGAACCATTCTCTGATGTGTTTGTTGTTTTCAGAATTAAATTCTTTGTTAAGGAAAGCTCGGTTTGGTTCGAATTGTTTTTCTAAAACATTTAACTCAGCATCTATCATTTGAGAATAGGTGGGAGAATGATGAGGAGAATCTGTATTTTCTAGAACCGGCTCAGATTGGTTTTGTTGGTAAACCGGTCCGGAAATTCCTCGATCTATTGTCTAGACCAGTGATTTTCGGTTCGGGTGGTATCTCGGGGTTATTTCTACTAGTATTAGGAGGTAAAGGTGTTGTATCACGTATAGAAGGATCTCTACTAGTACTAGGATCTCTACGAGTACTAGGAGGAATAGTGATTATAGGAGGAAGATTGGGATTAAGATCTACTGACCTTGAGTAGGATGTTTGAAATGAAGGACTGGATCTTGAATCAAAAGATCTTCTAGGAAATCTAATAGTGACGCTTCCTTCCGGATGTTGAATCACATTGGTTGGAGTTGTATTTTGAACAATTTGTTGGGGAATTTGGTTTTCTAATTCCCATTGTTCTGGTAAAGTAACTTGATTCCAACTAATAGATCTAGGAATAGTAGTATTTGCTCTAGAAATATCGGTCTGGAGAAGAAGTGTTTCTCCTCGAGGACTATGTTTAAAAGCATTTTCTCCAAAGGCTGAGGCCATGGCTTTGTAATGGATCCTATAGACAAAAGCTAAAGGAATAGATCCATCTGCCACTTTATAATTATGTGTTTTGATTTGAAGTGTGAGGGCTCTAAGGATATTCTTGTCTTTAAGAGAAACTGAGAAATTGGGGTAACAATCAAAATGTATAGGTCCTTTGCAGAGGCTTGTCTCTACAGTACCAAGAATAGATTCATCATAGTTCAAGAGACGAGAATCTCTTAGGACTAAAAGAATGGATGTATTGAGACCTTCTTTTGTAAGAGGTTTGATTCCTACTTGAACTAATCCTATATGAATGTAATTGTATTTTTGTTTATGCTTATGGATGGACTCTTTATTAAGAAGATGTATTTTTTCATAAGAATTAGAAAGAGGAACATCTCTTTCTTCAGTGGTTATGACATAATCAGATTTTTTTGAAAAATTACAATTTTGATTTGTTTGTATATTTCTTTAAGTTGTATTTTAGGAATTTCCCAATTTTCTATAGATTTGTTGAAATCTTCTATCCTTACTTCTTCTCTATGTATAGGACTTGGATCTGAGTCCATTTGTGATAGAGAACTAGAGGAAGATGTAGATCTCCTAAGTAAGCTCATACTTAAGATCGGAACTAATCCTTCTTCATAACCGTTACAGAGCTAAACCAACGGTCTCACAGCCACTCAGGGTCTTACGGCCTGGACCACTCTGTAGAAACAAGAAGGATGCCAACGAATGGCTCTCGATCTGTGAGTATGCTCTTACAAAGACTATCTATACCTTCCCACTGGCTCTGATACCATAAAGGGGTTAGGATCGGAGTACTATATGAGAGAGTATGTAAGTATAGAGATTACCAAACAGATCTATATGATATTGAGAGTGTATGAGAATGTATAAGATCTAAATAAAGTCGCGAGAATTAAAAATAATATAAAGACCAAAAGCAATATATAAAATATAAAGTAAGAGTATGCATAAACAAAAACCAACCATGAAGGTGGTATGAACTTGTATTGAATAAACTGGAAGTTTACATGTATTGAAAGATGCAGAAATTTAAAGCATCAAGTCATCCACTAGGCGGTAATCCGCACCGGGATTATCGATGTTTGTATTACAAGAGATGGTTAACCAACTATCATGTAAGTTGGTAACCCTGTATAAACTATGCTAGATGTATTTGAAAACAAACAAACTTACTTTGTAACAAGGGATACAAGGTAAGAAAGCTTGAGGCTTGAAGGGATGAGGGTTTACAAGAGGATGGAGAGGATGGAGAGGAAGAAGGAAGAAGTGAGATCTGGAAAAATTTCGAGTCCTCTTCTCTTGTGCCGGAGGAGTGTATTTATAGGGGTGCTACAGTGAAAGTGCTACGGTCTTTGAACAAAGTGTAAAGTGAACGATGACGAGTGAACAAAGTGTAAAGTGAATAGTGAACAAAGGTGAACAGTGTACTACGATGTATAGCCTTTGCGCCGCTTCAACAAAGTCTTTGGCATGTGATGTCTTGATTTAATCTCTGTCTAGATTGATCCCGTAGCGTCGTCTTCATTGGTGTTTCCACTGTGATGTGACTGTGAGGATTCGTCTGTATTGTCTTGAGATTTGGAAGATCCACATCGTGATCCTTCCGCTTCTGATAGCATTGTCCTGAGGGTGTTGCAGTATTCTTCTTTGTTCTGGGCTGCAGCAAGTGTTGCACTTGCCATGGATTTCTCCCGTAAAAGGATGTATGTGATGGACCGTGGTTATCATGTTTTTCCGGCTATTCAGCCATGTTCTAACCGCAGCTTCGGATCCTTGTTCATGGTATTTGAATCCATCCCACCATTTTGTTTTGTATTTTCGGACAAGGACTGGTACTCCCGGTGTTTTGTGGATGTATTGTATTCAAATTCCCATGATGTTACCCAAGAGATTCTGAATATTATAAAGAAATGCATAAGGCATGGGAACCTTCTATCATGTGGTGTTGGTACGAAGTATTCGCTAAAACCTTGTAACCTTGTTTGACAAGGATGTAGTATTATGTCCAAAGGACCAAGGAGATCCCACCAGGAGTCAAACCAATTCGGTAGGCTTTGTCTTGGGAAGTTGTCTTTGAAAAATAATAACCAAGTGTGCTGGAAATTTGTATTTTGTCTCGAAGAAAACATTCCACCAGGCTTGTTGGTAGTCCCAGTAGGTGTATGAGGAAGAATAAGGTAGACTTTGGGTAAGTCTGGTTTGGAATTTTCGGGTGTATGAGGCGAGGCTCCCAAAGTGTGAGGGGTGTATGACTTTACCGATGGATATAGTGGAGTATAGGATGTTCTCTCGTATTGTTTTTGTCAAGCAAAATGAGTGAATCTTGCGATTCTTTGTCTCCACTAAAATTTGCTCATAGTAAGCAAGGGATTTGTTTGTATTGTGTGGTTTGAATAACCAATTTTTGGAAAGATGTTTTTTGCAAATTTGATTGGATCTTCATCGAAGAATCCATCTTCTACGGTCAATATTTTTTTAAATGATGTTTTGGGGAAAATTTTTGATTTTTGAGATTGAGGGGTTGCCTGTGGCCTAATAACCATCTCATTCGAAATTCTTTTGTATTCTGCTGGTTTTTGTGTAACCAGCTGGGAAGGAACATTGCTTACCTCAATGGCCTTGGATGGCTCTTTCTTTGTCTTGTTTTGTATAGACTGTGCTAGTAACAAGATGGTTTCATCTCGGTATCATGTCGCCTAGTGTTTAAAGGCCGATGTTGGATCGATGATACCGGTTCTATTTTCAATGGTGTATTTGGTGTTTGGTATTGTTGTAGGAATGGCTTATTGTTTTCTGCCATTTGGAGCCATGTTTTGATGGGTGTTAAGCGTATTGGAGGGTTCGGCAATGGCTTTGCCTTTTCCTTTGTCTTTTTGGATCTTGGCATGATGGTATCCCCTGTAAAAATTCTCTTGTGAGAAAATCGGGTAAAGAATTTGAAGAACCATTTATAAATTCAATGTCAAAGTCGAATACTGAAAGTATGGCTTGCCATCTGGCAAAAATCTGTTTTGATGCAATGTTTAATACGTCTTTTTGTAAAACATCTTTTCTTTGATTTGCAATCAATTCTCAAGAGGAATTTTTGATTTAGCAAATCTCCTTGGAATTTTGATATAGACAAAACTATAGCAAGTATTTCTTTTTTGATCGTTGAATAATTTTGTTGAGTAGAATTCCAATGTTTTGAAATATATATATTTTAAGAAAAAATTCCACCCTCCACTATAACTTCCCGGAAGATTTGACAAGAACATGTGTTAATTCAGATGTGGAGGCCTTCTTGGATATACCCTTTAAGATTTATGAACCAATAAAATCAGAAGAGTGTCAAATGTCAATTGCAGTACACAAGTACTCACCATTTGAACAATTAACTCATCATTCATGTGTCTATTAAGTGAGTAAAGTTTCATTTCTTAGTCTATCTAGACTTCATTCTTCATTTGAAGGACAAAAGAAATCATTTTGTGATCATACGTTATTTGGGCCTATGTGGGACTCGCAATTGATTTGATCTACATCTACCAATCAAAAGGCATTATGTCGTTAGATTTCCAAGGTATAACCATTGATAGGTAAGGTTGTTTTTCTTTGATCAATCAAAGACCAGGCAAACTAGTTTACACCAATCTTAGATACAAACCGATTTATATATATTGCAAAGTAGGTTCACCATGATATTGATTGATGGATATAATTTTGTTGGGATTTGGGACCGATTCCATGGACCACTTGAGAATCGGACCGAATCGGCGGTTTGGTTTTCAAGTGGATCCATGAAACCAACTAGGCGATTTTTCGATTCCAAGGTGGGAATTGCCTAATCGGACGATTTTCACCTCTAATCCTAGAATTATTAAATAATAAATAAATAAATAATAAATAAAATTTAAAAAAATTGTCCACTACATTTGTATTTCATGGAAGTGTTTAAGCAATGCAATTTAAAAAAAAATCACAAGAAATAAGTTTTCCTAAATTTGGTTAAATATAGAACCATTTTTTCAATATGAGTCGAGAATAGATTTGAGTTGGGTATAGGTCGTTAAATTTGTATTTAATAGAAATGGGTCAATTTTGGTCAAACCATTTTCGACGTGACCAATCTCTCTTAGGTTTAGGGTTCTTGCTCTTCGAAGAGCACGATTGTGATTATGCCATCAATTGGAAGTAGTAACAAAAGTAAACAAGGCATTGAATAGCTTAACCAAGCATTGCTCCCGACTCTTTACACGTCAAGGACTAGAACAAATCTAAACGGCATTGTTTCTTCAATCTGGACACCAAGTCAGCCATGGCGCGAGGCACACAATCCGCATTCATCCCACGTCAACTTATTCAACGAAGGAAGCATGTGACATGATCGGACACGAGGCAGCACGCTCACGTCTCTACCATGTCGACCCTTTGGCCTATGATCTTCTCCATGTACGAGACGATCACCGCCTCCCTAGCCGAAGCCAGAGCTCGCTCGCACGCTCGAGCCACGGCCTCGCTCTCGCGCTTCTTCGCCTCCTCGCGTCGCCACGCCTCCTCTCGCTCTTCCCTCCCCGGTCCATCCTCTCCACCGCCTCCAGGAGCTCCCTCTGGAGGCCCTCCAGGTGTTCGACCAATTGCGTCGTCAGCCCCTGGAGGAACCCACGCATGGATCTCGATCGGCCCCTTCGCTTTTCTCTTCCTCTTCCTCTTCCTCTTCGGGGCCGTGCTATCCGGAGAGGCAGCTTCTTGTGCCTCCCGAGTCGGCCTCTCTGAGGCATGGCCACCACCTGTTCGACGGTTTGTCTCCTCGTTCGGATGCTTCGTGCTAATGCTCGGTGGCTTTGGGAGCGAGGCTTCGGGGTGGACATTGGCTGGTGAGAGCCGAATGGGGCGGGCTCATTTGACTGGTCTGCCGATATTCGTGAGGCCACAAGTCGCCTCAAGCTCAAGCTCCGGACATTTTATTGCCAGTTTTTATCTACTCGGTCTTTTGACTTTCGATGATTGCAATGTTCCTTTTTGTCGTTCAACGGTTCACGTCGAGGGGCTCCCTTCATTGACCAGACAAGACGCCATCGTCGTACCAAAAAAGGCAACAAATGGGATCTCGAGGTGGCCGAATGCTCTTGAGGAAGCCAGGAAGAAAGGGGCATGACAAGAGAATGCGGACCAAAATCTTTACAAAAGTATTATATCGGATTGTCTTGTTGTCTTCGACCCAAAAAAAAAGAAGAAACAATCGCCTTGTTGTTGAGTAATAGACGAGATCACAGGTCTCCTTAAACAGAGAATTAACTGTCGGTCTCATTGTCTCTAGAAATGCGAATATTGGTCTCGTAAAAGAGAATATATGCTTTAAACAGAATATATGCTTGGACGATGGTCATCTTATCAATGCAACGCGAGTAGCAAGAGAGGAGACGTCGCGGGTTTGTGAAAAACAGACTCCCAATATTGATGAGATTAATCGCCCAAAATTTGTGAGGGTTTTTTCATTCTACTTCTCAATTACTAGTCATTATTTACTAAGTTCCTGGTGAGGGTCGCACAGAAAGATGCAGTGAACTTTCACTGTAGGAAATTTTCTCAGTAACTATGTAGCGTACGCAAGTCAAAAACACTGGCTTAAGTGATTCTTTGGCGGGTACTGATGATGCTACAGGAAGTCGTGAGACTATATCCACCCACGACTGCCCCTTATCGACACATTCTTAAGATACTACTTTAAGAGGAATGTCAATCCCCGCCGGGGTGGACATCCTACTTCTAACTCTCCTGCCTCATGTTGACCCCAAGCTTTGGGGCGACAATCCAGATGAATTTAGACCGGGGAGATAAAAAGACAGCGTCTCAAATGCTTGAAAGCATCAGTTGACATTCTATCCACTTCGATTGGGGACCTGGAATATGCCTAAGCCAGAACTTCTTGACAATCGAAAGATGGCCCTAGCAATGATGTTGCAGAACTATGAGTTTCAGCTCTCTCCTTCTCATGGCGACGCCACGCATACCGTCATTACTTTCCAACCACAGAATGGAGCTCCAATAATACTGCCCCAGCTTCAACATTTTAACTCATTGTCAAAGTAAAACAATAATAAGGTATTTCAAAATTAGTTCTTTCATGTACTTAGATACGAGACTTTCGAAGCTCAAATCTCGCTTGTTTGCGTCCTGCCACGAAGTGCGTATTTAGTGCAAAAATAAAGAATCTTGACTACCGATTCAGCTTGCCTCTAGTACACAAATTTGACAAAATTTTCAGACATGGTATATGGTAACAAAAACAAATGTCCTTTACTTGGGTAGATGAATCGAGCCAAGGCATAAGACGTAGCATCCCTCTTCTTTCTACAGATGACCTTTTTGGCAATCCTTCTCATCATGCAGGCTCACATCCTAGATTCATGAAAAAGAGAATATATGCTTTATCAGCTTGTCAGATATAAGCTCAGAGGGGAAACGAAAGACATTGGGATAGCAAGAACATGGTCCGGAACAATCTGTCACGTAATTTTTGTCTGGTATGTGAATTCTGCTTTAGCTATCTGCCTTGTCTTTTTAGGTCCACTTGAAAAAGACGACAAAATCTCGTGCCTGTAGGGACACCAAAGGGTCAGATTTTTTCTGTTCAGCAGAGACATTGGATTGAGCTAAAGCACCTAGTCATGAGCAAAAAGAAAGACTGAGGTTGCAGACAGACATACATAAGGTCATTGTTTTCTGAAATACAAACTCATTCATGTAGACCAGTGTCAACGCTAGTGCTAGAAACAAAAATTCATTCATATTGACCTAAGCTTGTTTAAACTCTGGACCCTCCTGTTATTATGATTTACTAATCTCTATGCCCACAAATCAAGATTTTTTTTCTGTTCATAAGAGACATTTGATAGAGCTACAGCACCTAGTTATGAGCAAAAGAAAGACTGAGGTTGCAGATAAACATACATAAGGTCATTGTTTTCTGAAATACAAACTCATCCATGTAGACCGGTGTTGATGCTAGTGCTAGAAACAAAAATTCATCCATATTGACCAAGCTTCTTTAATATATGACCCTCATCTTTTGTGATTTACAAATCTCTACGGGGAAAATTACCAAAAAGTCATAAACCTATTATAATTGTGTCAATTCAGCCATAAACTTTTTTTGACCATTGAGTTATGAACCTTTTACAATTATTCCCCATCAGTCCATCCGGCCAAAAATGGCCAGCCAACACTGACATGGTAGCGCTGGCCGGCGCCGACAACATTTTTTTGATAATATTTTATTTTTTAACAATATTTTATTAATTTTTTTATCTTTTTTCTTCTTCTTCTCCCTCTCCCTCCTTCCTCCCTCCTTCTCCCTTGGCTCGGGCTCCTAGAAAAAAAAGAGGGAGAAAAAAAAATAAAATTTAAAAATATTATTAAAAAATTTCATCGGCCGGCTATTTTTGGTCGGATGGACTGATTGAGAATAATTGTAAAAAAATTTAATTCAATTAATCAAAAAATAAATTTATAATTGAAATTTGTATAATTACAATAAATTTATAATTTTTTTGGTAATTTTCTTATCTTTATGTCCATAAATCAAGATTTTTCTTTTTACCCCTTCTACTATTTCATTTGGGAATCTGTGTCTCAAATAATGAGACGGAGTGGCCTTTCCCAATTTGATGATTGCTTTCTGCCTCAGGACAACATCTTTTGAGGGAGCTTTTTCTCTCTGTTCACGGATGTAACAGTTCTGAATCTATGTCTGCAATAATGAGACTGAGTGGTCTTCTCCATTTTATGATTGCTTTATTGTAGCTGGACAGCATCTTTTGAGAGAGATTTTTCTGTCTGTCAGTGAATGGACCTTGAACGCAGGTACAAATTTTGGCCAAAATCTGCACAAGGCTCGTTTAAATTGGTTTCTAGGTGATGACAGCAATAATCATCTACTTTTGATAATTGGGACCAAACCATTGATGAAGTCTTTGTGGTTTTCTTCTCTGACCTGTTGCCTAAGTAAGACTTGCTTGTTCATGGAAAACTGGACCATCTCTTCGTACTCGTTCGACGTCACAGTCAAAATCGACATAAACTAGTGCATGGGCGAGATAATAAGTTCATCTCAATCGTGCAAACGCTAGACAATTAAGAAAAATTGCACATGGTTCTTGACCTTGTTTTTAAGAGATTGACACAACTTTTTGAGTCTTCAGAGTAATCAACATATGCCAATATATTATGTCATATTCTAGAGCAAGGAGTTCTTCCAAAAGACAAGAAATGATCCAACCTCACGCTTTTAAACACCAAGTTTGAGTAAATATGCAAGATTTGCCGAGGTACATCAGCAAAAGAGTGACATTCTTGGCAATTTCCCCATAATTCCCTCCAAAAACTATCATTCCCTGCCTGAAAAGTACTATACCAATATGGGGTGGTAGGATCTAAATGCTGGACTTCCCAATCATTGCTCATTATAAATCAGGAGGAAAAGAAGAAAATCTACATAAGCAAATCAAAACCAGCTCTCATCCACTTCCAAGAATTTGCTCATCCACTCCAAGTTGAGAGGACCCTCGTTGAAGTTATCAAGGAAGTCATCCCTAGAGAAGTCGCTTTTCATCTCTTCCTCTCTCTTCGATGTCCCCCCATCGTTGTCCGCCACGCTATGCATCGCCTCCGCACTACTCCTCGGGTCCTGAGATTGATCTGGCTCGAGGAATTTGCTTTGACTCTCCTTCTGCTTCATCTTTTTGCTCAGACGAGAGTTCCAGTAGTTCTTGATCTCATTATCTGTCCGACCCGGTAGCCTTCCAGCTATTAAAGACCACCTGAAATAGTTTGCAAAAGAAAGAAAACAAATTTAATTCAACCAGTCCTTGATTTCCAGCCAGATGGGTAATCAGCCGTCGCGAGAAAGCAGTGACTCTGGCGGAAAAGTTCACCTGTTTCCTAGGAGTTTGTGAAGCCTGAGAATCAAGTCCTCTTCTTGGTCTGAGATATTGCCTCTCTTGATATTGGGTCTCAGATAATTCAGCCATCTTAATCTGCAACTCTTCCCACATCTGTTGAGGCCTACACCAGAAACAGAAAGAAAAAAAAAATTCAATTCAAATTCACAGGGGTCCTAATTACCTCAAAAAGAAAAGATCTAGAGTGGGTGTGAATGTAATGGGACATTGCATTGAGCAATGTTGACAAACGTATGCACCTGCTTTAGCTGCAACTAGCTTCCACCTTCTCGGGCCATGGGTTTCTATAACTTGAGATAGCTTTTGGTCTTCTTCTGAAGTCCATGCTCCTCTGTTAGCATCTCTCTTCGAGCACCGACTTCTCGTTGGTGTCGTCGGCATGCTTAGGGTGCGCAGGCAACCCCAACTCAAGCACTGAATATGAAGCCTGGTGTCTGTCAGACAGAGAGAGAGAGAGAGAGAGAGAGAGATTTAGATTATGAGTTAGAAGAAGAATGGATGTGTGTATTTGTTGTGCATGTTGCAGAGTGGAGGGAAATGGGGTCCCCTGTATCTGTCTATTCTAGCTACCTTTCTTCAGGGACTCCAACTAACCATTTATAGAAGAGTTTTGGGAGGGAGGGAGTGTGTGTACGTGAGCCTTCCGAAGCAAGGTGATTTTTCTCTTTCTCCTTTTCTTTCATTCTAATTTATGAGTGAGAAAAAGGAAAGCAAACAAATTGAGAGAGAATCTTGTGCAGGATTTTGTCCTTTTTGCTGGATCTCACATACCCTTGTCTCCCCTTCTTATTTTTCTCACTTTCAACTGCCCTGAGGTTTGCTGCATTATGTAGGTTTCTCATGGGGGCAAGGCTCCCCCAATGGGAAAGAGAGAGAGAATGTAATAAAAAAAATGTGACAGGCAATTGGAAGAGCTGGTCTCTCTTTCATGGCTCAGTCAGCAAACCCGAAATGTTCCTACGTCTCCTTTGAACCCTCGAATGGTGGACTGACATGGAATTTGAAATCATTCAATAGTGTCATAATGTCATTTGCCCTTGACCCATGCACAAGATTAGACAAAAGAAGGAAGAAAAAAAAAAGGTTGCATTTTGACATACCGTGTTTTAGCCTAACATGGAATGAGAAAAAGAGAAATCAGATCTATTAAGAAATCACAATACAGCCGCTACCCAATTTTTTCCGACCATGTCCTAGTAGATTGAGAACCGATAAAATTCAAGCCGGGTTCCAAAGACACCAGTGTGATATGTCTTCTCGACTATGATAACACGTCCCGTCGATCAGATTCTCAGGCAACGCCATCCTCCGTACACGAACTTCTGCCGGGAAGCAGGACCCAATCGAGCGATACAAAGACCAGGTGCGTGAGCGCATGTGACACGCTCCTGCGGTTCCAGTACGAGCGTCATGATGAGATCGAGAAGCCAAAAGGTTTGGCGGAGGTGGCAGTGCCCGCGGACAACGAGAGCGCCAAATTACGGTTCAAAACAAGAGTCAGAATCCGGTCATCTAGTGCTGCGAACTCGAACGAATGAAGCGAGCATGTGAGCGCTGGGGGGAATAGCGCGAGGTACGACGTAACGGCGGAACGGGACAAAAGCGAATCATCGATGGCGTGAGTGGTGGTGTTGATGATGATGATCGATCGATCATCATTATCATCCACAATCCTCAGCCTCCTGGTCCACGGGATTCTATGCCCCCTGTGACGCTTTATCTTTTATCCTGCGTTTCTTGTCCGTAAGCCCGAGGGTTGCACGAAACCGGGTCGGGCTTCGTGATTTTTAGTGTTTTTGCATTTGCTTTCCTGCTTTCCCACTTGGGATTTCTGACACTGCACGGGAAGGATTGGGGCCCGAATCCTGATCGTTGGTCCACCAATCGATAGCTGTTGTAAGGAATTTCAAATTGCTGCTAACGCAAATTAGATGTGACGATAACAGGTCAGCGAAGGATAAATTCTACGAGGAATCAGCTGCCATAAATAGGTGGTGGACAGAATCTATGCATGAACTAAGTCGGGTTAGTGAAGGCGTGTGTCACGTACATTTGCCCTATTGGGAAAGCAGCATGTGTTAGAAACCTTATATCTATAATGTATCGATTATCAATAACATTCGCCCCAATCTAATGATTTAAGCCAATGTTATGGTGACTAGGATTATGTCCATTTGACAAAAAATGAATGATTTCGAATATAAATTATTGTCAATAGTGAAAACATTTTTCATAGACTAATTATTTCAAGTAATATAATCAGTCATTTTTAATAAAGCTAAATAAATAAAATCTAGATATCTGATTTAGCCATTGACTTAATTAGTAAAGATCATTACCTAATAAATCTTAGGCTAAGATCAAATGCGTTTTTCGAGGTATATGATTAGGGCATGTGCGAGGTTGGCAAGTGCATCTTTCTTGTGACTAGGGAAGACAAATTGGTCTACGCATTTGAAAAAAGACAATGATTGCTGCCTAATCGCTTTCTCTTGACGAGGCCTTCCGTACTCTACCCTAACAATAATAATGCAGATGATTTTTATGCCCGAAAAGATGGTCACCAGAACTTGCCCTAGCCAAATCCCGTGTAGAACACGAGGAATTCCATTGTCGCATCGTGTGACGGTGAAGAGACACAACACTGCACATTCTTTTGAACTTGTCATCTTAGCTATGGCAGTCTTCAAGATTTGATGCGATATGCTTGAATGCGCCAGAGGACCTGATCCGATTGATGGTCAATCGAGTAATGATGCTACAACACGGACTCCGTCTACCACCCTTCTTCCAGGAACGAGGGTATGACAGAGTTACCCGTGAGATGTTGCGCTTTTATAACCAGCATGATGCAGTTTCACATGAGAAACGCCAAATAATTGTGTTCCAACACGAAAGGCTCAAACTAAGAACCGCTCATCTGACTTGATATGATTTGCATCTAGAATGGTACACCGAAATACCATAAAACCGAGGAACTCCCCATTTCCTAAACTGCATAATTCGGTGAGTAAGAGTTTGGAGGTCTAGTTGAATTTGATCATATCAGAGGGAGGTTCCCATCATGCTGAGGAAAGGAAAACACGGTGATTCCAACTGCTTAATGTCTTCTGGAATCCTATATGGATCTGCTGCAGCCTTGCCTCTGTCCAACACGTCTTGGGGAACACTTTGGAGGAGACTGTAAATGGAAGAACTAAAAAATTCAGAATTAACCATCTAAAAGCATACTAATCTGAACACTCAAAATAAACCATCACTAGCAAGGATAATAACATGTGCAAGAGACAAAGGCATGTGCAATTAAACAGAAACAAGCAAAAGCATATAGATGTGCACGCATGCTTTTGAACAGAAAAGAGATAAAGCGATACCTATCCAATGCATCAACTGCAATACCTGTCTTGGCTATCATGGTCATGGATTTTACCAAGACATCCGGTTCATTTCTTGATGCATGCAGAAGCATAGAATCAAGTTCTTTCAATGCTCTACAAGAAAAAAAATTCAGCTCTCTTAAAATGACACTCTCTCCTGTTTGTAGATGATCATATAACATTTGAAGTTACGTAAGGACAAGTTGATGAGGTGAGAGATGCTCGAGTGATGAATATGCATTCCCTCCAAACTTGGATTTAACCCATGTAGTGCAGTCTTAAGTCTCAACTGAGGCACCAAATGTTTATCCAGAATCGAGTATTTCATTTTCCACTGTGAGGATTTAGAAATCTGTTCCCGAATGAAACTTTGCCTTAACACATTTCAAGCAAGAAAAGTTTAAGGAGTAATGGATAAATGAAGGAGGCAATAGTCGAAATTGTTTTGAGGATGAAGATGCTATTTTTCTAGAAATATCATTTCACCGAAAAGAGAATTTGGTTGCATGTGCTGGCTTAGGTGCATAGTTTGCAACCCACAAAAGAATTTCATATCCCCAGAATTTTAAGATTTCAATCTTCTTTAATCTATGTCAAGATAATCATTACAGCAATAAATCTGATCAATGACCCATTAGAAAATTCAGAGTCATCATCATCTCCTGCATACTGGATATGATGATGACAAGAAAGTAAAAGCATTCCAAAATAATCTCCCACAAGCAAGGCTCACCACGTCCTAAAATATAAACAAGTAAGAACTCACTGGGATACAGCTTTGACTTCAACATTACAGTAAAAACAGGAGGGCCATTACCTTTACCCAACTCGAATTAAATATATATATATCGCCAAAGTCTCAAATGAAGTACCTGAGACATTTTTCAACAGTGTTGAGAGCAGCTTTACCTTTCCCACTGTCTGAAGCATATTGTGCCACCCATAGTTCTGAAGAAAATTTCCAAAGATATAGAAAGTCAATGCATGCAAAACTGCCATGAAGCAAATGGAAAATGAGCATGAAAAACAATGCTAAAATAACAGTTATTAGTCTGAGATAAACACTCACATAAGCGTTTTGTCAAATTAGATACAAAAAGAGAGTCAAAAGAGATAATACCACAACACAAAAGATAGAAAGTGTGAAGAAACAATTTGGATAAGCAATTGGACAATGGACACCAATCAACCAAGTATTAACTAAACACAACTCGGTAGTTGCTAGACCTAGTCTATCCAACAATACACTCCACTTCAGCAGCCCTTTCAAAAGAGTTGTTCAATAAGCTGGTTTTATGCCTTAGTCAAATTAAATAAATGAAAAAAACAATTCCTTCTGCCAAACTTGCCCATGGTCAAAAGATTGATTTGTTGGTGGTACTTAGAAGTAAAGGTTAAAAGTGAGAAAGAAAGCAAGAAATTAGTGCATTCGCAGATGAGATCAGCCAAGACCACAGAGGATCCTCAACTTACCACTCTTATGTTAATGCAAAGAGATCCTGCCGGGCCAGAGCATAAAAGCATTTGACGCGTTGCAAACTCAGGCTTCTCACCTTCCAGAGTTTTCTATGCAATCTTGGCATTGCTAAGTGAGGACCAATCATTGTGCATTAAGGAAAACTTAATGGAAAGGAGAATGAGAGATTACCTAATCCTTAATCTGCAGCTGACTTAACATTACAGCTGGCACATGAGCTCTCTCTACTCTAGTGGGTCAAGCCTTTTTCTAATCATTGTGTGTTAAGAATGATCAGTATTAAACTCTAGCACCGCAATAACAAGGCAACAAAGAACAACCCCTCGAGTGTTCACCAACCGACTTCTTTACATATTTTATCCAAAGAAGCTGCCTACAATGCCATCTGCATTCAACAAAAGGAAAACGAAACTGGAATTGACCGTCAAGAATGCAACTTTACTTCGATTTCTAATGCGAAGATGACTTCACGGTACAATCACCATCGACACAAACGATCGCATCGAACGAAAGACATGCTCTGGATTCCCACAACACAGCTCACATCACATTATAACAAGAGGGCGGAACGAATAACATGTGCAAGAAACCGCCTGTCGAAACTTAGCCCGGAAGAAAGGGTCTCGACCCCCACTACTATTCAATTGCATCATCAATCACCACCTAAGGAAAAATCCACTCTTCCGCCCATCACCCTTTTCCCCCACCTTCCTTTGGTTAGGCTAAAAGGGAAACTAAAGTGGAAATCACCATCCGCAACAGAACTAACGAAAAGTGAATCCGACGAACACTTCAAAATGGCTGTCTTGACAACGACAATGCAATCAATCATGGCTCCGCGTAAAGGTCTCTCCTTGGCCCGCCAAAAGGCTTTCGAATTCGGCTCCGGGTACCGTGAAAACCGAATCGGCCACGGATCACCCGGAAAAAACTTTTAAGCCATCCCGAGCGCCAAATCCACGTAATGCCGGATCACTGATCTCGACAGACACGATCGACGAACTTCGGAGCGTAATCGTGTGGAGCCGGGAGACGGCGAGGCCGGACGGTCGGCGAGGACGATCCGGCGAGCGAGCAGGGGGAGAGAAGGAGAACGATCGCCTGGTCTCCCGCCGTTGCGCCGGGAACGACGGCGCGCACCTTCTTCGGCGTCGATTCCGGCGCCGCCGCGCGCCGGCGAAGGGAGGCGGGGCAATGAAGGAGGCTGTGCTAACGTGCGCGAGGGGGGCGACGTTGATCGGCGTCGCCATTGATGTACGCTGCATATAAGATATTATTTTTTTTTTTTTTTTTTTTTTTTTTTGGGAGTGGGAGGTGCGAGCGAGGCGTTATCCGTTGGTTTCTCCGCCGACACTGCTCCGGACAGCTTCCTCTGAATCGACGTTTTTACCCTCGGCATGCGTCCCTTCTTACTCTTTTGCCATAGAAATTTACCGAGCGATATAATACGATACATGATCTAATGGTCCGAGAGGTAACAATTCTTTGCTGATCTCTAATTTCGACGTAACAAATGCGTTTTGATTGATCATCGAATTATCGACATCAGTTGATTCCATTTATCGAGTGAAAATCAACACAAATTTTGCACTTCATTGTTATCCAATAATGAATGTTAAAGGATCTTATAAAAATATAAAATTAAATGTAATTTCCTCCTTTGCTGATATTGAACCTTAGTAGATCCGCCATCTCTAAGGATTCTCCCATGACCAAGTTCTTCTAGATCCAGGGCCATCTTTCATTTTCAACATCATGATAATATATTAACAAATATATTTACCTACCATGTCTGTATAGCAGCATTAAGATAAAAAAACTCAAATTTGAACATCAACTAGAGAATGGGTAGAATCAATCAATGCCTCTCACCCAACCAAAACGATCCACACCCCTTTCTCTCTCTCTCTCTCTCTCTCTCTAACATACTAATTGGGGGTTGATAATATTAGCAAGAAAAATGATTATATAACAGTTTTTAATGTACCGTGAAAATAACAATATATTCTAAATGATAAAAACTGAATAATAAATAATTATAAATTGTCATGAAACTCACTTCATTAGAATTTATAACTTATAACAAACTGTTATTCTCTTATGATAGTCTAAAGAATGTTATGATAGCAAAACCCCATTAGCTGCGTCAAGTAAAGAAATGACTGTGCTGGAGAAACTGTGCGATTTGTCTAAGGAACCTCGGAATAAACAAATTACAGGCAGCAAAATAGCTTTCAAAAGGAGAAGGGCATTTTGGTCATTACGGCCCGGCCCGACCCGCACGGCTCGGGCTGGGAAACCCGAAGACCCGATTAGGATGGCAGGAGCGGTCATAGTCGAGCCATCATGAGTTGTTAAGCACGGAGGACAAAACGACCAGACGGGATCGAAGTTGACGTCTCGCTCGACTCCCGTCGCTTGAAAAAAAGAGAAGAAAAGCCCCACACACACTCACACACACGCATCTCCAGCCTCTGTTCCGTCCCCTCTCTCTCTCTCTCTCTCTCTCTCTCTCTCAGTCACCGACAATGCCGAGGCTCCCGTGGCTCCTGCCGCTCTCCCTCCTCCTCCTCTCCGTCTCCGCCGACGTCCAGAGTAAGTCGTCTTCTCGCCTCCGCTCCGCTCCCCCTGCATTCCGGTGATCTTTCGGTCCGGTAGCTCGGAATGCCGGACCGGCTCAGCGGTTCGTTTACGTTTTGATCCGCCCGAGATATTTTCTGGGTTCTCTGTTTCCTTTCGAAATATAGCGCTCTGTAGTCGTCACTTGCTTCGGAGCTGTGGTGGTGGTGTGAGGCGGTAGTGCGGATTGTGTATGCTGGTTTGAGGCGCATTCTTTAGTGTCGGTCGGGTTCTCGGTGTCGGATCTCTTGGCCGAGATCTGATGCTTCCGTCTGAGATCGTTCCGTGATTCGGAAATGTCTTTGCCGGTTCTTTGGGATTGAGCTGCCGACAGGTTTAAAATGAAGTCTTGACTTCTTCTTCTTTTTTTAAATGTCGGTTGGATCTTCTAAATAAAGCCTACCAAGTAGGGATCTTGCGATTGGACGCAATGTCGAATGACTTTCGAGCTGGTTTGGTATTCTAATTTTAGTAACGGGAGATTGGGATTTAAAATGTGGTGTAGATGTGGGGAACAGTGATGAGGATATTCGGCGGTGGTGTTCAAGAGGCCTCCTGTAAATGGGTGTCGAGCTGCCTTTTTCTAGTATTTCTCTGTTTTCTGAGGTGAAGCTTAGGGGTGAAGGGAGGAAAAAGTAAATAGAGCATTTCGAGGTAGGAAATCTTTGTTCTTCTTTGACCCCAAAAAAAAGAAAGAAAAATCTTTGGTTTTCTCTGGGAGTTGGCGAGGAAACTAGAAAGAGGAGGAAGAAAGAGGAAGGACCAAGGGCTGGAAACTTGTTGATCACTGCTAGGTGCCGTCGTTTCCGCTCTCCTTGGCTTAGTGAAATGCATCGCGTATTTTGTTCTCTCGTGTTAGTCTCGTCAAAATTGCTATTGCTATTGCGGTAAGTGAAGCATTGTAATGACTAGTAAGAAAGAAAGATCCCGACAGGAAATCTGATTTGTCATTAAGGTAGTGGTTAAGTCAGTATTGAGGAGGGTTGGTGGAGCAGAAATGGTTAATCGATGGCTGCATAACTGCTCAAGGTCTGCTGTTTTCCTCTCACTGTGCGAGGATACATGAAGTCCATTTTTCATTTTTTTTTCCTCCTATGAATCACGGCAGATGGAGAAAAATTCATTTGAGCACATCACATTAGAAATTCAATGGTGATGGCAATGGGTGTCTGTTGGATGGTGTGCATGACTTTCTGATCTGTGAATACTTCATGGATCAGTTCTTGTCTTGTGTCAAGATTCCTGCCAGAAAGTTACTATCAGAAGTGGCATATTGTTGCAAGTGATTTTTCTATTTATTCAAAGTATATATTTAAACTTTCATATCAATAATGACACACCAATATTAACAGTACAGCTAAATGCAAGCAGATATTCCATATGCCAAATTGCGACTTCGGTAATGGAATTAAATTTTGCAGTCAACAGGCTAATGCATGCCTACCTCATAGTCAAGCTCACTGCCTGTTGCTTGTTGGGTTTGTCAATTTTAACGTATTTAGTTTTGATGGGTCATAATCCCTCATGCATCTTAAAGGCAGCTGATAGTGAAATTGTGAATTTCGATGTACTCATCACTTAACATGTCATCTGAATTTCATATCATAATTATCTTATTTATCTCCTTTAGATGAAGTAAACAAAGTAAAAGCATCAAGTAGTGTGCTCTCAGATAGTCTTTTTTTTTTGGCTCCCTCTTCCACATTCGTGTATGTTCTGCACGTATGATTTTGCCTAACAAGTGATTTTATGATCATGCTTGCAGTTAAAGTAACCAATAACCCTGCAGACCAGTTGGTGGATGTAATCAACAACAATAGAACAGCAAGCAAAAGCTCTTCCCTCTATGACAACCCCGGGCTAGCATGCCTTGCTCTGCAGTACATAAAGGCATACCAAGGTGACTGTGCTGCCGTAGGAGGAGCCAATGCTAAGAAACCTCCCGAGGCTGACTTCGCCGAGATTTTTGCCCCCAATTGTGGTGTTCAGACCTCAACACTTTCCCCTATCACCGGTCGTTTACTTGGGTGCGAGACCAAGTATAAGTCTCCCTCTGAAGCATTTTCTGGAATCTTGATGCTGAAGGAAAAAAAGCATAGAAATTGTCACTGACAAAAACCATACTGAAGTGGGAGCTGCCGTCAGTGGCAGTGATGGTGGATCTCCTTACTTCTGGTGCGTCTTGTTCAGCAATGGAACATCCAACAGTAGCTTTGTTTTAGAGGGGGGCGTTGCCAAGATTTCTAGACCCGGATGCTTTAGCGGCTACAATGACGACTGCAATAGTGCATATCCTTCCCAAGTTCGTCCCCTGTGGCCATTTGTTGCCTCAGGTTTGGTTGCCCTGTGGTGTGTCTTTGCCCTATAATCAAGTCTCTAAGGCTGTTCCCCATGTAATTTTTGGCTCTGTATTTGTCTACTCAATTTGCCACTGTAATTTGTTTTCTGTATCTTGGTCACCCCCCCCAAAACAATATACAGTCCGCAAAGTAATTTATTTATTTTGTACTTAATTCATGCTGAAGAGTTAGTCGTTTGCGCGATCTACTCACACTGAATACACAATTTGGAGTTCTGTTTCACTATTGCTATTACTTTTAACACTTCAGCCGATTGACCAATCGACTAAACGTTATTCTGGATGAGAAGTGTAAACCAGAAACTGGTAACTTCGTCCATTAACTTAAATTTGGAAGGAGAGATGCATCTCCCTTCTTCCCAAATTTAGGGCTTGCTCACAACTGTTCTGTTTCTTATTGTTGGAAAGATAGCCAATAGCTGCTCTGTTTTTGTTCACGAGAAGGAATTGTTTGGACGGATTTTCTAAAAGAATCTCCTAACAAAGAGCAAATTTGTTCTAAACGATGCTTTTTGTAAAGCATGGTATGGAGATGACCTAAGCTAAGCAAGCAGAAAAAAAAGATGAAACTTTAGGATGCTCTTTCATCATTGAATTTCACAAAACGCCCTCAATCTTGACAGGGATTACACGGAGAGTGAAACATCCCTTCGAGTTCCTCCTCTCTCTCAACCTTTCAACTTCAGAATAAGAGCAAGAACAACGAGAATAAAGAGAATACCACCCGGAGAACCTCCCACTCTATGAATCCAGTAATGATCGAACGTTGCAAAGCTCTTGTCCATGAAAGGCAGCAAGGCAATCGCAAAGATCAGCATCAAGAGCAGCAGTGGCAGCCAGGCAGAAAAGTCGAACAAACTAGCTTCCTCTTCCTCTTCCTCCTCGGCCCCAGGATTCCGGTCAATGAATAGCGGCGAGGCCACAGCCACAATTGCCAATCCTATGGCCACTAGCCTCTCATACGACGAGAACCTGCTCCTCTGGGAAGAAACAGTCGATCCACTCTCCATGGAACAGACACGCAGAGAGGTTTCTGAGAAACTAACTTGGTTGTCTTTCTTCCTTGATGCAACATATAGGTGGTACCCTAGAGAATGGTTTTACGGGAATCTTTGCTTTGCTGGATATCGGAACAAAGTTGGTCTGCACAAACTAATGAGGTTATGAGCTGACTGGAATCTTTTCTTCTTTTCCATAGATGCCCAATTGGAAAAGATACATTGTGCTGTTTCTTCTAGTGCTGTTGTTGCGTCCAAAATCGTTGTGCTTCGATCATTGGTGACTGTTGGAATTTAAGAATTCATATAACTATCTAGTTTGACTCTATGGATTGCCTTTGCCAGGAGAAGTAACTCCCTGCAATTTGTCAATCTGCAGATTATATTCAGCTTACAGACATAAAATGGTGGGCATCTTCCGTTATTCAAGCAACTACTGGCTCAGGACAATTATTGAGGAACTTGACGATCCAGCACCGTCCGTTTGAACCTTCAGGAAAAGGATCTTCTTTACCTTAAACAATTCGTATTTGCCAAGGAATCATTGAAGACCTGGAGGAACTCTGCATTATTTCAGAAAACTTGCAGTCTGCAGCTTCAACGGGAAGCTTAAATTTCCACGTTGCCTAAGATTTCGAGAATCGTCCATAGTGGAAACAGGACGGATTCTGCAGAATCCGATTCTTACTGAAATTCTCCGTAGAACTCCGTGACCAGGAAGTCAGAAACCATGCGCAGTACTTATAAAAGGAATATCTAACAAGCCCCTTGGACTGATTTATTTCGGCCATAGCCTGTGAATCAAAAGCACGAGTGAACTACTCAGTGTGAACCCGGTGTGCATTCAATGAGACCTCTGCATATTATTAGAGGTTGTGCCATGTCAAATACAGTCGCAGGCAAATTATGCGCTTCGATCGATGAGGAAAATAGGTGGGAAAAGAGCTGTCTATGCAGTCGCGATATGTTTAACTCGAGGGGGTACAAACAATCGAATCTTGTGCTTGAATAGCAAAATACTACAGCAAAGTGAGCATTATTATCTAGAGAATAACATGATCAAAGCATACTTAGTTTTTGGGGTTTGTGGATACAAAAAGAATATCGAGGAGCCAAAACAGCGATGGAAAAATTGGCCTAAAAAGGATTAGTCGTGCTCTTCTGCTTGTGCCCGTGCAGCCGTCTCATCCATTTCTTCTGGGAAGTTGTCGCGGAGCTGATGCAAGATGCGGCATTTTCTTGAGATGCTAATGTTGGAGGAAGCTCGGCAGGAAGAGCGGCGGCGGTACTGGTGAAGACATTTAGGACTAGAAATGCCAGGATCGGAGAGAAGTCCAAAGTCCCTCCGAGCGGCGGTATGAGCCCACGGAATATGTTCAAGTACGGGTCGCACAAGGTGCTGCGACAAAGCATCAAATGTTATTACAATAGACGATGCGAAGTCGATCTTCCCAATCACAACTCGTGTAATCTAAAATTTGATCCCGCGACGCGAGAGACGGACCTGAGAGGGCTGACGATGGCCGGAGGAGCATTCGGGAACCAAGTCAAGACAAGCCTGGCGACCAACAGGGTGTTGTAGATGTTCAGGAAATTCGATATGCCATTGGCCACCACAAGCCCCGCCATCGAGTCACCACCGGGCAAGACCGCGGCGAAGTTGTGACCCGACGGCAAGATCACATTCCCAAAGTTCCTGCAGTGAATCTGAAGTGAAGTTCAAAATTCACGGTCATGCGCACCATAAGACCAACAGAAAGTACCAATTCAGAACCAGTTCAAGAAATCAGGACCGACACGACCGAGCTCGAGCTCCCAATAACAAGATACCTTAATGGGTATTGCCGGACATGCTCGCATTGAATACCCAAGTGGCGAATGACTAGAATTCACAATGTTTCATAGAGCGACCAAGTCGGATTACCTCTCGGCAGATACTGCGGAAGTCGGAGTGCAAGGAGAGGACTTTCCCGACGAGCGGGCTCTGCGACGCGAAGGCGCGGAGGAATCCGAGTAACCCGTCGGCCGCCGAGGCGACCGACTGGCGGAGGGCGTCGAGGCTGAGGAGATGGCTGTGGCGGTGGTGGCGGCGGTGGTGGTGGGGCTTGATCGCGGGGCTGAACGATGAGGGAAGCGCGAGCAAGGTTTGGACGTTCGCCGCCGAGAGGAACGCGCGCTTGGGCGCGTGGTTCTGCTGGGTCTCGTCGGAGGAGGGCGACGGCGGCGGCGGCTCCGCTGGCGAAGCCATTTGCTCGGCGGCGAAGCTCGCTTAGCTCCGGCCGATGAGAGAGAAAGAGAGGGAAGGCGGGGAAGTGAAGCTGATGGTGGTGATGATAGAACCGGATATTTAGGAGAGAGAAAGAAAGAAAGCGGTCGTTCGGAGTCCGGACTGCCCACGTGGCGTGCAGCTGTTCATTGACGACGCATTGGGCTTTGGGCCTATGGTTTCACCCTGCACCGCCGAGAGAGTCCGAGACTTTTGGGCCCATTGGTGTACCCAGCAAGGCAGCAACCACAGCCCATCAGACCCGACCCGACCCGACCCGGCGGCACAAAGTGAGATAGGGCCAAGCATTTGGTCCGATTCCGGAAACCGGACCGAATGGCCAATTCAAGACCGGTTCCCAATTTTAGGTCTAGGATGCTAAATCGGACCAGGAGTAATTCTAATTCATATCTTTTAGACATCTCTTGTTACCGCGTCTTTCTCTCATTTTTTTTTTCATCTCACGGTTCTCTCTTGCTCTCTCTCGTTTGATGTTAAGTTTGGTCATGAGTCGCACTCAAGCCTACACAAGGCTTGGTTCTATTTTTGCAGCCTCATCACGGACAAAAATTCATCACCCGTCAATAAGTCGCTTCAGAAATTATCCTTTTTAAAAAAGATAATGACACGAATAACTCATGAATTTTGTGTTAATATATAATGTGACCTATAAATTTTTAATTTGTTCAATATGATCTATGAACTTTAACCTAACGTCTAGTGTGTAGTGTAGTATTTAAACTTTCAATTTGTTCAATATGTCTCCGTAACAAATATTCCATTTATTGATGGGCGAACTTTATGGACATTGGCTACATATTCAATTTTTTCCTTAAATTATACTAAAATGTTTGATATTGTCTTTATATATGAATAATATTTCGCAAAAGGTCGAGTGTTCGAATCCGGGCGATAATAACCGGGATGTGTGGTGGCTGGGCAAGACGTGTCGCCCTGTGTTTACCTCCCCTGCTAATACGAGTTAAAAAAAAAAAAAAAAAAAAAGTTGAATACATATCAAAAGATCATAGATCATGTTAAATAAATTGAAAGTTTAGGCCTTACATAATAAGGATCATTTACGTTTTTTCTCATAATTGGAGATTCGGATTCGTGCGCCGGTGTCACGTGCGGAAATTCGTATCGGGAATGGTAACTTCGACTTGCCAGCCTGGCATCTGCGTGGCCATTTGAATCTCCTCCGCCACCATCTTGACCACTGACCACAAGTTGCGTTGACCCCACCTCCCATCCATCCCAGCAGCCTTCCGGATAAAGCTTTCCCACGTGTCGCCTCTGTTGACCACCGCCGCCGCCACCTTAAAAAATCAACCGCCATCCCCCACCTCCTCCTCCTCCTCCTCGTCCGGCCATCTCCACCGTCTCCTCCTCCTTGTCCGGCCATCTTCATCCCTCTCTCTCTCTCTCTCTTTCCGATGACTACGGACCTACTGAAGCCTCGTCTCATCGCGCGCTCCGCTTCGCCGCCGATGGCGGCGACCGGAGCAGCCTCCTCCTCCGCAGCCAGCACCGCCACCTCCTCCTCCCCCGCGGGGCGGCGCCGCCACCCGCTCCCGCCGCGCTTCGGCTCCCGAGCTCCTCGCCTCGCCCTCTCCAACACTCTCGAGGCCAGCCGCCCGGCCCCGGCCCCGGCTCCTCCGGAGAAGAGGCTCGAGCGGGGCGACACGTCGGTCCTCCTCGACGTCTCCGGCATGATGTGCGGCGGCTGCGTCTCCCGGGTCAAATCAGTCCTCTCCGCCGACGCACGCGTGGAATCCGCCGTGGTCAACATGCTGACCCAGACCGCGGCGGTCAAGCTGAGCCCGGCGGCGCTGGGCGGCGGCGGCGACGACTCCACGGCCGGAGTCGCCGAGAACCTCGCCGCGAGGCTGACGGAGTGTGGCTTCCCGGCGAAGAGGAGGTCGTCGAAGCTCGGGGTGGCGGAGAACGTGAAGAAGTGGGAGGACATGGCGAAGAAGAAGGAGGAGCTGCTCACCAAGAGCAGGAACCGCGTGGCGTTCGCCTGGACTCTGGTGGCGCTGTGCTGCGGATCGCACGCCTCGCACATACTGCATTCTCTCGGGATTCATATAGCTCATGGTGAGTATATCGAGCTTGTCGCATCTTCGTAATGAATCGATCTAAGGTCGCTGATCATGTTGAGTGAAATCTGCATTTGAATTGCGTGTTCAGGATCATTCTGGGAGTTTCTTCATAATTCGTATGTTAAAGGGGGTTTGGCTTTGGGAGCTCTTCTTGGACCAGGAAGAGGTTAGTCGACAATTCCCTCTCTTTTACTCCCATAATCGCAGAATTCTGTACGTAATGTTGTATATTTGGACATCCGATGCCTCTGTAAAGGCTGATAGGTGACTGGGTCGTCGTCCAAATATAGATAGTTTGCAGAGTGAATCATGCAGCTCTAGATTTTAAGAATAAGATCTTGTGCAGACTTGATCTTCGACGGTCTAAAGGCCTTCAAGAAGGGATCTCCGAATATGAACTCGCTTGTTGGATTCGGATCGCTTGCAGCCTTTCTAATCAGTTCGGTGAGGCTTTTGGTGGATAGGTTTTGGTGTTTGGCCTGTTTTTCTGGTTTTGTGGCTTTCTTGAAAATTAAATGGTCGGGTTTTTTTACTGTAGGTCTCCCTTCTGAACCCTGGGCTCGACTGGGATGCATCTTTCTTCGATGAGCCGGTGATTTGCTATCTTTTATGAGTTTGTGCTGCTTCCTTTCCATGTTTATACCTAATGTCAGGCAGCCTGTGAGAAGCTACTCATGTTGGATGCATGTTATGGCCACTCAATTTTTACTGTTCTGTTTAAATCGTTTGGTAATGTCATTTCTAAAAGCCATAATACTGATCAACAAAAATCTCAAAATCTCGACGAGGATCTTTGCAGCAAGCCTATTTAAGCTGCACTAAGATATACTGTTTCATGCTCACATATATGACATATCTTTCTCCATGAAAGACAATAGATAAATGTCTCACACAAGGCTATTTATTTTTAGCATGCAGGTCATGCTTCTTGGCTTTGTGCTCCTGGGACGTTCCCTAGAAGAGAAGGCAAGAGTCAGTGCATCTAGTGATATGAATGAACTTCTAGTAAGTCAAAATCTTCTCTATATCATCTTTACATGAAACATTTGAACAGGATGATGCACTTTGAGATCTGGTTATGTTAAACTACGCATTAGTCTAGGTTGGTACGTGCAAGGAATCTTCAAAGTGAACATCACAAATTTGATTACTCCCAGAAACTATTTTAACTTCATGTTTTATTTTGATCTGTTAATAAAATGTTGTAGATCTGTCAAATTAAACTTTTCAGCTTGTCACTGGTTTCACCTTAACTGAAGGGCAGACATTTCCTTATTTAAAACATAATCTATTAATGCAGTATCCTCAGGCTAAATGTTCCACTTGCTCCTCCTTGTTGATCTTTCCACTAGTTCTTATGCCTTAGTGAAACAACGAATCTGGTTGGGCAGTTGGAGGCTCATAATATGGAGTTCCCTAATGCACTTTGTCCAGTTTTGCATATATGCACAAGAGGCATTTCGGAAGCACCTTCTGATTGGGCTCCTAAACATATCTGTATCATGTCTCATCTATCCTAGGTTTTATGCCTAGTGACTATAGAAGGGCACACATATTTGAATTGCTTTCATAAGTACTTGGGCTGTACTGATTATCCTATCCTGATTAATGTTGACTGTTTTCCAGTGTTTTTTTTTTTTTTTTTTAATCCTTGACTGTACATCGCTGTGATCCTTATATATCCTGGGTATTATTTCACTGTATAAGACTGATCGATGCTTTTAATTTGCAGTCATTGATATCCACTCAGTCTCGACTGGTCATTACTTCCTCAGAAAGTGATCTCTCTGCTGATAGTGTACTTTGCTCTGAAGCATTATGCATTGAGGTTCCAACAGATGATATTCGTGCTGGTGATTCTGTGCTGGTATTGCCTGGGGAGACCATTCCTGTGGATGTGAGTGTCTAGTAACCTTTTGAAGTTATGATTCAAATGAATACGCCACATGGGCAATAGATGTTGTAATGGTCTTTACCTTAGTATAAGAGTACCTTTGTTCTGGTGAATATTTTGATTCAACTTATTCATCCTGCTTCTGTTGAATAACCTTCGCTATGGTCATCTAGTACAACGAAATTTTCAATTTGCTTTACTGAAGTATCTTTCACAAATGTTCATTCTTTATGAAGGACTACAGTTGTAGTGGCCCTTTAGATTCCTTTGTGCACCGGCTTGACTTTTTAGTATGGTGCTACATTACTTGTGTAAATATACTTCTATCGAACCAGCAAACCAGTGATCCAGGCATAGTCGGTGTTACACTTTTAACCAGTAGATTCTGTAGCATATCTCATAGATATGTATTTCTTAGCTCAAGTCCGGTGCTTGCTTTACAGGGGAAAGTTCTTGCCGGAAGAAGTGTTGTTGATGAATCCATGCTTACCGGAGAATCACTTCCTGTTTTCAAGGAAAAAGGTCTCAGGGTCTCAGCAGGAACAATAAACTGGGTAAAGTTTTGCATTCATAGCTTATTGCTCATTTTAACTCTAACGACAAGGAACTTGTTTTCCACTTATCCTACTAATAATGTGCATGATGCCATGCCTAATTATCCTGAGACAAACAGTCTGGCCTTTCATGCTTGACTAACAAAGAAATCATGCAGTGATATTTCAGGCAATTATTTTGTAATGAACTTCTTCGGAGGACTTGCCATTTATGGTTGACCTTTAATGTTCTTAATGGTGGACATTTCTTCTGTACTTATTTTCAGGATGGTCCTTTACGAATTGAAGCCACTACGACTGGTTCCAATTCAACGATATCCAAGATATTCCGCATGGTTAGTACAAGACTTTCTGTATTGATGTTAGGATATTCTGACATTTAACTTTACCTCAAATCCAGTTTTTGACTCTCATTTATCCTTATAATGCATTTATGGCTGTGACATGGGTGACATCCAGCTTTACCTTTCGACCCTGCGCATTAGCATACTACTGGCACAATTTTAGTGAAAATAATACAATTGGCATCATATAAGCATGGATTTTTTTCCTTATATAGTTGTCCAGGATCTTTAAAAGTAGGTGAAGAAAAGGTACAGAGAAAATTCAGTTGAAAAGGAGAGGAACAGATGGACTTAAAAAAGAAAATGCATGACGACTAGTAATGCAAGGGAGAAGCAGAATGGGCAAATGAAGAAAGACAGGGTAGATAGACTGAAACAGGAGCAGGAAAAGGTCTGGATTAAAGAAACTGAGGAAGTGTGATGTATGACTTATGAATCAACTGATAGAAGTAAGTTAGGAAAACGAGTTCATCAGATTTCACGTGTCAATCAAGCTTCACAATAATGCCTGAAGTTGCTGTTGTGATCTTTTTTGCATCCATTGAAGCCAACAGATGAGTCTTTGTTTATATTCCACTTTGATGCTCTGCCACACTCTTCTCATTCTGTTTTTCCCTCTTTTTAACTGTCAAGAGTTTTTTTGTGAGGTCAACATTGTTTCTAACATATATTATGTCAGGGTCACGATTCACCCAAATCTTTAATCATGGAGCTAAAAACACGCATCGAAATTCAATGATTATGGCTTTTGACAAAGCGTTACCAAAATTTCTAAAACAAAGTTAAGGAATTGGTGAAAAGCATGGATTATTTGATAATTTTGTCAATTAATTTATGATGGATGAATGAATTTAAGCTTTATCATGTGCAATGTTTTGGGATAGTTTAAGCTTATGCTGCCAGGTATAGAGTCAGAGAGACGACAATGCACTAAAGGTTTTTCTTTCAAGCTTCTAGGTTGAGGATGCTCAAGCTCGGGAAGCACCCATACAAAGACTTGCAGATGCAATAGCTGGACCATTTGTGTACACTATAATGACCCTATCAGCAGCAACTTTTGCTTTCTGGTAGGTTCACTCATTTAATGTTTTCCATCACCAGACATGCTATATGCATTGTGAGAACTGTTATTGGGGATTCTGGTCTATAATATTCCTCCTGAATATGGGTCACAATATTATGAGGCAATCCATCTTGAAGTATTCTGAGTGAAATGTACCATGACTAGTGTTGTCTATCCTTTGTAAAGAGGTGCTATCAATAACCTATGTAATGTGTTTACCTTTTTTTTAGGTACTACATCGGGACACACATTTTTCCTGATGTCTTGCTTAATGATATTGCTGGTCCAGATGGAGATCCCTTGCTCTTAAGTTTGAAGCTTTCTGTGGATGTCCTGGTGTGTAATAGTCTAGAAAACCTTATGTCCCATTATACTTTCGGTGGAGTTCAAATTGTGTTATTTTGAACAAATTTAATATTATTACAATCCACGTTCAGAGGCAAGATGGTAGAAATACCATGGGTAAGATTTTCATGAGTTTCTTCTGCCAGGGTTGTAATGATCTGATTCGTTCCTGAATACCAGAACTTAGCCAGCTAAACATAATTAGAGTAACTAGTACCGCGTACTTCATGAAAATTGGCAGTCTCCATGTGATGCAGCTCACAGAACTCCTAATGCTTAATCTTTCCACTTAGTTGGATTAATACACTCCAGTGAAGACTGCAAAACGTATCACTTAAGTTTCTTCCATCAATATTGCTGTGCTCTGAATCTTAGCTGATAATCCTGTGTGTAAAAGTTCTTTCTTCTGCGTGCCTCTCCAGGTGGTCTCCTGCCCTTGTGCATTGGGCCTTGCAACACCAACAGCAATCTTGGTTGGCACATCTCTTGGTAATTTCTTTTCTTTCATGATTGATCACATAAATGAAAGAGCCATACACTTGCAAGAAAGTAAACGGTGCTGCTAATTGCTATGATTTCTTTTTCATTTTACTTTTGTTTCTAGAAGGTTGCCCTTTGATATTTGGGTAGGAAATTGGTATAGTTGACGATATACTTGAAGGTGCTGCATATAATACCACTCTCTTCCAGTCTTTCTCACTACAAATTTGGAGCTTTTACAAGCATCTCTGGTCAAAAGTCTGCTTTTTTTAAAGCTTATAAGTCTTCATATTGTGGTACAATTTACACAATTCATTTTGAAAGTTTAAAATTCTGCATATTGTGGGGAGAGATCATTCCTTATGGGAATCTGAATGAGTAAGACGTATTCAACATGGGTTGATCTTGTCTTCTCTATTAGATCTTTCTACATGTGCACGTTAATTTTCACCAAAAAGAAAAGCGAGTTTTACAATGTTTTCCCAACAAATGAATGAATTTTAACTTTTGGCAGATCTAATTTCCCTTTGTCGTGCTGAAAAATGAGCAGGAGCCAGAGAGGGGCTACTTGTTAGAGGAGGAGATGTATTGGAACGCTTAGCTAGTGTTGATTATGTCGCTTTCGACAAGGTACCTCTGATTTGCAGTAGTTAATCTCGTTTAACGTAGCATTCTGCTTTTAAGTTCAAATACATGTGACGAAATTGCAGAAACTTATTTTGTCATTATTAACCATCAGACAGGAACACTTACTGAGGGAAAACCAACTGTTTCTGCGGTGGCTTCATTGTCTTATAGTGAATCAGAAGTTCTTCAGATGGCTTACGCAGTAGAGAGGACAGCATTGCATCCAGTTGCGAAAGCTATTGTGAACGAAGCAGAAGCAATGAATCTGTCCTCGCCAGTTACTAGAGGACAACTCTCAGAACCTGGCTATGGGACATTAGCAGAAGTAGATGGGCATCTGGTGGCAGTTGGTTCATTAGACTGGGTTCATGAACGATTTCATAGAAGGCCAGACCTATCTGACATTTTGAACCTCGAAAAGGCTGTGATGCGTCAATT
Organism: Eucalyptus marginata; assembly: GCA_014182565.1. Lineage (NCBI taxonomy): Eukaryota > Viridiplantae > Streptophyta > Magnoliopsida > Myrtales > Myrtaceae > Eucalyptus > Eucalyptus marginata. The sequence goes on from CM024587.1 coordinate 6,288,619, forward strand.
GTCTAAACGGGTGTCACTGTCAAAAGATTCACAAACAGTGGTTTATGTTGGACGAGAAGGTGAAGGCATAATCGGTGCAATTGCCATATCAGACAGGCTGCGCCAGGATGCCAAGTCTACAGTAGCTAGGTTAGTTTCTGTCTGTCTGTCTCTCTGAGATATACTCATGGTAGCAGCTGTGTATGCAAAGGGAAAGTCCCTGCATTTTCCATTTGGAAATTAAGATTTTTACTGAAGTTGGCTGGTCTCGTTCCTCTAGTTGCAATACTTCCGGCCGCAGGTCTGAAGGACTTATCATTCAATACGTCCACATCTGAGTTTTTTTCGCCCTTCTTTCCTCTTTTTTGCCCTTAGTCCTATGTAGGATTGTTAAGTTAGGAAACATGTCAGAAAATACCTCCCAATTAAGCAAATTATTAAAGTATAGCTCAATGCTTATCTATTGGATCTCTCTTATTGTAGCGAGCGTGAACTCATCTTGTATAAATGATGGCATGAAACAGCTGAGAAAACGCTCAAGTAACCACATCAACTTATTGTCAGAATAACTCTACTTGTCATCATTCCATTTTTCGTGCTAAAGTCTATAATCTGATTTCTTCTTGCTATTACTGTTGTGAAAAGGCTCCAAGAGAAGGGAATCAAGACCATTCTCTTGTCAGGAGATAGGGAGGAGGCAGTTGCAAAAATAGCGCAGACGGTTGGAATAGGACATGAAAGCATCAATGCTTCCTTAACTCCCCAACAGAAATCCGATGTCATCTTGGCTCTTCAAGCTGCAGGAAACCGTGTTGCGATGGTATGTTTTTCCATTCAGTTTGGAGGATTTTCTGAAGTTAGTCTTTAAGTATTGCAAACTTGCTTTACATAACTGTTGCGTCTTATTAAAAGTCTTGCTAGGAAGCACTGAAGTTGACTTACTAGCCACCTGGGTTTTTGGCATTTCTGTGGCCTTGAACATACCTGTGATAACTCAACCTAAAGCATTTAAGTCCGCCAGACTGATAAACGAGAGCATGAGAGATCAGTTTCGATGTGGAAAGCTGAAGAGCAAAGAGTGATTTACAGGGCGAGAACAATTGTCTCTAGGCAGTTTCGTCCGATCTGTCATTGTAAATACACATGTACACTTCACTTTAGTGATGAAAATGAGCCATATTATGGGATCTTTTACTAAATGAAGCCAGCTCAATGATCTGTTGCGTGTATAGCTTGTTTTTAGCATGCAACTTTATTGCCATGATCATTGTATAGTCAACAATACCTGACCTGCTTGTTCTTTGCAGGTTGGAGATGGCATAAATGATGCACCCTCTTTAGCTAGTGCTGATGTCGGGATTGCTTTGCCAATTGAGGCACAAGAAACTGCCGCTTCTGACGCAGCATCCATAATACTACTCCGTAGCAAACTTTCCCAGGTATGCGGTACCTGGTGAAGTGTATTAAAATACTCGGTTCACAGTCTTGATTGATTGATTGATTCATCGAGTTTTATCTATGTTTCCTCATGTTTCTTTGCTCTGTCTTATGTTTTCCGGGCCAGGTTGTTGAGGCACTCGATCTTGCGCAGGCGACGATGGGTAAAGTGTATCAAAATTTATCATGGGCAGTAGCATACAATGTCGTCGCTGTTCCCATTGCTGCAGGAGTACTGCTTCCCCAGTTTGATATTGCCATGACACCCTCTCTCTCAGGTACCTTCTTGTAATGTCCATGGAGCCGTAATTCGAAAGAAAACACGCTCGCACCGAGTGAACTCTCACATGTGCGGGTTCCATTGCACAAGGGCATCCCGCAACCTACGTGCTTCCATATATTGACATTCTGCAACTCTGATTGCCTGCTTAACAGGTGGACTGATGGCGTTGAGCTCAATTTTCGTGGTGACCAACTCGTTGCTTCTACGACTCCACGGATCGCGAGGGAACAGAGGGCAGTAACCATTTCCTATTCAGCTATGGCCTCATGGATATGCACTTCGCACGAAAATGTACCAAACGCGGTGCAGGAATAGCCAGAAACTCGCATGACAAGATGGGGAGAGAAACCATCCGCTATCTTCGGCACCGTCAAGACTAGTTTTTTCCCTCCTCCCAATGCTTCCATTGTGGAGATTTTTGTATTCTATAAACTGACCATAGAGTCAACAATGTAAAGAATAAAGCGGAAAATTAAATCATAGTTTCTGTGTATTGATGAATTACATACGAGCCTATATATAACCCGATGGCTATCTATAGTGACGTAATGTTACAAAAGAAATTATCATCAATCGGGATATTTCTAACATCCCTCTTAAATTCAAGATGATATAAATAAATAAAAAGTCAAACTGAATTTTAGTGAATACATCAGCAATTCGATTAATCAATGAAGTGGAAAGCGCGTATGAAATGGCAGTCCATTTTAATATGCTCGGTGCGTCCATGAAAAGCATCATCACATACGCGCCATTTGGATAGCATTTTGATCGTCACGATAAAGTACCGTTTCACTGCCACGAAGGGTTAAACTTTTGAGGATATTTCTAAGCACACAACATTGGCAACAATCCACCGTGAGGAAAGGGAACGGTACTGCACAGTGGACCGGTGAGAAAAAGCTCTTGGACAGGCGAAGCCTACTTTTCTGAGTGGATTCTTGACACGGCATGATCATAGACAGCAGCATCATCCTCCCAGTTTCCTCAGAAAGGCAGAAGGGCCAGACGAGCCTCTTTGGTTAAAATGGGGTTCCTGGCAAAGGGCCCAAAAACGACCCGAAATCCGTCGAACTTTCCACTGGGAAAAGATCGCTCGCGGGCGGGGGCGGGGCCGGGGCCTTGTGCGTGATTAGCGATCGACGGCTGATTTCGAGCGGTCCCCGATTCCCCATCAGAACCAGTCGCCAGAGCCGCACATGGCCTCCGTCGTCCTTCGCTCTCTTTCCCATTCCCGGAACTGCCGACGTGCCAATTGATGGGCGCCACGTGCACGTGACCTGTCGTCCCCACCCGTCCTTGGCCCTGCCTATGCGACGTGATCCCTGAAAATCCTACTCTGAGCCGTAGCAGCTACGGGCCACATTTAATTCTGGCATCAAATGGCGAGGGGCGCGACGCCTCTGCCTCCCCCTCAAATTTTTTTTTTTATCGAATTGGGTTTTTTTGCCTCTGAAGCTCGTTTCATCGTTGTTCTAGTCGGACCTCGGTTAATTTAAGCATCAAAAAACTTTAATCCATAATTTAATAATACTGGATTTGAACATTAGTCCAACCGAGTCGTAAGATTTTGTCAGATCATAACGTGTAATTTAATATTTAATTACATTAATACTTCTCCTCACACTTAATTTGATCTTTTTGTTTAGTATTGAGCATAAACGTATAATTAGGACCTCCAACTCTGATATTATATTTCTTTTCTAGAAGTTTAAACGGTTAAGTCAATACGTGATTTTATATTTAATTACTTTAATATGGGTCAATGCAATGCTACCTATAACATAATCCTTTGCAACTCGATTCGATATTCGAAGAGCTAGTAACGACGTCGACTCCTCGACGTGGATAAATAATAATTCAAATGAACAGAGAAGCGGGGGGATATTATTATTCACGTCGCAATTATTCTTATTCTCAATAATTTGGGGAAAAATAGATTTGTTTGGAGGGGGGGGTACAAGAAGGACGGGGAGCGGGGCCCCGCCCATGGATCCAAAAATTAAATCGCATTGAATCGGCACGTGATCATGGGGGGGGGAGCAGGAGCAATCGCCTTGCGTTCGGCCGAGCTCGAGAGACAAAGGGCCACTTCCCATTTCATGCGCCAACGCTTCGCATGTGATCTCCTGTCCCTACTTCCCCCTGCTTCTCTCTCTATCTCTATCTTCCCCCACTTGATGGTTCTTTTGATTGATTTGCCCCCGCTCGTTACCACGTTTTGGTAAAAGTTAAGGTTCGAGTCCATGTGCGTGCGCTCGATTATGGCCGAGTTAATACACGTGCCCTCGGCCCGTGGCTCGTCGTCTGTGCCGCGATCATCCTCGTCTCTTTCGTCTTCACTGATCGAGAGTGCGGAATGCGTTCGACGTGACATCATCCTTGTATATAAGGAAATCTCTCTCAATCTATCGTTTTAAAAACTTTTGGATTATATTTTCTAACGATTGATGTTATTGACTCTAGAATCATATGCAAATTATAAGACTTTATAGGGATCAATTTCAAATCGAATGAAGATGAGAGAAGTGGAGGTGATGCGGACAATGCCGATCAATTTTGGATGGCGGCAAATGCAAAATAGGTCGATACTGAAAAGTTATCTCGAGGGTGGAAGATAGGTTGCAACACTATAGAGCATCGATGAGACTAGATGATGAGCTGGGGCATTTTGTATTCCTATGTTTGGTCACCTTTCAATTGCTTTTTGTGAGCTTATTAACCTCTATCGGGCTTAACGAGTTGTTAAGGTTGCCCCACGTCGGTTGTAGGATAGATCATTGGAAAAATATAGATTTGACTTTGGGAGAACAACGAAATCAAACTTTGATGCGTTATGTCGCTTTTTAATGAATTATTTGCCTCGTTATGTTGCAAATGATCGCGGCAAATTTCCTCAAAGACATAATAAGATATTAGTTTAGGATACTCAATAATAATTATAGTATTTATCCAGAGTCTCTCGAGTAAGACAATTGAAAAATATGGTGGTAATTTTGGAAAGAATACTTGAAAAGGCATGTATAGAGGAGGAACAAATTTTCCATTATGCAAGAACTTGATCTGTCTTCCAAGACCGATGTATTTATCTTTATATTTTGAATAGAGACAACCATTTGGAAAATGTTGCAAAATGAACAGTTACGTTACGTTGAAAAGACATATTAAAATTCATAAATAATAAATAATAAATAAGCATAACTCCTCTATGAATAGTCATAATGTTTCGACGGAACACTATGGTTAATTTTGTATAAAAATAAATCATATTTTCCAATAAATAAAAAATAATGATTGTTAATTAGTGCAAACTATCGTCCACGTTTGCACTTATATCTTTTTGATATTGTTTTACAAACAAATTACTAACATGGGCCAGTGGTCAATTTATTTGAGTTAGTTTTCGAGAGGAGAGAGATTTGTATCGGATTCTAGATTGCCAATAAAACAAAAAGTCACGTGGGAAAGTTAAGGGTCGTCGTACCTCTGACCCAATTCCAATGTGCGAGGAGAAAATTATTGAAATCGTCCCACATTGATTATGTAATAAGTTGATAATCAATTTATAAATATAAGAAAAAATCTCACATCCTGAGTTAATTTTCAAGACGAGGGAGGCTCAAAATGACCCCATACGTGTTTCATGTGTAGCCTTGCATGCCCGGCAATGGTACCTAACAAGTCGCACCTAAAGTCGAAATAAAGTCGGCACTGAAATCATGGCAATTCGAAATCAATTCAAGGGCACATTTTGGTACTACGCCCGAGGGAAGAGCCCGGACGAGGACCACGAGGCCCACATCGCGGACACGATCCGAAGGCGGACGAGCGACCGCGCTCCCGGATCCGACGATCTCCGACCCAGCGACCGTTCAACAGTCGACGTCGTCGAGTTCGATGATTGCGAGCTTTGAACGGCGAATTGGCCCTGTCGCGCTTTTAACATCCCGTCCCACTAGCGACGGCACGACGGGGAGCAGAGATAGAGATAGAGAGAGAGAGAGGGAAAAGGGAAAAGGGAAAAGGGAAAAATATCCCGGGGCGCCACGTGGCGTCGGGCCACTGGTGGGGCCCACGTGGAGAGAGGAGAGAGAGAGAGATGTTGGTTTAATCGGGACATACCCTTAAGGGAAGGGAAAGCCCGAGGCCCCCAGGAGGAGGACAACGTTAAACGACCGGTTACATCACCGTTTCATTATTGACCCAAACAAAGCGGCGTTTTGGCGTTTCGTTAACAGTTTGGTAAGTTGTCATCCCACCGCCTAAAGCCGCGCGTGCCCACCACCAAAGTAGAGTCCGAAACAGAAACCTCACCCACGAAAATATAAGAGTCATTATTGCGTGAATAAATACGACCGAAAAATTATAAATTAATATACTCGCGGTACATTTACTTTCAAATTATTTTTTTATGTCACAGAAACTCCCAAACCATCTGGGCCTCACTTACTCTTTAAACCGGTACGCCCGTGTTACATGTACTAATGCATCAACTCGGATTTTTAAGTAAATATGGCACTGGTAGATAGATGGCATAGACACATTTGTAAATCCACATGAGTGTTAAATAAATCATAAAAAAGAAGAAGTTATATTGGGTCATAAATTAATTTTAATATGATATAGAATTAAATGAGTCATAAATAAATTTACAAATTATTTAAACTTAATCCAATTCTACACTCTCTTCATTATTTTTTACCCTCCCTTCATCTCGTGCTCACTCACATTGCATCCTCACCTCAATTTATATATGAATTTTCGTATATTTAGCCATTAGGAGTCTACATGGTAACGTTTCTATTTCTCGTAATTTATGTTCTTTTGTTCTCCGGAACAAAAAAAGAACAGAAATCCGTTTGGTAAAACTTTTGTTCTTGAGAATAGAAATAAAAAACAAAAAAAAAAAAAAAAAAGTAGTTTCTTGTTTTTATGAACAATTTCTAGAAATAAGTCAATTTTTTATTTTTGTTTTTCTTGCTTGTTGCGGCCTTGGGTGGCCGCTTGCCAACCGCCAGCCACCTCCGGCCGCTCGTAGCCACTATTAGCAAATCGCCGTCCGCCCCACCGGTGGCGACCATCGCGCCGCCGTCATTCGCCACCCACATGACCCCACTGGACACCCCCGACCTTCGATGATTGCCATTGACCGCCATCACAAGATTGTCGATCGTCGTTGTCGCCGCCCTAGAACACCGTCACGTCTGCCGGCCGCTGCTGCTCGTTGCCTGCCGCTCGTCGCCCGTCGCCGCCATTCGCCATCGCGAAACCGTTGCTCGGCTGACCGCCCATAAATACAAAAAATAAAAAATCGCCGGCCGCCGCCGACCGATAAATTTTGGTATAGTTAGCAAACGGTTGACGGGGTTTTGACGAGTGGCGAGGCGGCACTTGGCTTTAAGCAAGAATAAAAAACAAATAAATACAAAATATAAAAAAATCGCACCAAATGCATTTCTATTATTTTTTATAAATTTTGTGTAACTACCAAACATAAATTGTTTCTCATAGTAGAAATAAAAAAGAACTATTTCTTAAAGAAAACTATTCCCCGGCCAAGAAGTGTTGCCATGCGAACTCTAAATGGATAATTGAATCTATGTGAATTTGGAAAAAAAAAAAAAACAAATCTATTTGAATCTATTCACCGTATCCGGGCACAAGTGCATTGATTTGAAATAAACGCAGAACGAATATACCCGGCTTTAGTCTTTTTTTATTTATTTTCTTGACTGGTGTTAGCCTATAAAAAAAAGCAAAAAAAAAAGAAATTACAACTAGAGCCTGGAGACGAGGGGACAGGCAGCGAAAGGGACGTATTGACGGTAGGGGATCCTGAGAACCCAAACGGCCGTCACGGCGCCCCATCCCAGTTAGCGGACAGGCTTTTTCCCGGGGGGCCGTACGTCGGGGGGGCCCCACGCAAGTCGTCAGGCGCGTCAGACGGAGAGGGACGGTACAAGTGGGCTTTCCAGTTCCCGAGGTTAAAAAAGGAAAGAGAGAGAGAGAGATTTCTACTGCGCTTTCGATCAGATCAATCCAATCAGAGTTCACAGATACTGGGCCCCCACCCCCTTGCAGATCCTCTAGGCACCGGATTTAATAATTGGAAGGACCGAGGACCTCCTTGCAAATTTCCCCCCCTTCCCCTCTTGACCGACCGAGGACCGCCCTGCAATTCCATCCTCCTACTCTGCATGATGGTTACTGTCGTGCGACTCGTGTCCATGTTCGTGCCTCTTGGGCAATTTTGTTGTCTAATTCGAGAGAAATCACAAGCTACCATGGAAGTGCAAATCCCATGACCTCGAGAGCCCGTCTCTTTCGTCGATTCGCCAATCATACCAGGGAGGTTAGATGCTAATTCATAGGCCTTAACCAGCCATGCCTGGATGAATGCAACCGCACAATTAGCTCCAACAGCATTTACTGTCCGTCGAATGGAAATGTCTAAGAATTTATCTACACTGCCAATAGGCTTGAAAAGGATCCTAATTAAAGGTGTTGGACTCGTGTCTACGTTTGTCCCCTTTGGACAACTTGGTTGCCTAATTCGAGAGAAAATACAAGAAGCCATGAAAGTGCAGATCTCTTGCTTTCCTTTTAGAGTGCTTGATGTATAGCCAGATCACATGATCCTGGAGGCCATATCTTTCATCGGTTCGCCAATTATACGAAGGAGGTTAGGCACCAATTCACAAACTGTAAAAGCACCGACACATTAAACAAGTAGATGAAAAACGTAATACTTTCGAGAATGTATACACATGATGAGTATTTTGGAATAGAATATTATCTTATTATCCATGCTTAATTAGTGCTCGACGCCGGTTTTGATACGACGGAGAATCGCCAAGTCATGATCTTGTCATGCTTCCATCGATTGGAACAACTTTCACCTATGCTCTGACAGTAAATCCTAGGGAGGGCCACCCCCCGCATTTCTAAATGCTAACAAGGATCAAGAACGAGCTCGAGACAAAAAAAGATGTCCTGTAATAACCTTAGAAGTCCTGCATTGATTCACACACGTCAGGCAATTTTTCAATTTGGATGGTATTGCCAAGAGCAGTTGAGGATGTAACCAATGCATAGGAGCTTGGCTCAATGCATACTGAGCAGAAACAAGTATGGGGGGCATCGAATATTAAATTTGGAAATGATGAGATGGGAGAGGCCATGGTGCGAGAACGCAGTTAATTCTTGCTCTGCAACACGCAGTGAAAGAGAGAAAAATAACTCGTCCTTTTCGACCCCTGAAATGGATCGCCATTTACATTTACCCCCATCTCTGCAAGAAGACAGCTCCCCCCAGCAAGAACCGAGAAGCGAAAACGACCCATTATTCATTACGGCGTGTATGTAACCGAGCATCCCAACATTCAAGAAAGAGAGAGAGAGGTAGTAGTAGGGAGGGGGAAAATGTAGAGAGAGAAATTTCACCACCCAGAGCGTCGTAGCGCGCAGAGAGACAGAGAGAGAGGGTATAGCGTTGCAGGCGTCGTTGCAGAACCGTGGCAGATGGTCTTTTAACCTTTTCTCTCGAAATAATTCGCTCCCTCTCTCTCTCTCTCTACCCCGTGTCTATCTCTCTCCACATTACGGTTCTATTCTGGGGTGGCTCTTGCCTGTGAGCAGTGAGAGCATTATATGCTCATCGAAGGAGGAGAAAAAAATGAGAATGGAAAAGGAAAATGCAGTGTACCCCATCTCGCTCTGCAGGGAGAGAGAGCCCTGTGTGTGCCAGAGCGATGTGATGGAGCGAGTAAAAGGAAGCTAATCTCAGACTTGAGGCTGTCATAATATTTCAGGGGGAGAAGAAGAAGAAGAAAGCCCAAGAATTTTCTTCTTGGTTCTTTCAAAATGACCATCAAAGACCCAACGAACATACGCTTTCTTTCTTCAGCTCCTCCTTCCTCGCTCTGCAGGCATCGTGTCGGTGAAGCTTGGCGTGGGCTCCGACCGGGCAAGCTTGCTTCCGAAGCATTCGTTCGTAACAGAGTCCAAAGTTGGCTCCTTTGCCGCGAATTCTGGAGTTTGAAAAGCGCGTGGTTCGCTGGGGGAACGGTAATGGCGTTTCGGCTCGCGCTCGCGCTCGCGGTCTCTCTGGTTTGCTTCAGCTCTGGTTTGGTGGACTGTGATGATGGTGAGTCTTGACATTCATTTTTGTTCCCTCGGAATTTAAAATTGGAAGGACAAAGTTTGCGTTTTTTATGTTTAATATGGGTTAACTTGAGTTCTTTTTCTAGTGGGTGGAACATTCTTAGGCCAATTTAATAATCATGGAGACTGACTGGTTGAATGTATATTCTATAGACTTAAGTGCTAACCTTAAAAAGTTCAAACTTTTTTCTTTATTTGCTTATGTTTTAATGTTTCGCCTTTCTTGATGTATACATGTATGCTGAAGTCCATTCTTGAATTTCCCGGTTCTCCGGGAAGGGCAACGGAAACTAGCTTGTCGGGTTTTGGTTGGATGCAGGCATTGTTTTCCCATTGACGTAGATGTTTGTGTTTAGATGCCTTTGTCGTGTCCCGTTTCTGTGAAATTTGCGGAATGCTTAATTTTGCATTTTGTGACTCGGGGTTAGTTAGTGCGAATATTCATTCGTGCTTGTTTTTGCTTGCTGTGAAGGAGCCACACTGTTGGAGGTTAAGAAGTCGTTTAGGGACGTGGACAATGTTCTTTACGACTGGACAGATTCACCATCCTCTGATTATTGTGTGTGGGAGAGGGTCTCCTGCGACAATGTCACCTTCAATGTGGTAGCGATGTAAGCAGTCTTGGTGGATTTATTTGATTTTGTTGGAGTTTCCTCGTTTACAATATTGTTTAGAGCATAAGTTTCTGATCGGTGTTTTCGTTGATGTAGCAATTTGACAGGTCTAAATCTGGATGGCGAAATCTCTCCCTCCGTTGGAGATCTTAAAGGCCTTCTCTCACTGTAATGTCCTCTCTATGCATTCTCTATATTTGCGACAGGTTCTCGCTGCCCTTATTGGTGTACTTTTGAGTGCTTCAAAATGAGGAAAATTGAGTGGTGTGAAGCAGTTTATCATAAAAGTAAAAATGAAATTAAGGGATTGAAGCATGCTCCCATTGGGAAGTGGGCAGTAAGCTAGTAAAATGCATTTTGCCCGATGAATAGGCTGAAATTGATTAAATACCAAATACTTGGATTTCCCCACTAATATTTGTATCTTCTGGACAGTTAGTTATGGGTGACTGGTAGCGTTGTATTGCCCTATGTTCTGTTGAAATTAACTATTGCCCACTTCTCTGGATTTTGTAAAATTGAGCAGCGATTTGAGTAGTAACCGGCTCTCAGGGCAGATTCCAGATGAGATAGGTGATTGTTCTTCTCTGAGAAGCCTGTAAGTTCAGTTTGCCTTGAATAAGTCCTGCTTTATTAGTGAATCTGGATACCTTGGAACCATGATACCGCTTATTGATTTTGTGCATGCTATTTATCTATTTTCCTGTTAACCTTGCCATTCAAACTCTCAGGGATTTTGTCATTTAATGAGTTATATGGGGACATCCCGTTCTCGATATCAAAGTTAAAGCAGCTGGAGTTCCTGTAAGCCTTTTTGGCAAGCATTTGTCGATGCAGTTTTGAAGAGAATGAACTTGAATTCTTTTTTCACTGAGTTCTTTCTAATATCTTTAGGGTATTGAAGAACAATCAGCTTATTGGACCGATTCCTTCGACCCTTTCTCAGATACCAAATTTGAAGATGCTGTATGTTCAGATTCACGTATTGCGCTTACTATTTGTGATCAAGGGTGAGCTTCATGAATGAAATGATTAATTATGGATTTTGACCAGGGATTTAGCTCAAAATAACTTGAGTGGGGAGATACCCAGACTACTGTATTGGAATGAAGTTCTACAGTACCTGTGAGTACACTGATACTGTCGACTTTCTGTTTTTTTGCTAATCTATGCATCAAGTAATCGATACCCTCATCATTCTTTTCAATCTCATTCAACTCTTTTAGTGGATTGCGAGGGAACAATTTGGTGGGCACGCTGTCCCCCGACATGTGTCAGTTAACTGGTCTATGGTACTTGTAAGTCTTCTTCATTAATTTGCCTTTCCCTTAGACCGCAAGCCTGTTGAAAATTTCCGTTAAATTAGGTGTCCTTTTCAACATTATTGTCCTTCTGACGTGCAGTGATGTTAGAAACAATAGTTTGACTGGAAGCATTCCTCCAGTATAGGCAACTGCACAGCCTTCCAGGTCTTGTATGTATTCATCAAACTAAGAACTGCTTGATCGCTTCATTATTGTGTTCTGTTATTTTACAATCATAAAATCTTTATCCTTTATTTGTAGGGATTTGTCCTATAATCGGTTGACAGGAAAATTCCATTCAACATTGGTTTCCTGCAAGTGGCTACCTTGTATGTGTTTGCAACTTCCGCAGAGTGTTTCAAATATATTGCATTTGATCTGTATCAGCTTCCCCTAATTCCTTTCATAATCTGTCTGCGTACTAGGTCATTGCAAGGTAATCAACTGTCAGGGGAAATTCCATCTGTGATTGGTCTCATGCAGGCCCTTGCAGTCTTGTGAGTGAAAAAAAAACCCATTCTCCTATTTTAAGGTCAGAATAGTTGTTTTTCAAACAGTTGCTTAACATCTTGTTTCTCTTTAATCATCTAGAGATCTGAGCTGTAACATGTTAACTGGACCCATCCCTCCTATTTTGGGAAATTTGACCTACACAGAGAAACTGTACGTTATCCTCGATACTTGCTCTCATTTTTTTACACTTGTACTTAATTCTAGGGGTCACGTTGGCATCTTTCTTGTGCTGGGTTAAGCTTGACCTGGGTATGAAACATGTTGTAGGTACTTGCATGGCAACAAACTGACCGGACAAATCCCTCCAGAGCTTGGAAATATGTCAAAGCTTCATTATTTGTATGCTTAGTTTCTCATATATTGATTGTTTTGAAGCTGTGCATGTGATTTTATCTGCATGGGGAGTCCATTTCTGCAACTTTTACTGATTGAGGATCTTTATAACTATCACATTCCATTCTCATGATAATTTTGGCATCCTCCATAAGCTTTGATAAACATCAATAAAAATACGTTCTGCATGTTTCAGGCCACTTAGAACATCTTCTCACCCCTAGCTCTATGTTGAATGTTCCTTTTGGCAGATTACCGCTCTCGAAGTGATTAATAACGTGCAAAATTCTTCTGTAACAGGGAATTAAATGATAATCATCTCACAGGGAGTATTCCGCCTGAGCTTGGGAAGCTTACTGAGTTATTTGACCTGTATGTTCGTCCTCCATGATTTCTAATTTCCGGAGCTTTAGATTTTTTTTAAATTTATATACGCAGATTGTTTATAATTCATCTTAGTAATAGAGTTTTAATATGATTTCTCCATATATTATGGTTAATTCCCTCTTTCGTTGTCTCAGGAATGTTGCCAACAATAATCTCGAAGGGCAGATTCCTGATAATATCAGCTCCTGTACAAATCTCAACAGCCTGTAAGCAGGTTATCATTATTTTTATTTCCTGCTTATGGAAAATTGATATCTTGACTCTTTATGTCATCATGCAGCAATTTGCATGGGAACAAACTGAATGGGACCATCCCCCCTTCTTTGCAGAGGCTAGAGATAATGGCAAAACTGTAAGTAACATTACTAGAACTCCTTTCAATCATGGTTTGTCACGTCATGGTGCTTCTTTCATTGCTAGAAGAGTCCATGGGAATTCTTTGGTGACGTAATCCTTTTCCATCATTTGATTGCTCCTCTGTGTAGGAATATTTCGTCAAACAATCTTAAGGGTTCCATTCCAATTGAGCTTTCCCGAATTGGGTATTTGGATACCCTGTAAGTTTAGAGTTCTTTAGTTTCTTTAATGCCTGTGGTCAACGCGTTTGGATTGTTGCTTATTTGTACTCCTACACAGGGATCTTTCCAATAATAAGCTCAGTGGTTCTATCCCTTTTTCTCTTGGTGACTTGGAACATCTGCTAAAGCTGTGAGTGTCGTAAACTATAAAACAACGGTCACATGGAGATGGGAGGTATCATCTGATCTTGTGCTGACTTAAGTGTTTTTCTCTTTGCAGGAATCTGAGCAGAAATCACTTGACAGGATTTATTCCCGCTGAGTTTGGCAATCTGAGAAGCATCATGGATATGTATAGAACCTATAATCTTAGTTGCTGTAATTTCCTCTTGAAGGCTGAGAAATTCCCCAGCCTCTAATTGAAGTCTCTATGTTGCAGAGATCTTTCAAATAATCATCTATCAGGCTTGATCCCTGAAGAACTTAGTCAACTTCAAAGCATATTCTCATTGTACGCATTCACTCCCTTTGATAGGCCTTTGATGGTTTCATAATATTCCTAAACTCGAATATATTTGGTGCTTGAGATTGTTATTCACAAATTGTTCGTTGTTTGAGCTTATTCATTTGTCTTAGCTGCCTATTCCCGACCCAAATATTTGAGAAACATGAATGTCAGATTCTTATCGATGTTCTAAGCTCTTTTGCATGTTTGTTTTATTCCCCTAGTCAACAGGGATAGACTCACCCAGTGACCTATACGCGTGCCCTAATGCCTTAAAACCCGGTACTATTAGGCAGAAAGCCTTACGGCTACACGTCACTTATGTTCACTGCTGTTTTGCTCAAAACATTTGCTAGCTCACCTTGCAATTGCTATTGTAGTTCTGAGTGGTTCATGTCACCTTTTGTCGTGTTGTCATGTCGGTGTCGGGTGTGATTACTGATTATCACAATTGAGCTCCTCATACTTGGATGGCTTGTGATGTAATTCCTTTGTTAAACTTTATTAGGTTTGGGTATTGTATTGTTTTCACACATGAAATGTGGATAATGTTATGCTCAACTTTACAGGAGGCTGGACCATAATAATTTATCTGGAAATGTGATTTCACTGATGAACTCCCCTAGTCTGACTATTCTGTAAGTTTATTGTTGTCCCAATGTTGTCCCCAATGCTGCATAGATTATAATGGTACTCTATTTTCTTTGATTTTGTAGAAATGTATCGTACAACAACTTGGTTGAAATACCCATGAATGACAATTTCTCCCTTTTCACAAGACAGGCAAGCAAACTAGATATTAAGCTTCATGAATGAGTAATTCTGATCATCTCCACTTGCGTGCCAGCTTCTTTTTAAATTATTTTTCAAATGTTCAATAATTGATGGTGCAGTTTTGTTTGGGAATCCTAGACTCTGTGGCTATTGGCTAAATTCTCCTTGTGGCAATTCTCACTTTACTGAACGAGGTAAACATGAATCTAAAAAGCGTGTTTGTGGTAGCTGCTTTGCCAAATACGTGCTTTAACATAAAGAACAATATATGCTTCAGATTTCAAAGAAAAGAGGAAAATTTGGTTTCTTACATCTTCTGTTCACCTAAATTTATTTTTCTGAGACCTTAAATATGAAGAATGACAAACCATCCCAGGTAGCGTTTTAGGGTTATATGTTCATTTTAGCTTTCTGATGCATGTTTACATAATATCTGGTTGCATAGGTGATTTTGTGTATTTTTACTATTCATATTTGCAGTTACAATTTCTAAAGCTGCCATACTGGGAATTGCTCTTGGTGCACTTGTTATCCTTCTCATGATTCTGGTGGCAGCATGCCGACCTCAAATTCTAACCCATTCATTGATGGATCCTTTGATAAACCAGGTACCATGCATCTCGAGCAACATACTTGCTTATTGTGTGAAAGAATGGGGATGTTTTCTTTAATGAACTTTATAAGCTCATATGCTTGTGAACTTATCAGTTTTACTTTAGGAGTGTACTTCTACCATCAGCAGAATTACCTTGATGTCTTTGCCTTGCCTCATGAATTGTGTCATTATTATGATAAACAAGCATGCATTATCACCAAAACGAGATTCTTGGTTGAGACAATGAGCTCTTTTTGAAAATCCTGTGCAATAGTTTTTGCCTGTAGTGAAATCATTGAGCCTGTAATCCCTGCATTTAACCCCTATGTTGTTGCTTAATAGCCGTCTACTATTCACCACCAAAGCTGGTAATTCTACACATGAACATGGCCCTACATGTCTACGAGGATATCATGAGGATGACTGAGAATTTAAGTGAGAAGTATATAATTGGTTATGGGGCTTCAAGCACAGTATACAAATGCGTTCTTAAAAATTGCAAGCCGGTCGCCATCAGAAACTCTACTCTCAGTATGCACAGTGCTTGAAGGAGTTTGAGACAGAGCTTGCGACTGTCGGGAAGCCTTAAGCACCGAAATCTTGTCTGCCTCAAGGATACTCTCTGTCCCCTTCTGGCAACCTTCTTTTTTACGATTACATGGAAAAATGGCAGCCTCTGGGATCTTCTCCATGGTGAGTGAAGTTTCTCTTTAATGACTTGGATGTCCTGCTCAAGAGCCTCTTAGGTGAATGCGCGTGTCAAAACTTTTCCCATCATATGTGAGAACTAGATTGAGCAAGCGTGAAAGAGTGAAAATCTGAAGTGGCTTTTATTATACTCATTTCACTCCTGCTAAATTTCCTTCTGTTCATGTATATCGAAATCATCTAAAATAAACTGGTCTTAGTTTTTGATTATATCAGGATTCTTCCGACCAAAGATCTTTACAAATTAATGATTTCTGTAGGCCCTGCGAAGAAAAGAAGCTTGACTGGGACACTCGTCTCAAGATAGCACTTGGTGCCGCTGAGGGCTTGCATATCTTCACCATGATTGTAGTCCGCGTATCATCCACAGGGACGTGAAATCATCAAACATTCTACTCGATAAGGAATTTGAGGCGCATCTCACTGATTTTGGGATTGCAAAGAGCCTGTGCACGACGAAGTCCCATACTTCTACGTACATAATGGGGACCATTGGCTACATTGACCCAGAATATGCCCGCACTTCTCGCCTCACGGAGAAGTCAGATGTCTACAGCTATGGAATTGTTTTACTGGAGTTGCTGACTGGCAGGAAAGCAGTGGACAATGAATCCAATCTCCATCACCTGGTTTTGTCTTTCCTCCAAAATCCTTGAATACCTCAGTTTTCTTTTAGTTCATAACTCTTACATGAACAAGACTGTTGCAGTAGTGGCTAGCCGAATCTTGGGCAATTGCATAATATCGGCAGTTTAGTTTGCCCAACTAAAAATAATTTCAGATCTGGTCATGGTATCAAACATGTTCTAGGGCTCTGCATGTTTGGTCGATCTTTGCAGTTTTTCGTTGTTCACAGTAATGACTACTTGCATAATGCAAAATAAGTACATCTCGAGATTTCTCTTATATAAATTGCTTTGGATTCTCATTAGATCTTATCCAAAACTGCAAGCGATGCGGTGATGGAAGCGGTTGATCCCCGACGTCACTGCCACATGCAAGATCTCGGAGCGGTGAAGAAGGTTTTCCAACTTGCTCTCTTGTGCACTAAGAGGCAACCGTCGGAGCGTCCTACCATGCACGAAGTGGCTAGAGTCCTGGGAAGCCTGTTGCCGTCCACAGCCCCACCGAAGCAGTTATCTGCGGTAGGGTCTGCTCCGCTCCCGGGCACAAAGATCGCCACTTACATGGACGAGTATGCAAATTTGAAGACTCCGCACTTGGTAAATTGCTCAGCCATGAGCACCTCGGATGCCCAACTCTTCCGTAAATTTGGGAGGTGATCTCTCAGAACAGCGATCTGGACCCTGAAAAGTCGGCTTAAGAAAGGATGGGTAGGCTTTTAGGTGGGATGTTGGCAAAAGAGGGAAAATGTGTATAAATATGTGGAACTCGACATTCTCTTGTTAGCATGCTAGTTTTGGTACTTATCTAGTTAGTATCAGCTTTCTAGCTGAAGTGAAAAGGTTGAACAAACTCACTGATACTGATAGGTCAAATGGGGTTGTGCCCCGATTCTTACCATAAGCGTTGCGCTGTGTTGAAGTACATGATACTAATTTTTGCACATGGTGGACTACCATCGCCGCTGTCGGGTCCCCGTGTGGCACTGGAAAATGTCCAGCGATACTGTCAAGTGAGCCAAGTGAGCCATAGATGTAATCAGGTCTGCCGAGGGCACTGTATGTTGTGGAGTACTCTTTGTTCTGATGGTAGAAAGTACCAATGAATGGATGCAGTGGAAAATAGATCAAAGATCGTTTGCCAAATGATTTTAGTACATAGTGCAATACAATACACAGCATCTAAATCTGGTTAGAACTACCGACTGAAGGTTAACCCAGGTTGTACTCCTCAAGAATCTTCCATTCCAAATTCAACAGTAAAAGCCTCAGGGTCTGATTCAGTAGAACACACACTAGCATCTCAAATGGACTACTAACTTTTCTTTGATGCAGGTGAACATATATACATACTACCAGTCCATCGTCCCGCAAAACACATGGGCAATGGCTTTGAACCTCAGATGTAGCTTTAGCCCTGCCCGCTTCGTAGTTTTGCAAAGTCCAGATATCCTCAGTAGAGAAATAAATTACGTAGTACAAGTGGAAGATGTATCCAAAACCTGAATAAAAACCATACACCCCCCAAACGCGAATGAACCTCGTGGGTCTGAAACCGAACTGAGCCGAGCACAATCTACAGATCTCAAGCTAAATCCTAAGGGTCAGCTTTTTCAGTCATTGAGTCAGAACGGACCGGGCTCGATGGGCTCGAACACTGCTGCAGATCAGCCAAGGAGTATGACCGCCAAGATGAAAAATTCTGTTGAGGACAAGCTATCTGGTTATGAGAACCCTTTCTACGTGGATGAAGAGGCGGAAGCTGAGGAGGAGATCGTGATGCTGAGCTCGTACTAGAGTCTTCACTCGTGGAACTAAAACTCTCTGAGTTGCAGATAGCATTAACCTTCAAGACCAATGCGCTGTTGCTCGAGGTGAGCGGTCTTCTCTTAGATATCCCCGCCATGTTGCTTCTCAGGGAAAAATTGCGGCTTCTGTCCAACATGTGACCGGATGTGAGGATATTTCTGCGCCTTCTGCTGTAAGCATTGTCCGGTTTCACGATCTCTTTAACAGATGAAGAACCAGAAGCATCTGCCAAGCTCGTGAAAGATTTCGACTTGCCATCATAGAACTTCGATATGCCCCTCCTGCAAATATTCAAAACCAACCATAATCAATGGCACATAAAGGACAACATATCTTCACGGATAGCGAAGGACCATTTCAACTCAAACATTTCCCCCCTTGTTTGAGAAAATTGACTCAAGTCGAAATTTTTTTCAGGTAAAGCAATCATTTTGACATCAAGTATGCAAAAGCAGTCGCTTATCTCAGCTCTAACCTAGCAAATCTAACCATTAATGAACTCCAACTCCAACCTTTATGAGGAAAAGAGCAACCAAATCTGATAATCCCATGACAAGTGGAATTTCAAAGACATTCAACAGATCATGAAACAACATCATAATGCTACCTCCGGACACAGGACTTCAAGGCAAGCCATCACATTGTCCTGACTTAATATTCTTTCCCAGAAAATCTCAAACCCTAGTTCATGCAACGACCGATCGAAATTTCCTTCAATCAGACGAAATTGCAGCATCGCGACATGGGTATCTCCCTAGGATCACGCATCAACGAGCATCCAGTCCATAGATTGATCAACAACCTTTCTAAATATAACAAAAACAGATACAGGGACAATCCAGGAAACATCCTTCCAAACACCACCGACACAAGAATCTCAACAAGCATGAGACTCGAGCACAAATCGATCTAGACCCCCAAACCCATCCTCTAGTAAAAGCCCCAGTAAGAGAGAACCCCTAAAGATACCAAATTTAAACTCGCGAGCTCGATCCAATTACCTCATAGGCAGGACCTCCTCCAACGCGTCCATCATCTCCAGCGGCCCCTTGTACGAGCTCTGCACCTCGTTCTCCTCGCCGTCATCCCCTCCCGACGACCGGTTCCCCGTGTCGTCGTCGTCGCTGTTCTTCCCGATCGAGGACGACGCCGACGCGGAGTCCAGCTCCGGCGAATCGAAGATCGAGGGCCCGGCGGCGCCGATCGAGAACCCGGGCGACTCGATTTCGTCCACCCCCCGCTCACCCTGCAGCGCGCACGACATGGCTGCCCCCTCCAAACGGCGGCGACTCGCGCACCCACAAACCTCCCCGATTCAAGAATCACCACCGCACGTACGGCCGGCGAACCCCGCGAACCCCGGCGGACCTTCCGATGCTTCGCCGGCAGGCGGAAACGGCCGGAAACGGCGACCGGACTGATCGAATCGGATCGTTTCTTCTTCTTCGTTCTCGCTGGAGCAAGCGCTGGAGCAAGCTAAATGAAGCAGCGACAGAGACGAGAGGCTGAAGATAATCGAGGGTTCCTCTATATATTTCGGCCGATTTCCGGATTTAATCTTTTTTTTTTCGGTTTTTCTATTTTTTATTTTTTTTAAAGGTGGTGGGGGCAAGAGAGGATAGAGATTAGGGCGAATTGTTCTTATCCTTATCCGTTGTCAGAATATTACAACATCATTTTCGACAATAACAATAACAACAATAATAATAATTCCGAGCTACTTTTTTTTTTAAAACAATGAATTTACCCGAATTACCGAGCAGGTACCCAAGTAATTCCGAGCTGCTTTTTTTTTTTCCTGAAATAATGAGTTTAACCGAATTACCGAACAGTTACGTAAATAATTCGCCTCGGGTTTCTAGAAATATTCAGACAAAGTCTATCCAGCTCTGTATTATAACCGTTATGCAATGCATTTTCCCCGGGATTAATGAACATTTAGTTCTGAATTTCCCCTTCGACGGTTTAGTTATAAAATTATCCGATTTTTCTGCGCCGTTTTACCTGAAAAATTTAAAATTTCAAAAAAGCATTGCGCCTTTTCTTTAGATAAGAAATGGGCGATGGGTCCTGGGAATTCGTACGGAATAAATGAGAATTCGAAAAGGAAAAAGGCAACTCGAGGAGCCAACTTTGAAAGCATTTTGAATGGAGAAAATGCTGCCCTATTAATTTAATTTTCGTGGCGAATGATTGTTTAATTCCTATATATTCTTAATTTATCCGATTATCTACTTTATCGTTACTTTATCGACACTGGCCCTCGGTGGACATTGGAAATTCCTTCTATTACGGAAGATGCTCACAGCATAAATTTAACAAATGTTTATCTTTTGCAGATTAAATTAAAAATGCGGCCTCAAATTTTAAAGAAAAATGACACAAACAGTTTTGAACTTTTGATACATATTCAAAATGATCTTAAACCGTATAAAAATATTGAATATAATTCATAATTACTTGCACATTTAATTAATATTCGGAGATCATATTAAATAAATTAAAAATTCAATATTATAGTGAATAAATTAAAAATTTAGAGACTAAATTACCTATTTAATTAAAGTTTATGGACCGTTTATTTCATTATGTTCAATATTCCATAACTACTTGCACATTTAATTAATATTCGGAGATCATATTAAATAAATTAAAAATTTAATATCATAGTGAATAAATTAAAAATTTAGAGACTAAATTACATATTTGATTAAAGTTTATGGACTGTTTATTTCGTTATCCCACTTTTATAGCCGGGGGAGACCACGGGGCCCGCCGTGCACCGCGACGCACCCGATCCCAGCCAGGGTCCGAAGCGAAAAAGCGGAGACGATGGAAAGGTATATTCCTTCCCCGGGGAGAGCGGGGGCAGCTGCCCGGTCCTGCCCGGTCCTGCCCGGGGGAGGGGGGGACGCTGACCGCGTCGGGGCACGCGACGGTTGGGAAATTTTGTTTCTCTTTTTCTTATCCTCGGATTTGGTCGGTCGTCGGGAGAGGGATGTGCCCGATGACGTGGCGCCCATCGCTCGGCTTCGAGCACGAGGCGAGGCTTATCCACAACGACGCGGACAGCAGGGGGGGATGGATGGTGGGGCCCGCGCGGGCGCACAACAGCGCACCAGCCTTTTTGGATAAACATCTTTTTCCTTTTTTTTTTTTTTTTTTTCTCCCTCGAAAGCACGCGCTCGTTGTTTTGCATCGAAATCCGGTGGCTCCTCCTCCTCCATGTGTACGCCTACAAAACGCGACCAAAAGGATAGACCTAACTCCACAACGTCTCTCGATGTTATAAATGCTCGCCGTGGAAAAAGGGCTGCCCCCGCCGTAAGTTCGCGGCGCAGGGCTATCATTTTTAGCATGAATCACGTGAAAAGTCCTACGCCCCGCAACAAATTTGCCTTTCGTTAATTATAATTAAATTTTTGATCAAATTACCGATGACACATCACGATTGATGAATATATCAATCGACATTTTACTCTCAATTTTATCAGATATATGATAATTTATGATTTTTCATAATACTGATCCAATTTGACTGAAACTAATGAGAGTATATTTGTAGTTTTTTGTAATAAGATAAGAATATAATTTGAATTTATAATGTTGAGTGAATTTTTTATAAGTGTATTGATTTGAGTTTTTGTGATAAAAAAATTAGGTTTGGAAAATTCATCATGGGTATTATCAGTTTGAGATTTTTCATTAACATTAATCCTAATTTATATGTTGGATGATACATAATTTAGAAAATCCGACAGGGGTGGTGGCTTCCTAAAATTCGTTAGAAGTTGTCGTTGCTTTGAAGCGACTCCAATTTGTCGTTGCCAAGCAACCTTATGAAAAATGGGACACCTCCTTTTTCCGACAATATTGCCGAATCGAGGAAGTGGAACGAGAGGGCCCGTCACTATTCCATGTTTTGCGCTATTCGCGATTTTGATTTGTTAGCCCCTTTTCTTTTTCTTAGGTGTGAAAACGAGGCCAGGAGGAGGCCCAAGACGTTTGAAGTGTTTCCGAGATCGGTAAAGAAGCCCCATAACACATCTCACCACATGTGTATCCTATGGTTGTCGGGTACAAGGTAGGGGATGAGTATGATTCCAAGAACAAACCTACAACTAGAGAACCGGATGGTGGGAACTTGTTCGGTTTCAAATTTCAAGGTATAACAAATTTTGCGCTTTTCTTGATCCATGTCTTTTTGCGATCCTATGGTATTCGAACTATTAGTCTAAGTTTCTATTTTATGGCTACAACTTTTTACATTGTTAACGTCTCATATTTTTCGCGTGTTTAACTATAAATTATAATCAGTGAATTATAGCAACAGGTGGTGGTCATTAAAGATGATAATTAATCGCAATTGTTCAATTAATAATATAAGTAGAACTTTGAGTAGATCTCGAAACTGACTCTGGAACTTACAACACGGTAGGCTCTAAGGTATGTAGAGTGGATTTCAGATTCCAGAAATTGATGAACCCGTTCAAATGAGTATGTTATAGGTGGAATTTGTAGCCGAAACTCTTGCATGGGCCTCCATGATTTGTCCGTTTGATATATAGGAACGGCGAGCTCCAGGGATATATTCCTTATTTTAATGCATCGGTGACTAGGCGCCCTGTGTCTCCAATTGGTGCAGTATGTTTTTCTTGCCTCATGTCCAACAAGAAATTGGGACAATTATCAAGATGAAGCTTTTTAAGGACTTGCTTAGGTCCGAGCAATTTTGATCATTAGCCCTTTCAGTTTTTGTTTGGTGTGAAACAAGGCCAGGGGGCCCAAGAGGTTTGAAAGGTTTCCAGGGTCGGCGGAGAAGCCCTATAACAACACATCTCGCGGCGCCAAGAATTGTAAGGATCTGGTGGGTTGAATTCGAACGGAGACGTGGGCTTGCAATTTGTCCAAGAAGAGATCATTCCGCAAGCCCATATGCGACCGTGCATGCGTCTATGATTTTTTTTTTCTTTTTTTTCTCATCGGGTGACAACAAATTATATGAAAATGCAATGACTCGAATGATAAATCTTAAACTTTGATACGATTAATTTATCAAAAAAATCATAAACTTTTTGTATTTGTGTCAATTCAGTTTATACGATTAATTTAAGTTGGAAACCGTTGACCAAAAGAAAAAAAGTTGGAAACCGTTGACATGAATGCCGGCCAACTTACCTACGCAGAGCAAATGGTGCTTAAGTGCATAATTTTTAATAAATATTTTTATATTTTTGAAATTTTTTCTCTCTTTCTCTATTTTTCCTTCCCTTCCTTCTTCCTCACCCAGACCATCACAAGGCGTGGCTATAGGCAAAGGTAGCCATGGCTTTGCCAACCGTGGACAAGGCCACCTTTGCTTATAGCTAGCATGGCCATGGTGAGGCTACCCTCGCCTAGATTAGGGTGAGGCCATAGTGGTTGTAGGCGAGGCCACCTCGCCTAGATTTGGGTAAGGGCTTCGTGGCCCTTGCCTAGTGGCTAGTGAGCTCTAGTGACCCTCATCAGCCATAGCTCGCCTTGCACAATGGGAAACAAAAGAAAGAAATAAAAAGAATAAAATAAAAATATTAATGGATATTAACATCTCCATGTTATAAATGCTCGTTACAAAAAGTTGCATAACTTATGTATCTGTGATAAATTTGCTCTTTGTTAATTTTTAGTTAAATTTTATGGTTAAATTATTGAATCCAATGACATATGACAGTTGATGGATATATTAGTTTGGGGTTTTACCTTTCGCATTGTCACATGTGTAATCATTTGTGGTTTTTTGTGATATTAGTCAAATTTGATAGAAACTAACTAGGGATATATTTATCACAAATGTAATAATTTGTAGTTTTTATTGTAAAAAAAAAATAGTTTGAGGTAAGATAAGAATAGAAATGGAATTTATAACGTTGAGTGAATTTGTCACAAGTATACTGATTTGACGCTTTTTTCATGATCAAAAAAATTGTTTTTGGAAAATTCATCATGAGTATTACCAGTTTGAGATTTTTCATGGATATTAATCCTAAATTTTTATGTAGGACGCTACAAAATTTCGAAAATCCTACGGGGTTGGTGGCTTCCTAAAATTCGTTAGGACTTGTCGTTGCTTTGAAGAGACTATAGTATGACACGCTCGTGAGGCGTTAGCCAAGCAACCTTATGAAAATGCAACACCCCCATTTCCCACCGATATTGCCAAATCGAGGAGGTGGAACGAGAGGCCCGGCCCGTCACTATTCCATGTTTTGCACCTTTTGCGATTTTGATTTAGGCTCTGTTTGGCAACCACTTTGCCAAGTATCTTTGAGCCCCTAAAGATCTTTGGGCTAAAGTAGGGGTGTTTGGCAAAAACATTTGAAGCCCCCTTTGGAGAAGGCCAGTCTTGTGAAGTGAAAGCCCAAGGCGCGTGGGAGGACCCGCCTTGGGCTTTCGACTTTTCCGACATGCCCGCTCGGGTACTGTTCATATATATATATTTCGAAATTGTCCTTATGAATTTTTGGTTTTCCTGTTTTTTGCCCCTGTGAGGAGCACTGTTCATCTTCTTTGTCGAGGGTGGCCTCGGCAGCTGCTGCTTGAGTCAGTGTTCACCTTCTCCGTCGAGGGTGGCCCCGACGGTAGCTGCTCGGGTTGCACGACCGCCGGCGAGGTCGTGCGACCTAGGCGCGGCCCTCGGCGAGGTCCCTCGACTTCGGGCGAGGGTTGCGTAGCCCGCGACGGCCAATCGGGGTTCTCGAAGGTCGAGGCGGCATCGTGCGACGCGTGCGACCTCGCCGCCCCAGATCCGGGTCGTCGGAGGTCGCGACGGCGTCGCGCGGACGCGCGCGACCTCGCCGACCCAGATCTGGGGTCGCCGGAGGTCGCGACGCGCGCAACCTCGTCGCCCAGATCCGGGTCGCCGGAGGTCGCCGGGGTCACCGCGGCATTTGCCACTGCATTGCCCTTGCTGGTTTTCATTTTTTAATTTTTCTTTTGATAATTTTTTTTTTTTCACAAAAGCCCTTTGTCCCCCAAACACCATTTTGCTCAAAGGTACTTCACAAAGGGCTTCTAAATTACAATTTACTAAACACAGTTTGCATTTTGGAAAACACCTTTAACTCAAAGGTCTTTGCATTTTCCTAAAGATTTTCCCAAAAAGTCTTCCCAAACGCACCCTTATTAGCCCCTTTTCTTTTTCTTAGGTGTGAAAACGAGGCCGGGAGGAGGCCTAAGAGGTTTGAAAGGGTTTCCAAGATCGGCAAAGAAGCCCAATAACAACACATCTCATCGCATGTGTAACATTCGGTTGTTGGTTACAAGGTAAGGGTGAGCATGATTCTAAGAAAAATATAGAACCTACTAACCGGGACCAACCAGGCCGGTTCGAGAACTGGACCAATGGGAACCTATTCGGTTTCAAGTTCTCCTATCCGGTTCCAAGTTCCAAGGTATGTAGGTAGGTTCTAGATTCTAAAAATTGGGCAACTAATAATTTAGAACTCAAAACAAATTTTTGTATTTTTCTTGATCTATATTTTTGCGTGATCCTATAGTATTTCACGACTTTCGATGATAAGTGTATAATTTGGAATTACTAATCTGAACTTCCATTTTATGATTGAGATTTTTACTTTGTTAATATTTCATATTTTTCGTGTGTCTAAATATAAGCTATGGCCTTTTAATCAAAATTCACGAAAATGAAAGTTAGGGTATAACTTATACGCCAAGTTCATAAATTGTTAATTACTTTTTAAAGTTCATGAAAATGAAAGTCCACAGATAACTTCGAGGTGAAGTCAATGTTTATGACTTTTCGAATGATCATCACTTCCTTCATTTTTAAAGCTAGTCCAATATTCTTTTTATTTTGGGATAAGTGTGATGAAAATCTTAAAGTTTGTCATGAAAGTACAATTAAGTCATAAAACTTACAAAAGTACAATCGAGTTTTACAATCAAGTCCTTCTGTTAAGTCCGACTAACTTGGCTAACGGAAAATGTCGGCATAATTTTTTTTTTTTTAATATTTCCTCTCTGTGACTAAAATATGAAACATGAGACAAAAAAGATGTTGACAAATTTTATTTAAATTAAATTAAAAAATACTAAATTAAAACCCTAATTCTGCTAGCTGCCACAAGATGAACGTCGCCTCATCCTTGTTCCATGAAATCAAATCGTCCATGAGCAGCTAAGTCCTCATGAGGGATAGAAACGACCTCTGCGAGTTGCCAACTTAGATTCGAAGCCCTGAGACATATGGAGAGACTCCGAACCGGACAGGTTCCATTTGAGTCAGCTCGCAGATGATGCTGTATTGTACGCCGAACCAAAATCAACACAAACGAAGCATCCTCCCACCAATTTGTTTAAAGAAAAAGAAAAACCCAAAAAGAGAATAAAAGAAACTATTCCTCTATCTACTGGCGTTCGTCCTATGAGAGAATTAGTAAAACAAGTCCTTTTTGTGTCACTTGTCTTGAAGCAACACATAGAGCATCGAAATTGAAAATGGGGTTCGCAAACATTACGGTCTTTGAATTACTGTGAAAATAACAGTTTATTGTGAGTTACAAATTCTTGAAGGAGTAGACCCACAACAATCATAATTATTTGTTATTTGACCTTTTGTGGTCCAACACAAATTAATTCTCATGATAGATTAAAAACTATCGGTCAATCATTTTTCATTGAAAATATAGGCTACCAAGGATAGTGGAACAAATTGTCGTAAAAAGAGAGCATATAATGCAGTGAAGATGCGATTAAAAGGGAGAATAAGTGCTGCCAAAACAGCATGGCCTAGAAAGGGAAATTTCCCAAGGTCAAAGGTATTGGAGAAGGGCGGACTCATCTAGAATTTTGTTAACTACAGAGCCTCCTCCTAGGATTTGAATTCGGCCGGAAACTCCTCGAACAAGCCTCCTTCCACTCCAATTTGGCTGTAGTCTCTTGCCCAACCCGACCACGATGTGTTTCCCGGGGGAAGATTCGATACATTAGGTAGGCACGTGAAGCCGTGCTTACTTTCTTTTCTAGTGTTTCCCATGGAAATTATGTGCAGCCAGCGGTTTACAACGACTAAAAAGAAAGACAAACAAAGGGAAATTTCCCAAACAGAACCGTGTTTCACAGTGGCGATACTTTCAGAGCTGCTTTTGACGATCTCTTTAGCTGTAGAGGCGAATGTGCTAAACAGATCCACCATGTTCAAGTAAACGTAAGCAATTCAAGATGGCGAAGCAGGTAACGCTAAATTTGATTAGCAACCAGAATTTTATTTTTATGTAAGGTTAAATTCAAATTCTATATAGTCGCTGAAAATACATAAGTTTCCAGGCAATACTCATCCTGTCCAAAACATTGAGAACTGGAACTATCCCCATTTTCAATAGGCAAATTAGCGCCTTCACCTGCGACTTTAGTTTCCGAATGAATGTAAAAGATAAAAAAAATTCAGCTTTAGGGGACCAGCTTTCTATGGTATGGTCGTTTAAAAAGGTACAAAATTTTCCGTTTGTTAGTAGATGTCGACTTAGTTGATAGATATTTAATACTGGTAGAAAGAGTACAACCAACAATTCAAATATCTAGTAATCCATTAGAATATTATCGCCACTACAAGAAATTTCTTGACTTTCAAATGAAATAGTAAATTACCAACTCCTCTGAAATTTTGCCTTGGTCGTAGGTAAATCACCAGCACTAGAATAAATTACTATTTCAAATCAATGTTGGTAAATGCATTATAGTATTAGTATATTACATAAGACACTTTTATAATTTCAAAGGAGTTGGTAAAATCCTGAAAATGTCGATATTTTCCAAGAAGTTGATAATTTACAATTTTTTCAGGATGTTAGTAAACTACTTGTAGTGCTGGTAGTTTATAGGCTGAGCTTGTAAAACTTGAAAATATTTTTTAATGGACTAAACAATTAGGGGATTGGTCAATTCATAGTGGTATACTATTAAAAAAACACTTGCGAAATTTCAAAGTTCATAAGTTACTATTTTAGTGGAATATTAGTATTAAGGGTAAATCACCAATGATACTTGTAGAAATTTCCAAGGATGTAGGAATTTAGTTATTTGTTTGGTCATTCGTAAAATCCTTGTTAGAAAATTATTGGCCACAACTTTTAACCAAGAAGAATGAAAAATTACTAGCAACTTTAAAATTCAACCAAGGCGAAAATTTTCTCGTTTTGAATCCATTTGCCTATTTCCCTAACCATTCCCTCATGATCCAAGAATTGGAGGCCCGTCGAATGTTGAGGACCATTTAAATCTATTCGAACCAGCACTCATTAACAGGGAAAAGAAGTCGAGTATAAATCATATTTAGGCTGAAAAGGGAGAGAGTAGAAAGCATAGTTTAGACGGAAAAGAGAGAGAGAATAGAAAGCATAGTTTGGCCAAGAAGATACAACAGAAAGAGCGGTGTTTTGAGAAATAGACGTCACATTATGCTAATTACATTACCTGAATAAGCAAACTCATGGAAGGGAAGAGATCACACGAGCACAAGTTCTAAGTACTTCCGAAATGAAGAACTAAAGGCAAGGGAGAGAGCATGAGATTGTTCATTTCTTACGCTCTTCTTGACATTCTCAGTCTCTTCAACTTGGCTACCTTCATTACTATAGCCACATATGCCTTAACTGCTACTTGATATGCAAAGTTGAAATATGCACGTCTCCAATCCTTCTTGAACAGCAAAACTCCAAAAAAGCCCCAGAACCCAATCGCAAATCCAAGCATAACAACCGCATAGAACAACGCCCTATCAAGCTTATCCTCTTCATGTGTATCTTCAGGGTGAAGAATTTTCTGTGGTTGAGGCGTCTCGGCGCTAAGACATTTATTTCTCAGAAGATCACCACAGAGTAGAGGATTGCCGGCATAAATGGAAGGATCATCGAGTGTTTGGATTTGATTCCCTTTTGGAATTTGCCCTGTAAGGTCGTTTTGCGACAGGTTGAGATGGGCTAGGGATGTTAACGCTGAAATGCCCTGTGGAATTATCCCTGAGAGATGGTTGTTTGAAAGATCAAGAGACTCAAGCGACATCATATTCCCAATGCCAATGGGAATATTTCCATGAAGATGGTTATGAGACAAGTTCAAGCCATGCAATCCCGAGAGGAAAGAAAGTTCTTCAGGGATTGACCCGCTCAAAAAGTTGCTAGAGAGATCCAAATTGACCACAAGTTGCAGATCAATTTTGGTGTACTCATTATATCTTCCCTTCAAGATCTCAACCACGTGCTCTTGATTCCAATCCAGACCATAGCCTCCAAATGTGAAGGAAATTATATCTTGTATAGGAGCAATGGCCACAGATCCAGATGGATTGCTTTGATTCAAGTTGATCATGTTGCTCATATTGCCAAGACAATGTGGGATTGTTCCCGTCAAATTGTTCACTGCCATGTCTAATATTTGCAATATTGATAGTGAGTAGAGTTGCGAAGGGATGCTGCCGACAAACCTATTCTCTCGTAGCCTCAGGATCAACAAGGACGAAAAGCTTTCGTCAAACCATGTCGGAATGCTTCCAGAGAAGTTATTCTCTCCAAGGTCTAAAATTACCAGATTTGTGCAATAATCTAAAGCTTGAGGAAGCTCCCCATTGAGATGGTTTCCATTCAAGTGAAGGGTGGTAAGGTGGGGCAATGATCCAAGTGAGCTAGGAATTACTCCAGACAACTTATTGAATGACAAGGTCAAGAATAATAAAGAACCATTCCAACAGTTCGGAATACTGCCAGATAGTTTATTATTGGCAAGATTTAAATCAAACAACTCCATGTTGCATAATGATGATGGTAGAGTACCATTAATTTGGTTATCATTGAGATACAGAGTATTTACTTGGTACATAAAACCAATATCTGTTGGAAGAGATCCAAAGATCGAGTTGTGGGAGAGATCTAAATAGGAACAGTTGATAGACATGTTGGGCAAGGGCCCAGTAATCTGATTGTAAGATAGATCGAGCAAGGAAAACATCCACTTGGCTAACCATTCTGGCAGGGGCCCAGTAATTTGATTGTAAGATAGATAGAGCTTGAAAGACGTCAAGTTGGCTGACCATTTTGGCAAGGGCCCAGTAATATGATTGTAAGATAGATCAAGCTCAGAAAATGTCAAGTTGCTCGACCATTTTGGCAAGGGCTCAGTAATATGATTGTAAGATAGATCAAGCCAAGAAAACGTCAAGTTGGCTAACCATTTCGGCAAGGGCCCAAAAAGTGAAGCATTGGCGAGTGTGATTTCTTGGGCTTCCACTTGTGTCCTAATCCATCGGGGAAATTTAGTTCCAAATTTACAAGACTTCATCACAATAATTACCAGTTGGAAAGGGGGTATCCAGTTGGGTTTTGCCTCAAAACTCAAGTTATTATTGTAAGCAATGTACAACTCCTTGAGCCTTGATGAATTAGAAAAATGGATTTCGGTAATCATGCCTTCTAAATGATTATCGTCAAGATTCAAGTATTGCAAAGCCCCCAATTTCCCTAATGACTCAGGAATCTGCCCCGCCAATTGATTATTAGAAAGATCTAACGATCTGAATGATGACAACAGACCCATTGATGGTGAAATGGCCCCATTCAATCCATTTATTGAAAGATCTAGTGTTTCCAAGTTTGACAATAATCCAATGACACTAGGGATTGGACCGGAGAATAAATTGTCGTAAAGCATAATATGTTTTAAGTTTGTGAAGTGCACCAACCACTTGGGCAAAGGACCTTTAAGATGATTTGAACATATCTCTAGGCTCTCTAGGCTATTCCCGATGAGTCTCGATGAATTTCCTTGGGTTGTTGAAATCTCTTCTCTGATTTTGTTATCACACAAATGCAATGACTTGAGGTAACGGTTGTTCTTTAAGAATGAGAATAAGACTCCTTCAATACTGTCAAAAGCATTTCTTTCTAGATTGAGATGAACAAGGCTTGTAAATTTGTCAAACCGCATGGGAATTGATGAGTTGAAATAGTTCAATGAAAGATCAAGATGTTGAAGAGAAGTCATGTTTTGAAATAAAGTGCTCGGGATGGGACCTTCGAAAAGATTATTCGAAAGATCGAGGTACTGAAGATGAACAAGAGAAGTAGAATTGGCCAAGTGATCAGAAAAGAGATGAAAATTATGTAATCCACAACTTGATAATCTCAAATGCGATAAAGCTGGGAGTGTGCCGATCACCTGCATGAGGACTCTTTCATTCGCAATCTTTGAGCCACTCATGTTGAGGTACTTTAGCGACCGAAGATAAGAAACCCACAGGGTGTCCTTCACAACCAAACCTCCGGTGTTATCATGAAGATCAAGGACTTCCAACTTGGTGAGATTTCCCAATTGTCGAGGAACCATTCCATAGAAGTTAGCAGTCGACAGATTAAGGTACCTCAATCGTTTCATCGAACCGAGAAATTCAGGAATTCTTCCATGATTGAAATCAATCCTACTTAAGTCCAAGTGGTTCAAGTATCTTAAGTGGAGCAAAGAAGAGTTCAACTCACCAGACAAGAAGAGCTTTGATCCCATGAGAAAATGATAAATAGTGTTGTCTTTTCTTGGTTGGGGTAATAATTGGAGTTTGATGACATGACCATTTACTACATCACAAATGACTCCTTCCCATCGGCAGCAATCTTTGCCTTTCCACAAAGGAAGCAAGCCAGATGGATCTACAAGGCTTTGTCGAAGCTGGAGCAGAGTCTCTCTTTCTTTCTCTCTGCAAATGGACGTTGAATTGTTACAGAAGCACACACATGAATTATCTAAAATAAGTAATAGAGTTACTAGCTTGAGCACTTGGGAACAATAACTCCCCATGAGCAATGAGGGAGAGGATGAATTCATGTTTTAGAGTGAAGAATATAAGGGTCCTCTAATCAAACCCAGATCATTTATAGAGAAGGGCAGGGAGAGATTTCTCTTTTAATGTGACAACTTGTGGTTACATGCATACACCTTATGTTTATGCATGTGTATCATGCATATGCATCGCATTTAAGGTCCACACATGAGAGTTGTCATCAGGGACAAAAGGCACATCCATCCATCCTTGTAGTTGAAGCTTGTAAATTGATGAGTAGACCCCATCTAGATGAGAAGTCCACGCATAACTCCAAGTCAAGTGTTCTCTCTCTCTATGTAATAAAGCAACTTCCCTGATGATACGTGTCAATGTCGCGATCAATTGGTAAAGTTTCTAGCTTTCTACATTGTAGTCGAGAACTTGGAGCTAATAAGAAGATACATCAAGCGCTTTTGACTGATTATTTCTCATGAATTTCCAAGCTTTTAGTATTCTGAAAGCACTTCAATAGTTTTGCATCAGGAGTACAAAGGATTGGCCTCAACCGTTCCATCTGACAATGGACACGAACATATGTTTGATCATCGCTGGAGTGATTCCACCCAGAGCTTCTCATTGTTAAGAAGGTGCCTTGGGCATTGGTGCCATAGACAGGAAGCTACTGAATAAAGCATGTGCCAGAGAGAGAGAGAGAGAGGGAGGGAGAGATTGGCACTTCATCACCACAAATATACATATAAAATAAGTTTTTCCACAAAACATAAAGAATGGCCTCTACGGCAGGCTCATGCTTATCCTTCCTCCTTTGATCAATAAGCATGAATAAATCAACTCAATAAAGCTCTCTTCCCAATTCTTCTTTGTGTTAGTGTCGGAATATGTCTGGAATTCGACCTTAAAAGCAAAAGTCTAAATTCATATAGGAGATTTCCTATTTGAGAATTCAAATTAACAAATTAGCAATAAAATTAAAAACTTAAAAGGAAAGTCCAAACTGGATTAAGTTTCAGAACAAATTATGGATATCAACTTCCCAAATTTGGTTTGGGTTCGGCAAGGCCTAGAATTCCTCGTTTAATATACAAAATAAGCAAATCTCTTTTGGGAGCTAACCTTGTTGATTTGCCGTTGATGAACAGTTCTCGAGACTGGAATTCTCATACAATTGCTGGAGAAAAATATTCATGAATTAAGTCCCATGAAGTTAGCGTTCAAGCCGTGAAATCACGTGGTAAGATTTGAAAATTCTTTAGGATATCAAGATATATTTTGAGAGAAATTATGAGGACTAAACATTATTGGGTTTAATTAGGGACAAAAAGAATATTAAGAGTGTTTGAGTGGCTCAAATGTAATTGTAATCTTCTTTGTATCACTTGATTTATAGTGGAATATCATGATGCTCTCACTATGAAATAGGTCACATCGGCCGATTTATGTAAATCGAATGTCCCTTTTATTTGATCATTGGATCGGTGTCATTAGCATAATCAAATCAACGATATGTAATCATAAAACAGGTTCAATATGTCTTTATAAGACTCAGTTCACCAATATCGTCTTCTTTTTTTAAGTGAAACTATTTATTATACAGTTTAAGTTTGACTGAGAGGGGAGCATAAGAGCCTAACGAAGGGCACGAAAATTTACTTTCTCTACAGTTATCCTTTGAAAAATTTTCTTCCTTGAAGTGCGTCGCATGCTTTGTTTTGCCCTGTTAAATTTTTTTTCCTCGCATGTAGCTTTCTATAATTAAAAGAAAAAGATCTTTACAAAACATCCATCAACTCATGAGGAAACTAAACTACACTTAAAATTTAAAACGTCTGATCAAAACGATGCTAAATATTTTACTGTAAATTTCCTTCCTTTGATTTCTGAAATGTGTCGAGCCTAAAGATTATTTGAATGATTTGATAATGATGGTGAGCTATAGTAGTGAGTAGCTTCTAACTCGCTTTTCTAGTTTCGCCATTTAGAGTTCATGGAATGCAAAATGAATTTTTCCATAACTTGAATTTCGAGAATACTAAAATCCAGAATACTTAAAGAAAAATTCACTAACATAAATTGAGATGGGTCTATGAGGCATTGTCTAAGCTGGAGCAAAACCTCTCTTTCTTGCTCTCTGCAAATGGGAGTTGAGTCTCTACAGAAGCAAACACATGAATTATTTAAAAAGAGCAATAGAGTTAATAGTGAAAGGACTTGAGAAAAATAACTCCCCATGAGCAATGAGGCATAGTCTCGCAAGCAAGGAACAAATTTACGCTTTAGAGAGTCGGGGTTTAAGGATCCTCTAATTAAACCCAGATCAATTATAGAGAAGAGTTGGGGGGAGATTTTTCTTTGAATGTGACAAGTCAGGGTTCCAAACGTGCACCTTATGTGGATGCCTCCGTGCCATCTCGATGGATGTATATGCAGCACATGTATCATAATCATAGTCACAAAAGAGAAGGCACATCCATTCTTGCAATTGGAGTTTGCAAATTGATGACCAGGCCTTATCCAGAAAAGAGAATTCAACCTCTACAAATTAGTCTTAGTGAAAAGCAAGTCCACTAAGGAGACAATAGAGAATTAAGCCTAATTTTTGCAGTGCTTGACACGGACTAAGTCAAGTCTTATGGGTCAATGATTATTTCTCTATATAAATGCGTGCCTATAATGGCATCGTCCAATTTACGATATAATTTTTACTAAATTATCAATTTCGAAATAATGATCTTAATTGGTCTTGTTGCCCGTGCTACACACGGAAATGTGTCGGTCATTGCTTAAAAAGCAAGACAATAGAAAACAACAACGAAAAACATATTGTGATCGCGTTCACAACATCACAAATGTAATTATTTATTCTTTATTTGTGAATTCTTCTCCTGCAACACCTATTTTAAACTTGAGTTTGTTTTGTCCATCAAAACTCTAGATAAATGATGATTTCGACCATAGGAAACAAAAAACGGTTCGATCTGTAAAAGAACTTTCTCTATATATGCTTTTCTTTCAATAGAAGGATGTAATTTGATTCTTTAGTTAAGCGTTCAGTGTTTCCCATGGATGTAAATCACTATACTGTAGTGATGGTAATAAAGCAAGTGACCAGTAGCGCAATTCATGTGCAGCAAGTGAAAGGTCATAGGACCATTTTAACATATAAACCACACTATGAAACTCAGAGCTATCAAAAAATAAAATAAGAGAAAAATGCTCCAATCAGATCGCATATATATCTTATTTTATAGTATAAAAAAAGGTCTGACAATGAGTGGGGATAAACATTTGATATCACTGCTAAAGGCATTTAATATAAAAGCAGAATCTAACCACCAACTATGTTGTAAAGGAAAATGTAGCAACAAGCTTTGGATGGACAATGATGTGCGGACTGAGGAATTCAACCTCAATAAACAGTTCAAATTTTCCATAGACTCAAAACTTGTGTAACCAATTGATAATGAGTTATAACTTATAATGCAGTAACGTTTATCAGAGATAAAGCCTAGTTTAGATTGGAGAACAGCATGGTTTTTTTTTTTTTTTTTTTTTTACCACGGAGATCAAAGGTCATTAACGAAGGGGAAGATAAGGGAAGCTAAGGAATTTACTTTGCCATCAATTTTGATACGCATAGATTGGATTCAATCAAGGGGCCTCTGAGCTCAAAGAACACAGAAAAATCAAGGTAAAATATAATCAGAATCGAAGGAAGAAAACACAGTTTGGGCAAATTACTTCGACGGGTTTCCAGTATAGATGGGATGATCATAAACCGTAACATTCCTCGTTAAGGAAGCAAGTAGTTGCGCAAAAAACCCACGTCCCAAAGTATTTAAGAAAGCAACTCGTGATCAAGTAAACTTAAGCAATTTAAGATGGTGAACGCAGGTATGGCTAAATTTGATAAAGCAACCCAAATTTCTTTCTTCCGTAAGGTTAAAGTCAGATTCTACGCAGTCGCCGACAATAGAAAAGCTTCCAGGCAAACTCATCCTGCAAACTTTGAGAACCGGAACCATCCCCATTTTCTATTGGCAAATCAGCGCCTTCAGGCTTCACCTTCGACTTTATCTTTCTAGGCCAAAGGAAGGAAACAAACAACTTCAGCTTTAGGGGACAAGCAAAATTCGAGCTGCAGATGGGTACTGAGAGAGACAACAGAAGAAAATATTCATAAATGGAATTGGAAAAGCCGCAGAATTTTCGGTTGAGAATTCTAGTTTAGTTGGTAAATTTCTAATGCCGTTGCTAAAAATATGCGGATAGCGCTGCTAAATTCCTGTTAAATGCCGTGTTGGCGTTACGTACGCCATGCTAAGTGGCTATTGAAAACCTTAATATAAAAAGTATCTGTCAAAAATTTAGAAGAAAGAAAAAAAAAAAAGGAAGGGAATTGGGAATTTGGCAGATCTACAACCTTTAGCTCTCTTTCATTTTGAAATTTGGCAGAATTAACAATGAAACTTGCCTACTTAAAACAAATATTACATAAACCCTTGCTTTTGATTTCTCTTCGCTTGTTTGAAATTTTCACAGCGCTCTTTTGGGCTTGAAACTTAGTTTTGTTCAAGTTAGCGTGTAATGATGGAGAGCACTCATGCAACTTTCACAATGGAACCATATTTTTCTATATGCAGACATCATATTGCACGACAAAGTTGTAAACCTCACGGCAGACTAATTTCCAAGTTGAACTTATTTTCCTGAAAATTGATTGAATAAAAATAATAGATGGATCATTGCAGTTTGACTATAGAATCGAATCAAATTAGAGTCACACTTTTATTATCTTGACGTCTTTTTAGTCTCATTTGCCGTGCTAGAGCGGGAGAGATCAAGCCACAAAAGTGACTTGTTAGGCTGAAGACCCGAGCAAAGCCCAATAGCATCTAAGAGAGTTATGACATGGTCCGCCACTTGTGTCCCTAGTCATTGTGGAAATGTTGCTCCAAATGATTCCAAGTTGGAAAAGAGGCCACTTGGGATCTGCCCTAAAAGTCAAGTAAATAATCGCTAACATCCAAACACTTCAAGACTAGACTTCGGTTACCTGGTGTGTGAATCGGCATGTGGAATGAAAAAGGGATTCCGAAATTATTACTTGTCAAAAATGTGGTATGATAAGGGTGGACTTTCATTGATCTTGTAATTAGGATAACACCAGATTTTGTAGTTACTGTATAGGTAATATAAGTAATATGATGCATTTCTAACATATCTGAACCACTAATTTTCATGTTCAGACAAGAATTATTATCTTTAATTATGTTTTCCGATACAGAAATATTATAATGAAAAATATATTTCAAGTAAGTAATAACGATTAGTGTATTGAAATGTTCAGAATATTCGTTTTAGTGTTTGGGTGTATTCTCAATTCATAAGTTGCCTTGTGCACCTAGGGTCTACGTGTCGTGAGAGAGACGGATGCAAGCATCTATGACATCTAATAATCGTAAGAAATCTAATCTATGGCTTTGGTTTTCAATTACAATAAAAAGAGAGTTTACATATTCCTTTTCATCTTATATATGCCGTGTGAGAGACGAATGCATGCATATATCATATCTAATAATAGTGAGGAATCTAATCTATCATTATAGTTTTCAATTACAATAAAGTGAGTTTACATAGTCTTTTCAATCAAAGTTCACAAAAACGAAAGTGCATGTATAACTTATACGCCAAGTTCAGAAAATGTTAATCATGGGTCAAAGTTCATGAAAATGAAAGTCTATAGATAACTGCAAGTCAAAGTCAACGTTTATGACTTTTCACATGATTTTCACTTCCTTTATCTTTAGAGCTAGAAAATTGGCCACAATACAGTGAGTTTTCAATTACAGTAAAGAGAGAGTTTACATATTCCTTTTCATTTCATATGTGCCATGTGAGAGACGAAAGCATGCATTTATTGTATCTAATAATAGTAAGGAATCTAATTTATCATTGTAATTTTCAATTACAATAAATAATTTTACGCATTCTTTTCAATCAATGTTCATGAAAATGAAAGTTCACATCTAACTTATACGCCAAGTTCGGAAAATGTTAATCACAGGTCAAAGTTCATGAAAATGAAGTCTACGGATAACTGCAAGTAAAAGTCAACGTTCATGACTTTCCGCATGATTATTACTTCCTTTAGAAAGTTCTTTGTTTGGTCATTTGTAAAATCTTTGCTAGAAAATTATTGGCTACAATTATTTACCAAGAAGATCGGGAAATTACCAGCAACTTTAAAATTCAACCAATGCAAAAAAATTTTACTTCTGAATCTGTTTGCCTGCAGGCGTCACAGAATGCTAATTACATTACCAAACAGGAAGATACAATAGAAAGAGTGGTGTTCTGAGAAAGAGGCATCACAGAATGCTAATTACATTACCTGAATAAGCAAACTCATGGAAAGGAAAAGATCATAAGCACATGTTCTAAATACACCCAAAATGAAGAACTAAAGGCAGGGGAGAGAGCGAGATTGCTCAATTCTTACATGCTTCTCGACAGTCTTAATATCTTCAACTTGGCTAGCTTCACCACTTTGACCACATATTGCTTGTCTACTGCTTGATCCACAAAGTTGAAATATGCACGTCTCCAATCCTTCTTGAACTACAAAACTCCAAAAAAGCTCCAAAACCCAATCGTAGATTCAAGCATCACGACTGCATAGAACAATGCCTTTTTAATCTTATCCTCTTCATGCGTACTTTTCGAATAAGGGATTTTCGTTGGTTGAGGCACCTCGACGAGTAGAGGATTGCCAACATAAATGGAAAGATCATCGAGTGTTTGGGTTCGATTTCTTTTTGGAATCTGCCTAGTAAGATTGTTTTGTGACAGGTTGAGGTGGGTTAGGGATGATAACGTTGAAATGCATTGCAGAATTATCCTTGAGAGATGGTTGTTTGAAAGATCAAAAGACTTGAGCGACCTCATATTCCCATTGCTAATGGGGATATCTCCACAACAATGGCTGTGAGACAAGTTCAAGCCATGCAATCCTAAGAGGAAAGAAAGTTCTTCGAGGATTGACCCATTCAAAAAGTTGCTAGAGAGATCGAAATTGACCACAAGTTGCAAATCAACTTTGGTGTATTCATTATATCTTCCCTTCAAGATCTCAACCACGTGCTGTTGATCCCAATATGGATGATCGCCTTTGAATGTGAAGACAATTATATCTTGTATAGGAGCAACGGCCACAGAACCAAATGAATTGCCTTGATTGAAGTTGATCATGCTGCACATACTGCCAAGGCAACATGGGATCGTTCTCATCAAATTGTTAATTGCCATGTCTAATATTTTCAATCTTGATAGTGAGTAGAGCTATGGAGGAATGGTGCCGACAAACTTATTCTCTCGTAGCCTTAGGATCGACAAGGGTTGAAAGCTTTCGTCAAACTATGTTGGAATGCTTCCAGACAAGAAATTCTCTCCAAGATGTAAAATTACTAGATCTGTGCAATTGTCTAAAGCTTGAGGAAGCTCCCCATTGAGACGATTTCCATTCAAGTGTAGGGTGGTAAGGTGGGGCAATGATCCAAGTGAGCTAAGAATTACTCTGGACGATTTATTGAATGACAAAGTCAAGAATAATAAAGAACCCTTCCAACAATATGGAATACTGCCATATAGGCTATTATTAGCAAGATTTAAATCAAATAACTCCATGTTGCATAATGATGACGGTAGATTACCATTGATTAGGTTATCATTGAGATATAGAGTATGTACTTGGTACATAATACCAATACACGTTGAGAGAAATCCGGAGATCAAGTTGTGGGAGAGATATAAATAAGAACGATTAATAGACATGTTGGGCAAGGGTCTAGTAATATGATTGTAAGATAGATTGAGCCAGGAAAACAAGTTGGCTGACCTTTGTGGCAAGGGCCCAGTAATCTGATTGTAAGATAGATTGAGCTTGGAAAATATCCAGTTGGCCGACCATTATGGCAAAGGCCCAGTAATTTGATTATAGAATCAATCGAGTTAAAAAAAAATGTCAAGTTGGCCGACCATTTTGGCAAGTGCCCAATAATCTGATTGTAAGATAGATCGAGCTCGGAAAACATCAAGTTGGTAGACCATTTTTGCAAGGGCTTAGTAATCCAATTGTAAGATAGATCGAGTCGAGAAAACGTCAAGTTGGCTAACCATTTGGGCAAGGGCCTAAAAAGTGAAGCATTGGTGAGTGTGATATCTTGGGCTTCCACTTGTGTCTTAATCCATCGAGGAAATTTTGTTCCAAATTTATAAGAGTTCATCCTGATAATTACCAGTTAGAAATGGGGTATCTAGCTGGGTTTTCCTTAAAACTCAAGTTATTATTGTCACCAATGTACAACTCCTTGAGCCTTGACAAATTAGAAAAATGGATTTCAGTAATCACACCTTCTAAATGATTACTATAAAGAGACAAGTGTTGCAAAGCCCCAAATTTCCCTAATGACTCAGGAATCTACCCTGACAATTGATTACAAGAAAGATCTAATGATCTCAATGATGACAACCAACCCATCGATGGTGGAATGGCCCCATTCAATCCATTACCTGAAAGATCTAGTATTTCCAAGTTTGACGATGATCCAATGAGACTAGGGATTGGATTGGAAAAGAAATTGCTAGAAAGCAAAATGTGTTTTAAGTTTGTGAGGTGCTCCAACTAGTCAGGCAAAGCACCCTTAAGATTATTTGAATGTATCTCTAGACTCTCTAGACTATTCTTGATGAGTCCCGATGAGTTTCCTTGGGTTGTCGAAATCTCTTCTCTGATTTGGTTATCACACAAATGCAATGACTTGAGGTACCATTGTTTTTTAAG
This sequence comes from Eucalyptus marginata, assembly GCA_014182565.1. NCBI lineage: Eukaryota > Viridiplantae > Streptophyta > Magnoliopsida > Myrtales > Myrtaceae > Eucalyptus > Eucalyptus marginata. The sequence goes on from CM024587.1 coordinate 6,329,828, forward strand.
AATGAGAATAAGCCTCCTTCAATTATAGCTAAGGATAACACTGGCAGTTCACGAATAACTCCAAGTCAAGCGACCATTCTCTCTCTCTCTCTGTGTAATAAAGCAACTTTCCGGATGATACATGTTGATGTCACAATCAATTCTTAAAATATTTTGATCACATCCTAATGGAAAAGAACTCTATGATGATACATTTTATCGACTAGTTAGTGGAATAAAACAAAGGCAATGTATTTCTATCGTAAGATTATTTACTATAAATTTATAGAAATGAAAGGGCTCATTTTTACCTTAATTACATCGTTTTTATTCAACTGGTAAAATTTCTAGCTTTCTACATCATAGTCAAGAACGTGGAATTAACAAGAAGTAACATCAAGCACTTCCAACAAATTACTTCTTATGAATTTCCAAGCTTCCGGTATTTTGAAAGCACTTCTATAGTTTGCATCAAGTACAAAGGATTAGCCTCAACTGTTTCATCTGATAATGGACATGAACATTTGTTAAATCATTGCCCGAGTTTTTCCACCCTGAGCTTCTCATAGTTAAGAAGGTGCCTTAGATAGGAAGCTCTCGAATAAAGTACGTGCCCGAGAGAGAGAGAGAGATTGGGACTTCATCACCACAAATATTTAAGTTTTTCCACATAACGCATAGAATGACCTCTCCGGCACGCTCATGCTTATCCTTTCTCCTCTCATCACTAAGCATGAATAAATCAACTCGATTAAGCTCTCTTCCCAACTTTGCTTCCTATTAGTGTTGGAATATGTCTCGAGTTGGGGCTCGTAAGAGAAAATCTAAATTCATATAAGAGATTTCCTATTTGTTAATTCGAAGGACAAATAAGCAATAAAATTAAAACCTTAAAAGTAAATTCCAAGTTGGATTAAGTTTCAGAACAAATTAGGGATATCAACTTTCCAAATTTGGGTTGGATTCGGCAAGGCCTAGAGTTCAACGTTTGATATAAAAATAAGCAACTCTCTTTTGGGCGTTGGCCTTGTTGATTCGCCGTTTATGGAGAGTTCCCGGCTCTGTAGAATTCTCATAGAATCGTTGGAGAATAATTCGTGAATAAGGTCTCATGAAGTTGGTGTTCTAGCCGTAAAATCATGCGGTAAGATTTGAAAATTCTTTGTGATATTGAGATATATTTCGAGATAAATTATGAGGGCTAAACACTATTGAGTTTAATTAGGGACAAAAAAAAAATATTGAGAGTTTTTTAGTGACTCAAATATAATTGTAATCTCCATTATATTACTTGATTTGTAATGGAATATTATGATGCTCTTCCTATGAAATAGGCCACACTGGTCGATTTATGTAAATCAAGTTTCCCTTTTATTTCATTGTTCGATTGATTGTAGTTAGCATAGTCAAATAAACAATATGTAATCATAAAATAGGTTCAATATTTCTTCATAAGACTCAGTTCACCAATATTGTCTTCTTCTTTTTTTAAAGTGAAATTATCCATTATATAGTTTAAGTTTGACTGAGAGGAGAGCATAAGAGCCTAACGAAGGGCATGAAAATTTAGGCCCTATTTGGCAAAAAGTATTTCTGTTCCCCGGAATAAAAAATTTTGTTCTTTTGTTCTGAGGAACAAAAATTTATGTTCTTTTGTTAGGGGAACAAAAAAAGAATAGAAATATGTTTGGTAAAACTTTTGTTCTCGGAAACAAAAATCTATCTTTTTGTTCCGAGAACAAATTTGGAACAAAAAAAAGAAATATAAAAAGTCGCTTCTTGTTCTTGGAAATAATTTCGAAAAACAATTTTCTCTCTCATATTTTTTTTTCTTCTTCCTTTTTCTTTCCTTCTTCTTCCTTTTGCCCGGTCGCCGGCCTCGGCCATGGCCGATGACCTCGCCGGAGCGTCGCAGGAGCCTCGCCGTGGCCGGGCGAGGAGCTTGCCTAGATTTGGCGAAGCCAAGCTCGCCCAGCCACCGGCGAGGCCGACCTTGCGCCACTTGGGTGAGGTCGAGCCTCGCCGGTGGCCTAGTGAGGCTTGCCTAGCCACCGAGGCCACCAGCGAGGCTCAGCCTCGCCTAGCCGGTCCTCGGCTGAAACAACAAAATTATACAAGTTTACAAAATGCATTTATATTTCTGGAATAAATTTTTTTTGCAGTTACCAAGCGTGTTCTTATGCTCAAAAGTTGTTCCCGGGAACAGAAATAGAAAAAAAAAACTATTTCTATTAAAAAATTGTTCCCCGAAACAGAAATATTACCAAACGCGGCCTTACTTTCTCTATAATTATCCTTTGAAAAATTTTCTTTCCTGAATTGCGTCACATGCTTTGTTTTGCCCTGTTAAATATTTTGCCTTGCCAGTAGCTTCTATAATTAAAAGAAAACGATCGTTACAAAGCATCCATCAACTAATGAGGAAAGAACTTTACAAAACATGCATCAACTAATGAGGAAATTAAATTACACTTAAAATTTAACATGTCTGATCAAAACGATGCTAAACATTTTAATGTACATTTCCTTCCTTTGATTTCTAAAATGTGTCGAGCCAGAAGATTATTTGAATGATTCTAACAATGATGGTGAGCTATAGTAGTGAGCAACTTCTAAATTGCTTTTCTAATCTCTCCATTTAAAGTTCATAGAATCCAAAATTCATTTTTCCTTAACTCGAATTCAAGGATACTAAAAATCAGACTACGTTAAAGAAAAATTAACTAACATAAACCAAGATGGGTGTATAATGCATTGTCTAAGTTGGAGCAAAGGCTCTCTTTCTTGCTCTCTGCAAAAGGAAGTTGAGTTTCTATAGAAGCAAACACATGACTTATTTACAAAGAGCAATAGTTACTAGTGAAAGGACTTGAGAACAATATCTTCCCATGAGCTATGAGAGAGAGTCTCGCGGGCAGAGAACAAATTTATGCTCTAGAGGGTGGGGGGGTTTAAGGATCCTCTAATTAAACTCAAATCAATTATAGAGAAGAGTAGGGGGGAGATTTTACTTTCAATTTGACAAGTTGGAGTTCCAAACATGCATCTTATGTGGACACATGTGTGCCATCTCAAAGGATGTATATACAGTATATGTAAGATACACATATGTAGCAGTAAGTGGTAGTCATTAAAGATGATAATTCATTGTAATCATTCAATTAATAATACAGATAAAACCTGGGTAGAACCTAAAATCGACCTAGGAACCTATGCCAGGGTAGGTTCAAAGGTTTGTAGGATAAGTTTCGGGTTCCAAAAATTGACAAATCTATTCCAACAAGTAGGTTCCAGATTTTAGGTAAAACCTGTAGAGAACCTAAAATTGCTCACCCTATTATAAGGTATAACCTCATCACAGAAGATGAGCTGAAACTCTTAAAGGGGCCTCCACGACCGAGATGGCGGACTCCATAGATATATTCATTCTTTTAACGTACTGATGCCTGCACGCCTTGTATCCTCAATTGATACAATATTTTTTTCTTGTCCTCGTGCTTGGCAATACTTTGTAGTTATTTTATATCCTGGTGATTGATAAAGATAAAACCTTTTAAGGATTTGCTTAGCCCAGAGCAACTTTGATCATTAGCCCTTTTCTTTTTGTTAGGCGTGAAAACAAGGCGAGGAGGCCCAAGAGTTTTGAAAGGGTTTCCACGATCGGCGAAGAAGCCTTATGAGGATCTGGTGGGTTGAATTCGAACGGAAACGTGGGTTTTCAATTGTCCAAGGAGAGATCATTCCGCAAGCCCATATGCGACCATGCTTGCGTCTAAGATTTTTTTTCTTTTTTTATTTGGTGACGACAATTTATATGAAAATATAATAATACATCTCAACTGCGAGAAGAACTTCATTTCCACAAATTAATCACTAAGGTTAGTTGGGACTAGGGAAAAATTACCAGAAAAGTCTTAAAATATTGCAATTGTGCTAATTCAACCCTAAATTATTTTTTATTAATTGAGTCCTAATTTTTTTGCATTCGTCATACATGATGCGGTTGACATGGATAATTTTCTATAATGTTTTTAATGTCTTTGTTTCCTTTTCTTTTTTTGTTTATTCCCTTCCTTCTTCCTTGCCCAAACCTTCACGGGGCATGGCCATTGGCATAGCGTGCCTGGCATAGTGAGAAACAAAAGAAGGAAGGAAAAGAGAGGAAAGAAAAAAATATTAAAAAATTTGTCAACTCTAACACCAACTATGTAATGAAGGACGGTCAATGTTCACGCCAACGATTTTTAGCCAAAATTAGCAAGATAAATTGAATTGATACAAATATAAAGATTACATTTGGTTGTTCTGGATTTCTAATCTGAATAAGACTAGATATGATAAGATATGAAATTTAAGGATTTTACTATATCCTATCCACCGTTTGATTATTATAATAATAAAGTCGGATATATTCATATTACATCATGTATATTGTTTGGTATAAATGACGTATTGGCATAAATCAACCAAAATTTTACAAATGAAGATGGTAAAAATCTCTTGGGGCACTCTTGCCTACTTTATTTTTATTTGCTTTTTTATTTTATTTTCTTCTCTTTTTTAATTAATTAATTTTTTATTTCTTTTTTTTTTTCCCTTCCATCGTTTTCTAATAAAATTTTATTAAACTATACTAATATACCTAAAATATGTAATAAATATAAATATATAATATTTATATTTATATATTACATTTATATTATAAAATATAATTACATTTGAATATATACATATAAATTAAAATAACTAAATTATTATTTTTTGGTATTTTGAATTTCTTATATTAGAATTCAAGAATTAATTATATTGGATTATAATTTTATTTTTGTTGAGTTAAGAAGTTTGTTATTCAATAAAAAAAAAAATCCTATTATAAATGTTAGAAATCCTATAAATCTTTATCCTACCTTCCCAATGGGATAATTTTATCTAGTCTATATCTTCCTTATATCCACCGCAAATACCAAATGAAGGATATGATAAATTTCATCATATTCTGAATTTTATCTTAACCGTCAAATGTAGCCAAAAGATATATAACTTAATTAGCAAAAAAAGGTATTTAAGGTTGAATTGACACGACTGCAGGACTTTTTGGATAATTCTCCCATTGAGATAATGTTCCTAATTATCTACCATTTCTGATCCGAAAATGACGCGTGCTCAACTCTTGCGGGTGACTAGGGATGGTGCTACAACTTAGCGAATGCTATCGGGGTCGGACCTAATGAGCTGCACAGCGGGTCTATACTGACTAGGGTCGACCGCGCTCGACCGGTCACGAGCCAACCTTGAGGACCTACTCGGGAGCTTGCATGGATCTCATAAAAGTCGGATCACGCAGACGAACCGCTCGATCAATGCATGCAAAGCCGAGGATCACATAGACGCACGAGTTTGGTCGGGTGGAGCGATGGACGACGAGGATACATGGCGGATGCGGATAAGACGAACAGCACCGCCGCGCCGGTGGCGGCGCGATATGCGGACGTTTCTCAATGGTAAAATAGCAAAGAGAAAATATGATCGCCGCCGAAACCGCCTCGATTCAAAGGCGCAATCGATTAGCTAGTCAAAGTTACATGTGAACGAAATCTACATCGATAACTCGCCGCCATCGACCTTTTGCATGCGGGGGCCCGAATCGATGAATCCATGGTTTTAACGTATCTACGGTGTTGCGTCGTCTTTCGTTATGCATGGCGCGAGGCGAGCTTCGCGAGCGGGCCGACGGCGAGGGAGTTGACGTAGGTGCAGGGCTCGGTCATGGACGACGACCAGCGCTTGTCCTCGAAGATGTCGTTGCGGTCGGGCCCGCCCATGATGGCACCGGTGAGCTCGTTGGGGTTGGGGACGTCCCGGCCGAACCACTTCAAGAAGCTCATAGGGCAGGTCACCACCTCGTTAGGGGCCAGCTTGGGCACGGACGCGCCCCGATGATGGGGCTGGGTCGGGGCCTTGTTGCCGAAGCCGACCATGTATGATCTTCCTTGCGGGTTGTTCCCTAGTAGGTAATCCATCTGCGGGCCAAGCAATGCGGGAAGTGAGCAGAATCGCCATTTTCGCGGCGGTTTCATCGAGATTGGTTCGTGTTCGATTCCAGGTTTGTTCAGGGTATTATTGACTGAAGATGGAAGGGCGACCGTAAGGGAAGAGAGCAGGCATAGCTAGAATCGGTAAGTACCTGTTGCTTGGCGAAAGCCTGGAGGTGCGAGGAGTCGAACTGCTTGTCGCCGCAGACGACCTTCTGGTTGTGTTTGGCCAACGTTTCGGCATAGACATCGAACAAGAAAGACGTTCCGGTCACGTACTGTGTGTTCGCCCCACTCCTCAAGTACAGCATGCCCCCTGAAACCGAAGACCGAAAAACTTGTTACCGCATCGCCACATTGCACTTTCGAGGCGAAGTTCTAATGGAGACTTCCCAAAACAAGTTGGCGCAGTCGAACGCATTCAGATAAATCGCGCAGATCTTATTTCTCGTGCGCTTGAGAGAGAGAGAGTTGCACCTGGGGTGATGGAAACCTGGTGGTAGGGGCTATCAGGAAGATTTGAGCAAACAAAGCTGTCAGCTTCTTTTTTGAAGTCCTCTAAGTCCTGGTCTCCTTTGAAGTACAGCTACATTTACACAGGCCAACGCTCGGTAAAGAAAAATGGGCAAAATCTTTCTCAGTTTCATAGCTGAAAAAAAGGAAGCTTCTCGAATCGATTCATGGGATGATGATACCTTTGAGAGAAGAACCTGGGCACCTGCATATTTGAGGTCCCAGCTGAATTCAGTGACACTGGCAGGGATTGACTCTTCTTTGATGTAGTTGAGGTACACGCTTCTCCTCGTGGCCATGTACAGCCAAGATGCCGCCCACAGCAGCTCATCCTGAAATGTTCAGTGCCGTGTTAATTGTCAATTCACTTGCGTTCGATGTCGTTTTGGAGCCGAGACAGGAAATTTCTCGATCATGCGCATGCCATGGATAGAACAGAACCGGTCACTGATCTAATGACCACAGGGAGCTACAAAAGTAATGGAGGGTTCTGATCTAGTTCAACGCGCCATTTGAGGTTGAGCGCATTTGGCTGATTTGAGGTTGACGATTGATTTAGATTAACTAACAAGCTATTGGGACGGGGAGAACGCAAGCGGGCGAGCTTACATTGTAGCCAGAGAATGAGCAGTAGAAGGGGCATTCTCCGTCGAAGCTTCCTTTGTGAGACTTGGCGAATTGGAACAGCTGCAGATACAGAAGCCATGCAAATTGATCAGATCAGAAAGTGATCATCCGGACATTCGCTCCCTGCAAGAGGTTTGCACCTAGCACACCGTGGGGAGATTGGAACTAGAAAATGCAAATTGACGTACCATTTTGGCTTTATTGAGGAGGCGGCGAGCATAGGTACGGTCCAAGCGTCTAAAGACCATGGAAGAAGCAGCCATCGCAGCCGCAGTCTCAGCGGCGATTTCTGTTCCAGGAGTGCTCTCGTCGATTTTCAGGACTGTCCTAGGAGTTTTCATATTTTCTGGTCTGATCCAACAGTCGTGATCCGGTACTGGGTCTCCAACCTTCATTCGCCAGACACAAGCATCATTGCTTATTTAGCAAGAAAAGAGCGATGGATCACTGCTTATAAACTCGATAAAGATGGCTACTTTAGCATTGAGAACAAGGGCTCGTCCGACAGACTATTCATCATTTCGGAGAAAGAAACAAGTCAGACATATTGCAGACGCGTATACGCACCACATTCTAGGGCGTACTCAAATTTAACGCGAACTAACCTGCACATACAAACGATTTTTCCTAGAACTGGCCTTGAGAAAATAATCGGTGCCCCATTTGATGGCGGAGCGAGCATTCTCCAATTCCCTGGCTGCTTGAAGCTCTTTCTGATAAAATAGAGCAGCCCAAGATAGGGTGGTGACTGTAAATGCCATGGGCAGTCCGAACTTTATGTTGTCGCCGGCATCGTAATACCCTCCAACAAGGTCCACCTATAAAAATAAACGAAATTCGAGGGACTAAGATCAGATGAACTTCAAATTTGCATCTCCACTCTCAATTATGAATATCGAAATGCCCGAAAAAGGAAAAGATCAGAGACTCACATTTGCTTCTTTTCCATCATCAAGTGCAGAATCTCCTCTCCAAGAGGGCCTGTGATTTGGAGGGAGCTTTCCGGACCTCTGAGCCTCCAGGAATATGAGGGACTTGGTGAGAGCGTCTTTGTAATCGAAATTCGCATCGACGGCGATGAGAGCAACTTCAAAGAGGACGAGCCATGCCACCAAAACGGCAGCCAATGTTCTTACAGGTACTTCCATGAACAAGAAACCTATTCAGAGCAAAACTAGGAATGAAAAAGAGAAGCGTATCACGACGATGTCCTTGAGGAGGAATTTTCTGTCCCTGCGGTCGTTAAGTAATGCAGAGGAAGAGAGAGGAGGTTCTTGGAACAACCCTCCGGCTGTGTTGTTTTAAGAAATGGAGGTTTGGATTCTGGTGGAGTCAGTTATTTTCCGTTTTGCATTGGAGAATCTGAAGTGCTTGAATGGATGGGTAATAAAAGAGGCTTCTTTTCACAGGGAAATGTGAGGTCACCAGCACTGCTGACTCAATTTGACTAACTGTAATTAGGTGCCCTCAAGAATTTTTCCGTTTCCTGTGGTTGGTGCATATTCAGAGGAGGGTTCTAAACCTGCTCCAATCTCCCTAGATTTGGAGGGAAGAGAGGGGAAACAGAGAAACCCCTCAAACGTGTGCTTCCAGAGAAGTCATTTTTGAGTCCGCACGTTCTTATTTGGGCATCAAGATTCAAATTGCATGAAAAGGTTCTAGTAAAATTAGTAATTCTTCTGGATATTATTCTCCTTTTAGCAATTTGGCACCATGCGTTTTTCCCCCTCCATGTTCTTCCATTTGATCTTCTTCAAGACACATTGAACCAGAAGATCACCCCCGTAAGACGTACTAGCACTAATAATCAAACACATTTGGCGATCGGCGCATCTCATTCATCGATTCTTGCCCCGCGTACGCGGTCGTTATATCTCAATAGCACTCAAAGGAAAAGCTCCTATGTGGTCTTGCTAGTCGAAAGCTTATATTCCATTCTGTCCTCCGTCGACAAAGAGAACCTGCGGTTCACCGATTTGAATTGGAAACCGACTGTCAAGAACTAGCTGTTTAAGAGTAATAAGAAGCTGGGATTTCTGAAGTAATGCAATGCGTTTCGTCTACAAAAGAAGGTAACCGGATGAAACTTGCATGATACACGGGACTGTCTACGCTCACGCACAACGATCCAAGCATCATGTTCAGCAGACTGGCAGTGAAAAGGCAAGAGCCAAAAGAATTGAAATTTATATTCAATTTACACCCTGCATCTGGCAGTCTTACACCCGGCCTTTCTCCCCATGCGCTGCAAAAATCTATAGGGAGATTGTATCCCCGAATAGCCATCCTAATCTAAGATCTATATCACATGCAATGAACGAGGAAGAGCAGTCTTTCCCAAGTCATGAGACACTGCTTCATAGATTCCTATCACTGTTACAGAAATGAGAAGAAAGGGCGGCATGGAATCCCTATGTGTAAGAGAGGTCCCCAGTCCTGGTGCACTGCCCCCATTTTGGTGGGAAAACGAAATGGCTGAACTTCTGAACCAGCTCAGCATCTCATTATGATATCAGCAACATTTTTACCAATCTCTTCTTTTGCTAATTCAGACACTGGGTAATCTCCTAGGTACATATCGAAGAAAGCCCCTGCAAGTAGTGTAGACATGGTTCAGACTTATATATAATATTTAACAACAGGTGTTACTTCACATCCTCAATCGTAGAGCGTGACAACTAAGTCAATTGAAATAACAGGATCAAAGAGAGTTCCACTTACTGCACAAATCCCTGCTCTGGACACTTCCAATCTTGTTGCCTCCAACTGCAAATACAACACCAATTAAATTCAATGAAACCAACACGACCATTAGGATCAACTAAAGGGCAAATAACATTACTGACACAATTAAGAGAGAGAGAGTGAAAAATATCAAAAACTTTTGCTTGAGAAATATTGCAGCTATTGCCACAGGGAACAGAGTTCATTCACTTCAAGTTTAGCACTTCAACATTGCTATGAAGTACAACCCCTATTCACAGCAAAAAAAGCAGGCAAAGATGTCGAACTTTTTACATTGTTAGTCTTCAATGAATGATTACTTACTTTCGGTTATTAGATTCCCATCAGCTGTTCGGTGAAAGTCAATAGTCGTTCCCTGCAAAATCCCGCAACTTGGTGATACCTCTTTGACATATAGATACTCTACCGTGTATGTACAGAGATGTACATTTTGTGAGTGCATGTGTGCTCCAGTGTGTGTGGGCGCGAGAGAGAGGGGGAGGGGAGAGAGATTTACCATAGGCAGTGGGATATCGCGAGTGAAGATTGATCCAAATTTACTTAGACAATGGAAGTCAGTGTTTGGATTTGTCTAATCAAATGAGATGAAAGATAAGTGTTAGCAGTTGTATCATGTGAATGGGATACAGGGGGAGTTACTCTTTCGCTGGTACCTTTAATAAGCGGGCTCGAAGAGACTTCTCAAAGGCACTGCAGAAATTTACAACAAGAATAAATCAATCAATGTGGATTTGTTTTAAGATAAGAGTTTTGACAAGTAGTGCCTAACCAAATAGCCCCTGATTATAACTATGTCAAAATGAACCGTTTAATATTTAAAATTGTAATATACTCTAAGGTTCCAATGACATAAAACAATCCAAACTACTTAATGAAGATTACTATCAACCGGCTTGAGTCCACCGTCTTATTTGCAGGGGAAAGGATGATGCTTCTAAGTTTACATAAAACACACAGATCATCACTAATTAATTAGACAAGAAAAGTCAGCCCATAAGGCAAAAACGTCATATAAATTTGGAAAGTCTGATTAAGGTGCAAGTAAAGGTATATATTGACACTAATAGTTCACATGGCCATTGACATATATGATAAAAACAATGTAACTTACTCTCTCACAGTGTTGATTTTTATTCCATTGTAATTAATCACAAGCCTCACCGTCATGTTAATGTCTTCCCTGCATCAGCTCATGAGGAAAAAGTACTTAGAAAACAATCAAACTATTCACATATATGATTCTATGTAATCCAATTCACACATATGCCCTCACATTTCATGCAACTGGCACTTTAAACTAGACATCTGACTACATGGCCATTCATATTCTACCTGAGAAGATCCTCATAAAAAGTCTGGCATTTATTGACCTCGCTGATTGGCATAGAACAATATTTTGTACCCAGCTTCTTGCAGACAGAGTAAGGATGTATATCTGGGGGAAGTAATGTTTGCAGAGAAGCATATCAACAAAAAACAACATATAAATACATAACAAGGATGAAGTGAAAACTGCACATACTTACAAAAACCAAATGCATACAACTTCAAAGACTTAATCTTGATTATTTTCATAGATCTGGATCCAGTTCCTACAAGAATCTGAAATGCAAGCAGACCGTAAACTGAATTAATAAGCCTTCAGAAGGAAAGGAACTGCAGAAACTTGGTGAGTATAAATTAGTCTGACATCAAGGATATATTGTAATAATAAGACAATCAACTCCAAAAGGACTTTCATTTGACAGGAATGAGATCTTTTCATGAGATGAAGGTATTTCAGGCTTTAGAAATGGCTCAAATGGCCTAAAGACAAAATGCCTCCAGATCGTAGGGTAAGAACATGAATCTAGTTGGCATATGTGCATATGGTTCTGAAATCGGATCTAAAGCAGAAGGTAAATCCCAAATGTATTGGATGCAAATATTTGGTATTAGTAAGCATTTTGATTGAAATCTCTGGCAGAAACATGACAGAAAAGTAATCACTAGAGCAGAGACAAGGACCCAAGGAAAACTAAAGGCTTCTCACTCCACTAAAAAAAAAAAAAAAACCATTTGTCCTGCGAAAGCATTTTCATCCCAATCTGGGCGTTCCATTAGATGACAACCCAAAGCCAACAGCCCCTCCTTCCTCCATCCTTCCAATCTCCTTCATTTTCTCCAATGCTACTTTGTGTTACATTAAAGAGCAATAGTTTGCAAGCATTATATGCACTTTTGCCAACGAAACCAAGGAAGATTGAGCCCCAAGAAGCTCCTGGGTATAGCCATCCATTTCTGAAAAATTAACCTGCTGCTTATCTATAGGATGAGCTTCTAATGAAACAATTACCTATTCTCTCTAGTTCACTGCCAATACCCACATTCATCAAATTGGTATCAGTTCTATCTATTTGATCAAGGCCTCACTCTAACAAGTAAGAAGTAAACTACCTTACAAAAAATCTTTAATCTATTATTTGATTTTCCGCCTAATAGTAACCTGCATTTAAAACTTTAGCAACTGCTATAGTCATAGAGCATCTTGAATCCCATTGTTTGTACACTCCTCCAATCTCTTATACACTCAAAGAAGCATTCACCATCTCCAACAACTGACGATCAATGAATAATTGCATCCAATACTCTCTAGCAATCAGAGGAAAACAGTTTTTCACAACTGAGGAACCTCCAAGTCACATCATCCAATGCCGAGTTTCTTTTTGCCAGTTAGAATCAGCAAGATAGGGCAATTTAGTTTCTTTAATACAAATAAAAAGTCCCATGAGTTAGGATGCTGATCAGAAAGTTTAGTCGAGACTCACAGCCTGTGGTTTGATACAAATCCAAAATGCCAGCTGTCAGCAGAAAAGCTTAGTACTGACCTTTGCATTCAAATTGCTATTTCTCTCTCCAGCCGGTATACTATCCAGAATCATGGGGAACTCGATGCCGGTTCTAGGTTCAACTGCATGTTCTTTCCAGTATAAGTCTGGAACAGAAAGCCCGGAACATCCTCGACTCTCGACCTCGCAGGGTCTTTGATCTAGGCAATTATGACTTCTCACATCACCACTTCCCGGCAGGACATCGAGTACCTTGGAAGATCTGTAAAGGCCAACGGAATTGGCAGCCATCTTTTAGAAAGAGAGAGTATTGCAGATGCAACTCTGTCTACAAGTAAAGTGCATAAATGACTCACAAGGTGCCGAATGGTGGTACAAGTACTGCAGCTATTGAGAGCATAGGAAATGATTGGAGCTTGTCCGTCTCTTTGAAAGGTGTCTCAGGATGAAACTAGCAATTCTGTTAAAGAGCTCAGGACTAACAAATTCTTTACTTGATGCACCAGAAGAAATTTGTCTAACTAGCGTAGCAAATTTACAACTCCCACTTTCCGAACCGGGCAAATTCCCCACAATCCTCTGACCCAAGTTTGAAGCATTTCCACTTGCGAACCAATAGACAATAGCATTGGTGACCCTGGAGATGCTATGAAAAGTTTCTTGAAGAGCGACACTTCCAGGGACATGCAAACTTCTCGTCTGATGCAGCGAGTTATCAACAAGAGAACTAATCTGAGAACATATATGACCTCCTAAACTATGCAGTAAAAAAGGGCTCAGTCGGTAAGATATACGGCGATCCTCCGTTTAAATCTTTGAAAGATGACCGATTATTCCTCATACTCTGATCTATTTTACTAAACTCCGCACTCGGATGCCTCAAACCTTTATCTGTTCACCTGCATGAACAGAATCGGAGCAAAGAAATATAAGTACTTTCTTGCACATGATTCTATTGTGGCTGATACAGAAGCAAATTGTCCAAGAGGGCACAGCTAATTTGTTACGCTTGCAAAGTTCTAGGGGCCATGCTACGATCACAGCACTAGAGCACATCGAGCAAAAAAAGGAGATCGCGTAGATCACATAACAATTGCAGTTCTGCAACAGAACAACAATCCAAGAAACCTGAAAAAGCAAGCTCTTTTAAGCAATTCTCGATGGCATTCGCAACGGGGCACGCTAATTCTCGACACCAGATCAGAATGCAGCTCAATTACGGCAATCGCGATCGAACCCAGATGGAGCTCGAAGCGAGCAAAACCACAACGTAGAGAAACAGAGCAAAAAAAAAGCAGCCTTTTCTCTTCCCCTTCCAAGAATCAAGAAACCCAGGAAAAGAATCCCCCTTTTCTTCTTTTTCGGTCGAAAGGAAAAGAACCCACCTTCCTGTGCAAAGAAAAAACGCGATTCGTGCGCTTTCCACGACCCTCTCGAGCGGCATTCACATGACGAAACGGGAAAGCGATGGAGATTAATTAAAAGGACAAAAAAACAGGGGAAGCGAATCGAAACCTGAACTGCCCCGCCGACCACGTGGGTAGGACGAGAGGAGCGCGTTAGGGTTCGGGTCGCATGAGATTCACGGGGCTCGTTCCGTGCGTGGAGCGAACACGCAACACAGGAAGAGAGAGAGAGGGGAATATGCTTTGAAAACGGAACAGGGGCGAGAAAAAAGCGATTCCCCGAGCTTTTCTTGAAGAAAAAAGAAAGGCCGGAACTTTGGAAAAAATGAAATCGACTTTTCTCGATTAAAATTTGAATGCGGTTTTTTTTCTTTTTCAATTTCAATTGGGGTTGCTGTCGATGTCTGAGTCACCGCTTTTCGCAACCTGCGAAGTCGTTGACGGCGAAAAACGACGAGGCGGCATCGCCTCTGGCGGTCTCTGTTATATCCTCTCTCTCTTCCCTCCGACTTTCTCTGATTTCAAACCCGTCGATACTGTGCCGCGTGGCACGGGTCATTTAATTTCTTTGGAAATGACAAATCATCACCAATGTGGACTTTCAATTTATTTCACATGGTCCATCAATCATAACTCAATTTGTAATGTATCACTAAACTATTAGTATATGTTCGACCTTAGATGTAAAGCACGGTTCAAAGGTAAAACTTTAAACCGAATAACCGAATCGGTAGGAACTTGTTGGATTCCAAGTTCAACACATGCAGAATAAGTTTTGAGTTTAAAAAATTGAGAAATTTGTTTCAATATGGGTAAAGTGGAACCTGAAACTTAAAACCCAAAACAACTTTTTGTGTTTTTTTCGCCTATGTCTTCGCATGATCTTGAAATATATCGTCGCATCTGATGACGAGTATGTAAACCACTTGTCTGAGCTTCTATTTTATTGTTGAAATTATTACTTTTATAAGCTTTCATATTCTTCGTGTGTCCAGATATAAGTTGTGGTTAGTGGATTGTAGTAGCAAATGGCTGTCTTAAATGTGATAATTCATTACAATCATTCAATTAATAATACATGTGGAGCTTGGAAATAATCCGGAGCCTATAACATAATAGGTTCTAAGTTTCGAGGTAAGTCGAATAGGTTCCAAGTTCCAGAAAATAAAGAACATGTTCTAATAGGTAGGTTATAAGTTCCAAGTGGAATCTCGCTCCTAATTGAATATTTTTGTATCTTTCATGGACTAAATTGAATATATGCAAAAAAATTCAGAACTCACATTAAATAAATTGAAAGTTCTTGAACCGCATTGCACGTTGGGTTATAATTCATGAACCACTTTGCACAAATTAAAACTCCAAAAATCACCATGCATATTAAGTTAAAGTTTAGAAACTATTTGTATTATTATCCTTAATTTCTTCCAATCGGTCCCAATGAAATTACGTATCTAACCCCTTAATCATGTATCGCTTTTATTCAATAATCGTCCAAGGGAATTAGTTAAAACGAATGTTCATCTGGAACGACAAAAACCTATAGTAACCCACATCAACGCACATATTATCGGAGTGATATTATAAACATTCGAGTTTAGTAAATTGCATCGGATTCGATATTACTAATAGCGACAAAAAAAAACGGCATATGTACCTGGACGACGTACGAACTCAAGCCTTCCCATGTACAATGTGCATAATGTGGGGACTATTCATCCTTGCGATGACATTTGGGATGGGGTGTTCTTTTGACGTGAACTATTTATTTGGAATTATATGCATTCATGTGGCAAAATTTTAGGCATCACCCGCCAATAAATGGGCATGATTCGATGAGCACATCGGAAGATTTTGCTAGTCTTCGTGTGGGGACAAGGAATTTGTCCCCTTCCATTTATGGCACCTACCGCGCCACTTTAGTAGCTCTTATGAGGAGACATATTGTCCAATTTGACCTGTCTTATACTGAGTATAAAATGTATATAGATGGGCACTTTTTTAAAAAGTCACTAATCCCAGCTTAACATTGGAGTTCTCATGTTAAGTTTGTCGTTACATCAAAAGGCATATCTATGAATTAATTTCAACCGTTAGCCCTAGCAATGAACCCCCACCATCGTCGGATAGGATCATTACATAATGGATGGTTACGTCAATTTCTTGACGCCCAATTCTCGATTGGTCTCTTGGATTTTGAGTTACAAGATAGCTATGAGGCAAACCTGATCAAAGGGGCCGACGACCACTAAGACAATAATGGGCAAGTCGAAAGGAGCAATTTTCTTGACGGGTCGAGCTCGCGCGGCGCAATTAATTTTACACACAAAAAATGATGAATTTGTAAGGATGGGCCTAGGATTGATGCTTAGGCCCGATACCAGACCCGGCTGGTCCAATTGATCTGAAGTCTAGTTTGGTGTGTTTCTTAGAACGTTGGAGATACGATTTGGCGAAAGAGTTTCCTAAATCACTCGACAGAAGCTGCAAACATCCTCTGTTCTCATCCAAACCAATCTCATGTCCGACGAACGCTCGCGCAAACAACGTCGTTGGCTGCGCAAAAGTGACCGCGTTAACGTGTTATTACCTGCCATCCAATGTGTTCCCACGAAAGAAGAAGGTCAAAGATTAGATCTTTCGTTGTCGGCACACTCCCCCTCTGCAACTGCTACACAACGTCGCGATCTGTTCGAGAATTCAAGAACGGACTACAGGTCGAGGCCGGCTGGCCGGCTCTGGTCCTGTTGTCTGATCATGACGTCTTGCCACTCAGGGCAAGCTCTTCTGGCTTAAAATAAGAAGCACACCTATTCTAGAAGATTTCAAAACCGAAGACCAGCACCGCGAAACAGCAAACCAAAAGACCTCGTGGGTTGATTCCTGGAACCTTCTAAATGGACTTGAAGGACTTTTTCTGAGCATGGTGGTTAAGTTTTCTTGACTAAATCCTTATCAGTTCGGAAAACTTTCGTGGATGACATGCACGATGGCGAACGAAGAAGCATTTTGAAGTCTCGAGAATGAAGTTCGATAGCTAGAATTTCAAGGCGGGTATACCGTAAATTCTCAGATGGTTTTTCTCTTCTTCCGGTTTCCTCTTTCCCAGCGAAGCAAACCATCACGGTGTCATCAGTATGATTGCTGCAACGATGCGACAATGTCAGAGTGCCATTCAAGCCTTGAACAAAGGAAATAAGAAAGATGCAATATTTTTGTTTACACAAGTCAAGGAGCGTCCTATTGGTAAGTCTCCTTTAGTTTCCCATTGACCATTTTTCATTTCATCAGCTCTTGGGGCCACAAGGAAGAGCTGTTTGAATAATATATGATTATATGATCCTTCCATGTAGCTACATGCTCATCTCAAGCATTAACCGATAAATGCTCTCGCTTTGCGTCGCCACCGGTGAATCAAATTTGAGTCTCCTTTTTCAGGGTTGGTCGTGCACGACGATGACACTGAAGAACATAACCTGGAAATCTATGATCTTCGGCTGCTACAACACCCGGACTTCTCGGCCCAAAAGGGACGAGCGAGCCACAAAGCAGGGCTGCATTGACAGGGTATCGCTTGCAGATGTTTGTGATCCCAGCTTGCAGGTCTCCGTCCATAATCTCTCGGTTTGTCTCGTCAGCTCCAATCTTCGCATGTTTACGCTGGAGGAACTGAGAGCAGCGACCAGTGATTTCTCGTGGAGCAATTTTCTTGGTGAGGGCGGGTTCGGGCGAGTGCACAAAGGGTTCATCGCCGCCGACACCCTTAGGCCTGGATTGGAGGCTGAAGCTGTGGCCGTGAAGCTGCTGAACTTGACCGGGTGGCAAGGCCACAAGGAGTGGCTGGTTAGACTCTGCAGTTGACTCTTCTTTGCCTTTGCACAAACGAATGTCTTTAGGTGATCATGAACTCCCTTTTTCATTTCACCAAGCTTGTGCTGTCACAGGCCGAAATAATTTTCCTTGGACAACTCCGGCATCCTCATCTCATCAAATTGATCGGATGTTGTTGCGAGGATGAGCACCGGCTCCTAGTCTACGAGTACATGGAGCGAGGGAGCCTAGAAAATCTCCTTTTCGGTAGTATGTCGCCTTGACAGAAGCCCTGTCTCAGCTTTTGTTTAACCTGCAAAATGACCACATTCGATAACGCAGCGCATAAAACTGCGTTTGCTTATTCTGTGATTCGATTCCGACCACCCCGTGATTAATTTACATATTTTTCTTTTCTTGGTTGATACGTAGACTGTTCCCCGGCCCCGCCGTGGTCGGTCAGGATGAAAATCGCTCTAGGAGCTGCCAAAGGCCTGGCTTTCCTTCACGAATCTGATAGACCGGTGATATACCGGGATTTCAAAGCTTCAAATATATTGCTGGACTTGGTAAACCATCTCTCCTAGTCCCCTCAATGAACTTAAAACTGCATTTTTCATCAGAAGAAAGAGAGACTAGTAGATTCCTGTCACTGCGAGATAATGGGAATCCTGTTGATGCAACTGCATAGCACTTAATAAACTTGAGCTTCTATCTGTTCGAAGGACGACAACGCTAAACTGTCGGACTTCGGCCTGGCAAAGGATGGTCCAGAAGGAGATGACACGCACGTCACGACACGAATCATGGGCACGCCGGGCTATGCAGCCCCCGAGTACATCCTGACAGGTGTGCCTCGCATTCTCTTCCGACCCCAACTTTCTTCATACCACATAACATAGCCATGGCCTAACAACTTAGATTTCCAGCAGCCGCATGCTGTCGCTTTTCATGCAATGCAGCCGCAAACATGCTAATCGAACCCACTTGCAGGTCACCTGACGACGATGAGCGACGTGTATGGCTTCGGGGCGGTCCTGCTGGAGCTCCTCACGGGCAAGATGGTGATGGACAAGATGCGGCCCCGGCAGGAGCAGGACCTCGTGGCTTGGGCAAGGCCGATGCTTAAGGACCTGAGCAAGCACGAGCGCGTCATCATGGACCCGAGGCTCGAGGGGCGGTTCTGCGCCAAGGGGGCGCGGGTGGTGGCCGTGCTGGCCTACAAGTGCCTGAGCCACGACTCGAGCAGGAGGCCCAGGATGGGTGAGGTGGTCAGGGTCCTGGAGCTTCTCCAGGCAGAGTAAAGGAAGGGCATGGAATCTTGTAGTCAACTATTTAAGATTACAAGGTGTTATCTGATCAGGTTTTGCTTCAGGCATGCTGCAATCCAAACTGATTTGTCTTTTCCCTTTCTTGGTTCTCAACACAGAGTTTAGGTCATGGTCAGTCACATGATTGTTTGATTTAAGAATGAATGAATTGTAATTTCTAAGTCTTATTTTTCTGAATAAATCAGCAACTTTTATTCAGCAAAATGGCGGAGTAAAAATGCCATGTATTCATTTTCTAATGCATTATCGACTTATCTTCTATTGTTTTTAATTAGTAATTTAATAAATCCCTATTTTTTGACCGAACGTTTTTATATTTTTATCAACCTCTTTAAGATATCACTTTTCTTTCTTGCTGGGCCAGTCAAAGAAAGCACAAATTTCTTTTTTTTTTTTTTGGGTTATCTTTATCTCAGTGCCTGCTTACAATAGAAAACTTAGCTCCTAAGGCAAACTGGGAAAGCATGAATAAACTAATTGTAGGATTAGAATTCCAATTGTAAAGAAGGTGAAATATGGGGACATTGCCGACTGGATCTAGTTAAAATGATTTTTGATTTTTGACTTTTTGATTTTTTTAAACTTTCTTCAGCTTTTGCATTCGTCCAATTTGACTTTTATTCAAAGAGAAATATGCTCTAAACCTTTCAAAATCACAAATACCGACCAACAAAAGCATGTATAATATAATTTTTTTTTATTAAACAAAAAAAGTGGATAACGATAAGCGAATTCGACGTTAAAATCAGGTAATATAAAAGTGATAATTTTATTTTAGCAAAAATTATTCGACCATCAGTCCGGATAATTCCCTTTTCTCGCAAATAACTAATTCGGGTTGCCGATTTCGCACGTTATTAAATCCAGAAAAAGATTTTCCGGTTTTCTAATTTTCCGAGGGGCGACCGGTTCGACATTTTCTCTCTCGTTTTCCCGGAAAACCCGAATCCCGGGAAAAAGAAAAAAAGCCTCGAGATCACCCTCAGCGACACAGAGAGAGAGAGAGAGAGAAGGTGAGAGATGATGAGCGCAGCGCAGGCGGCGGGCGGGAGCCTGGGCCTGAGCCTGAGCCTGCGCGATCGCGAGATCCTGACCTCGGTGAACTCGGCGGCGTCGAGCTTCTCGCTCCTCGGCTCGGGCTTCATCGTCCTCTGCTACCTCCTCTTCAAGGAGCTCCGCAAGTTCTCCTTCAAGCTCGTCTTCTACCTCGCCCTCTCCGTAAGCCGTCGCCGCACCGCCATTTCTTTTTTCTTGTTTCCGTGCTTTCCGGAGAGTTCGAATTTCCTCCGGTTCTTTCGACCGGGAGGTTTCGCGCGCGCGTGACCGAATCGAGAGGTTTTCGATCTGGTTCTGTCGTCGCGATCGGTGAGGGAGTGGAATGGAGTGGCGATGTTCCCGGTTGGATCTCCGCGAGTTAGCTGACGAGCATTTTGCGTTTCGTTCCGGAGCGTGCCGGCTTTGTGTTCGAGTGTCGTTCCGGGAGTAGCGGTTTGAGCATGAGGTTCGATGAGAGAGGAACGCCTGCGTGTCGTGTGAGCGTAATGATTGGATTTTAGGTGTGGCGGAGGCTTATGAGTTTTTAGTATTCGAATTGTGACGTTCTTGTTGTTCGTGAATCGGAGCTCTAACATCATTTTAGGGTTCGTGTACCTGGGGTACTACCGTCTCCTTCAGTGTTTCAGACTCCAATTTACAGAAAGTAGAGCTCGATTTCATGTGGTTTTTTTGGTGATTTGACTTTGTAGTTTGGAATGTAGCTAGAAAGGCAATAAATGCTGTTTTTTTCGAATTGGATGCAGTTAGATGTGAGATATTTTGGTGTCCGTTTAGATAAAATGCTGTCCTTCAGCTATAGATGCATATGTGGTGAACTGGTGATTATCTTTGCGACATTGAACTTGAAGGATCGAGAGGTATTGCAGAGGCCGCCCCACATTGGATTTGATAATTAGCATCTGCTTTTCCCTTGACTGAATGCAAGTAATATCTCTTATACCTGAGTCTAGTTAGTGAGGGTGCTGAGCTAACTGAAGTTTGATTACTCCACGACAGTGTGCTCGTGCTTTGATCCGATGTCACCTGCTATGCCTTCACTTCTATATGCTTGTCTGTGGAAGATATTGTAAACTCTTGTGTTTTTCTAGTAAGAGAGTAGGGAAGATTTACAGGGAAATCTATTTTTCATTTCATCATGATTTGAAGGCAATAAGTTCACACTTGTTCTAACCCATAGCATGGTGTTGGTGCCCAGGATATGCTTTGCAGTTTCTTCAACATAATTGGGTGAGCTACGGATGTTTACTTATTTAAATTTTCATTTGTTATTATCTAGTGCATCAATTTAGGTGTTGTGGTTTTATTGCAGTGATCCATCCATAGGATTCTTCTGTTATGCTCAGGGTTATACCACCCACTTCTTTTGTGTGGCATCCTTTCTTTGGACAACAGTGATTGCATTTACTCTTCACCGGACTGTCGTCGACACAAGACCGATGTTGAAGATTTGGAGGCTATGTTTCACTTGTATGTATGGGGTACGAATTTATTAGCTCCAGTGTTCAGACTTAAGTATTTTAAGTGGCTTGCGGAGACATATTTGGCCAGAAACTGTGACTGTGTTTCTTTGCACATATATCTGCACTATGGTTATTGTTAGAAAAGGTACAAATTTTGATGACTTGTTGAGACATATTTGGCCAGAAAATGTGACTATGTTTCTTTGCACATATATCTGCACTATGGTTTTTGTTAGAAAAGGTACAAATTTTGTCGAAAAGATCTTTTTTCTCTGTCTTCAGCATGGAAGACTGACTGTCTACCAGCTATTTTTTCTATTCTATATTCATAGTAATTGGTGCATTGCCCCTAGAAGCATTTACAGGATTTGGCATTTACTATTTTTAGTCTCAGTTTGGGAGTGCCTGACGTATTCCTCAAATTTCCTGGAGACAATGTTTTTGACACTTCTAGTTGTGTTCTTTGTGTAAGTCAAATTCTATGACTTACAATTAGAAGTAGTTTAATATGGAGGCAAACTTTCCCTGGCTAGAAAAGTGGGCTCCGTAAAGCTGATGTCTATGATAAATTAATTCATTGAGGTTGAGGTAGCATATAATTTGTTTAATGGCATGGCTGCAGTGAAGCTCATCTTCCAGTTAACTTCCCATATTTTGCCGTAATCAGTGTATGGCATGGCTTAAATAACTTGAAGTACCATTGAGATATAGATGGTAATTGAACAAAGAAATTAATGGATGGAGCAGAATATGAGTGGATGATGTAGTTCATGTAACTGTTCTGTAACTCTCTACTGCACACATTAGTGAAGCTTCAAGTAAGAAATCGGAAGAAAGGAATAAATTTGTGTGGTTCTAGCTTGGACTTCTCTCAGTCTTGGCTGCTGTGATGAGCCTGTATTGGAGCTCATATTTCTGTTTGTTTTCTTGTGTCAGGCACATCTGTGGTTATGACCATCATACGCTCTATTGGCAATGATCAGAGACATTTGGGTGCATGGTGTTGGTCACAAACGGGGCGCACAGGAAAGGCAAGCTTTCAAAGACATTTATAAGTTCTACCGCAATATTGTTCGAAGTTTTCTTCTCCTTGTCTTGTAAATATAACCACTCAATTGCCTGGACAATTTTTAACTGAGGGGCTCCCTTTTCTATGTAAAGATAAAGCGAAGAATGCTAGATTCAATTCGACTGTCTTATGGGGTTTTGGAAACAGCAGTCCTAGCTCCTTACATATCTACAGATATAGCAAATGGGCACTAAACGCTAGGAATTCGAGCAAATGCATCCAAAGCTCAATCTTTCTCCTCTATTGTTGCGGTTTTCCTTGAAAGTTGAAATCATGGTCATATCTGGAATATTAGGCATACTCCTCATTGTACGCTGCGACAGATTTTAAGATATACTTAATTTGTTTCATTTACTATCCAGTGGTAATATGTATAAATTGAGACTTTTGCATTATTTAGCGTGAGATTCTTAAGGCATCTTTAGTAATGGAGGAACCTTAGAGTTATATATACCTTGAAAATCTTAGTGTTGCATACATTTGACACCAGTCCTCTTTGGCTGCAGGCAGTTCACTTCTTTACGTTTTATGCGCCACTGGGAGCAATCCTTTACAACGGTTTTCATACTTTCAAGTGATACGCATGTTAAACAATGCCACACGTGTATGTACATATATGTGCTTATTTTATTTAAGAAAGTAGCACCATTTATGTTTAACACAGACTAATGCTCCTTTGAAATGCGTAGATGGCTGTTGTCATGTCAGATCGAGCATACCACTTAGATGCAAGACCTGATATGAAGGTATGCTGTACATGGCAATTAGATTTAGATGCTTGGCAGGGCATAAACGGTCTAGAGGCATTGAATGTGCAGATAGACATCTGCCCTTAGACCATTCTTACTACATATATGAGATTTCACTTAGTTGTATGTCTTTAAAAGTGTTCCCAAACCATGTGGATCGGTTCATTAGCAATTCTCCGGCTAGGAAATTGAGTGGCTTTCACCTGTATTTAGATTTTAGAGAGCTCAGCTGCTTAACCTGTTCTTTACCATTTTGAAGATTCCTGATGAGAATCAAAATGTAAAGAAATAATCTTTGGAACTAAATTTTTTTTTTGCTTGATGTTTTCCCTTTCCTAAATTCATATTTTGTGATTGACCGTTTCAAATTTTATCCTGCAATCATTTGAATAAATGGAAAGCTGACGTGCGCAACATGTCTTCTGCATCTTGCTTCTTGTACTTCACAGGCTTTGAACAGGTGGGGATACTACCCGCTCATTCTGATAGGATCATGGACTTTTGGTACAATCAATCGCATTCATGACTTCATTGAACCTGGACATAAGATTTTTGGCTGTCTCTTCTTGATGTTGGCACTGCTGCTCTGATGGTAATCTTCATTGGCCTGAGCTTGACTCTACTTGCTGTTCGAATTAATACTTGGTACTCTTCTCGTAATTTCTTGTCTTTCTGCAATCTGTGGGTTTTATTCAAGGTTTTGGGACAAGACTGCTCGTTAGAATTTATTTATTTATCTAATTTACGAAATCTGGGAATGCATGATTGGAAAGACTTCTGCAATATAAGAGAGCTAAATTTAAGATTTCCACTCTATGTTTAACTGTCTGGAATAATCTCCTCTCGTTAATGAGCATTCATAGGCTGAATGTTTCTAAGATGGAGTGCTCGGATGATCAAGATGTAGTTGGTTCCAAGTGTAAAACCCTTGTTTTGCACCTCAAAGGGGTGAACTGCTGATAGCAATTAACAGAATGGCCTGCCTCTAAAGAGGAAATTGTCTTATGATTTTTATGATAAGCAGCCAAGTGAATCAGTTCTTTTTCCCTTTTCATTTAGGGTCTGTTCAACTCAATAGCATATGGCCTGAATTCTTCCGTGCGACGGGCGATTCGCGAGAGATTGGATCTGTAAGTCCTTGTCACTCTTCTTTCCGCCATTGACGAATTCTCATCACTTATTATGTCAGAAATGAGTTACATCTCCTGCTTTCTAATCTCAACATTATCTCTTGACGGATTTCGCAATGCTTTCCTAAATTAGCCTGGGAGCTGAGTTTGAAGTATAGTTCATGCCTATGAAATTTATAAGAATAACCAAAAAGCAATTGATTGTTTGGTCAAACTCAAACAGTTAGTCTAATATCAATAGTGGGACAAAGGGGGCGTCCATCAACAATTCATAGGTGAGGCAATTTATCTTGTAGTAGAAATGGGTGGGCCAGTTTAATTTGATCTTCATGTTGCATTTGGAAAAGGGACTTGGGAAATTTATGGTTCAAACTGGGAAACGTTCTACTTTTCGCGCCGCTCTTATGTCAATACTATAGCTACAGCTGTTGCTGCTTGTCTTTGTTGAATCTGTCATGATGCCAGCACTCTGTAATCTTTTATTTTTTCGATATTTATATTTACGCTGTTTTTGTGAGTAGTAAGAAATTTAATTCCTATAAATGGCTGTATCTCTATTTTCAGAGTAATGTGGCCAGAGACGATTAGGCCATGGTTGCCTAACAGTTCAAGGATCAGAAACCAACAGCAAGAGAGTGAACTAGTGTCACTGAAAATCCAAGATCCGCACTGACGATTCCAAGATTATGCCCATCTTCTTCAACAAGTGATCGAGTATAGCCATGGAGCTACTGGTTTTGAAACCCTCATCAGACTGATCCAAAGTCCTGGTAGATGCTCACGGGTTGGACCTTCTCTTGTCATTTTAATGAAACACCTAGTAATCTTTTAGCGACGAAGGGGTAACGTCGCCCATCTGCAACTGGTAGCTGCAATCTAAAGACGGATCTTTTGAGGCACCCGGTTTTTCTCATTTCCTCTCTTTTTTTTTGGTAAAGCCAAGGATCACATGGGGTTGCGGACCGCTACGCTGAGAGTTTCGGGGATCAATGCGTCCGTCTCATTGCCTTCTCTGAATCGCGAGGTCGGTCACAAGAAAGGCTTTCTCGCATTCGAGACGGTCTCGTCTCTCTCTTTCTTTCTCTCTCTCTCTTCGTCGAGTAATTGCGACTATCAGCAAGATGAAAACACGTTGTGTACGTATTGCTAAAGGCTGATTTGGCGTAGCATCTCCAAGAGTTTTGGGCCTCCAAAGGCCTTCTGTTCTTCTTACAACTTTCTGCATCCAACTCAGGAAGAGCCTTCGGTTTTAAATCCCACACTTGACAAGGAAATGCCGAGGTTGAAGCTTCTTCGTTGAAGCATCTCCCAAATGATCTCCTCAAATGAATGATTTAGGTTTATTTACAGAGAAAGATAAGAATGGCTGTTGTATAGGATCATCTCACGTGGCGATCTGTGCGTTGAAATCGATGGAAGGCATTCCGCTATGTGTAAAGAGTACATGAGTTAGGGGTGAGTGATTCATGTCATGAGGACATATAGATTGACACCAAGCCCAGTAAAAAATATTAGCAATGGACTAAGTATACATATGATAAAATTATCAAAAAAACCTAAATCTATTATATGAATTAACATATACCTTTTAATTTTACCAATTGAATCATAAACTTTAACCATTAATCAATATAGTCTCTTCGACCAATTTTGACCAGGACGTTAATTATCTTACGTGACATGTCCAACGCAAATATGGAAATTTTTATAATTTTTTTCCACCAAGTTCAATGAGGTTTACAAACTTCTCCGTCAGCTAGAAAGAAATAAAAATAATAATTAATTCAGAATTTTTTTTTTTAAAAGGTAAAAATTATTTACGTCCAATCATGCCACGTAGATAACATCCACATGTTAATTTACCAATTAATTTTAGTCGAAATATTTACGTTAACAAATCGTCGAAAATGTTTATAACTTAATTAACAAAATTAAAAAGTCTAAGATTAAATTGGCATATATATATATATATATATATATATATTAGGTTTTTAGGATTTTTTTAATTTTCCCTTAATTTGTGAATGATTAATATTTTGTATTTCTGCCATCACTAGTAAAAGAAAAGCTCACTGATTTTTTCACCACCTTGTATGTCCTTTTCTTCTTCTGTTAACTGTTCAGTGACCTCATCAACCCTAGTTCTTTGGGTTTCATAGAGGTGAATAGCACCAAGTTCGTGCAGAAATAACGCATCCCAGTAACTACATTTGGCTTTCTACCTAATTGTCTGAAGACAGAAAAAGAAATTTGATTTCGCTATATTGATCAATCAAGTCAATCATCCCCTAATATCGAACAATCCCAGTCTTAGCATCGTTGATTATCAATCGAAGTGGTAAAGTGATTTAACAGAACTACCACGACAGATGTACCCCATGAACCATGAGATGTCAAGCTTGGATTCTATCAAGTGCAGCCTCTAAAGATTGTGCCACAAAATCATACTACAACCCTAATTTGAACGTTTGATGACCCGTCTTTAGCTGTATTTGAAGGTGGTCTTAGTCTACAGTCTACGCATAAGAAGAAAAATTGATGATTGTCCCTCGAAAACTCTCTTCAATTCTGGTTCTAAAGGAATGCTACTCACCTAGTCCATCCATCCACTGATTATACATCAAGACACTCTGCCAAATCAAATTACTTCATAATATGCAAGCTATAAAGAAAGAACCCACTATACTATTCACAAGCCGGGACTATAAGCATGTGAAAAAGAGGTGGCCTTGGCAAGCAATAATTGCAACAAAAAAAAGTACTCCACAGTGACGACTTAAGTAACGCAGCCAATGCCTAAACAATCATGGAAATGTCATTTCTGTTGATAATATAAACTGGAACAACTTTGGTGATTCACATTAAGCACCTATTGCTCCCACTATGATACCTATAATTCTTGTGAGTTGCGACGATCGATTGTGGGTTTTGAAGAAAGTTTGAGGCTGATGCTTGCTCGGGTTTCTCTCTTTCCTGCATATGTTTCACAGATGAAGATGATGTTCATTATGGATTTCGATGACATACACAAGGCTGCCCATTGCGTCCAATGCTGGCAACTACTTGAGTAGCCGGTGATCAGTTTAAATGAAAAACAAATTGCTTGCACTGTCCAAGACATGGACGCTTCCCATATCAGTGCCTGCTCTGACAAATTGGAGCGGATTCAGCAAAGAAAAAAATCGAGAAAAATGCCATCGCCCAATCGACAAATGACTGAACGTTCCCAATTAGCTTGTTGACTCGAGGACTAGCAACTAAATCCAGATAGGAGTGTAAAACCTCTCTCGATTCCACAATATAGGTGTCTACCCAATGAATCAACATAAATTATCAAACCATTATGCTGGTGAAAACCCTCGATCATCTGCATCCATATGAAAGGCATTTTCTTCCATTATTTCCATAGTAAATCCCAATCTTCGTTAGGAAAATTTGCATGAGACTTCGGTTACGCACATTTTGCTTGTTTCATCCAGTAGCTTAGAAGTCTCATCGTTCATGGACACACCATCTTTCTTCATCCGCTCAGCAATAACAAGTGGCATCACACCAGCTTTGGCATAAGTTTGTAGCAGTGAATTGTAGACCTCAGTACTCACATGACCGGCGTTTCGAAGAATAACTAGCAGTTCCTCTGCTCCTTCAACATTTCCACGGTCCTGTAGGTTCTCGAATAATTCTGCAATCAACTTTCTGTCAAACTTCCAATTTTCAACACTACCAATAGCCTTATTTAGATAACAAAGAGCTTTATCCATCTGCTTCTCTTTCAGATAACCCCATGTCAGAAGCTCCCAAGTAGTGTAACAAGAAGCGACCCCATTTTTTGCAACCCGTTCATAGAATTTCTCTGCCATTTCCATCTGGCCATTGTTCACGTGAGCAGCAAGAAGTATGTTTGCGACCCTAGGATCGCCGGTTTTAGAAACCGACTCCCACTCAGTATAGAGCTTCTCCGCTTCTTTGAGGTCCCCAAGTTTTACAACTGATGAAATCATGCAAGTGTATTCAGCATCATTCATTTTTGGGAATAATGAATTCATCTTTTCCATATCCGATGAACCCCGTCTTTGTCTCCCATATTCGTGTATAAACTCAGGAGGGATGAGTAGGCGACCCGAGTTTTACGTGAAGTCCTCTTCTCCATCTCCTTTATAGCGGATAACGCCTTTTCTAGAGAGGTGTTTTTTATGTAGAGATTGGTCAGAATACTGTAGCTAAACCAGTCCGGAGGTATTTTTGCCTTCTTTAGCTCGAGGAAAACCCTTTCAGCTGTTGCTACATCATTTTGCTCCTTGCAGCTAGTTAACCACAGATTATAGGTGATTATGTCCGGTGAAGTGCTCCTTTTCAACTTTTCAATCACTTCAGGAACCTTCTCCAGTTGCGCACTGGACACATACATAGATAGTATGTGGTTATAGGGAAGAGGGCTCTTCAAGAAACCACAATCGGACATTTTCTCAATTAAGGCCTCAGCTTTGCTGGACAGCTGCTTCTTGGCATAGCTGTGGAGGAGAGCATTGCAGGTATGCTCCCCTCTCATCTGAGATGGAAGATCTTCGAAGAACTTCTCTGCACTGTTAAGCCCACGAACTTTAGCAATCAGGTCTAGGTGAACAGCATAGTCACCGGCTAACAGCTTGATATCTTGCTGTAACCTCATCCATTCACATATCTGGAAAGGAAAGTACGTAACAGAACATTACGCATTCATGTTATAATCACTAATACTATCAAAAATTTGAGGCTAGACTAGTATTTAAATTGTAAGAATATGAAGCCATGCAAGACTGAGACATGTTGGCCTTCTATATGCAACTAATTGAGTCCTAGGACATCGAGCACCTGCTATCAACCGAAAAATTCCTTAGGTACATTGTGTAGGTTCCTGGGAAGCTCCATTCAATGGAGCAAAAAAGGCCTTATAGATGTGACAATGAAAGTTATTCCTGCATTAACATCTTCAAGCAACTTTTGCTAAAAACCTCAATGACTTAGAGATTTATCTGCACATGTAACAAGGATTTTCTAACAGAATTTTCATCATTTGGTACCTCAGAAAGCACCACAATTGTTTAAGTGTGCAACTGACCATAAGTGGTACTTGCCATCCCATTTTGCTGGAAGGCTAAGTATTTATCTATAATAATCAATACTTTTTTGAACTTGTTACATAGATATTAAAAGAACCATTACCTCTCTTTACTTTTTTTCTCTTTGGTTGGTTTTTTTTTTTTTTTTTTTTTGGGGGGGGTGTACATCTCTCTCCTATAAATTATTAATCAAGATTTAAAATTTTTAAGTGCTTGCTCCAGTTCACATCACATAAATATATATATCAAAATCTACCATGTCTATCATATTATAGTACATTTTCAATCGTCATAACAAGGCTAATCGGCCACGAGATGTGTTAATTAATCTTATCTTGTAGACAACTAAAATCCACGATTAGGGGACAATAGACCGATCCTGAATTTAAAAAAAATAAAGAAGGAAAAGGGGATAACAGGATATGGGATATAAAGAAGATACGGCATCCTGGTTTAAAGGGACAACAAGGCTACCCAGTCATTTCTGTAATGTCAACAGCACCAGCACCAACATCATCACAATCACAATTCGCCCCTAATACACCATTTCCTACCACCATTGCACGGCAACCATCCCTCCATTACCACAACAAGAACAAGGAACCGCGCCGAATGAGGTAACGTCTGCACATCTCCCTACTACAATGCCAATCCTCATGATTACCCTCCACTACACACACAACCATTCTCCCATTCATCCTGCACCAACACTATTCTCGATCATGCCCGAGAGATAGAGAGCGTGCGGGTGTTGCATTACCATTCTCCATTACTGCCAGCGGTAACTGGTATCTCCAATTAGGAACTACTTATCGGCTCATTTGCAATTAGGAACGAAGATTCTTAATCACCAATTAAATTTTAGTGAAACCAAATAAAACTACGATCAAGATGTAGTCACTACACTACATGCCAGATTTTCCAAACAATAGACAAGATGCCACAAATTCCACATCTTTTAGTTTTCATCATCAACTCTTCCCTAACCATTCAACATCATGTCCCAATCACCAAAGGAAAGAAAAAACAGTACCCATTTGATTTCTCTCGTTGTTCTACGAATTACCACCATGTCGAGAAACGGAGTCAATATCAGTCACTTGCTTAGCTCCTATCTACCTATAATTTCGAACGAATAGAGCTCTCCTTTCACAGCTTTGCCTTCAATGGTGTCCATTTCTCAGCAAAAACGACTCTTCTTCACTTATAAAAGTATTTCAGAGTGCGAGAACTACACTAGTGTAACATTAAGTTCAACGCAGAGAGAGGAGAACCTCGACGGCGTGCTTGTAGCGCTTGAGCTTGCGAAGCTCTCGGACGATGCGGTTGAGCTCGTACTTGCGCACCGCGCCTCCTTCCTCCTTCCACTTGCGAATCGTCACCACCGCGCTCCGCTTCGCGTACACCAGGCTCAGCAGCCTCTTCCCCAGCGTGTCTCCGCCTTTCCTCTTCGGCGCCGTCCCCGAGGCGGGGGCGGGGGTGGGGGAGGAGGCTGTGGCGGCGGACGACCGGCTCTCCGCCGCCACGGCCTCCGCCGAGAAGCGGCGGTTGGCGGTGGGAAGCAACGCGCGGGCGGAGCGAAGCAGCATGGCGGTCCGCGTGCCCTGAAGTGGTTAAAGCAAGTTTATATACAATGGGCCCAAATTCACTAATGTTTTCTAAACGAAAAAGGGCCCAATTCCTGTTTTCTTCTTTTTACTTTTTTTCTCTCATCTCCTCGTGAAGGACATACGCGTAAATTGCCGGATTTCATCTTGGAACGTCTCGTGCTCCAAAAATCACGAAGCGTGTCAAAGGCCTTTGGGCCGTAACGACCGTGACGTGGGCAATACTTTTATTAGCATCGACATGCGACACGCGACAAGACACGTCAACATATCATTTTTAAATAAATAAAAATTCGATACATTAACACGCGGTATTTTTTTATGTAAACAAATTAATTTTATTTAAATTTATAAATAAATAAATAAATAAATAATAAAATCTTTGAATGAATTTATATTAAAAATATTAATTCACAATTTATTAATATCAATCATTATTTCAATTTAACAAATTCAACTCCATTCCGATAATCCATAAAACTTGAAAAAATACAAGCAATTCACATTCTACACTCGCGTGTCGATATGTCGGAAGAGAAGAGAAAAAAAACTTAGGAGTAAATTGTATATCACGTAAAGTGAAAGTCGAAAGAAAAGAAAAGATTACGTTTTTACTCTTTCTCCATTTGTTACTTTTATTATTATTTTTTTCCATTTTTTCATATATATATATATATATATATATTGACCCCTCATTTATTAAATATTTTTAAAATTGATTTCTTGTGTCGGAATCACATGTCAGAAAATCACATATCAAAATTCCAACTTGATTGTCGGAGAGTGTCGACAAAGTTAACTAAGTGTCAGATTTTCCAACACGTGTTGACCAAGTCTCAAAGATTGTCCGAGAGTATCCACTAGTATTGGACATGAATCAAAATGTCCGATACAATACAAAGACTCATAGAGTGTCAATGCTTGATAGGGACATACCAAAGAGTCCGATCTACTTTAAGCGTTGAAAAGATCTATAGAGTAAAAAGAGGAAAACCTAGCATATGCTAGCATAGTCTCAAAATACTTAGCTAGACCTAATCTGCTTTGATTGTTGAAATGATCTATCCAATAATTTAACCTAAAAGGGGATGACCTAGCCAATACCAACCTAGTCTCATATTATTGAAATGATGTATTCGACACATGAGATACCGTCGTAACTCAATACATCATCTATACCGATTTATAATAAGATGAAAAGGTTTTGAATAGTAAATTGGTGAATGCTGCTTCTCGAAAATTTGCAAATAATTTTTATTCTCTCTTCTCAATTCCACACTATCCTACTTTTCACTTAACCCAAAAGAATTGTTATTTTGAGAAAATACTAACCCAACACGTCATTTCTAAAAAGAAAAGAATTTTGACACATTAGAACACGTTATATACTAAATGTGTTTTTATATATACATATTTTTATAAATACATAATAAATTATCATTTTTATGATTATTTCAATCAAATTAATTTGATTTAAATTCATAAATAAATAAATAATAAAAGCCTAGAATGAATTTATACTAAAACATTAATCCATAATTTATTAATATCATTCATTATTTCAATTTGACAAATTCAACTCTATTCCAATAATCCATAAAATTTGAAGAAAAAAACAAGCAATTCACATTCTCGCACTCGTGTGTCAAATATGTCGGAAGAGAAGAGAAAAAAAACTTAGAATGTAAATTGTATATCATAGAAAGTGAAAGTCGAAAAGAAGAAAAGATTACATTTTTCCTCTTTCTCTATTTATTATTTTTATTATTGTTTTTTATTTTTTCATATATAATATTATATATATTAACCTCTCATTTATTGAATATTTTTAAAATTGATCTCTTGTGTCAGAATCATATGTCCAAAAATCGCATATCAGAATTTTGACTTGATTGTCAGAGAGTGTCGAGAAAATTAATTAGGTGTCGAATTTTTCAACACGTGTTAACAAAGTATCAGAGATTGTCCAAGAGTGTCTGAGAGTATCGAATACGTGTCAAAATGTCTGACATGATACAAAGACTTTCAAAGAGTATCGGTGTTTTATAGGGACATGCCAAAGAGTCTGATCCGCTTTAACCATTGAAAAGATATATAGAGTAAAAAGAAGAAAACCTAGCATATGTTAGCATAGTCTCAAAATACTTAGCTAGACCTAATGTCCTTTGATTGTTGAAAAGATCTATCCAATAATTTAGCGTAAAAGGGGATGACCTAGTCAATGGGAGCCTAGTCTCATTATTGAAATGAAGTATTCGGTACATGATATGTATTTGACACATGTGATGCGGTCCTAACTCAATATATCATCTATACCTATTTATAATAAGATGAAAAGGGTTTGAATAGTAAATTGGTGAATGCTGCTTCTCCAGAAATTTGCAAATGATTTTTTATTTCCTCTTCTCAATTCCACACCATCCTACTTTTCACCTAACCCAAAATAACTGTTATTTTGAGAAAATACTAAAAGATATATTGAATATTTCAACAAATTGTTTTCTTAATACGGAATGGAGAGCTGAATTGCATTTCATTGAAGTGATCTTCTCGGAATCATGGGTTCATTTCTCTTTTTCAATATGAAAATGAGAAAATATTATATCATTACCGTTCATGGAAAAATCTAATTAGTATATGCTAGCGTGACTTTTTAGAGTTATCGGTTAGAATTTTTCTTTTTACCTTTTTTATTTTGAATTCAAAAGTATGCAATCGGTAATATTTATTTTTTCTTGTCATGTATACAGCCTGAATAATTAACAAGGTAAAAGAAGATTGATGTAATGGGAAGCCT
The DNA here is from genome assembly GCA_014182565.1 of Eucalyptus marginata. Taxonomy (NCBI): domain Eukaryota; kingdom Viridiplantae; phylum Streptophyta; class Magnoliopsida; order Myrtales; family Myrtaceae; genus Eucalyptus; species Eucalyptus marginata. Next base: position 6,364,066 of record CM024587.1, read on the forward strand.
ACAGAATAAGAACTTCAACTTCAATCATAACTACAATTCTCTTTATAGGGACATGCCAGAGTCTGATCCGCTTTATGCGTTGAAAAAAATCTATATCTATCCAATAATTTAACCTAAAAAGGGATGACCTAGTCAATGGTAGCCTAGTTTCATATTATTGAAATGAATTATTCGACACATGAGATGCCGTCCTAACTCAATACATCATCTATACTTATTTATAATAAGATGAAAAGGGTTTGAATAGTAAATTGGTGAATGCTGCTTCTCCAGAAATTTGCAAATGATTTTTTATTTTCTCTTCTCAATTCCACACTATCGAACTTTTCACCTAACCCAAAATAACTATTATTTTGAGAAAATATTAAAAGAAATATTGAATATTTCAATAAACTATTTTCTTAACACGGAATGGGGAGCTGAATTGCATTTCATTGAAGTGATCTTCTTGGAATCATGGGTTCATTTCTCTTTTCAATATGAAAATGAGAAAAATATTATATCATTATTATTCATGGAAAAATCTAATTAGTATATGCTAGCGTGACTGTTTAGAGTTATAGATTAGAATTTTTCTTTTTACCTTTTTATTTTGAATTCGAAAGTATGCGATCGGTAATATTTATTTTCTCTTGTGGTGATTTTCTTGTCATGTATACAGCCTGAATAATTAACAAGGTAAAAGATGATTGATGTAATGGGAAGCCTATAGCATAAGAACTTCAACTTCAATTATAACTACAATTCTCTTATTTTTGTCGATATATTACTCTCACTTTTTGCAAATAAGCAAGTTACATTACAACTTTTGTAACACTTTGGATAGCTCGCCTTACCTAAGTTTAACCACTTATAATGCTTCATCATAAACTTTACAATAGATTTGTTCATTTTGCACGATCATATTGTGTGTTTTATAATAGATATTCCTCCACTAGCATTTATAACTGGCTTTGAATATGACAAACACCATGCTCAATATGATTATGAGTCAATTTGCACTTTAGTACTATCTATATCAAGGGCTTTGTGAACAATTACATGAACACAATTTAAACAAAGAAAAACAACACATTTTTAATAAATCACTTCTTATATAAGGATGGACAGTTTTATTATTAGCTCGATACATTAAGATTAATCAAGATAAAAATAATTGCAAAGTACAAAGTTTGGCCGATTGACTACACTAAGATGGGATGGCGGCCATCCCTCCGCCTGTGTTTACTCTTTTTCTCATCTTTTTAAAATTTTTAAATTTATAATATAATTTCATTTAATTTGTATTTGGATAGAAATACCCTAATCGACCGGAATTTTTGCCGATCGGTAAGCCGGCGAGGCTAGGCCCTTATTTGAAATGTCAATAACCACTTTATGCCATTCTTTGAGACTAATATGGGGACTTTAAGCTCTTATTTGAAATAAAGTCCACTCAAACCCTTATTTGAGAAAATGAGGACATTTTTTGCCCTTATTTGGAGTTTTCCTAAAAAAGAATAAACACAAGTTAAATAAAAAGGGAAGGAGCTCAAAAATAAAAAGGACAAATTACAAAAATTGGTTATTCATTATGTATATTTAAATGGTTAATCAATGTCGAAAATGATTAATCAATAGAAATATCTAAAAAATTATACAAGGAAATGATGTTCTCAAACTCATTTTTCATTATTTAACTTTCATGGAGCAAAATTTTGTGAGTATGATTAGAATTGAGAATACGATTGCCACAATTCTCTTCAAAGAAAACGTTTGGGGTAATTTCCACCCTTAGTTTGAATGACAAGTATGTGAATTTCCATAATCTTATTTATTACTTAATTGAGAATTAATGGAATAAAGGTGTTTTTTTCGGTTTAAATGAAAAGGGGTGTTTCTTTTTCTTCTATTAGTATATTCATTTTTTTCTGATATATATATGTAAATGTGTGTGTAAATTGATATAATTCTCTTTATTTTTTATAATAATTAAGGGTAAAAGAGAGCTTTCCTTAAAAAACAATGAAATGCAAATACACTTTTACCTTCTAAAAGTCATGTGAATTGCACATGCTAAGAAAATATAATGGAGGACTGACGGCTACAACTCAATGAATGTTTTGGGCTAATGTATAACCATTGAAAAATAAAAGGTTAAACGTGTACAACCCTCAAAGTCCGGGTGAGTTTTGTGTAACTGCTCGAAACGATTATAAATAAAGGGATAGCGTGGATAGTGGAGTGTGGACAACGCTTTGAACTCCAAAGTTGGAAGTAACAATGGAGGAAACTTCCCGACCAAAAGAAAAAACAATGGAGGAAGTGAAGGGATTCGTGAGGCGTGTGTTGCTAGTCAAGTTCAAAGCCGAAACCGCACCTGACCACGTCAAGCAACTCATCAAGGATTACTCCAATCTCGTCAACCTCGTCGAATCCTTGAAAACTTGGCACATGTATCCTTCCATCCCTGCCTAATCTCTACGTTTTTCTTTCCCTTCTCTTGTGCCCTTTTGCCCTCGTGTCTTGGTGCATCTGTTATGGAATGTTCCTCAGCAGTTTGTTTAGATGCCTGATCTTGGTTTTATCCATGTGAAACTAGGGGAAAGGATGCGAGCATCGAGAACTTGCATGAAGGCTTCACGCATGTCTTCGAGCTAACGTTTGAGGACGCCGAGGGAGCAGCAGCGTACGTGGTTCATCCTGCTCACCTTGAATTCCATGAGCGAGTCGGGCCCCATGTGGAGAAGACAGCCATAATCGACTACAAGCCGACTTCTTGCCATACCTGAATTTAATATTGCATTGCAAGCTCTATCATAATTGTGTGGATGAATAATAAGCTTGTTATGGCATTATCTTGTGTAAGGTGATTAACATGGTTCATGTTAAATTAATGTCTGAAGTTTGAATTTGAATAACTATTTGTTAAATTGAATTTGTCGAAAAAGATTTCCCCGAGCGGATTGAAAATCGGACCAAGAAGCTTTTTTTTCAGTGATTGTAAACTCCGATTCCCCAATTATAGTAAATTATTTGCTGCTGGTTCTCTCATTGGATTTAGATACCAATACTCGAACCGACCACATAAATGTCTGACGCCCTTATTATTCCTCTTTTTTTCTCTGGTGATTTTGTGTTGATGTAAATTGTAAAATCCCGTCGTTTCCGAGTATTATATTTCAACAATTGGTATCAAAGCTTGGGATCAGATTTTTCAATTGTGATTTGGGGTTTTTTTTCTTATTTGATTATTATTTAGAAATTTGTTATTGCAATTACGTTGGGTCGAAAGCTTAAATTGAGAAGCTTAACAAAAGTATTGCCATGTTAAAGCGGATTTCATTTTCAAAATGCCCTTGTCACGATGTTGCTAATGAAACCAAATCAAACTGTCAAAAGGCCAAATGGCAACCGGCAACCTCAAGTAAGGTTGGCTAATGCCAAACCTAGCTCGTCGACAAGGCTCAGGCCACCAACGAAGGTTTGAGGTTTATTCTTTAAAAAAATATATATATATAGTAAAAGTCGCATTTATTTTAAATTAACATTTAAAGTAAAATTACTTCTCATTTTTAAATTACAAAAATTACTTCTCAATACATTTTTAAAATTACCGAACATCCAGTTGAAGTCTTTTTGCATTTAAAAAATGCAGCTTATGAGTCTTAAAGGCCATAGATGGCAAGTAAGGAAAATGACATAGAAGGCACAATGAAATAAGGAAACACCAAATATTGAAGCCTCGTCTGTTGCAAATTCTCCTCCTCGAACGAATGATCTAGACTTATTTATAGTGAGTAAGAGTGAGCGGTTTCAGGATTAATCTAGGTTTCACCTGGAATCTACCTTATCATATCCAGTTCCCTATTTTTTGAAAGCTAAAACATACCCTGCATACCCAAAACCTACCCTGTTAATCAATTCTAGGGTCTATCCAAGTTGCTGGCCAATTTCCTTTTTTTTTCCTTTGTTTCACTTTTTTCTTCTTCTTTTCGTTTAGTAAGATGAAAGTGAATACACAATAACGAGTCCAAGGCAGAATCGAGAACAAGACCATACCAACCATAAAGAACCCAAGGGCGCCACTCCCTTACCATGGCCCAATAAGTTTTCAGTTTAGTTCTCACCTTTCCATGCCGTAAAATTACCGAACATCCAAATGTATACTAAATGGTATAAGAAGGGTGGCACTAGCAGTTCCATAAGCATTAGATGGTAATCTAACTTTGAGACATAAAGTTGGAAGATGAACATCCAAATAGACTACATCCCCATCAACCTCCATGTATCGGGCTCGCTTGATGGAAATTAAAGATTGAAAGACAGGTCCACCGAAAAGCAACAATGCATCATGGCCCTAAACCTATACAAGGCCGATCCTGGAACAGCAGGGTTTTTGGTGGCTGTCAAGGCTCTTCGAACGAAGGTTGAAGCAGTCTTTTAAACCTCCTGTTTTTAAGATGCAACGAAACAAGAACATCAACACAAATAAGAATATAACATCTAGAATAATAAAAAGTTCAAAACACACATTATGTAGAAAAGTTCCTGGTCCAACTGTTCGATTCTCGGTTTCCAGTTCAATTTTTACCTAGAAACTAGGATCCTAACCACACGGTACCGGTTCCACCCAATTCCATCTCTTTTAGAATAAGGATCTAGACCGATAACCACAGGAACATGAAACCAGTTAAGTTCCTATGGTCAAATTATTTCCCTAGGTGAACGCATAGTTTAGGATGAATAAAGTGGATTATTGAGCAACTCTTTGACTATTGTTTCCTCTCTGTGATACGAGGTGATGTAACCCGGTAAGATGAGGTGAACCCACGATTTTCTAGGATGAGCAAGTGTGTTATTGATTGGCTTGTTTCGATAATTTTTTTTTTCTATGCATAGAGTTTCAAGTTAGGTAACCTATTGAAATATTATCTCGCATTACTCAACACAATGAGTTTGATATACTCTTCATATTTATGTGATCTCCCTTCACCTATTAATGTAATTTTTTTAATTAAACTTACTAATATGATAAAATCATCAATATTATCCCTTAGGAATATATGCGTCCATCCCCATCAATTAGATTTCACGCGCCACTCCTAATCTTGAGTTCAAGAAATAGGCATGGCCCAACGATTATCAAGTGGAGCAAAATAAAAGCAAAAATGTAAGGCAGATATGTTGTAGTGAAGACACATTGAATTTGGGTGTATGTCTGGAGACTGAAGTATCCTCTAAATTCATTCTATATGTCAAAGGTGATCCTAACAAGGAAAAGGACTCTTCAGTATACATTTTATTTGATCTAGGTTGCTACCAAGATATACTGGTCCCCCACTATATTATCTTTTGGCCGACCCACGGTTTAGAATACCTAGTAATTGTCCTTTCTTTTTCTTCTCTTGCATTTGTTTCTTATTTCAATTTTTTTTTCCTCTGTCCCAGATGTGATCAGAAGAGTGAACTAGAAAAGCGAGTCCCGCTAACGCTTGGTAATTACGCTTCCTTATGTTGTCGTGCAAGAGAAGGCAAATTTCGGGGTGATGATATCGGTCAACGTTCCACGCGAATTTTGAACATCCTTTTTTGTTTTGAAGGAATGTCGGACCCTCTTAGAGTAAAGCTAAATGAATCATTTTTACAGAAAAAAAAAAATCAATAAGATTCGTGTTGGGTTGAGGACAGTTTTGGTTTCCTTGAATTTCACCGTTTGCACGATCAGATCCTTTTCAAGTCTTTAATTATGCAATCAAGTCCTATTACTCTTTCAATTTGTGCGAATGCAATTCTTCTGCCGATCTCTGTAGTAACCCAATCAAATTGTTGACAAGGGATTGTTGATGGAGCACAGAACGAATAAGTGGTGCCGATATGGTAACAAAAATACAGCGTCACATCAATGAACACTATCGGAAGAGAGAGAGAGGATGGCCACCCAACCAACTTCAAGGGTCTGGTGCGGCAGCTCTTGTTAGGTGAAGGTGGGGGTATAGCGACCTCTGTCGTGCTAAGACAGGGATCAATGAAATCTAAACAAGAGAGAGACACCCACTCATTTGCCAACTCTAATCAAAGTGGGAGCACTCGAAGCTCCTCCTAGGATCCGCCTTTGATTACAAAAGACTGAAAGCTAACTTTCCAAGTGTTAAAGCCAACTACATTGCTGAAAAAAGAAGGTAAATTCCGTCACAATTCTTTAATCCCGGCGTTTGTGCCCTTGATCACGTTTTAGGTCTAGCGAGGAGAGAGCGAAAACCATGCAAAACCCCATCAAGCGATTACGTAATGGATCAAAGGCAATTGAATGGGGGAAATGGGGGATAGCTGGACGAAAGAGACGGCACACCCAAATTGCATAAATGAGCCACAATCCCTTCTTCACCTGCTATTTTACCTGAACGGCAGCAAGCCTTCTCGTCGTGGCAAAGCCCATGCAGGCAACCTCGCACGTGTTATGGGCTAAACTTGGGGGGTAATTTTTGGAGCGATACTTCCGTAGATCCGGCGTACGCGAGTCCAGTGAATTTCAACCGTCGTATCACGCGGATCATAGGTAGTCCGACGGCCGAGATTCATTGGGCTTGCGGAAGAAGCGGTTCGCGATATTTTTAGGAGTTGTTGGAGTTGGTGCGGAGATTGAACGCTCGTCACTGATGTGAAGATGAACCAACCGGGGGGTCCATTTCAATGGCAAGTGCTGTCTGCTCGGATCGTACTCACAGGCATGCCCACTGCGGCTTGTAGAGTATTTGCTCTTTAGTGATTTGGCCGTTCATGGCTGCACTTTCATTTTTGAGAAAGACTGCATGCTAGGGTCACGGGTCGGTTGTTTCCGATCGATCAATCACCTGTGCAGCCTTAGGATTTGCGATCCCAAGTCAGCCTTACACACACGCACGAACACAAGGGTCGTAGGCACAAAGGCGCTAGTGTATTGGTTATGAACGAGCTGAATACAATGAGGGGAAGGACCCCTATTTATACAAGTTCGGGTCGTATCTCAGCTATTGATCGTCCCTCCGATCCAACGGTGGCATTTGAACGTGTATCATCGTTACAAGTCTACATATCAGGCCACTCAATGGCTCTAGCCCTTGGGAAAGCCCATGAGCGTGTGTCAGTAGCAAGATCAGGGCAGCAGGGCTACCTGACATGGAGTAGGTGAACGGCCGCAAGTTGCACGTGGGCTGGCTGAACATTGCTCACAGGTCGATCACGGGTCATGCATGGGCTGGTCGTGCGCAAATCATGGATCATTCATGGGATCTTTACTCTCTCTCTTTTGGTTGGTTTTTTTTTTTTTTTGGGGGGATTGTACATCTCTCTCCTATAACTTATTAATCAAGATTTAAAAGTTTTAAGTGCTTGCTCCAGTTCACATCACATAAATATATACATATATATATTACAGTACATTTTCAATCATCATAACAAGGCTAATCGGCTATGAGATGTGTTAACTAATCTTATCTTGTAGACGGGTCAACTAAGTAAATCCATGACTAGGGGACAATAGACCAATCCTGAATTTAAAAAAAAATAAATAAATAAAGAAGGAGAAGGGGATAACAGGATATGGGATATAAAGAAGATACGGCATCTTTGGTTTAAAGGGATAACAAGGCTACCCAGTCATTTCTGTAATGTCACCAGCACCAGCACCAACATCATCACAATCACAATTCGCCCCTAATACACCATTTCCTACCTCCATTGCTCGGCAACCATCCCTCCATTACCACAACAAGAACAAGGAACCGCGCCGAATGAGGTAACGTCTGCACATCTCCCTACTACAATGCCAATCCTCATGATTACCCTCCACTACACACACAACCATTCTCCCATTCCTCCTGCACCAACACTATTCTCGATCATGCCCGAGAGATAGAAAGCATGCGGGTGTTGCATTACCATTCTCCATTACTGCCAGCGGTAACTGGTATCTCCAATTACGAAATACTTATCGGCACATTTGCAATTAGCGACCAGATTTTCCAAACAATAGACAAGATGCCACAAATTCCACATCTTTTAGTTCTCATCATCAACTCTTCCCCAACCATTCAACATCATGTCCCAATCACCAAAGGAAAGAAAAAACAGTACCCATCTGATTTCTCTCATCGTTCTACGAATTACCACCATGTCGAGAAACGGAGTCAATATCAGTCACTTGCTTAGCTCCTATCTACCTATAATTTCGAACGAATAGAGCTCTCCTTTCACAGCTTTGCCTTCAATGGTGTCCATTTCTCAGGAAAAATGACTCTTCTTCACTTCTAAAATTATTTCAGAGTGCGAGAACTACACTAGTGTGACATTAAGTTCAACGCAGAGAGGAGAACCTCGAGGGCGTGCTTGTAGCGCTTGAGCTTGCGAAGCTCTCGGACGATGCGGTTGAGCTCGTACTTGCGCACCGCGCCTCCTTCCTCCTTCCACTTGCGAATCGTCACCACCGCGCTCCGCTTCGCGTACACCAGGCTCAGCAGCCTCTTCCCCAGCGTGTCTCCGCCTTTCCTCTTCGGCGCCGTCCCCGAGGCGGGGGAGGAGGCTGTGGCGGCGGACGACGGGCTCTCCGCCGCCACGGCCTCCGCCGAGAAGCGGCGGTTGGCGGAGGGAAGCAACGCGCGGGCGGAGCGAAGCAGCATGGCGGTCCGCGTGCCCTGAATTGGTTAAAGCAAGTTTATAACTTTATATACATGGGCCCAAATTCACTAATGTTTTCTAAGAAAAAGGGCCCAAGTCCTGTTTTCTTCGTGAAGGACATACGCGTAAATTGCAGGATTTCCCTTGGGCCGTAACGACCGTGACGTGGGCAATACTTTTATTAGGGAGACTTAAGTAGCATTAACACGCGACATGCAACACAACACGACACGTCAACATATCATTCTTATATAAATAAAAAATTCTGATACATTAGATAACGCAATATTTTTTTTATATAAACAAATTAATTTGATAAATAATAACATCTTTGAATGAATTTACATTAAAAATATTAATTCACAATTTATTAATAGCATTCATTATTTCAATTTAACAAATTCAACTCCATTTCAATAATCCATAAAATTTAAAAAAAAAAAAAAAAAATACAAGCAATTCACATTCTACACTCACGTGTCACATATGTCGAAGCGAAGTGAAAAAAACTTAAGAGGTAAATTGTATATCATAGAAAGTGAAAGTTGAAAGAGAAGAAAAGATTACGTTTTCCTCTTTCTCCATTTATTACTTTTATTATATATATATATATATATATATATATATATATATATATATATATATGTATACATTGACCCCTCATTTATTAAATATTTTTAAAATTGATCACATGTCAGAAAATCGCATATCAAAATTCCAACTTGATTGTCAGAGAGTGTCGAGAAAATTAACTAGGCGTCAGATTTTCCAATACGAGTTGACCAAGTGTTAGAGACTGTCCGAGAGTATCCGAGAGTATTGAACATGTGTCAAAATGTCCGATACAATATAAAGACTCTCGGAGAGTGTCAATACTTGATAGGGACATACCAAAGAGTCTGATTTGCTTTATGCATTGAAAAGATCTATAGAGTAAAAAGAGGAAAACCTAGAATATGCTAGCATAGTCTCAAAATACTTAGCTAGACCTAATCTGCTTTGATTGTTGAAATGATCTATCCAATAATTTAACCTAAAAGGGGATGACCTAGCCAATAGGAACCTAGTCTCATATTATTAAAATGATGTATTCGACACATGAGATGCCATCCTAGCTCAATACATCATCTATACCTATTTATAATAAGATGAAAAGGTTTTGAATAGTAAATTGGTGAATGTTGCTTCTCGAGAAATTTGCAAATGATTTTTTATTCTCTCTTCTCAATTCCACACTATCCTACTTTTCACCTAACCCGAAAGAATTGTTATTTTGAGAAAATACTAACCCAACATGTCATTTCTATAAAAATAAATAAATAAATAAATAATCTGACACGTTAGAGCACGTTATATACTAAATGTGTTTTTATATATACATATATTTATAAATACATAATAAATTATTATTTTTATGATTATTTCAATCAAATTAGTTTGATTTAAATTCACAAATAAATAAATAATAAAAGTCTAGAATGAATTTACACTAAAACATTAATCCACAATTTATTAATATCATTCATTATTTCAATTTAACAAATTCAACTCCATTCCAAATATCCATAAAACTTGAAGAGAAAAACAAGCAATTCACATTCTACACTCGCACGTCAGATATGTCGGAAGAGAAGAGAAAAAAATTAGGAGGTAAATTGTATATCATAGAAAGTTTGCATCATTTTATTGAATATGTTTAAAATTGATTTCTTATGTTGGAATCACGTGTTGGAAAATTGCATATCAAAATTCCAACTTGATTATCAAAGAATATCAAGAAAGTTAACTAGGTGTCAGATTTTCCAACACGTGTTAATCAAGTGTCAAAGACTGTATGAGAGTGTCCAAGAGTATCGGACACGTGTCAAAATGTCTGACATAATATAAAGACTCTCGGAGAGTGTCTCGATGCTTCCTAAGGACATGGCAGAGAGTCTGATCTGCTTAAGCATTGAAAAGATCTATAGAGTAAAAAGAGGAAAACCTAGCATATGCTAGCATAGTCTTAAAATACTTAGCTAGACCTAATCTGCTTTGATTGTTGAAATGATCTATCCAATAATTTAACGTAAAAGGGGATGACCTAGCCAATAGGAATCTAGTCTCATATTATTGGAATGATGTATTTGACGCATGAGATGCCGTCCTAACTCAATACATCATCTATACCTATTTATAATAAGATGAAACGGGTTTGAATAGTAAAATGGTGAATGCTGCTTCTTGAGAAATTTGCAAATGATTTTTTATTCTCTCTTCTCAATTCCACACTATCCTACTTATCACCTAACCCAAAATAACTATTATTTTGAGAAAATAGTAAAAGATATATTGAATTTTTCAACAAATTGTTTTCTTAAGACAAAATGGGGAGCTGAATTGCATTTCATTGAAGTGATCTTCTTGGAATCATGGGTTCATTTATCTTTTTCAATATGAAAATGAAAAAATATTATATCATTACCATTCATGGCAAAATCTAATTAGTATATGTTAGCGTGACTTTGTAGAGTTATCGGTTAGGATTTTTCTTTTTGCCTTTTTATTTTGAATTCGAAAGTATGCAATCGTAATATTTATTTTCTCTTGTGGTGATTTTCTTGTCATGTATACAGCCTGAATAATTAACGAGGTAAAAGACGATTGATGTAATGGGAAGCCTATGGCATAAGAACTTCAACTTCAATTATAACTACAATTCTCTTATTTTTGTCGATATATTACTCTTCTCACTTTTTGCAAATAAGCAAGTTACATTATAACTTTTATGCTCGCCTTACCTAAGTTTAACCACTTATAATGCTTCATCAAAAACTTTACAATAGATTTGTTCATTTTTCACGATCATATTGTATGTTTTATAATAGATATTCCTCCACTAGCATTTATAACTGACTTTGAATATGACAAACACCATGCTCAATACGATTATGAGTCAATTTGCACTTTAGTACTATCTATATCAAGGGCTTTGTGAACTATTACATGAACACAATTTAAACAAAGAAAAACAACACATTTTTAATAAATCACTTCTTATATAAGGATAGACAATTTTATTATTAGCTCCATACATTAAGATTTATCAAGATAAAAATAATTGCAAAGTACAAAGTTTGACTTATTGACTACACTAAGATGGGATGGCGGCCATCCCTCCCGCCTGTGTTTACTCTTTTTTTTCTTCTTTTTTAATTTTTAATTTATAATCTAATTTAATTTAATTTGTATTTGGACGGAAATACCTTGATCGACCCGGAATTTTTATCCGATCGGTAAGCTGGCAAGACTAAGCCCTTATTTGAAACGTCCACAACCACTTTATGCCTTTCTTTGAGACTCGATATGGGGACTTCGGGCTCTTATTTCAAAACAAAGTCCACGCAAACCCTTATTTGAGAAGATGAGGACACTTTAGGCCCTTATTTGGAGGTTTCCCAAAAAGAATAAAAATAAAAAAGGAAGAAGCTCAAAAATAAAAAGGACGAATTACAAAAATTGGTTATTCATCATGTATATTTAAATGGTTAATCAATGTCAAAAATGATTAATCAATGGAAATATCTAAAAAAATTACACAAGGAAATGATGTTCTCAAACTCATTTTTCATTAATTAACTTTCAAGTAGCAAACTTTTGTAAGTATGATTAGAATTGAGAATACGATTGCGACAATTCTCTTCAAAGAAAAACGTTTGGGGGTAATTTCCACCCTTAGTGTGAATGAAAAGTATGTGAACTTCCATAATCTTATTTATTACTTAATTGAGTATTAATGGAATAAAGGTGTTTTTGTCGGTTTAAATGAAAAGGTGTGTTTCTTTTTCTTCTATTGATATATTCATCTTTTCTGATATATATGTGTGTGTGTAAATTGATATAATTCTCCTTATTTTTTATAATAATTAAGGGTAAAAGAGAGCTTTCCTTAAAAAACAATGAGATGCAAATACACTTTTACCTTCTAAAAGTCATGTGAATTGCACATGCTAAGAAAATATAATGGAGGACTCACGGCTACAACTCAATGAATGTTTCGAGCTAACGTAAAACCATTGAAAAATAAAAGGTCAAACGTGTACAACCCTCAAAGTCCGAGTGAGTTTTGTGTATCTGCCCCAAACGACTATAAATAAAGGGATAGCGTGGACAGTGGAGTGTGGACAGTGCTCTGAACTCCAAAGTTGGAAGTAACAGTGGTGGAAGCGTCCCGACCAAAAGAAAAAACAATGGAGGAAGTGAAGGGATTCATGAGGCGTGTGTTGCTATTCAAGTTCACAGCCGAAACCGCACCTGACCACGTCGAGCGACTCATCAAGGATTACTCCGATCTCGTCAACCTCGTCGAATCCTTGAAAACTTGGCACATGTATCCTTCCATCCCTGCCTAATCTCTACGTTTTTCTTTCCCTTCTCTTGCGCCCATTTCCCCTTGTGTCTTGGTGCATCTGTCATGGAATGTTCCTCAGCAGTTTGTTTAGATGCCTGATCTTGGTTTTATCCACGTGAAACTAGGGGAAAGGATGCGAGCATCGAGAACTTGCATGAAGGCTTCACGCATGTCTTCGAGCTAACGTTTGAGGACGCCGAGGGAGCAGCATTGTACATGGTTCATCCTGCTCACCTCGAATTCCATGAGCGGATCTGGCCCCATCTGGAGAAGATAGTCATAATCGACTATAAGCCGACTTCTTTCCATACCTGAATTTAATGCTACATTGCAAGCTCTATCATTGTTGGTGTGTATGAATAATAAGCTTGTTATGGCATTATCTTGTGTAAGGTGATTAACATGGTTCATGTTACCATGTTAAATTAATATATCAAAGTTTGAGTTTGAATAACGAGTTATTAAATTGAATTTATCGAGAAAGATTTATCCAAAGATTTCTCTTAGCGGATTAGAAATCAGACCAAAAAGCTTTTCTTTCTTGAACTTATTTTGACGGTACAAAAGAAAGCAAGGAAGATATCACTTGCCACTACAGGACAAAAATGGGCTCACATATTTTATTATATCTATTTAACCTTTAGGGATGGAGAGGTCTTTTTCAAGAGAAGATATCCTTTCGCGGGTCCCTCTCTTTATATATATATAGCCAAGAAAACTAATGAGGAACCGCTGAAACCAAGAACAGATGCACAAAGCCAGAAGCTGACAAGAAACAAATTGTCATACGAAGAAGGGAAAAATTCAAGAACGCGTAGCGTTCTTGAATTTTAGTCGTATGAGAAGAGTATTGATTGGGTTTGACCGAGTGATGATTTGTGCAGTGAGTTTACATCTAAATCATATTATTTATTTGTAGACATTTTGGATTTAGATTTAAATCCAAGTGCATAAAACAGTCGAACACGTAAGCGATTGTAAACTCTAATTCTCCGATTATAATGGATTATTTATTGCTGGCTCTCCCCATGAATTTAGATACCGATATTAGGATCGAATCACGTAAATATCCAACATCCTTATTATTCCTCGTTTATTTCTCTAATAATTTCGCGTTGACATAAATTGTAAAATCCTATTGTTTCCGCGTATTACATTTCAACAATTAGTATTAGAACTTGGGATCAGATTTCTTAATTATGATTTGGGGCTTTTGCTTGTCGATTATTATCTGAAAATTTTGTTATTGTAATTATGTCCGAGGCGAAAGCTTAAATTGAGAAGTTTAACAAAAGTATTGCCATGTTAAAGCGGATTTCATTTTCGAAAATGCCCTCGTCATGATGTTGCCAGTGAAACCAAATCAAACTATCAACGAGGCCAAATGGCGACCGACAACCTCAAGCAAGGTGGGCTAATGCTAGACCGGCTCGTCAACAAGGCTCAGGCCGGCAACGAAGGTTTGAGGTTCATTCTTTAAAAAAAAAAAAAAAAAGAATAGTAAAAGTCATGTTTATTTTAAAATCACATTTAAACCAAAATTACTTCCCAATACATTTTTAAATTAAAATTTATCAAGCACTCTCTGTATTTAGAAAAACCCCTTCCAATTAAAGTCTTTTGCATTTAAAAATGCAGCTTATGAGTCTTAAAGGCCATAGAGGGCAAGTAAGGAAAATGACATAGAAGGCACAAAGAAAAAGGAAACACCAAATATTGAAGCGTGAGTTGCGAATTCTCCCCCTCAAACAAATGATTTATGCTTATTTATAGTGAGTTAGGGTGAACGATTTCAAGATTGATCTAGGTTTCACCTAGAACCTACCTTGTCAAGACCAGTTCCCCAGTTTTTGAAATCTAAAACGTACCTTGCATATCCCAAAATCTGGAACCTATCCTATCAATCGATTCTAGGGTCCATCTGAGTTGCTGGCCAATTTCTTTTTTACTTTTGTTTCATTTTTTTTTCTTCTTTTGGTTTAGCAAAATGAAAGTGAATGCCTAGTAAGGAGTCCAAGGTAGAACCAAGAACAAGACCGTACCAACCATAAAGAACCCAAGGGTGCCACACCCTTACCGTGACCCAATAAGTTTTCAGGTTAGTTCTCACCTTTCCATCCCGTAAAATTACTGAACACCCAAACGTATGCTAAATGGTATAAGAAGGGTGGCACTAGCAATTCCATATGCATTAGATGGTAATCTAACTTTGAGACATGGTTGGAAGATGAACATCCAAATAGACAACATCCCGATCAACCTCCATGTATCGGGCTCGCATGATGGAAATAAAAGATTGAAAGACAGATCCACTGAAAAGCAACGATGCATCATGGCCTTGAACCTATACAAGGCCGATCCCGGAATAGCAGGGTTTTTGGTGGCTGTTGAGGCTCTCGGAACGAAGGTTGAAGCAGTGTTTTAAACCTCCTGTTTTTAAGATGCAACGAAACAAGAACATCAACACGAATAAGAATATAATCTCTAGAATAATAAAAAGTTCAAAACACACGTTGCGTAGAAAGTTCCCGGTCCCACTCTTCGATTCTTGGTTCCCAGTCCGAATTTTTATGTAGAGATTGGTCAGAATACTGTAGCTAAACCAGTCCGGAGGTATTTTTGCCTTCTTTAGCTCGAGGAAAACTCTTTTAGCTGTTGCAACATCATGTTGCTCCTTGCAGCTAGTTAACCACAGATTATAGGTGATTATGTCCGGTGAAGTGCTCCTTTTCAACTTTTCAATCACTTCAAGAACCTTCTCCAGTTGTGCACTAGACGCATACATACATAGTATGTGGTTACAGGGAAGAGGGCTCTTCAAGAAACCACAACTGGACATTTTCTCAATTAAGGCCTCAGCTGCTTCTTGGCATAGTTGTGGAGGAGAGCATTCGGAGAGCATTGCAGGTATGCTCCCCTCTCATCTGAGATAGAAGATCTTCGAAGAACTTCTCTGCACTGTTAAGCCCACGAACTTTAGCAATCAGGTCTCGGTGAACAGCATAGTCACCGGCTAACAGCTTGATATCTTCCTGTAACCTCATCCATTCAAATATCTAGAAAGGAAAGTACGTAACAGAACATTACGCATTCATGTTATAATCACTAATCCTATCACAAGTTTGAGGCCAGACTAGTATTTAAATTGTAAGAATATGAAGCCATGCAAGACCGAGACATGTTGGCCTTCTATAAGCAACTAGTTGAGTCCTAGGACATCGAGCACCTGCTATCAACCGAAAAATTCCTTAGGTACATTGTGTAGGTTCCCGGGAAGCTCCATTCAATGGAGCAAAAAAAGGCCTTATAGATGTGACGATGAAAGTTATTCCTGCATTAACATCCTCAAGCAACTTTCGCTAAAAACCTCAATGACTTAGAGATTTATCTGCACATGTAACAAAGATTTTCTAACAGAATTTTAATCATTCGGTACCTTAGAAAGCACCGCAATTGTTTAAGTGTGCAACTAACCATAAGTGGTACTAGCCATCCCATTTTGCTAGAAGGCTAAGTATTTATCTATAATAATCAATACTTTTCTGAACTTGTTACATAGATATTAAAAGAACCATTACATCTCTTTACTTTTTTTTTTTTTGGTTGATTTTTTTTTTTTTTGGGGGGGAGTGTACATCTCTCTCCTATAACTTATTAATCAAGATTTAAAATTTTTAAGTGCTTGCTCCAGTTCATGTTAAATTAATGTCTCTAGTTTGAGTTTGAATAACAATTTTGTAAACCGAATTTATTGAGAAAGATTTCCCAAGCGTGTTAAAATAAGACCAAGAAGCTTTTCTTTCTTGAACTTATTATGACGGTACATAAGAAAGCAAGGAAGATATCACCCGCCACTACAAGACAAAAAATGGCTCACATATTTTGTTATATCTATTTAACTTTTAGGGATTTTTTTTTTTTTTTTTTTGGTCAGTCTCTACTCTATTCCTATTCTACACTCACTCAGACTTTTGCCCCTTCTCGGGCGTGGGAGTCGAAACCCACTTGAAACTTACGCGTCCCCACCCCATCCCCCGAGAAGGTGGGGATTTGAACCCACCTCACCCCCTTCCATGTTGGAAGGGTGGCCACTAGGGCGAATCCCAATGGTTTAACTTTTAGGGATAGAGAGGTCCTTTTTCAAGAGAAGTTATCCTTCCGTGGGTCCCTCTCTTTATATATATAGCCAAGAAACCTAATGAGAAACTGTTAAAGCCAAGAAGAGATGCACAAAGCCGAAGCAAATCACCGACCAAGGGAAAAATTCAAAAACGCTGCGCGTTCTTGATTTTCAGTCATACGAGAAAAGTATTGCCTGAATTTGAACGAGTAGTGATTTGTGCAGTGAATTTACATCTAATTTATATTGTTTATTTATAAACACTTTGAATTTAAGTTCAAATTTAGATGTGAAAAACACTGCCAAGCGTGCAAACGATTGTAAACTCTTAAGGGTTGTTTGTTTGTATTTTTTTTTTTGTTCATGAATAGATTTTCTGTTTTTTGTTCCCAAGAACAAAAAAGAAGTAAACGCGTTTGTTTGCGTTTTTGTTCCAAATCTGTTTTTTTGTTCCCGAGAATAAATTTGGAATAGAAACAAGAAACAAAAAAACTTGTTTTTTGTTTCTAGAACAATTTGGAGAAACACTTCTTTCTTTTCTTCTCTTTCTTTTCTTTTTCTTTTCTTCTTCTTTTTTCTTTGGCCGGTCGCCAACCTCGGCCATGACCGGCAACCGGCCGTCGAGGGCCGGCGACCTCGCCATAGCATTGCCGGCCCCCGGCGAGCGTCACCGTGGCTGGGCGAGGCCGCCGACCCTCGTCGGCCGGTCGCCGGCCATGGCCGAGGCCGCCGACCGGCCAAAAGAAGAAAAAAAGGAAAAAGAAAAAAGAAAGAAAAAAAGGAAAAATATTAAAAAATATTAAAAATTAAAATAAACAAAAAAGAACACAAATTTACCAAACGTGTTTCTGTTTTTTTTTTATTCCCGAAACAAGTTTATCAAACACGTTTTACGGTAAAAAATTGTTCCCAACAGAAATAGTTTTTACTATTTCTATTCCGGGAACAATTTTTTCTGGTAAACACAAACAAGCGCACCATTATTCTCCGATCATAGTAGATTGTTTGTTGCTAACTCTTCCTATAGATTTAGATACCAATATTAGGACCAAACCACATAAATCTCCGGCGTCCTTATTATTCCTCATTTATTTTTCTAGTGATTTCGCGTTAACATAAATTATAAAATCTCGTTGTTTCCGCATATTATATTTCAACAATTGGTATCAGAACTTGAGATCAAATTTCTTGATTGTGATTTGAGACTTTTGGTAATTTGATTATTATCTAGAAATTCTATTATTACAATTATGTCTGAAGCGAAAACTTAAACCGAGAAGTTTAACAAAAGTATTGACAATGTAAAGCGGATTTCATTTTGGAAAATGCCCTCATCATGATGTTGCCAATGAAACCAAATCAAACTGTCAACGAGGCCAAATGGCAACCGGCAACCTCAAGCAAGGTTGGCTAATGCTAGACCTGGCTCGTCAACAGGGCTCTAGTAACCAACGAAGGTTTGAGGATTATTCTTTTCAAAAAAAAATAAAGAATAGTAAATGTCGTATTTATTTTAAAATAACATTTAAACCAAAATTACTTCTCAATACATTTTTAAATTACACTTTACCAAACACTATTTGTATTTAGAAAAACCCCTTCCAGTTAAAGTCTTTTGCATTTAGAGAATCCAGCTTATGAGTCTTAAAGGCCATAGAGGGCAAGTAAAGGAAAATGACATAGAAGGCACAAAGAAAAAGGGAAACACCAAAGATTGAAGAGTCGTCTATTGCGAATTCTCCCCCTAACAAATGATTTAGGCTTATTTATAGTGAGTAAGGATGAGTGGTTCCAGGATTGATTTAGGTTTCACCTGGAACCTACCTTGTCAAGGCCGGTTCCCTTATTTTTGAAACCTACAGCATACCCTGCATATCCCAAAACCTGAAACATACCCTATCAATCAATTCTAGGGTCTATTTGAGTTGCTGGCCAATTTCTTTGTTTTTTTTTTTTTCCTTTGTTTCATTTTTTTTCTTCTTCTTTTGGTTTAGCAAAATGAAAGTGAATGTAGAGTAATGAGTCCAAGGTAGAACTAAGAACAAGACCGTACCAACCATAAAGAACCCAAGGGCGCCACACCCTTACCGTGACCCAATAAGTTTTCAGGTTAGTTCTCACCTTTCCATCCCATAAAATTACTGAACTTCCAAATGCATGCTAAATGGTATAAGAAGGGTGGCACTAGCAATTCCATGTGCATTAGATGGTATTCTAACTTTGAGACCTAAAGTTGGAAGATGAACATCCAAATAGACAATATCCTGATCAACCTCCATGTTGGGAATAACAGATCCCCGAAAACCGGATTCGACACTAAATCGAATCCCTAAAACGAATGCGGAAGATAAGCCCGGGAATAAACACGTATCACCGATCGTAAAGCACACCACGGATTCGAGCGTACCTTGTTAGCCACAGATTAGACACCGACGTCGATATGTGGAAGAGAAACTGATCATGTTCGTTCCGATGACGTCAATTCGCCTTGGAAGGAAGATGGTGTCGCCTCTTGCAAGAATAATTTCTTCTTTGGGAGTGTTCTTGAGAGAGAGAAGGAGGAAGAATGTGATTATACCAAAAGGTATGTTCTCTCTCTCTCTCATCCCTTTTATAGGTCCCTCCATCCACGGGCCTTATTCTTGTGGGCCGGGCTCTTAGGCCCATCATGGGCGGACGGGCCTTAAGCCCATCACTACCTTAAGCCCAACATGGGCGGATGGGCCTTAAGCCCATCACTAATAAAACCATCATCTCCCACTCGCACATGGTGGGTCGAACAGTATTCTCTTTACCTCTCTTCAACATTCATACCGGTGAATATTCCGTGCGACCAGCATACTTTGAGAGCTCGTTCTTATACATACGTTAGGAATATATAGCAGCTCATATTGGGCGTCACACTCGAGTAGATTTTGTATGCGGTACCCTAGATCGATCGATCACATTTATATCTCTCTTGATCTCTTTTAAACAACGATATATATATTGTATTCACAATTATGATTATCCCAAAGACAGTCATAATTGGTCGACCGGTGAATACAAAACTACAATGTGATTCTCCAAAATCGATCTTCCTCTTTCCTTCAAACTCTCAACTTCAGTTCAACTTGCTTTTCTAGAAATGTCCCATTAGATCGAATCAACTCATGACCATTGGCAACATTCTAAGATAGCAAACACTAAATAGAAATCTTGAGAATAAGTAAAAGTCATGAGGGCACTAAAAATTGAGGAACTCTTTTCCTCAAGAGTCTCATACGGCATAAAAGTTGAGATCAAACTTTTGCCACTCTTATTGGTCGTCTCATGCATACGTAGTATGAAATACGTATTACGGTATTAACTCCTTTCCCATGGAGCGTATGTCTACACCATCAATACCGTACAGATGATAGTTCAGACATACCCAATGTCTAACTTGAGTTCACGTATCTACTCGTTCACAAAATTCATCGAGAACTCACATCGGCATCTTAGACAGAGATAAAGTAAAATATGTGGGGTATTTTACTTTCGGACATAGTATATATCATGTCCTCATCTTAACACTCAGTTAAGGCGACATATTTATTTTAAGTTTGAGCTCTCGATTATCACCTAGATAATAAGCTTAAAAACCGTCTCATCTCTATTTATCACATAGTAAATAGAGGCGATTACCCGTGTGAGTGGGCTAATCTCTTATCTGTCCGACATACTTTCTCAACTTAATGTAATGCACTGAGCATTAAGATGCATAAAGATCAAACAAAGATTCATAGGCATTAATGATGAAAACACAAATTCATCAAATGTGAACAACTCAGGGAAATTACAATATCCAGTACATCAGACTCTACGCAATCCTAGAGATTTTACATGACCACAAAACACATCTCTAGGTATTGGCTTTGTCATAGGATATGCTACCATTCTATGCGTAGATATGCTTGTAAGTTCACATCCTTTCGTGCAACCATATGTTTTACAAAAATTATACTTGGTATCTATATGTTTGGTCTTGCCATGATATTTTGGATCTTTGGTGTACGCTATATAGCTGCTTGGCTATCACAATTAACTAATAATGGATTTGCAGCTTTCTCAATAACACCTAAATGATCCAAAAATCTCTTAAGCCAAACTCCTTCTTGTATTACTGCGATAATGCCACGAACTCGGTTTCCATCGTGGACAAGGCTATACACGTTTGTTTCTTCTTTTGCTCCAACATATGGTGCCATTATTCAATAAGAAAACAAACCTAGAGGTAGATTTCCTTTCGTCTAAATCTCCTCCCTAATCGGTTTCATAATAGCCTTCGAGTCGCGAGATCCTTTCCTTGATAACTCAGCGTATAATCAGCAGTTCCCTTTAGATACCTCAGTATTCTCTTAACGGCTTTCCAATGTGCTTGACCTGGATTGGATTGGTATCTACTCACCATTCCAACTACAAAAACATATGTCAGGTCTTGTACACATCATAGCGTACATCAAGCTCCCAACAGCACTAGCATAAGGAACATGTTTCATTTGTTCCTTTTCTTGTGGAGTCCTTGGACACAGTCTATGGCTCAATCCTTCACCTTTCGCAATAGGAGTGTCTATGGGTTTACAATCTTGCATACGAAATCGTTCAAGAACCTTATTTATATATGTTTCTTGCGAAAGAGACAACGATCTCTTCGAACGATCTCTTGAAATCTTAACTCCAAGAATGTATGCAGCCTCACCCATATCTTTCATCTCAAAGTTGGAAGATAACCAACTCTTAACGGTCTTATTAACAAACTCCATATTGCTTCCGGCAATTAGTATATCATCAACATATAATGATATGATCACAAATTGATCTTTGGATCTTTTGATATATACACAATGATCCTCATCAATCATTGTAAAATCATATGCCATTATGGCATTATGAAAACGTATATACCATTGTCTACTTTAGGCCGTATATCGATCTCAAAAGTCGACATACTTTTTCTTCTTGGCCTTTCACAGGTTGTTCCATGTATATTTCTTCCTCTAATTCTCCATTCGGTCTTTACATCCATCGATGTAACTCAAGATCCATATTAGCTACTATTGCCGAATAATGCAAATCGAGGTAAATCTCACTACAGGAGAAAACATATCTTCATAATCAATTCCTTCCTGTTGATTATACCTCTTCGCTACAAGGCGAGCCTTATGCCTTTCTATCGAGCCATCAGCCTTTCGCTTTATTTTGAGAACCCACTTGTTCCCAATAGCTCTGCGTCCTTTTGGAAGATCAACCGGTTCCCAGACTTGGTTTGATTTCATTGACTCCATTTCCTCTTCCATTGCATGAATCCATTTTTCCTTACTAGGGCAATTCAGAGCCTCATTAATATTTCTTGGCTCATCCTCATCTTGTGGAGCAACCATAAAAGTTTCCCCTTCAATGTCAAAACGTCGACGGGGAATACTTTGGCGACTTGTTCGCCGTATGGGAGATTGTACACTTTGCACATCATTCCCCATTATGCTCCCACTTGGATTAGATAATGATGTCGTCTCATTATGTGGTTGCAATTGAGAATGAGTTGAATTCAATTCATCACTTCTCATATTACTCCCACTTGGACGAACTCCACTAAGATCATTATCTTGATCCAAGGTTTCAAATAGGGAGTGATCTTCCCCTATTTTGCCCTTCTTAGGAAATTCATCCTCTAAGAATGTGACATCCCGTGATTCAAATTCAGTTATACTCCCACTTTCCTGCTCACCTATGAACACATACCCTTTTGAGTGTTCCGAGTATCTTATGAAAATACTCATCTTTCCTCTGGGACCCAATTTCCCAAACTTGTGAGAGGACTCATGTGTATAGGTAGCTTAAGAAAACTTAAGTCCGGTTTCCTACCTGTCCATAACTCATATGTAGTGGAAGTAACTGATTTGGAAGGCACTCGGTTAAGTATATAGGCAGCAGTTAACAACGCATCACTCCAAAAAGGTGATAGGTAAGTTAGCATGCGCCATCATTGACCTAACCATTTCTAGTAGGGTTCTGTTTCTTCTCTCCGCAACACCATTTTGTTGAGGAGTATATGGAATAGACAACTTTGTCTTTCTATTCCTTTTTCATCACATAATTTTCTGAACTCATCGAGATAAATATTCTCGACCTCGATCGGATCTCAATACTTTTATTTTCTTGTCTAATTGATTTTCTACCAAGTTCATAAACCTTTTGAAACAACTTAATGCTTCAGATTTATGAGAAATCAAATAGACATATCCGAATCGAGTATAATCATCTATAAAAGTGATGAAATAAACAGCCCCATGCCTTCCTCTCACATTCATTGGACCACAGACATCAGAATGGATTAAATGCAGAGGAAATTCAGCTCTTTTACCTTTTCCAAATGGTTTCTTTGTCGTTTTCCCTACCAGGCAATGCTCACATATGGGCAAATCGACTTTTTCAATATTGCCTAACAAGCCCTCTTTGGCTAGTCTATTCATACGTTGTTGGCCAATATGACCAAGTCTAGCATGCCACACATTCACATCATTATCATATGAATTAGGAGACGTGAGAAGAGAATAACAAACATTTACATTAACATAGTCAATGTCTAATACAATGAAACCATCCAGAAAATAACCACAACCATAGTAGTTTGTATCCAAATACAAATCTACACCTCTTTATGGAAGTTCACATTAAAACCAAACTTAACCAACACTAAAACAGAGACACTAAATTTCGACGAATCTCCGGAGCATACAACACATCATGTAGGAATAAAGTGCGCCCACCACGCATGTTCGGTTGGCATGTGCCAATTCCTTTTACTTCAGCTCGGAGTTGTTTCCCACATAGATCCACTTAGTTCTAGTTGGAACTCGTCGAAATTCTACGAAGGATTCTCTATCCTTCGCTACATGGTCTGTCGCTTTTGAATCTACAGTCCACAGAGGATTAGATTCAGTTAAGAATATAGAACTTGACACATATGCAAAGTTCCCAATAGTACAAAGGGTGTGTACCTTCTTTGGCTCGCGACAATTGCGGGCATAGTGACCCCCTCGGTCACAGTTGTAACATTTCACCCTTGAGATATTCTTCACATGAGGACGTTTTCCTCTTTTCACACGAGGACTTTTTCCTCTCTTTTGTTGGTTAATTCTTGGTTTCTTGCAAGAAGGACTTGATCCCTTGCTTTCCCACATATTGAACGAATCAATCCGCTTGCGCTTAGAGCTTGAAGCCCCTTCTGAGCTTAAAGCAACACAGCAAATATCTGTATCATGCTCAAATGCCTTGAGGCGATGATCAGCTAGCTCAAGGTGGCGCACAGCATCCTCAAGATCTTCCATAACATGGTCAAGAGCTTTTAGTGCTTCTTGCTTTTCCAGCACATATTGAATTTTCATTTGCCAAATTTCATAGTTGTCACCGTTCAATTTGACCTCTTTATTCAAATCGGCAATTATGTTCTCAGTTGCTGAAGCCATTGATATGAACATATCAGACACATATGCACGAGTTATTAATGCCTATTATTTATGCATCCCTTTTGCACAGACCCATCATATTAATGAGTAATTTCAAGTAAGGTTTTAGAATCAAAAGGTTACTATGTTTCCAATCATCCTCCAAAAATCCTAACTTAAAACTATCATTAATATGATTGTCATATGCAAAATCAATTCTATGAAGCTACAAAAACTTCTATAATTACCCACATCTAACTACCCACAGCAACCAGCAATAACAGAAAGCAACAGATAATTGACATACAATATAATAATAATGCTTTCATATAATACAACTAACATATAGGTTGCTACATCAACAACAATCAGGTAGTAAATATTACAAAAGATGTCCACTAAGCACATGAAATAAAGACCAGCCAAAAAAAAACAATCTAAAAACAAGGCATCATACAACTAATAGGGAAAGCTGCTACTTGGTTCAACTTCTTTTTCTTTTTCTCTGTAAAATTTTCAGGCATTCTTGACAGCCATGGAAAAACAGATGGATATCCCTTAGGATTTCTCCTACGCACATTCATTCCTGGCCTAATCGAAGTCATTCCTTGGGTCGCAGTCTTTGTGGCTCCAACCCGATGATATTCATCCACAAATTCCATTACTAGCTCCTTATAACCAGTAAATCCTTTGACCTCCCATAGGCGATTCAACACTCCTTGCCATTCTGGTGGAAGAGTGTTCATAAAGAATCGCACCATCTGAAAATCTGGCATGGGATAACCGTTCCAAATGACTTCTTGAATTTTGTTGTTGACCTCTATGACATGATCAATTATGTCATCACTCTCCCATCGATAACCATTCAAATCGGCTATCAACCTTGAAAGCCTTTCCTTTTGTTCATTTGACATTGTGCGCACAGATGCGCGTGGCTTACGGGGAGGCATTGTTCCTGCAACAAATGCAGAACAAAAAATGGATTACATATAATCCACATAGACATAATTGAAAAAGAAACACATTCTTTTTCCTTTTTTTTTTTTTTTTTTTGGGGTCAACGGTCAACGGTCAAGTCAACGGTCGGTCAACGGTCAACGGTCGGTCGGTCAACGGTCGGTCGTCGGACCGGTCGGGCCGGTCGGATCGGACCCCGACCGCACGTCGCGCGCGGTGCGCGGGCTAACACGCGCACGTGCCGTCGCGCGTGGCACGTGTCCGCGGGTCGGGTCGCCGGTCGGGTCGCCGGCCGGTGACCGTCCGGCCAACCGACGTCGATGCTGACGTCATCGATGACGTCAGCCCAGCGGTTACCGACTGTTGGGTGACGTCATGCTGACGTCAGCACGCGTCGGTTCGTCGGCCGGCGGTCGAACCGGCGCGTGCCGGTTCGCCGGCCGGCGCGCGCACTCGCTGCCGGTTCGCCGCCACCGCGCGCGTTGCCGCCGACCGGGCGCCGTGCGCACGCGCTAGCGAACCGCCGCGTCTGGCGCGTCGCGCCCGCGCGCGCGGCTGTGGCGCGCGTGTGGGCGCGTGCGGCGTTCTCCGGCGGTACGACATGTCGTCGGACTCGTCTCGACGTCCTCTTTCTCCCTATGCCATCAGATTTCGATTTCGACTTACGAAAAATCGAAAAAATGGGCGAACAACGCTCGGGTGTCGGGATTTCTCGCCCCGATCCGTACGGCCGAATTACTTTCGCGAAAAATCAATCAAAAAACATCAAACAAGTCGGGAAAAACGTGAACTAGGGCTCTGATACCAATGTTGGGAATAACAGATCCCCGAAAACCGGATTCGACACTAAATCGAATCCCTAAAACGAATGCGGAAGATAAGCCCGGGAATAAACACGTATCACCGATCGTAAAGCACACCACGGATTCGAGCGTACCTTGTTAGCCACGAGATTAGACACCGACGCCGATATGTGGAAAGAAAGCGATCATGTTCGTTCCGATGACGTCAATTCGCCTTGGAAGGAAGATGGTGTCGCCTCTTGCAAGAATACTTTCTTCTTTGGGAGTGTTCTTGAGAGAGAGAAGGAGGAAGAATGTGATTATACCAAAAGGTATGTTCTCTCTCTCTCTCATCCCTTTTATAGGTCCCTCCATCCACGGGCCTTATTCTTGCGGGCCGGGCTCTTAGGCCCATCATGGGCCTTAAGCCCATCACTACCTTAAGCCCAACATGGGCGGATGGGCCTTAAGCCCAGCCCATCACTCCTCGGGCTCGCTGAAAGACAGCTAGCAATGATGCATCATGGCCTTGAACCTATACACATTGCATAAAAAGATTCCCAGTCCGACTCTTCGATTCTTGGTTCCCAGTTCGATTTTACCTAGAAACTAGGATCCTAACCACATGGTACTGGTTCCACCCAATTCCACCTCTTTTAGAATCAGGATCTAGCAATAGCCATGGAAACTTGAAACTAGTGCGGTTCCTATGGTCGATTCAATTCAGTTCCTCCACCCCTAATGGTGACAGATAAGAAATGGCTATTGAACAGGATTACGTCACATGGTAATTGATATGATATGGACAAAAGGTATTTCGCCTTGTGCAAAGAGTACTACTAGTTAGGAGTGAGTTTTTTATGTCACAAGAACATGAATTGATGCCAAGCCCATTAGAAAATGTTACGCACGGATTGGGTCAATCAAGTTTTCCCCAGTGAGCCACGGTCCAAGCTTACCACTCTCAAATGGAGGGATAAATAAGGATTCTACCACTAATCCATAATTAACACTGCACAGATCGTACATGAGCCATAATCAAATTCTAAATTACTATTTAAGATGATATGATCCTTTTATATTCGATCGATATAGAATAAAAGGTCAATTTATTCCAAATAATACGAAATGTAATGTCCTCTTCCAGGTGTTTGAGTTGCTTGGAACAATTAAAAGGGGAGAAGTGCCAAAAAAGTCCTAAACCTTTTGGCTTTGTGCCGATTTAGTCCTAAACCTTTTTTTGGTGCCGATTTAGTCTAAACCTTTTTATGTTGTGCCAATTTAGTCCTTTCCGGCCAAAATTGGCCGGATTTCTTGACTAGACGCCCAGGGTATGTAATGTGGCTTGATCGGCGGCGCGTGGACAACTTTTAATAATATTATAATATTTTTGAATTTTTTTTTTTTTTTTTGTTTTTTTTTTTTTTTTTTTTTTTTGGTCATCTTCTACCTCAGCCGGTCGCCGGGAGCTTGGCGACCGGCCCAGGCGCAGCTGGCGCGAGGTCGAGGTCGACCTCGCCGGCCACCTCGCCAAGGGCCGTGGCCGCGAGGGCGGCCTCCCGCCGGGCGGCGAGGCTCGCCCTCGCCGGATCCGGCGAGGGCGAGGCTCGCCCATGGGCGGCGAGGGCGAGCCCGCCCAGCTCGGCCTCGCCGCCGGGCCTCGAGGGCGGCCTCGCGCGGCGGGCGAGGCTCGCCCTCGCCGGATCCGGCGAGGCCGAGCTGGCGGGGCCCCCGCCGCCCGACGCGAGGCCGCCCTCGTGGCCGCGGCCACTAGCGAGGTGGCCGGCGAGGTCGACCTCGACCTCGCCGGGCCGTCGCCTCGGCCGGGGTCGCCAAGCTCCGGCGACCGTCGGAGGTAGAAGATGACCAAAAAATAAAAATTCAAAATTCAAAAATTCAAAAATATTATAATATTATTAAAAGTTGTCCACGTCAACGCCGATCAAACCACGTCGCCCCGCCGGCGTCTAGTCAGCAAATCCGGCCAATTTTGGCGAAAGGACTAAATTGGCACAACATAAAAAAGGTTTAGGACTAAATCGGCACCAAAAAAAGGTTTAGGACTAAATCGGCACAAAACCAAAAGGTTTAGGACTTTTTTGGCACTTCTCCCCAATTAAAAGGGCTCTAAGAAGGCTCTTTGTTGAATAATAACCTACATACTCCGTTCAGGGTAAGTGACGAGACTTTTTTTCTTTTTTATCATATACTACTCCAAAACTCTGCTGCATTAATGCATCGAAATTGAGTTGCCCTACCTTAACTTTCATATTTCTTTGTTACTTCCATTTATATTTCTGTGACAAAGTTTGACGAATGACAAAATAAAAATCAAATCTAACAGCCCTCATGTCTTAGCAAGGGTCGACAACCATTGGATCAAGCGACTTGGTTATCATGGTTCCGACCCGATTTCATTCTCCTCAAATAAAACAAATTTCGCATAAAGATAGATATGGAAATCAAGAAGATATATATGTAGGAAAAATTTAAGATGTCTCGCATTCTCGTATTAGTAAATGGGGACTCTTTTGAAGGGTTTCAACACACTTGTTTATGCTTTATACATGTGCTTGAGCTCTTACATTATATTTTCTTCTTATTTGGGGCAATTATCTCCATATTTTCATATATGCCAGCTTGCAAGGGGATGTACAATCCATACACCTCTTGATTTCTGAACCAGTTGTTTTGCTACCACATTATTGGGAGCTTACTAACAATTATTGGTCCACGTACACCATAGTATCTAGGGCTTTGAATCTTCGAAGCCTATAGAAAATCCAAGTATATATATAGGTCTGCGAGCTATATGTGGTACACATCCATGTATGCAGATGTCTAGTCTAGGTGAACCCACATTTTTCTTAGGATGAATAGAGTCTGTCGCGAACCAACTCTTTCAATTATTTCCCTAGGTGAACCCATAGTTTAGGATGCATAAAGTGGATTATCGAGCAACTCTTTGACTATGGTTTCCTCTCTGTGATTCGAGGTGATGTAACCCGGCAAGATTAGGTGAGCCCAAGACTTTCTAGGATGAGTAAGTGTGTTATTGATTGGCTTGTTTCGATAATTATTTTTTTTTTCTATGCATAGAGTTCCAGGTTATGTAACCTATTGAAATATTACCTCACATTGCTCGACACAACAAGTTTTATAACTCTTCGTGTTCATGTGATATCCCTCTACCTATTAATGTAAATGTTTGAGTTAAACTTGCTAATAAGATAAAATAGTCAATGTTATCCCTATCGCATATATGCGTCTATCCCCATCAATCAAATTTCGCGCGCCACTCCTAATCTTGAGTTCAAGAAACAGGCATGACCTAACGATTACCAAATGGAGCAAAATAAAAACAAAAATGTAAGGCAGATGTGTTGTAGTGAAGACACATTGAATTTGGGTGTATGCCTGGAGACTGAAGTATCCTCTGCATTCATTCTATATGTCAAAGGTGATCCTAACAAGGAAAAGGACTCTTCAGTGTACATTATTTTGGTCTAAGTTGCTACCAAGATATACCGGTCCCCCACTATATTATTTTTGGCCGACCCACGCTTTAGAATATCCAGATAATTGTCTTTTCTTTTTCTTCTTTTGCATTTGTTTCTTATTTTTATTTTATTTTTTCCCTCCGTCCCAGATGTGATCAGAAGAGTGAACTAGAAAAGCGAGTCCCGCTAACGCTTGGTAATTACGCTTCCTTATGTTGTCGTGCAAGAGAAGGCAAATTACGGGGTGATGATATCGGTCAACGTTCCACGCGAATTTTGAACATCCTTTTTTGTTTTGAAGGAATGTCGGACCCTCTTAAAGTAAAGCTAAAATCAATTACTAAACTAAATGAATCATTTTTATAGAAAATAAAAAAATCACTAAGATTCATGTTGGGTCGAGGACAGTTTTGGTTTCCTTAAATTTCACCGTTCGCACGATCAGATCCTTTTCAAGTCTTTAATTATACAATCAAGTCCTATTACTCTTTCAATTTGTGCGAACGCACTTCTTCTGTCAATCTCTATAGTAACCAAGTCAAATTGTTGACATGAGATTGTTGATGGAGCGTGGAACGGATAAGTGGTGCCGATATGGTAACAAAAATACAGCATCACATCAATGAACACTATCGGAAGAGAGAGAGAGAGAAAAGATGGCCACCCAACCATCTTCAAGGGTCTGGTGTGGCGACTCTCGTTAGGTGAAGGTGGGAGTACAGCGACCTCTGTCGTGCTAAGACAGGGGTCAATGAAATCTAAACAAGAGAGAGACACCTACTCATTTGCCAACTCTAATCAAAGTGGGAGCACTCGAAGCTCCTCCTAGGATCCGCCTTTGATTACAAA
Source organism: Eucalyptus marginata (assembly GCA_014182565.1). NCBI lineage: Eukaryota > Viridiplantae > Streptophyta > Magnoliopsida > Myrtales > Myrtaceae > Eucalyptus > Eucalyptus marginata. The sequence goes on from CM024587.1 coordinate 6,394,764, forward strand.
AGACTGAAAGCTAACTTTCCAAGTGTTAAGCCAACTGCATTGCGGAAAAAAAAAAAGAAGGTAAATTCCCTCACAATTCTTTAATCCCGGCGTTTGTGCCCTTGATCACGTTTTAGGTCTAGCGAGGAGAGAGCGAAAACCATGCAAAACCCCATCACGAGATTGCGTAATGGATCAAAGGCAATTCAATGGGGGAAATGGGGGATAGCTGGACGAAAGAGACGGCACACCCAAATTGCATAAATGAGCCACAACCCCTTCTTCACCTGCTATTTTACCTGAACGGCAGCAAGCCTTCTCGTCGTGGCAAAGCCCATGCAGGCAACCTCGCACGTGTTATGGGCAAAACTTGGGGGGTAATTTTTGGAGCGATACTTCCGTAGATCCGGGGCACGCGAGTCCGGTGAATTTCAACCGTCGTATCGCGCGGATCATAGGTAGTCCGACGGCCGAGATTCATTGAGATTGCGGAAGAAGCGGTTCGCGATAATTTTTAGGAGTTGTTGGAGTTGGTGCGGAGATTGAACGCTCGTCTCTGGTGTGAAGATGAACCAACCGAGGGGTCCATTTCGATGGCAAGTGCTGTCTGCTCGGATCGGATTGACTGGCATGCCCTCTGCGGCTTGTGGTAGTACTTGCTCTTTGGTGGTTTGGCCGTTCATGGCTACATTGAGAAAGATTGAGAGCCCGTTTGGTTCGGCTTTTGGGGAATGCATTTACCAAAATGCAAATGCCTTTGGGTGAAGGAGGTTTTCCGAAATGCAAATATCGTTTGGTAAAATTTGCATTGAGATACAACTTTGGCCAAAATACCATTTGGTAAAATTTGCATTTGTAAATGACTTTTATTAAATTAAAAACCAAAAAAATTCCATTTTTCTTTTTTGAAGTCCGACCACCAAAACCGGATCCGATGGCCGGACTGTAGGATCCGACGGCCGGATGGCCGAGATCAGCGGCCGTCGGGTCGAGCGACCTCGTGCAACGGTCGCCGGGTCGCGTTAGCGGCCGGATGGCCGGATCGGCCGCTGGGTCGCGCGACCCGGGCAGCGTGACCGGGGTCGCGCGACCCGGCGCGTGCCGCATGCGACCTAGGCGGCGGCGGCCGCTCGGGTCGCGCGATCCAGCGGCCGACGCCCTGGGTCGTGAGATCCGGGCGTCGCCTGAGGTCCGACGACAGTTGCTAGGGTCGAGCGACCCTCAAGCAGCGGTCGCCGACGTGCGCCATCCCTTCGCCGGTGGTCGTCGGCCTCCAATCAACAACTTGGAGAGGTTGGAGAAGATGAACAATAACCGAGCTACTTGCATTCCCAAAATACAACTTCCCAAAGCACCTCAACCCTTGAATTCAGCTAAAGTCCCTTAGAGCCACTTGGAGATACAATTGCATCTCACCAAAGTCGCCCAAAAAACTAACCAAACACGTTTGCATTTGATCAAAGGACTTTAGAGTCCCAAAGGGCTTTCTAAATGCCCAACCAAACAGGGCCTGAATGCTAGGGTTTGGATAAGAAAATTAGCATCCAAAATGCTAGAAAGTCCACCTTAAAGAAGCTTGAGCCGAGGGGTGGATGAAGATCTTATGTGTATAGGTAAATTAGTAGCTGACACGTGCCATATGAAATTTGACTTACATGGGTGAATGTGGACGCAAAAGGAGCAAATCCTGGCTCCGATATCGTGTTCGAAGATCTAATCCAAAAACTTAAGTTGATCAATAGAGAGAGATCATGTGTATATAAATAATTAATAAACCTTCATTGTCAAAGTGATATGAGATTTTATTTTTTTAATTATTCATTTTTCACGAAACAAATAGATTTTTAATGCTACTCGGTGCTTCTACAAGTGCATCACATGAGAAAGCACCCGATAGTTATTAGCTAGTATTTTCCGAAGGATTTTGATGACGGGAGTTTTGGGACATTTGTCAAATAACTAATTCAAGAAATTTTGTTATTGTCAATGCACTGTTTATTTTGTGTTATGTATAATAAATATATTGAAAATGAAAACATTTTTTAATGGAATGTTAGGGCTATCTCTTGAAGTATTACCGTCCTATGATCTCGTTTAACAAGCTTATAACGTACGGCCAAAAAAAAGAATAATTATAAAATGAACACTCGTTTTCCTTGTTTTCTGGTCCTACTTCCATTTACAATTGCATAATTGACAAAGCATGGCATATTAAAATAGCAAAAGTCATTCCCCTTCGAGTTTGCTTTGCATTCCAAGTAAAGTTAATTAAGGATATAAAATTAATAATTCGATAAGAATCGAGAGTTGTTCAACTGAAATCTAACTCAATGCCATGATTGGGCAGATAAGAACGACTTAAATGTGACGTAAAGTCAACTAACCACGGACAAGTTCTGAATTGGCAGTTCTTGATTGACGAATAATCCTTCTGACTAATTATTTTGTTTTTGTTTTGGCCCGTACGCTTTACTGACCTCCATATCCAAATTACCAAAATTCCAAACATTCAAAACGCAAATTGAATGATAATATAATATGCACCGTTCAAATTCGAACATTGATTGACATCATTCAAATTGGAATTGTGCGTACAATTCTGATAAAAAAACATAATTCGAATTCAAAAGTTTTAGAAATACATAGCATGGATTGACCTTCTATGTGTCGTATCCATTCAAGCAGCATTCACCCATTCTTATCCTTTTCATGAAATTTTCGAGAACGAATCTGTCATCTTCTGAATTACAATAAAATTGACATAAAGTCCAAAAAACAAAGAGGCAGGTAAAAAATAAAAAATAAAAACAGAATCATCCTCATGTGTTTGCCGCTTTCAAATGTTCCAAGATCTTAATGGTTGATTTTAACTTACTAATCAATTATTAATTTGCTGGTTGAGAAGTTCGCGAGTTTGGTCATCGACCCTTTTGGACTTGTGGTAGATTGTTAGATAGCTTTGCTTTTAACTGATTCCGCATGTTATTGCGCGAATTAATTCATATTAGTCAATGTCCTTTCAGGGGTCAAACTATAAAGTTTGTTCGCACGTACTGAATAGATTGCGACATGGAATATTAGGTTTGACTGCTATTGACATAGCAAATTTTATTTTATTTTTTGTTCTTTTTCGTTTTTGCCTCGAAGCTGTGTCGTTTCCACTATGGCCAAACTAAGACTAGTTTAGGAATGATTAAATTATCGAGGGAGTAAAGATATGGATTGGAGAATTTATTCGATGTCGAGAATGCCCATCACCTAGATCTCGGACGGGGGAAAACTTTTGGAATTCTGAAATTACAGACATAACCCAAAGTTTTTTTAATAATAAAACGACATTAAAACTGACTTGGAGACATCTTTTGGTGCTTTGCGTGATGAGGAAGTTTCACCAGAAATAAGGTAAATACGAAGCATCCAAAATAACTAGTTAATTTCACCAAGTAACTTATGAGGAAAAAAGCAATTGAGTTTAAGACTACTATCATGAAAAATCTCAAAAAATTTATTGACTATCATAAACCTTAAGTGATAACTTTACATCAAATTAATTTTTTTACTATCAAAAACCCTAAATTGATGCATTCCACGCCCGTAACACATTAGCCACAAATTGATTTTTTAATTACCAAAATCCCTAAGTCGGTATATTTGTTATTCTCCATTAATTCTCATTTTTTGAAAAGTCCATGCCCAAATTTTGAAGAAAGGTTTTTTTTGTGTGAAATTAATTGATTGCTTGATTTAGCGAGACAATAGAGATTTTTCACTTCCGATTTTGCTCATTTGCAAACTAAAACCAATTTGTTAAGAATGTTCTATTTTTAAATTGGACTGCTTAGGTTTATCGAATCAAATAAGTAAATATTCGATCGAAGCGCACAAGCTAGCGTAGGACCTAATTAAGCGATTCCAAACGTGGAATCCCTCGAAAGGCCACTAATTTTTCCACACGAATCCGGCAATTCCACCCAAAAAATAATAATATAAAAAAAAAGGAAAAGGGAAAAAAGAAGCGGGAATTGATATGATGGACAAGCAAAGGCGAACAAAAGAGCATTCGCATGAAGAATGTGAACGTCCAGACAGGACAACAAGCATTCGATGACGAGCATGATGTGGATGACAAACAGCTGGCCTCCACCAGGTCAACCGTTGACCGGTGACGTGTCGCCGCACCAGCCCCCGATCACGCTTCCGCCGTGCACCCTCGCCGCACCCGAACCCCAAGATCAGTCCCCCACTTCCTTCCTCCCGTTCCTTCCTTTCTCCGGGGGACCGAACACGAGACGGATCACGTGATCCGAGCCCGAGGCTAGCCCCACCCGTGCCGACCTGTCACCCCCCGAGCCTCGCGTACGGGCTCCCCACGTAGGCTCGGACAACCGTTTGGTCCCCCGAACTCCATTCCCAATAAAGAAAAAAAACCCCAGCAAGTAAACACCGCACCAGTAAAACAACTAGTAAACAACTATTTCATTAAATAAATAAATAAATAAAGAAATAGAAAAATTGCGGTGGCCGAAGCAAAGCAAAAAGCAAAGCTTGCAGCATAGCCTACGGACAAGACCAGACCAGTCTAGCGAGGACTGTAGCGTAGCGAGATTTCCTTCCTTCTTCGTCTTCCGAGAAGCCAACGCGAGCGGATCGCTCTCGAGAGCGAGAGGCGGCGACGATCCATCATCATCATCGTCACCAGCAAGCGCAAGATCGTCAACCTTCTGTGTCCCGCCTGGTCCTCCCTTCCTTCTCTCTCAAGCCACCTCTCTCTCTCTCTGCGTGTATAAATTCTCGCTGACAGCGAGTCGCCTCCATTATAGCTCTCACGCTCTGAACCGCTCGGACAGCACTCGCCCTCTTCACGGAAAAGCAGTCCTCCACTATAAAGCCAGACCCCCCCACCAGACCCCCAGCACCTCTGCTCTCGTCTCTGCCATGGCGAAGCAGAGGGTCGTCGCGGTGAGGTCTCGCTTCCAGAGCGTGCTGTCGGTCGTGATATGCGCAATGTGCTTGACGACGAGCGACCGTCTTGGCGTTCTCGCGATCCTTGATCCCAACGACTTCTTGACCCTCCAATCGATCCGAAGTCGCTCGACGACATGCCCGGGTCCACCTTCTTCGGCTCCTGGGACTTCACCGCCGACCCATGCAACTTCGCCGGCGTCCTCTGCGACGCCGACCGGGTGATCGCCCTCAACCTCGGGGACCCCGGGCCGGCTCCCCGGGCCTCACCGGCCGCATCGACCCGGCGGTCGGCCGGCTCTCCTCCCTCGCCGAGCTCACCGTCGTCCCGGGCCGGGTCTTCGGGACGCTGCCGCAGACGCTGTACCAGCTCAAGAGCCTCCGGTTCCTCGCCGTCAGCAGGAACTTCATCTCCGGCGAGATTCCGGCCAACCTCGGCCTGCTCCGGAGCCTCCGCACGCTCGACCTCAGCTACAACCAGCTCGCCGGAGCGATCCCCCGCGCCGTCGGCACGCTGCCGGAGCTCTCCAACCTCATCCTCTGCCACAACAAGCTGTCCGGCTCGGTGCCCCGTTCGTCTCCGAGTCGCTGACCCGGCTCGACCTCAAGCACAACGACCTCTCCGGCACGCTGGGGCCGCTCACCCTCCCGGCCTCGCTGCAGTACCTCTCCCTCTCCTGGAACCAGCTGGGCGGGGCGGTCGACGGGGTCCTGAGCCGGATGGACCGGCTCAACTACCTCGACCTCAGCATGAACCGGTTCTCGGGCCCGATCCCGGCCCGGCTCTTCGCGTTCCCGATCACGAACCTCCAGCTGCAGCGCAACTGGCTCGAGGGGACGGTCGAGCCGGCTGGCCAGGTCTCGATCCCGACCGTCGATCTCAGCTACAACAGGCTGTCGGGGCAGATATCGCCGATGTTCTCGACGGTGCAGAACCTGTACCTGAACAACAACCGGTTCACGGGGCAGGTGCCCGGCTCGTTCGTGGACCGGCTGCTGGCCGCGAGCATCCAGACGCTGTACCTGCAGCACAACTTCCTGACGGGGATCGAGATCAATCCGACGGCGGACATTCCGGTGAGCACCTCGTTTTGCCTACAGTACAACTGCATGGTCCCGCCCGTACAGGCGCCTTGCCCGTTGAAGGCCGGGAAGCAGAAGACGCGACCTACTTCGCAGTGCGGCCAGTGGCGAGGGTAAAATGGGGAATTCGGGTAAGCTTCTCGGTTTTTTTTTTGTCTTTTTGTATTTTTGTCTTTTGGAAGGGGGCAAAATTGGAAGAAAAGATACGTATAGGATTAAGATTTGGGGAAATTTTAATTAAATTGGTGGAAGGCGGGTTGGGGGTGGGTTTTTGATTCAATTTATTTATTCGTCACTTTGTCAGTGATAGGTGCTTGGGTAAATAGAGAATAATAAGAGGTGTGGTTGGAAAATATTATCATAGATGTTTTAAGGGGTTAATATATGCTGCTTGTTAATTACTGCCAGTAATATGAGTATATGTTTCTGCAATTTTTTTTTCTTTGGAATTACGGTTATCTTTAGTTCTCAATAGAATACTTACTGGGGGTGTTGGAATCTTGTAATTTTTCAATTGCAAAACAAGTGTTTTGGGATTTTTCAGAGGGTAATTTGTTCTCTCTCTGGGCAATTAATCTAATGGAGATGGGAAGTGAGATTTCTTTTGCGAATTGACAAATCTCGTGACCCTTTTGCCCTTGAAGAGAAGATTTTATTTTGACCCCTGTCCTTTTCATTCTAAATAGTCATGATCAGAAAAACAAGAAAAGACAAACTCCACCAACCATCCAACAATAAATATAACCCTGAATTGCACGGGAAATTCTCACACAATCGCTGCCAATTGTCGGTTTTTCGAGTTAAATAAAAGTCAAAAAAAAAAAAAAAAAAAGAAGTTGAGGTACTTCAAACGGGTGAATTTTTTTGGCATTTCCAAGTTTTGTTTCTTTTTGGGCAAACGAATTTAAATATAGAATGGGATATAAATTGGTAGACACAATAATGTTTAGCACAAAAGAAGTGAAAAAGCATAGAAATAATTTCTTCAAGATAGATGAGATGAGACACTCGCAGCAGGCCAGCCTGGCAAATCAACAACTCTCGAACCCTAATACAATCATTGTAAGAGAGGAATGCATTGTTACCAGACCTACTAGGCCTTGTACACCACCACACTCCACAAGTGTTGGGTAATGTTGAGACATGCAGGCCAATCATGGCGAAATGGTCTCACGTTCGATTTGCTTTTAACTCATGCACGCAAGGCATTGATTCAGTGCCAAGCACTAAAAAGCTAGCTCAGATTTTGTCAATCGATTTAATTAACGACCCCACTCGGCACTTTATTGGAGTTAGGGCTCGAAAGGGATGATGCCCTGGAGAGACAAGCTGCAGCTTCACATTTTGCTGTATAGTAATCACCATGCTCCAAAAGGAAAAAGGAAGGGAGAATTGTTCAATTAGGCAATAATAAAGTGTCACATTGGAATTTCATGCGAAGATTTAGAATTAAATTGAGAAAATTGAAAAACTTAGAAATGTATCGGTATTGATTCGATACATTTAGAAGTGGTTAAATAATTTTCTCGAGAAAAAAGATTGACGAAGGTTCGAAATAAATACAAAGCTCATGGTTAATGAAGAAGGGGTTTTTAAGAAGTGGTTTTCACACAAAAAGAAAACCTATCTATAAATTGAAACCAAAACATGTGTTTGTTTCCTCTTTTCTTTCTAGTCCATTATTACCTTCGGGTTAAGATATATAAAAATCAAAACTATCAATTAATCTTCCTTCACAAAGCAACCAAATATTCACACGTTATATAAATACCCACCAGGCACTACATCCACTTAATTTCATGATTTACCCAATTTATCCAAAAAAAAAAAAAAAAAAATTGGCATATAGAACGCTAGTATTTACTTAGTTAAGCTCTCAAAAACCCCAAAAAAAAAAAAAAAAAATTAAGAAAGTAAAATTTTGGGCCCCGCCGGGGGGGGGGGGAGTTACCATGGACAGACGACAAAAGGCAGGTCAATTTCAATGCGAACGTTCACCCCAACATTCTTTCTCACTTAGGACAAAACCACATAGGTAATTTCCAAAACAACATAGGTCAATTTTAATGCGAACGTTCACCCCGACATTCTTTCTCACTTAGGACAAAACCACATAGGTAATTTCCAAAACAACATAGGTCAATTTTAATGCGAACGTTCACCCCGACATTCTTTCTCACTTAGGACAAAACCACATAGGTCACTTTTAATGCGAACGTTCACCCCAACATTCTTTTTCACTTAGGACAAAACCACATAGGTAATTTCCAAAACCACATAGATCACTTTTAATGCGAACGTTCACCCCGACATTCTTTCTCATTTAGGACAAAACCACATAGGCAATTTCCAAAACAATGTGCATTTACCCATCTTTCCTTCCTTCCTCTTAAGAGAAGAAGAAATTTGGCTAGGGGAGAGCGTAAAAGCTTTCACAACTAATCCCACTTTTGGTTTATAATTTATATATTTTTGGAAGGGGAGCTAAAATTAAAGCCTTCTAAAGATCTTACTTTTCAGTTGAATCTACATAGGCCTGCATATGAGAAAAGTCCATTGGGTCCACCAAAGCGGATCGAATGGCCTCTAATTAACTACTCACTCAAGATCCTCGAAGGTAGAAAGAGACACTGCTATTCGTTTTATTCTAATCCAGCCAGGACGAGGAGGAATTCACTCATTTTAAGACTTGTGAATATGTATTCGGGTTTCGTGCCATCCTTCCAACACGTGGAAGGGTTTAGTGGGATGTTCAACCCCACCTTCTCGAGGGTTGAGGTGGGGATGATTAGTTTCGGGTGTGGGCTTTTCCCACACCCCTAAGCGCAGAGAGCGAGGTAAAAGTCGGGCGAGAGTTAAAATAGGAGTAAAGTAAGACCGACAAAAAAAATAAAAATAAAAAATACGTACTTTGGTCTCTCGAATGGCGAGAGGAGAAAGTCCGGTCAAAAATCAAAAGCGTATCGGACGCAAAGCGGAGACTCGGGCAGATAAGGATGGTTTTTTTTAATTACGAACTTTGACCAGTGTCCCGTTACAGGGTCGGAGCGGCTCGGCGCCCGGATCATCGCAATTTCGCCACGCCATTTATTTGGGAAACTACGCTTTCGAGAAAGATTTTTCTCCACTGAAGTAGACGCTGAGGGAATGGAAGCTTGTAACAAGCAACAATGGCTCACGATTACATTCGAAAGGTCGATAAACAACCACCAGAGGGAAGATATGTATCTGCTGACCGGTTGGCGTTTCTGTTACATTCGAAAGGTCGATTATGTACAATGAAATTCAAGAATCGCGTGTCGTTTGGGGACTATAGCTTGAATGATACACCTTATCTGTACATGAGATGGAACTTATTGGGAGTATATAAACGATTATTTATCCGACCAACCGTCATCGAGTGAAAAGCAGTAAGCATCTCTTAATACAAATGCCGCCTCCGGATCCTCTTCTTCATCGCCGGGACCTCAATTTCTCCGTTCTCAAAGAATTCCCATTTCACGATATCCCCGTCCCAAGAAGAGCTCACGATCATCGGGTACTCCGGGTGCCAACTGCAGTCTCTGACCGGCGATTTATGGTGCTTGAGGGCCCCAACTTGAGCTCCAGTCACCTATTCGAAGCAAATTCAACGAAAAAAACACCGAAAAATTCTTACATAGTGAATATCTACGCAGAGACGAAACATGTATGCAAATGTACGGTTTTGTGTATATGCATCTTGAATGCATTTGAGAACACATGCTACATAACAATTCGATTATGACGGGAATGTATTTCATTGGACCTCTTGGTCCTCATGCCGAATGTCGAAGGAGAATCTTCTTCCACTCTTGTGACTAGCCAACAAGAAGGAGAAGCACCCGCTTTTGTTATGCGTAAGAGTGTAAAAAGTTTTTCCAGCATAATTTCAAGTGACCGGTATGGGTCGACAAGATTTAGATTTCATGGCATCCTATATTTGGCATCTCCATGTCGATGTTAAAACAGGACAACAACAAACATGATTCTGAAGTAGAACGACCCAGTACGAAAAGAATTACGTACCACATCATAGATATAAACGCAGGAATCATGGGATCCAGTGTAGATATACTTTTGACCAGTGCTGCACACAATAAATTCATGAAATTAACAAGTTAGTCTTGGTAAAAGGACTCGCCCACATTAACTGCAAACTAAATCAGCATTCGAGCTTATTAGGAGCTTGGTGTGGATCAAACTCGGGCGCCACATACTCATGTACAGATTTAATTTGAACTTTCAATCAATGTTTGCTTCTTCTTACCTATGTACTGGGGGAGAAGTAGCACCGAATAAGAGTACGCAACACCGAATGGCCTCTATATGTTGCCACTGACAGATCGAATGGGTGTTTCAAATCCCTAGCCCGGGGTGGGTAGTCCATCCATCTGTAATCCCATTCATAATTCCTAAAGCCTCGACGACTGCACCAAATCAACCAAAGTAAAAGAGTTAAAACTCTGCTCTCGTCCATCTCTGGCAGAAAAGAGATGTAAGCAAGCCCAATGAAAGAGGATTAATTCAAAAGAGTCAACAAAGAACTCGGCCAGTCATCTATCTGCACCTCATACATCAATATGCATCTCCAACTTCGAGTTCTAATACTTCCATCTGCTCATCATTTTCATGCTCATATATTGCATTGCAACAATTCACATCAACATAATTGTTCACTCAGCTTCCATTTTTAAAGTAAGCAAATAAGGAAAAATATGATTTTCAATGCACTGATTTTTCTCAAGATAAATTTAATCAATGTTTCCGAAGCAGAACCTTTCCTCATTAGGTATGTTTAACCAGTGCCTCTAGAGCACTAGAGGCACTGCTCTACAGGCACTCATTAACATAACTTTTAATAAAAAACTGGAAGTAGGCATTAATGCTTAGGGACGTCAAAATCAAATTCCAGGCAGCACATGGAACTTGAGCACACTAACCAGATATCAGAGCCCATTTTCCGGATATCCCAAAGTTTGATCGTCTGATCTTGCCATTTGATATGAAATAACGACCATCACCACGGCTATCAATGAACGTAATGCCTTCAAGGTGTCCCATTAGAACTCCTGCAGGTTTATTTCTGGCACCCAGGCAACGTCTATCCCACACCTACAAAATTAATAATGTCATTTCCTATGGAACCAAAAAATTCCAGCTTGCTTCAGTTCTCCTCTGAACTCATAAATCTCGATTCCTCCATTTCTTTAACATTGAATGATGAAAATAGGGTCGTTTGTGCGGTGCTCAAAGGCACTGCCTGAAGGATGAATTAGCAGCATATCAAGGTTTTGTCTGTGCAGATACTTTCTCAGATGACACAACCCCATAGTTGTAACAATCTATCATTTAAGGAGCAGCTTGGGAAGGTTAAAAAAAAAATGAAACGGGTCTTATAACAAAACAATGGCTTCCACTTGCTTTCGTTTAAAAGCGCTAAAAAATCTAGCCAAGATTACATCTAGTGAATGGGACAGATGTTGTTGTAATTTTAGACACAATTAGACTTGAGTTACGTTACACTGAAGAAAAGAACATGCCTTCTGAGAGTGGAAAACTTAGTGTCGGAATGATAATTATAATTAATTATTACTGCCAGAGCTTCAAGCCAAAATTTAATTGAACTGCATGTCAGGAGAAACCAACAATAGACACTCGAAATCAACAGAAAAAGAAGTGTGACATTGAAAAACAATTGGGCTAAGTACTTTGATGGTGTCACTTAATCTAATTGCCAAACGAATGCTATATAATTGTTTTGACTAATGAACTTCATCATGGTTGAGAACGGAGATAAAATAAGCCAACATCAAATTGTAGGAAGCAAGTGAACAATACCATAATCACATGTTTCATCATTTCTTACCAGTCCATCAATAGTCAAAAAATCAAAGACCTACCTAATTGTAACATCAATCAGATACTGGACGTGCCTCCCACACAATGTCTTGTTGACAGGGTGAGCCAGCTTTTATTTTTTTCTCAGATAATAGTCATGATAGTTATGATATTAAAGTTTGCAGTTGCAAGTTCTCGCTATGCATGTGTTCATAAATTTGCGCAATATGCTCAGTTATTTATATAACCATGAGAATATCATAAATAGGATGATACAAGCAATAAGAATGAACAAAGCTTTTCCACCACTGCCTTATGTGTGATATCAATTGTAAATGAGCACATTTGTTTGCATTGGGTGCAAAATAGGCTAAGACAGTGGATGCAAACACCAATTACATGGGAAGTGTCTATGAAACACAATTAAGAGAACTGATGAATAAATTAAAAGAATCCCACAATTGCTTCCACAACGACTGGATTATCACCCATATAATAACATGTTGAATGTGCATCATATCCAAATAATTTACACAAGTTAATATAACCAAAGGCTATTAAAAAAAAAAAAAAACAAATAAAGTAACCAAAAGATCTCCAGGGAACTGAGCTTAAGTACCTTGCAGTATGTATCATCACTCCCAGAATAAATTATATGACCACTTTCATCAGCAAAGCATACTGTGTTCACATCAGACTGCAATTTAAAAAAAGAAATCAGATTCTAAAAAGTTGTTGAGTTCTATTTCTCCAGCAGAAGTTGACAGAGTAGAATAGATATTCAGGAATGGAGATGGCAGTAGATGCATGAAGTAGGAGAAAATAATTGGATAAAATAATGATTAGGTGCAACCAGAGGAAGGACCTGAAGGTAAAGACTCACTAACTCTGCAGATATTCAGGTTCTAACCAACCAATGCACTCATCTCTTTTAAGCTA